>CM060372.1:89797490-91295348 GCA_030545235.1 Helianthus tuberosus
CTTTGAGCTTAAGATATTCATCCATATTTTCTGGGACTACAAAGCCTATGAGAGAGGGGAATCTTCTTGTTGAAGGATCATCATTTGTGTAGAATTGTCTCATCTCATTTTTTACAGCTTCCAGTTCTAGTGGATATCTTGCAGCATTAGGATCATATTTGTCTTCATCTGCCTGAGTTATTTTTCTTTTTCTGGCATACAACTTTGTAGGAGAAGGAGGTTTTGATTGTGATGTAGGGATGTTGAGGACAGTAGTGGATGATTGACTAACAGCTGTTGAAACAACTGGTGTTTCAACCTCTGTTGTCATTACAACTACTGATGTGTCAGTAGATGTCTTCTGCTTTTGAGCAGGGGTTGAAGATTGTGAAGTTGTTTGTGGTGGTGATGGAGAATCATCAGGTATGAAGATCCCTCTCCTTTTTATTGTAGGAGAGGCTGATGATGTCTTGAGTGGATCAGTGGTGGTTTGAGAGGTGGGAAGTGTCTGACTAACAGTTGTTGAAACAACTGGTGTTTCAACCACTGTTGCCATTACAACAGATGTTGTAACATCTGTTGTCTTCTGCTTTATAGCAGGAGTTAATGATGATGATGGTATGGCAGTGGTTGTGGTGATGAAGTGGTGTGTGTTGAAGAGATGGCAGCTGCTTGGCTAGCAGTTTTTGAAGCCACTGGCATATCAACTGTTTGGATGGAGATTTGAGGTTTGGAGCCTTTGAGAGATTTAGATGTCTGTTTTTCTTGTTCTGGTTCAACATACAGGCCATCTTCAATTCCCTTCATCTTCAACTGCTTGACTTTCTCCCCCTTTTTGGCATTATCTGGAAGGGGGTCATCAATGAAGAGGATAGTGGAGGGAGCTTTTCTAGTGGTGCTGTGGATGCTGGCTTTTATAGCCTTAATGTCTGCTTGAGTATCTTTGAATCTTGATTCCACCATGTTTGTCAGCATTTGTACATGTGTTGCATGTTGCTGATCAGTCATTTGTTTTTGTTTTTCAAGCAGGGGTTGGAATAAGTTCCACAACTCATTTGCAGCAGGTGCAGGTTGTGCAGGTGCTTGAGCTGGAACAGCAATGGATTGTGCTTTTTGAGCTTTTAACAGCTGTTGCACCATATCCTTTATTTCACCAACTGATGTTTCAAGTTTTTCAACTCTGCCCATCAATTCCTGATATTTTAAATCATCACCCACTTTAATGGGATCATCTGATTCCCCACCAGCAGTGGTTATACCAAAAGGTGACTTAGGAACTGAGTCCCAAAAGTCACTCATTGATGCCCCTTGTTCTTGGTTCTGGGGACTTCTTTCTTCAGCACTTGATAATCCTTTGATGGTACCAGTGGTTAAAACAAACTCACTGGTGGTTACCGAAGATGCTATAGAAGAAATTGCCTTCAAGGGAGTCTTATTAATGAAACAACAGACCAAATGCAGATCTGTTGATCCATCACTTGTAGTTGCTGCTCCACTTGAACTACCACCAAGAGTTACTTGTAACTCAAGGGGTGTAACCTCCTCAGTTGTTGCTGGGATAGCAGGGGTAGTAGCATCAGACCCAGTCACTTTTGGGAGTATACTCTCAGTAATAGGTGATAGAGAGGAACTGGTTTGTGTCTGAGCTATAGCAACTGCATGCAACAAGGGTATTATGGTTTGTGGTAATATGAATGGTGAAGGTATGGGTGTTGAAAGAGACATGTCCTTGGGATCAGGACTGAGGAAGATGGATCTGATTGGGTCCAGAGCTTCATATTGTGGGGTCCCTATGCTTACAACCTGATCCTTTTGTGAGGATGCAGGAGGATTTTGAGGCAATGGTGGAGATCTTTCTACCAACTGCTGTGAGGAAGTAGCAGCAGTGGTTTTTGGTGACATTTGTGTTGTCACTGGCAGTTGCTCTGGGATCTCATCTTCCAGAGTTGCCTTTGTTTTGGGTTTGGTGGGTTTTCTGGATGTTTTCTTTTTGGTCATTTTGGTAATGGCAGGTGTGGGTTTCAAAGCAGTGGTTGTTCTGCTATGATCACCTGGAGCAGTGGGCTCAGCAGTAGATGTCTGAGGAGCAGTGGTAACTGCTAAATTTTGCTCAGGCATCTCTGCTTTTGTTTTTATTGGTGCCATCATTCTAGAAAATGTTTCAATTGTTAACCCTTTTATTTGAAAATAGACACCCTGTTTGAGCAAATTTTCATTTTCTTTTCTAAATTTTTGTTTAAAATAGTAGCTTAAAAATCTTGGAAAAAGTAAAAATGCTTTGCTATCAACGTTTTTCACCAAATCATCAAAGATTTCCTGGGAATAGTTAAAATTTTCATTGTTTATAATAGCATAACCCAGGCACTGAATCTTTGAAGGTATTTCGTTAAAAGCAGTTGTTTTATTTGAGACACACATCAAAAGAGTGTGAAATAAAAACCTAGGTGCAGAAGGAAAGAAACCCTTTTGTAAGGTATCCTTTTTTGGTTGTTCTGCATATCCCCTTTTTAAGAAATCAGTTTTCAACTCGGTTTTATCAAAGGAAGTTTTACCTTTCTGATCATCGAGTTTAAAGACTGCTGAGATTGATTGCGGAGTAATTTGAATCGCTTTACCCTGTATCGAGGAGTTGATGGCTACTACTTTATCGTCTTGTTTTTCAAGCGTAGCATTTTTCCAAAACTCTCTCTGGGTTTGCAGGTAAATGGGAGCATCTGCTATCAACAAAGTTTTGTACTTTGATTCAGATAATGTGTCGATGATGGAATCAAAGGTGTGGTTGTTTGTGGGTTTTGTGAGTAGACCCAAATAATTGTGAGGGGATTTGTATGGTATTTCAATGGAATCAGCGGCCGTTTGAGCGACCTCTTTGGAAGATGATGATGATGATTTTGACTTGGATTTTGATTTCGTCATTTTGATGAAGAAGAACAGAGGTTGATTTGGGATGGAGGGTTAAAAACTGCTTTGAGAAGAGAATTTTGGAATTCAATTCGACAGTGTAAAACCCTGTTTGGGGTTTTGATCAGGGTTTTATTAAGGGAAAAAATAAGTGCTGATGTGGCAGCGGTTACAAAGATCTGAGGGCTAAAAACTGGCCACGTGCCAACCTCTGATGAAATGGATGAAGAGTGGAGGACAGTTGTTTTGAGAGCCACTGATGAAGCAAACATCAGTGGTTACAACGGTAATAATGTGACAGTGGATGATTTTCACTATTAGTAGATAGCACATCAGTGGGTATAACACTGATTTTGAACAACAGTGCTTATCAATAGAATGAAGTAACAAAGGATGACTTTCAGCAGTGGACATTGTTTAGGAAACAGATGTTTGAATAAAACAATGGTTAGGGGTAAGATAATGGTAATGATTTGAAAGATTAGTATGTCAGCAACTGTTTTGAGAATTTTCATTCAAGGTTTTGCCACATGTCATTTACATATTTTGAAGCTTTTACAACTCCCTGACAGTGGTTTAGTACCCCAGATGATGTACACTTTTTACTAAGGCTACTCATTCTTGTTATAATATTTGAATTAAAACATGAGTACCCAAGTATTTTATGATCTGTTAACAATCAATCTTTTGCTCAGTGTAAAAACAAACTTTGAGTATGACATGACATTGACATGAGTACCATTTCCTTTTGATCCATTTTGAGGACAATATTACCAACAAAAATAAAGGTTATATATATCCTTACAGGAGATTTAAACTTTTACTATAAAAAATCAGTAAAAAGATCAAAATACATTACTCTTAAAAAAATGAAGAATGATATATCCTGCTTTATTTGAGAAAATCCTTTTTCAGAAAAAAAATTAAAGGATTTTCTGAAAACAACATCAAAAAGGATCTGGTATAGTTTTCACTAAATCTCCTAATCATGTCTTTCTCTAGTTTTATGAAAATGATCAGTGGTTTGACAATCAATGGTATGAATTTTAAATACATTTTGACCATTGTTTGATACCATTCTCTTGTTGATTGATTGACAATAGAAAAATGAGGACACATGTTCACATGAGTTCTTGAAAACCCTGTTATAGACTTTGTTACCATGTGATGATTCTGAAAAATTTGTCTAGTCCTCTTGTAGGTTTATTCACTGGAAATACTATTGTTACCTGAACCTTTTTCCTGAACCAATGAATGCACACAATTGCTTTGATGACCATTTTTACCCCAATTTTTGACTCTTAAGTGTTTTATATTTATACTCTTTTCTTTTGACTTCAAAAGTTTTGAGATAAACACACTCTCGAGTTTTTGTGAATTTTCTTCTTCTCTTTTTACCCTTCCCATTCATAAGTAAAGAAATACTTACTGGGAGGTCTTTATTGAAGAGATACTTAATCCAGAATCATTTTGCAGTAATGCTTTGAGAGAATTGGTCATATTTGCACAAGTTTTCAACCAATCTCACACTACATATGATACGGACTTCATTGACCCCAGATTTTCTTAATGTATTTTTAACAGAGTTGATTTGTTCCTTTTGAGGATCTCAACCTGTTTTTCAACACATAAGATCAAATGACTAAAGTTTTAATTTCCCTCTTTTTACGTTAGCAAGAACACTAATGTTTTTATGAACATAGGTTCTTGTTAACCTGAGGTTCATACTTTAGCATCTAATATAATGAAAACATTACAAATTTCATAACAACAGTTGAAATCAATTTTGAAAAGAAGAAACAATACCATAGTTTAACAGACATGTTTTCAGATCTGAAAATTATGAGTAACTTGTGCATGATATCACTTGTTGTGTGAAATTTGTGTGTCTTATGACATCTTGGTTGTTTTACAGAGTATTTGAACAACAGCTTTAAGCGTGATCATTCGTTACTCTGTTTTTCAACTAAATACTACCAACCTTAGTATCAATGAATTTTGAGCTGAACTGTTATGTCAAATTGACTGTTAGATCGAATTTGACTGTCCAGACTCTGATACCAATTGTTAGGATCGGAGGCTCTTATGAGAGTGTTTTTTTGTGTAAATTGAACAATCAATGAATATGAAAAACATGTAAGGTGCAGCGGAAATGAACAACAAACTTTGTAAACACAATCATAAAGAGAAATGGATTTGAGAAACATATGAATTGCATCAGTCGAAAGATTACAAAGTAAATCAAATGATTACAAACATGCTTACAAATCAACTCCCCCTCAGCCTGATACTCCAGTGGTTGGTTGCACAAGATGAAAGGATTGAAATGAGGAGAAGAACTCACTCAAAACGATCAAATGTAACAGTACAGAGTACTGCTCCATTTATAGACAAGCCAAACCCCTGAGGCATCTCAGCTGACGTCACCATGAAAGCGACGTCTAACAACCCAACAACCTATAACAACTGTTCCTATACAAACACTGCTAATCTTAACCACTGATTCTACATAAGACAAGTAATACACTAAACTACTGCTATCTTCTTCCATCAGTGCTTTCCTTAAAGTTGATCAGTCCTTTAGTGGGCAGTGCTTTGTCATTAGTAAATAGATCCAGCAGTGTTTTACTTCTTCAGGGTTTTGTCAGCAGTTGAAAGAGTAGCAGCAGTTGTATACGGACAGTGGATAGAGAGCCATCAGTTGTTGTAATCACTTTCAAGGGGAAAGTCTTAGTGTAAACACCGCGGGACGTGTGACGTACCAGGATCTTAGCCACCAATCACATTGAACTCATAAGTATGTTAAAATAAAACTTTCATTCATTAACATAAAGTGTTACAAAATGTTACATATAATTCATTGTATACAGCGGAAGCATAACTCATTTGTTAAGTGTTTCATAAACCACACGTACGTAAACCATTAGACTTATATTGCGAATCCATGTGTCACGACCCATTACCACTCCAGCCTTCCAGACAACAAGTTCCAATGCTATAACTCTACAGACCTGCAAGCATGCAAACAAGTGTGTCAGACAATGATGGTGAGTTCAAAGTTTTGTTAACGCTTTTAGTTACCAGTTACCAGATTAAAACGTTTCACAGATTCATTGTTGTTAATCACACACTTACCGCCGATGGCTCCAGATTATTTGCCCTAAACCCCAATGTCTCTATCAAAACATTGGTCAAGATGGGGGTCATTAGTTCACTCCCGACCTCCTCGGTGCGGTGTGAGGGTGCCAAACCTAAATAGCGCTATTAACTAATACCCCGTTGCCCTACAAGCAACAATCGGTAGGAGTGACTTGAGTGATAGATATGCGTGTATTAACCAACAACCCAGGTTTAACATTTCAGTCAAACCCATTACCCGACATTCCTCCCCGGAACGTTTACCAGATGTCCCACCTCAGGACGCATGCTTGGAAAAAGAGCAGTGAACTCACCTTAGATTTGCTCGGTATGTCACGTTACATTACCCGTTCCCAGTTAGTCAACCAAACCCTTCCGTGGTTACTACAGATAATCAGTTTCGTGAACATATATCCAAATCACATATTCATAGTACACGTTACATAAGTAGCATACAAGTATAACACACATCCTTAAATGAGTCGTAACTGTTAAGCATGCAATCCATTATTTGTCGTAAAATCACATAATAAGTGCAGGGTTTCGTTTGCAAATCAATCTCTCACAGTACACGTATTATCACAGATCGCGATTTGCTGTTAAGATTACAGTTCATCACATAACAAGTACTTAATCACAAACATGACCACATCCCACGTGCACAACGTATATTAACATTCAACATTTGAGTCGGTTATTCACATTAGTTGATTCACACTAATCAATATGTGTTACTTATTGTACATAGTTTACATCTATCACATGATCATCTCGAATTGCATATCAGATACTCAGTTGTCAAGGTAACATTAAACAAGTTGATTTGCTACTTATACGAGTCGGGTCATGATTCTCACAACCAGTTTACACAACCATTAATCCTTGAACATAAATCACGCACATGATCAACAACATAACCAGAAGGGACGAAACATGACTTCACATGTGAACAATTCTTGGCGAATAACCACATGTGACGAAACACTATGTTTTGCCGAGACCAGCATGCGACGAAACACTATGTTTCGTCGTGGATATCATAATCTGCAACCCTAACTGACGCCATGGCTAACAAACCCTAACCATATTCAACCAGTTAACATCATCATCATAATAATAATCCATGTGTTCATGATTTTAATCATAACCCGAGACTATAACACATTCATTACCAGAACTATGTCAACTAACATGCTGGCTCAATAAATCCCAACTATAATACAATCCTAGTCCTTCCGATTCACCCACACAAACACATTCACACATGTTACTCATCACAAGATGTCCATGAACAGATCCTTGATCACAGATTATATCCTAATCATCCTAACAGTTTATCTATGATAGATGGTTCATCAAGGTTTCCACTAACATGCCAACCACAGATTATGCAAAAATACACATACCACATAATATTTACGTACTGAGTTTTAAACAAGAACACAAAAGTAAGACGCTTACCGAACGTAGAGTGAATCGGTGACGTTTAGAATAATGGGGCTTCTGCCGTCTTTCTTTAGAGGGAGTATAGGGTTTTGGGGGTTTTAGTTATACTAATAGAGGTTATACGCAACCATTCTGGGCCGAAGTAACCTGGGCCGAAGCCCTTAATGGCGAAAGACCTCTGTGGACGAAAGATGTATGTTTCGTCCAACTTGAGAGTGATGAAAGTCTATTTAATGTTTCTTTTTTTGTCGAGTAGTGGTGATGACGAAACACCACCTTTGACGAAACTCTACTCTCAACATGATTGGATCGAGATCTGTTGCACATGGGCTTTGCAAATGAAATATCAAAATGGAATCCAACTTCACGTGATATGCTGACACTTGATCTGTGCAACATGTGATTAAATGAACCGCACATGGGCTGATGCAAGTAGGCATTAAATGTTGTTCATTGTTTGGGCCGACAAACTTGTATAGTGTGATTCTATTGGACATCAATCAGTACATGGGCCGCAATTGCATAGTTGACTGAGATACTCACATGGGCCGCCAACTTCTTTTAACACACCTTAAATGAACTGCATGAAACACTTAAATTTGTCGAATGAGTTATGTTAATGGATCGAAATTTTGGGTTGTCACACCAGGTGTCTGTAGAAAATGACATAGTTGTAGAAGCGTCTATTCCCAGCACGGGGGCGTGCCCAGCTCAACACGGGCTGTGGTGAACGCTAAGATTCGTAGAATCTTGCAAATCTTGATAGTACATATACGCTTCTACACACGGGGTCATGCACAGCGAACACGAGGGCCTTGTGGAGCCTAATGCAGACAATTGAAATTAATGAAGAAAGAGAAAGAGGATGGCCACGGGGCCGTGTCCGCTCCGTGTCCGGGCTTCTGTTCAGGCTATAAATAGTGGTGCTTGGTTCACTTCAAAGGCATCTCTTGGCAAACCACCTCTCTCCCACTTCACCACCATTCCACCACCACTACAACACCCACATCCACCACCATCATCCATCATCCACCTTATAGTGTGTGTAGTAGTCTCGGGATCCAAGATTGATAGTAAGAGTTCTTGTCAATCAAAGGCTATGTTTGGCTAAGTCTCTTACATCACTTGGTGAAGACAAGCATTTAATGTAATACGTTTCATTTTTAATCTTTTTGCACTTTTTATTTGGTTTTGTATTAATGACTTTAATAACTAGTTTCTTATGTTGAAGGTGAAACTTCCTTATCATTTGTCCGTGGCGTCTTGCCATTATTTGACTGTCTATATAAAATAAAAGATTTTCACCATTCATATCTCTACGGTCTATATAGAGATATGTTGGCTACCTGGTCAGGGGTTAAGTGAATGTTTTGGTAAGGTTCTTGCCTTGTTCAGTGTATAGATCCTGCAAGGACCTGGGTCAAGCTTACTAGGGCCTCCTTCAATACCCACTGGTATTGAATGGCGGGGGTGCGAATGGATTGATCCCCTCATATGTAAACTACTATTAATACATTAACCCGGCTACTTGGGATTGTATCCTTGCTGACTCAAACCACTTAGCCGAGGGTAACGTCGACTTCAAAAGAGGGGCCTACCATATTACGCATTAATAACTTAATTAATTATCTTTCAATATTCCGACCCTTTGAGATTGTATCCTTGCTGACTCAAACCACTGGGTTGAGGGTAACGTTACCTTCAAAAGAGGGACCTACTACTATAACGAAGATAAGCTCTCAAAAAGTGCAAAAGTGCGGAAATCATCAAAGGTTACATTAAAGACGAGTCGGATCCAAGTGATTCATCTTGTCTATCTGTTTTTATTTTTTTTATTTTTCAGCATTTTTAGTTTTTATTTTTCATGTTTAAAACCTTTTCTAAAACTTTTGATTTGATTAGACGTTGAGGATAAACCGGTACTAAAAGCTCTTGTGTCCTTGGACGACCTCGGTATCTTACCAATGCTATACTACGCTCACGATGGGTGTAGTTGCCCATATGTGTGTTTAGTGTTAGTAGAATATCGTGTTTTACAAATTTAAAACTTGACTAATGTGTTAAAATGGGCTTAAAATATCAAAAAAAAAAAAACATATAACGCTACACACGCATCAAGTTTTTGGCCCCGTTTCCGGGGACACAAAGATTTTAAGAAAGTTAAGAATCAACGACCTAATCATTTTTTCTTATTTTTCTATTTTTTAGGATTTTTTAAATTCTTCAGCTTCTGCAGACTGCAGCACGGGGCCGTGCCCGGTCGGACACGGGCCGTGCTCAGCGTCCTTACTAGCAGTTTTTTGTTTTCTGAGTTACAGAGAGGTGACCACGGAGCCGTTTTGGTGCAGCACGGGGCCGTGTTGACCACGGAAAACAATCACTATAACCACGACCACGGGGCGTGGTCAGCGACCACGTGGCCATGGTGAGACTTCTGATCAGCAATCTTTTTGTTTTTATCGTAGGACTTGGAACCCAGGCGCCGCACCTAAACTTCCTACGCAGTGCATGAGCTCTAGTTCCAATAAAGACATAAAAGAACCTCTAGACGAACCCAAACGCTTTCTAAGAAAAAGATTTAAAGCTAAAATCCAAGAGAAAGTATCAGGGGACCCACATCCCATGGCGGATCAACGTACACTAATGGATTACCTACGACCCACAGTAGGTAATCTCGGGGCTGCTATCAATGCACCGAATGTCGATGCAAACAACTTCAAACGTCGGCTGCATTTGATACAAATGCTCCAAAACTCCGCAACTTTCCATGGGCTTGCGGACGAAGATTCCCATTTACATATTACCAAGTGGTTCGATAAACACTTGGGATGAACTAGTCCAAAAGTTTCTGTATAAGTATTTCCCTCATTCTAAAACGGCGAAATTAATGACTGAAATTAACACATACTCACAAGAGGACAGGGAATCCTTATATGAAACTTGGGAAAGATTCAAGGTGTAACAACCCGCATTTTCGTACGTTGTTACTACTCGATAAACTCATTACGCCTAGCACCAGAGATTCGGATCATAATGTAACTATACCACATACATCGCCATTCTAAGGATAATCGCATATTTTCGCAATATATTATCACTATATCACACCATAAACCCTAACACTCACGATGACATTGAGTGAGGTCCTATTCTACCCTCCTCGGTGGCCGTGATGTGTCGAAACGCAGACAATTAACGCTAACAAAGACTCTCGGGTGAGTGCTATAACTCCAGTCGTCGTGACGATGATGACAATACGAGTGAATGGTACCCCGTCAGTCATTGTGGCACAGCACACAATAACGTTCACGATGACATCGAGAAAGGACCTATACTACCCTACTTGATGGCCGTGAAACGTCGCTAATAATCGCATACTCGAATCGGAAACCGATTGTTAATTATCGAAACTTTGGAATATGGATACGTAAATACGACCCCTAGTGATATATATATGTATATATAATAATGATATAAAAAAGCACGTACTTCAAAATCTATCGAAACGATCAAAAACGAAGAAATCCATCGCGCCGGAGAGGCCATCCGGATGGATAGCCTCATCCGAACGGATGGGCCTCATCCGAACGGATGGCCTCATCCGAACGGATGGGCCATCCGACCTAAAACCATTCCAGCCTCCATTTTTGCCTATAAATAGCATGTCACATCACTGTTCAAGTGATGTGACAGCTCCCACTCGACCAGGCACGCTCCAGGACCCTTTTCTCTCGATTCCTCGCGATTTCGGTAAGATTTCAACCTAAAACCTTGTACTTCTATGATCTACACTCCATTCTACATCATTCTGTCTTTCAAAACTCAATTTCTAACCGTGAAATCTACTGATTTGAGGTGTTTTAAGGTGATGTCACCAAGAGTTCATATGAAATTCAAGTTGTGACCTCATCCCACCATAAACGACTCAGATCTGGGTGATTTCCACATGTTTTGATAACAAATCTCACCTAAATCTATGTATTTAACCAAGGAACTGTGCAATTTCGAGTTAAACATGAGAAACCATCAAGAATGGCCAGATCTGATGGAACGGGGTGGTTCCCGGCCGTTAGAACGAGTCGGAACTGATAGAATTTCAATTGTTAATGTGAGATAACACTGTCCCAGTAAAACCGCATCTATTCCTACCGAAAAACACTAAAAAACGACTGATCGGAAAGTTAAACAGACGTGCCATCCGAACGGGTCACATGCCATCCGAACGGACCACATGTCATCCGACCGGATAGCAATTCGAACCAGTCAGGACCTATTCGATCGGATAACAATTCGAACCAGTCAACACTTATTCGATCGGATGGCAATTCGAACCAATCAAGACCTATTCGATAGGATAGCAATTCGAACCAGTCAAGACCTATTCGATCGGATAGCAATTCGAACCAGTCAAGACCTATTCGGTCGGATAGCAATTCGAACCAGTCAACACTTATCCGACCGGATAGCCTGTCATCCGACCGGATGACAGCCATCCGACCCAATCAACATATCATCCGATCGGATTAGCGCATCCGAACGGATGAGCACCATCCGACCAGATAACTAACTTTTCGATGCTATTCTCGCTTAACCGTACATCGTTTACTATATCCTTCATTGATTAACGCAGACATACTCGCAACCGACCCTATCAAGCTGTATTCCTGCTAAATACGCACTGTGAGTATACTTGAACCCTTTTAATCGAATTTTGGGTGTAACATACGTTTCTACCAATCGAACTTATTAAACGAATTATCAAATCAATCGAACTATCACTTGCGAATGACTGTTATGCATAGATATACGTGACGCTAACTGCATATGTGCTAGGGCTTATACTCTCGATCTCCCACCATGACTAGTATAGTACTATTGCGCCCGACGGGGTCTAGTTTGCCATCACATATTCGAGCATCGAGGACTTAGTTGGTAGTATCAGCTTTGTGAGTACATATATGTCGTGCGTTACGTTTATACCTGAGGAAATTCGCTACACTTTAATCTATTATGCTATACATATCAAACATGTATACTCGCCAATACTTTTGTATTGACAAATATTTTAACGTATGTTGCAGGTTAGATCGCAGACTATATCGAATCAAGCTAGGAAGTCTAGAAACTCAACTAAAACCTAGGTTGTCGGATTTGTATTGTTCGAGAGGACAAGAAATCTGTGATAACTTATGTGATTGTATTATTTGTTAGTATGGGATAACAAATGTATTAAATATTATCGCAATATAGTTGTTATGGATTCTATTGAGCAATCTGATTCGCCTAGTGCCGCGCCCCGATGATTCCGCCATCGGTTGGGGTGTGACAGATTGGCATCAGAGCCATAACTATAGGGAATTAGGTAAATTTTGGTGACTCGACCTAGTCCGGGTCGACGTCTTAGAAATTGACCTAGTCTATAGTCTAAGTACCAACAGGCCGACTCGTGCGAACCCAGTAGGGTTTGCATTGGGCTTACTTGATACTCTCGATCGAAATTGCTAAAAGCTACAACTTTGTGTGAACACCGCGTACTCCAGCTTCACACAAAGAAGCCTTTCCTAAGGCCGAAATACTATCTAGCCTTTCCTAAGGCTGACACAATACACATGTTTTCGAAAATACTCGCATATCACAACCGAGTGATCCTGTCGAGACCAGGTGTGAAAACCAAGAACTCTCGATAGGACTACTCACTCAGCGCATTTACTAGCACGAGAACCTTTCATCGAGTTAGGAGTGACATCCACATCTCGACGAAGATCTCCATTTCGAAATCTAGTGGAACTCACGAATTTATTCGAAGAGCATAACCACAATTAGGAACGAAACTATTAAGTCAGGGGTGAAACCCGTACCTTAATAAGCCGTTCCACTCTCTATAAATTGGTTTTCAAAAAGCTCTCACCAAGGACTCGACTATCACGATAACTCGAGCCACGCGATGACTAGGAAGACGAATGCCATGAGCTGCATCCCAGGGGAAGCATGGAGTCTTCTAAGTCAACGCGCATGCATGAACTTGTTGAATATAGTTGGGTACCTGGGTTAGTCGACGCCTAAACACCCAAGGCACTCTGTCATACGACCCACCAATCTTACAACTGGTTGGAAACTTATCTACGTTTTGGAACTTTACGCTTTATCGATTTCTCAATTTAACGATTTTCACTACCTGCTTTATAAACACAGAAATCGCACAGCCATCGCAATCTAAAACAAAACCCGAATGTTCGCAACAAGACTAATGCATAATCTATCGCCTTCGCTATCGTTTTCTCACCTCAACACGTCCTCGCATATTCTAAATCGACCTGTATGTGTATGATTACAAATTACAATTATATAAATATATATATACGTACAAACAAACAAGTCGTTGTGTGAGAACTTAGGAAATTCGTGTCTCCTATGTGATTCGCATTACTAACATACTATCGCATCAAGTTTTGAACGCGCTCAATCGCATCGCAAAACTAAAAAATCATTATGATCGAATCTCATTCCAAGTCTCTTCCTGTCTAGATGCCTTCCAACTCTACCTCGAGACGAGTAGCTAGGAGAAGGGCCAAACGAAGCGCCGATAAGAGGATTGCATCACTTGTGACTAAGGAAGTGGTTAAGCTTATTCCTCAAATTGCCGCTCGAGTGCACTCTCTCAGCAACTCTCGAGCCTCGGAAGACTCCAAGACGGAAGCGCCGCAATCTGCTTTTCTTTACAAACACTTCAAAGCCTGTGACCCGATGGAATTCACGGGTGAAGGAGGTGTGAATCAGCTACTCCAGTGGTTTGATTCTATCGAAGTTACCCTTCGTCAAAGTGGGTGTCCCGATCGTTTCTGTACTACTTGCGCTACCGGAGTATTTCAATCGCAAGCCCTCGACTGGTGGACCGCCGAACGTAACAAACGTGGGATCTCCGCAGCTTACGCTCTCTCTTGGGATGAGCTGAAAGAGCTCATGAAGAAAGAGTATTGTCCCCCTCACGAAACCCAGAAGCTAGAAAACGAATTTTAGGAAATCAAGCAAGACGGAGGTGACAACGCTTGCTACACCGCAAGGTTCAAACAGCTTAGCATAATCTGCCCGAGCCAAGTCAACACTTCAGAAAAAGCCATTTCGAAGTATATTCGCGGCTCGCCTGAGTGTGTGGGAGATTTTCTCGAAGCTGCAAGACCTGCTACTATCGAAGAAACCTACCGCTTAGCCGCAAAAATCAACAACAAACGACTCATGGAAGGGTTATTCTCAAAGAATCCTATCAAGCAAGCTCATCAAGCAATCGCCATTAATCCTTCAGGCGAACATGTTGACGATTCTTCTGATGAATCTACTGACGAATCTTCTGACAAATCTGCTGGCGATTCTTCTAACGAATCTGCTAACGATTCTTCAAACGAATCTGCTAACGATTCTTCGGACGAATCTGCTAACGATTCTTCGGACGAATCTGCTGTCGATTCTTCTGACAAATCTGCCGACGTGTTGGGATTGAACCCTATCAGAGGAACAGATAATTAAATCCAAAACTGGATCAGAGCAGTGGATCCAGAATAAGCAGATGTTTACATACAAATCTCTCCCCTTGAAAGTGGTTTCATATCTGCTGACCTCCTATCTGCTGATCTTATTAAGTGCTGACCTACAACTGCTGCCTTGCATCTACTGCCCAATGTCAAAGACTGATGGAAGACCAAAGCTCTGCTGATTCAATCTACTGCCTTGAGTCTAGTACTGTTGATCCGGACAAGCACTGCTGGGTTCACAGCAGTGGAAGGATGCAGCAGCTGTTTAAGTGTCTTTTATGTAATAAAATGTAATAGCAGTAGTTAGTACATCAGTGTTTGTATAGATCAGAGGTTAGAGTTTGTTAGGAGGTTAGATGTCACTATCATGGTGACGTCAGCTGAGGTACATCAGTAGTTTGGTTTGCCTATAAATATGACAGTACTCTGTACTGTTATATTTGATTCGTTTTGAGAGAGTTCTTCTCCTCAATTCAATCCTTTCATCTTGTGCAACCAACTCTGGAGTATCAGGCTGAGGGGGAGTTTAGTCTGTAAGCTCGCATTGTAACCTTTTGCTTTTGATGTAATCTTTCAACTTTATGGAAAAGCAATTGTTTGTCAAACTATATTCTCCTTTGATTGTGTTTACAAAATTTGTTATTCATTTCCGCTGCACTTAAAACTACTCATATCTATTTGATTTGTTCAAATCTCACAAACAAACACAATCATGAGAGCCTCCGATTTTAACAATTGGTATCAGAGCCTGGACAGTCAAATTCGATCTAACAATCAATTTGACATAACAGTTCGGCTCAAAATTCATTGATACTAAGGTTGGTTGTATTTAGTTGAAAAACAGAGTATCAAGTAAATCATGTTCAAAATGGTTATTCAAAAAACTCTGTAAATCAACCAAGATGTCATATGACACACAAAATTCACACAAGTGATTTCATGCACAAGACACTCATGGTTTCTAGATCTGAAAACATATCTGTTAAACTGTGAGATCATTTCATATTCTTAAAATTGATTTCAACTGTTGTTTTGATATTTGTGATGTTTTCATTAAATACTAAAGTATGAACCTCAGATTAACAAAACCTATGATTCATAAGACATTAGTGTTTTGATTTTCTATAAAGAGGGAATTAAGACTTTAGTTATTTAGATCTTATGTGTTGAAAACAGGTTGAGATCCTCAAAAGGAACAAATCAACCTTGTTTAAATACATTAAGAAAACAGGGGTCAACATAGTTCGTATCATATGTAGTGTGAGATTGGCTGAAAAACTTGTGCAAACATGACCAAGTCTCTCAAAACATTACTGCAAAATGATTTTGGACTAAAATTCACAAAAACTCGAAAGTGTGTTTATCTCAAAACTTTTGAAGTCAAAAGAAAAGAGTATAAACGTAAAACACTTAAGAGTCAAAGCTTGGGGTAATAATGGTCATTAAGCAACTGTCTGTGCTTATTGGTTCAAATAAGTTCAGGTGATAATAGTGTCTCCAGTGATTAAATTTCAAGAGGACTAGACAAATGTTCAAAAATTCATCCATGTGTCCTCATGATTGCAATCAACTGACAAAGAAAATGTTACCAAACAGTGGTCAAAATGTATCCAAAAGTTTCCTACCACTATTGTCAAACCACTGACCATTTTCAATAACTTGTGAATGATGTGATTATATACTCTATTGAAATTATACCAGATCCTTTTTGATACTATTCTCAGAAAAATCCTTTAACCATTTTTTTTTGTTGCGTTCAAAGGATTTTCTCGAATAACCAGGATATATTATTCTTATTTTTTTTGGAATAATATATTTGGGAACTTTTGCTTGTTTTTGTTGGCAATAGTTTCAGCTCCTGTCAGGATGTAATACCTTATTTTTGGTGGTATTATTGTCCTCATAAATGGGTCAAAAGGAAATGGTACATATGCCAAGATCATGTCATACTCAGTTTTGCCCCAAAATTTTTAATCAAAGGTTGATTGCAAACTGTGCTTGAATTACTAGGGTACTCATGTTTTAATTGAATATTAAACGAAAATGAGTTGCCTTAGCAAAAAGTTTTCATCATCTGGAATACTCAACCACTGCCAAGGCCTACAAAGTGTTCAATACACGGACCAAGGCAGTGGAGGAGACTTTGAATGTTAAGTTCAATGAACTTTCATCAATGAAAATCCCAGCAAATCCTGCAGATCTGTTTGATCTTGAAAAATTCACTTTTGAAAATACTGCTGTCAAGACTAACAGTGCAGGTCCATCAGAGGATACAACACCAGACTATGGGTATGAAATCATCATCCCTCAAAGGTCTGCCACAAAAGGAAAAGCACCAGCTGTTCAAAACAGTTGTCAAAGCTCAACCACCACTACCTCAACAATTGTTGACCAAAGTAGCCCATCAACCACTGCTTCCACATCCTCAAACACTGCTGACAAAAGTCCTCAAACAGTGGATAAAAGTCAGCAGTTGTCCACTTCATTACCTCCTATTCCACCACCTTTTGAATCCACTGCTGGATCATCAAAGTCCCCAGCAGTGGTTAGCTCAGATGATACACATTTGCAGCCTTCACCAACAAATGCCATCATACCATACCAAGGAGATTTAATCTTCTTGAGATCTCATCCACCTGATCAAATCATTGGCAACATAAATGAAGGGGTGCTTACAAGAAGCCAAACCCAAAACATTTGTCTTTTTGCTGGTTTTCTATCACTCCAACAGCCAGTCAAGTACCAAGAGGCACTGAAAGACAATAGCTGGGTAGAAGCCATGCAAGAGGAGCTCCAACAGTTTAAAAGACAACAAGTATGGGAGCTTGTACCACTGTCATAAGAGGTTAGTCGCATTGGCACAAAGTGGGTCTTCAAGAACAAAACTGATGAAAGGGGTATTGTTGTCAATAATAAAGCCAGGCTTGTGTTTCAAGGTTACAGACAGGAAGAGGGGATTGATTATGATGAAACATTTGCCCCTGTTGCAAGATTGGAAGCCATTAGACTGTTCCTAGCCTTTGCTGTCAACCACAATATGAAGGTGTTTCAAATGGATATTAAAAGTTCTTTCCTCTATGGTACAATTCAAGAAGAGGTGTATGTTTGTCAACCTCCAGGTTTTGAGGATCCATTTTATCCAGATCATGTCTACAGGCTAAATAAAGCCTTGTATGGCTTGAAACAAGCACCAAGGGCCTGGTATGAAACTCTTTCCAACTTCCTACTCTCAAATGGTTTCAAAAGAGGTACCATTGATAAAACACTGTTTTTAAAATGGAGAGGGAAGGATTTAATGATTGTCCAGATTTATGTGGATGACATTATTTTTGGAAGCACATGTAACTCAATCTGTGAAGAGTTTAGAGAACTCATAACAGCTGAGTTTGAAATGAGTGCAATGGGTGAGCTGCAATGCTTTCTTGGTCTCCAAGTACAGCAAATGCAAAATGGAACTTTCATTCATCAAAGCAAATATGCTAAAGAACTTTTAACCAAATTTGATATGAATGATTGTAAACCTTGCAGCACACCCATGGCAACAAATAAGCTGGTCATGTCTGATGAAAAGGAAGAGCTGATTGACCAAACACTTTATAGAAGCATGATTGGGTCTTTATTGTACCTAACTGCATCTAGACCAGACATCATGTTTGCAACATGTGTCTGTGCAAGAAGTCAATCAGCTCCCAGAAAATCAAATCTCATTGCTGTAAAAAGGATCTTCAGATACATAAAAGGTGCTCCCACACTTGGTATCTGGTATCCAGCTAATGGGAATATCAAGCTTTCAGGCTTTTCAGACAGTGACTTTGCTGGATGTAACACTACAAGGAAGTCCACATCAGGAGGGTGCCAGTTTCTAGGTGATTGCTTAATTTCCTGGCAAAGCAAAAAGCAAGCAGCTGTTTCAACATCCACTGCTGAAGCTGAATACATTGCTGCTGCAAGCTGTACAGCCCAACTCATGTGGCTTCAAAATCAGTTACTGGATTTTGGTATCACTGCCTTAAAGACACCACTAATGTTGGACAGCCAGGCAGCAGAAAATATCATCAAAAATCCAGTTTCTCACTCTACCACCAAACACATCGACATCAGACATCACTTTGTGAGGGATTGCTATGAAAAAGGTTTGATTTCTCTGCATCATGTCCCAACTAAAGACCAGCTGGCTGATGTGCTCACAAAAGCACTTGATACAGCCACTTTTGAAAGCTTGGTTTCTAGGATTGGGATGCTGAACATGGAATAACAAGCAACATCTTGTTTTTCTATGAATAAAAGCAACAAAATGTTTTCAGAAAATCAAAACTCCATCCTTAAAAATAGCTAAAAATGAAATTTTTCATTAAAATCCTTAAAAGTCTGCCATTAACCACTGATTGTTCAAAAGTCTGCTCTACTTCAAAAGTCTGTCCACTGCTGAAAGTCAACCCCTGTTCTCTCAATTCTTTGATAAACTCTGTTGTTCAAAAGCAGTGTCTTATCCACTGATATGCTATCCACTGATAGTGAAAATCATCCACTGCTTTCATACCACTGCCTTCATCAGTCACTTTCACAAAAGTACTGTCCTTCACTTTCACCAGGGGTTGTCACGTGGGCAGTACATATTGGTCAGACCTTTTGTAACGGCTGCCACGTCAGCATTCACTTCCTTCCCTATAAAATCCCCCACTCACCACCAAAACAGGGTTTTACTGTCGAATTGAATTCTTAAAAATTCTCTTCTCAAAGCAGTTTTTCATCTCATCTTTCACAAATTTCTTCGATCATTCTCTCAAAAAATGACAAAATCGAAGTCATCTGCAAAACCCTCATCGAAAGCAGCCTCTCAAAAGGCAATCTCCACTGAAATCCCACATAAACCATCTCACAATCTCCTGGGTCTTCTCAGAAAACCAGGAACCACCAAAGTTTTCGATTCCATCATTAACATCATGGCAAAATCAAAGTACAAAACTTTGTTCACCGCCGATGCACCAATCTATTTGGCGACCCAAAGAGAGTTCTGGAAGAATGCAACCCTTGAAAAGCAAGGAGACACTGTAACCACCATACACTCTTCTATAAAGGGTAAAGCTGTCCAAATCACGCCACAATCCATTTCAGAGGTCTTTCAACTCGGTGATCAGGAAGGTAAAATTTCTTTCACTAAAAACGAGTTACAAACTGACTTCATTGAGAGAGGGTATGAAGCCACAATGATGAAGACACTTACCTTACAAAAAGGTTATTTTCCTTCTGCAACCAGATTTTTATTTCATACCCTCCTACTATGTGTTTCAAACAAAACCACTTCTTTCAATGAAGTCCCTTTAAAGATTCAAAATCTGGGATATGCAATTCTTCAAGGAGAAAATTTTAACTATTCTCGAGAAATTTTTAAAGATTTGGTTAATAATGTTGAAACAAAATCATTCTTACTGTTTCCAAGGTTTTTAAGTTACTATTTTGCAAAGAAATTCAGTAAGGATGATTTAGCTGTAATAAACCAAGGTGATTCTACTCAAATAAACAGTTTAACAACTGAAAGTTTTTCAAGAATGCTAGCACCTTGCAAAACACAAGCAGAGGTGCCTGAGCAGATTTTAGCAGTTACAACTGCTCCTCAGGTATCTGCTGCTGAGCCCACTGCTCAAGGTGATCAAAGCAGCAGCACAACTGTTTTGAAACCCACACCTAAAATCTCCAAAAAGCCAAAAAGAAAAACTCAAAAAACCACAAAACCCATCAAAAAAGGCAACTCTGGAGGATGAGATACCAGAGCTCCTGCTTGTGACAACACAAATGTCACAAGAAACCACTGCTGCTACTTCCTCATAGCAGTTGGTACAAATATCTCAACCCATAACCGAAACTCCTCCTGCTTCTTCACAAAAAGAACAGGTTGTACAAATAGGGTCTCCACATCATGATGCTCTGGAAACACTCGTTTCTATCATTCACAGCTCAATACCCGGGGCAAATCCACTTTCTACACCACCCTTCACATCCACAATTCCCCCACCAACTAAACTGCTGTTGGATTCAATTGATTTGAACCAGGCATTAAGCAGTCCTTCTCACTCACCTATCAATGAGAATATACCTCAACAACTGACTGGGTCTGATGTATCAATCTTTGCTAACCCACCAACACAACCTGAGGAGGTTAGACCCCTTGAGTTACAAGTAACTCTTGGTGGTAGTCCAAGTGAAGCAGCCACTACAACTGTTGAACCCATTGGTTTACAGTTGGACAGTGGTTACATCAATAAGACTTCCTTGGAGGCAATTCCTTTTATAGCACCTCTGCCAACCACCAGTGGATTTATTTATCCTACTGGCAACATCAAAAGGTTGTCAAGTGTTGAAGGAAGAAGACCCCAGTACCAAGAAAAAGGGGCATCAGTGGTTAATGTTTGGAGTATACTCCCTACATCAACTACTGATAAAACCACTGTTAGTGGGAAATCAGATGATCCCATTAACTTGGGTGATGGTTTAAAGTACCAGAAATTGATGGATCGTATTGAAAAGCTTGATAACTCTGTTGCAGAACTCAAAGATATGCTACAACAGGTGTTACAAGTACAAAAGGTACAATCAACTGCTGTTCCATCTCAAGCACCTGCTCCACAAAGGGCACCTGCTACAAATGAGCTCTGGAATTTGTTTCAACCTTTTCTCCATCAACAAGCACAATTAGCAGACCAGCAACATGAAAAACATGTCCAACAGCTGAGAAATGCAATGGAGTCAAGGTTCAAGAACACTCAGGCAAATCTAAAGGTTCTCAAAACCCAGATCCTGCACACCACTGGCACTGCTCCTCCAACAGTACTTTTCATTGATCAACTCCCAGACGATAATGCCAAAAAGGGGGAGAAAATTCAGGAGTGGAAGAAGAAAGGAATAGATGATGGTCTGTACATTGAACCTGAAAGGGATGCTATGACCAGAAAAATTCCTGTGCCAGATGGTAGTAAAAAGGTTGATGCTACTCAAGAAGCACTTGATGAAGGAGTAGCAAGTGTAAAAAGAGATAGAATGGCAAAGGATATTTCAAGGTGGAATGAGGAGAAAAGAGCTTTCATGGAGCTGTATGAGCAGGGTTGTTCTGGTTCAAAGGATACTAAAATTCCTAAGACAAAAAGGAAGCCTAAGTCCACCTCATCCAGAATTCCAAAGCATATTCCAAAACCACCATCCAAAAGTCATCTGCATCAAACCTCCACCCAAACAGCTGCTGAAACTCCTGTTGTATCAACTACTGATGGTACTTCAGTGGTTTCAACATCTGCTCCCACTTCAACACACACCACTTCAAAATACACCAAATCCACTGCTTTACCACCATTACCACCAAAAACAAAATCACCTCCTGCCAAAAAGCAGAAGACAGTAGTTGTTACAACATCTGCTGTAATGACAACAGTGGTTGGAACACCAGTTGTTTCAACAACTGTTAGTCAATCAAAAACCACTGCCACTACATCCACCAAAGCTGCAAGCCAAAAGAACCACTGCTCCAGCTGGTGCTGCCATCTACAAAAGAAGGAGCAAAAACCAGTTGAGTACTGAAACAATTCAAGATCTATTAGCTGGAAATGCTATTGTAAAAGCAGGCATGAAAGTAATGATAAAAGAAGATCTTGAATTGGAACAATCTGCAAGTGCTGCTCAGCCAGTTATGAATAGGCCAGCCTCACCAAATACTTCTGCAAATAAACATCTCCCAAGAAACCCACCAGGCTCAAAAATACAAAAGTGGGAAACTGACAAACAGACCTGCGTATTGACTTTGCTCAGGTCTGGTGGAGAAGTGGAGAAAATATCAAGGGAACAAGCTCTTGGCCTAAGACTTGAAGATTTGCAGGATCTCCTTGATCTTCCACTTGGCAGGGATGATGAAGACACAGATGCCCTAGACTTTGAACTACAATTTAAAGGTCAGATAAGGGAACTGTTGATGAGGCAATAAAGTTTTCCACAATAATGAAGAGTTTTGGCATTATCTGTTCCAGGGGGAGATTGTTGGGATTGAACCCTATCAGAGGAACAGATAATTAAAGCCAAAACTGGATCAGAGTAGTGGATCCAGAATAAGCAGATGTTTACATACAAATCTCTCCCCTTGAAAGTGGTTTCATATCTGCTGACCTCCTATCTGCTGATCTTATTAAGTGCTGACCTACAACTGCTGCCTTGCATCTACTGCCCAATGTCAAAGACTGATGGAAGACCAAAGCTCTGCTGATTCAATCTACTGCCTTGAGTCTAGTACTGCTGATCCGGACAAGCACTGCTGGGTTCACAGCAGTGGAAGGATGCAGCAGCTGTTTAAGTGTCTTTTATGTAATAAAATGTAATAGCAGTAGTTAGTACATCAGTGTTTGTATAGATCAGAGGTTAGAGTTTGTTAGGAGGTTAGATGTCACTATCATGGTGACGTCAGCTGAGGTACATCAGTAGTTTGGTTTGCCTATAAATATGACAGTACTCTGTACTGTTATATTTGATTCGTTTTGAGAGAGTTCTTCTCCTCAATTCAATCCTTTCATCTTGTGCAACCAACTCTGGATTATCAGGCTGAGGGGGAGTTTAGTCTGTAAGCTCGCATTGTAACCTTTTGCTTTTGATGTAATCTTTCAACTCTATGGAAAAGCAATTGTTTGTCAAACTATATTCTCCTTTGATTGTGTTTAGAAAATTTGTTATTCATTTCCGCTGCACTTAAAACTACTCATATCTATTTGATTTGTTCAAATCTCACAAACAAACACAATCATGAGAGCCTCCGATTTTAACACGACGGATCTTCCGACAAATCAGCCAAAGATTCTGCAAGTGAGTCCTCAGACGAATCCTCCAACGACGACACCTCTTCACAAGACACCGACAAACCCAGTCGCAAACGAAAGACTTCAAGCCCGAGCTCATCAACAACCGAACTGCTGCAACCGAAACCTCTTCGAACAGTTCCGATGTTTCCAAAACGAGCCTACACTGGAGCTCGTCCCCAGTGTTACTCATGTACCTATCATCACCCAATTGAGGGTGACTGTCGCTATTGCAATAACTGCAACCGTTACGGTCACTTCACCCGTAACTGCCGCACAGAACCGCGAACTTGAGTACAACAACAACAACTCCAGTAGAAGTCTTCAGCATCATACATCTAGCAAGCGTAGGATAAAGTTGTAATGATACAATTTTCGACGTTAATTTCTAAGTTTTGAACCTACCCTATTACTCAATGTTGCCACTATGCGTAACATTAACTCTCGTTTTCGTTTCTCTATCACACTCTAGTCGCCGCACTTAGACTAGAATCACGCACATACTATATACTATATCACGAAATAATGTGGTTTACCCTCACTACACTCTTAGAACGAGGTACGATAAACGTGCAAGGAACGATTAATCGCGGGTGCACACGAGATTATTTGGGTCAGTGCACGAAGATCGTAGTGAATTCTAAGGTGCCATAATCGTTTCGATGAAGTATGACACCAAATCACGGGATCTAAGTAGTAGGGGTCAAGCAAGGTGTGCCTTATCATACTACCGAAGTTCCGTGAAGAAAGTGCCACGTGGAGTTGACCGTTATTAGACCTATATACTATTGTGATTATTTTCAACACACTACACTCAATCACAAGGCGTAACAACTGAAATTGCATCATCGCAAGACGTGTCGTAAGTCTGCAAACGCAATGCAATCGCCTCATCGATGGACTCTGGAGAGTCTACCTCGCAGGACAATTGCATCAACGCAAGACTGGTCATAAGTCTATAGCAATCAATCTCATCAAGCACATTAACGCTCACGATGTTGTCGGGTGAGGACCTATTCTACCCTCCTCGATAACCGTGATGCGCCGAAACGTAACGTTAAGCTTATTCGAAACAAAACCCAACTAATCGCAATCACTTAACATGTGTATCTCATAATCTCTATCGCTTATTATGTGAATCTATATCGTTTGCTGTGTATCAACCTATCGCTATACCGTTATCTGTGATATTTGTGTTAAGTTAGCACGCATGACCTCGCTTCACGAGACAAAGCTCATATGGTTAAAGCAAGGTGTTTTAGTCATATCAGCGGGCTTTCGTGGAAACAGGCCATGTGGGGCCTGATGTTAGTAAACTCTGTGGTGTTAATCAACCAAATCGAATCGCATAAATCGCGTATACCTCCATCGCTTGCACGCAACAACTGCCGATTATCGTAATTCGTTTATCGCCGCCGTCATTACTGGTGTTGTGTTGTGTTATTCGCTTAAATCATCTAATCGCTTATCGCTTATCGTAGTCTACCGCTTATTCGTGTATCGCGTACCGCTTATCGCTCGCTTGGTGTTCATTGCAGTCTGTGTGGCATTAGTACACATGACACCGCTTCACGAGGCAAAACTAGCCTGGTTAAACATAGTGTCTCGTCATGTTAGCAAACTCTCGTGGAAATGTGCCATGTAGTTTTAACGTGGAATCAAATCGAAAATGTGCCATTCGCTTATCGCTCGACGCCTACCCAAACACGACACATAAATGTCTTGTGTCATCAGGCTACTCGCGCACGCTGTCATAGCTACATTTGCCACTCGACTCGCCGGCTTAACCTATTCGATTCTACCTTATACTCGGTCTGACTTTCTATCGATTGGACCGAGTGAGCGCAATTCTATCCATGTCGTATCGGCGCACATGACACTGCCTCACGAAACGAAAGTAATATGAGAGAAACATGGTGGATACGCCGCTGGTGCTTCCTATATATAAATGTTTTAATCATATTAACGAACTTCCGTGGGAGGGTGCCAAGTGGGGCTCGATGCTAAATTGTCTTTTTCAAACGGTTAAAAATGATTTTTATAAAACTTTTATTAAAACCATGGGACAAGTGAAATCCCTCACAATGTGGAGGTAACATTGAACCAGCTTAACTTCGTGTCCAAGAGGAACTTTCATGAGTCCAATTTTTCCTTAAAACCTTTTGCAATATAAAAAACAAGGCCTTCTTGAGACGTTGGTTCAACATCAAGTTCAGCTGAACCAGGGTCGTAGGAGAGTTCTCGTAACCCCAGTTTTCATCTTCGAATTCCTTAAAATGTTTAAAACCTAAACTTCCTTGCAACATTGGTTAACATCGACTCAGTTGACCTTGCGTTAAAAGGAAATTTTTCATGATTTCCATCTGAAATTCCTTTTGAATATCTAAAAACGAATGCTTCTTGTAACGTTGGTTAACGATCGACTCAGTCAATTCTAGGTCATGAGAAACCTTTCAAGTTCTTTAAAATTTCAATCGCATCGAACTAACGAATTCTGCACGACTCGAGGTACTTTGGAACGCCAACTCGTGGGATATTACTTTCGTCTTTACGTCGCCTCCTCGCTATCGCAATCGATCCCTCTTAGTCGAAATGCTCTCGCCGGTCAACTCACAGTCAAATCACTCGCTGTATCGCTACTGATGCAGGATCAACTCTTTAAAGTCTACCTGTTGGATTAATTTCGGGACGAAATTTCCTAAAGCAGGGGAGACTGTAACAACCCGCATTTTCGTGCGTTGTTACTACTCGATAAACTCATTACGCCTAGCACCAGAGATTCGGATCATAATGTAACTATACCACATACATCGCCATTCGAAGGATAATCGCATATTTTCGTAATATAATATCACTATATCATACCACAAACACTAACACTCACGATGACATTGAGTGAGGACCTATTCTACCCTCCTCGGTGGCCGTGATGTGTCGAAACGCAGACAATTAACGCTAACAAAGACTCTCGGGTGAGTGCTATAACTCCAGTCGTCGTGACGATGATGACAATACGAGTGAATGGTACCCCGTCAGTCATTGTGGCACAACACACAATAACGTTCACGATGACATCGAGAAAGGACCTATACTACCCTACTTGATGGCCGTGAAACGTCGCTAATAATCGCATACTCGAATCGGAAACCGATTGTTAATTATCGAAACTTTGGAATATGGATACGTAAATACGACCCCTAGTGATATATATATATATATGTATATATAATAATGATATAAAAAGCACGTACTTCAAAATCTATCGAAACGATCAAAAACGAAGAAATCCATCGCGCCGGAGAGGCCATCCGGATGGATAGCCTCATCTGAACGGATGGGCCATCCGACCCAAAACCATTCCAGCCTCCATTTTTGCCTATAAATAGCATGTCACATCACTGTTCAAGTGATGTGACAGCTCCCACTCGACCAGGCACACTCCAGGACCCTTTTCTCTCGATTCCTCACGATTTCGGTAAGATTTCAACCTAAAACCTTGTACTTCTGTGATCTACACTCCATTCTACATCATTCTGTCTTTCAAAACACAATTTCTAACCGTGAAATCTACTGATTTGAGGTATTTTAAGGTGATGTCACCAAGAGTTCATATGAACTTCAAGTTGTGACCTCATCCCACCATAAACGACTCAGATCTGGGTGATTTCCACATGTTTTGATAACAAATCTCACCTAAATCTATGTATTTAACCAAGGAACTGTGCAATTTCGAGTTAAACATGAAAAACCGTCAAGAATGGCCAGATCTGATGGAACGGGGTGGTTCCCGGCCGTTAGAACGAGTCGGAATTGATAGAATTTCAATTGTTAATGCCAGATTACACTGTCCCAGTAAAACCGCATCTATCCCTACCGAAAAACACTCAAATTAAACAGACGTGCCATCCGAACGGGTCACATGCCATCCGAACGGACCACATGTCATCCGACCAGATAACATGTCATCCGAACGGATAACATGTCATCCGATCGGATAGCAATTCGAACCAGTCAAGACCTATTCGATCGGATGGCAATTCGAACCAGTCAACACCTATTCGATCGGATGGCAATTCGAACCAGTCAAGACCTATTCGATCGGATAGCAATTCGAACCAGTCAAGACCTATTCGATCGGATAGCAATTCAAACCAGTCAAGACGTATTCGATCGGATAGCAATTCGAACCAGTCAAGACCTATTCGCTCGGAGAGCAATTCGAACCAGTCAAGACTTATCCGACCGGATAGCCTGTCATCCGACCGGATGACAGCCATCCGACCCAATCAACATATCATCCGATCGGATTAGCCCATCCGAACGGATGAGCACCATCCGACCAGATAACTAACTTTTCGATGCTATTCTCGCTTGACCGTACATCGTTTACTATATCCTTCAATGATTAACGCAGACATACTTGCAACCGACCCTATCAAGCTGTATTCCCGCTAAATACGCACTGTGAGTATACTTGAACCCTTTTAATCGAATTTTGGGTGTAACATACGTTTCTACCAATCGAACTTATTAAACGAATTATCAAATCAATCGAACTATCACTTGCGAATGACTGTTATGCATAGATATACATGACGCTAACTGCATATGTGCTAGGGCTTATACTCGCGACGTCCCACCATGACTAGTATAGTACTATTGCGCCCCACGGGGTCTAGTTTGCCATCGCATATTCGAGCATCGAGGACTTAGTTGGTAGTATCAGCTTTGTGAGTACATATATGTCGTGTGTTACCTTTATGCATGAGGAAATTCGCTACACTTTTATCTATTATGCTATACATATCAAACCTGTATACTCGCCAATACTTTTGTATTGACAAATATTTTAACGTATGTTGCAGGTTAGATCGCAGACTATATCGAATCAAGCTAGGAAGTCTAGAAACTCAACTAAAACTTAGGTTGTCGGATTTGTATTGTTCGAGAGGACAATAAATCTGTGATAACCTATATGATTGTATTATTTGTTAGTATGGGATAACGAATGTATTAAATATTATCGCAATATAGTTCTTATGGATTCTCTTGAGCAATCTGATTCGCCTAGTGCCGCGCCCCGATGATTCCGCCATCGGTTGGGGTGTGACACAAGGAGCTATTAAAAAATGTCCTCATCATGGTCTTGCAGTATGGCAACAAGTATCCACTTTCTATAATGGGTTGTTGCCACACACAAGACAAACACTTGACTCTAGCTTCGGGGGACTTCTAGGTAATCGTCGCCCAAATGAAATTTATAATTAAATTGAGGAAATTGCTCAAAACAATTTTCAGTGGCACACTCCCCGAGGCACAAAATCTATTGACCCGGGCGCCCATAAGGTAGACGAAAGCACTTCTTTACAATCCCAAATCGAGGCCCTCTCTTCAAAAATTAAAAAGTTAGAAATGGTAAAAACGGCCTCAGTTATGGCTTGTGAAGGGTGCGGTGGGCCACTTGAAAATTGGAGTTGTATGAAAAAATGGATAATCAAACAGAAACGGTAAACAACATTGATAATAGACCTAGGCCGTCAGGTCCTCCAATGGGTACCTACAACCAAGGATGGCGTAACCACCCTAACCTTGGTTGTAGAGAACCCGGCAATAGTAGTAACCAACAAAACCAGAACCAACGAACAAACTTTCAACAACCAAGAAATGAGTCACAAAATTTCTCTCAACAACAACAAGGGGGACAAGAGAGGTTTAAAGATACTATCTCACGCCTCATCTCTGACACCGAAAAGAAAAGCACGGATTGATTCCAACAAATGGAATCAAACTTTAGAAATCAACAAGCTAGTATTCAAAACATCGAAAAAACAACTAAATCAACTAGCACAAAATTTCTCCGAGAGACCACAAGGCGCGTTACCCAGCAATACCGAAACCAACCCAAACCGTACCGAAACCAAACCGCAACTTCACCAACACCCCAAAAAGAGACAACTCCTCCACCAAATCAAGAGCCTACCAAGAACCCCCCGGTGCCTTACCACGGTCGGTTACTTCGCCATAAGACCGATGAGCAATTCACAAAATTCGTAAATTTACTAAAACAATTGCACATCAATCTTCCATTTGTGGAAGTCCTCACTCAAATGCCTAAATATTCAAAATTTATGAGAGACTTTCTTACTCACAAAAGGAAAATTGAAACACTGCAATTAGTTAATTTAAGTGAAGAATGCTCCGCCATACTACTTAACAAACTCCCACAAAAGAAAATCGACCCCGGAAGGTTCACCATCCCTTGTTCCATAGGGGGATCACCCATACGCAATGCGCTATCCGATCTTGGGGCTAGTATCAATCTCATGCCCGCATCAATGTTTGACCGACTCGGACTAGGTAAAACAAGCCCCACAAAGATGAGCATACAACTCGCTGATAAGTCTATCAAGTATCCACAAGGTGTCGCCGAAAATCTATTGGTAAAAGTCGGAGACTTTGTCTTCCCGACCGACTTTGTCATACTGGATATGGAGGAAGATACCGAAGTACCTCTCGTTCTAGGATGACCATTCCTAGCCACCGCTCACGCAATGGTAGACATGAATGGTGGGAAACTAACATTGAGGGTTGGGGACAAAGAGATGGAGTTCGGGGTCGGGAAAAGAGTAAAAGACGACGACCCGGTCAACTACATGAATGTCATAGACTCAAGCTTGGATGATGCTCTCCGACGATGCAACATGGGATGCAAAACATCCCACTTGGGTAACATATGACTGACTTTGGGTCTAGCCAAGGACCCTTATAAACGTGGCGCCCCACGGAGGCATTCCGCGGAACTATCCTTAGTTTTAGTTTAGATTAACTTTTATGTTTTCTAGTTTAGTTTTACTTTTCAGGAATAAAACACACTCGAAATGGTGGAGGTTACTAGGGGAAACTTGAACTCACACCCCATGCACAAAAACAGAGCCTCCCGACAATTTTTCTTCATCACAGCAAGTTCAGCAGGGGGCCGTGCTCAGCCCAACACGCCCCCGTGCCCAAGGATCTGCAGAAAACGCCCAGTTCAGGTAACTGGACAAGGGGTCGTGCTCACTGAACATGCCCCCGTGCCCAGCCTTTTGTTAATTATGATACTGGCGATCTGAACACGGGGCCGTGCCCGGATCAACCCAGGTCGGCGCCCAGACGCCCAGTAACATAAATTTTGATTTTAAACACCTTTTTACACATTCAATCAACCTAAAAACTTATTTTTGGGACACATTGAGGACAATGTGTAATTTAAGTGTGGGGGGATGCTAAAACCTTGAATTTTGCAAGTCCTAATAACAAGCCTTACATAAAACTCTATTAGAAATTTTTTCAAAAACTTTTCATTTTTTTTACTTTTCTTGGTTTAATTTGGGAATAACAAGTTCTAAAAAGGTTATATTTTTACAAATTTACTACCGATAGCGTCGTCCTAAAAAGAACCAACATAAGAAAATTATGAAACGACATGACAAATCTAGTTAAAATTTAATTATATATACTTGGTCACATTATAAACCCATTCCCATAAAAAGTGAGTTTTGAGCCTTTATTGAGATACAAGCATACATCTTTAAATTAAATGCTCATATTTCGTTTCTTGTGTGAATAACCGCTTGGTTCTTCCGACTCTAGAACTTGCCACGACGATACATTCCCGGTCCTTACCAACTTAAGCCCAACTAAGTAAATGATAGAGGCATTAGGACTAACCCATTTTTCTTTTCAACACCATTATTTTTCAACTTTTTTATCACCTACCCAAAATCCCCTAGTTAACCCCTTTGAGCTTAAACCTTTTCATTTCTAAACCCACAAAACAAGCACCCTTTACCCACCAAAACATTTTTCTTTTAAACCCTTTATTTTAGTAAAAAGCTCGGTTTTCTTGTGACGTTCTTTATTAAAAAAAATGAACTCTAGCAATAAACAAACAAGTTCCTCAAAGAAACTTTGTTTGAAAATGCTTCGTTTGAATAAAAGTCACAAAAACAAAAAGTTTTATGACGACCGACGCTTTTTACGCTTTTAGCCCTTTTTACTAACCACTAACCCAAACCCACCTTTTAACCCAAGCTTAACCCTTCCCCAAAGTCCTCTTGATATTTACAAAGGTTTATAGTTAAAAAGGAGAAGGATTGATTGCTTGGCAAGCATATGGTAGAAGTAAGTTCCATGCCGGTCTCGAGTGTTTCACAAAAATACATCTTCGGCCGACTGTTGAGTGATCTCCCGTGAGGTATGTGAACTTGTATATAAATGGAATTTTAAAAAGGCATGTTATGCCCAAATAAGTAATTTCTCTTATAAAACATTCCAAATAAATCATAACGAATAGGATTGTAAATAGTATAAAAATAAAACCCAATAAAGATCTTGGATTTCTGACACTCAAGACAAGCCCAAAACTTCTCTTCTACCCATTCCATTTGGGTGTGTAAGCCACAAAATAAAGAGTTTTGCTTGAGGACAAGCAAAGATTCAAGTGTGGGGGTATTTGATGTGTGTAAAATGCAACATATAAATTACATCAAATGAGTCATAAAACTAACCCTTTTTTAGTACTAATGTTGGAAAAAGTGTGTTTTTGTCTTCCTTTTGTATTTTCAGGACCAAATGAGCTTAAATGAACAAAAGGAACAAATATGCAGCAAAATATAACATAAATACAAAAAAAAAGGAATAAACGTGGCATGCCCGACCCCTCGACGGCATCTTCCCAAGCAAAAACAAGAAACAAAAGGCTGACCACGGCCTCGTGCCCAGCGGACACGAGGGCGTGGCCAGGTGTCTGTAGAAAATGACAAAGTTATAGAAGCTTCTATTCCCAGCACGAGGGCGTGCCCAGCTCAACACGGGTCGTGGTCAACGCTAAGATTCGCAGAATCTTGCAAATCTTGATAGTACATATATGCTTCTGCACACGGGGCCATGCCCAGCGAACACGGGGGCATGTGGAGCCTAATGCAGACAATTGCAATTAATGAAGAAAGAGAAAGAGGATGGCCATGGGGCTATGTCCAGCGGACACGGGGTCGTGTCCGAGCTTCTGTTCAGGCTATAAATAGGGGTGCTTGGTTCACTTCAAAGGCATCCCTTGGCAAACCACCTCTCTCCCACTTCACCACCACTCCACCACCACTACAACACCTACATCCACCACCATCATCCATCATCCACCTTAGAGTGTGTGTAGTAGTCTCGGGATCCAAGATTGATAGTAAGAGTTCGTGTCAATCAAATGCCATGTTTGGCTAAGTCTCTTACATCACTTGGTGAAGACAAGCATTTAATGTAAAACTTTTGATTTTTAATCTTTTCGCACTTTTTATTTGGTTTTGTATTAATGACTTTAATAACTAGTTTCTTATGTTGAAGGTGAAACTTCCTTATCATTAGACCGTGGTGTCTTGGCATTATTTTACTGTCGATATAAAATAAAAGATTTTCACCATTCATATCTCTACGGTCTATATAGAGATATGTTGGCTACCTGGTCGGGGGTTAAGGGAATGGTTTGGTAAGGTTTTTGTCTTGTTCAGTGTATAGATCCTGCAATGACCTGGGTCAAGTTTACTAGGGCCTCCTTCAATACCCACTGGTATTGGATGGCGGGGGTGCGAATGGATTGATCCCCTCATATGTAAACTACTATTAATACATTAATCCGGCTACTTAGGATTGTATCCCTGCTGACTCAAACCACTTAGCCGAGGGTAACGTTGCCTTCAAAAGAGGGGCCTACCATATTACGCATTAATAACTTCATTAATTATCTTTCAATATTCTGACCATTTGGGATTGTATCCTTGCTAACTCAAACCACTGGGTTGAGGGTAACGTCACCTTCAAAAGAGGGGCCTACTACTATAACTAATAAAATCTCTTAAAAAGTGCAAAAGTGCGGAAATCATCAAAGGTTACATTAATGGCGAGTCGGATCCAAGTGATTCATCTTGTCTATCTGTTTTTATTTTTTTATTTTTCATCATTTTTAGTTTTTATTTTTCATGTTTAAAACCTTTCCTAAAACTTTTGATTTGATTAGACGTTGAGGATAAACCGGTACTAAAAGCTCTTGTGTCCTTGGACGACCTCGGTATCTGACCAACGCTGTACTACGCTCACGATGGGTGCACTTGCCCATATGTGTGTTTAGTGTTAGTAGAATATCGTGTTTTATAAATTTAAAACTTGACTAAAGTGTTAAAAGGGCTTAAAATATAAAAAAAAACATATAACGGTACACACACATCAAGTTTTTGGCTCCGTTGCCGGGGACAAAAGGATTTTAAGATAGTTAAGAATCAACGACCTAATCATTTTTCTTATTTTTCTATTTTTTAGGATTTTCTAAATTCTCCAGCTTCTGTAGACTGCAGCACGGGGCCGTGCCCGGTCGGACACGAGCCGTGCTGAGCGTCCTTACTGGCAGTTTTTTGTTTTCTGAGTTATAGAGAGGTGACCACGGGGCCATGTTGGTGCAGCACGGGGCCGTGTTGAACTCTCCAGTAACTGGGATCTGGAAAACAATCACTGTAACCACGACCACGGGACGTGCTCAGCGACCACGGGGCCGTGGTGCGACTTCTGACCAACAATCTTTTTGTTTTTATCGCAGGACTTGGAACCCAGGCGCCGCACCTGAACTTCCTACGCAGTGCATGAGCTCCAGTTCCAATAAATACATAAAAGAACCTTTAGACGAACCCGAACGCTTTCTAAGAAAAAGAGTTAAAGCTAAAATCCAAGAGAAAGTTTCGGGAGACCCACTTCCCATGCGGATCAACGTACCCTAATGGATTACCTACGACCCATAGTAGGTAATCTCGGAGCCGCTATCAATGCACCGAATGTCGATGTAAACAACTTCGAACTTCGACTGCATTTGATACAAATGCTCCAAAACTCCGCAACTTTCCATGGGCTTGCGGACGAAGATCCCCATTTACATATTACCAACTTTTTGGAAATACGATACTTTTCGGATCAACGGAGCATCAAATAACGCCATACGCCTCCGAATGTTCCCATTTTCACTAAAATACCGAACTAAGGCTTGGCTTAACACCCTCCCAAGTGGTTCGGTAAACACTTGGGATGAACTAGCCCAAAAGTTTTTGTATAAGTATTTCCCTCCTTCTAAAACGCCGAAATTAATGATTGAAATTAACACATACTCACAAGAGGACGGGGAATCCTTATATGAAACTTGGGAAAGATTCAAGGAGCTATTAAAAAAATGTCCTTATTATGTGTAGGTCCCTTAATCCCGTTGGATCTTAACAAGACTGTTTATCAATCAAGGGTGCAGAATCCCCTTGATTGATCTTCGAACACAGAAACAAGATTATGTAGAAGAACAAGAACTCGAACACACAAACACACAAACTTTCAAACTGATCTTCTGTGATTATCAAACCCTTAGAAGCGTTTTACAATCACTAAGATCTCCAAGAACCTAACAACCGATTTCTGTTTTGTTCTTAACCTCTCAAACTTGAATGCTCTCTCAAAGTGTCTAAAATATCTAAAGTGTCTAACTCTAAAACTCAAGACTAAGGCTGTTTATATACACACAGCCAAGATCTCGAATTGGGCTTTGCCTATATTACATTTGTCACATAAACTTGGGCCTAATAGACTTAGTACAAACTTGGACTGATTGGGCTTCATAGAACTCGTTTTTTCTTTAAGTCTTCATGATCCAATCTTCTGTTTAATATCCAAAGACCAATCCAAAGCTGTTGTCATATAACATGCACCAACAAACTCCCCCTTGACAATAGCTTGCAAAGGAAACTTTAGTGTTCAGAATCTCACAGTCTTTGGTCTTTGGATAGCGTCAGCTTTAACATGAATTCTGTCTTTGTCAGCAACAGACTCCCCCTAAGCTGATGCATCCAATCACCAAATCTTCCAAGTTTTGAGTCAGCATTCCATGTAAGTCTTCACAGCATCCACTCTGCATTGTAGAAGGAGGATTCTACCAAGTAGCAACAAACTCCTCCTCTCTTCACAGCAACTTCTCATCAACAAACTGCTTCAATCTGTATACTATAAAACAAACATCTCGAGAAACCATAAGAATTTTTCAACATAGTTAAAGAATTATTATTATACTAGAGATAGTTAAACTGTATCAGATTAAGCATTTTCCAATTAAGCACCAACACGCACAAATTTTAACAAACACCTTATAACCTGCATGATTTAAAAAAATTTGAACCCACTTTCTAACACAGTTTCCCCCTTTCGGTAACAACTCCTCCAAGAATAACAGTTTTCCGTACATTAAGAATTTTTAACAGAAAAAGACACTATTTTTAGATTTTTTTTTATATTTTTATATTTTCTGAAAGCAAATAAATACGAAAAGCATTTAACACTCTATTTTTGTGAGAATCACCGGTAAGAAGATCATATCAGCACAATCAAACTGTTTCACACAATTATATAATTGTTTATTCAAGTTTTAGTGAAAAGCAGTTCAAGACGATTACCAGTATGTTTGTCCACCTAAACAAAATGCATGAACATTTCAAGTACCATTACCGTATGATATGTTAAGGTAATTTTATTATACCGAAATACTAGTGTGTCCCGCTTCAGGATATACCCCCGCGATCAAGGTATGCACAAAGATTCATCGTAGTAGGTGAGTATACTGAAATCATCCGTTTTGTTTTTCAACGATAGATATTTGGTGAACAGGTCAGTACTTCCGTACAGCAGAGAGACCAAAATATCTTATCGAGGGCTAAGACAGATACCATTTTTGGTACTAATTGTGCATTTGCACTTATTGATTACGAATTGTGCAATTTTGCACTTATTGATTTTCAGGGATTTGGCCTTTTTAGCTCTTTTAAGATATCCGGGGTGTGTCTAGGTCAGCATGTATCTGGATGCAGCAGAAGGACACCCCTGATATCCCCAGATGAAATAACAGTATAAAGACCCAAAACTTCAGATTTTGGCAATCTATCAACGCAAGATTTAAGGTCATTAAACCATACACCACTGATGTGTTCCCCACTCATACTCAGTTCGTTTAGGTTTATATCACTTTGGTAAGTTGATTATTTCATGCTTTTTGCCTACTGATACATCATATAATGAAGCTGCTATCACACTTAAGCAATTTAATTTCAGATTCAGTGTGACAGTCTAAGTTGCTGATGTACTATCATTTCTTCTTTTTCACACAGTGAAAACTCATTTTTGATTTTCTATTTTTTTTTATGTTTTTGATTTTTCAATGTTTTTGTATTTTTGATTTTTAAGAAAGCAGTAAACTATTTACAAAAATTCTTATGAAAAACCAGTTATTCAGGATTCCTCATCCCGTTGAGTTCGACTAGGTGTTCAAAGCGAGCTCGATCAAAAGCTTTTGTGTAAAGATCAGCAAGGTTATCTTCCGTGTCGACTCGGTGTAATTCAATTAACCGTTTTTCAGCACAACCCCGTATAAAGTGATGACGTATGTCAATGTGTTTAGTTCTACTGTGCTTTACGGGATTGTTTGTGATTGATATAGTGGCATTATTATCTATCATAATAGGAGTACGAGTGAAATCCAAACCGTAATTGCGCATCTGCTGTTGGATCCAGAGAACCTGAGAGCAACAGCTACCCGCAGCAATATATTCAGCTTCACACGTAGAGGTAGACACACATGATTGCTTCTTGCATTGCCAAGACACGATCCTGCCTCCTAAGAACTGACAACCACCTGTTGTAGACTTTCTGTTTGATTTGCATCCTCCAAAGTCTGAATCAGTGTAAGCAACGAACCTCAAATCACTATCAGCTGGATACCACAACCCAAGTTTAGGTTTCCCCTTCAAGTATCGAAGAATCCGCTTCACTGCTTTCATATGTGACTCCTTTGGATTTGCCTGATATCTGGCACACAAGCATACGGCAAACATGATGTCAGGTCTTGAAGCAGTCAAGTACATTAGAGAACCAATCATCTCCCTGTATTGAGTTGGATCAACATCTTCAGTGCTTTCATGATCTGGGCCGAGATTGTGGTTTTCACAAATGGGTGTGTTGAAAGTAGAGCAATCATTCATTTTGAATCGAGCCAAAATGTCATACACATACTTTGTTTGATGTATAAACATCCCATCCTCCTTCTGTTCAACTTGTAATCCCAGAAAGTAAGACAACTCACCTATAGCACTCATTTCAAACTTGCTCTTCATCACCTGTTCAAATTCCTTACACATGTTTTCGTCAGATGACCCAAAGATGATGTCATCCACGTATACCTGTACCAGCAGAAAATCTTCCTTCTTTCTCTTAATGAACAGTGTACCGTCAATCTGACCTCTTTCAAAACCATTCTTGACCAGATGTGTAGACGGTGTCTCGTACCACGCCCTGGGAGCTTGATGTAACCCATACAAAGCCTTATCAAGTTTGTACACTCGATCTGGATAGTCTGGATCAACGAACCCATCTGGTTGTGAGACATACACCACTTCTTGGACTTTCCCATAAAGAAATGCACTCTTCACGTCTAGTTGGTAAACTTTGAAGCCCTTGAATGAAGCAAAAGCCAGAAACAAACGAATTGCCTCCAACCTCGCCACTGGTGCAAACACCTCATTGTAATCAATCCCCTCTTGCTGATTAAAACCTTTGATAACCAACCGAGCTTTGTTGCGTGTGACAATACCTCTTTCATCTTTCTTGCACCTAAATACCCATTAATGAAATCCTCCCCCTGAATGGGTTCAGAGTCACTATCGCTTGAATCAGGATCAGCAGCACCTTGGGAAGTTTCCGGAGCATCTGACATATCTACATTCGATCTAGGCATAAATTCGCCTTCATCGTTTTCACCAATCACTGTTTGAATCAGCTGAGAACCATCTGCATCAGAAACCTCAGGAATATTAAATGATTTAAACACACTGTCATAATCATATAATATAGCAGGACCACTCGTTGATTGTTGAGGTTTGTAAGAAGTAATTTCTACATTGAAAACAACCTCAATTTTACCAGTTTTTAGATTAAAAACCCTTTTATTCGGTGTGCCAGGCACGTAGCCTAGAAAATAGCCTTCATCTGCCAGCTCACCGAATTTTTGTTTATCTTTGTTTCGCACAATGGTGCAGGGTAATCCAAATGGTTCAAATCCTGTTAAGTTTGGTTTTTCGTTAAACATCAACTCATGACAAGTTTTGTTAAAACGTTTAACGGTCAAAACTTTGTTTAGGACGTAGCAAGCTGTATTCACAGCTTCTCCCCAGAAAAGAACTGGTAGCTTTGAATCTGAAAGCATCGTCCTAGCGGCTTCAATCAACGTCCTGTTTTTCCTCTCAGCGACTCCATTTTGCTGAGGAGTGTACGGAGCGGAATATTGATGTTCAATTCCCTTTCAAAGACAGTAGAGATCTAGAATCCGATTCTTGAACTCCGTGCCATTATTACTCCTTATCCTCTTGATCCTTGCATCATGAACGTTTTCCAATTTTGTAAAAAGATCTATCAGCATCTCTGCTGTCTCATCTTTTGTACCTAAAAAGAAAACCCATGAATAACGTGAGTAATCATCAGTGACAACATGACAATAGTACTCTCCACCAATGCTCCTCACGTTCACTGGACCGAATAAATCCATGTGAAGTAATTCATAAGGGGCATTAATGGAATTTACTGTTTTAGACTTATGAGGTTTCTTGTGTTGTTTTCCCTTTTGAAATGGAAGACATTTATCTTCCACTTGAAACCTCAGCAATGGAACCCCTTTCACTAGCTCATTTTTAATAATGTAATTCATTTTGCGGTAGTGAATGTGAGCCACGCGTCTGTGCCACAACATTGATTCAGCTTCAGATGCTTTTGACAGTAAGCACGCCACTGCAGCAGTTGGATCCTTGGCACCCATGTCCATGACATAAGTGTCATTTTTCCTTGGTGCACGCATAACTATCCAATCGTCCGGAATGACCAAACCCGGTTTCAACACTAATGCCTCAGTTTTGGTAAAATGGACCGAGTGACCCTTGTCGCAGACTTGAGATACGCTCATCAGATTGTGTTTAAGCTGCTCAACATAGTTCACTTTGTCCAATGTGATCTTCCCATTCGTCACTTTTCCTCGTCCAGTAATTTTTCCACCTTTAGCGCCAGCAAAATTTACATGCCCACCATCGTATTCTTCAAAATCAGAAAATAATCTCGCATCCCCCGTCATGTGCCTGGAGCAGCCACTATCAACATACCATAAGTTGATAATCCTCCTTAGCAGCTCCTGTGACCACCAACCAAAAGATTAGTTAGATTGGGGGACCCAAGCCTTAATGGTCTTGGGTCGTCCAAATTCACCAACTACTTGAACGTCCATCCAAGATCCATCACCCCTAATTGGAGTCTTGGATCTTGGACCTGTTGATGGAAATGGGATATGATTTCCATAAGGTCTCTGGTCCTGAGGGTTCCTATATGTGTTTGGATTATGTGACCTTTGAAATCTTGAGTTTTGATTCCAAGAAGCTTGATTATTGTAATTTCTAAAGCCATTATTATAAAAAGTTCGACCACCATTATTTTGGTATCGATTTTGATATTGACCTTGACTTCTGAAATTATTTGAGTTTTGGTTGTTCATTTTGGGTGAACTACTTCTAGGTCTCTCATGTCTGCCTGATGTAGAGGCAGGCTGAAATCTACGTTGATTTCTTTGAAAACGAGGAACTTGAGGAGTTCCTTTTTCAGCCTTATCGACATCACTAGCAACACCCTGTTGTTGCTTAGGAGCAGATCTCTTTGGAGAGTTAGACTCTCTCTCCTTTTTATCACCTTCCTTTTCTGGTGACTTCCCTCTTTGTTTCTCACTAACTTGTGCTTCAATCCTTTTGTTAGGACAGCAGCTAGCTACATGTCCCTTTGTGTGACATTTGAAGCACGATCTCTTTTTCGAAGACTTCTTAGTTGAAGCCTTTGAACTAGATTCTGGTTTTGATGATGATGCCTTGGAAGGATTTTGTTCAGTTTGCTTAATTTCAGATTTTTCTATGTTTTTGTTTTTAGCAAACTCTACATTTAATTCCTTTTCGATAACAGCTGTTTCGGTTTTCATATCACTTCCTTGAACAAAATTAACCTTTTTAACAAAAGTTTGATTATTGTTTTTAGAAGGTGTATTTTTCTTTTTCAAAACAGATTTGCTGTTATTTTCCTTCTTAGCTTCATTATCTTCAAACACATCACCTTAACTGGATGTGAAACTACTTGGTGATGTTGACAGAAAGTCTGTAAGCTCATCCTCATCAGGTAGGAAAGAATAGTCATGACTAAGAGGAGGTGGGACTTCATTAAAGCCCTGGAATCCCACACTTGTCTTGTCATTACTCTTCTTTAACCCACCCATCATATGTTTCATAACAAAAGTAGAATCTCTGAATTGACCTAACTTCTTTTCAAGTTCAACAATTTTAAGTTGTGCATCTGACAACTCTTTGTTTTTATCAGAAATCTCTTTTGTTTTCTCAGCCATCATGTCATGAGCTAAGTCTATGACTTGAAGTTTTTCATTTAATTTGCATGTTAAAGCTTCAATTTCAGCTTCATAGCCTTTTATCTTTTTCAAATATGATGACTCGTTTCTTTTAGCAAAGAAATTTGATTCTTTTACGTTAGACATTTCGCTCACAAGACTTTTGTTTTGAGTTGACAATTTGTCAACTTCACCCTGTAGTTCACGACACTTTAAACAAACAGAAGTGGCAGAGTTACTTACCTCTCCTGTCGATTTGTCTGAGTTGGCCATGAGAGCAGCAAGTTGAGCTTCCATTCTTTTGATGATTTCATCTTTCTCATCAGCTTCCATTTCATGCTCAGACTCTGGCTTTTCCTCTTCAGCATCTGTTGTCTTATCAGCCTTATCTTCCTCAGCTTCACTCTTCTTCTCAACTTTAGCCTCATCTACTGTAGCTTCACCATCATCGACTGGAGTGATCTCTGCCATGAATGCTTGAGTGACATTCTCATCATTTTCTAAGTGAATGCTCCAGTCATATGAGCCTTCTCTTGCAGTAGATATCAATGCCCTTGAGTTAGAGTTGTTTGATGCATTCCGATTGTTTGAACTTTGATTCGTATTCTCATGCTTTTGTTTTTGACATTCCCTAGCGAAATGACCATAACTCTGACAGTTAAAGCACCTGACTTTGGCCTTGTCAAAACCTACGCTCTTTCCTACAAACTTCCTTCCAGTTCTGTTCATGAACCTCTTCACACGTCTCGAAATCATGGCCATCTGCCATTGTAGATCCATCTCTTCTAGATCATCAGGGTCAATCTGATCATAATCTTCATCTAAAGTGGCAGGATCAGATATTTTCCCTTGAATGTAGTTCTCATAAGACGCAACAAAAGAAGCAAGTAGAGCAAGATGTTCTTCAGCAGACTTCACACTCATAGGCATTGACTTTGCACTACTACTTTGCTTTGAAGTTGATGTTTTCTTGACTCCCGTTGATCCTCCTGCAGCAGCTACAAAACACACATCACCATCCTCATTCACTGTGACCTGCTCATTATCACACGAAAGAAATGCAGTTGCAGAGTCGCTAGAAGCATCATGTGATGAATGAGATGTAAGCCCATTGTAGATCCCTGGATCTTGAACCTGATCATAACCAGTGTCCTTTTTCTTCATACTAAGCTCATAAGCTCTAAGCTTTCCAACTACTTCTTCCAATTCCTTTGTGTCATAATCTGCTTCTCCCTTAATCATGAGAGTGTAGATATCCCATTTAGCAGGTAGAGCATCAAGCAGCTTGTCATTTTTCTCAATGTCAGTATAGCAATCTATATCATAATTATCCAGTTCTGACATCAGATGGTAGTATCGAGTGATGACGTCCTCAAGTGACTCATTTTTCATGTACTTGAACACAGCAAACTGCTTCTTCAGTAGATCAACTTTGTTCTTCTTGACATCAGGATTTCCCTCGTATCTCTTCTCTAGTGCATCCCACATTTCCTTTGAAGTAGTGTACTTCTTAAAGGTATGCTTGATGCCATCAGGTAAAGACATTTTAATGGCTGCCAAGGCTCTCTTTTCAGCCTCATACATTTTCTTTTGTTCGGCATCCATATCAACATAAGCAGTTATACGTTGTCTTCCCTCAAACTCATGAGTTGGGTTCACAAACCCATCGTCTATGCATATCCACACATGCGTGTCCTGGTACTCAACAAAAGATTGAAACCTATCCTTCCATGTCAAGTAGTTCTCCACCTTCATCATCTTAGGTGGTTTGTTCGTCGTGCCTACCTCATGTTCCATCCTTAAGAGTTCGTTCAATTTAGACATGTTCGACATTTCAACGTAACAGAATGATAAAACCGTACAAATTTTTTTCGAAAACAGTGGTTACCAAATTACACCGTTAGAATCGTCTCGAAAAGACGAATCCAACGATAGATAAAACCGTACAATTTTTTTTTTGTCTTAAAAATCCCACGAGTTCAACGGTGCAAACGGCTTCTTCAGATGTGCTATAGATTGTTCTCTAAACTCAAAACACTGAAAAATTTCCTACGCTTGCCTTTCAAAATTCCACCACTAGTGAATCGCACAAGATAGGATCGCACAAGACCCTCTGAAATGCACAATGTCTTCTGGATCGCACAATCCACTAACTTTGGGCCAAACAGTCACTTTAACGGGCCTGGGCCTGATCGCACAAGTTTCTGATTTGCACAAGCTGACTTTGGGTTGCACAAGAGTAATCCGGGTCGCACAAGAACTCCAAACGCACAAGATCCCCAAACGCACAAGAACTCCAAACGTACAAGATCTCCAAACGCACAAGATCTCCAAACGTACAAGCTTAAAGCGGGTCGCACAAGATTCAAAATTTAAAATTTTGAATATCAAATGATCGCACAAGAGCTGATTGGGCTACCCAGCCACCCAATCCCGAAACAGCAGCAGCTAACAACAGAAGCAGCTGACAATCCGGATCGCACAAGCAAAGTCTCAATCAGCACTTCTTTCCATACACGAAATCCAAGCAAAGTCTCCTACAAACACGAAAACAGTCAAAACAATAATCAAAACAGATTAAATTTACACGAATTTAAACTGTTCTTCAAGTGTTCTTCCTGTTCTTCGCAAAAGCCCAGAACTTTGACTCGAAATTTCCAAACAAACCAACTCAACCACAACTACCAACTACCAAATCAGATCAAAACTCAGAATTTTGATCTGTTCTTCCTTGTTCTTGCTGTTCTTCACGAAAATTATGAATGAGACACCAAAAATTCTTCAACCGAAAAACAACTTGAATCCAGTCTTCAGTCTTGAACCACGCACAAGAGCAAAAGCTCTGATACCAATTGTAGGTCCCTTAATCCCGTTGGATCTTAACAAGACTGTTTATCAATCAATGGTGCGGAATCCCCTTGATTGATCTTCGAACACAGAAACAAGATTATGTAGAAGAACAAGAACTCGAACACACAAACACACAAACTTTCAAACTGATCTTCTGTGATTATCAAACCCTTAGAAGCGTTTTACAATCACTAAGATCTCCAAGAACCTAACAGCCGATTTCTGTTTTGTTCTTAACCTCTCAAACTTGAATGCTCTCTCAAAGTGTCTAAAATATCTAAAGTGTCTAACTCTAAAACTCAAGACTAAGGCTGTTTATATACACACAGCCAAGATCTCGAATTGGGCTTTGCCCATATTACATTTGTCACATAAACTTGGGCCTAATAGACTTAGTACAAACTTGGACTGATTGGGCTTCATAGAACTCGTTTTTTCTTTAAGTCTTCATGATCCAATCTTCTGTTTAATATCCAAAGACCAATCCAAAGCTGTTGTCATATAACATGCACCAACATTATGGTTTTGCGGTATGGAAACAAGTATCCACTTTCTATAATGGGTTGTTGCCACACACAAGACAAATGCTTGACTCTAGCTCCGGGGGACTTCTAGGTAATCGTCGCCCAAATGAAATTTATAATTAAATTGAGGAAATTGCTCAAAACAATTTTCAGTGGCACACTCCCCGAGGCACAAAATCTATTGACCCGGGGGCCCATAAGGTAGACGAAAGCACTTCTTTACAAGCCCAAATCGAGGCCCTCTCTTCAAAAATCAAAAAGTTAGAAATGACAAAAACGGCCTCAGTTATGGCTTGTGAAGGGTGCGGTGGGCCACATGAAAATTGGAGTTGTATGAAAAAAATGGATAATCAAAACAGAAACGGTAAACAACATTGATAATAGACCTAGGCCGTCAGGTCCTCCAACGGGTACCTACAACCAAGGATGGCGTAACCACCCTAACCTTGGTTGTAGAGAACCCGGCAATAGTAGTAACCAACAAAACCAGAACCAACGAACAAACTTTCAACAACCAAGAAATGAGTCTCAAAATTTCTCTCAACAACAACAAGGGGACGAGAGAGATTTGAAGATACTATCTCACGCCTCATCTCCGACACCAAAAAGAAAATCTCGGATCGATTCCAACAAATGGAATCAAACTTTTGAAATCAACAAGCTAGTATTCAAAACATCGAAAAACAACTAAATCAACTAGCTCAAAATTTCTCCGAGAGACCACAAGGTGCGTTACCCAGCAATACCGAAACCAACCCAAAGGCGCAAGTGCATCTCATCACATTGAGAAACCGTACCGTAGGTCCCGAGGAGGCTCCACTACCTCCATCTGAAAAGAGTCCGTCTAACCAAACCGCAACTTCACCAACACCCCAAAAAGAGACAACTCCTCCACCAAATCAAGAGCCTACCAAGAACTCCCCGGTGCCTTACCACGGTAGGTTACTTCGCTAAAAGACCGATGAGAAAATCACAAAATTCGTAAATTTACTAAAACAATTTCACATCAATCTTCCATTTGTGGAAGTCCTCACTCAAATGCCTAAATATTCAAAATTTATTAGAGACTTTCTTACTCACAAAAGGAAAATTGAAACACTGCAATTAGTTAATTTAAGTGAAGAATGCTCCGCCGTACTACTTAATGCGCTAGGCAATCATTAGTTAATTGAAACACTGCAATTAGTTAATTTAAGTTAAAAGAAAATCGACCCCGGAAGGTTCACCATCCCTTGTTCCATTGAGGGATCGCCCATACACAATGCGCTAGGCAATCATGGGGCTAGTATCAATCTCATGCCCACATCAATGTTTAACCGACTAGGACGAGGTAAAACAAGCCCCACAAAGATGAGCATACAACTAACCGATAGGTCTATCAAGTATCCATAAGGTGTCGCCTAAAATCTATTGGTAAAAGTCGGAGACTTTGTCTTCCCGGCCGACTTTGTCATACTAGATATGGAAGAAGATACCGAAGTACCACTCATTCTAGGAAGACCATTCCTAGCCACCGCTCAAGCAATGGTAGACATGAATGGTGGGAAATTAACATTGACGGTTGGGGACAAAGAGATGGAGTTCGGGGTCGGGAAAAGAGTAGAAGACGACGACCCAGTCAACTACATGAATGTCATAGACTCAAGCTTGGATATGCTCTCCGATGATGCAACATGGGATGCAAAACATCCCACTTGGGTAACATATGACTGACTTTGGATCTAGCCAAGGACCCTTATAAACGTGGTGCACCACGGAGGCATTCCGCGGAACTATCCTTAGTTTTAGTTTAGATTAACTTTTTTGTTTTCTACTTTAGTTTTACTTTTCAGGAATAAAACACACTCGAAATGGTGGAGGTTACTAAGGGAAACTTGAACTCACACCCCATGCACAAAAACATAGCCTCCCGACAATTTTTCTTCATTACAGCAAGTTCAGCACAGGGCCGTGCTAAGCCCAACATGCCCCAGTGCCCAAGGATCTGTAGAAAACGCCTAGTTCAGGTAACTGGACACGGGGTCGTGCTCACTGAACACGCCCTCGTGCCCAGCCTTCTGTTAATTATGATACTGGCGATCTGAACACTGGGCTGTGCCCGGACCAACACGGGTCGGTGCCCAGACGCCCAGTAACATAAATTTTGATTTTAAACTCCTTTTTACACATTCAATCAACCTAAAAACTTATTTTTGGGACACATTGAGGACAATGTGTAATTTAAGTGGGGGGGGGGGGGATGCTAAAACCTTGAATTTTGCAAGTCCTAATAACAAGCCTTACATAAAACTCTATTAGAACCGCTAATCACCCCAATTGTTTTCAAAAACTTTTAATTTTTTTACTTGTCTTGGTTTAATTTGGGAATAACAAGTTCTAAAAAGGTTATATTTTTACAAATTTACTACCGATAGCGTCGTGATAAAAAGAACCAACATAAGAAAATTATGAAACGACATGACAAATCTAGTTAAAATTTGATTATATATACTTGATCACATTATAAACCCATTCCCACAAAAAGTGAGTTTTGAGCCTTTATTGAGATACAAGCATACATCTTTAAATTAAATGCTCATCTTTCGTTTCTTGTGTGAATAACCGCTTGGTTCTTACGACTCTAGAACTTGCCACGACGATACATTCCCGGTCCTTACCAACTTAAGCCCAAGTAAGTAAATGATAGAGGCATTAGGACTAACCCATTTTTCTTTTCAACACCATTATTTTTCAACTTTTTTATCACATACCCAAAATCCCCCTAGTTAACCCCTTTGAGCTTAAACCTTTTCATTTCTAAACCCACAACACAAACACCCTTTACCCACCAAAACCTTTTTCTTTTAAACCCTTTATTTTAGTAAAAAGCTCGGTTTTCTTGTGATGTTCTTTATTAAAAAAATGAACTCTAGAAATAAACAAACAAGTTCCTCAAAGAAACTTTGTTTGAAAGTGCTTAGTTTGAATAAAAGTAACAAAAACATAAAGTTTTACGACAACCGAGGCTTTTTACGCTTTTAGCCCTTTTTACTAACCACTAACCCAAAACCACCTACCTTTAACCCAAGCCTGATCCTTCCCCAAAGTCCTCTTGATATTTACAAAGATTTATAGTTAAAAAGGAGGAGGATTGATTGCTTGGAAAGCATATGGTAGAAGTAAGTTCCATGCCGGTCTCGAGTGTTTCACAAAAATACATCTTCGGCCGAGTGTTGAGTGATCTCCCGTGAGGTATGTGAACTTGTATATAAATGGAATTTTAAAAAGGCATGTTATGCCCAAATAAGTAATTTCTCTTATGAAACATTCCAAATAAATCATAACGAATAGGATGGTAAATAGTATAAAAATAAAACCCAATAAAGATCTTGGATTCTTGACACTCAAGACAAGCCCAAAACTTCTCTTCTATCAATTCCATTTGGGTGTGTAAGCCACAAAATAAAGAGTTTTGCTTGAGGACAAGCAAAGATTCAAGTGTGGGGGTATTTGATGTGTGTAAAATGCAACATATAAATTACATCAAATGAGGCATAAAACTGACCCTTTTTTAGTACTAATGTTGGAAAAAGTGTGCTTTTGTCTTCCTTTTGTATTTTCAGGACCAAATGAGCTTAAATGAACGAAAGGAACAAATATGCATCAAAAACTAACATAAATACAAAAAAAGGAATAAACGTGGCATGCCCAACCCCTCGACGGCATCTTCCCAAGCAAAAAAAAAGAAAACAAAGAAACAGAAGGCTGACCACGGCCCCGTGCCCAGCGGACACGGGGGCATGGCCAGGTGTCTGCAGAAAATGACAAAGTTGTAGAATCTTCTATTCCCAGCACGGCATCGTGCCCAGCTCAACACGGGCCGTGGTCAATCTTGATAGTACAGGTACGCTTCTGCACACGGGGCCGTGCCCAGCGAACACGGGGGCGTGTGGAGCCTAATGCAGACAATTAGAATTAATGAAGAAAGAGAAAGAGGATGGCCACGGGGCCGTGTCTGGGCTTCTGTTCAGGCTATAAATAGGGGTGCTTGGTTCACTTCAAAGGCATCCCTTGACAAACCACCTCTCTCCCACTTCACCACCACTCCACCACCACTATAACACCCACATCCACCAGTCCACCACCATCATCCATCATCCACCTTAGAGTGTGTGTTGTAGTCTCAGGATCCAAGATTGATAGTAAGAGTTCTTGTCAATCAAATGTCATGTTTGGCTAAGTCTCTTACATAACTTGGTGAAGACAAGCATTTAATGTAATACATTTAATTTTTAATCTTTTCGTACTTTTTATTTGGTTTTGTATTAATGACTTTAATAACTAGTTTCTTATGTTGAAGGTGAAACTTCCTTATCATTTGTCCATGGTGTCTTGGCATTATTTTACTGTCGATATAAAATAAAAGATTTTCACCATTTATATCTCTACGGTCTATATAGAGATATGTTGGCTACCTGATCGGGGGTTAAGGGAATGGTTTGGTAAGGTTCTTGCCTTGTTCAGTGTGTAGATCCTGCAAGGACCTGGGTCAAGCTTACTAGGGCCTCCTTCAATACCCAATGGTATTGGATGGCGGGGGTGCGAATGGCTTAATCCCCTCATATGTAAGCTACTATTAATACATTAACCCGGCTACTTGGGATTGTATTCCTGCTGACTCAAACCACTAAGCCGAGGGTAACGTTGCCTTCAAAAGAGGGGCCTACCATATTACGCATTAATAATTTAATTAATTATCTTTCAATATTCCGACCATTTGGGATTGTATCCTTGCTGACTCAAACCACTGGGTTGAGGGTAACGTCACCTTCAAAAAATGGGCCTACTACTATAACTAAGATAATCTCTTAAAAAGTGCAAAAGTGCCGAAATCATCAAAGGTTACATTAATGGCGAGTCGGATCTAAGTGATATATCTTGTCTATCTGTTTTTATTTTTATTTTTTATTTTTCAGCATTTTTAGTTTTTATTTTTCAGCATTTTTAGTTTTTATTTTTCATGTTTAAAATATTTTCTAAAACTTTTGATTTGATTAGACGTTGAGGATAAACCGGTACTAAAAGCTCTTGTGTCCTTGGACGACCTCGGTATCTTACCAACGCTATACTACGCTCACGATGGGTGCACTTGCCCATCTGTGTGTTTAGTGTTAGTAGAATATCGTGTTTTATAAATTTAAAACTTGACTAATATGTTAAAAAGGGCTTAAAATATCAACAAAAACATATAACGCTACACACGCATCATTGGTATATAAAGCAATTTTGCATGCTGGTTTTTCAGCATAAATCGCATGTTCAAAAGTGAATTCGCACCAGATCGGACGACTGAGATGATCGCCTACATATTGTATGATTAGAGCTATCGTACGTTAACCTAACCCTATATATATATATATACATATATATATACATATATAGGGGAAGGATGTATAGAAAACCCACTTTAATTTAGAAAACCCGGGATACTCAAAGCTCCCGATGTTTTTTTTTTTTTGGAAAAATTTATACATGTTATATACATGTTTTAAGGGTTTTGGGCAAAAAAAATCAAAAAAGCGCCGAGTAGATATTTAAAAAAAAATAAACAAGTTTTGGTGTAACACATGTTACATTAATCTGACATATTTGTAACATGTGTTACACCAAAACTTGTTTATTTTTTTTAAAAAATATATACTCGGCGCTTTTTTGATTTTTTTGCCCAAAACCCTTAAAAACATGTATATAACATGTGTAAATTTTTTTTTTTTAAAAAAAAAATTCGGGAGGTTAGAGTTTCCCAAGTTTTCTAAATAAAAGTGGGTTTTCTATAGATACTTACATTATATATACATATATATATGTACATATATATATATATATATATGGTAAGGTTTAAATGAGAATGCTAAATATCGTGAGAACGAATGAAAAAACCATGAGAACTTGGTCAAAAACAATTCAAATTCAAATTTTTGTACACTTAGTATTATCAGTCGAAAACAATGTTAGAAATTAAATTTAAACATCTAAATTCAGTGATTTCGTAAATAAAGAAAATTTACACATGTTTAACTTTACCATTTACGCATGTGTAAATAAAACATACTTACATATGTGTAAAAAATCTATTAATCGTGATTTTGAGAAAAGAAATGAACTATTTGATGTTGTAAATTATTTATTTGATATTGTATTTTAATTACAATTAAAACGGATGAAAAAACCAATTAAAATCAATTTTTTTAATACAAACCTCATTGTAGTTAAAATACAACACTAAAAAAAGAATTTACTCTTTAAATAATTCACATTTCCTCTCAAAATCACTCTTAATAAATTTTTTACACTTGTGTAAATACAACAAATTTACACATGTGTAAATGATAAACTTACACATGTGTAAATGGTAAACTTACACAATTGTATATATATAGGGGAGGGTTATCTTGAAACGCTAAATATTGCAAGAGTCGTAAGAACGGATGAAAAAACCAATCAAAATCAATTTTGTTTAATACAAACCTCATTGTAGTTAAAATATAAGACTAAAAAACGAATTTACTCTTTAAATAATTCACATTTCCTCTCAAAATCACTCTTAACAAAATTTTTACACTTGTGTAAATACAACAAATTTACACATGTGTAAATTTGTTGGTGCACTAAATGTCTGCTGATTACGTCTTAATCAAGTCTTGTGTCTAGATAGGTTGAATGAACACACAACAGGGTCTTAATTAGGTTTAGATCATGTTTGAGATAAGGTTTTCGCTTGAAAAGAGTGAATGTACATGTTCAAGCGAAATCAGTTCATACAATTTCGCTTGAAGTTTGTTGGTAGCAGTCCAAGCGAAATCAACACATTAGATTTCGCTTGAACAGCAACTCATGTCATTCCAAGCGAAATCTTCAGTCTATATATAGTTGTTGTGTATGTTCATTTGGTAGAAGACTTGGTCATTATGTGTGAGACGAAGTGCTGTCGGATTTGTATCAGATTACATTGTAAAAGCACGAAAATCAATCAGAAAAGAAAGATTAAAAGGAAACTAGCTGTTATGACTTTGATTATGTTGATTCCGCCTTCGTACTCAAAGATGAACTGCCTTAACTGACGTTTAGAGGTCTTACAACGGTCCAACAAGTGGTATCAGAGCTCAGGACGAGGAGTTCATACCATTACAGCTTGATTCTACCGGATTTTCTTATCTCTACTAACTTCTTCACATACTTTTCTGATTTGAATTTTTTTAGTGGTGAAAATGACCTGAATTTGACATATAACAAGCGAATTAGTGTGATAACTAATCCTTGAAAGATTTGGACTTAAAATCGATCGAATTCATATAAAAAATTAACTTTTCGCTTGAAAACTGTTCGTAAAAGATGACATCAGCAGATTTCGCTTGAAATATATTGAAGATTTCGCTTGAAACTTGAGTTTGGCTGTTGATTCCGCTTGTAACAGAACTGGTATTCGATTTCGCTTGAAAAACAAAGGATTTCGCTTGACAAGTTCAAGCGAAATAGGTTTCTTGGATTTCGCTTGAACTAAACAATTCAGAATAACAATCTCGCTTGAGTGTAAATTGACAGATTTCACTTCAATTGATTAGTTTCGCTTGAACAGTTTACAGTATTGATTTCGCTTGAAGTGATTTTACTTCAAGTATTTTCGCTTGAACTTGCTGATTTTTCAAAACCTAAAAATTTTCTAAGTGTTTGCTGATTTTTCAGGAACATTCACGATGGATGATATTTTCATGAACCCGTTCAGCGACATGTTCGCGTTTTCTGGAAATTCAGGAGACGATTCATCTACGAGCAACAACAATGATAACCCACCGAAAGAGAAGAAAAAGGAAGCTTGGGAATCGGAAAGTGCCTTCGGAACGTTCAATAAACCTCCAAAGCTAATGGCTATTGAGGAATACAGTCGGTGGTCAAGAAAGTTTGAAGATTGGTTGATGGCATTTGCATTTCCCAGCTGGAAGAGTTTGAAAAACGGTTATGAACATGGAAACAAATATGGTGAAACTTTAAGAGTGGCTGAGGAGATTGATTCGTTTGTAGCTGAACAAAAGTGTGTGGCATTGTTATTTCAGTCCGTTCGGGAAGACATAATCTCATTGATTGATTATTCAAACGCTAAAGATCTTTGGGCAAAGTTAGAAAAGAAATGTTTAGGAAGTACTGAAATCGTGAAAAACAAAAAGAAACTTCTTAGAAAAGAGTTTGATCTGTTTGGATGTTTAAAGAACTAGTCAGTTTGTAAAATGATAGAAAGGTTTGGTCATCTAAAGCTGGAGTTAGTAAGACATGATATCAAAATTCCTGAAGAAGATCTTATCGACAAATTGTTCGATTCGTTGCCTGACGAGATGGATTGGAGATATTATGCGTTGATGCTGAAGAATACCATCAAAGAACCAGAAAAGTTGACATTAGATTTGCTGATTGAAAAACTCGAGAGTCACGAATTGGAACTGAAGAAGACATACAAAGTCAATCACTCATCTTACCAGCAGAATTTGGATTTGTATTATCCAAAGAGCATGATGCCAGAAGCAACTTCTCCAAAAACTGCGTTTTCTGTTGAAAATGTGTCCACAGCAAGCAAAGAAAGTCAAAGCAGTCAAAGCAGTGGAAATCACAGTGGTTATCACAGTGGATCTTCATCATCTGGAAGTCATTCTGATGCAAAGAATCGTTTTCAATGCAACATTGCAATAGACTTGAAGAATGCTCAAAATTTTGACGAGGAGTCGGCCAAACAGCAGATGATCTTCCTAGCATCGGTGTTGGAATCGTATGAAGGGTTAGTAGCTGGGAAGATAGGCAACACAAATCTGACGAAAGAAGATTACGATCAGATTGATCCGTAGGAAATGGAACTGATCGATATTCGTTGGGCTATGGCAAGTGTTGTTCGTCGAGCACAAAGATTCATGGAAATTACCGGCAGAAAGACAATTGGTGGTCCATCTACTAAGTTGGGGTTCGATAAATCGAAGGTGACTTGCTTCAAGTGTAAGCAGAAGGGTCACTTCAAGCGAGAATGCCGAAACGCTTATGCTGATGAGTCGGAGAATCCTTTCAGAGATGATTACTACAAGAAGGAGATTTATCACTAGAATAAATCCGAGCCGCCTAGATTGAAGCAGGTTGAAGACAACAAAGAGAAATCTAGAGCTCTTGCGGTGATTTACGATGATGAGGGTTATGATTGGATTCAAGAGGTTCTACCAGAAGAAGATGCGGTTGGTTACGCATTCATGGCGAAAAATGACGATCCTATTCCGTGGAAAGATGATCGAACTGAAGAGCAAAAGTATAGATACAGAAAAATGATAGCTGAAAACAAAATCATTAGAATATCTCGTATCTTTCTGGAAGCAAGGAGAGCAAATAGATGGGATCCGGACAGAGAGTGTTATCTTGATGAATATGGAAATATTGCGATCGATGATAGTACGCTTGATATCGAAGCCATAATCCAGCAGTACAAAGATGAGGATGAGTATTGGCAACACAAATGGTGGGGAACTCCAACAGAGAAAATGAAAGAAGAAGAGAAAGAGAAAGAAGAGAAAGAGAAGAAGGAGAAAGAAGAGATCGAGAAAGCAAAGAAGATTGATACTGGAATTATTGACACAACGCAGGAGTTGACTGAAGAGAATCTTGGAATAATGGCTGACAAAGTGCTAGCTGCTAAGGCACTTGAGGTAGACTCTAACTCTGTGTCTGAGTCAAAAAGTCAGGTCAGTTCAAACGTGTCAACAAATGCGTCAGGTAAGAAAATTGATGGAAATGCTGATTGCAAAAATTGCAACAAAGAGTGCAAATTTTGTAGCACAGTCACGTATCTCAACGGTAAGAAACTTGATGATCTGACAGCAAAGGTCAGAAGTGTTGAGAATCAGATTCTTGATCGTGACAAAATGGTTAAAGCTTCAACTGAACGGATAAGAGAATTAACTAGTCAAATTGAAAATGATAAAATTGATCATGATAAAGTTAAAAATGAAAATGAAAATGAAAAGTTGATTCTTGAAAACCGTCAGATTTCTGAAAAGTCTGAAAAACTCAAAAGCACAATGAAAGATTGTGATGATCGAAATGGTAAAACTTTTAAAGAAAATGAACATCTAAAAGCAGTGCTTAGAGTAAAAGAAGAATCAATCAACCAACAACTGGATGAAATCGCTAAACTAAAACTTAAATTTCAAGAGGCTGAAATTGAAAACGAGCGAATCCAGTTGAAGCTTAACAGTTACAGCTCCGCAAGCTTTGTTTTGCAACACATTATTCCCAAACCCATCGGGAAAGACAAAGCGGGCGAAGATGTGTATTGTGATGGAACTGGGGTGGGGTTTCATCAAGTTCCACCACATGTTCTTGATAACTACACGAAAAAGCAATCTGGGTTGGTTGAAATTGAGGAAGAAAATGAAGTTAAACTTCCGGAAAACATTGATGTTACTTTTACATCATCTGATGATAGTGTTCAGACAGAGATTGTTAAGAGCACAGCTGAAAGTGTTTTGATGTCTGATTCAACTGAAGATGATGGGTGTTTCTTGGACAAGTACATTCAGAAACCAAAATCCAAAAACAACTTAAGTGATGAACCGGGTCTTGTGATGTACAAGATGGCCGGATCTGATAAGTTGTATTCAGATTCTGAGTTTCCAATTGAGAATGTTAATGTGAAAAAGCTGACAAATGTTTTCAAATTGGTTGAAGTTGAGTTGTCAGAAGTGAACAGTTTGAGTCAAACAAAAAGGCAAATGAATTTTGAGAAAGATAAACCTTATTACAAAAAGCCTGTTGTTCCACCACGTTTTTATAATAACAATCGAAACAATTGGTCGGGTGGTTATAGGGGTGGTAATAATTATCAGAAGAAGAGTTTTCAAAACAAAAGATTTGCTGAAAAGAAGGTGTTTGTGAACAGTTCGAGTTCACTTGCTGATGAAGAGAAAGAGATCTTTTCAAAATCGAATGAAGAGTTCTTTGAGAAAAGAGCTTCACAGTATCAGTCTGAAGGCACAAGTCGAGTTGTTGATACTCGAACATGTTTCAGATGTAATCAAGTTGGTCACATTGCACGAAAGTGTACCAATGTGAAGCCTAAGACTGAAACTGTGAAGATTCAACAGAAGAAAGTTGAAGTGAAGGGTAAAGCACCAATCATTGTTGAGAAAAAGAGTGTGAAAAATAACAACATCAAAGTGAAAAATGAACCTGTAAAGAAAGTGATAACTAAAAACGAAAAGTTTTATAAACAGGTTGCATTATCTCAACAAGTTTGGAAACCAAAAACTGAAATGAAAATTTCAACTTCTGAAGTGAAAAAGGCTGAAGAATCAATTTCGGTTGATTATGATGCAAATTTTCCACCTTTGAAGGCTGAAAATTTCAAAATTCAAATTGCAAGGGTCAAGGTTACACCTAAGGCTGATGAGGCCTGGGTGGACACCATGTTCAACTAAGCAGTTTGAATTGCCGGAGCTTCCTGGATTGCGAAGCATGAATCGGCATCTTTATTGAAATGTTTTTGAAATCAACTTGTGGTATTTGCAGGATCTTCCAAGAGCCATTTCAAGATGGATCATGGATAGTGGCACATCTCGACATATGACAGGAAAAACTGCATTGCTGTATGATGTGAGGAATATCAATGGTGGTTATGTGGGATTTGCAGGTCATGAAGGTGGTAGAATTGTTAGTGAAGGAACGTTATCCAATGGGATTGTAACGTTTGAGAGAGTTAACTACATCACTGAGCTGGAGAACAATCTGCTTAGTATCTCGCAGATTTGTGACAATATGTATACTACTCACTTCACTGATAAAGAATGTTTAATTTTGAAACCTGGATTTGTTGTTCCTGAAGAATGGATTATCATGCGGGCACCTAGAGTGAATGATTTATATGTGTTAGATATGAGTGTAGCAACTACAACTACTGGTTAAGCACATTGTTTTGTGTCTAGAGCAACTGAGAAAGAATCAAGATTGTGGCACCGCAAGATGGGGCATATTCACCTAAGGAAGATGAATCACTTGGTGCACAATGTTTTGGTTTTGGGTGTTAATATCAAAGGTTTTCATCTGGAAGGGGAGTGCATTAGCTGCATCAAAGGCAAGCAGAAGAAAAAGTCACACCCTACAAAGCAAGTCAATTCAGTTTCAAGACCTCTGGAAAGACTTCACATGGATTTGTTTGGTCCGGTGAATGTCAAAAGTATTACAGGAGATTACTACTGTTTGGTCGTTACTGATGATTATTCCAGATTTTCGTGGGTTTCTTTCTTGAAGACGAAAGATGAAACATTTGACAGTTTGATGGGGCTGTTCAGGAAGATTGAGAATCTGTACCAAAGGCGTATCAAGAGAATTCGAAGTGATAATGGTACTGAATTCAAGAACAGCAAGATGGAAGAATTTTGTGATGAAAGAGGTATTTTGCATGAGTTTAGTGCTTCGTATACTCCGCAGCAGAATGCAGTCATAGAACGCAAAAACCGGACACTAATCGAGACGGCTAGAACTATGCTCGCAGATTCAAAGTTACCGATAAATTTTTGGGCTGAAGCTGTTTCTGCCGCATGTTATACGCTCAACAGGGTTCTCACTGTCAAGAAGTTCAACAAAACATGCTTTGAGCTAATCAATAACCGCAAACCGAATTTGAAGTATCTAAAACCGTTTGGGTCACCCTGTACGGTTATAGAGCCTCATGGAAAGTTTGGTCCGAAGAGCATTGAGGGAATTTTTGTTGGTTATGCAAATCCGATGCGACGTGTTTTCATTCCTATTGAGAAGCGGATTATTGAAGCTGCAGATGTGGAATGTCAAGGTTATACTATGCCGCCACAGAATCCTGGAGATTCATGGCGTTATCATTATGACAAACTGTGGGATTCGTTTGACATGAGAGAAGAATCAGAGGATGATGAAGATTTCTTTGATGAGTTGGATATTTTGCGTGAATATGAGTCGCAGCTAAGGTTCCCAGCTGAGTATTCGAGGAGACCATAGGAAACTTCAAATGTCGATGAAGCAGGTCCAAGTAATGCTGGTGAACATGATGATGTCCAACAGAATGAAGTTGCTCAGGATAATCAGTCGGCTCAGAATGATAATCTAGAAGCTGAAAACATGCCAGTATTTGATCATGGTGATTCAGATTCTGAGGGGGAGCAAATTCAAATTTCAAGTCAAACAAACCAAGTCGGTGAACAAGATGCAGAACAGAATGTTACTAATCTGGAGGGAAATGTAGATGTTCCAAGTGAAGTGATGCCGCGAACTTTTTCATATCATCCAGAGGAGTTGATCATAGGAGAATTGCAGACAGGCGTTCTCACTCGAAATCAGATTGATAAAGGGCTTACATGTTTTTATACAAAAGTTGCTCCTTTGCAAACTGAATTCTCATTGAGTTGTTTTATCTCGCAGGTTGAGCCAAGAACTTATAAAGAGGCGCTTAATGAAGACTCTTGGGTTAATGCAATGCAGGAGGAACTTAGTCAATTCGAGAAATTGGGAGTGTGGAAGTTAGTTGATTTGCCGGATGGTCAGAGAAAGATTAATACCAAGTGGGTGTTTAAGTGTAAGAGGGACGATAGAGGAGTTGTTATAAGAAATAAAGCTCGACTTGTTGTTCAGGGATTTAGTCAACAGGAGGGGATTGATTTTACCGAAGTTTATGCTCCTGTAGCACGACTAGAGGCAATCAGAATTTTCCTAGCATTTGCGTCTTGGAAGAACTTCAAAGTTTATCAGTTGGATGTTAAATCGGCGTTTCTTTATGGGAAGGTAAAAGAGGAGGTTTATGTCGGTCAGCCGCCGGGCTTCACCGATCCAATCCACAAAAACAAGGTCTACTTATTGGACAAAGCGCTGTATGGTTTACACCAGGCCCCGAGAGCCTGGTACGAGACTTTGTCTCAACACCTACTAGCCAACAAGTTCATTCGTGGAAAAGTGGATGCCACTCTCTTCACTAAAGAAGTCGATGGTAATCTTCTGATAGTTCAGATTTATGTGGACGATATAATCTTTGGATCGACAAATGAAAATCTATGCAAAGATTTTAAATCAGTGATGAAGCAAAAGTTTAAAATGTCATCAATGGGGGAGATGAAATTCTTTCTGGGTTTACAAGTTGAACAACTTCCTGAGGGAATTTTCATTCATCAGTCAAAGTATGTTCATGATATTCTACAGAAATTTGGGATGTCAAGTTCTACTCCAGCTGCTACCCCACTTGCAACAAATCATGGGATTCACCCAGGTCTCACCGGAGACAGGGCTGATGAAACTTTTTACCGTTCCATGATAGGTTCGTTAATGTACCTAACTGCTTCACGTCCTGATATCATCTACCCAACGTGCCTCGCAGCAAGATTTCAATCTAACCCAAGAGCTTCGCATATGATCATTGTGAAGAGGATATTGCGCTACCTGAAAGGAACTCCTTCATTGGGGTTGTGGTATCCTAGGAAAGGAGACTTTACGCTTGAAGGGTATTCCGATTCGGATTTCGGATGCTGCAAAGTCAATTCAAAATCAACAACTGCAGGATGCCAGTTCTTTGGTCCTAGATTGGTTACCTGGCAGTGTAAGAAACAAACGTCTGTGGCGTTATCTACATGTGAAGCGGAGTATGTTTCTGCTAGCAGTTGCTGCTCTCAGATCTTGTGGATACAGCAACAGATGCACGACTACGGTTTGCAGTTTCTTAACACACCTCTTTTTATTGATAATGAGGCCGCTATAAATATAACAAAGAATCCAGTACATCACGCTAAAACTAAACACATAGAAATTCGTCATCACTTTATTCGTGATTGCTTTGAGAAAAAGTTGATACGAATTGAGAAAATCCACACTGACGAACAGAAAGCTGATTTACATACCAAAGCTTTTGATAAAAATCGGTTTAAATATTTGTTAAAACTGAATGGTATGAAGCTTCTTTCGGTGTCGGATGGAATTGTGGGCGTTGATGAGAGTACTGTTGCGGATGAAGACGAGAAACAATCTGCAATGGTTTGTCGATTTTTTACTTGTTTTGGTATTTAGGGGGAGTAGATATTTGTATATAGTTTATATTTTCAGAAAATACAAAAACAGTAAAAAATGCAAAAATACAAAAACATGATAAAATCTGAAAAAGAGCTTGTGTATATAGGGAATATGATAGTACATCGGCTAGACGATTACAGTATGCTAAAGATTTGTAAAGTATAATTGAGTTAAACAGTCTCACTGATGATGTGTCGATAGGTTTTCGCACATTTAGTAGATTTATTCGGGATATAAACCTAAAATTTCAAACTTGCGAAATTCGTGGGGAACACTACTTGGATATATAGGTAACCCCTGAAATCTCGTTTGAAAGGTCTCATAATCTGATATATTAGGTCTTTATACTCAATGATGTCTGGGGTATTATTCCGGGACTTCTGCTGAACGGTGGTTCTGACCTAGTCCTTGGATAATATTTTCTGCAATGCTTGAAATATAGCATTAAACCCTCAGCATGCCGATGAAACAATAAAATTGATAGTCGCTGCTGCTGTAGCTAAAAGATCCTCTAAAGGGGACATACCGTAAAGTCGAAGCTGATATCTCTCTGCGTATACGGAAGTATCGACCTGAGATCCCTCGGCCCTCGCATACCTAATTTATATACAGATATCATTGTAGTATACTCACCTGTAAGACTGATTATTGGGATTCTGGATACGGGAGTATATTCAAGAGGTGGGACACATGAATGAGCTAAGTTCATAATTCATCTAAATCGTATCCTGAGTAAATTGAAATTTGTGTGGGAATTTAAGATGGATCAGTATATCGACAATCGAAGTGAATTGTTTAAGTCTGAGTATGAAATGAAGCTTAACGGTACTTGTGATTTGTCTGAAAAGCTGATATGATTCCCTGACACGCTCGCCAAAAATATGTTTGTAAATAGTTTACTTTGTTTACTTTCTGCAATTTAAGTTTTCTGTATTTCATTTCTTAGTTTAGAACACTTTGATAAAATCCAAAAAGATTTTATTTCTGCTTTATTTTCTGACAAACCAAAGTGGAGAGTTGATTGTTGGATTCTTAGTTGTTTGAAGCAGATGCAGGAGATTCTGAACTGAAGAATGAGGAGAGCTTACTTTGATGAAGTTTGAATTGTTTGAAAAGTCAAAAACAAGTTCATTAACTTGATACTTGTTATTTTCAGAAAATGTTTGAACTTGTTGTGTTTTAAAATCAGTATTGATTTGTCAAAAGATCAACCAAGGTCATTAAATTGAACTTGGTAGATTAATCAAGTGATCAGGGTCATTAACTTGGACCTGAATACTTGAGTGGATTGTTAAAACAGATTGTGTTTGTGAGTTATTGTTGGAAAGATAGTTTGTAATGTTTGTTGGTTGAGTAACAGGATTGGACTTCATTATTCCCAACGGAAGCTAATTGTCAAAGCTTGAACCAGATATCTCAGATTCTAGCATATCGAGAGGGGGAGTCTATGAAAGGAGGAGTCTGGATCAACGGTCAAAGGGAAGATTGAAGTTTAAAGTTTGCAGATAAAGATTGAAGAGAGTTTTTACAATATTTGAAGAATGATAAAGACAAAGACTTGAAGCCAAAGACTTCATCAACATCCAAGGGGGAGTCTGTTGGTGCACTAAATGTCTGCTGATTACGTCTTAATCAAGTCTTGTGTCTAGATAGGTTGAATGAACACACAACAGGGTCTTAATTAGGTTTAGATCATGTTTGAGATAAGGTTTTCGCTTGAAAAGAGTGAATGTACATGTTCAAGCGAAATCAGTTCATACAATTTCGCTTGAAGTTTGTTGGTAGTAGTTCAAGCGAAATCAACACATTAGATTTCGCTTGAACAGCAACTCATGTCATTCCAAGCGAAATCTTCAGTCTATATATAGTTGTTGTGTATGTTCATTTGGTAGAAGACTTGGTCATTGTGTGTGAGACGAAGTGCTGTCGGATTTGTATCAGATTACATTGTAAAAGCACGAAAATCAATCAGAAAAGAAAGATTAAAAGGAAACTAGCTGTTATGACTTTGATTATGTTGATTCCGCCTTCGTACTCAAAGATGAACTGCCTTAACTGACGTTTAGAGGTCTTAGAACGGTCCAACAAAATTTTTATTATTTCTGAATACATGTAAATTTAATAGTGTAAATTTAATTTCTAATATTGTATTTGAATAATAATGATAAGGGTAAAAAGAAATTTTGAATTTGAAATGTTTTTTACCAAGTTTTTGCGGTTTTTTCATTCGTTCTTACGGTTCTCGCAATATTTAGTTTTCTCGTTTAAACCTTTCCCTATATATATGTATATTTATAAGTATATATATATATATATATATATAAATGTATATATACATATATACGTATATATGTATATATACATATAGGATAAGGATCATTACAGAACACTAATTATTGCGAGAACAAAAAGAACAACTCTAAATCACTAAGTTTTGGGATTTAAGGTTCATATTTCTTAAATTTTATGTTTCTTGCATTCATATGTGTATTATATGTACATAAAAAAATCATATATTTTTCCTACACATAATCTACATACATGTAGGTAATTTAGTCTACACATAACCTACATGTGTGTAGGTTATTTAGAAACTGAAGATTTTTCTTATTTTGTTTTAAATTCTAGTGTGAGAAACAATAATTCTTACATTTATAACATTTTCATGTACTTTTTAGGTGTTTAGGATTGAAAAAATGAGTGATTCACTTTGTTCTGCGCGTTCTCGCAATATTTAGTGTTCTGCATAGAACCTTCCCCCATACATATATATGTATATGTATATGTATATATATATATAGTTATACATATATATATATATAAGGTAGGGTTCTGATTTGCGTAAAATACAACATATAAATTATATCAAATACGGCGTAAAATCAAACCTTTTTCAGTACTAATGTTGGAAAAAACTTGTTTCTTTGTTCCTTTTTAATCTACAGAGTCAAAAGAGCTTAAACGCACAAAAGAAGCAAATTAACAGCAAAAACCAACATAAATACAAAGAAGGAGGATTGACAAAACTCGCCAAGCCCCCATCCACATCCAAACCAACAAAATAACAAGAATCCGAATTTTTGGCACGGGGCCGTGCCCACCAGGCATGGGCCATGACTAGTTAAGATTCTCTGCAGAAGAAAAAGACAACAACAAAAGACAAATTAGAAGATCAGCACGGGGTCGTGCTAAGGCAACATGGGGCATGGTCAACTCTAAGATTCGAAAAATCTGAGATAGTACAGCAAGTACATTGGCCACGGGCCGTGTCGTTGACGCACGGGGCCTTGTTAGTACGAGGTCTGACACTGTAATTAATGAAGAGGAGGGAGATTGAAGGCCACGGGGCCGTGCCAGGCGGGCACGGGCCGTGTTGGACGTCTGACTTCAGCTATATATAGGGGTGCTTCGTTTCATTCCAATCCATCCATTGGCAAACCACTTCTCTCACACTTGCCACCACTCCACCACCACTACAACACCAACACCCACTACCATCGTCCATCTTCCATCATTTAGAGTGAGTAGTAGTCTCGGGATCCAAGATCGATCGTAAGAGTTCTTGTCAAACAAAGGTCATGCTTGGCTAAACTCTTACCTCACTTGGTGAAGACAAATCTTTTATGTATTACTTTTTTATTTCCAATCTTTGGCTCCTTTTTATTTTGGTATGTATTAATGACTTTAATAACTTGTTTTTTATATTGAAGGCGAATTTATTTAACCATTCTTCATGTGTCGTTGATTCACACATTCGTGTCTTTACGGTCTATATAAAGCACGTTAACTACTTGGGAGGGGGTTAGAAGGGTGGTTGGGTAATTCTATGTCTCGTTCAGTGTATAGATCCTGCGAGAACTTGGTTCAAGCTTAGTAATACTTCACGAGTGGGTGGTAATGTCCGCCTCGGGAGAAGTAAGAAACCGCTTGAATCCCTTATCTATATACTACTATTAAAACTTTAAACCAACCCTGCGAGGACTGTATCCCTGCTGACTCAGACCAAAGGGTTGAGGATAATGCTGCCTGGAAAGGGGCCTACCACTTTTCGCATTAATAACTTACTTAATTATCTTTCAATAATCCGACCTTGCGGGACTGTATCCCTGCTGACTCAGACCAATAGTTGAGGGTAACACTTCCTGGAAGGGGGCCTACTAGTATAACTTAAAGATAATATCTTAAAATGACCAAATTGCGGAAATCATTAAAGGATACATAAAAGAGGAGTCGGAACCAGGTGATTCCTTCTTGTCTATTTGTTTTTGCTTATATTTTATTTTTTCTTTTTAATTTATTTTTTTATAACTTTAAAAACTTTTCATCAAAATTTGGTTAGATTAGACGTTAACGATAAGCCGGCATTAAAAGCTCTTGTGTCATTGGACGAACTCGGTATCTTGTCATCACTATACTACGTCCGTGATGGGTGCACTTGCCCTAACGTGTGTGTAGAATGATAGTATTATATCATGTTTTATAAATTTAAAACTTAAATTCGCAAGTAAAAAGAGCTAAAATATATCTAAAAACATACGCACACCGCACACGTCAGGTTCATTTGAAAACCACTCGTATTGCAAGAACCACGATAATCAATGTGAACAGAACAAAATAAACCCACCAACCACCACCCAAAACCTAAACACCCATCCCCACCCCACCATAACCCAGAAACCTAAACACCCCAACCCCCCCCCCCCCCCACCCGCTAAAAAAATTATACCTCACCAAAAAATCCCCAAAAAACCTACCCCCCCCCCCCCAACACACACACCTCAAAAGCCTAAAAAACAAAAACCTAACCCCCATCCCCCAAAAACCTAAACCCCCCACCCACCCCAATCAAGCTAAATGCTAAAAAGAAACCATAAAGCTAAACCCCACAACAACACTGATACACATGTGCATATGCATATGCAATTTAGGTATTTTTGTTTGTGTTCACATTGGTTCTCGTGGTTCTCGCAATAAAAGGGTGGTTTCTAATGGATCCTTATCCTATATACATATAAAATTTTGAACAACAGCACCGACACACACGTGCATATCTGTTGTTCAGTTTTTTTTAGTGACGAAATATAGCGATTTTTATATAAATTTTTTTGTGTGTTTTTAGTTTTTTTTAGGTATTTTTGTTTGTGTTCACATTGTTTCTCGTGGTTCTCACAATAAAGGGTGGTTCCTAATGGATCCTTATCTCTCTCTCTCTCTCTCTATATATATATATGGGAAAGTTCAAATGAAAACCAATAGTTATTGTGAAAACTCGAAAACTAATTAAAAAAGGCAAAAAAACAAATTTTTTTTTTGCATACCAATTTTCGCCATTTTTTATATATAAAAAAATTGTAGTGCATATGTGTAATACTACACATGTGTACTACAAATTGTTTTTTTTTTTTTTTTTGAAAAAAAAATGTTTTTATATAAAAAACCTGCAATTTTTGTAAAAAAAAAATTGGTGTGTTTTTTAGGCTTTTTTTAGTTACTTTTCGAGTTTTCACAATAAAAGTGGTTTTCATTTGAACCATCCCCTATATATATATATATATATATGATAGAGTTCATGAGTGAATAATGGTGTATTTGTGAACAAAATGAACTTATCCTGACCATTAATTTTGTAGATCTAGGTTTTTTCTTTAATGATAAGATTGTAATTAGCTTTTGTAACTTACATGTATTTTAATAGACAAAAGGGTATAATTGTATTTTTCTCTCTCCATTTAATTTATTGATTTTTTTCTCTCTCCTGATTTCTTTTTTGATTAAAAGAATATTTAATTTCATTGTGACAACCCGCAACTTCAGGTTACTACTTTAACCTAACCAAAGTTAATTAAATCATACATTCATAGCACTACATTTAACTAGGGTTAGTTAAATGAGTCTACGTTGGTAATTCGGGGAATTACTGGAACACGTACATGATAACTCTTGAACATTGGCAACTAACGCGAATAATAATTATAAACGGATGGTTTATACGAAACTTATGTGTTGCATGAAAAATACGTGAACTATATGCTTTAATTGTAAATTACATGATATTATGTGGTTTTTGTGTAAAAGTTATATTATTAGGGGGGTGCTTAGAGTATTTGTGAAACTCTAATAAACTACTCAAAACCCTAAATCCTCCATAACTTCTCTGTACGACATTTCTACACTCTCTAATCATCTATAATCCTTCTTCAATCATTCTTGGCTTCACAAGTTCACACACATCAATCCTTGATCTTCAATCCATCTAGATTTAATCAGAGGTAAGTGTTTATGATTATATGAAATGTTGTTGATCTTGTTCTTTTGATTCATACAAACCCTAGATGATCCAAACAATTGATTGTGTGTGATTGATTATACCAATGAATACGAAATTTCTTAGACTGAATGATTGGGCAATGATCGTTTGATGATTATGGTATGATAACACTGTTAGATTGATTGATTTGATGCCTGACATTGTTGATTTCTGTGCATTTGTGGGTTTCTGTTCGTAGAAACCCTGAAGAATGAAATCCCTGATTTATTAGACTTTGTGAAGTCACAAAGTTGTAATGTCCATATTTGTTAAATGGATTCAACGTCCGCATTTGTGATCTAATTAACATGTCCGCACTTGTTAACACTTAACATGTTTGTCCGAACTTGTGTTTAAACATACTAGTCTGCATTATGTACATACATCCGCACATATTTAGAGTATAACGTCCATACTTAATAGATTCAAGAGTGTCCGCACTTAATGTTCCATCCGCACATATATAACCTACATGATCCACACATGCTAAACCACACCATGTCCGCACTTACATGTAGATGTGTGATCCAACTTACTAAGAAGTATCCGAACTTGTATTAAAGTTTATTAGGGACCCACACTTGAATATATAAACTAGTCCGCACATGAAAGTTAATGTGGTTGTCCGCACTTAACGGGGGTTTTACTGTCAGCATATGTTAAGGAAAATGGTCCGAACTTATGATATATTAAGATGTCCGAACTTAACTTGAAACCAAGGTGTCCGCACTTACCTGTTGGTAACTTGGTCCGCAATTAGTGAATCAATGGTCTCCGCATTTAAGATTTCAATACTAGTCCTCACATATGATTGCTCGAAAGGTCCGCATGTAGTAAATTTCTAAGGATCTGAACTTAGTTAATATGCAAGATGTCCAAACTTATATTTTTTTAAAAGGATCAGAACTTATTTAGAGTATATGTCCGAACATATAAGAATCAAATACGTCCGAACTTATATGAATTAAACATAAGTGTCCGCACATAATTGTTTTAAATTTGTCCGAACTTAATTGTTTTTAAAGGTGTTCGAACTTATGATTGGGTGATTCTAGGATCAGAGTATACATACTTCTATATTGGTCCGAATATATACCTTTGGCAGGACTATAAATTCTGATGATCCACATTTAGTGAATATGGTAATGTTGTTTTATATAAAAAAAAGGGAAAATAACGAAAGGGGTCCAAATCTCTGACAGCTTTAAAGTTAGAGAATTTGAAAAGTTCCTACAAATCTTTGCAAAACAAATGGACTTTATGTTTTTTTTTTCATAAATATCGAGTGGGCCTATTAGTTTGAATTATGGTATAATATAATTCCTTGGGGTCCGGATATATTATAATTCTTTGGGGCCGGATATAATATATTTCATTGGGCCGAATTATATATATAATATTAGGAAGGCCCAACATTACATTAAAGCGATTCATGATATCCGAATTATACATTCTGTATGTTAAATTTGATCACACTAAACATTGTTGTTTGGACATTAGGGTATTGCATGACCTTACATACGTATACTTATATCTATTGCAACTTAGGTCGCATGTAGCAGACCTAACAGTTAATTAACACTAGAAGTACATTATCAAACCGAGCAAACTAGGTGAGTTCACTACTCTTTCACAAGCATGTGTCACGGGGGGAGGGGGGGGGGGGGCAAACAAACAAACTACTATTTCTGGGAGGAATACTTTTCAATGTTTTGGTTTAATTTTGATGTTAGTTAATAAACTCGAACTCTATCACGAAAGTCACCACTTACATACCAAGCTAGTTGCCTGGGAGGCAACGGGGTATTAGTTGATAGCGCTTTTAGGCCTGATAAACCTCACACCGTACCTGGGAGGACGGACATAAACTAATGACCTTAAACACTTTGATAAATGATGATAGACATTGATGAGGATAGCAAAAACGAACAGTCAATCGGTACAGAGTTTATTATTCGTAACATGTCTTTAAACTAAACACTTACATGATTTTCGTTAAACAAAACTGTGAACTCGCCAGCTTTATGCTAATACACTTTTTCTGCATGCTTGCAGGTCGTTAGATAAATAATGGAATAGAACTTGCAGTCTGGGAAACCGGTGTTGTCATGGGTCGTATCGGTTGCGAAGATATTTAATATTGGCTTATGTTTTTGTCGCAACCCCCGATCCCTGATCCCCGGGAACGGGCGGACGCGAACTCAGAAATTCGGTGGTATCAGCTTCTTAATTTGGCAGCGGAAATTACATCAGGACCGTAGTTAGGAAATGTTTATCAGAGTAAAACCACCATATTTAATATTAATAATCACATGGGCAAAACCCAAGTTTCTTATTACTATACGTTTATAGGGATAAACCCTATTTTATTGAATTTAAAACATCGTCTTTTTAGGTAACTTTTATAGCCACATTTTTCCCAAGCCTTTAGTGCTCTCCAGCTGACTTTTTATTAATTGGCTGTCACATTGTGTTACCTGAAACGCGTTTAAAAAAAACATTTGTCAGTGGGAAATACTGGTGGGTGAATCCCAGTTTAATCAAGTTTAAATAAAAAAAAGTCACAGTGTACAGTATTGAGAGCGATCACATTGTTTATTTCTACACAATTACTCCATTAGTACTGTCAATCCTGACTTGTGGGTCATATTACCCATTGGCTAACTCATTGTCCAATGCTAACGTATTGTCATCCCGACTTACTACTCACAGTGTAGTAAATTTTGTATACAAAACCCCAACATACCGACAGTAATTGAAGAACTACAAAGACTCAATCACTGCTAAATTGCATTGTAAAATAGTTAAGGTTTTGTAAAAACTGTTAACAAAAAGAGGATAAACTCACATTGCTATCTTAGACTTCGCGTAAGGGTTTCCTGGATATAATCTATAATTTATACAAATGTACATTGATTAGTACCATAACCCTTTGAAAATATTAATGATACTCTCCCTGAGACGGTATTCCAACAACTACGTCGGGCAGAACCACGACAGTTGTTACGGAACCCTAAATCAATCGGGCAGTGTATCTACTATGAAACTCGGGTTATAATACTTACAACGGAGCAGAACCTCGCTAATTAGGGGGTATAATACCAGCTTCCTATGCCTAATATTTCAGAATTTGAGATACAGAAACGTTTGTGAACGAATTGAAATGAAATCCGATGCGTTCTATTTATAAGTGCTGAAATTGGGTCTCACGCGGCCCACGTAAAGGATAAGGGGGGCTTACGCGGTCCGCGTCATAGCCGGGTAGGGTTTAGGTGATCCGGGTCATCGCCTAGACTTGCCACGATGTCGACACGTGTCGGCCTCTGGTGTTGCTGCGTTGTTGATCTTACGCGGCCCGCGTTAGCTTAAACGAAGTCTTACGCGACCCGCCTTAACTTAAGAAATCAACGAAGTCAGTTTTGAGCCTTGATACCGCCCGCGTGAAAGTTGAGGTGGGTCCTACGCGGCCCGCCTCAGCTTAATATCAGATTTTTAAAATTTTATTTTTAATGCTATATTGTATTTCGGGCTCGGTTTTCACATACGGGGTGTATTTAAAGACATAATGGGATATTTAAAATATAATGGGGTGTCGGAAATATTATGAAAGTGTTGGTTTTACTGAGGGTTGTTACATCCTCCCCACCTTATTTCAGAGCTCGTCCTCGAGATCTACTGGAATAAATGCGGATATTTTCTTTGCATTTCAGATTCGAGTTCCCATGTGTACTCAGGTCCTCTTTTGGAGTCCCACTTCACTTTGACCAGAACAAATCTCTTGTGCTTGAGATTCTTGACTTTCCTGTCTTCAATTTGTAGAGGCCTTTCTACAAACTTGAGTTGTTCATTTACCTCTATATCCTTAAGAGGTACTATTAGTGCTTCATCAGCTAAACACTTTTAGAGATTAGATACATGAAATACATCATGTATTCCTGCCATTTCCTCTAGCAGTTGTAGCTGATAGGCTACAGATCCTATTCTTCTAATAATCTCAAATGGTCCAATATACCTGGGACTTAACTTTCCCCGTTTGATGAATCTTACCACTCCTTTCCAAGGAGAGACCTTTAATAATACTTTATCTCATATTTGAAATTCCAATGGTTTACGTCGGTTATCAGCATAGCTGTTCTGTCGATCACATGCTGCTTTCAGTCGTTCCTTGACTTGTATAATCTTGTCAGTTGTTTCTTGCACTATCTCAGGTCTAGATAGTTGCTTTTCCCCAATTTCTGCCCAACAGACTGGGGTTCGGCACTTACGTCCATAAAGTGCTTCGAATGGTGCAGCATTGATACTTGTGTGATAACTGTTATTATAAGAAAATTATATTAAAGGTAAGTGATCGTCCCAATTACCTCCAAAATCAATTACACAAGCTCTAAGCATGTCTTCCATTGTCTAAATCGTCCTTTCACTTTGTCCGCCCGTTTGAGGATGATAAGTTGTGCTTAGATTTAACTTGGTTCCCATTGCCTTTTGGAAACTTGACCAAAAAATGAGAGGTAAATCGACTATCCCTATCAGAAATAATTGATAAAGGAATTCCATGTAAAGAAACAATTTCATTTACATATAATTTGGCTAACTGTTCCATACTGAAAGTTTCCTTCATTGGTAAGAAATGAGCTGACTTGGTTAGTCTATCTACAATCACCCAGATTGTATCATTTCCTTTCTTTGTTTTGGGTAATTTAGTAACAAAATCTATTGTTATTAATTCCCATTTCTATACTGGCATTTCTAACTGTTGTAGAAATCCTGAGGGTTTCTGGTGTTCAGCTTTAACTTGTGAACAGGTTAAACATTTAGAAACATAGGTTGCTATGTCCTTTTTCATTCCTATCCACCAGAAATTTTTCCTTAAATCTTGATACATCTTATCATTTCCTGGATGCATCGTATACTTAGACTTATGGGCTTCTTCTAATATATGATGACGTAGGTTTCCTAATTTAGGTATCCACATTCTCTCTTTATGGAATCTCCAAATTCCATCTGTTCCTTGTTCTAACTCTTTTAGCATACCTTTTAATTTTTCAGTATCTTCCTTGATTACTGATTCTTGTGTTTCTCTTATCTGATTATTTAAATCTACTTGCAGATTTAATTTAAGAGAACGTACCCTTTTTGGCTTTTCATGATACTTTTGGCTTAAAGCATCTGCTACTACATTTGCTTTTCCTTCATGATACTGGATATCACAATCATAATCACTAAGCATCTCCATCCAGCGTCTTTGTCTCATATTCAATTCCTTTTGCTTGAAAACATACCTTAAACTCTTATTATCAGTGAATACAGTAAACTTACTACCGTAAAGGTAATGTCTCCAAAACTTAAGAGCAAAAATTATCGCTCCTAATTCTAGATCATGGGTTGAATAATTCTCTTCATGATTCTTAAGTTGTCAAGATGCGTAAGCTATAACCTTTTGTCGTTGCATCAATACACATCCATAACCTAATTTGGAAGCGTCACAATAGACTACAAAATCTTCAGTTCCTTCTGGTAACGCTAATATGGGTGTGTGGGTTAATCTTTGCTTGAGAATTCTAAATGCTTCTTCTTGTTTTAATCCCCATTCAAACTTAACAGATTTACAGGTTAGCTTAGTTAAAGGAATGGCTATTCTAGAAAAATCTCGAATAAACCTTCTATAATAACCGGCCAATCCTAAGAAACTTCTAACCTCGGTTGGTGACTCAGGGGTTTTCCATTTAGTAATCGCCTCGATCTTTGTCGGATCTACATGAATTCCTTCATGATTGACTAGGTGTCCAAGAAACTGTACCTGTTCTAACCAAAATTCGCACTTAGAAAATTTAGCATAAAGCTTTTCCTTTCTTAATAAACTTAAAAGTGCGTGCAAATGCTTTGCATTATCTTCTTTACTCTTAGATTAAATTAGAATATCATCTATGAAAATAATTATGAATTTATCCAAATATGGCTTACATATTCGGTTCATCATGTCCATAAATGCAGCTGGGGCATTGGTTAAACCAAATGGCATGACAGTAAATTCATAATGTCCATACCTTGTTCTAAATGTGGTTTTAGGAATGTCCTCTTCCTGTACCTTTTAACCGATGATATCCTGACCTTAAATCAATTTTAGAGAAAAATCGAGCTCCTTGCAGTTGATCAAACAAATCATCGATTCTTGGTAATGGGTACCGATTCTTAATCGTGACTTTGTTCAATTCACAGTAGTCAATGCATATATGCATTGATCCGTCTTTCTTTTTAACAAACAGTATCGGCGCTCCCCATGGCGATGAACTTGGCTGTATGAATCTTTTCTCTAATAATTTGTCTAATTGTTTATTCAATTCTTGCATTTCTGCAGGTGCCAAACGATAAGGTGCTTTGGCAATCGGTGCCGTTCCTGGTATCAAATGGATCCTGAATTCAACTTCTCTATCTGGAGGTTGCCCTGGCAATTCTCCTGGAAATACATCTGAAAACTGAGATACTACTGGAATATCATTTAAATCTTTTCCTTTAGTGTTAATGATTATAGAAATCAAATACACTAATGATCCTTTTCTTATGTAATTTGCAGTTTTCATCACAGAGATGAACTTTGTGGATCTAGATGGTTTATCTCCTTTTATTGTGATCATTTTACCTTTTGGTGAATTTACTTGAATTGACTTTTGATCACATAAAATACTGTCTTTATTGGCTATTAACCAATCCATTCCTAAAACAACATCGAATCCTGCCAGATTCATAGGATAAAGGTTTGCAATAAATTTCTGATTTAAAATTTCTATTCTTGCTCCCTGCAAGATTTCAGAAATTCTAATGGTTTCTCCATTAGCTGTCTCTACTAAGCATTCTTGTGGTAGTTTAATTAATGACTGATTTAGAAATTTGCAAAATGATGTATTAATAAAACTTTGGTTTGCACCAGAGTCAAATAATACTTTAGCAAAGACATCATTAACTAAAAACGTACCAGCTATGACATTTGGAATCATCTTAGCTTCATCTGCAGTTAGGACAAATGCTCTAGCATTTTTGGTATTCTTGTCGTTTGCAGCTGGAGCTAATTGTTGGTGCATACGTCTGTCGACTTCGTCTTGTATCGAGTCTCACATTATTCAGGGCACGAATTTCAAGAAAACTTGTCAAACTGCTAATTCCGCTTGAAAGGGGCATCAAGTAATTCCGCTTGGAATTACAATGTAATTCCGCTTGGAATTACAATGTAATTCCGCTGGAAGACAGTGATTCCGTTTGAACCTTTAATTTCGCTTGTAATGTGATTCCGCTTGAGTCATGTTCAAGCGGAATTACAAGTTTATAAATAGGTGCTAGTATGTGTCATTTGTAACGGAATTAGCAAGTGTGTTTCCGACGGCGAAGCTCTGTCGAAGTGTCTTCAGAACTGTAATCGTATCAGAATCAATATACAAGACAATTTTAGTAGATATCTTGCTGAATTCAACTCATCATGTCTGTTTCCGCCTTTCATTTTGAGTAGAACGCCTCTGATTGACTCATCTCGGGTCCGACAACGATCCTACATGTGGTATCAGAGCTCAGGAGGAGGAGTTCTGCATATTTCAGCTTGATTTCATTGTGTTTTCTTACTTCTACACCTTCTTTTATCAATTGAACAAGTTTTAACGGTTAAAATGGCCTGAATTTTTCACAATATAAGCAAAATTGTGTTTTAACAAATCCTTGAGAAAATCAGATCATAATTCATAGTAAAAGTTACAAAAATGGGCCAAACAGTTAATTCCGCTTGAACGTGTACCCTAATTCCGCTTGAAAATTTGAAACGAAATCAGTGATTCCGCTTGAAAACTTATTTCTGTTTGGTGATTCCGCTTCAAATTGGTAATTCCGCTTGAAAGTTTCAAGCGAAATTAGTTATTTCATTTCAAGTTGATTCCGTTTGAAAGAGTAGTGTTTTCAAGCGAAATTAGATATTCCGCTTGAAAAGGTATTTCGCTTGAAGTTGGAATTCCGTTTGAAATTGTTTGAGTCTTAATTCCGTTTGAAGTTGTTGTTTCAGGTGATTTCGCTTGAGTTGTAATTTCGGTTGAGTTGTAATTTCGCTTGAAAGACCTTATTCCGTTTGAAAGCTACTGTTTTGTGAAAAAGTTTACCGAATCATGGAAGAAGAGTTCTATAACGCGTTTGCTACATCTCCGACTACTCCGGCTACCATTGCTCATAACATGAACTTGGAAAACGAAACTGGAACTTTACAAAAACCCCCGAAACTTATGGGAATTGAAGAGTACCATGGCTGGAAAAATCGTTTTGAGAATTGGGTTCAGGCAAATCATCTAAGAGCTTGGGAAAGCATTGAAACAAAATATGTTAGACCACAGACTGCTTTGAAAGTTGATAAAATCATTTCAGAAATCACAGACAATGAGAGAGACAGTTATAAAGGAGAGAAAATGATGATTAGTCTTTTACAACAAGCTGTCAAAGAAGACATCTTTATTTTGCTTCAGCATGATGGTAGTGCATTTTTTATTTGGGAGGCACTTGAGAAGAAGTTTGAAGGAAGTACAGAGATGCTCAAGAGTAAAGCATCTCTACTGAAAAAGGAGTTTGAGTTGTTTACAAGTATGCCAGGGGAGACTACAAAGACTCTCATTGAGAGATATTGTCATCTTGTGCGTACCATGTCTAAGTTGAAAATTAATAAAACTCCAGCAGAATGGGTTGAAAAGTTAGCTGACGCATTACCGCAGAAAGAATGGGGTACTTATCTCATGATCTTAAAGAATTCTGGAGAATTTAACAGATTGTCAATTGGACAGTTTATTGAAAAGCTTGAGGCACAGGATCTTGAACAACAAAAGATTGCCAGAATGAACAGCTCGAGCAATCAACAAGATATCAAATTGTACTACAAAGGAAATGTTCAAACTGTTGAAGCAAGTCTAAAGATCCAAACTGCTTTTAGTGCAGGAAATGCATCTGGATTAGTCAGTCAAAGTTCAATCAACACCAGTGGATTTTCAAATGTCAATCCTCCAAGTGTTCAAAGTGAAAATGTTGGTAATGGACATATGATTCAGTGCAATGTGGCTTTGCATCTTCAAAATGGACAAAATTTTTCTGAAGAATTGTAAAAAGTCATATGGCTTTACTAGTTACTGCTTTGGAATCTTACGAAGGATTGATTGCTGGAAGAATTGGTAATCCGATGCTAACAAAGGAAGATTATGGCCAGATAGATGCAGAGGAATTGGAGCTCATGGACATCAAATGGTGTCTAGCTAGTGTCTTGAGAAGAGCTGAAAAGTTCAAAATGATTACAGGAAGAAATCATTTTCTGGATGCTCATGTTTCAGCTTTAGGTTTTGATAAATCTAAAGTTACTTGTTTTCGATGCAGGGAGAAAGGTCATTTCAAGAGGGAGTGCAAAAATCAGGAAACTAGTGGGACAAAGAATCCTTTTGGAAAAGAAGATTACTATCGGAAGGCTATATATCAACAAATCACTCATCAACCGCATCAACAAAAAGAATCACAAACTGCACATGGGAAAATGATTGAAGATGCAAATAAGAAAGCTTATTATGGTATCATTGATCAAGATGATGAGAAATTAGCTCCAGGTTTTAGCTGGGATACATTTGTGGATGAGAATAGGGAGTTTAAAGCTTTCATTGCTCAAATTGTTCAAAAGCCAGAATTAATGAAAGAATGGATAGACGTGTTATCTGATGATGAGAAAAGTCAAGATGGAGAATCTGTTTCTTCTAAAAACAGTTCAACAGATACTAGTGATGATGATGAAGAAGAAGTTGAACAGTTAAACATTGGAAAAAATCATTTATCTTCTGACAGTTTTGAATTTTATTTTGCAGATAAATTGAAGAAACTTAAAGAGAGAAAAGCTGCAAAAGAAATGAAAGAAATTAAAATTGTTGAGAAGATTGTTGAAGTGGAAAAGGTAGTTGAAGTTGAGAAGATTGTGGAGATTGAAAAGATTGTTGAAGTCACAAAACCTTGTCTTACATGTTTGGAATCTTGCAAACAATGTGAAGATAAAGATGAAAGGTTTAATGAGCTTGAAAAGTTGAAAGAGAAGTTGTTGTTTGATGTCAAGAATGTGAAAGAGTCGTACGATGTATTGAACAAAACTGTGAATAGTTTGTAGAAGACAAACTCTGAAAGAGAAAATGCTTTGACCATGATGAATGCAACAATGATGTCCAAGCAAAAGGAGATCAATTATTACATTGAAGAGTGTGCTAAGTTGAAGCAGGAGTTGGAAATTGAAAAAATTGAAAATGAAAGAATCAGATGATTACTGAAAAGTTATTCAAGTTCTGATTACTTAATTGACATAATTTATCCAACTGTTGCAGGTTTTGAAGCTTTTGACGACAAGAAGCCGAAGAAAAAGGATACTGGTAAGAAACAGAGTGTCAGTTATAACAAGTGTCCGCCTCCAATTTGGGAAGGGTATTCGTTTAGAAAACCAAATGAGGAACAAGTAAAAAAGGCAGTCAATATAAAGTTGGAGTCCGAGATAACCGATGTATTACCAGACAATATTGACATCACATTCACAGCGTCCGACATAGATCATGAGTCTGAGTTAATAAAAAGGATGGTCGATCAGGTGTTAGATAAGGATGAGGAGTCCGAGTCAATGTCTGAGTCCAGGAGTTCGAGTTCGTCGGTCAGGAGTTCAAAATCGTCAGGAAAACGGGTTTATAGTAAAGAATTTTTGTTGTAAAAATCTAATTTGAATGATGAAACATTTGAAGTTGTATATACTTTGAATGATTCTGAGAAATTATATTTTGATAAAGAATTTCCAATAAGAGGTGTTAAAACTGAAATGATCAAAAAGGTTTTCAAAATGACAGAAATTAATATTTCTGAAATAAAAGATGTAAATCTAAATGAAAAACCTAAAAAATACACCTCAAGAGTTCAACAAAGTTTAAACAAGAAAAAAGGTTACAATTCTGGTTCAGTTTTTCAAAAGAAACCAAACCATAACGGTAATTACAAAAAGAAAGGATTAGGTTTTATTCAACCAGAAAATTATAAAAATGAGAAAATTTCTAAAAATACAGAATTTGTGTCAGGTATGTCTACTGAGGATGAAAAGAAGAGCTTATGCTGGAGACAGTCAAATCAGGAATGTTTTGCTGAAAAGAAGAAAACTGAAGCTCATCAGAGAAAAGAGACTAGAACCTGTTACAGATGTCAAGAAGTTGGTCACATTGCCTGGAACTGTCCTAAAGCAACCAACACAAAACAGGGAGTCTCAGAAAAACTCAAAGAAATAGTTGTTGATAAAACCGAACCACCAACTGAAAGGTTTAAAATTTTTAAAAATTCAACATATGAAGTTGGTGAGTGTTCGAAAAGATTTTACAAGAAAAGGGGAAATCTTGACAATCAAGCTTGGATTGTTAAGAAATCAGATGTAAAATCTGGCAATGAATCTGATTCCACAAAGTCAGAGGAGCCACAGGTTGAGGTAAATGAAAACTCAGTACCTCCAATGGATGAGTTTCATTTTCCACCATTGAGGACTGAGAACTTTAAATCAAAAGTTGGGAAAGTTGAGATCTCAAATCAATTTTATTCTGAAAAGAATGAATTTTATGTTGAGAAAGCGTTTATTGGAAATGTTAAAAAGATTTTTGGGAAAATGGTCGAGGGAAAGGCTAAAGGGGTTAAAGAATTTTACGAATCAAAGAAGGCTACTTACAGCCCAACCCCTAGTGAAGTTGAGAAAGTCACACCCAAGGAAGGTCAGGCTTGCGTGTCCATATTATTTGTTTGAAAACCTGACTTGCCGGAGCTCCCAGGTTGGTAAGTGTGGAGCAGGTATCGGCATCTTTCTTGAGAAATTCACGAAAGTGATTTCGACTTTCAAATGGTAAATCAGGGACATTAATTTGTACTTGAATTTCTAAAATTGATATTTGGTGTTTGAACTTAAAATTGTTACATTTTTCAAGTGGTTGATAGAACAATGTGATGATCATAACCTCTAAGTGGTAAAATTAACAAAACTTATTTTCCAGAAAAATCATTTTGGTTAAAACAAACTTAAGTGTTTTGAAATCATAATGAGAAAATAGTTTGTTATAAGGAGGAGTTCTGATTGTTTATGCCAAGTGGATGGCGATTTGAAGTGATTTGATATCAGTTGTCAATTTACTTGTACAGTTTGTTTTCAAATTTTCTTTAAATGTGTTTGAATTTTAGGGGGAGTAAATTTTCAGAAAATCCAAAAACATTTGAAAATTTGTAAAAAACAAAAACATGATAAAATACAAAATGAGTTTTAGTGTCAAAAAGAGGAAATGATAGTACATCAGTAGACAGTTACAGTATGCTAAAGAAATGTAATGTTTAAATAGCGTTAAACGGTCTCACTGATGATATGCCGATAGGTTTTTACACATTTAGTAAGCTTTTTCGGGATATAAACTTAAATTCAAACTTGCTTATTTCGTGGGGAACACTACTTGGATATATAGGTAACCCCTGAAATCTCATTTGAAGGATCACTCTTTCTGAGATACTAGGTCTTTATGCTCAGTGATATCTGGGGTATTATCTCGGGACTTCTGATTTTGCGGAAGCAATGGCCTAGTCCCCGGAGAATACTTTACGCTTGCTTGAAATAAAAGCCTACCCTCAGCATAAAAAATGATGAAACATTGAAAAAATGCTAATCATGTACTGTTGTAAAAAAGACCCTCTAAAGGGGACCCACCAAAAGTCGAAGCCGTCATCTCTCTGGTGAACGGAAGTTCTGACCTGAGCTCTCACGGTTTTCGCATCTAACCCCTTACAGATATCATTTGTGGTATACTCACCTGTAAGACTGAATATTGGGATCTGGATGCGGGAGTATATTCAAGAGGTGGGACACATGAATGAGTTTAAGTTTTTAATACACCTAATTCATATCCTGAATCAGTTGAAATTTGTGTGAAAATTTAAATGGATCAGTATATCGGCAATCTAAGTGAATTGTTTAATTCTTTATGTGTAACTAAGCTCAACGATACTTGTGACTTGTCAAAAACTGATATGATCTTCTTACACAAACTCATCAAAAATATTGTCTGTAAATAGTTCTTTACTGCATTCTCTTTCTATTCAAAAATCCAAAAAGATTTTCAGTGTGTTTTAGTATAAATTTTGAAAAATTCAAAAAGATTTTCGACAACTGATGTTGAAGAGCTGATTTTCAAAGTTCCAAGTGCTAAACATGATGATTAATTTGAGGGGGAGTCGTTTAAACGAAAATATTTTGAATATGTGTTCACAAGTGGTTCATCAGAGTTTAAAACTGTTATAATCATATCTACCTTACAATAAATGTGGTGCTGTTAAAAGAATTCTATGAGTAAATTTTAAAATTGTCAAGTTGAAAATATGAAAATTTACTTTTGGGTAGAGGATGCGCAGGATAGCCTGGATTCTGAAGTCTGAGTATAGAGCCAGGAAACAATCCTGATCCTATGAAAGCCAGATTAAGATCAACATCTGAGGGTAGATTGTTTGTTCGAGAGGAGTCTGTTGATGTTGAAGAGGAGAAAGAGATAAAGTTTTGAGGATACTTACACTGTCAGATACTTTAGAGAGTGATCAGACTGATAAAGACTGAAGACGTTGAAGACTCGACACTTAAGACTCGTCAACATCCGAGGGGGAGTCTGTTGGTACATACGTCTGTCGACTTCGTCTTGTATCGAGTCTCACATTATTCAGGGCACGAAGTTCAAGAAAACTTGTCAAACTGCTAATTCCGCTTGAAAGGAGCATCAAGTAATTCCGCTTGGAATTACAATGTAATTTCGCTTGTAATGTGATTCCGCTTGAGTCATGTTCAAGCGGAATTACAAGTTTATAAATAGGTGCTAGTATGTGTCATTTGTAACGGAATTAGCAAGTGTGTTTCCAACGGCGAAGCTCTGTAGAAGTGTCTTCAGAACTGTAATTGTATCAGAATCAATATACAAGACAATTTTAGTAGATATCTTGCTGAATTCAACTCATCATGTCTGTTTCCGCCTTTCATTTTGAGTAGAACGCCTCTGATTGACTCGTCTCGGGTCCGACAACGATCCTACACTAATTTTAGGACAGTTTGGCCTAATATGACCTTTTTCTCCACAGTTGTAGCATAATCCATTACTGGATTTCTTCCTGCAATTATCTTCCTTGTGCCATGGCATCTTGTAATAATTGCAAAGAGTGGAGCATTTTTCCGAATGCTTTTTCTTGCAGACCTTGCATAAAGGTGCAGAGGTAGAACCCATATTTCTACGGTTGAAATTCCCAGAACGGAATTCTTGAGTAAGCCTTTGGTTTAGGTTTCTCCTCTGTTCTTCTTCTCTAGTACGAATTAATTCATCTGTCAAGGTATTTGCTAGTTCTACAGCTTCTTCTATAGTTTGAGGTCTAGCTGCCTTGACTACGTGTCTTATCTCCCTAATTAAACCCCAAATATAACGAGAGATTAATACTGGTTCAGGTGAAGCAAGAGTTGGCACTATTCTAGCATATTCAAAGAATATTTTAGTGTATCCCTTACTATCCACACCAGTCATTCTAAGGTTTAAGAATTTGTTTGCTATCTGTTCCTTTTCATTGGGTGGGCAGAATTTCCTTTCTACCTTGTTCTTAAATTCTTCCCATTCCATATTGTAGGTTCTATCACTTCCTCTTGATTGGAGGATAGTGTTCCACCATTCTACCGCTGAATTCTTAAACAGATTAGAAGCAAATAGTATCTTATCTTCTTCAGCACACTTGCTTATTCTTAAGACTGCCTCAGTTTTCTCTATCCAACGTAGGGTTGCAGTGGCCCCTTCGTTGCCCGAGAATTCCATTGGTTTACAAGACCAAAATTCTTTATAAGAACAACCGTAAGACACAGTTCTTCTCCTTTTGGGAATAGGCAATTGAAGTAAAGGTCCATTGTTTACACTGTTTTCGGGTTCGATGGGTCGCTTATAGCTATGCTTACTTTTATTATTCGCTTCTTGAATAGTTTGATTAATAAATGGCATGACATCTATGATTCCTTGTGCCACTATATGTTGAACAGCACTATTATCCATTTGGTTTCCATTGTTATTGATGTTTGGATTCTCATTAACCACGTTAATGTTATTCTGGTTATCATTATTCAGATTTCCTTGATTTCCTTCATCGGCCATCTGAAGTTTAAACATTTATCCCATATTAATATCACAAGATAATATATAGTTAATCACATAACATGAAATCTATCCAAAAACGTCGATCATTGTGACTTTTACTCTATTTCCATATACTATTATGCATCTATCACACACTAGTACTGAAATAAAAATTACAATACCAACAGAAATAGAATTACACTAATAGTAATAGGCATCCGTACACACATATTTTATTTTTATTTTATTATATTATATTATTATTACTATTACCATTTCCTCTATCACATCACGGATATGGATTTATCCAAAAATCCATATTGCGCTCATCATATTTCCATACGAGACGCTCTCCCACCTGTCTCATTCTCTCACTGCTTTCTAAAATTTCCTTCCCAAAAGTCCTAAGTTCTTGCACGTTTTCTGCACTCATTGGGGGTGCAGGTTCTAGGACTGAGTTCGGAATCTGGGGTGTGGGTTCCTGATATGGGGGTGAAAGTGCCTGAAATCGGTAAGGATCTTCTAAGATTTCCCTAATATATGCATCATGGTAATAGGGATCTAAAGGGTCCATACCTGGATAGGCTCCTATGTTCTGTATAGGTGTGTCTTCATGGATCGGGTAATGTTGCACATAGTCCCTAACGTCATCCCACTAGGGATCGTAATTTGGGTCTAGGGGATTTGGTGCAGGTATCCTAGGGATTTCTTCTGGATTGAAGTCATGCATCTCCACTTGGTTTTCAAGGTTTTCTATCTCCATGGGTTGGTCAGGGATTTGCAATTGTGGTTGGGGTGCTATTGTTTGCTCCAGATTAGGGTCAGCAGCAGTTGTGGCTAGGATATGGAAATTGGCTAGGCTTCTATTAAGCATATCCTGTGTATGGGCATCTGTCTTTCGCTTAGCGGCTGCTAAAACTCTTTGCTGTTGCAATTTTCGCATTCTTTTCCTACGTACAAAGGCTTCCTTACTGAACCATCCTCGTTTCTTATGAGGGAATGGCTCTTCTAACTGAGCTTTAAAGGCAAACATCCCTTCTTCCTGATCAGCAGAATACCCAGAAAGGGCAGGCTGTGATGAGGTACCTTCACTCCTAGGTGAATCAGACAACTGACGACACATGTCTGAGGGTCCTTGATCACTCATACTGTAAACTAACAAATAGTCAAATAACAAATAACAAATAAATACAGTTATGCACATATTTCCATAATTTATTTCCTAACACAAAATTTAGAATTTAAGTGTCAACAGAACACTTCTTTGGCTCAGACAAGTGGCTAGGCTCTGATACCACCTCCTGTCGCAACCCCCGATCCCTGATCCCCGGGAACGGGCGGACGCGAACTCAGAAATTCGGTGGTATCAGCTTGTTAATTTGGCAGCGGAAATTACATCAGGACCGTAGTTAGGAAATGTTTATCAGAGTAAAACCACCATATTTAATATTAATAATCACATGGGCAAAACCCAAGTTTTTTATTACAATACGTTTATAGGGATAAACCCTATTTTATTGAATTTAAAACATCGTCTTTTTAGGTAACTTTTATAGCCACATTTTTCCCAAGCCTTCAGTGCTCTCTAGCTGCCTTTTTATTAATTGGCTGTCACATTGTGTTACCTGAAACGCGTTTTAAAAAAAACATTTGTCAGTGGGAAATACTGGTGAGTGAATCCCAGTTTAATCAAGTTTAAATAAAAAAAAGTCACAATGTACAGTATTGAGAGCGATCACATTGTTAATTTCTACACAATTACTCCATTAGTAGTGTCAATCCTGACTTGTGGGTCATATTACCCATTGGCTAACTCATTGTCCAATGGTAACGTATTGTCATCCCGACTTACTACTCACAGTGTAGTAAATTTTGTATACAAAACCCCAACATACCGGCAGTAATTGAAGAACTACAAAGACTCAATCACTGCTAAATTGCATTGTAAAATAGTTAACGTTTTGTAAAAACTGTTAACAAAAAGAGGATAAACTCACATTGCTATCTTAGACTTCGCGTAAGGGTTTCCTGGATATAATCTATAATTTATACAAATGTACATTGATTAGTACCATAACCCTTTCAAAATATTAATGATACTCTCCTTGAGACGGTATTCCAACAACTACGTCGGGCAGAACCACGACAGTTGTTACGGAACCCTAAATCAATCGGGCAGCGTATCTACTATGAATCTGGGGTTATAATACTTACAACGGAGCAGAACCTCGCTAATTAGGGGGTATAATACCAGCTTCCTATGCCTAATATTTCAGAATTTGAGATACAGAAACGTTTGTGAACGAATTGAAATGAAATCCGATGCGTTCTATTTATAGGTGCTGAAATTGGGTCTCACGCGGCCCGCGTAAAGGATAAGGGGGGGCTTACACGACCCGCGTTGTAGCCGGGTAGGGTTTAGGTGATCCGGGTCATCGCCTAGACTTGCCACGATGTCGACACGTGTCGGCATCTGGTGTTGCTGCGTTGTTGATCTTACGCGGCCCGCGCTAGCTTAAACGAAGTCTTACGCGGCCCGCCTTAACTTAAGAAATCAACGAAGTCAGTTTTGAGCCTTGATACCGCCCACGTGAAAGTTGAGGTGGGTCCTACGCGGCCCGCCTCAGCTTAAAATCAGATTTTTTTAATGCTATATTGTATTTCGGGCTCGGTTTTCACATACGGGGTGTATTTAAAGACATAATGGGATATTTAAAATATAATGGGGTGTCGGAAATATTATGAAAGTGTTGGTTTTACTGAGGGTTGTTACAGTTTTCTAAACAATATGGTTTGGAATGGTTAAACGATAATTTAAGCTTTCGTTGAGCATTTACTTGTTTTGATTAGATGTATGGAAATGCACTTTTCACGTTGAATGAGATTTCGAATTTATTTTCTTACTGTTAGTTCGATGTGATTAGTGGCTAGATCCTGGTACGTCACACGCCTCGTGATGGATTCTTCATGTGGTATTTTGGGGGTTTGACATAAATTCTATATATTTTTTTCTCTCATAAATTACATAATTAATATTTGATAATTTAAGAAAAATAAAAACATTATCAAATATTGTTCAATCTAAAACACGTTTAAAAATATTTAATTATATTCTCTATACATAGATGTATTAGATCATTGTTTGATTAAAAGATGCATAGTGGAAACAAGATGTAATAATACATAGGTGTGTAAGTCTAGTATATACCTACCTGTATACACTATGTACTTGAATAATACATAGGTGTATACGTCTGGTATATACCGACCTGTATACACATATGTACTTGAATAATACACAGGTGTATAAGTCTGGTTTATACCGCCCTGTAGGAACAAGATGTAATAATACACATGTGTATAAGTCTTGTATATACTGACCTGTATACACATATGTCAAAAAACATAATTTAATTAGGTTTAATATTTGATGTATTGCAAAATACATCTCATATTCGTGCAAAGTTTGTATAGTTTTCCGTTATTTTTAGTTTTGTTTTCGTTAGAATGTGCATACTATTGATCCAATCGTGTTTTGCAGGTCTTGGGGATTAAAACTGTTGGAAAATGAGTAAAACGAGCAAGAATACTGAAACGTCAAGTCCTGGAACGCATTGGAAAGATTGGGAGCTGAAAAGAATTAAGAAGCTGGAAAAATAGTCTCTGGCACCCCGTGACAAGTTTCTGGCACCCGGCAAGAGACTGTAACTCACAAATGAATGGAGAACAAGGTGGCGGGGCGCGAGACACTTGCCTCTGCAGGTGGCGGCCCGCCAGAAGCTGTAGCTGGCATTATTATTCGAAATAATTCAAGGGTTTAGTGGAAAAATCATATATACTCATCATAAACTTAAAAAAAACCCTAGTTACGAATTAAGGAACCCTAAGGCGAATTCAAGAGCATATTTTGAGCTATTCGAAGCGTTTTGGCGTGCAAGAATCATCCGGTTGAAGCTTGGAGCATGGATTATTTTCTTGTTTTTCAATACTTTGATTATGAATTCTTGTTTTGAAACTTGTGTTTTGATTTTAGACGTTATGTTTTCCGGCTAAAAACTTTGTTACTATCTAGGATAGATGAAAGTTTAATGAAGTTTGGATTTTTAACGGTTTTCTATTGATGTGTATGGATTAATCTTTGAAAGTAAATGATTCTAGAACCTCTAATTTGGTGCACATGCGTATTTAGATTTGATTGTTAATTATTTACTGTTTCACATAAATTTTGGTGGATGTCTTTCACATAATGAATTTGTGTTGATTGTTTGTACCTTCACGGTTTCGAGTAATCTTTGGGTAAATCGGCCGATAGCCTTAGAAACAGTAATTAAAATACAATTAGAACTAAGTATTCTGCTTAACTTGTCCCTGAGAGGCTCGAGTTTGTTAGTAGGTCTCGGTACGATATATAGCTAGGATAGGTTTTGAGAGAAGTCGGTCTTAGTTCCCTAATCACACCTGTGTCTATTAAACCAAGTTAGAATCTAGAGTTGCCTTAGACTTGCGCGCTGAGAGGTAGATTGTCGTATTAGGGCACTTTTAGAGATGTTAGAGGACTGAGAGGAAGTCTAACAACCTGTATTCATAACAACCTTGTAGAGTCTCACAGGTTTCTTCCTGAGAAGGGTTGGGAGGTCTTAGTCGAGATTTCTTAGGGTTTAGTACTTCAAGATCCCGGTTCCATACCACTTTTGTACCGTGAGAAATCCATTCCTAGTTAAACTAGAGTCTAGCCTAGGTAGTCGTTAATCTCTATTGAATCAAACCTTGGTTCTTATTCTTGTCGTAGTCTAGCTTTATTTTAATTTCAATTCTAGGATTTTAGCAACCCCCCCCCCTCCCAAAAACACAAAAATAGTCAAGTTAGTGTCAGTGTCAGTGTCAGTTTAAATAAAGTCTTTAACGTAGTTAATTAGAGTCCTTGTGGGTTCGACATCCGGACTTGCTTTTCTTTACTAGAGTCGACCGTTTACTTGTCGGTGAGTAGTTTAGTCGAGTTAGAGAGTCTAGATTATTATTACTTGAGTCTAAATTTAGGTTAATTTAGTTGATTTTTATTGAACTACTTGTAGCACATTAAGTTTTTGGCGCCGTTGCCGGGGAAACTTGGCAATTGCGTTAATTACTTTGTTTGGATTTCATCTGATATCTTTACGTGCTTTTTGTGTGTTTTTGAGTCGTAGGAGTCCAAGTAATTTTAGTGTCTTTTTATTTTTATAGTCTTTTGTTAGAGTCATCTTACTTATTTGTTCTCGGTTTTGCAGTTAATGCCCCACACGCGTTCTTAGGGACCAGTGAAGCCGCCGGTCGACAAGTCTTCCTTCTCGACATCTAGTTCACAGGTTAGAAAATCCTCAACTTCATCTTCAGCCCCTTCTGACTCTACACTACAATCTAAACCACCAAACTTTGACTTTACCCCGAAGTCGTCACCCCACAACACCCCACCACCGTCCCGTTCCCGTACACCTAGTCCACCACCAGTTTTCCAAATGGCCGAAATCAAACTGTCCACCAACGTTCCACCGCGGGTTTTACGGCAAACTCACCCATTACCATAACCGAAATCACAAATGACAAATCCTGGCAAATTCCCTCATACATCATGACCGCCATTAATAACTCTTGTCAGTTTCATGGTCGTGATGATGAGGATGCGCCTGCCCATATCAACTGTCACACCCCAACCGATGGCGAAAACATCGGGATGAGACGAAGTGTGTAGATTGCAAGAGGCTTCATAACGCTATTGATGACAAGTATTCATTTATTGATTTTACATCACTTGAAATAATATACAACAAGTTCAAATCATTTACAACAAATAGTCAAATAATAAATCGTTATATCATTTATGTAATGTAGTACATGATTTGGATACCAAATCCATCAAGTTTGGAAGTAAAATACAATATAATAAGCATTAAAGTTTAAATGCGTTTCTAGGCAAATCCTACTAGATTCCGGGCATCTTTATTTATATCGTCAACCTACAATACATGTTAAAGCATAGTTCAATACAAAAAGCATTGGCGAGCATACAAGTTTTGGATGTAAATATAGATAAGAAAGCATTTTAATCAACTTCGCATGCGTAACTAATATACTAGATTAATGTGAACATTACGCACGATCTACATTTTATAACACATATGATTTGCAAGTATAATACGTAAGATTACAAGTAAAAAACATAAGACTGCAAGTATAACACGTAAGTTGTATGAATGGTTTTTAAGTACATGTATTGTCCTCAAAAAATAGTAAAGTGAAAAAAAGGGGATCGAGTATGCTCACATTATGGCTAAGTCTTCCGATTATCCATTTGTTGACGAATGTATGAGATTAGAAGGATGGAACACCGAGGTCACCCTATATGGGTAAACGATGGTGCATGAGTAAACGGAATTGTGACGGAAGATTTGAAGTGGGACTCAAAGTATAACTCGTTGATATATATGTATATATATATTTTTTACATAGTTTATGTAAAAGTTTCAAATAAATTCATCAAGAGCATCATAGAAGTGTTGTCAAAAATAAGTATACATTTACATTTATTGCTATAAAATTATTTGAATCTGATACGTTTTCATTAGTGGTTCGACTATAAAGTATATATATATATATATATATATATATATATATATTTTTAACGAAAATTGGGCAGAGTTCCCTCTGTTTTTGGACGATCCCGACAACTAAAGCTGTCGTTATAATTTTTCAAAATTCAAATAATATGACCATAACAATAAACGAATATCTCTTGTAAAATAGACGAATACAATGCAATATATAAACGATGAGTCGACGGTTCAAGCTCGGTTCTACGCTAAATAAAATATATGTAAAACAATAATAAATTAGCGTTGTTTAAAAAGAAAATTGTACCAAGCTTCTTACCAACGGTTGACCCGAAATAATGAGTTGACCCGAAGGGTAACATGGCCCGAACCACTCATTTCCTTGTCGCTTGAAACTGACCCGAAACGTAACAAACCTATAATCCGACCGTTGACCATGATTGACCAACTCGAATCCGCTAAATTGTTGACTATTGTTGGCCGGATTTGACCGGGTGTTGAGCCGAACACTATTTGACACGAACCTGAGCCACAACTAAATGAAACAACAATCTGACTAAGCCACATTTATACCCAAACACGAAGCTGAAAAAAAACCCGATACAAACTCGAACCGGCTGACTAGCTCGGACCGAACCCAAAACCCGAACATAAATCTGAGACTGAACCGAAACAACCCCGAATCAAAACTGAAGCAAGACTCGAATCAATAATTAACCAAATGAAACTAGAAGTAAACTCGAATTGAAACTGAAACCTTAAGATCTTGAACAATTCCGAACGGAAGTTTACCGGAGAAGAAACAGAGCTCGCCACTACCACTACCACCGTCGCCGTTAATCTTCCACCCCTATCCCGTTTCTCTCTCTCGTCTCTCTGCTCGTCACCGTCGCCGCCGTGGTAGCGGTGTTGCTGCCGCTGTTCCCCGTCGCCACTACGAGTTGGTGGTGGTTGACGACAGAAAGGAGAGTCGCCGGAACAGGAACCGGCTGACTAGCTCGAGAGGGAACATATGTATATGTGTTGAGTGTATGTTTTGGAAAGAGATCAAGATGAAGGAGATATAAATGGTGCCTGATGTATAGATCGAGAGAGTGTGATGATATTTTGGAGAAGATGAAGTTGTAGGGAACATTTGAGACGTAAAGGAGTTGGAACGGCTGACAAAAGAAAATGAGGGGGAAATAGGGTTTTTCTAAGAACTGCAGACAAGATGAAATGGAGAGGGGATGTCGGCTGAGGCTTTACAAAAAGAAATAAGGATTTTGAACTTATACAAGCCCTTTTATAGTTAGGTATCCCAAGTGGGCTTGGGCCCCTGGCCCACAAGCCCGTTACTAGTGTTTCGAGCGGCCCGATCACTTCGCCGAAGCCCGAACTCCATGAAACGTCGAAAAATAAAAATTAAGGGTCATATTTGTGTAAAATAGTGTCGTACATCATTATTAGACGCGTACTTTGTCGGTTGTGTTAAAAGCGGGTAAAAGCGTAGTTTTTTGTTTTTAAACCGTTTTTCGCTCAGATTTCAACTGCGTTTCTAGAAATAGGAAACGAACCCGAATTTTATAAAAACAAGGAATTACGGAAATACGAGGCGTTAGAGTCTCCCCTCCTTTAGGAAATTTCATCCCGAAATTTGTTCAGAAGGAAACTCGAAAGGGTTTTTTTTTGCAAACCGAATGGGATTTTTTAAAATTAAGGCTTTGGAGTTTAAGAAAATGGGAATAATTGAGGTATAAGGGTGAACGATTAATCTAATAAACGATTTTGAGTATAAGAATAGCATAAGTATCGGATAGACGAAAGTAGAGTGTTAAGAGTGAGGTCTCGTCATGGATATTCGGATATAATGCGTTTGTGAGTTGTTTAAAGTTTGTATTAGGTCCAAAAAGGTCTGTAAAACATTGAATTTCTCGTGGCACGTTTCTCGAAAGTTTGGTAACATGGTGAAAACACTTATATATAGGAAGTACCAGCGGCGTATCCACCATGTTCATACATATTACGTCTGTTTCGCTATTCGATGTCATGTTACGTTCCGTGTTATGGTACACAGTAGAAACCGCTATGGTTTTCATGCGCATACCAATATAATCATGTATGCATCCGTGCTTATTTTGGTCTGTGCATGATCCCCATAGTTTGCACTAGTAGTGCACGGGTCAGGGTTTATTAACGTATTACGAGTGATAATGATAGCGTATAGAATTTTAAGTATGCATGCATGATTGTATTTAAGTATGAGAGTATAGAGTTTAAGTATGAGTATGATTATAGTCTTTGAATAGTCCACACGAGATATTTAGTTAACTAGATTAACGCATTACTGGTATGTGATCTCACTGGTCAAACCATCGTGTCCGCAAGTATGTATGAACGTCTTAACATGACCGCAAGTCCATGCGGCGGGCGTTACTCCTGTAGCGCTACACAAGCCTTATATATGTTAAGGTGAGGCTTTATCTGAAGTTAATGACAAGATGTCAACCCAATGTTTAACTCAAGCGTCATCTAATCATAGCACATGTCATCATTTCGTTGCTATGAAAAGATCCGTAAAAGTTTAACTTAACATGACCCCAAGTCCATGAGGCGATGCGCTACTCCTATAGTGCTTCACAAGCACTATATATGTTAAGGTGAGGCTCAAACAAATCGAACCAACGTGTCTGCTAGTATCATCTCTATAGCACATGTCATCATTTTGTTGCTATAAAGACCGTAAAAGTTTAACTTAACGTAACCACAAATCCATGTGGCGGTGCGCTACTCCTATAGTGCTTCACAAGCACTATATACGTTAAGGTGTGGCTTTTACGAAGCTAATGACCAGTTCATCACATAAAGAATGTCCAGTAATCCCGAATAAAGTATAACGTATCAGTATGCGTGTATTAATTTATTGTGTAAAAACGATGATTAGGTAACAAGTATTAAATCGCATTTATATAAAAGAGAGGCTTGACAAGTATTGGAGTGCTTCAGGTTTAGAAACTTCGACTATTCCAAAGTGAATCGCAAGTCCTTCTGAATTAGGGAGACATGCTTTGGCCTAATAGGTATAATACTCTCATCGCCAGGCGATTAACGGTATTTTACCCTTCCAGTTAGTACATGTCCATACTTTGATTGAAAATAAGAAACTTTGGCGAGATTGAAAATCGTAGGGCGGGACAAGTCACCAAGGTGAGGATATCAATCCTAGCTTGACAATTTCATCCCCAAAATGTGGTTTATTGAACGAAACAAGATAAAATCTCGACTCGTCAATAAGGAACCACTAGAGTATGAAATGGAAATTCCCATCAAGATACGGATATCACTCCTGACTTGATGGTGTAATTTCGTACAAAATAACATGTAAGGTGGATTGAAATTCGTCACCAAAGGCGGGAATCACCCCTATTCTGGTGAGTCGTTTTGATTGTGGGATATGAGTATCTTCAAGTATGTATTGTGTGAAATATTTTAGAAAAGACACATTGTTTATTTAGACAAAAGAAGAGGTAGAAGCAAGTAGGAAGAATTACATATTAAGCAAGAATAAGGAATGGTCAAGTTTTGGCACTTAGACTATAGACTAGGTCGAACATGGCAATTCTACCTAATTCTCTATAGTTATGGCTCTGATACCAATCTGTCACACCCCAACCGATGGCGGAAACATCGGGATGAGACGAAGTGTGTAGATTGCAAAAGGCTTCATAACGCTATTGATGACAAGTATTCATTTATTGATTTTACATCACTTGAAATAATATACAACAAGTTTAAATCATTTACAACAAATAGTCAAATAATAAACCGTTATTTCATTTATCTAATGTAGTACATGATTTGGATACCAAATCCATCAAGTTTGGAAGTAAAATACAATATAATAAGCATTAAAGTTTAAATGTGTTTCTAGGCAAATACTACTAGATTCCGGGCATCTTTATTTATATCGTCAACCTGCAATACATGTTAAAGCATAGTTCAATACAAAAAGCATTGGCGAGCATACAACTTTTGGATGTAAATATAGATAAGAAAGCATTTTAATCAACTTCGCATGCGTAACTAATATACTAGATTAATGTAAACATTACGCGCGATCTACATTTTATAACACATATGATTTGCAAGTATAACACGTAAGATTACAAGTAAAACACATAAGACTGCAAGTATAACACGTAAGTTGTATGAATGATTTTTAAGTACATGTATTGTCCCCAAAAAATGGTAATGCGAAAAAAAGGGGATCGAGTATGCTCACATTATTACTAAGTCTTCCGATTATCCATTTGTTGACGAGTGTATGAGATTAGGAGGATGGAACACCGAGGTCACCCTATATGGGTAAACGATGGTGCATGAGTAAACGGAATTGTGACCGAAGATTTGAAGGGGGACTCAAAGTATAACTCGTTGATTTATATGTATATATATATTTTACATAGTTTATGTAAAAGTTCCAAATAAATTCATCAAGAACATCATAGAAGTGTTGTCAAAAATAAGTATACATTTACATTTATTGCTATAAAAATTATTTGAATCTGATACGTTTTCATTAGTGGTTCGACTATAAAGTATATATATATATATATATATATAGGGAGAAGATCATGCGAGAACCGTGAGAACCAATGTGAACACAACCAAAAATGCCTAAAAATAGCTAAAAATCACACAAAAAAGTATTTTTTTTATATTTTTTATATAAAAATCGCTACTTTTCGAAGCAAAAAAAAATTAAATTTTTTTTTTTTAAATTTTTTAGGCTTTTTGGGGGTTTAGTTTTTAGCATTTTAGCTTGGGGGTGGGGGGGTTAGGTTTTTGGAGGGTGGGGGAGGGGGGTTTAGGTTTTGGGGGGGGGGGGGGGGGGGTTAGGTTTTTTTTAGGTTTTTTGGGGGTTTTAGTTTTTACCATTTAGCTTGGGGAGGGGGGTGGGGGGGTTTAGGTTTTTGGGGGAGGGGGGTGGGGGTTAGGTTTTTTTGGGTTTTTTTAGGTTTTTTTTTTGCTATTTTAGGTTGTGTTCACATTGGTTCTCGCGGTTTTCGCAATATGGGTGGTTCTCGCATGAACTCCTCCCTATATATATATATATATAACAAAAATTGGGCAGAGTTCCCTCTGTTTTTGGACAATCCCGACAACTAAAGTTGTCGTTATAATTTTTCAAAATTCAAATAATATGACCATAACAATAAACGAATATCTCTTGTAAAATAGACGAATACAATGCAATATATAAACGATGAGTCGACGGTTCAAGCTCGGTTCTACGCTAAATAAAATATATGTAAAACAATAATAAATTAGCGTTGTTTAAAAAGAAAATTGTACCAAGCTTCTTACCAACGGTTGACCCAAAATAATGAGTTGACCCGAAGCGTAACATGGCCCGAACCACACATTTCCTTGTCGGTTGAAACTGACCCGAAACGTAACAAACCTATAATCCGACCGTTGACTGTGGTTGACCAACCCGAATCCGCTGAACTGTTGACTATTGTTGACCGGATTTGACCGGGTGTTGACCCGAACACTGTTTGACCCGAACCCGAGCCACAACTAAATGAAACAACAAGCTAACTGAGCCGCATTTATACCAAAAAACGAAGCTGAAAAAAACCCGATACAAACTCGAACCAGCTGACTAGCTCGGACCGAACCCAAAACCCGAACATAAATCTAACACTGAACCGAAACAACCCCGAATCAAAACTGAAGCAATACTCTAATCAATAATTAACCAAACGTAACCAGAAGTAAACTCGAATTGAAACTGAAACCTTAAGATCTTGAACAATTCTGAACTGAAGTTTACCGGAGAAGAAACAGAGCTCGCCACTACCGCCGCCGCCGTTAATCTTCCACCTCTATCCCGTTTCTCTCTCTCGTCTCTCTGCTCGTCGCCGTCGCCGCCGTGGTGGCGGTGTTGCTGCTTCTGTTCCCCGCCGCCAGTACGAGTTGGTGGTGGTTGACGACGGAAAGGAGAGTCGCCAGAACAGGAACCGGCTGACTAGCTCGAGAAGGAACAGATGTATATGTGTTGAGTGTGTGTTTTGGAAGGAGCTCAAGATGAAGGAGATATAAATGGTGCCTAATGTATAGATCGAGAGAGTGTGATGATATGCTGGAGATATGAAGTTGTAGGGGACATTTGAGAGGTAAAGGAGTTGGAACGGCTGACAAAAGAAAATGAGGGGGGAATAGGGTTTTTCTAAGAATTGCAGACAAGATGAAATGGAGAGGGGATGTCGGTTGAGGCTTTACAAAAAGAAATGAGAATTTTGAACTTATACAAGCCCTTTTATAGTTAGGTATCCCAAGTGGGCTTGGGCCCCTGGCCCACAAGCCCGTTACTAGTGTTTCGAGCGGCCCGATCACTCCGCCGAAGCCCGAACTCCATGAAACGTCGAAAAATAAAAATTTAGGGTCATATTTGTGTAAAATAGTGACGTACATCATTATTAGACGCGTACTTTGTCGGTTGCGTTAAAAGCGCGTAAAAGCGTAGTTTTCCGTTTTTAAACCGTTTTTTGCTTAGATTTCAACTGCGTTTCTAGAAATAGGAAACGAACCCGGATTTTATAAAAACAAAGAATTACGAAAATACGAGGCGTTACATCAACCGTCTCACCCGCCTGTGCGGCACCTTCGGTATCGAAGGTGTTAATCTTGATGCCCGCTATCTCCAAGTCTTCCCATTTTCGCTTGCTGGCCGCGCAGCCACATGACTTGATTCGCAGCCGGCAGGTACTTTTACCACTTGGGCTGGACTTAGGGATGCCTTCCTTGCTAAGTATTTCCCACCTGCGAAGGCATCTCGCCTTCGAGATCAGATCTATTCATTCAGAATGGAGTCTGACGAACCATATCACTTAGCTTGGTAGAGGTTTCAAACTTTACTCTAACGTTGTTCCCAACATGGGCTTTCTGATTGGGCTTTAGTAGAAAAATTTTACAATGGTCTCACCCCTGAGTGTAAGGCCCGATTCGACACATCTACAGGAGGCCATCTTATGGGAAATAAATCTGTGACCGACTGCAATGATCTCTTTGAGAGCTTCGCTCATGCTGATATAGATCATAGTGCTACCAGCAGGAATTCCATTCCTGTTACTACTTCCTCATCCTCCCGAGGAGTAAACCAAGTTGTCTCGGATTCAAAGGTAGCATCTCAACTTGATTATATCACCAAAGAGTTATTAGAAATTAAGAAAAAGGTCGATAGGTGCGAAGTTTGTAGGGGTGGTCATGATACCGTAGATTGTCCACCACTTACCCTAGAACAGGTAGAGTACATCGCAGGTCAAAATAGGGGTCCAAGTAATCCGTTTAATAATAGTAACTCTAACTGGCGTTCTAATAATTACCGCTCTTCAGGTAATCCCCCTGGTTTCCCATCAGGCCAATATCAAAGCAGTGGGCCAAGTTTCTATTCTAGTGGGGGTTCGGGTCAATCAGGTCAGTTTGCTAGTTCAGGTTCAGAGGGGCAGTTTAGAAGTGAGGGGTCAAACCAAGAGGGTCAGCCTAGGAATGAGGGGTCAAATAGTAGTTTGTCTAGGCTAGAGGACCTGCTTACCCAGCTAGTGGTTAAGGACCAGGCAACACAACATACCTCAGAAGAACATGCGACATTCCTCAAGAATAACCATTCAAATTTCTTAGACCTTCAAAGGCAAGTTGGGGATATTGCACGCCAATTGCAAGAACGACCTCCCGGTCAATTTTTGGAAAACACAAAGCCCAACCCGCCTGGCGCTTTGAAGGCAATTTCGACCCGTAGTGGTAAGACCTTAGGAGAGGTAGTGAGACCTGAGAGTGTAGAGGTAGAAGATGAGGAGCCTGTAGATGAAGAGATTGAGATGGAGGCTCCCGGTAAAGTGCAACCTAGGTTAATCCCAGCAAGTACCGCACACACCAAGGGGCCTCAAGGTGAGAGTAGTATAGAAAAACGACCCACACAAATCGTTGCATCACCCACTATTGATCTTTCATGTGCTCCATACCCTTCCCGTCTTAAAAACCAAACTTACTCTAAAGAGTACGGGAAATTTTTAGACATCTTTAAGCAACTTAGGATCAACCTTCCGTTCATAGAAGCCCTTCAATCTATGCCTAAATACGCAAAATTCTTAAAGGGCCTTCTAAAACGTAAGGATATGTTAGGAGAGGTCTCTAACATCCCCCTTAGTGGAGGGTGTTCCGCCGTAGTCTTGAACAAGGTCCCGGAAAAATTGACGGATCCGGGCCTTTTCACCATTCCATGCTTGTTCGGGAGTGATGCCCTAGCCGATTTAGGAGTGAGTATAAACCTCATGCCATATTCCATGTATGAGAGGTTAGGCCTAGGAGAGTTATCCCCTACACGTATGTCTTTGTCCTTAGCCGATAGATCAGTGAAGTATCCACGTGGCATAATAAAAAACCTTTTAGTTAAAGTGGACAAATTCGTCTTTCCCGTAGACTTTTTTGTTCTTGATATGGAAGCCGATGAGAAGGTTCCTATCATTTTAGGACGCCCATTCTTGTGTACCGCCAAGGCTATCATTGATGTCTTCGACGGTAAAATTACACTCCAAGTCGGTGAGGAGAGAGTCACTTTCGAGATAGCACGCTCCATGGAACACCCTAGCGGTTCCGATGATCTTAGTAGTCCTTGGCATTCGGTCTATTTCATAGAGTCTTTCCTATCATGTGTCGACCATTGCTTTGACTATATTAGTGGAGCCGATTTAGTAGAGGATAGGATAGATGAGGTAGTTGAGAAAGTAGAGGAGATTGTAAGTGAGAATGAGGAAGGAGAAGAGACCGAGTGGGTTCCCAAAGTGTTAGAGTTGAGTGAAGTGAAGAGTGAGATTGAGAGTACACCCTTAGAGAAACCCGCCCCATTAGAGCTTAAGGTTCTTCCATCCCACTTAGAGTATGCTTTCCTTGGTGAGGGGTCCGATTTTCCCGTCATTATTTCGTCTAAGTTAGAGGAGGGGGAAAAGGGTAGGTTGTTAAGGGTGTTGAGAGAGAATAGGGAAGCCATTACATGGCGACTTTCGGATATCAAGGGCATAAGCCCCGCCTATTGTACCCACCGGATACTCATGGAAGATGATTAAAAGCCGGTGGTGCAACCTCAACGGCGCCTTAATCCGAACATGCAAGAGGTTGTTAAGAAGGAAGTGCTTAAGTTGTTAGATTCCGGGGTGATATACCCTATTTCCGACTCACCATGGGTTAGCCCGACCCAAGTTATCCCAAAGAAAGGCGGGATGACGGTGATCATGAATGAAAAGAATGAATTAATCCCTTCTCGTACCGTTACCGGTTGGCGTGTGTGCATCGACTACCGTAAGTTGAATGACGCCACCCGGAAAGACCATTTCCCCTTGCCATTCATTGACCAAATGTTGGAGCGTTTATCGGGTCAACAGTTCTACTGTTTTCTCGATGGATTTTTGGGTTATTTTCAGATTCTAATCGCACCGGAGGATCAAGATAAAACGATATTCACATGCCCTTACGACACTTATGCGTATCGTCGCATGCCTTTCGGGTTATGCAACGCTCCGGCTACATTCCAAAGATGCATGGTTGCTATATTCCAAGACATGCTTGAGACTTCTATGGAGGTTTTCATGGATGACTTCTCGGTTTATGGTACCACTTTCGATCAATGTCTTCACAATCTTGATAGGATGCTTAAGAGATGTATAGAGACCAACCTTATGCTTAATTGGGAGAAATGTCACTTTATAGTGATGGAGGGGATAGTCTTAGGTCACAAGGTGTCTAGAGAGGGAATAGAGGTGGATTGGGCCAAGATAGATACCATAAGTAGATTGCCTCCACCCACTAGTGTCAAGTCCGTTCGTAGCTTCCTAGGGCATGTGGGCTTTTATAGGCGTTTCATTAAGGATTTTTCTAAGATTACGCGCCCCATGACCCGTCTTTTAGAGAAGGATGTACCTTTCATCTTTGACGAATAGTGCATCAAAGCCTTTGACTTTTTGAAGGAGAAACTTATTAGTGCTCCTATCCTTGTTTCGCCAAATTGGAGCTTGCCTTTCGAGCTCATGTGCGATGCGAGTGATTATGCCGTAGGTGCGGTATTGGGTCAAAGAATCGAGAAACATTTCCATCCAATCTACTACGCGAGCAAAACTTTAAATGATGCTCAAGAGAACTATACCACCACGGAAAAAGAGCTCTTAGCCGTAGTGTTTGCGTTTGATAAGTTTCGCTCATATCTTGTGCTTTCCAAAACCACCGTTTTCACCGACCACGTCGCGTTGCGTTTTCTTTTCCAAAAGAAAGACGCCAAGCCACGTCTCATTAGATGGATTCTCTTGCTCTCCGAGTTTGACGTCGAAATTAGGGATAAAAAGGGAGCGGAAAACGTAGCCGCCGACCGTTTGTCACGCTTAGAGGATCCTAAGAGAGAGGAGGTTTGTGAGGATTCGATAGGAGACACATTTACTCATGAAACCATAGATTTCATTAGAGCCGAGGAAGAGGGGTTGCCATGGTTTTCGTATTTCGCAAATTACCTAGCAAACGGTGACATTGTGAAGGGTATGTCCTACCAACAAAAGAAGAAGTTTCTTAGGGATTCTAGGAAATACATTTGGGATGACCCGTACCTTTTTAGGATAGGTGGTGATCGAGTGCTTAGGAGGTGTGTTTCGAAAGAGGATGGAATGGATATCCTTAGACATGTGCATGAGGGTTTAACGGGAGGCCATTACGGGCCGAATGTCACCTCACAAAAGGTTTTTGATAGTGGCTTCTATTGGCCAACGGTAGTTCAAGATGCAATTGAGTTTGTTAGGACATGTGACCGTTGCCAACGTACCGGCAACATCTCATCCAAGGATGAAATTCCCCATAATCCCATCCAAGTTCTTGAAGTCTTTGACGTTTGGGGTATTGATTTCGTGGGACCTTTCCCCTCATCGAGTGGGAATAGGTACATCCTCGTGGCCATTGACTATGTCTCAAAGTGGGTGGAAGCTCAAGCTTTGCCCACTAATGATCCTCTAGTGGTGGTGAGATTCCTAAAGAAGTTATTCACACGTTTTGTAGTTCCTAAAGCCATCATAAGTGATCGTGGTACGCATTTTTTCAATTCCGCCATGGAAAAGGCATTTGCACGCTACGGTGTCACTCACCGTCTTTCTACCGCATACCACCCGCAAACTAGTGGCCAAGTAGAGAATGCAAACCGAGGGGTGAAGAGAATTCTAGAAAAAACGGTAGGAAAAAGTAGGAAGGATTGGTCAGAGAAGCTCGACGATGCATTGTGGGCATTCCTCACCGCTCACAAAACGCCGTTAGGAACCACGCCCTTCATGATTGTGTATGGCAAAGCATGCCATCTTCCGGTGGAATTAGAACACCGAGCATTATGGGCATTGAAAACCGTTAACCTTGACCTTACCGAAGCCGCAAGGAGGAGATTCTTTCAAATCCATGAATTAGAGGCTCTAAGGGACGCCGCTTATGAACGATCTTGGAGTATCAAAGAAAAGACTAAAGCGTTGCATGATAGGAGGTTGCGACGGTTGAAGGAGTTTAAGGTAGGTGACAAAGTGCTTTTGTTTAACTCGAGATTGAAATTGATAGCGGGGAAGTTGAAATCAAGATGGACCGGACAATATGTGGTAAAGGAGGTGTTTCCATACGGTACCGTCAAGTTGTATGACGAAGTTGATAAAGGTTCGTGGAAGGTAAATGGTTATCTATTGAAACACTACTTGGGAGGTCCCATTGATACCACCGAGGAGGAAGAAATTCCTCTAGAGGACCCACCCACCTTCATCGAATAGTGAGTTAAGAAAGGTTCATTTGTAGAGTATGTACCGTTTGTATTTTCGTTATTTTTTGTAATTTTTCGCAGCTAATGGTTGTTTTCGTTAGTTTCTCGGGTCTTGTTTTGTGTTTTTAGTCATTTGCAGGAATGCATTACCGAGGATTTGCAGAGAATTGCGAGAAAAATGAGGTTCCTGGTAAGTTTCACACTTCGAAAAAATTTAAGGTTGGATTTTGGGAGGTTTGGTTAAAGCTCAAAAAATTTTCTAAGGCATAGACTCAAAAATTGAGCAAACCTTCTGTGGAAAACACCCATTGGCAGGTCGCCACACACCCATTACCATTAGTTGCGGCCCACCAGATTGTAACTCACAATCATCGCAATGTAACAAGGTGGCGGGGTGCGACGTCTAACTTGACTATGTCGCGGCCCGCCAGGAACGAACTCTGCAGTCGTATCGCTTTAAACCCCAAAAAATTGAATTTTTTGACCTAAATCTTCTTCTTCAAAGCGCCGATAACCCTCAACACACCACCATTATTCACCGATTATCAACCATTATCAACTATAAGTCACATTATCAACCATAAATAACCTTTACACATCCGATGTCATCCATCATTCCACCATTTTTAACCATAACATCGGACTTCACTTTGGGGATTACTGTTCAACCAAAAATTTCTTTAATTCTTCTTGTTTCATTCGAATCTCAGGTATGTGTTCTTACTAGTTTTGTATTTTGAGTCAGTATTTTAGTTTTTAATTAGAATAGTGATAAATTTTAGGGTTAGTTTTCTTGTTTAGTTTAGTGTTTTGTTTATGTTTTTGGTAGAATGAGGTTGCGGTTTGGGTATGGTTTGGGCATTTCAGCAGAAAATAGGTTGCGGGTGGTTCGGTTTGGGGCTTGACTACAATGTTCGTCATATTTTAGGCTAGGGTTAACCAACGTTGAGTATGGGGATTCGGTTGGGTAACTTTTGAGTTTAAATTCAGATTTACGATACCGTTTTGACCCATTTCACTAATGCGACACTATAGTTTTAAACTTTACTTCAGTTTATACTCAATGTTGGTTTGGTTTGTGGTTTAATATGAGTGCAAATGATTGTTGGGTTGGGCTTGGAAATTGATATGTTGAATTTAGTGATTGGTTTGTAATACATTGACGCTTAAAGTGCCAAACTTGCAACTTTGAATCGGAAATTTTGCAAAGAATAAAACCTCCTTTAACTAGGCGGAATTTTTCGACGCTAAAATTTGTTTTAAACTAATACACAGCTGATTTTAAGCAAGGTTAGACGTCAATGTCGGTTTGGTAGGCACTAGAGTTTAATTGAGGACAATTAAAGTGTCGGGAGAGGGTAGTGTACATTGAGTCCTAGTTAGAGTGTCGTTTTAGTCGTGTTAAGTTGTTTTAGTCTATTTCGAGTCTAGTTTTGTCGGTTTGTGGGTTTACTTGCACGTACAAGTTAATTAAGCTCGCCCGTACTCAATCTCCATTCGGGCGAGTTTAGCTACGACTTAGCAATTGTAAAAAGTAACCCGGTCTTTTTATTTCGACTTTATTTTCAGAATTTAACCGCGAATGAAATGCTATACGGTTATTCTATTTTTTTCTTAAAAAATTTTCAAAAATCCAAAAAATTAAAAATTCAAAAATACCAAAATTAGTTTGTTACTAATATTCTGTTTGCTTTGTCTTGCCATATTTGAATTGTTTTGCAGAATGTCAGGTGCAGGATCATCCAGTCGGCCTAGTAGGAAACGAGGCCCAACTACTCGCCCGAGATGGGGCCCAATGATAAGGGAGCCCGAGCCGGTTTAGCAGGTTCAACCAGAACCATTGCAAGTGGTGCAACAGCCAGAATATAGCAGGGTTGTTGAATATACGGGCCGGGACTTCCTCATTGTCGAAGTCAAAGGATCTTAGATAACCCTCTTTTACAGTTTGAGTCAAATTCGGGGGAGTCACAGAGGTTGGCTACTTTGTATTCAGTAGAGCTGCTACCATATAGGAGAATTGACTGGGAGGTGTTAGATCGCCTAGGGGCAAGGGCTCGGGTGGAGCAGTTGTTAGGACCAAGGTTCAGGAGAATATTGGATTGTGATCCTAGGCAATATAAGGAGATCACCTTAGAGTTTCATTCTACGTTTGATTTCAAGCAGGGGAGCTTTAATGAAAAAGGTGCGATTTTCTTTGCTTTAGGTAGGAAGTCTTATGAGATGACAGTTCCCGAGTTTGCGGTGGCTACTCTGTTCTATACACATGATGAGGTTAGAACACTTGCGTTTCTTACTAGTTTGCAACGGGTGTTTAAGAAGAAACGTAGGCATAGTGTTCAAGTGGACGAGTTAGCTAGGTTTTGGAGCACTATTTCGAGAGTGTCGTATTCTACAGGAGCAGTTGCTAGTGACATTACTGATCCGGTTCTTCGCTATATTCACAAAATTCTAGAAGCGACTTTGGTTGGTAGAGGACAGGGAGATAATAAGGTTAATCAGGTGAGTTTGTTTTGTCTGATGTGTATGGTGGAGCAGAAGCCAGCAAATTTGGCGACTGTGTTTGCATTGCCTATGAAGAGGTTATGGAGAGGTGGTGCTGGAGCCCATATTTACTGTGGGCCATTGGTGACATGGTTAGCCGAGAGCTTAGGTGTGTTTGAGAGGTTCTCGGCAGATAGGATGAAGGAGGGCCCAGTCCCTTGCTTTATGAGTGTCCGGGATTTGCAGTCTGCTGGGATTATAGCATACACTGACCCAATTAGTTGGGAGCCGATATGAGAGGGTCCACAGGTTTAGCCTCTGTCTGGTTCAGGTGCTACGGAGGCTATGCAGGGTGCGGTTTCTACCCGCTATCAGAGGCCCCGTATTCCCCGTATTCGTCAGGATATACCTGCCAGGCAGTACCCATTTGCGCAGCGACGACTCGATCCACTTACCTTGGATTCGTTATATGATTCTATGCAGGCGGGTTTCGGGGACTTGCGTATGTATGTAGATGATCAGATTAGTGGGTTTAGGCAGGAGGTGGTGGCAGGTCATAGGCGATTGGAGAATGGTATGCGGGTCAGTATGTAGAATCTTCATTTGCAGCCACCGCCTTCTTGGCAGCAGTCTGAGGCAGGGCCCAGTGGGATGCAGGCGAGTGATGAGGAGTTGGATGACGCGGATTAGAGTGAGGATGCAGCGATGCTGACAGATTATATCTTTTGTTTATTTTTATCTTTATGTTGTTTTGATCCTCGTTTGTTGGTTTGTACTTAACTACTTTAAAGAGGTTGGTTGGGTTTTTTGGGATGGTTGACTTTGGGTTTGTGGATGTTTGCACTCAGGGGCGAAGGATAAGGTATGTCCGGGGGGACGCCCGACCCCCCGAACTTTTCGATGCTTAGTGTTATGAATAGTACTTTCGTATAGGTATATACGTTGCCCCCCCCCCCCCCCCGGTTTCACGAAAATTAGGGGGCGTGGCTTCGCCAATGTTTGCACTAACACTTATTATCATATATATTATCTTTTGTTAGTGTTTGGTGATTGTTTGATTAGGTTGGTATTTGTTGCCGCTTCCGTTAGCGTGCCCGAGTTAGGAATTGTTTGCTGAGCGCGTACGGATTGGAGGGCATATGTGGAATTGACTGGCACTTTGACAGTCTCACATATTCAGATCAGCTAAGTCATTTTCCACTTGTATATTTTGTATTTTTATTTTGTTCGGTCTTTGGTTTTTAGTTTTTCTTAATTTAGTTTTTAAATTTAGGTAGTTAGTTTGAGTTGTATTTCCGTTCTTGCATTAAGCACAATGCAATCTTAAAGTGTGGGGATGGGATACATGTAAATAGTAGTAATAGTCGAGTCATAAAAATTAGGAAAATACAAAAAAATTGAAAAATCCAAAAAAAAATTGAAAAATTAGAAAAAAATGTCCTTTGAATAAAGAAGTTTGTAAATTAATACGGAAAATGATAGAAAATATGGGTTTTTATTCGGGTTCAAATAATAATAATATGAGATTAAATAAATCGAGCTTGTGTCTAGTTAGAGATATATGAATAGGCCCGGTTTGGTTTTAGGTCCCTTTGATTTAATATTACCTTAATTGTCGATCTACTAGTGGGTTTTCATCTAGGAAAAATGGGAAATTGAAACCGCCAATAAGAGTATAAAGAATGCCGTTATAAGTCAAACCGTTAGAATTTTTAATCATGAAAAAGAAAGAAGAAAGAAATAGAAAAAAATGAGCTAGAAACTGGATGAAAGTAGCAAAGGCCTATGTAATCTTGGTTGGGGATAGTGACTTTACAACCGGAATACCTCTAGGATGTGTGAAATCGAAATTGCAATAAAAAATTACCGACGCCTATGTAATCCAAGTTGGGGATAGTGACTCTACAGCCGGAATGCCTCTGGGTTAGGTAAAAGCAATGTCTAAGCTCAAAAGTAGAAAAAAATGAAAAGAAAGAAAAATGATGAAAAATAAAAAAAAAATTGATTTTAAATTCTCTTGTTTTTTATATAAGACGGTTAGGAATTGGTCCAGTGATCGTTCCTTGTGTTCTATAAGCTTGAGGCGGGATTAGGTGGACCGTAACTTCTAGCGTGAGACCCTAGGTAGATTGACCGCACTTAAACTAAAATCGCGTGATAAGGGCTTAAGACCGGATTTGGGTTTAAAGGGACAAATATATTCGCAATCGCGGCTAACGCAAGTTTTGATTTTAATAAAATATAAATAGCTTTTGACCCGAATATTTATTCATCTCTGATTCCGTTGCATAATTCTTTTTCGAGGACGAAAAAAGAGTAAGTGTGGGGATATTTGATGTATTGCAAAATACATTTCTTATTCGTGTAAAGTTTGTATAGTTTTCCGTTATTTTTAGTCTTGGGGCTTAAAACTGTTGGAAAATGAGTAAAACGAGCAAGAATACTGAAACGTCAAGTCCTAGAACGCATTGGAAAGATCGGGAGCTGAAAAGAAGTTAAGAAGCTGGAAAAATAGTCTTTGGCACCCCGTGACAAGTTTCTGGCACCCGGTGAGAGACTGAAACTCACAAATGAATGGAGAACAAGGTGGCGGGGCGCGAGACACTTGCCTCTGCAGGTGGCGACCCGCCAGATGCTGTAGCTGGCATTATTATTCGAAATAATTCAAGGGTTTAGTGGAAAAATCATATATACTCATCATAAACTTAAAAAAACCCAAGTTACGAATTAAGGAACCCTAAGGCGAATTCAAGAGCATATTTTGAGCTATTCGGAGCGTTTTGGCGTGCAAGAATCATCCGGTTGAAGCTTGGAGCATAGGAAAGAAGATCATTCGGGTCTTATCTCCCGGTTTTCAATATTTTCTTGTTTTTCAATACTTTGATTATGAATTCTTGTTTTGAAACTTGTGTTTTGATTTTAGACGTTATGTTTTCCGGCTAAAACCTTTGTTACTACCTAGGATAGATGAAAGTTTAATGAAGTTTGAATTTTTAACGGTTTTCTATTGATGTGTTTGGATTAATCTTTGAAAGTAAATGATTCTAGAACCTCTAATTTGGTGCACATGCGTATTTAGATTTAATTGTTAATTATTTAATGTTTCACATAAATTTTGGTGGATGTCTTTCACATAATGAATTGGTGTTGATTGTTTGTACCTTCACGGTTTCTGGTAATCTTTGGGTAAATCGGCCGATAGCCTTAGAAACAGTAATTAAAATACAATTAGAACTAAGTATTCTGCTTAACTTGTCGCTGAGAGGCTCGAGTTTGTTAGTAGGTCTCGGTACAATATATAGCTAAGATAGGTTTTTAGAGAAGTCGGTCTTAGTTCCCTAATCACACCTGTATCTATTAAACCTAGTTAGAATCTAGAGTTGCCTTAGACTTTCGCGCTGAGAAGTAAATTGTCGTATTAGGGCACTTTAAGAGACGTTAGAGGACTGAGAGGAAGTCTGTTAGGATCGGAGGCTCCTCATGATAGTGTTTGTTTGTTATAATTTGAACAAATGAATGGATATTGATCAATGTAAGGTGCAGCGGAAATAATAAACAAACTTTGTAAACACAATCAAAAGGAAAATAATTTTAGTAAACACATGCTTTTCATTGAGCTGAATGATTAAAGTACAAGAATAATTACAGCACTGCTTACATACTACAACTCCCCCTCAGCAAGATGCCCCAAGGTTGATTGCACAGGATGAAAGGATTGGAGGAGATGGAATCTCCCGGACAATCAAATGAAACAGTACAGGGTACTGTTCCATTTATAGGCACAGTCAAACCACTGAAGCATCTTTGCTGACATCACCATGAAAGTGACATTTAACAAACCAATAAACTATAACTATTGATCTAATACAAACACTGCTTATGCTAACCACTGACTACAATACATAACATAAAAGAAGTTAAACAACTGCTGAAACCTTCCATTGATGTGAACCCAGCAGTACTTGTTGTAACCCAGCAGTGCTTGACCCATAGCAGTAGATTGAACAGCAGGACTTTGTACTTCATCAAACTTTAGTGTGATCAGCAGTTGTACAAATCAGTGGATTGGAGGTCATCAGATGTTTCAGATCACTTTCAAGGGGAAAGTCTAGTGCAAACTACTATTTATTATGAATCCACTGTTGTGACCTGGTTTTGGCTTTACGTCATCTGTTCCTCTGGTAGGGTTCAATCCCAACAATCTCCCCCAGGAACAGATGATGCCAAAACCTTTCATTATTCTGGATCTTTATTTTCTCATCAGAAGTTCCTTAGCTTGTCTTTTAAATTCCACTTCAAAGTCCTTGGAACTTGAGTCATCCTCATCCCTGCATAGTGTAAGTTCAAGGAGATCTTGTAGATCTTCAACACCAAGGCCTAGTGCTTGTTTCCTTGATATGTACTTCACTTCACCATTGGATCTGATCATAGTCAATACATGGGTCTTTTGATCAGACGTCCATTTTAGTATTTTTGAAACCAATGGGTTTCTTGGGAGAGGTTTATTTACTGATGAGTTTGGTGATTGTGGCCTTGTGAAGATTTGTTGAGCAGTATCTTGAGCTTTTATCTGTTCAGGATTTTCAGCTGCCTTTTGTTTGAAAGCCTTGTTGATGATCTCATTTGCTGCAGCTATATCTTCTGCTGTCTCTTTATCAATTAGTTCTTGTCTCTTTCTTTGATCTAACTCAATGTCTGAGATGTCTGTTGATGTGAGTAGTGGTTCAGAAGTTTTGATCTGCTGTTCTGGCTTTATGTGATCAGGCTTCTTTGGTGTGTTTAAATATGTCATCTTCCTTTTCTTTAGCCTTTCATCGGCTTCATCTGTATATTGCCTAGTCCATTTTGCTATGGCTTTAGCAGTTCCAACCTTTGCTTCCACCAGCTCTTGCTTCTTTCTTTTGTACTCAGAGGTAAGATCAGCAATAAGCTTCTTATATTTATTCCAGTTTGGAGATGTTTTCTTCTTTCTTGGATCATTCTTGAACCTTTCAATTTTGTTAGCCTCATGCTTTAATGCAATGATTGGCCATTCTTTGAATTGTTCTTCTTCAGCTGGATATAATTTTTCTTTCATGATGTATGCAAGATATTCTTTTCTCATTTCTTTTCATAGATCTGCTTTGGGTGGTAAATTTGACATTTCTTTGCTCAGATCTCTTGCATAGTCTTCCATCTGTTTAACTTTAGTGAGCAAAAATTCCATTTTTTTCAGAAATGGCTTTGTCACTTTGATCTTCACATTCAAGTTTGGCTCTTATCTTAGCCTGCCTTGCTTTGAGCTTAAGATATTCATCCATATTTTCTGGGTTTCTGAAGCCTACGAGAGAAGGGAATCTTCTTTTTGAAGGATCATCCTCAGTGTAGAATTGTCTCATCTCATTTTTTACAGCTTCCAGTTCCAGTGGATATTTTGCAGCAATAGGATCATATTTGTCTTCATCTGCCTGAGTTGTTTTTCTTTTTCTGGTGTAAGTTTTCTCCAGTGAAGGAATGATTTTGGGTGATTTGTTGATGGGAGTGAAGATGGCTTGAAGTGAAGTAAAGGTGCTTGGACTGACAGGTGTTGAGACAACCAGTGTCTCATCCACTGTTGTCATTACAACAGATGTTGTAACATCTGATGTCTTCTGCTTTTTGGCAGGAGGTGATGGAGGTGAGATGGTTTTTGGAGATAATGGTGTTTCTGGTGGGGCAGTGGTTTGAATGGTTTGAGTGAGAGCAGTTGTTGTAACTGAGGTGGTGGTTGTTGGTTTAACAACTGCTGAAACCACTGAAGTATCAACTGTTGTTAAGACAACAGGTGTTGTAACAACTGTTTGGGTGGAAGATTGATGTGTGGAGCTTTCAGGAAGTTTGGGAGTGTGTTTTCTGAATCTGGATGGTATGGATTTGGGTTGCCTCACTTGTCTAATGGGCCTCTTCTTTTCATCCTTGGGATTTTCAACATCCTTTGGCTCAGAAGTACCCTGCACATTCAGTTCCATGAAAGCTTTCTTCTCCTGTTCAAAATTTGATTTTTCCTTTGCTTCCAAATCACTTTTTGCCTTTGCTTTTTCATCAACAAGGATCTTAGTGGCTTCATCAATCTTTTTAGAGCCATCTGGTTCCACTTTCTCCCCCTTTTTGGCATCAGCTGGTTTTGGGTTATCTATAATTATGATAGAGGGAGGAACAGTGCCAGAGGTGCTTAATATGTGGGCCTTAATTTCCTTGATATCAGCTTGAGTGTCTTTAAACCTTGCGTCCATAACATTCCTGATCTTTTGAACCTGAATCTCATGTTGCTGATCAGCTAGTTGTTTTTTATGGTTGAGCAATGGTTGAAATAAATTCCACAACTCACTTGAAGTGAGAGTGTATGTTGGTTCAGCTGTTGAAGTTGATGCAGCAGTGAATGGTTCCTTTTGATCTTTCAACACCTGTTGCAGCATGCCTTTGATTTCTGCAACAGATGTGTCTAGTTTGTCAACTCTGGCCGTCAATTCTTGGTACAATAAATCATCACCCAACTTAATGGGATCATCTGATTTCCCACTATCAGTGGTTGTAACAGTGGTTGATTGAGGAATTGTATTCCAAAAATCATCCACTGCTGCCCCTTTTTCTTGGTACTGGGGACTTCTTCCCTCAATACTTGATAACCTTTTTTATGGTACCAGTGGACAAAACATACTCACTGGTGGTTATCAGAGGTGCTATGGAAGGAATTGCCTCCAAGGAAGTCTTATGGATGTAACCACTGTCCAAATGCAAACCAGTGGGTTCAGCACTTGTCGTGGCTACTTCACTTGGATTAACACCAAGAGTTACTTGTAACTCAAGGGGTGTAACCTCCTCATGTCTTGTTGGTGGGTTAGCTATGATTGATACATCAGACCCAGTCATTTGTTGAAGTATATTCTCATTGATAGGTGAGTGAGAAGGACTGGTTTGTGCCTGGTTCAGATCAATAGCATCCAACAATAATTTAGTCGGTGGGGGAATTGTGGATGTGAGGTTGGGTGTGGAAAGAGAATTTGCCCCGGACATTGGGCTGTGGATGATGGAAGCAAGTGATTCCAGAGCATCATATTATGGTGTCCCTATATGTACAACCTGTTCTTTTTGAGAAGAAACAGGAGGAATTTCAGTCATAGGTTGAGATATTTCTACCAACTGCTGTGAGGAAGTAGCAGCAGTGGTTTCTTGTGACTTTTGTGCTGTCACTAACATTTGCTCTGGTATCTCATCCTCCAGAGTTGCCTTTTTGATAGGTTTTGGGGGTTTTTGAGTTTTCTTCTGTTTTGGCTTTTTGGTGATTTTAGGTGTGGGTTTCAAAGCAGTTGTTTTGCTGCTTTGATCACCTTGAGCAGTGGGCTCAACAGCAGATACCTGAGGAGCAGTGGTAGCTGCTAAATTCTGCTCAGGCACCTCTGCTTGTGTTTTGCAAGGTGTTGACATTCTTGTAAAAGTTTCTGCAGTTAAGCTGTTTATTTGAAAAGATTCACCTTGTTGTATTGCAGCAGCATCATTCTTACCAAGTTTCTTCTCAAAATAGTAACTTAAAAATCTTGGAAAAAGTAAGAATGGCTTTTTATCAACATTTTTAACAAGGTCATTAAAGATTTCCTGGGAATAATTGAAATTTTCATCTTGAAGAATAGCATATCCCAAGTTTTGAATCTTTAATGGTATTTCATTAAAAGAAGTGGTTTGTTTGAAACACACATAAGCAGGGTATGGAACATAAATCTTGTTGCAGGTGGAAAATTACCTTTTTGTAAGGTATCCTTTTTAATTTGTTCTGCATACCCCCTTTCAATGAAATCAGTTTTTAACTCATTTTTGGGAGAAGAAGTTTTACCTTGCTGATCATTGAGTTCAAAGACTTCCGAGATGGATTGTGGTGTGATTTTGACAGCTTTACCCTTTATAGAAGAGTTAATGGCTATGACAGTCTCACATTGTTTGTCAAGGGTTACATTTTTCCAGAACTCTCTTTGGGTCGCCAAGTAAATTGGTGCATCTGCTATTAACAAAGTTTTATACTTTGATGCAGACATGATATCAATGATGGAGTCAAAAGCATCAGTGGTGCTGGGTTTTGTGAGAAGACCCAGAAGGTTGTGAGAAGTTTTGTGTGGGATTTCAATGGATTTCGCCTTTTGAGAGGCTTCTTTGGAAGATGATTTTGAAGTGGATTTAGTCATTTTGGAGAAGACGATCGAAGAAAGTTGTGAAGAAATTTGTGGAAATGAGATGAAAACTGCTTTGAGAAAGGAATTTTTATTAATTCGATTCGACAGTGAAAACCCTGTTTGGGTGTTAGGGCAGGGTTTTATAAAGTGAAAAGGTGAGTGCTGAAGTGGGGGCGGTTACAAAAATCTGACGGATTAGTACTGACCACGTGCCAACCTCTGACAAAGGATGAATAGTGGAAGACAGTTGTTAAAGAAACCACTGATAGTACAAGTATCAGTGGTTGTTAAAAGGACATATGGGCCCACAGTGGGTGACTTTCACTATCAGTGGATATCATATCAGTGGTTGAAAACACTGATTTTGAACTTCAGTGATTTTCAAGGAGACAAGAGAGCAGGGGTTGACTTTTAGTAGTGGACAGTATTTTCTAAACAGATGTTTGAGCCAGATCAGTGGTTATGGGCATGAATCATGAAATTGAGAAACTGTTTTGATTTTTATCCATTTTTATGGACATTTATCAGCAGTGATTGATATTTTGAGGCTAGATTGGTCTGCAACTGTTGAGATATCTTTAACAGCTGTTCTGTACATCCGCTGTTTTGAAGTATCTGTAAAATGACATCCTTTGCAAAACACATTTTAGATGCATATTGTCAAGATTAACATATCAGCAGATCTTTCAGAGATTTACATTCAGGATTATAAACAGTGGTTTAATATCCCTGGTGATAAAAACCTTTTATATTGACCACTCATTTTGTGTTTTAATCTGTTGAATAAACCATGAGTTAATCAAGCCTTTTAAGGTCAGTTAGCAATCAATCCTTTATCTGAGATGACAACTTGAGTTTGAAATGACCTTATCTATTTCACCATTACCTTTTGAGCTATTTTTCAAGGAAAGTATCACCCCAAAAAAATAAGGATTCTACTACCTGACAGGAGCTTGAGACTTTTACAATCTAAAACAAGTAAAAGTACAGAATATATCATTCTCTAAGAAAAATCAAGAATAATATATCCTGTTTTATTGAAGAAAAACCTTTGCAAAAACAATAAAGGTTTTCTGAAAACAGCAACAGCAAGATCTGGTGAAATAAAACTTGATATATGATTATCATATCTTTCTCAAGTTTAGGAGAATGGTCAGTGGTTTGAAATACATTTTAATCACCTCTGCTTAGAGAGCATTTCCTTATCAGTTGATTGCAACTATGAGGAGACATGTCCACATAAGTTTTGAAATCCCTTTTATAGACCTTATTACCATGTGATGATTTTGAAAAATTTTGTCCAGTCCTCTTGTAATGTTGATCACCAGTGATACTTATGTTACCTGAAATTCCCTGAATCAATGAGTGCACACGGTTGCTTGATGACCATTTTTAACCCAAATTTTGAACTCTTAAGTGTTTTGTATTTATACTCACTTCTTTTGACTTCAAAAGTTTTTGAGATAAACACACTTAAGAGATTTTGTGATTTATCTTCTTCCCTTTTTGACCTTTCCATTAATAAGTTTTCAATACTTACTGGAAGGTTCTAAGGGAAGAATACTTTGATTCCAATATCATTTTACAGCAACGTTTTAAGAGAATTAGTCATTTTTTGCAACTGCTTATGCCAAATTTCACATTACATATGATCTGAATAATTTTGACTGTTGATTTTTCTTAATGTATTTTTAACACAATTGATTTGGTCCTTTTTGAGGATTCTCAACCTGTTTTTCAATACATAAGATCTGATAGCTAAGGTTTTGATTTCACTCTTTTAGTATTAACGAAGACACTAATGTTTTATCTGATCATAGGCCTTTATTAATCATGAGGTGAACACCTTAGCAACAGTTATGATGAGAACATCACAAACTTCATAGTAACTTTTGAAATCAATTTTGTAAGATGGATAATCCAACCAAAGTCAACAGATGAATTTTTTCAGATCTGGAACTATTGGTGATTTATGCATGATTTTGTCGTTACGTGAATTATGTGTGTCTTATGACATCCTAGTTGTTTTACAGAGTTTTTGAATAGCCATTTTGAACGTGATCACTCATTACTCTGTTTTCAACTAAATACAAACAACCTTAGCATCAATGAATTTTGAGCTGAACTGTTATGTCAAATTGATTGTTAGATCGAATTTGACTGTCCAAGCTCTGATACCAATTGTTAGGATCGGAGGCTCCTCATGATAGTGTTTGTTTGTTATAATTTGAACAAATGAATGGATATTGATCAATGTAAGGTGCAGCGGAAATAATAAACAAACTTTGTAAACACAATAAAAAGGAAAATAGTTTTAGTAAACACATGCTTTTCATTGAGCTGAATGATTAAAGTACAAGAATAATTACAGCACTGCTTACATACTACAACTCCCCCTCAGCAAGATTCCCCAAGGTTGATTGCACAGGATGAAAAGATTGGAGGAGATGGAATCTCCCGGACAATCAAATGAAACAGTACTGGGTACTGTTCCATTTATAGGCACAGTCAAACCACTGAGGCATCAATGCTGACGTCACCATGAAAGTGACGTTTAACAGACTAACAAACTCTAACAACTAATCTAATACAGACACTGCTTATGCTAACCACTAACTACAATACATAACATAAAAGAAGTTAAACAGCTGCTGAAACCTTCCACTGATGTGAACCCAGCAGTACTTGTTGTAACCCAGCAGTGCTTGACCCATAGCAGTAGATTGAACAGCAGGACTTTGTACTTCATCAGACTTTAGTGTGATCAGCAGTTGTACAAATCAGTGGATTGGAGCTCATCAGATGTTTCAGATCACTTTCAAGGGGAAAGTCTAGTGCAAACTACTGTTTATTATGAATCCACTGTTGTGACCTGGTTTTGGCTTTACATCATCTGTTCCTCTGGTAGGGTTCAATCCCAACAAATTCTAACAACCGGTATTCACAACAGCCTTGTAGAGTCTCACAGGTTTCTTCCTGAGAAGGGTCGGGAGGTCTTAGTCGAGATTTCTCAGGGTTTAGTACTTCAAGATCCCGGTTCCATACCACTTTAGTACCGTTAGAAATACATTCCTAGTTAAACTGGAGTCTAGCCTAGGTAGTCGTTAATCTCTAATGAATCAAACCTTAGTTCTTATTCGTGTCGTAGTCTAGCTTTATTTTAATTTCAATTCTAGGATTTTAGCAACCCCCCCCCCCCCAAAAAAAAACACAAAAATAGTCAAGTCAGTGTCAGTGTCAGTCTAAATAAAGTCTTTAACGTAGTTAATTAGAGTCCTTGTGGGTTCGACATCCGGACTTGGTTTTCTTTACTAAAGTCGACCGGTTCACTTACCGGTAAGTAGTTTAGTCGAGTTAGAGAGTCTAGATTATTATTACTTGAGTCTAAATTTAGGTTAATTTAGTTTATTTTTATTGAACTACTTGTAGCACATTAATATTTAATTTTAAAAAGAACATAAGAGTTTATTTAAAAAAAAAACATTAGCCCTTCAATCTCTTATAATTAAAATAATAGGGAAATAATTAAAAATGAGAGAGAGAGTGAGAGAGTTAAGAGATGAGAAAATTAGGAGATTTTAATAAAAAATACTTGTCTAATGTCAATCTTACCCTTTTAATCTAAAAAATGATTAACGGCCAAGATTAGTTCACTTAGTTCACTCTCAAAAAGTTGTTCGCAAATGAACCTAATCATATATATATATATATATATATATATATATATATATATATATATAGGACAAAGATCCGTTAGGAACCACCCTTTATTGCGAGAACCGCAAGAATCAGTGTGAACACAAACAGTAATACCTAAAAAAATCTAAAAAACACCCAATTTTTTTTTTTTACTATTTTTTTGTAAAAATCGCTATATTTTGTTTACAATAAAAAATTTTCAAAAAAAAAAAATTCGAGTCACAGTTGTCCATGCACATGTGCATTTGTATCATTTCTTTGACAAATTCCGTAATTCATTACAAACATTAGACAATTGCACTTTCATTTACACTACCACATGTAATACACTACTTTTTACGTTACCAATATTAGAAATACACATGTGCATCTATATGTAGCAACATGAAATAAGGTGTGTTGGTACACTACTTTCTCTTTCATCTATCATTCCATCCATAATACACAATCATGCACATGTGCATTTATGTCATTTATTTGACAATTCCGTAATTCATTACACATATTAGACAATTGCACTTTCATTTACACTACCATATGTAATACATTACTTTTTACATTACCAATATTAGAAATGCACATGTGCATTTATATGTATCAACATGAAATAAGGTGTTTTGGTACACTACTTTGAATACACTTTCCCTTTCATCTATCATACCATCCATAATACACTAGCATTACCTCCTACCATCCATAATATACTATACCATTACCTCCTACCATCCATAATACAATACCATTACCGATATTTTCACTTTATTACATGTATGTAAACACCATTTATACCATCCAATCAACATATTACATCATAAATTGACAACTATAACCAAATCATCAACCACTAGATATAACTAACCAAAAAACATGTATATGGGCCTACTTCTCCATTCAAAATCACAAACTTTTTGTACCAAAACACGTTATATCATGGTTATACCTAATGATGCACATGTGCATTTTAAATATTGGTAATATAAAAAGTAGTGTATTACGAATAGTATTGTAAATTAAAGTGCAATTGTCTATTCCTGATAACGTATTACCGAATTTGTCGAAGTAATATGCACATGTGCATAGATATCTGTTACTCGAAAAAAAAAAGTTTTTTTTTAATGGTAATGAAATATAGCGATTTTTTGAAAAAAAAAATATTAAAAAAACCAAAAATTTTAGAGCTTTTTTATTTTTTTTAGATATTATTTTGTGTTCACATTAGTTCCCGCGATTCTCGCAATAAGGGTGGTTCTCGCATGAACCTTAAAAGCTGTCCATGGTTTAAAACTTTCTTCTAACTTTAACTGATTATATCCTGATTTTAGGTCAAATTTTGAAAATACTTTTTGATTTTGTATAAGATTTAACAAACTGTCTTTATTAGGAATATTATATCCATCATCTATTGTGTTATCATTTAATCTTTTGTAATTATAAACTATTCTAGCTTTTCCTCTTTTTATTTCACTGTGATTTCTTACTAGAAAAGCTGTAGATCTATGAGGACTTTCTGATTTTCTAATTAATCCTTGATTTACCATTTCAGGGGTTTGTTTTTTAAACTCTTCTTTATCTAATGGGCTATATTCTATATTAGCTGTTCTAATTACTATATCAGGATTTTTTAATTTAAATTTACAAACATATTTTACATTTGATTTTGTTATATCTTCTCCAATATATCCTATTTTTTCTAAATGTAATATCATAGGATGGTTTATACTTTTTGTAATATCTTGTCCTTTCTCTATTTCATGACTTAAAAAATCTATTAAAAGTTTTAATGATTCCTTTTCTATAAACTGTTTTTTGTTCTGTGTTTTCAAGAAATCTAAATTCCCTTTATCCCCTCTTTTTTGAACAATTTGTGTTGTATTCATATACCTAAGGGTTGGTATTGTATATAACTGTTTACTTAATGTTATAAAATTTCTTGTAATTGTAACTGCTCCATTTAATCCTAATATAAAATTTAGTCCTATAACAAAATCTTTTGATTTTATCTCTGGTGGATTAATATTTATTTGTGGCATTTCATATTTTATACTATAATTGTTTGCAAAATCTAAGAATTGTATTCCTACTGGTTCTAAACAATGTGTAATAGCTATTAACCTATCTTCTATTGTTCTTGTACTCAATTCATACGATAATTTTTTATGATATTCTATAGGTGCTAAGCTATGTGAAATTAAACTTTTTGTAGCTCCTGTATCTACTAATGCTGTTAAATCTAGGTATTTATTATTATCTAACCATAATCGACATTGTATATTTATCATATTTGTTGATCCTTGTGTTTGTATATACGTTTGATCATCTGGTTTTTGTAGAGCCATTTTACCTATTTCTTCTATTTGACTTAATCTTTCAAGTTCTTCTATTTTATTTTCTAAATTTTTTATTTTTAAACTATGTAATTCTATTGTTAATTCCAATTTATCTATCCTTTCATTTTCATTATTTTCATAATTTGTTTTCACTTTTGATGTTGTAGCTATATCTTTATCATAAATTTCTTTAAGACATTTAAAACAAACTTCTTTAAAACATTTATTACATTGTGATCTTTTTTCTATACTAGGGTAATATCCACAATGACAACATCTTATATGATTATTTCATTTATTTTGTTTCCAATCATGTTCACAAATTTCTTCTGTATTCATGTATGTATATGTTACTTTTGCTGTTGGTTTTTCTTCTTCACTATAAATACTATATACTGATTCATTATCAGATTCATCATCTGTTTTTAGAGCTTCTATTTCATAATCTTGTAATTGTTCTACTAAATTTGCTCTTTCCATATTTTTTCTTTTATTTGGACAATTATTAGCTAAATGTGTTGTTTCTCCACAAGTGTAACATCTACATTTTCGAGATTGTGGTTTTTTAACATATTTGTTTGTATTATAATGTTTTCTATAATTTCTATCATATGTTGTACTTTTTCGTATCTTTTTCTTTTTATCATAAACTCCATATGCTTGTGGTGTATAAATTGTTGTTTTACAAAATGCATAAGCATTTCTTTTTAATTGTTCTTGTAATGCTACTTCTTTACATTTTTCTTCTAGTATACCAAATGTATAAGTTATTCTTGGTCCTATTCCTAAATTTTGTTGTGCACCATAATTTGTTTTCCATGCTTCATGTATAGATTTTCCTGAATCTCCTGGTAGTTTTATAAAATATTTGTCACATAAATTATCATCCATGGCTTTTTCAGTTTGTGATAATAATCTTGTAAAATCTAATGTAAATTCATTTATATATTTCATGTCTGCTATACTTAATTGTTCTAAATTTCTAATAGCTGTATCCTGTATTAAAGAGTTATTTTTTGCTGGATCAACTCCTAATATAAGTGTGTGAAAGAGAATAAAAAATTAAACAGTAAACCAATCAAAACAAACCTAAACTACAACCACCAATCAAGAGCCTCCACCCCACCCACACATTTGCCCCCACGCCGGTGGAAATCCTCAAGCCCTACCCACAACGTCGCCCTCCATAATTTGTTCTATTATTTTATTTGTTTCTTCTACTTTAAAACAGTCTATTGATTCTTCTTCATAATCTAATAGTGTATAATCCATTGTTTCTTCTTCTTCAAATTTTAAAAAAATTATATCTATTTCATCTTCCTCATTATCTGTATCATATGTAGAAAATATTTCATCTTTATTTTCTTCCTCAATATTCATAAAATGATATTCTTCATTATTATTTTTCTCTGTTTGTTTTTCTTTAAAATCAACGTATCTTAATTTTTGTTTTCCATCAGTTTCTTCATATATGTAACTTTTCTTAGGTACTAAAACTGTATTCTCTTCTTTTTCTTGTAAATCATTTAAATCCCACTCTAATCCTGTTAATTGTTCTGGATCAATTTTTATAGGTTCTATCATTTGTATAGATTTTGATGCAATTGTTTTTACTATACCTTCTATATTTACTTTATATTGCATTCCTGAACTATTACTAGCTCTTCCTAGTACTCCTATACTTACTACTAAATTATTTCCTTCATATTCTTCATATCCTTTTGTTTGTAAGGCTATTTTTATATTTTTTAAGTCTTTAATATCTTTTAAAATATCTGGTGTACAATAAAATATTGCTTTGTTTTGACTTAAATCTACTTCCATTCCTGAGATTATAGCTTTTTTCATATCCAATTTCCAACTTTTATCAAGTATTAAGGCTAATAGTTTTGTTCCTAAATTTTTTCTTCCTAACGCTTTAATTCCTATTATTATTAACCATGTGTGTACAAAATGTTTATTTTGTTTTTTAATTTTTTCTATAGTGTCTGGTGACAAAAGATCTAGGGTTACTGTATTATCTACTACCCTTAAACTTTCTTCTCTACTACTTCTTATAAGAGTTGTGTTTATATTAAATATTCCTGTTTGATATAATATCCTTGGATTTAATATGTCTAATTGATGTTGATTATATAATTCCAAATTTCTATCTAAATCTATTTCTTCTTCTAGTTGTATTATATGTCTGTTACTATTAGATCCTGATCCTCTTCTAACTATCCTGTTTAAAAAACTGTCTGATGTTATGCTATCATTTATATTACTTGTAGAATTTCTAGCTTCTTGTATAGTTCTACTTCTTCCTAAAAAATGATTATTCATTTTCTTGGTTGCCAATGTGTATATGGAGTAGGTTTTTTCTCTATTTTTAGCTTTTGTAACGTTTCAGTAAGTTTTTCAACTTCTAAAGATATATTGTTTATACTTTTTCCTCCTAGTGTATTAGACTGATTTTTTATATAATCTAGATTTTGTGATAATTTTTTAATTTCTACTGTTAAATTTTCTATTATTTGTTTATTATTTATAGCTTCTTGTTGTAAACTAATACTTAGATTTATGAGTACATCTACTAAAGTATTAAACTGTGAGTTATTTGTATGCAAAGTGTGTTCACAAGAGTCCTTAATATTACAAACTAAAGTAAAATTATCTGTTGTAAAAGGTTTTCGATGAGCTTTTTCAGAAAATTCTAAATTCAAGAACTCTAAACGTTTGATCGTTTGAAAAGTACCAATGATTAATAAATTCCTTTTTAGAGCTTCTATTTCATAATCTTGTAATTGTTCTACTAAATTTGCTCTTTCCATATTTTTTCTTTTATTTGGACAATTATTAGCTAAATGTGTTGTTTCTCCACAAGTGTAACATCTACATTTTCGAGATTGTGGTTTTTTAACATATTTGTTTGTATTATAATGTTTTCTATAATTTCTATCATATGTTGTACTTTTTCGTATCTTTTTCTTTTTATCATAAACTCCATATGCTTGTGGTGTATAAATTGCTGTTTTACAAAATGCATAAGCATTTCTTTTTAATTGTTCTTGTAATGCTACTTCTTTACATTTTTCTTCTAGTATACCAAATGTGTAAGTTATTCTTGGTCCTATTCCTAAATTTTGTTGTGCACCATAATTTGTTTTCCATGCTTCATGTATAGATTTTCCTAAATCTCCTGGTAGTTTTATAAAATATTTGTCACATAAATTATCATCCATGGCTTTTCCTGTTTGTGATAATAATCTTGTAAAATCTAATGTAAATTCATTTATATATTTCATGTCTGCTATACTTAATTGTTCTAAATTTCTAATAGCTGTATCCTGTATTAAAGAGTTATTTTTTGCTGGATCAACTCCTAATATAAGTGTTCTAATTTGTGATGTAAAATTATAAGGATTATCTCCTAATGCTTTAAGATTATTAATTTCTTCTGGATTTTGTGTTTTCTTACTTTGTCATATTCCTAATGCTATTGGTCCTAATGTAGTTTCTAAATATGAAAACATATCCATACTATCTTTTTTATTTGTTTCCCATAATCTTACTACATTTTGTTCCCATGTTAAGACTTCATCTATCCATAACTGTGGCTTTTGTTGTTCTAATAATAACATATTTCCACTGTATATTTGTCCTATAGGCATTCTTCTTCATTTTCCTATAACATTAGACTCTTGTTGATAATTAACTGTTGGTTGTGTCCATGGTTCTCTACCATGACTTTCGTGTGTACCACTATATCCTTCTCCCCATTCTATTTTTGGTCTTTTTAAGGGATTGGATGTATTAAACATAAAACTTTGTTCTTGTTTATAAAAATCTGATAACATTACCTCTCTCTTCATAATTCCTTCTACTAATGGTAAATTATAATATTCTTGTAGTTTATTATAACTTTGTTCATAATCTAATCCTAATTCTGTTATACATTCCATAATCATATCATCTACTTCTTCTTGTATATTTATTTCTGTAAACTTTCGATCTATAATTTGTTCTATTGTTTTATTTGTTTCTTCTACTTTAAAACAATCTATTGATTCTTCTTCATAATCTAATAGTGTATAATCCATTGTTTCTTCTTTTTCAAATTTTAAAAAATTTATATCTATTTCATCTTCCTCATTATCTGTATCATATGTAGAAAATATTTCATCTTTATTTTCTTCCTCAATATTCATAAAATGATATTCTTCATTATTATTTTTCTCTGTTTGTTTTTCTTTAAAATCAACGTATCTTAATTTTTGTTTTCCATCAGTTTCTTCATATATGTAACTTTTCTTAGGTACTAAAACTGTATTCTCTTCTTTTTCTTGTAAATCATTTAAATCCCACTCTAATCCTGTTAATTGTTCTGGATCAATTTTTATAGGTTCTATCATTTGTATAGATTTTGATGCAATTGTTTTTACTATACCTTCTATATTTACTTTATATTGCATTCCTGAACTATTACTAGCTTTTCCTAGTACTCCTATACTTGCTACTAAATTATTTCCTTCATATTCTTCATATCCTTTTGTTTGTAAGGCTATTTTTATATTTTGTAAGTCTTTAATATGTTTTAAAATATCTGGTGTACAATAAAATATTGCTATGTTTTGACTTAAATCTACTTCCATTCCTGAGATTATAGCTGTTTTCATATCCAATTTCCAACTTTTATCAAGTATTAAGGCTAATAGTTTTGTTCCTAAATTTTTTCTTCCTAACGCTTTAATTCCTATTATTATTAACCCTGTGTGTACAAAATGTTTATTTTGTTTTTTAATTTTTTCTATAGTGTCTGGTGACAAAAGATCTAGGGTTACTGTATTATCTACTACCCTTAAACTTTCTTCTCTACTACTTCTTATAAGAGTTGTGTTTATATTAAATATTCCTGTTTGATATAATATCCTTGGATTTAATATGTCTAATTGATGTTGATTATATAATTCCAAATTTCTATCTAAATCTATTTCTTCTTCTAGTTGTATTATATGTCTCTTTTTGCAACTCTCTACTCCGTTGTGCATACTCTCATCCATCATCATCCGATGTGCATACATCTCCATCATCATTGTAAGCATTCTTAGCTTAGTTCTCTTTTATTTTCAGTGTTTTTACTACCACCCTCTCTGATATATTGGTATCAGAGCAAAGGCTTTCTTAAAATCTAAAAGACTAAGAAAAGTCCCTTTTATGGCATGTTAAGCCAGTGTTTTTTGGGAAACTCTCTTAGGTGAAGATTGTGGGAAAGATAGTTGCTTTGATAACATTATAAACGAAAGGTTTTTATATTATGACTACTAGTTTTTATATTAAACATCTTATAGATAAATTAAAAGAATATGATATAATAATTCGTTATTTAGACTCAAGAGATTGGCTAGATTATATAGATGAATACCGTTTGAGGTATTATATTTATGAAAGAGCCAAGTTAAAAGAACAAATATATAGAGCAAATCGTTTAATAGATTAGTTTGTATATTATTATTTTTCTTTAACAAGTTGGAATATAAGAAAATATTTAAGAAAAATTTGGAATAAGGGATAAAAGCTAAAGAGAGTTGGAATTTATTAATCATTGGTACTTTTCAAACGATCAAACGTTTAGAGTTCTTGAATTTAGAATTTTCTGAAAAAGCTCATCTAAAACCTTTTACAACAGATAATTTTACTTTAGTTTGTAATATTAAGGACCCTTGTGAACACACTTTGCATACAAATAACTCACAGTTTAATACTTTAGTAGATCTACTCATAAATCTAAGTATTAGTTTACAACAAGAAGCTATAAATAATAAACAAATAATAGAAAATTTAACAGTAGAAATTAAAAAATTATCACAAAATCTAGATTATATAAAAAATCAGTCTAATACACTAGGAGGAAAAAGTATAAACAATATATCTTTAGAAGTTGAAAAACTTACAGAAACGTTACAAAAGCTAAAAATAGAGAAAAAACCTACTTCATATACACATTGGCAACCAAGAAAATGAATAATCATTTTTAGGAAGAAGTAGAACTATACAAGAAGCTAGAAATTCTACAAGTAATATAAATGATAGCATAACATCAGACAGTTTTTTAAACAGGATAGTTAAAAGAGGATCAGGATCTAATAGTAACAGACATATAATACAACTAGAAGAAGAAATAGATTTAGATAGAAATTTGGAATTATATAATCAACATCAATTAGACATATTAAATCCAAAGATATTATATCAAACAGGAATATTTAATATAAACACAACTCTTATAAGAAGTAGTAGAGAAGAAAGTTTAAGGGTAGTAGATAATACAGTAACCCTAGATCTTTTGTCACCAGACACTATAGAAAAAATTAAAAAACAAAATAAACATTTTGTACACACAGGGTTAATAATAATAGGAATTAAAGCGTTAGGAAGAAAAAATTTAGGAACAAAACTATTAGCCTTAATACTTGATAAAAGTTGGAAATTGGATATGAAAAAAGCTATAATCTCAGGAATGGCAGTAGATTTAAGTCAAAACATAGCAATATTTTATTGTACACCAGATATTTTAAAAGATATTAAAGACTTACAAAATATAAAAATAGCCTTACAAACAAAAGGATATGAAGAAACTGATGGAAAACAAAAATTAAGATACGTTGATTTTAAAGAAAAACAAACAGAGAAAAATAATAATGAAGAATATCATTTTATGAATATTGAGGAAGAAAATAAAGATGAAATATTTTCTACATATGATACAGATAATGAGGAAGATGAAATAGATATAATTTTTTTTAAAATTTGAAGAAGAAGAAACAATGGATTATACACTATTAGATTATGAAGAAGAATCAATAGATTGTTTTAAAGTAGAAGAAACAAATAAAACAATAGAACAAATTATAGATCGAAAGTTTACAGAAATAAATATACAAGAAGAAGTAGATGATATGATTATGGAATGTATAACAGAATTAGGATTAGATTATGAACAAAGTTATAATAAACTACAAGAATATTATAATTTACCATTAGTAGAAGGAATTATGAAGAGAGAGGTAATGTTATCAGATTTTTATAAACAAGAACAAAGTTTTATGTTTAATACATCCAATCCCTTAAAAAGACCAAAAATAGAATGGGGAGAAGGATATAGTGGTACACACGAAAGTCATGGTAGAGAACCATGGACACAACCAACAGTTAATTATCAACAAGAGTCTAATGTTATAGGAAAAGGAAGAAGAATGCCTATAGGACAAATATACAGTGGAAATATGTTATTATTAGAACAACAAAAGCCACAGTTATGGATAGATGAAGTCTTAAAATGGGAACAAAATGTAGTAAGATTATGGGAAACAAATAAAAAAGATAGTATGGATATGTTTTCATATTTAGAAACTACATTAGGACCAATAGCATTAGGAATATGGCAAAGTAAGAAAACACAAAATCCAGAAGAAATTAATAATCTTAAAGCATTAGGAGATAATCCTTATAATTTTACATCACAAATTAGAACACTTATATTAGGAGTTGATCCAGCAAAAAATAACTCTTTAATACAGGATACAGCTATTAGAAATTTAGAACAATTAAGTATAGCAGATATGAAATATATAAATGAATTTACATTAGATTTTACAAGATTATTATCACAAACAGGAAAAGCCATGGATGATAATTTATGTGACAAATATTTTATAAAACTACCAGGAGATTTAGGAAAATCTATACATGAAGCATGGAAAACAAATTATGGTGCACAACAAAATTTAGGAATAGGACTAAGAATAACTTATACATTTGGTATACTAAAAGAAAAATGTAAAGAAGTAGCATTACAAGAACAATTAAAAAGAAATGCTTATGCATTTTGTAAAACAACAATTTATACACCACAAGCATATGGAGTTTATGATAAAAAGAAAAAGATACGAAAAAGTACAACATATGATAGAAATTATAGAAAACATTATAATACAAACAAATATGTTAAAAAACCACAATCTCGAAAATGTAGATGTTACACTTGTGGAGAAACAACACATTTAGCTAATAATTGTCCAAATAAAAGAAAAAATATGGAAAGAGCAAATTTAGTAGAACAATTACAAGATTATGAAATAGAAGCTCTAAAAACAGATGATGAATCTGATAATGAATCAGTATATAGTATTTATAGTGAAGAAGAAAAACCAACAGCAAAAGTAACATATACATACATGAATACAGAAGAAATTTGTGAACATGATTGGAAACAAAATAAAGGAAATAATCATATAAGATGTTGTCATTGTGGATATTACCCTAGTATAGAAAAAAGATCACAATGTAATAAATGTTTTAAAGAAGTTTGTTTTAAATGTCTTAAAGAAATTTATGATAAAGATATAGCTACAACATCAAAAGTGAAAACAAATTATGAAAATAATGAAAATGAAAGGATAGATAAATTGGAATTAACAATAGAATTACATAGTTTAAAAATAAAAAAATTTAGAAAATAAAATAGAAGAACTTGAAAGATTAAGTCAAATAGAAGAAATAGGTAAAATGGCTCTACAAAAACCAGATGATCAAACGTATATACAAACACAAGGATCAATAAATATGATAAATATACAATGTCGATTATGGTTAGATAATAATAAATACCTAGATTTAACAGCATTAGTAGATACAGGAGCTACAAAAAGTTTAATTTCACATAGCTTAGCACCTATAGAATATCATAAAAAAATTATCGTATGAATTGAGTACAAGAACAATAGAAGATAGGTTAATAGCTATTACACATTGTTTAGAACCAGTAGGAATACAATTCTTAGATTTTGCAAACAATTATAGTATAAAATATGAAATGCCACAAATAAATATTAATCCACCAGAGATAAAATCAAAAGATTTTGTTATAGGACTAAATTTTATATTAGGATTAAATGGAGCAGTTACAATTACAAGAAATTTTATAACATTAAGTAAACAGTTATATACAATACCAACCCTTAGGTATATGAATACAACACAAATTGTTCAAAAAAGAGGGGATAAAGGGAATTTAGATTTCTTGAAAACACAGAACAAAAAACAGTTTATAGAAAAGGAATCATTAAAACTTTTAATAGATTTTTTAAGTCATGAAATAGAGAAAGGACAAGATATTACAAAAAGTATAAACCATCCTATGATATTACATTTAGAAAAAATAGGATATATTGGAGAAGATATAACAAAATCAAATGTAAAATATGTTTGTAAATTTAAATTAAAAAATCCTGATATAGTAATTAGAACAGCTAATATAGAATATAGCCCATTAGATAAAGAAGAGTTTAAAAAACAAATCCCTGAAATGGTAAATCAAGGATTAATTAGAAAATCAGAAAGTCCTCATAGATATACAGCTTTTCTAATAAGAAATCACAGTGAAATAAAAAGAGGAAAAGCTAGAATAGTTTATAATTACAAAAGATTAAATGATAACACAATAGATGATGGATATAATATTCCTAATAAAGACAGTTTGTTAAATCTTATACAAAATAAAAAAGTATTTTCAAAATTTGACCTAAAATCAGGATATAATCAGTTAAAGTTAGAAGAAAGTTTTAAACCATGGACAGCTTTTACATGTTCAGAAGGGCAATATGAATGGAATGTTCTTAGTTTTGGATTAAAAAATGCACCTTCTATTTTTCAAAGATTTATGGACAACATATTTCTAAAGTTTGATTTTTGTTTAGTATACATTGATGATATTTTAGTTGCAAGTAATACAGTGCAGGAACATAAGAAACACCTACAACAGGTTTTTAAAGAAATAAAGAACAATGGTATAGTAGTTTCAAAGAGAAAAATGGAACTTTTTAAAAGAAAATTTTCTTTTTTAAGGTTAGAAATTGAAAATGGAAAAATAGAATTACAACCACATATTTCTACAAAAATTTTATATTTTCCAGAAAAATTTGAAAATTTAAAACAAATACAAGCATTTTTGGGTCTAGTAAATTATGCTAGAAAATTTATTCCAAATTTGTCAAAAATGGTTGGACCTTTGTATGGAAAAACCACTAAAAATGGTCAGAGATATTTTAATCAAGAAGACATTAAATTAGTTAAAGAAATTAAGAAAGCAGTTAAAAATATTAAACCATTAGAATTACCATTAGTTACAGATTATATAATCATTGAAACAGATGGATGCAAAGAAGGATGGGGAGCAGTCCTTCTATGTAAACCAAACAAATACAGTCCCAAGGAAGAAGAGAAAATTTGCGCTTATTCAAGTGGTAATTTTCAAAACAAAACAAATTGGACTACAATTGATTTTGAAATACAGACATTAATTTATTCATTAGAAAAGTTTAAGATCTTTCTTAATAAAGAATTTACAGTAAGAACTGACTGTGAAGCAATAGTTAAGTTTGTAAAAAATGATCAAAGTAAAAAGGTAAATAGAACTAGATGGGTTAATCTACAAAATATTATACAAGGAAATGGATATTTTATAAATTTTGAACATATTAAAGGTAAAAATAATGGGATAGCTGATATGTTATCTCGAAATATAAACAAGTGGTTTGTTTTAGATGGACAGGAAAAACGATAAAGAGAAGTTAAAGCTTATACATCCAAAACAAAAGCAAGAGGAGAATTCTTCATCAGAGGAAGAACAAATTCAACAGGCATATCTACAGTCAATGACAAGACAAGTTTATACACAACAACAATCAAAGGCAGCTGGCAAACGCCCTTTGTATACAAACTTTCCACCCAAACCGGTGATCGAGTTTGGAACATATGCTTTACAGATATGCTATGAAGCTGACAAGAAGTTTCGTCCTATTATGGGAATGAAACTAACAGATAAACAGCAATGTCTATTAGACAATTTATGGCATATTCAAACCATGCCACAAGCTTCATCATTCAAAGTACAGGTTTTAAATGCTCTAAGCATTTACTTTCAAGAACAGAGTTCAAAAACACCTGAAAGACAGTTTAAACAGAAACCAAATTTTACGCATTATGTTGTATTTAGGGGTACAAAACTTGGAATTTTTTACAAATGGGAGACAGCGGTAAAACATATAATTTGTGTAGGAGGAGCAGTCTGGAGAGGATATACAAGTTTTGCTGAAGCTCTTCAAGCAGCAAGAACAGAGCTTGGTCCAAGTTTTTACATAGAACCTGAAGAGGTTAAAAGTTTTTCAGACATGGCAAAAACAAACCCTGAGCATTACATAAAAGCTCAACAAGAAATTATTTCTGAATTAAAAAGACAACTTGAAGAAAAAGCAAAAAATGCACAAGATATACAATTGAAAATTGAAAACAGTTTGTTAAAACAAAAAATGATTTTATTAGAAGCAAAAAATACACAGTTATTACAAAAGCTTGAGAAAAAAGAAAACAAAGATAAAACAGAGGTATACAGGACTTTTGAGTGTTTCAGGACAAGGATTCTTGATACACCTTGGCAGCAATGCCTAAAACCAGTTACAGAAAGATTCCCAGAATTTGAGAATCTTGTTTCACAGAAAGTTTGTGCAGAATTTCCTTTGATTCTGTACAATCTGCAACAACAGCTGGTAGACATGGCGTTCAAATTTGATAGTGAACAGCAAGGATTTAAAGTGGTAGAAAGAACAGATGAAAAAGGAGACGGAACTGGTCTTCTATTACTTCAAATACACCATCCTACAAAGTTGACAAATGAGCAAATAATTCAATTTTATCATCATGGTATGATTGATTATTTGGAAATAAAGTTAGACAGAAAAGCAGAAGATCTTCTCAACCAGCTTGGAGAAAAGATGATTCTAATTGCAGGAAATATGGCAATTAGAACAGTGACTTCGATCATTGGTTGTAAAATAATTTCTCCATTCCCTTACACAGATGCATACACATACAGACCAGCAAGAAAAAGGATTTTTATTGAACATAAAAGTAATATATGTCATCAATATCATCTACAGACATCAATGACAAAAACTGATATAGAGTTTTCAACTCTACCTTGGTTAAGTCATTCAGATGAAAAAATTCCAGACAGTTTTACACAGTTTATCAAAGATCATCAGGAAACCCCAGAACTTCCTGATTATTATCCATGGAGGAATTATCATTTGGTAGGTGAAGGTCATTACATACAAGTCTACACAAAACCAGTTTGGACAATGCTTCTACCCTTTGCAGGGAAAGGAGATCACCTACAGTTATAGCACATTATCAACTTAGAAGATGAAGAGGGCAATAATTTGGAAGATTGCTCTAGTCCACAGTCCATAGACAGTACACATAGAGATTTCTAGAAGATATCGTAAGCAGTGACGACACAAGACAGAAGACAAAAATCATGACGTGAGCAATGACGTTTTGAATCCCAATTATACACAGACAGTGGTCGACAAATGGCAAAAATTTTCAACATCTACTTTTGTTTTCTTTTAAGCTTTATTCGGTGGTTTTTCTTTTTCTTTTCTTTATAGCTTAGGCTTTTTGACTTATTTGTTTAGCATAGATGCTTAGTGTTTTTATCTTTGCCTATATATATGGCATTTGTAAGTTGTTGTAAGCACGAGTAATCAATAGAAGCAATAATATTTTTACTTCATATGGCACACTAAATTTCCTCCACATCTCTTTAGCCACAATCCCTTACCATCCCAAATTTTCTCCAGTTCTTCATATTATATTCCAACCTATATAAAAAAAAAAAAAAAACTCTTTTTGCAACTCTCTACTCCGCTGTGCATACTCTCATCCATCATCATCCGCTGTGCATACATCTCCATCATCATTGTAAGCATTCTTAGCTTAGTTCTCTTTTATTTTCAGTGTTTTTACTACCACCCATATATATATATATATAGTGTGAGGTTCATTGGGGAACACTAAAAAAGTGGGGAACCGACTCAAACGAACTCCGATTGAACTCATTCCAGCGGCGTTGGAACCGTCTCGTCGAACCCTAACTAGGTTCTCTTAACCCTAAACCCTAAATCATAACCCCTAAACTCTAAATATATTAGGGGTTGGCTTTTAGGGTTTAGCCTTAGGGTTTAGCTTTAGGGTTTAGAGTTTAGCTTTAGGGTTTAGGGTTTAGCTTTAGGGTTTAGCTATAGGGTTTAGCTTTAGGTTTAGCCTTTAGGGTTTAGCTTTTAGGGTTTATAGTTTAGATTTTACGGTTTAGCTTAGGTTTTAGCCTTATTTTTTAGCTTTAGGGTTTAGAGTTTAGGAGTTAGGATTTAGGGTTTAGGGTTAAGAGATCTTAGTTAGGGTTCGACGAGTCGGTTCCAACGCCGCTGGAATGAGTCCAATCGGAGTTCGTTTGAGCCGGTTCCCCGTTGTTACCCACTTTTTTAGTGTTCCCCAATGAACTTTCCTCTATATATATATGTAGGGGATGGTTCAAATGAAAACCACTTTAACCTGAAAACTCGAAAACTAACTAAAAAAGACTAAGAAACACACCATTTTTTTTTACAATTTTTTTTATTAAAAATCAGTAGTTTTTGTATATAAAAATTTTTTTTCAAAATTTTTTTTAATAATTTGTTTTTGTAGTACACATGTGTACTATTACACATGTGCACTACAAATTTTTTTTTTTTTTGAAAAAAAAGTTTTTTTATATACATAAAATAGCGAAAATTGATAAAAAAAATTGATATGTTTTTTAGACTTTTTTAGTTAATTTTCGAGTTTTCGCGTTAACTAGTGGTTTTCATTTGAATCTTGCCCTATATATATATATAGGGTGGGGTGCTAGAGTGAACACTAATATATTTGCGAACTGAGTGAACAAATCTTGGCCATTGATTTACACACGTGGATGGCTAGGATTTCATCATTGAATCGTAAAATACACTAGTGTATTTCATCATCAAATCCTGACCATTGATCTACACACATGTATGGCCAGGATTAGTTCGCTCAGTTCGCAAACTACATTAGTGTTCACTCTTGAACCTAATCCTATATATATACATATAGGTAGAGGTTCCTGTAAAAAAATGTTTTTTTTTTATGAGAAAAGTAAGAAATAATCTACACCATTAGATCTTTGATCTAATGGTTGAGATTATAATGGCAAAATTGTAAATAATGTTTACTATTAAACATATTAATTTTCTAGATTAAGGGTATATAGGTAAATTTAACATTTTTAAATTAAAAAACTAACATTAATGCACATGTAACTTCCCCCTGTCTTTTTTAAACGTTAATAACTTTTTATACGTAACTTTTAAAAAAAAAATTACACCATAATAACGAGCGTTTTTTTATCTTTAATATGAGTACCATATTGCTACACTTATATAGAGAAAAAAATAAGTTTCGATCAGATGTTTAGTCCATGAATGGTGTTATATACTTACTGAATGATGTTATATACTTGCTGAAAGGTGTTATATACTTACTGAATGGTGTTATATACTTATTGAATGGTGTTATATACTTATATAAATGCTGAATTGTGTTATATACTTGCTGAATGGTGTTATATACTTGCTGAATGGTGTTATATACTTACCGAATGGTGTTATATATTTGACGAATGGTGTTATATACTTGCGGAATGGTGTTAATATACTTGTTGAATGGTGTTATATACTTGTCGAATGGTGTTATATACTTGCCGAATGGTATTATATACTTACTGAATGGTGTTATATATTTGTTGAATGGTGTTATATACTTACTGAATGGTATTATATACTTGCTGAATGGTGTTTATAGAGATCTTTTTAAAAAAATTCAGATCCTATAATTAAGGTGACGGTTATGGGAAGTTTTTAATTAATTGAATTAATGATAAAATTACTTGTTTACCCTCTTGAATTAATTTAGATTAGGACACATGTCATCTCCATAATATTTCTCACACTTTTAACCTTTTTTATAATAACCTTACCCTATACATATATATATATATATAAGGGTAAGATCAAATAAAATGAATATATATATATATTACATGTAGGATAACCAAATAAAATAAAAAGAATTATTAAAACAAACACTACGGTATAAGAGTTTATATCATATAGAGGACAGAAGGCGGAATTTAAATATTCATATATCATAAATTTAACTATCCGAAAACAATCAACTTATATAATACGTTATTTTGAAAAGACCGTTTATCGTTTAGACCTTAGAAATGAAATTTGATATTGCAAAGCAATATTGTAAGATGATTTGGACTTTACCACTAAGAAATTGACCTATATTCCAACTGGAAACAATTAAGAATTCAAATTTATATATAAGAAATGAGTGTTTAAGTTTATTTAAACAATGACACTTAGTATAAAAATAAATGTTGTTGTCATACTTGAAAAAGACATATGACAGTTTTTATGAAGAGATTTTATGAAATTAAGCAAACGTATATATCATAATATTTTTGATAATTAGTATTTTCAAATGCATGAATAAGATTTTACAAGATACGTTTATTTGTTTTATCTTATGATGCATGATGACATCTATTGGATTAGCGAATAATAAAATATGCTCAGACAAATATGATACTATATCACTGTTACACTGTATATCAAACAAGAGATTGGAAAGAGATCGAACATGCTTAGACAAATATGATGTTATATCTGTATATCAAACAAGAGGATGGAAAGAGAACTTAAATAATCATTTATGGTAAATTACTAAATTTAACCATCATAAATTGGATATCAAAATACCTGATTATGAAATAGTAAAGACCAAGAAATTCAAACTTTATTGTTCGCATGAAAAGTAAGTATTAGAAACTTATTTTAACTTGTTTGTTGTTTTGCTTATGTGGTTGTTTCTGGTGGTCTTGGCGTTTTGTAATTTTGGTGTTAGCCGCTGGCTAAATGGAATAAAAGTTTTTGTTGGGCGTCAAAAAAAAAAGAAACTTATTTTAAAACCAAGATTTGGTGTCCACAAGAAGAGTATATCAAACTTATATAAAATGATATTTGAAAAGGCCGTTTATTGTTTAGACTTCACAGATAAAATTATATTATTGCAAAGGAAATTTATAAAATGATTTGGACCGTGCCCTCAAAAAATGACCTATATATTCCAAGTGGAAACATAGCATCCGATATACATAAGAAATGAAAGTTTAAATTTATCAATATCTAATTGTTGGTATGTACGTTATCTAGTTATTACCGAAAGTATTGTACTCTAGTAGTATTAAGGTGTAATGAAAAGGTGTTTCTCTATATAAGTTTAAGTGTACGCAAAAACTTTTGTGTTCAGCAGGATTTATGGTAATACACGTTTTCCACACACTAATTTATAGTGGTGTTTGATATATGGTCGAAAGTCCGATGTTTCATGTATTTAGGTGTGTGATTTTACGCGAATTTGAGTTCCGAATGATCAACTTTGATGTAATTTATAGTCTGCAGTTCTAACGGAGTTTCGGGAGCATTACGGGACATCGGGATGAAGCTAGGACCAACCGGGTGTGAAAACGAAGAAAACGAACAAGAAAACCAGCAAGTCAATGGGTGACGTGGCCTTGGGCCGTCGCCGTAGCCGACGCCGACGCGACCCGTATTAACAATGCACCCCGTAGACAGAAGGATTACGCGTAGATCAGACAGTTGTGTCGACGACGCAGGATGTTTGCGTCGCCGACGCGACAATGTGAGTTCTGACGCAGGATACTTCGTTTGGCCTATTTTGACCGAGACTTTGAACAATATATCATTCTTTGGACGAAATTGGGGGGGGGGGGGGAGGTTACACAATTCTTGGAGCTTTAAACTTTTTGAAAAACCTCTCACAATCATCATCTAACCTACAATCATCACCAATCCATCTCCATCATCTATCATCCAAATCATTATCCTATCATCACCATTCTCATCCAACACTAACCACTCCATCAATTATCCGTTCAAGATTCATAGCTCGTGTTTTGTGTTCATCATCCAGTGATTAAGCTTCGCGTACCATGAACAGTTAATATCCTAGGATTTCACCCCGGTATAGACTTTGTAAGATTTCTAGGGTTTTGACAATTGTTTTATGATTTGGTTTGTGACTAGTTACATTGAATATTTGAAGTGTGTTAATTGTATTTCATTTGTTTTGAATTCACAAATTGTTGAATGAGTTAGGAAATTTAACTTTGTGAAATGAATTCATCCAATTGTGCTTTGGCATAGATTAGGGTTTACATGTTCTTGGTAACGAAGTGCATCTTTGTTCGTTCATTATGACGTTGATAGCTATCAGCACCTAAGCCTTGTAACACTAAACTCGTTAACAACCAAGTGCGACTAAATGAAGTTTAAAACGTGTAGGAACCTTAGGTCTTGCAATTTCGAACTGAGTGTGAACCTTGTTCTAAATTATTGTTTTTAATCAAGTAATTACATTTTGCAATCATAATCAACAAACCAATCTCGTAGTTAATTATAATTTGTCGGTTCAGCCCGATTCCTTTTCAAAATCAAACAAATAACAAAAAAGAATTAAATTGCAAGCTTCATAAATTGTTCCAAATTAGTAATCATCTGAATCCTGATGTGAAGCATAAACTCTTCATGGTTCGACACCCTGACTACCACTTACTATTTGTTTGAGGTAATTAAAAGTTTATAAATTTATCTTTAACTGAACCACGACACCTCAGTCAGTGTTTAAAGTGAACAAAGGACCTAACCTTTCTATACTTATTTTCTAGATGCATGCCTATTTAAATCTCTTCTCCCGTGCGTTCTAGTTATAGCCACAGGTTAACATTTTCACTTCCAAGACTAATCAAAGATTCATTACAACTAGTGAGATTCCCTCGCGCTTCGTGGCAGGAATTCGATCGCTATTTGTTCGGTTCGTTAGATACCAACACTCGCTATAGTAATTGAAAACAAAAACCTTGCATCGGTTGAAAACAATAAAAATGGATCAATGTTGTTTAGTTGGTATCGGTTCAGTTTTTTTGCATTCTATGTTTATTTTTTTCCGGCATTGCGATATAAATTTTATTGAAAACGACTATTGTGTCGTTCTCGTACTAAATCGAATTGAAACGGGCTGAACAATATATGTATCGGTACCAGTATTTATTTTTATTCTTTTTTTTCTTTCGATAAACTTGTTAGTGCAGTATGTCTATCGCCTCCGTCATCTCAAGACCGTAGCTGAAGCATTTTAAATCTAGCCTTATATTGTAACTTTAGATAGAAAAGGGCAAGGTGGCATATTTGTAAATAAGGAAAGATTCCTTATTGCCTTGGCCTATATATAGGAGTCTAAGGGTTAGAGTTTATAACTTTTGCTACTTTAGCTCATTTGGAGACTTTGGAGAGCTCTAGTGTTAGAGAGAGAAGCTAGAGAGAGAAAGTGCTCCACGTGATTCAGGTGCTTTGTACGATTTCAGATCTGATAAATAGAATCACGATTATATTACGACTCGTGTGTTCGGTCACGCACGTTCACGGATTCCGCACGTCGAACGTGTCATACGCAATCGTTTCGGAGTCAAAACCGGTCCTAACAAGTGGTATCAGAACAGGAGCTCGATCGCACAGATCAAACGCATGATTTCGCACGGAAAATCATCAGAATCAGATTCAAATTTCACTCAGATTTGATCAATTTCTTCATCTTTACGTTTCTTCACGTTTTAGACCGAAAATCATCAAATTAAACGACTTTTTACGGTTAAAATCGGCTAAAATTTGGATATGTTGTGCGAAAACAATTGATCTACAAGCCTACAAATTTTCAGACCTTAATTCAAAGCCGTTTGAGAGAAATCTAAGATTTTCTGTTCGAAAAAGTTGATAAAATGGGAATTGTTGCTATTCATGTTTCACTTGAATGCCAACCGATCGGTTAGTTGACCGATCGGCTAGCTGTCCGAACCAAAGCATTCCTTCATAACTTTCATTTAATTGTTTGACTTTGTTGACTGCTGATCGATCGAACAGCAATCCGTTCCACTGTCACACTTTACATTGCATTTCATTAGAAAATAGTTGATTTGTTTGACTTGCCAGCCGATCGGCTAGCATCTCTGGCCGAACGGTCAGCAAGCCGTGTCACTACGTCATTTTACATTTCTCTAAAGTTGTTGACTTGTTGACTTACTTGATCGAACAGCTGTTCGATCGAACACCTGTCCGTTCCATTGATATACATTTAAACTTTGACTATTGTTGACCTAGCCGAACGGACAGCTGGCCGAACGGCTAGCATCCCAACCGATCGGTTGGCAATACGTGTCAATAGGACAACATTTTTGTCGTTTTGTATCAACCGATCGAACAGCGGGTCTTACGGGTTGTCAACTGATTCCAAGTCACTTGAGCTAACCGATCGAACAGCATATTTGTCGTGTAGCGTCAGCCGATCGGACAACCCACTCTGTTCAAAATAGGCTAACCGATCGAACAGAGGGTCGAACGGACATCCAACCGATTCAAGAATCCCAGCTGATCGGACAGCAATCCCAGCCGATCGAACAACAAGCTGACTTTCGTTGACTCACTTGATCAACACCCTGTCCGATCGAACAGCTTTTCCAACCGATCGAACAGAACTCATTATTTTCACTGTTGACTTGTGTTGACTCACTCGATCGGATACCCGTCTGATTCATTTGTTTGATTTTGATTAAACTCATTGTGCTTGTTTATTTGTGATTCAGGTAATTCAAGAAGTTCAAACCATGGCTGAAGAATTTTTCAATACTTTCTACAACGCGTTTACCTCGGATACAGTGGAAGGTTCAAACGTTACACCCAAAGCGATAACGAAAACCATCAAAGACAACATTAACAATGACAACTTTTATGGAACCTATTCAAAACCTCCGAAGCTGAATAATATTGAGGATTATGTTTGGTGGAAGGAGAGGTTTGTCAATTGGACGAAGGCATATGCACATGAGAGTTGGTTTTGTCTGAAGTTTGGTTATGAGAACCCAACAAATGACAAAGGAGAAGAAACAAAATCGCGTTATTAAACAAATTCAGATAGCTTAAAAAAGGAATTTGATTTAAACAAAATCGTGTGGAAAGCTTTGAAAACCAAAGCTAAGGGGGTAAACAAATTAAGAAAAACAAAATCGCGTTATTAAAAAAGGAATTTGATTTATTTGATAGCTTAAAAGGAGAGTCAGTCAGGCAAATGATAGAGAGGTTTTGCCATTTAAAAATTGAACTAGAGAGATTTAAAATTCTGAAAACTAGAGAAGAAATTGTTGATAAAGTAATTGAAGCGTTACCACGAGCTGATCAGTGGCAAACGTTTGTTTTTATATTGAAAAATGATGCTTTATATGATAGTATTTCTCTTGACATGCTGCTAGAAAAGATTGAGAGTCATGATCTGGAGTTACAAAAGCAAAACAAGATGAGTGGTTCATCACATCATCAGAATGTTGGTCTATACTACAAAGGCAATGTACCTTCGGAAAAAGGTGTCAGTTCACCAAAGACAACATTTAGTGGTGAGAAGATGAAGGAACCACAAGCTACTTCATCAGGATATCATTCTGAATATCATTCATCTTCAAAATCAAGTTCTGATGAAGCAGAGGAGATTTTGTGCAACATTGCTGATACGTGGTCGAAAACCGGTGTTCGTTAATGTTTAAGTTCATGTATTTGCTTAACTTTTAATCTCTAATAACCTACTTTTAATGGGATTTGTGTTTTGTAGGTATTACGGAGTTTAAGGAGCTATTTGGGAGCTTTACGGAGCATTGGGAGCGAACAGGATCAACCGGGGATGTGAAATGAACAAAACCGGGTTAATCACGAAGATTGGATGTGTTTAAGGGATGTTAATGGATTTAAAATGAATATATTGGAATATGGCATGATAGAGGGCTGAATTACGAGTACGTGGGCGAAAACGGTGAGTAAAACGGAGCTATAACGAAGAAGTTATGAAGAAAACAGTTTTGGCAAAAACTGGCAATTGTAGAGGGCGTCGCCGACGGGTCAACAGGCCGTAGCCGACGGGTTTTCGTTTCTTGTATCGCGAATTTCAAGTTTTGTTGAGTTTGGACGAGTTGTAACGGTTGGAGGAGCCATTTTTCGGGGGTTACGAGTGGTGATCGATAAAAACACCATGGGGGATCATTCAACCTTCAACAAATCCACCTCTAACACCCACCATCCATACCTAACATCTTTCTTTCACCTCTAACATCAAAACCCTAACCAATTCTCATAATCCCTAACCTTCAATCATTCCACCATCACCACCATCTTCAACCTTCCATCATCACCTTCAACCCTAACCTCCACCACTCTTGAAGACTCAAGGTCATAGCTCCGTGTTCGTGTTCGTTGGCCGGTGATCGCGTCCACCCAACCATGAGCGGCTAGTCTCTTCGGTTTCACCCCGGTGTAGGTAGTTGTATTTTCTAGGGTTTATGCATTTGTTCTTTGATTCGACTTTGTGACAACTTGTATTGTTTTTTGAAACCATTGACAATAGTTTACATTTGTTTCGTATTCGTAAATTGTCGAACGATGTTAAAAGTTATGACTTTGCGAAATGGTTATGTGTAGTTATGCGTTGTCGTGGTTAGGATTTACTTGTGTTGATTACAAAGTGCATTCTTGTCCGTTCTTCGGGACGTTGATAGTTATTGGCACCTAAGTCACGGTACACTAAATCCGCTAATCGTATGCAATTGAGTTGAATTAAAACATGTAGGAACCCTAGGACTTACAATTACCGAAACCGGGTGTGATCCGTATTCTTAATTCTTGTTTTCAATTAAGTAGTTTAGTTTACAAGTTTAGTTAATAAATCATTGTTTTCGATAACATCAATTTGTCGGTTCATTCCGATTTATTTTAAAAACCAAACAAATAAATAAAAATAGCAATCTTCATAATAATCTTGTACATTATTTGTAAATAGTCTAACTAATCGAACGGGTCGTGCAATACTGACCACCTGCTCTTCGTGGATTCGATACCCGACTTACCCTAGCTACCTAGGTTTAATTGGGTTTTTGACTGATCGGGACGACACGGTCTTTCAATTGCTCTCAAACTGAAGAATTCTCCATCGATGAGCATCAATGCAGCTAAACAACAAATGAGTTTTCTAGCATCTGTTCTGGAATCTTATGAAGGTCTGGTAGCTGGCAAAATTGGAAACTCCGAATTGACCAAAGAAGACTACGACCAGATTGATCCGGAAGAGATGGAGCTTATAGACATTCGTTGGTGTTTAGCAAGTTGCATTTGAAGAGCGCAGAGGTATATGGAGATTACCGGGAAACAATCATTGGGTGGTCCGTCAACGAAGCTTGGATTCGACAAATCAAAAGTGACCTGCTTCAGATGCAAGCAAAAGGGTCATTTCAAAAGAGAATGTAAAAATTCTGAAGTTGCTGAATCTGAGAGACCTTTCAACGATGATTATTACCGAAAGGCAATTTATCATCGAAGCAAAGAAGAGTAAAAAATGATTGAAGATAAACCCAAATCAAGAGCTTGTGCAGTAATTCACGACGATGAAGGTTTTGACTGGAGCACAATTTGTCCAGAAGAAGATCGCTTGGAAAATGTTCGAAAAACAACTCATGGCAGATCTATAACAGTGAAAAGACAGTTTGTTTTGGTTGCTGAAATCAAAGATGAAAACAAAGAAGAAAATGTTACTGCTGAAATCAAAGAGAAAACTCGAGAAGAGATTTTGAAAGAGAAAACTCCAAGAGAAAGATTCATAGTGGGGTGCAGAATGGAGAAAATGCAAGAAGAATATGAGAATGATGTTGCGAACAAAAGATGGGATAAAAAAAGAATGTTTTGTCAACAAACAAGGTGAACCGATTGTTCCCAGAAGTGAAATAGTTCATGATGATGTTCTTCTAGTAATTCCTCGATCCGGTGAATATTATTCCAATGTTGCAAAAGACAAGACATATGTGAAAAGGCTGGATAAAATCATCAGGGATGCTATGACAATCAAATTGAGAAAGAGAAATGAAGAAAGAATGAAGAAGAATATTGAGAATATGGTTGATGAATTGAAGAAGGTCGCTGAGGAAGTCAAGATTGAAGAAGTGAAAGATGAAATTCAGAAAGTTGAGGATGTGAAGACGTCTGAAGAACAGAAGGTAGTTGAGAAAGAGAAGGTTGTTATTGAAGAACAGCAAGTTGAAGTAGTCAAGAATGAGAATTTGGAAGCTGGTGATGCTGTTGATGAAGTTAGTGTTGAAGAAAAGCAGAATGATGCTGATCAGAAACAGACAAAGACTGCAACAAACACCGAAGTGCTAATCACTGAGGTAAATTCTGATTCTAACATCTTAACTGAAATTGTTGAACAGTGCAAGAAATGCATGGAAACGTGCAGTGCTTGTACTGAAAAAGATGAAAAGATCAGAACAAGAAATCTTGATTTCGCAAAACTTGAAGAAGTTTTCAAAAGCAAGTGCAAAGAAATGTTTGAAAATGAAAAGGTTTTAAAAGAAAATAATGAAACGCTTTCAGAAAAATATAAAAAATTAGAAAAAGAGAATGAAGTTTTGAAAGAACATGTTTCTAAAATGACAGAAGAATGTTTTCAAAAAGAAAATATTTGCCAAGAAATGAAAAAGGAGTATGATTCAATAAAATTGGCTTATCACATTACAAAAGAATCATATGAAAAAGTAAAAAATGAAATGAAACTTGCTCAATCAAGATTGAAATACTGTTCTGAAACATCAAAGGAACTAAAACGAATGTATGAAATAAAACAACAAGTTGTAAATTCTTATATTGAAGATGTTGCTAAACTTAAGCGTAAGATTGCTGATTTAGAACAGGATAACAACAAACTAAAAAATTATCACGCGTCGTCATATGTGCTTGAACGTATTTTCAACATAAAACCGGATGGGAAAGATTCTGAGCAAAACACGAAAGGTATTGGTTCAGAGTTTCATCAAGTTCCACCACCGGAAAAGTTTGCATTTTATGATGATGAAAAGGTCGAAAAAGCTTTCAACTTGGTAGATCAATTGCCAGATAACATTGACGTAACCTATTCCAAATATGATGATTCTAGTGATTCAGAGGTGGTAGGTAAGGTCGTTGAAAGTGTGTTGAAAGAAGAGTCAGTTGATACAGGTAAATCTGAATCACAAGATGAAAGTGAAGGTAATTTTCAGGATGGATATCTGAAAAACACAGAATCCGAGAAAAATTTGAATGATGATTCAAAAGGATTGGTTTACACCATGATTGGATCAGACAAATTATTCTTAGATGTTGTATTCCCGATTCAGAATGTGATTTCAGAAAAGGTTGACAAAGTTTTCAAAATGGTTGAGATTGAGAAATCTGAGATTCCAAAGTTTGCTGGAAAGTGTCACAAAACTTTTTATAACAAACCTGGTTACAAAAAGAAAAACATGAAGGCTGGGTTGGGTTATAAGAAGAAACGAAATTGGAAGAAAAATGAAACGCCAAATTTTCAGGCAAAAATGAATTTTATTCAAGGAATAAGTTTAGAAGAAGAGAAAGAACTCCAAGTTATACGACAGTCTAATGAAGAGTTCTGTGCTCAAAAGAAAAGACAACAACAACAGGTCAAGGATGTGTCCAAGAGAACATGTTTCAAATGTGATCAAACAGGACATCTTGCACGCAAGTGTCCAAATCTGAAAACTGTTGATGTTGAGACAAAAAAGAAGTCTGTTTATGTTCAGAAACAGAAGTCTGATGTTGTGAATCAGAAATCAACCAAGTTTGATTCAAAGCAAACTTGGAAGCCGAAAATGTCAAAGGCTGACTCACAACAAACATGGAAACCAGTGACACCAAAATTAAGAACAACACAAAGTTGGAAAAACACTGTTGATACAACAAAACCAAATGAGTTTTGGAAACCAAAAGTTGTTCAAAATCAAAATGTTCAAAAAGAGTCACATTTTTACAAAAGAGGTACTCCGAAAGGTCAAACATGGAGTGTTAAGAAACAAGTGACTTTTGTAAAAGATGAAAAAGTTGAAATCAAAGTTGAAAAAGTCTTTGATGACAAAGATTTTCCGAAACTGCATGATACATATTGTGTTGAAATGCCTAAGGTCAAACAGACCTGGGCTAAATTGTTCAAGTAATTGAATATTTTGAATGTGCAGGTGCTTCCGAAGACAACTGAATGTCATAAAAAAGAGTGTCGGAGCAGCCTGGTACAAGAAGAGGAGGCTGCTGATCCCTGCAATGGATAAACAGGGAGTTTGTTTGTTTTCTGTACATAAATAAACAATATTTCATAAACCCTAAAAATTTGAAAAATTAAAAACCAAAAATAAGTTTGTTTTTAATTTTTGTCAAAAATAGAAAATTACAAAAATATGTGTTGATTGAATACGCCGAAACCCTCACGGCTGAACAAACATGATTAATTCACAAGATTGAAAAACGGTTTTCAAACTGTCGAAAATCAATGTGTTGTAAATCATGGGGGTATATTAGATTTTCTGCAAATCAGAACACTTTAAGCAGAAAATGGATGGCGAGACAAAACTATCAGTATTGGTTGTCAAATTTTCTTTATATGATTTTGCATTTTAGGGGGAGATATATTGTTGTCAGAAAATCCAAAAACATTAGAAAATTTGAAAATGACAAAAACATGATAAAAACCTATTGGCAAAAAGACAAAAACATTAAAAAATGAAAATTAAGTTTTTGTGTAAAAAGAGAAAATGATAGTACATCAGTAGACAGTTACAGTACGCTAAAGAATTGGAAAGTCAAAATGTGGTAAACGATCTCACCGTGGATGTGTCGGTAGATTTTTATACATTTAGTAAACTTTTACGGGATATAAACCTAAATTCAAACTTGCTTATTTTGTGGGGAACACTACTTGGATATATAGGTAACCCCTGAAATCTTGTTTGAAAGGTCCCTCTTTCTGAAATACTAGGTCTTTATACTCAGTGATATCTGGGGTATTATCCCGGGACTTCTGATTTTGCGGAAGCAATGGCCTAGTCCCCGGAGAATACTTTCTGCTTGCTTGAAATATAGTGCCGCCTTCAGCAAAAATGATGAAACAATAAAATTGATAGTCATTGCTGTTGTAAAAAAGATCCTCTAAAGGGGACACACCTAAAGACAAACCTGAGTTCTCTGCTGAACGGATGTTCTGACCTGAACTCGTATGGTTTCATAATTTATTCCCCTTACAGATATCATCTAGGTATACTCACCTGTAAGACTGAATATTGGGATCTGAATACGGGAGTATATTCAAGAGGTGGTACACATGAATGAGTTTAAGTTCTTAATTCATCTAATTCGTATCCTGAATCAGTTGAAATTTGTGTGAAAATTTAAGTGGACAAGTATATCGACAATCTAAGTGAATTGTTTAATTCTTAATGTGTAACTAAGCTCAACGGTACTTGTGACTTGTCAAAAACTGATATGATCCTCTGACGCAAACTCAAACAAAAATATTGTCTGTAAATATGTTTGTACATATTTCTTTACTGCTTTATATTTCAGAAAATACAAAAAGATTTTTGATTCTGATTTATTTTCGACAACCGATGTCTGAGAACTGAGTTTCAAAATCTAAGTATGTTGATCGTGTTTCTGAAAATAAAACAAGTTCATTAATTTGAAACTTGAAATTTTTAAAATCAAAAACAGTTTGTGATATCTCCAAGGTCATTAATTTGGACTTGGATGATTAACTGTGAGGGATTTGGATGCTTATATTGTTAAAATCTGAAAAAGAGCCAGTTTCCGATTTTGTTCGAAAAAAACTGCCAAATCCTTAAAGATTGTTGATAGGGGGAGAGATTCAAGTAATCCTGGATATATTCATATTATTATATCTTTAGAGCCAGGATCTTGATTTAGAAAGTTTAAAAGAGCCAGGACACAATTCCTGGAAAATTGGATGTTCAAAATATTTTTACTTATAAATGTATGAGTGTTGCAGATGTTGTACCAGACTACGATCCCAACAGCCGAGTCTAAGGGGGAGTCTGTAGACGAGCTCAACGCAAGAGGAAGCGTGGATTCAAGGACCCAGGAACTATTCTGGAAGAGCTTGTAACCGAAAAGCCAGGTGTCGATCCCAAAAGCACGGAAGCCTGACGAAAGGGGGAGCCTGAAGAGTCTACCGAAAGGAAGAAGCTGAAGCTGAAGACAGATCCACGGGGATTCTGTTCAAGCAAGAGGGAGTCTATGTTGCTGAAGACGTGTTAAAGCTTCAAGAAGACTCAGAAAGAGAGAAAAAGTCAAGATGCTACGAGTTTGACTCAATGATTGAGATTGACTGCGGCAATATCCAAGGGGGAGTCTGTTAGTGCAGTATGTCTATCGCCTCCGTCATCTCAAGACCGTAGCTGAAGCATTTTAAATATAGCCTTATATTGTAACTTTAGATAGAAAAGGGCAAGGTGGCATATTTGTAAATAAGGAAAGATTCCTTATTGCCTTGGCTTATATATAGGAGTCTAAGGGTTAGAGTTTATAACTTTTGCTACTTTAGCTCATTTGGAGACTTTGGAGAGCTCTAGTGTTAGAGAGAGAAGCTAGAGAGAGAAAGTGCTCCACGTGATTCAGGTGCTTTGTACGATTTCAGATCTGATAAATAGAATCACGATTATATTACGACTCGTGTGTTCGGTCACGCACGTTCACGGATTCCGCACGTCGAACGTGTCATACGCAATCGTTTCGGAGTCAAAACCGGTCCTAACAAAACTGACATCGTATCCCTACCATAATGTACCGAATCGAACAACATTGATACCGATATGTATTCATTTTTATGGTTTCTTGTTTGATAACGGAGATTGTGTCGTTAGCGTTGTGCACTGAACCGAAACCAACTGAACAACATTAGTTGCAATAACAATATTTATTTTTATTGTTTTTTCTTTCGATATAAACTGACAACGTATTGCTACCGTATCGTACCGATCAACATGGGTCCTGGTACTCGTATTCATTTTTATGGTTTCTAGTTTCGAAAGTTTTTCGTTTATACAACTTTGTCTGTGACAATAAATGAATATCAGTACAATTGTCGTAACAATCTGAACCGATCGATACCGTTCGAACAACATTGGTGTCAATTCCGGTGTCCATTTATATCGTTTTTAGTCGATGTAAAACATGTATTGACTTCTATACAAAGTGAATGTATCGTACGAGTATTGTAATGAACCAAATCAACACTGATCCAATGTCTGCGATAACGTACCATCACAATACACTGGCAAATAACTTGAAATGTTATAATAAGAAATAAACATATATAGTTACGAATTTAGAATTTAAAGTTAAATTGAATGATAAAAAAAATATTATTAATAACAAAAGGAGAAAACAAATACTTAAAAAATTATTACTTGCTATTTATTTATTAGAAAAAATACTTACAAAAGAATAATAAATAAAATACTACTAAAAAAACCAAAAACCTAAAATTGTCATTTAGCACTTTGAATTCATATAGATAATAATAATAATAATTATAATACTAAACTTCTTATTCAGAATAATTTGTGCATTAGAAATGGGGAATAAACTTGGAAAACGGAATCAAGAGTAGGACACCATCAACTATATTAGATTTATGAATTTTCTTTACAAAATAAAAGTCTGTTCTAGAAGCTTTCAAATGTTATTTATATCAAGAATATATTTAACTTTTGCGTCGCACATTAAAACCATTATTGTTCAAGGCAGTGGGGAGCCCGGTATTTGTTTTTGGGGTGCAATAAAAGGTTTTATCATATTTTGAAGGGACACGATCAACAATTTTACCTAAATAACACACTAATCTTTTTTTTAAGGTGGGCGCTCATCACCCCATCGACCATAGTGGGTCCAATCCTGGTTCATGGTAACTTGTGAGTTAGTTCGTAAAAATAAAATAAAACAAAAATTAACAAGAAGATTTAGTGTCAATATGGGGTAGTCCACTTTAATGGGAAGGTCTTCAATTCAAACCTAAACAAAGGAAAATAATTAAAGGAGTAATATTTTCGGTTAAAAAAACAAGAAGTTTTAGTTTGATATTTGAATTGAGAAGTGACTTATATAATGGAGGAAGTGATGAGTGTAGTTATTTTCTGGATTATATGATTGAACAGAAGATTCCAAAGAACTAACACTAAAAGTTGAATTCCATGGGTTTTTATTTAGGATACAAAAAAGTTGAATTCCACCAATCACGGCATTCAAGGAGAATTTTCTTTTCTTTTACGATTATGAAGAAGATTGGCATTTTGATAATGTTTGAAAATTTCAATGGAATGTTTTCAGTTTGATGGGTTATAGAAAAACAACAACAACAACAACCATACCCAGTAAATCCCACAAATAGTAGAACTATTGGTAGGGTCTGGGGGAGGTGGGATGTAGGCAAACCTTTCCTCTATCCTAAGAATAGAGAGGCTGCTTCCTGAGAGACCCCCGACTCGAAAACAACCAACAGGCAGATAGACAAAAGATGGATAAGTAAAAAAGTCTAGCAGTAGTCAGATAGATCATCAGCAAGCAATACATAAGCATAGATACAAGAAAAATAATCATATATTGGCCTACCTAAAGTGTAAAAGAAATCTAGCCCCCCTTCCCAAGGCAAAGCTTTGACACGTCTATACCCTCACCTACAAGTCCTTAACCTTAATCCTACGTCTCCACGAACTCCTATCCTGAACCATGTCCTCAGAGAGGTGCAGCTCTACCAAATCTTGCCTAAGTCTTTCATCCCAAGTCAACTTGGGCCTGCCTCTACTCCTCCTTCCTTCCACTGTTATGGTTTCCACCGCTCTAACTGGTTCTGTCAACTGCCTCCTCTTCACATGCCCAAACCATCTCAATCTCCCCTCTTTTAACTTGTCTGATATACTAGCTACTCCTAACCAATTCCTAAAAACCTCACTTCTTATTCGGTCTAACCTCGTGTGGCCACACATCCACCTCAACATCCTCATCTCCGCTACCTCCATCTTACGCGCTTGTGTTTTCTTGATGGCCCAACAATCTGTCCCGTATAACATAGCTGGTCTAACTGCTATCCTATAAAATTTCCCCTTTAATTTTGTTGGGAACCTCCTGTCACACAAAATCCCAGTGGCTGCTCTCCACCTACACCAGCCAACCTGAATGCGGTGAGATACATCACTATCTATCTCCCCGTCCCTTTGCACAAACGATCCTAAGTACTTGAACTTTGTCGTTTGTGGGACCACTTGACCCTCAATGGTAACCTGAGTGTCCTCGTTGTCACCTGCACCGCTGAAATTACAATAAAGGTATTCAGTCTTAGACCGACTAATCCTTAAACCATTGCCTTCTAGCGCTGCTCTCCATTCCTCTAGCCTCGCATTTAGGGTTTGTCTACTTTCAGCAACTAGCACTATATCGTCCGCAAAAAGCATGCACCACGGGACTGTCTCTTGAATAGACTTGGACAACTCGTCCAAAATAACCGCAAAAAGAAACGGACTCAACGCGGACCCCTGGTGGAGTCCTACTTCCACGGGGAAAGAATCTGTATCTCCTACAGGCGCACGAACCCTAGTCACAGTCCTATCATACATATCCCTAATCAAGTCAATATACTTCCCCGGAACACCCCTAACCTCCAAGCTTTCCCAAATCAGTCTACGTGGCACACTGTCATATGCCTTTTCAAGGTCAATGAATACCATATGTAGATCTCGCTTTTTCTCCCTATACTTTTCCATTAATCTCCGTAGAATATGAATCGCTTCCGTAGTTGAGCGCCCTGGCATGAAACCAAACTGGTTTACCGTAACCTGAGTTTCTCTTCTAATCCTTGTCTCAATTACCCGCTCCCATAGTTTCATAGTGTGGCTTAGTAGCTTAATCCCTCTGTAGTTCCCACAACACTGGGCATCTCCTTTATTCTTATATAAGGGCACTACATCACTACTCCTCCACTGCTCCGGGATTTTTCCAGATTTGAAAATAAGATTAAACAAACTAGCTAGCCATCGAACTCCATCCTCCCCCAAACACTTCCACACCTCTATCGGTATGTTGTCAGGACCAACTGCCTTAGCCCTTCCCTTCTTCTTGAGTGTTGTCCTTACTTCTCCCATTGTAATACTCCGACAATAGCAGTTATTTCGTTGTCGTCCTTGAGTGTTGTTGTTGTCGCTTTCTTGTTGGACTTCCTCCCCCCCATTGAAAAGATTACAAAAGTAGGTTTGCCATCTCAACTTAATGTCTGGTTCTTTTACTAGGACATGCCCATCCTCTCCCTTTATAAATTTCACGGGACCTAGATCCTGCTTTCTACGCTCCCTAGCTTTGGCAATCTTGAACATGGCATGTTCCCCTTCATTCGTCTCCAGGAGGTCATACATATTCTTATAAGCTATGTTCTTTGCATCCGCCACTGCCTTCTTCGCCTCCTTTTTGGCCTTTTTGTACCTCTCCTTCAACCTCAGTCGCTCTTCTTCGACCGTGCACCTCAAAAGATCTCTAAAACTCTCTTGTTTATCTCTTATCTTGATCTGCACATCCTCACTCCACCACCAGGTGTCTTTATGTCCGCTTGCCAATCCTGTTGTAACCCCTAGCGTCTCCTCTGCCACCTGAGTAATGGTAGTCGCCATAGCCTCCCACAACCGGTTTGCGTCCCCATCCACCCGATCGGCTGTCCTATGGATGACCTTGTCTCTAAACATTGTAATCTTGTCTCCCTTCAGGCTTCCCCATCGGATCCTAGGTCGACCTTTCCTCTCCCCCTCCGACAGCTTTCTTCTCAGGCCTATATCCGCTACTAGCAAACGGTGTTGAGTCACCGTAGTCTCCCCTGGTATAACCTTGCAGTCCCTCCACCATCGTCGATCTTCTCTCCTCATCAAGAGGTAGTCTATTTGCGTGTTACGCCCCCCGCTACTAAAAGTGATCAAATGAGAAACTCGTTTCCTAAAAAACGAGTTTATAATACCCAGGTCATGGGCCACTGCGAACTCTAGAAGGTCCCTACCAGGCTCATTCCTATCACCAAAACCAAAACCCCCGTGTACCGACTGAAAACCATCACTATCCTTACCTATATGGCCATTAAAGTCACCACCTATAAAAATTCTCTCCTCCCTTGGTATGGCCCTTACTACAACATCTAAGCAATCCCAAAACTCTCTTTTCTCTTGATCTCCTAACCCCTCGTGAGGCGCATAAGCGCAAATCACAGCCATTATCTCCTCGCCTAGTACCAATCTCAACATCATAATCCTATCGTTGTACCTTATCACTTCCACCACATTTTTGTGCAATTCAATAGCCACTAGAAAACCCACTCCGTTCTTAGCGCCATCAGACCCTGAATACCACAATTTATACCCATTGCATTCTGCCCCTCTATGCCCCTTCCACCTAGTTTCTTGCAGACAAGCTATTTGAACCTTACGCCTTTTAAGTACATCCACTAACTCTAGCAACCTACTACTAAGAGATCCTACATTCCAAGAAGCCACACGTAAATTATACCCCCTTTTGTCCCCTTTATTAGCACCCCTCTTTCTTGGACACGGTCTTAAGGCATAATTGCAACTCCCACCGTCTATGGTTCCTAATTAACACATCACAGTATGCCAATATAAAATACACTAAGAAGCCTCACATGATGGGTTATAGAAAGAAAAATTGATTTCCACTGAGGGAATAAATGTTTTCCAATTATAATTTATTTACTTTTAAACCAAACACAATTTTAGAAGGAATATTTTCTAATTCAAATTAAAATCTCTAAATTCCATAAAACAAACGGACCCTGTTATTAAGATTACTTTGTCGGATTGACAAAGTGCCCAAAGGTGCGACTACCTCATCCTTCAAAACGATGGATTAAATAAAGGATGCTTCATTCCATTTACTGTGGTACAGAACGAAGTTAGGAGTAATTCAATGGCAAGATTAGCGTTGTCATTTTTCCGTTGTAATTCTTTTTTATGTATCTTTTGTTGGTTGCTTTTGTTCCATATTAGTGGTTCCTGGTACTCCTTACACCATACACAACAATGTATACAAGTATAATCCACACTACCTAGTGAGCATATCACATCATTTTAAACATGGTTGTAAAACAAGCTCTCCAAGGCCGAGTACTCTCTGAGTAGTTGCTACAAGGTAGGCTGCCGATGCGATTTTCTTCAACTCCGCCTAATTACCCGGAATAAAAAAAAAGCGGTCAACCTCTACTAGAATTGGATCTAGTAGGTCAACTCGGGCCGAGTTTGACTTAATTTTTTTTTTATATATATTAGTAAATTTATGTTATTTGACTCATATTTAATTTCTGGAAACTAATTTCTTTATAATTTAACATATCCGAGTACTCCCCGAGTACTCTCCGCCTAGGCCGAGTACTCTCAACTCCCCGGTCGACCGACTAAGGAGCGCCTATCAACTTTTGCAACCATGATTTTAAGTCATCAAAGTTGGAAACCCCACTTTTCCCCACAAACAATAAACAATTCCAAACCTCCAGCACTTCATCACCTACTTTTTCATTTTATTTAAACTATATTTATTTGTATAATATATTTTTATTTTATTAACTTATTTATTTTATTTACGTCATTTTTAAAATTATAAATCATCAAAGTTCCAAACCCCACTTGTCCAAGTCAACTGCATCGAAAACGAACGATGTGTACGCTCATGACTAGGATGTCTTTATCCTTTTTGACATCAAAGGGAGTAGTGCATTCAATTTCGGTTCGTCTTTCACTAATGTAGTTGAACTGAATATTTGTTTCAGTTTCAAACTCCACTTTGGCCCGAATCATGACCATCTCATCGGGGTAACCACTATGGGCATTTTTTTGTGGTGGTTGTATATTCCAAAAAAAAAGAGTTGAACTTTTTTATCTATTTCTTCACAAAAATAAGTATGGATACGCTCCCAATAGTCGGTGCTTTTTGTTTTTTTGTTTTTTCCGACTGTGGCTCCTGTAGACACATGAAGATAAGCTCATATAAGAGGTGTTTCTTCATCAACCGACCACTTGTGAATAACAAGTTTTAGCTTTGGCTTCGAACCAACCACTTTTTTCCCTTTATTTTTCGGCTCAAAGATGGAGTTGGTGCAGATCTACCGGACGACTGAGTGTCCAGGGAGTTAAACACGAGCGTTGGTTGAACATTGGAGTACCCGTCTCCATTTGTGGAGATAACCCATAGAACAGGTAACCGGGTTAGGGTATCGGCATGGGCCCGGGTGAAAGCATGGACCCGAAGTTTTGGAGTTGTTAATGAATGAATCCGGTTGATTCATGAACATGAATTGTTGGTATTGGGATGGCATGGATTAGGGTTGATTAGGTGACCTGTAGCTTTGGTAGAGTGGGATGTTGGTTGATTGGTTCGAGTTTAAATCAGACCTTAACATTTCTTGGATTAATCATTGACGTAGTAAAATATGAGCTTTTACAGCAACCATATTGATATTCTAGATCTCATTTTCCTTCAATTTTCAGAACCTTCATTGAGAACTTGAGAACAGGAAGCTCAACAATAGTGGTAATAAGTCTGCTTATGACTTTGTTTATCTACCCATTGATTTCAAAAAAAGTTATTAACTAACTCAAACAAAGTTCGTAGTTCTAAATCCTCAACGTTACTGCGTTTTCGTCAATTCTACATATACTAATTAAAAAAATAAAGTTGGTTAATTGTATACGAGTCGTACAACGTTATATGGCCCGTATATCAGACACAAAACAATGCTCGTATGTGGAGTATACGATTGAATAAAAAATTAAAAATGTTATATACGACCCGTATCACTTTATACGGGCCGTATACTCCTGCAATTAGCCAGCAGTGACGGTCAAAAGGTGAAGGTTATTGGTTATGATGATTAAAGGGAGGTGAGATGTTAAAAGAGTTCCTCACCGTTCACCGCTTTTTTGTAGTTGTTCCTCTTGTTAAGTTTTCTGTATTGACAACTAGTGCCTACCAAATAGGAAAAGCGACTTCCAGTACAATTAGCAGCAAAGTTGTTACAAACCTTACAAACACCATCTAAAAACTTATACTGAATAGTTGATATGATGATTAGACACAAAACTTATAGAGAATAGCTGATATGATTAGACACAACGGTTCTCCATTTCCAGATCAGCGATATTGTTGAATCTGTTGCTGCAGCTCTATACATTGATTGTGGATTTAACTTGCAACATACATCGATGGAGAAGGTGCCAAACAGAAACTAAATGAATTATGCAACGGAGATTGAAGGTGCCAAACAGAAACTAAATGATTTATGCAACGGAGATTGGAGGTGCCAAACAGAAACTAAATGAATTATGCAACATTTTCGCATTTTATCTATCATGTCATCGACCAACTGCTCATCATTAAGAAGTAATGACTGCTAACTAATTAGTGGAAGAACCTCGTTCCATATTTTCTCCTTTTGCTAGTTCTCGAAGAATCTCGTTACGTATTTTCTCCTTTTACTAGTTCTCGAAGAATCTCATTCCATATTTTCTCCTTTTCTAGTTACACAAGGCAATTAAACCTTACAACACCATCTAAGAAGTTATATAATATGCTTCAAGCATTTCAAACCCTAGCTACAAACAACCCAACAAACTCTAATTTTTACATGGACAGTTGTTAGGAATTGTCTGAGAATAATTTGAAGGCTCACAAATTTCAATATAAAATATGTATTCGGTCATCTTTCCAAACTGCAACACACAAATATGTGGTTTCCATCACTAAGCCACTGTATTTAAATGGAGTGTACAGTGTTCTAATATCACCATATTCAAGCACTCTGAACCCTAGCTATAAACAACCCAACAAACCGTTATCTGCTCGATATAGTGAATACTTGATATGATTAGACCACGAAAGTACTCCATCCGGTAGTTAACAGACAACATCGGGTGTAAAACCGAACAACCGTTTAATAAATTTTAGTAATTCTGTAGATAATGTGGCGGGACATGAAGTAAATAAAAATTGAAAATAAACGAATGTGCCGTACAAGGTGGGAATCATATAGGGTTTATGTATCAGCCTGTGATTTCTTCAAGAGGGTTCACCTATGGTAATGTTTTTCCTTTTCTAATATCACCATATTCAAGCATTCTGAACCCTAGCTATGAATAGGCCCGCAAAGCCCATCAAGGACTGCGTGTTGTGTGTTTGTTGGACTTCTTGTTCCAAATGTAGCTGTAGGATCCGTACTTAACGTACATACCTCATTCGAAGATCCTTGCATCATGGCACACCCTGACTTTTGCGGAAGCGTGTACGTGTGACTTGATCAGTTCTCATTGCATTCGACTATAATAAACAACTATATGACTAAAATAATGTTCATCCATTCATAAGTTTTAAAAATATTACAAACATAAGTTGTTAAGTTTCAACCTACATAACTTCAAGTTAAGTTACAACCCATCAAAAGAGATTAAGTTCCATACATGAACTTTTGACAAAAGACTAGTTAAACCAAGGCTTTGCTTCATATATCTTATCCAGGATAAGATATACAAATCAAACCCTTCAAAAATGAATGACATCTAATCTTGAAATTTACTTCTTGAAAACCATTCCAACACCGTAGATCCATCTAGTTTCCTGAAATACATGTAATTTGAAAACATCAACAAAAGTTGAGCGAGTTCATGTGTTTATATGTGAGTTCTAATAAACTTGTAAACATTTGAGAGATACTTTTTATAACTGGTATGTAAAGCCTCTATGAACAGATCAATTAATGTTTTGCAAGGACAGTAATATGTGTGTGACGGCGTTGGAAGTATCCAAACCTAGCGAATTTCCTCCGGTCCACTCGGCTGGAACGACATAGTCACTACATGCGGCCACACAAGGACCCATGAGTGGGGCTCGCTACACCCGATAGATCCACCACTCCTGCCCCTCGGTCTTTACTAGATTAATGGTACTTACGTGCGCCTACCCATCCACATGATCTAACAGTTCATTTCTTAGCTAAACCATACCATTGAAACATGTATTTCACCCCCGAGAGTTATAAATCCGAAAACAGTTAAGAGAAAAAGGGGACATGAACTCACAAATTTGCGTCCAAAGCTTCGTGTACTCATAGTGGATGTCCTCAAGTCGTACTACTACCTACACACGTGCTAAATTTTATTAGACACCAATGTCGTGTAACGACTCTCAGCCTTAGTTATTTATTAAGACCTATTTTGGAATTTTGGTTTACTTTGAGTTACACGCTTGGTGTATGTTGTATACGTAATTGTATAATTCCAAATTTGTATATATTAGTCAAAATAAGGATATTTTAACTTAAATTATTTCCATACAATTATTCGGAATATTGTTAAAAATAATATATTTTTAACTTGTTTTGTCATATGGTTCTCACATACATATTTTCAAGTATAGGTATACTTGTATTATGTGTATGTTATTTTGTATTTTCGTATTTGTACATAATGCTAATTGTATATGGTATTTTACCAAGTGTTGGTAGTGTATGTCGGTATGAATTTATACGTATAGGAATACGTATTTTCTTGTATTTATTAAGTATTTTGTACTTAATTTATGTATAGTTTTCCCGAATATTGTTTTTGCACAATTTAAAAATTACCAACTTTATATTCTTAAAATATATATATTTTAAGAGAATTTTATAGAAAAATATCTATAAATTTTAATTGGTAAAAATAGGTATACATCCACATATTTCTTAAAAATAATATATTTTTAAGATCAAAGTTAGAAAAATATATATTTTTAGTTTTCACCAAAATAATATATTTTTGAGTTGTTTATGAAAATATATATTTTCTTCCATTCCAAAAATAATATATTTTCAAATTTGACAAAATATGATATATTCTTATAATAATGGTAAAAATTCATACTTTGTCATTTGTTCTGCTTCGAAAATACCGTTTACGAAATTTGTCAAGATACGAGTTAAATTTCCGGAATATATATATATATATATAGTCCAAAGTGTCCATTGTCCGAATCGTCCAATATTTGTGTGTAAGTTATATAATTATTTTCTTGTGATTTTTGTAATTCTTTAAATTACAACTTTTGGTATTTTGGTGTGGTATTTTATTTTCAAGTTCCTAATTTTTAATATAACTAATACAAGTAATATACATGTAGCACATAATTTTTGTGACTTCTAAATATATACTTTCCTAAATATATACTTAGTCATTTTTATTCTTGAAAATCAACCTCCAAGACTTGTAATTTTTATAACAAAAATTATGGCAAATTTTATATTTAAAACCATGATCAAAAATCACTTGTAAACACTTGTTTAAACATATTTTTCTAAGTGTTGAATTTTTACAAAAAAATTGCCATAGTTTCCTTTGAAAATGGAGGTTTCCATGCTTATTAGCATATCATTTTCTTTTTCAAAATTTCACCAACAATCATCGACAACATTCCTACACTTACCTTATGCCATAAACATATTTCTACATGAAGCTAGGTATGAACTTGAAGATTTATAAAATCTTGTAGTATTTTTACATGATGTTTATCATGACTTATTAACACCAAAGACATGATTCTTACTTCATAAAAATCATTTTTACAAAATTTCAATCTTCACAACTTGTAACAAATTTTTACAAAAATTCATATTCTTGAGTTTTTCATGTCTTCTATACATCAAGGGTTCCATTTTACACTTAAAACATGTTTATTTTCTTTTAAAAACCAAATCATGTAAATCTTGAAGTAAACTTTGTTTTTCTTGAAACTTTTATCTTTGAAATCTTTCACTTTTACAACTTACAACTTGTAGGAATCATCATTCTTCACAAAATCAAGTTTATTTTCAAGTTCATACTTAACATAAAGGATGATCATCATGGATCTTTCGAGATTCATCCTCATACTTGCTAGATCATGTTTTAATCATCATCTAGCAACCTTTTATGTGGTGATCTCACCATACAGTCAAGAAATCAACAAACAAGTTCATCACACATCTTAAACAACTTAGATCTTTATGATTTTGAGCTTTATTCTTACGTTCATCTTCATGTTTTGGTGTGATCTTTAGATTTTTAGTTACATGCCTACTTTAACCACTAATACAAGGTGTAAAATCATGTTCAAGAAGACTTTCTACTAGCACAAAGGCTAGGGATGAAAGATGAAGAAGAAATGTGGTGGTTAATAGCTCCTCAAGCTGGTCCTTGCACTTTCGAAGCTTGAATCCTTCTTAAGTAGCCTTGTTACACCTTAGAACACTCTTGGATTACCTTGGAATGGATTGAAAAAGGATGTGTATGTGTGGGTAATGGTGGCCGTGAGTTTGGAGGTGGAGAGAAAGGGTTATGGTGTTTGAATTTTTAGAAGATGATGTTATGTGAAGTCTAAAAGTTTATGTCCATTTATCCTCCAACAATTGATTATACAATAGATCAAATGCTTAATATCTTTGCAACAACCTTAAATAAAATATTCAAGAATTGGTGGGGTGGTAGGGCCCCTTGTAACCGGCCTATGGGGGCGGGGGGGGGGGGGGGTATCTAGTTGATTTTGAATGAATAGTTACATAATCCAGTTAGAAGTTAAGTGTTTAGTTAGGGGTTTAGTGTGTTTAGGGACTTTGAAGTGTAATATGGTGTTTAGTGTTAACAACTAGTCTTATGATGTTAAAACAATGCTTCTAGTTTGATTTTGGTGTTTTGGGTAGTGTCCGGTTATTCGTTTGGTTACCGGTTCGTTAAGGTGCTAAATTGCGCAGTTTAGTGAGTTATGAGATACCTTTTATGACAGTTTTCATTCCCGACACTTTACAAGTTATTCTGGACATCTAAACCTTATTTATGCATTACATTTTGATGTTTAATTGCTAATTTTTGCTGAATTTTACGGAATTCTGCATTTATGGTGTGTTTCGGGTACTTTTTAGTGTTTATTCGTCACTCGGAAGGCAGTTTCATAACCCTTACTTTCCTACACGAAGTTCTATTATAGACTTTGGTTCTGAGCCTCATTCTGTGTCCTAGCATGATGTCTGTCAGAGTACTGAACTCCCGTCAGTACTACCTGTTTATCTGATAATTGTGTTAGTTTCGTATGTGCACTAATTGAACTGTTTCGGATTGCATTTAACAATGATAAGTAGCATGCAACATCTAATGTATGTGTGAGTCTTTTGAAAGTAAACATGAAATCATTCATATCATAAGTTCAACATGCATAATCATATAGTACAAATTATTGTGTACATCGTACGGTATTACATGAAAAAGTGCCAGTTGTCACACATCACAAAGCCACTGTGTTTACATGCAGTGTACAATGTTCTAATATCACCATATTCAACCATTCTAAACCCTAGCTACAAACAAACCAATAAACTCCAGATACTGAAAACGTTATCTAAAGAAGAGTAAACTGCCATTTTGGTTGTAACACCCTTACTATTATATAACGGTTTTTTGTACAAATAACGGCTAATTAAATGTGTATTTACGAATACACATTCATATAAAGATACGGGCTTATTAAAAACCTTTACAATTTAAAAATAATACTACATAATGAAATTTAGTTCGTCGTTTAAAAATTTCAAAGAAACGCAATGCGGAAGCTTGTATCTTGATCGTGTTCGGTTCTTCGTTGAGCTTGATCTTCATCCGGGAACCCTTGACATTACCTGTGATCAAAACCAACTAAAAAGTTAGTTTTGATAACTTATAAACGAGTTTAAACAAGTTCCATAGTCAAACTAACAAAATAAAATAAAATTTCCAGGTTTTACGTCTCTCGCGCCACGCAAGAGACCACCTTAGATCGCTCGCTTGCCGCGACAGCGCCCGCGTGTCGCGCCAGTTTGATGGTTTCCCTTCGCGTGGCGCGGGGAAGACCATTTTCCAGCAGGTCTGTGATCGGAGTGTCACGCTCCGGTCAAAGATAATATTTATAAGCCCAATTTACCCTTAACAAATAGCTAGTGGTAGCAAGGGGTCTAACCACGAAGAGTATGTGGTTTGTGTATGGATTTGACTGAATTATAAAGAATTGTCACAATTATGAAGCTTGCCAGATATTTTTGTATTTTTGTTTAGTAGAAAGATGTGAATTTGAACTACTGGAATTGGATTAATTAATTAACAACTACTAATTAACGATTGCAAGAAATTTGGATACTAGAACAATAATAATAAAAAGGAATCACACCCGGTTTCGGTAATTGTTAACCTAGGGTTTCTACAAGTTTTAGTTTCAACTCAAATGCATTCGATTAACGGATTTAGTGTACCGTGACTTAGGTGCTACTAGCTATCAACGTCCCGAAGAACGGACAAAAAGACACTTTGTAATCAACACAAGTAAATCCTAACAATGATAATGCACAATTACATATCACCATTTCGCAACGTCATAACTTTTAACATCGCTCGACAAGTCACGAATTCGCAACAAATGTAATACTATTATCAAGAGTTTCAAAAACCAAATACAAATTGTCACTAAGTTGAACAAGAACAATTCGAAACCCTAAAATTAACAACTACCTACACCGAGGTGAAACCGAGATGATTAGCCGCTCATGGTTGAAGAAGCTTGATCACCGGATGTTTGGAACGTGAGTGAAGACATCTTGAAGCTTTGATGGATGAATTAATGGTGAATGATGATGGGTTGGTGAAGGATGATGGTGGTAGGATTGATGATTGATGATATGGAGAACTAGGGTTTGGATGGATGAATTGATTATGTAAAATGGATGATGATTCGGTTGTTGTGGATGTTCTTGATGTTCGAGATGGAATGGTAGGTGATTGGTGTTGATACTTCGCTCCAAGATGAAGATTCAAACTCCCCAAGGGTGTGTAACTCCCAACTTCAATGCCCAAGAACCAATAGAAATCGACTTTTTCCACAAAACCCAAAAATTCGCGACGTTGAATTCTGCTACCCGTCGCCGACGGGCTCCCAAAAATGTAAAAGTGGCCGACGCTTTATTTGTCTGTATACGGGTCATTTTGGTCGACGGTGTTGTTTAGAGGCCGTCGCCGACGGCTTGGGACCCGTCGGCGACGGGCTCTCCAGCCTACTTCTCCGATTTCTTCATTTCGTGCTTCCGGTTGATCCGTAACGCATCCGGGTGCTCCGGTTCTCGACCCGGTGACCCGTAAAGCTCCCGGAAAGCTCCTTAAACTTCGTTAAACCTGCATAAACACAAATCTAATTAAAAGTAGGCCATTCAAGATTAAAACTCTTATAAAAATATAAAGTTATACAATTACGAGCACCGGTTTTCAACCACGCATCACATCCCCACACTTGTCTTTTGCTTGCCCTCAAGCAAATCTGTTTTTCACTTTCACGTGGGTCGAACAACGAATACACATCCCATTCCCGAGACAAAGGTCAAGGTCTATTGTCATACAAAAGTTCACATTCTTTACAATCTCCACATATTTACCGGTAAAGTGAATAATGTAACACCTGTGCCTTCACAGCCATCAAACAAATACCAAACCAATGAAATATTGTATTTCATACTTGGTATTTGTAAAAATATGTGTATCTTTTGCACATATCAATTCTAGTTCTATTTCAAACTCTAAATCACTTTCTGGAAGGTTATACGCGCACCGATGCGTAAATATAACCAGTTTAATGCAACAAACACTCCGGAATAGTGACATTGGCTTAACATACCTTAAATAACCTTTACATAACTTAGAAATAAGTTTTGAAGGCTTTGGTATGGCAAAAACAAGTTTATTCGCTTACAGGGACTAAAGTTGACAAACTGCGAAAGTATGCCAATTTGAACTGTAACAGACATTCCGGAACATGACCATAAGTTAAACATACCATAAATATCCTTCACATAGCTTAGAAATAGGCTTTGAGGTGTTCGGTATGCTAAAATAAACTTTTGTGTCATTCAGGGACTAAAAGTGTCAAAAAGTGCACAAGTTTGCATTTTCGCGCATAACTTACGTTCTGAATACATCCGGACATCCAAAAATTTATGTAAGCATGACTATATTATGCTTTAGTGTTTGGCTTGCCAAAAATCCATTCGTTTCGTCATTTGGATCGTTTTTCGCGCTTATGCGCATTCCGTCGTAATTAAGCGAACATCGCGTTCGTACGACCAAACGAACCAACACCCGGCATATTTTTGAGAATGTTTCATGTCCTCAATGTTTAGGCAACATTTTAGGGCCTTAAAGTTGGCTTTACGGGCCTTAGAAGTGCCGGAAATGGGCTTAAACACGTGCAGGGGCTGAAACTGTCATTTCTGAAACTTGTTTTCTGATCTGAAGAGCTAGGCGGCCCGCCTCAGCCAAGCTTAAATCTTAGGCGGCCCGCGTCAGTCCTTCTGACCAGATTAAATGCATTTAACCACAAGTTGCAGCTGTTTGATCATCCACCACATGTTCTAACTTGCTTAGTCAGATGATAAGCATCAATTTTAGCTTCCATAACCTTCCAACAAGTGTACGGATGGGATCGAATCACGGTTCCCATGAAACGATCTCAACGGTGCACCGAATACTATAAATACCCCATGCCCCCCATTGCATAACTTATAAGAATTCTGATTTGAGAAACTCTAAGTTGAAACCATTGTTTCATACCTGAGATTCTTGGATCGGGATTAGCATTCGGGGACCCTGGGTAAGTATTCTTTCGTTCTTTTCCTTATTTTATTGTTTTTCGAGTCCGAAAGTCAAACTTTGTTTGACTTTCAGCGTTGACCAGATTTTGGTCAATGCAACGTGAGTGTAATCACGTTGGTTATAGTCCCTTGGGACTATGCCTACTGATTACCACGTTGTCTAGAGTCGTAGGGTAGGCGATCTAATAAATCGCCTATACCTTCGAACTCGACCCAGTTTGGTCGATCATTAGGATCCGACCAAACACATTAGGTGACCATAGTAGGTAGGGAATAACCTTCCGAGGTTATACCCTATGGTCACATCGTTTAAGTAGTTGTATGATAGGTAGTTTATTTGCCTTAGGTAAATTACCAGAATACCCTTTTCAAGTATAATTGGTAATTTAGCATATGTAACCTAAACTTTTGTCACATAACTGATTATGTAACATGTTTAGGCATATAACACTTGTCATAGGACTAGTTAGACGTTCCGAACGCGTTTCACGCGAACGACGCGTTAAAGTAGCATAAGCTACCTTAATGGGTCGCGATGGGTCGTAAACAATTATGTTAGGTTTCATTTAGCATGTAGGCTTTGATAAACCATATGACACGAGTCTCTATACTCGTTTGGTTTACGAAACCTCATTCTATCCGATCTTCCGATTTAGGTCTGGTTTATTTATATAGTTTTAGATTGCCGACTGATTCCGTGCTCTCTCTAGCTTTGTTTGGTTGTTGTTCAAGACCTCCAAGCATTCTCAGGCGAGTACATTATTCCCCTCTTTTACTGTTTTCAACTGTTTTGGGGTGACTCATATGTGCTAAATGCTTTATCAATGATTTCAATAACAATTACAATGTGGTTTCAAGAACAATAACAAGGGTTTCAAGAACGATTTCAATGGTTCAAAAAACTAATTACAAATTTCAAAAAGTGAACAAACTTGTTGGTTATAGTTACATGACCGATGACATTCATTAACAATGATCAAGCCGACCAGTATTAGGTTATGGTACCATAGGATCTGACAAGTCCCGTTATTTACTACACCCATAGTTATGTGTGGGTGTTGTGGGTAGCGACTGAATCTGTAATTATTAACTTACCCTTTGGTAAGGGTTTGTTAAGAACGAGAGCGAGAGCGAGTTGGAACGAGGAACGCGTCAAGAAGGTTTGAATGTTATTAGAGAATCGACCATTAAGTAGTTTCACAATTAAAACAAGAACGATTTGAACAATTAAAACTAGAACGATTAAAACAAGATGGTTTAACGATTGGGTAAACATTTGGACATGATTTACATTTGATCATGCATTTTCACGAAACGTAGTATTGATTTAAACCAAGTTTTACTTCAATACTTTGTTTTGTGCATTTCTCCTATGGTTTAGTTGATGCATTTCACTAGCCATACATATCATTTTGGTTACACATTACATGGTTTACATTTGACACAAACACTTTTGACATTGGTTATACATAACATGATTTACATCTTGACATGAACATTTTAACATATTATTTCAATACATTTGATAATTTGTTTAAACATGGACATCTTACATTGGTGGTTTGTTTGGGTAAGTGATTTGAGTAACGGTGCGTGTGTAATATGATACAAGCATGGTGGATACGCCGCTGGTACTTCCTATATATAAGTGTTTGTATGGTATTACATATTGTAGCGTTATTTGAATCATTTCAGTTTGAGACATAGAACATTTTATACAAGTAACATACTTTTCACAAGACATTTATTTACAAACAACTTATCTTATACAAACTCATTTTACATGGTTATTCATTTAATCATGCATTATTCTCTTATTATACATATCACCTGAACTTATTATTTTTCAAATGATTTACAAAGACAAAGCAAATTACAAGGTTCATGACTAAACATTTTCTTAAACAGAAGTCATGAATCTTATTTTCACAAAACCTATGTACTCGCCAGCATTTCTTTGCTGACCTCGTTTTCACATATGTTTCAGGTATTGTTGAATGATATCGATTGATAAGATGCATGCTCACATAGGATTGGACGAGGCCTTAGTGACTCAATAACAATGATAGACTATGTTTAAATTGTGTATTTAGATTTCCAGACGATGTAAATATTCAATGTTTAATAAAACGAAACACTTTTTGTATCCATGGTTATGAAACATTAATTCTGTTACAACACTCCCCGATGTTTCCGTCACGTTTTGTATGTTCTACGTGGTCGGGGTGTGACAAATAATCACATATAATAATGGTTATCCAAGATTAACCCGCCCGTAAAACTAACAAGTCATGCATATCCCTCACAATGTTCTCTCCACTCGGCTTATAATTCGGCTAATGTGTATAATGTATTAGCACTTAAATCAATTAATCGCTCAAAACCGGTTAGAACACGTACCCGCATAGGCTTGCAACTCAATCATTCTCCACCACCGATCACGAATACTAAGCACAAGTCAAAAGGTCTTTGAAGGGTTGTAACGGGGCTAGGTTAAGGGTAGGGAATAGGATATTTTAAAGTGGTTAAGGTGATGAAAATTCGATTCTTATTACAACGCAACTATTCTAAACTCAAATAACTATAAACATCAATTCCAAGACAATGATTTTCGCCTTTTATTCAATAACTAGAAACACATTTTTTTTTATGTAATTCACAACTATACAACTAGAACTCCTATAATCGAATTTTCATCACACGGGTTTAAAAAGAAAAGGCTTATGGTTATGGGCTAGATGGGTTGTCAAACGAAAGGTTTAGGCTCAAAGTTGGCTACTAGGGGATAATTTTTGGTTAAGGATATAAAAATGGTGTAAAAGGAAAAGGTTTACCTAATGCCTTAATCATTCTCGTGCTTGTATTCGGTCTATGGTCTCAAACGTATCAAAAGTTGCAAGTTCTACAATACGCGACTATTGGTCCACTCAAACAAAGAAACATATAAATGTAAATCTATGATAGAAAAGTGGCTCAAACCTCACGTATAAGGGTATGATATGTGATATGCATAAATTGCTAGTTCCTTAGGCGAATTATTCCCAAATAACCACCCCGCTAAATACCCGTTATGCTTATTAATTTGAACTTGACCATGACAAAAGACCAAATGGGTTGTGACATCCCTCGTTGACTTGGTTACTTGTGCTTTTAAGATCGCTTTCTAAACAAGAAATTTTAAAAAAAATTTGAAATTTTCCCCCATCCCCACACTTGAGGTAAACATTGTCCTCAATGTATAGAATTTAAATGAACGGGTCAAAATCTAAAACTTTTACTACTCCCCCATCCCCACACTTGAGGTAAACATTGTCCTCAATGTGCAATAAATAGAGTTTTAAAACGCACAAGGGATGTGACACGTCTAACCTTCCCAAAATCTCACCCCGGTAAATAAAATACAATGTACAATCCACTTATTCCTAACTAAGAATCAAAGTAAAAGGAAACACATGCACCTGATTTGTGTCGCTTGATACTCATATCTCCTTTGCCTCTTCATAAAAACGGTTGTCCCGCGAACATGTTGTACCTACAAATTCTAATCCTTGTGTAGAAGCATGCTTCTCACAACCATCAAAATTTGTTAGTTACCTAGTTCTACCCTTTTTATGAAACATATTACCAAGCCATGTGTTATTTCACTTTGATTTATGTTGACAATAATTTACAACAACAATAAACCTAACTCACTTTCGTAGGAATCACGGTTGCATTTAGCTTATGCAACAAGCCCTTTTAAACCCCCCAATAGCTTGGGAGGACGAGAGGTCTCGTGAGGGTTATATAGGGAACACACCCACAACGTTCATTTAACTAGGCAGAAATTAAATAAAAATGACACAGAAATAAAGAACAAAATATACAACAACAACATAAAATATACCATACCTCTACCGCTGATATCGCTCGTTTGGATTCACTGGCGGGTTGGGTTGGTATTGATAACCATTGAGGGTCTCGAACATCTCCCTATAGTTATCGAGGGGACTCTGCTCCCCTTGAGGCGGCGGTTGGTACGGAATCGGGATAAAGCTAGAACCGAATGCCTCGAGCCAATGAGGGGTGGGATCGGATGGGCCTAGTGGATGAGGAAGATTGGGGTAATCTGTCCACCCCGAGTGTTCGGCGTACGGGAGACCGGCTTGAAGGTCTCCTTGATGGCGCTCCTGATCGTGGAGTATCTTGGTGTTGTTAATCGCCATTTGGTGAGAGACAACCAAAGCACTCCAACGGCGTCGGTTCAATTCTCTTTCTTCATTTTGACGCCTAACCTCATCTTCTTCCCATGCCCGTCTTCAGGCTGCCTCATCCTCTTGCCTCTTCGCCAACTGTTCCATGTGTGACCTCTGCATTGCTTGGAACAATTGTTGCTCTTCCACAAACTTATCCATTCTCTCCCGATGGGTTACTTGAACTGCCCAAAACTCCTGCATTTGAGGTCCCTGTGCCTCCTCATAGGCTTCCCTCCTTCGGTTAGACTCTCGGCCTTCACCTATGCATGCAGAGACATTGTCATATATCTCTTGCTGTCCCCGATCAAAATTTTTGTAGGAGGGCACCCGTCTAATGTTCACAAAGCCCGCCACATCTGCATTAATTTCTCTATGCGGCCTCATGTATCTTTGTCTTGGTCTTTGTGGACCGGAGGGTTCAACTTCCTCCTCTTCATCACCCATCTCTTCATCTTCTCCCGATTCCGTTGGTGCCCCTGAAGTAAGGAACTCATACTTATGACCCAACCTGTCGGTCACAACATACTTGTTCCCCGAGAGTTTAACTTCTATATTCCAGTTCTTCTTCATGGAGGCCTTGTTAATTTCCTCCAACGGTTTAGTTACCCATAGTGACTCCGAAGGTAAGCAATTTTGTTGAACAATCATGGCACTAATGAGGCGTGCGTATGGAATAAAACGCCTCTGGGACGACTCCCGAGTAGCCCACGTATTCATCATCACTATGTGTCTCCATGACAATGTCGGGGTCCCGTATAGCAAAGAATGCACCACCCTACAGTCACCCGCTCTAACATTTCCACGATCACCAAACCTCACCAAAATGTTCTCAACATTAATCCCTTGGAGAATCTTTCCCTCAATCGTCATTTGTTTTCTCTTTGCCTCTCCCCCATCAATGTATGGTAAAATAGCCGCAGTCATCTGATCCGGGTCACCATCATTCATATGATTATCCAAAAATTGTTGCATAGTTGGATAGTCATAAGCTTGCACCCCCAGAGAATCAAAGCGTGCAATGCAATTGATTGTCTCGAAAGACATCGTCATTAACCCCCGGCCTGTTTTACCAACCAATTTCCACTCAGTAGGAGGACCATCTTTATTCACAAACCTCAACGTCGACAACCACTCGCACACATCCATCAAATACACCCGCGAAGTGTTATCTTCACACCAATCGAGCACCCTTTCCCAACCTTGGCGTTCAAACATTTGTGTTATTCCGATTTGTTTAAACTCTTCAACATTCACCACTCTTTCACATAAACTCCTTTCCGGAACTGAGGTACTCACTTTGTTAACCATTTTCCATTTCCAAAGCTTGGCCTCTAACTTCCTATCTTGGTACGCGGATAAGGATTTGTTCTTTTCATCATCCCATATCTTTGCGTTTTGACTATCCCTAAACTTTGCCCACTCCCAATCTTGTCTGTACAGTCTTGCATCCCCCTCTGCGATGGAGCTTAATTGCTCCCACTTCCTCGGTATTAAACCGGAAGAAGAACCGACTCCTAATGATGAAGCTTGCCCTGTAGTCTTTTGTCTTTTACCACCGGCCATAACTACAATCACAAACAAGCAAAACATCAATATAAACCCAAACCTTTACTAAAATCTCAACTTTGAACATGATGTGTGATGTTGACATTTTAATTAACAAGTGAATGTAAAATCGCCTCTTTAAACTTCCAAAGTCGCTCACTTTATCATATACTTATCAATTTCTTGTTAACCTTACAATTTATTATAATTTCCACAATATATTCAACATCACCTTCATGTTCAATCATGTTCATAACAAGTGTAATCACATCACCAAAGTTATAACATGCTCAAATTCCATCCAAAACAACCAATCATACTCAAATTCATGCTAGCATAACATACATTGTTTAAACAACCTACTCTTAAACTGAAAAGTCTAAAATTTCGGAAGAAAAACACTAAAATTATGATAATCCTGCATAAACTTGAGAAAAATTCGTACCTTTGATGTTATTAGACAAGAAGAACTAAGAAAAGATGGAAAGCAAGCAACTTGATGAACACCTCTTCAAAAACCCTAAACTTCACGACCCAAGATCTTGCAAATTAGCAAGAATTGATGAAAACCGTGTTGGGGGTTTTGTTCTTCTCGAAAAATCACACAAGATGGACACAAAAATCAGTTGAGTTGGCAGTGATTCTTATGGTCTTGTTGTGAATTGGGTTTAGTAAAACTGAGATTGGGTGAAGTGTGTGGTCAAAAATTTGTTTAGGTGAAGCTTGGTTGGGTAAAAATAGTGTTTTGTTCGGTTTTGTGCGTATAAGAACGAGCCACACGCGGGCAGAGAACGAGAGCCCATCGCCGACGGTGATGAACCCGTCGCTGACGGGCAAGGGTTATTGGTGATGGTGCCGATGGGTTAAGCTCCTGTCTACGGGTTATTTGTGCGTACGGGCTATTTTAAGAAGCCGTCGCCGACGGTCATGACCCCGTCGCCGACGGGCAATAATTTTTTCAATTTTTTTTTTGAAAAAATAGAGAGAAATTTATGAAACTTTTGTAAAGGGACTATGTACAATAAACATTCCTAAAAATTATTAAAAATCTTTTTGTGAATTTTTATAAGTTGAATTTTTGAAAACGCAATAGCCGTCAATGGCCCTACCACCCCCCAAAAAGTCGCCTATTGTCCTCAATGCACCTAACAAAGCCTAAAAACATACCTTGTGTCTTCATGCCCTGTTTGGAATGTCCGGACTTCACACAATCAAGAGAGATTAGTATGAAACGAAAACGATTAACATAAAAACACACAAACAAATAAATAATTGTACATAACTTTACACAAAATGTTACCGGTCCTTATCACTCGACCTCATAAATCGGGATACTTACCACGAAGCTCACCGATTCCTTGCTTTCATCTACCTTCTTGTTACCATCGAGAAACGGTTTTAGCCGATGACCATTTACCGTTTGTCGTATCCCATCCTTCGGGTCCTCGATGGTAACATCACCCAATTGTCCGACCCAGGTGATAACATAGGGTCCCATCCATTTGCTTCGGAGCTTTCCGGGAAAGAACTTGAGCTTCGAGTTGTAAAACCACACCTTTTGTCCAACCTCAAACTCTTTCATCCTCAGCTTAGCATCATGCGCCTTCTTCATCCCCTCCCGTAATTCCTCCAACTCGCATAGTTTGAGTTTCCGTTCATTACCTGCGTCATCATATTGAACATTAACCTCTTTAATAGCCCATAACGATTTGTGCACAAGTTCAACCGGTAAATGGCAATTTTTACCGTAAACCAACCGGTAAGGTGTGGTGCCTATGGGTGTCTTATGTGCCGTACGGTAGGCCCATAAAGCATCATTCAACTTAATTGACCAATCCTTACGGTCCGCCCGCACGGTCTTTTGCAAAATCTCTTTGATTTTCCTATTTGACACCTCGACTTGCCCGCTTGTTTGCGGGTGACAGGGGGTAGCAATCCTATGGTCAACACCAAACCGTACCTTGAGAAAATATTTTCCCAAACCGAAAATTTTTAAAATGAGATCCTCCATCACTTATGATGACACGAGGAATCCCAAACCTTGAGAAAATATTGGTTTGAACAAAATTACACACTACGGAATGGTCGTTCGTCTTGGTGGCTATTACTTCGACCCATTTTGACACATAGTCAACGGCCACCAAGATGTACAAGTTGCCATAAGAATTGGGGAATGGGCCCATGAAATCAATACCCCACACATCGAAAACATCGACTACAAGGATTGGTTGCATGGGCATCTCATCCCTTCTTGAAATACCCCCCATTTTCTGGCACTCTATGCAATTCTTTGAAAACTCATTAGCATCTTTAAAAATAGTAGGCCAATAAAGGCCACTATTCAACACTTTGTGACCCGTTTTGTGACCACTAAAATGGCCACCACACGCAAACGAATGTAGATGCTGCAATACGCTTGGAATTTCCTCATCATCTATGCATCTTCTAATCACTTGATCCGCACACTCCTTCCACAAGTGCGGTTCTTCCAACCGGTAATACTTGATTTGAGACATGACGTGTTGCCTCTTCCGTCTATCCCAATGTGCCGGTAAGTCACCTGTAACAAGATAGTTCACAATGTTAGCATACCAAGGAAACTTATCTAATCTCATAATGTGCTCATCAGGAAATGACTCATTGATCTCTACAGTTGTAGGATCCTCTTCAACCATCAACCGGGACAAATGGTCCGCCACAACATTCTCGGTACCCTTTTTGTCCCGTATCTCCAAATCGAACTCTTGGAGCAACAACACCCATCGGATTAACCTCGGTTTTGCATCTTTCTTCTCCATGAGGTACCTAACTGCAGTGTGATCAGAATAAATAATCACTTTACTACCCCATATATATGCCCGAAATTTATCCAAAGCATATACCACCGCAAATAGCTCTTTTTCGGTAGTGGTGTAATTCAATTGTGCATCCGAAAGAGTCTTACTCGCGTAGTATATGGCAACGGGTTTCTTTTCAACCCGTTGTCCCAACACGGCCCCCACCGCATAATCACTTGCATCGCACATAATTTCAAAAGGTAAAGACCAATTTGGCGATTGCAAGATTGGGGCCTCAACTAACTTCTCTTTCAAATTGTTAAAAACATTTTGGCAATTTTCATTAAAATCAAACGGTTGGTCTTTTAACAACAAATTACATAAAGGCTTGGTTATATCACTAAAACCCTTAATAAATCGCCGATAAAACCCCACGTGACCTAGAAAAGACCTAACACCTTTAACAGTCGTGGGATACGGTAAAGTAGATATAACTTGTACCTTAGCACGATCAACCTCTATCCCATGACTTGACACCACGTGTCCTAACACTATTCCCTCTTGAACCATAAAATGGCTCTTTTCCCAACTTAAGACCAAACTAGTTTCGACGCACCTTCTTAACACTTTATCTAGTTGGTCCAAACAAGCCTCAAAAGATGACCCAAAAATTGAGAAATCATCCATGAAGATTTCCAAAGACTTCCCCACCATATCTGAAAAGATACTCATCATACACCTTTGGAAGGTGGCGAGGGCGTTACATAATCCAAATGGCATTCGCCTAAATGCGAAAGTGCCGTAGGGACAAGTAAACGTGGTCTTTGCTTGGTCTTCCGGATGGATGGCGATTTGGTTATAACCAGAATAGCCATCTAAGAAACAATAAAATTTTTGCCCTGACAATTTCTCAACTATTTGATCAATGAACGGTAAAGGGAAATGATCTTTGGAAGTTGCGGTGTTCAACTTCCTATAATCAATACAAATTCGCCACCCGGTTACCGGCCGAGTGGCTACCTCTTCACCTGCGTCATTTTTGACGACTTGTATGCCTGCTTTCTTGGGAACCGTCTGTGTTGGGCTCACCCATTGGCTATCCGAGATCGGGTAAATAATACCCGCATCGAGCCATTTCAGCACTTCCTTCTTCACTACCTCCCGCATGTTCGGATTTAATCTCCATTGTGCATCTCGAACGGGAGTCACATTTTCTTCCGTGATGATTTTGTGCATCACCACCGAGGGACTAATACCCTTCAAATCAGCAATGGTCCATCCAATCGCCGCCCGATTAGTGACCAAAACACCCATCAATTTATCCTCTTGCTCCACGGTTAAATTTGATGCAATGATAACTGGGAGCGTGTTGCCTTCACCAACATAAGCATATTTGAGATGCTTAGGCAACACCTTCAACTCAACCTCCGGAGGCTCTGCTAAAGACGGCTTCAATTTAGTGTCAATGCTCTCCGGTAAACTCTCAACTTGGTGCGTCCATGTCGGTTTTCCATCTCTAACCGCAAGCACCTCCAAACTTTTCACTTCCTCGTCTATGCTCTTATCCATCTCCACCTGTGACCTGTCAAACATATAACAATCCTCCATTGTGTTTTCCCCATCTACGACTGTGTCGCAAAGAGGTATACACGTGTCAACGATGTCTGCCATATAGCATTCATCATCAACTGGAGGGTTCATAAGTCCGGAAAAAACATGCAACCTCAACCTTCGGTTTCCAAATGTCATGTCAACCGTTCCCGTTTTACAATCAATTTGAGAATTTGTAGTTGCTAAGAACGGTCGACCCAAAATCACCGTAGGTTGCTTGGTTGGGTCCTTTGCCACGTAATCAAGCACTAGAAAGTCCACCGGATAGTAAAAATCCTCGATTTTCACTATCACATCCGAAACAACTCCACGGGGTAGTTTGGGTGTCAAATCGGCTAACACCACGGTGGTGTTTGACGATTGAAGTGGACCAAATGTCACACCCTGGCTTTGCGGAAGCGTGGGTTTATTTGGTGTGACTTCTTAATACCATAGCGTAATCATATCAAGCTATATGAAAATAAAACCATGCAGATCATCCATTGATTTAAGTTTGAAAAGTAAAATACCACAACATTGTCTTAAGGCGTTGACACATGCAACGGAAATTACAACCTGATAACATAAAAACATTGTTCGAAAGACACAACCACAAACTTAAGATAGACGTAGTTTAAGAACTGTGACTCGTCCAGGTAAAAGCCACAACCCCTAAACTTGGATGATCCCATAACTCTAACGCAACGTGAAAATGTAGCATACCGTGCCAGATCCTTAGTTCCCTGAAATATATGTAAGTTGGAAAAATCAACAAAAATGTTGAGCGAGTTCATGTGTAAGTGAGTATGTAAAACCTTTGTAAGTATAAAATCCTGGTATGTAGCAAATAAGGAAAAAGAGATCGATTAATGTGTAGCTAATACATTAATAAGTGACATGGCCTAGGAAGCACTCAAACCTGTAACGCGGATTTCATACCGGTCCTTCCGGCGGAACGACATAGTCACCACATGCAGCCACACGCTGGCCCATGTGTGGGGCTCGCAACACCCGATAGATCTATCACTCATGCCTCTCGGTCCTTATACAAGGATTAATGGTCTTACGATAATAGCCTATCCAGTCACGTGATCTAGCAGTAGGTTCCTTAGCTAATCATACCGTGTATAAAACGTTTGTAGTAAATGTAACATGTATTTCACCCCCGCATTTTAAAAACTGAAAACAGTTAAGAGAAAAGGGGGACATGAACTCACCGAAGTGCGTCTCTAAAAAGTATCTCCCAGAAAATCTGCTGTGCGACGACCTACACGTACTAACTTCTATTAGACGGACGACCGTGCCTTAGTTTACGGTTTAATGTCTTTGGGAAATAGTTAGGCAACTATTTCGTGTTTACACTTCGTAATTATTTTGTAAATATATTCCTTCCCAAGGATGGGGGATTTAATACATGTGCGTTCGTATAACTTTGAAATATATTATTAAGTCTCACTTAATAAAATATATTTTATTTCATTTGTCCAAAAATACTTCACTTCCAAAATATAAATATTTTTCCTAAAAATATTATATTTTATTCCATACAATTTTCCAAAATAATATCCTTGTCAAAATACACGCTTATGAGTATTTTCTGAAAATACGTAAGTTACGGATAAAGATCGGGTGGTAATAGTAATACCGTTGTAACTTAATATTTATTGTGAAGGCGTTAGAATTATTTTGGAGTCGTTAATATTTGGTAATATTATTTTTACCCTAAAAATAATATTTACGTAGTTCACAAAATAATCACAAAAATTTACACAAGTGTTGTTATGAAAATATATATTCTAAATATATATTTTAGCAAGTTTTATTTTGTGAAAATCCCACCTCCGACACTTGCTTAATAAAAATCGTGACGAAATATATTTGGAAAAATAAGTTAAAAATATATCCATAACACTTGTGATAAAAATATTTACAAGTGTTAGATTTTTGGAAAAATTTCGCCAGAGTTTCCTCTGTAACTGGAGGTGGCCACGCTTTCAAGCGTATCATTTTCTTTTATAATTCAAATCAACAATATTCCCAACATTAACAAACGACATTTCGACATCAACTAGTCCAAAATAGATATAAATCGCAAAACACATGAACTTGTGGTTTGTGTAAAATTTGTAGTAACTTTCCCCATATTTTTAGTAGATCTTTTATAAATAAACTTGGTTTCTTTGAGAACCTTGTTTTTAAAGAAGATACATCTTTACAACTTCTTGTCAAAAATTACAAAAATAATTCATTGTTAAAACTCTTTGTTACACAAGTGTCTACACACTTGTGTGTTCACAAAAATCACTTTTGTTTAGGAAGGATCCGGCTTTAAAATTATGATTTCATTTTACACTTGGTCCTTCGAAAATACCACTTGTAGATCCGTAGATCTACTAGTTTAGAACTCCTTTTTACAAAAGAATCATACACAAGTTCATGGTTAAGTAATAGTGTTCTTCATCTAACCACTTTTCACACTTTAATATACACTAGGTCATGTTCCATGAACATGACTTAGTCGGGTTAGATGACGATCCGAACTAACACTAGCATAATACAACACTAATTAATTATAACAAAACTAGTTTTATAAGTTTTACACCAATATTTACTTATTAACCACCAAGTTCATCACCTTTAGTAGACTTTTAATTTTTGTTCATACATGTTCATAAATTTCAACCGTCAAAATTCTTATTAACCACTTTAGAATAGATCAAAAAGGCGTTTAGAGTCACTTACTACTAGCTCGAGGCTAGGGAAGAAACTAGTCAAAAAACGAGTGGTTAAAAGCGTTGGGGTGAGGTCCTTGACGATCCGCAAGCACCGGGTCTCCTCGTATGCGATCCTTCACCCTTGGTTGTATATAAGTAGAAAGCCTTGATAGAAAATGAAAGTGATGTTGGGTGTGTATGTATGTTCGGCCGTAAGTGCCAAAGGGAAAGAAAGGGTGGAACTAGTTAAGTGTTTGGTGAATGTGAGGTTTATCCATAAGGCTTCCTTTATAAACTTTTATTTGCTAAAACCCAAGGGATGCAATGTCTAGATGATATTAAACATGAGATTATAAAAATCAAAAAAATAGGACAAAGTGTGTCACCTATTATGGTGACCGATCGGACGAGGGGTGGGGGGGTTTGGTTTGGGTTTAACTAATTAGTTAAGGTAGTCTAGTTAGTTTATTTAATTTAATTAGTTTAGTTTAGTTTGTGTGTAGTAAATTATAACGGGTGTTAGGGTATTCGGGGACCCTAACTGGCTCAGAAAAAAAGAAAACAATGTAAATGTCAATAATTTTATGTCCCGGGTTAAGTCCGGTTGTTCGGTTGGATACTAGTCCGTTAAAGTGCTAAATAATTATTTAAAGTGTCGTTAATATTTCTTTTAGTGACACAATTTATTCCCGACACTATGGAAAGTGTCTAGTAATATTTTTCCAACTTTTTGCACTTTACTAGTTTAGATAAATGCTGAATTTTTATATTAAAGTGCAGAATTTTGTACTCAAGGTACGTTTTAGGCACATCCGGTCACTATAACTAACACCTAGTGACGCAGTTCTACAACCCTCATTTCCCTACACTCTCTACTAGTGTAGTAATATATTCCTGGCTCATACTGGCCTTAGAGACAGTAACTGTCTGATGCTGGCTATGTCAGCATGTTTACTGGGTATCCCGTATAGTGTGCTCACTGTGCTTTTGTGCATCAAGGTTGTCACTGAAGCTTTGTGTAAATAATGGAGTGACAGTTTATAAAGTATGATGCAAGTATGTGTATATATCAGAAATCAGTAAGCAGTTTAATCACAGTTGTAAGCAAGCACAGTAATTAAGCCGTAGTTAAATATTAATTAATTCGTACGGATACCTGGTTTGGTGAGGGTTGTCACACCAAACTCGTATTGGTCATACAAACTACCCGGTAGAATGCTCACGCTAGCACCAAGATCTAGAAGTGCCCGGTTGATTTTAAAATCGCCTACTTGAATTGAAATGATAGGCGCACCCGGATCTTGGAGCTTAGGTGGAAGGGCACCCGAAAGAATCGAACTCACGTTTTCAGTTAAATCTAATTTTTTTGGAAATTTGTGAGTGCGTTTTTGGGTACACAAATCTTTCAAGTACTTAGCATACGACGGTACTTGTTTGATTGCATCCAAAAGAGGTAAATTTATTTTTACTTGTTTAAAAATTTCCAACAACTCTTCTTGTTGTGGACCTCTTTTGTTTACAATTTTCTTTATGGGTCCCTTCAATGCTTCGGGATAAGGGGCGGTATTAGCCTCCACACCCTTTTCCTTAGCCTTGGGGACGGGGATGGTCACAACGGGAGTTTCATTGTTCTTTTTCAAGTCATTTTTATTTTGACCCGTTTGACCATTCTCATTCTCATCCTCACTAGCATCTTCCACCACCCCTTCAACAAACTGGGGTGATGGTGTTTTGACACCATTATCAACGACTCGACCACTACGTAAAGTAATTTTATTAATTGGTACCTCACGTGTGTTCCTTGAGTTTGACCCTTGATGTTTAGGGTTCACCGCGGTGTCACTAGGGAGCCTTCCCGTGCTTCCTCTCATTTGAGCCATTTCCTCCGCGAGTTGGCCCACTTGCTTTGCCAATGCCTCATGTGCTTTATCCCGAATCTCGTTTGTCTTCTTTATCTCCTTGATATCATGGTGAGATTCTTTTATATTGTTTTGAGATTCTTTTTGCATATTCAACAAAGCATCCATTTTGGCACCCAAATCATCGCCACCGGTTTGATTATTCGACCCGCTTCCATTACCGCCTTGGTTGTTGTAATTCCTTTGGTACCCACCTTGGTAATTATTGTCCCTACCTTGGTACCCTTGGTTGTAATTTCGTTGATAACCTCCTTGGTTACCACCTTGACGGTTTTGATATGATGATCCGCTTTGACCTCCTTGGTTACCCGATTGAAAATTCGGGTTCATTTGATTTGAAGCATTACCATATCGGAAGTTAGGGTGATTTCTCAAACCCGGATGATAAGTGTTGGAGTTCATGTCATATTGCTTCCTATCTCCATACACTTGGTTGACTTCCTCTGTGTAGTCACTCGGCCCCGTTGGACATTGTTTCGCTCTATGTCCAATATCACCACAACCTTCACATACCTCGAATTGAACCACGTTTACTTCCTTTTTCTTCATTCGAGCCATTTCCCGTTCTAAAGTAGAAATCCGATCTTTAGAGTCAAGATCGGGAAGTGACCGTGAAATGGGATGCTTCTTAGCTCGATCGGCTGATTCTTTCTCTTTCGAACGTTTACTCATCCGTTCCAATAATTCCCAATCATCATCTTCATGATTGCTTAGAAGGGTCCCATTGCTCGTTGATTCAAGTCGGTTCCATGTGTGGTCATCTAAACCCCGTACAAAGCACTTAACCAACTCCCACTTCTCGATTTGATGTGGGCATCTTCGCATCATTTCTTTAAATCTTGTAAAGGCTTCATGCAACGGCTCGCCCGATAATTGGCGAAAAGACCTAATTTCATCACGAGCATCATCGGTCTTTGCCATAGAATAGTATTCATCTAGAAAAGCTTGTTGCATTTCTCCCCATGTGCGGATGCTATTGGCCGGGAGTGTAAGGAACCATTGCTTCGCTTTATCTTTCAATGAAAATTGGAACAAACGAAGTTTAACCTCATCTAGTGCAAAGTTATGCCCCCCGATAGTGCTGCAAATGGAAGAAAACTCTGTCAAATGTGTGTACGGTTCCTCGTTAGATCTTCCATTAAAATGAGGAAGTATGTTGATGTAATGTGGTTTACAATCAAACATCCTCCTCTCATAAAAGATTGGTGAGTCGTTCTCGGTGACAACCGGCCTAAAACGATCATTCACTCCCCGTGGAGGTCGTTGACGACGTTGTGGACCGTTAACTTCTTGATCGACCGGTCTTCTATTATCCCGTCTTTCACCTCTTCGATCATCTCTTCGATCCTCTCTTCTATTATCCCTTGGGTTACCACCTCCCACGAAACGAGGAATCCGGTTAGGGTTTGCATTGTTGTTGTTGTTATAAAACCCATCATTCCGGTTCCGTTGATCATTGTTTCGTGGTTGACGGTTGTTCCCATAACCATCATTTCTTCCACCTCCGTAACCATATTCGTCGTCCCCAACATAATTGGCAATTTGGTAGCCAAATTCCTCATCATCATACCTTCTAGGGTTGTAAACGTTTCCCCTATTCACGTAGCCCCAATCTTCATCATCGTTAGCCCTATCATCATAGTATCCCCCGTCATCCGAATTTTCCGTATGAACACTCACATGTTCCGGCGATTGATAACCGGGAACACTATACGGTTCATCATCGGGGATTGCATTCCTCAAGTCATCGATGTTGAAGAATGGGTCTTCATTTGCGGGATTGCCGTGATCACGATTTCCCCGACGGTCGGAATTGACATTTCGGTCATCTAACTTGATGGGTAAAGAGGTTTGTCGATGAAGGTTTTGTTGTTGATGTGTTCTTTGGTTGTTGTTGGGATTTTGGTTTTGGAAAGGTGGTGTGGGTGGTCCGGTATTGTTGTTATTACCACCCGGTCGCCCTTGAGGCATAGGTTGAACATTTGGATCGGCATTGAAATTGCTTCGGTATTGATATTGGTTCGGGTTATGGTTTTGGTTTTGGTTTGAGTTTTGGTTCGCCATTGAATCGGTTTCAATGGTCGGTGTGAGTTGTGGTGTTTGGTTGGTTTGATTAGAAGCAAGTGTCGCCTCTAACCGGCTTGCTAAGTTTCTTCTTTCTACTCTTTCGATTTCCGGTTCGTAGACTAAAGGTGAAGTCCTCCCGGAGTTCCGCGTATGCATGCACTACCTGTAACCTGCACAAGTAACACACCCGCGTAACAAGGAAAAAGACAAAGTGCCAAAAGAAAGCTAAACAATTTAAACAGTTAATCACGCAAATTCAAACAATATCCAAACACAAAGCGCACGCACTCCCCGGCAACGGCACCAAAATTTGATCGGAGTGTCGCGCTCCGGTCAAAGATAATATTTATAAGCCCAATTTACCCTTAACAAATAGCTAGTGGTAGCAAGGGGTCGAACCACGAAGAGTATGTGGTTTGTGTATGGATTTGACTGAATTATAAAGAATTGTCACAATTATGAAGCTTGCCAGATATTTTTGTATTTTTGTTTAGTAGAAAGATGTGAATTTGAACTACTGGAATTGGATTAATTAATTAACAACTACTAATTAACGATTGCAAAAAATTTGGATACTAGAACAATAATAATAAAAAGGAATCACACCCGGTTTCGGTAATTGTTAACCTAGGGTTTCTACAAGTTTTAGTTTCAACTCAAATGCATTCGATTAACGGATTTAGTGTACAGTGAATTAGGTGCTACTAGCGATCAACTTCCCGAAGAACGGACAAAAAGACACTTTGTAATAAAACAAATAAATCCTAACAATGATAATGCACAATTACATATCATTATTTCGCAACGTCATAACTTTTAACATCGCTCGACAAGTCACGAATTCGCAACAAATGTAATACTATTATCAAGAGTTTCAAAAACCAAATACAAATTGTCACTAAGTTGAACAAGAACAATTCGAAACCCTAAAATTAACAACTACCTACACCGAGGTGAAACCGAGATGATTAGCCGCTCATGGTTGAAGAAGCTTGATCACCGGATGTTTGGAACGTGAGTGAAGACATCTTGAAGCTTTGATGGATGAATTAATGGTGAATGATGATGGGTTGGTGAAGGATGATGGTGGTAGGATTGATGATTGATGATATGGAGAACTAGGGTTTGGATGGATGAATTGATTATGTAAAATGGATGATGATTCGGTTGTTGTGGATGTTCTTGATGTTCCAGATGGAATGGTAGGTGATTGGTGTTGATACTTCGCTCCAAGATGAAGATTCAAACTCCCCAAGGGTGTGTAACTCCCAACTTCAATGCCCAAGAACCAATAGAAATCGACTTTTTCCACAAAACCCAAAAATTCGCGACGTTGAATTCTGCTACCCGTCGCCGACGGGTCCTACCCCATCGCCGACGGGCTCCCAAAAATGTAAAAGTGGCCGACGCTTTATTTGTCTGTATACGGGTCATTTTGGTCGACGGTGTTGTTTAGAGGCCGTCGCCGACGACTTGGGACCTGTCGGCGACAGGCTCTCCAGCCTACTTCTCCGATTTCTTCATTTCGTGCTTCCGGTTGATCTGTAACGCATCCTGGTGCTCCGGTTCTCGACCCGGTGACCCGTAAAGCTCCCGAAAAGCTCCTTAAACTTCGTTAAACCTGCATAAACACAAATCTAATTAAAAGTAGGCCATTCAAGATTAAAACTCTTATAAAAATATAAAGTTATACAATTACGAGCACCGGTTTTCAACCACGCATCAGTCTGGTTCTGGGTCTGCATTTTTTTTTGCCCAGCTCAAGTTTTTACAAAAACACAACTTCAAAATGCCATAACTTTTTATCTACTTGTCCGTTTGTACGAATCTTTTTCCTACGCGTTCGTAATTAAATTACGGACCCGTTTATCACCTTGGTTTGCATAAAATTTGATTTATACACGATTGGATCATAAATTTCTTAGGTGATTATTCGACCCGTTTGGCATTATCATCACTCTACATGCTATAGAATCAATAGTTAATTCCTATCATATTTACCCATCCGGGCTTGTCGAACATTAACGTTTTCGTTCCCACCAAAGAGTTTACGTAGGCGTTTACATTTACCGTTTCATTTGTATCTATCTAAGCATTTAACCACAATTTACTTCTTAGTCTATTTTGACCCGTTTAGGGGACTTTTGAGCATTTAAACGTTAAAGTCACTCTTTTCACTTCGCATCTTTTATTCACATACTAAACAACTAATTTTATTCCACCACAAAAATTTTGTGGTGGATTTAACATAAGGAATCCAAAATCCCAATTTCTACCCTTCGGTTAGACATTTTACGCATAAGACCCGTTTTTAGACATTCGCCCCACGAATATCATTACCTATAATTTTTATACATAACTACGGACTTCGTAATCATAATACAAATTCCTAGGCAACCTCTAAGGGTCGTTTCCCCGTTTTACCCAACAAGGACTTTTTGGTCAATTTTATGTCCTTCATTTTACGGCGAAGGACCATCACTATCAATTTGACCAAAATTGCACATTTAACTTTAAATTCAAATAGGCGTACCTGGCTTGAGTCATAGGATTGACCCGTTTAAATATCTCTTACTATTAATTTCTAATTAATACCAACGCGAACCGTATGATATTTCCTGAAATCACAAAACTCAACAAGCGATCATCAATTAATATTGTCAAATGATCTTGCCAATGCCATTTGACCCGTTTAGTCCGAACGACCATTTTCCATTATGAGATGATATCTAGTTACCATCTCGCCCTTTTTACCCATTCCGGTTTACACCATAATGTAATGTTTCAAAATTTCTTATTAGTTCATCGTCACATGACTAATTTACCAAATTTACCCCTTTTTGCCATTGCTTATGATTTCTCACCATTGCACTAGTTCCGACTCATATTATTTGCGTCGGAACATTATAACTCTATTACTAACTTTTCCTTATTAATTTTCAATACACACAACTGATGTATACTAAAAAGGGTGTAAGCTTTTACTTACCTCGCATCCAAATTACGCTTTCCTTTTCGTACTTGCTCCGTTTGACCCGCTTCATTCCCAAGCCTCCATCTAGCTTGTCAAGAGTCAAACTATCATCATAATTCACAAGGTGGTTAGATTAGTCATTATAACCACGACTATTCCACATTACGTATTTTCTATGTCAAAACTACTATTCGACTCCGTCCATGGTTAGTTTAACTCTTCAAAAGTTAACTACCCTTAATTATATGATATGTGCATATAAGCTAAATCAACTTCATGATTAAAATTTGTATTACCCCACATCACACGTAATTAGTCGAACTAGGAAATTACGCGTTTGATTCATAATTTCAACATATGAACATTGTGGGCATAATTTATAACATCAACAATCAAGTTTCGTATCACTGAAAATAGGCTGTTTTTGGTGACCTGTTTAACCTGTTTACAAGTCTTCAAAAATTATGATTTTTTTATGTGGCGTACCTCTCGGTGGGTTAGACCATGTGTTAAAATTTCAAGATCTAACTCTTTACCAAAAACTCGTAAAAATTCATTTACTAAGCTGCAATCAGATTCGTCACTTCTGACTGCAGCTTACGGAAAAATTCATTTAAAATTCCTCGTTTATCCGATTGACGAAATTCCAATTGACGATTCTTTTATTCACTTAAAACTTTCTACAGTAAGAATTTGAGATCATAACTAAATTCCTAAATTGAGTTATGACATTCGTAATGGGCTGCAAATTCTGCCAGAAAACGCAGCTTGAACATTTGATACGGAAAAATTCATAAAACGCTCAATTTTCGTCGAAAAAATGCGATTCCAGTGGGGTTTTAAAGATATTTCCTGGAATAACATTTTAGACTCAAGAAACACATGTTTTTATCACGTTTTGTCCAGGTTACAACCAATACAAGTCGGCTGTAAATTCTGATCAAGAGCCGTTTGAATTCAGCTTTCAATTTAAGCTTGTTCTTGACATCATAACACTATTTTTTGCAATCAAAACCCTAAAAACATCTCATACATGAATTTAGTATCAACAAAATCTGAATTTACTTGAGCTAAGCATGATTTCAACATATACTTGTCTAGGGTTTACTCCTAGACACTACTATGTTCCTATTCTATCCATATAACAAACATGCAACCATCAATTTCGAATTTTCTAAGATCACCTAGAAATTCAACTAGAGATTTCTCATGAAATTCACATACCTTACGACTTCTTTTTCAGTGGAGATCACTATTTCGTGCTCGGATTTCATTTTGAAACAGAAATTGGCATTTAATTTGGACAATTTGCATGAACTAGGGTTTGGTGGAGGATGTTTGGTCACCCCCTGCGTTCTTGATCGAACCAGACACATGTTTGGTGTTTTAAATTTTGTTTTAATAATATTAGTTTCAAACTTAACACCTTTGGTCCCCAAACTATTATTAGGTTCTTATTTTAGGTGTTTTTAACCTTCTAACATATTACTACAAGGCTTCTTTCTAACTAGGTTATTTTTATTCCTAGTTATTTTAATGGTTTCGGGAAATTATAACCCGTTTTATTTTAAGTCCCGTTATCTCGGGCCTTATATATATACTTTGTTTCCTCAACAGCCTTTATTCCTTTTTATTTAATATTAGGTTTCTTTATTTAATCCCTAATATTTACCGGGTTAACTTCACCACTAACGGTACTTTACCCGTTCATAAATATTAACGTGGTTTGAATACCAAACCCGTTTTCGGGGTGTTACATTGGTCCCTGTGGTTTGGGTAGTTTTGTCATTTTAGTCCAAATCTCAAACTTTTTTACATCTGGGTCCTTGTGGTTTCACTTTTATTGCCATTTTAGTCCAAAATTCAAAAACCCTCATTTTTTACTGTTCCAACATGCCTATATTGTCTTTTTGTCCAGGGGCATTTTGGTCATTCTGATTTTAATATAACATATTAATAATTAATAAACTAAATTAGTATTAACTTTATGTAATCCATTTTTGTTCAGATCATCTTCTTGCCAAAACCAGAGATTTCAGCGATGGAACACCACCTGCCACATCCCTCTCGCACCACCACCCCCACCACCACCTGCGCCAAAACCAGAGATTTCTCCGGCTTCATTTCACCCAACCGATTCAGATCCGAATCACACCAATTCAATCAAACCTGATTCAATCAACAATGAGGTAACTTATGACACAAACCTGATTAAATCAATAATGAGGATTCACACGAATTCAATCAAACCGGCGTCATCGTCTTCATCATCGGCATCATCCTCATCATCGGCATCATCCTCATCACCGGCATTGAAACCCTAACCCTAACCCCCAATTTCGCGTCGAAACCCTAACCCTAACCCCCAATTTCGCGTCGAAACCGTAACCCTAACCCCCAACTTCCCCGGTGACGGCGGCGGAGGTGTTGGTGTCAAATCTGAGATATATGTTCCTGTCAAGTGCTGAAAGTTGAAATGAATGGCGGATTTGACAGTTTTTGTATCAGATGCGGTTGTTTTGATGCAACCGCTGAAAGTTGAAACGAATTACAGGTGGTTAGGTTGTGACGGGTGGTTGGAGGTGCCACCACTGTTCCTTGGGCGTCATCGGAGTTTTGGTGTAGTGGTGGTGCGGTGGGGATGGTGGTGGTGCTGTGGGGGGCGGTGGGGATGGTGGTGGTGCTGTGGGGTGGAGAAGATGATGGTCTGCGGTGAACTCTGTGTGAAGAAGAAGTTGGTTGAAGAAGAAGATGATGGTATTTAATGTATTATAATAATTTCAAATGACCAAAATGCCCCTGCACAAAAAGACAAAATAGACATGTTGGAACAGTAAAAAAATGAGGGTTTTTGAATTTTGGACTAAAATGACAATAAAAGTGAAACCACAGGGACCTAGATTTAAAAAGTTTGAGATTTGGACTAAAATGGCAAAACTGCCCAAATCACAGGGACCAAAATGGCAGTTTACTCTCTAAAGAATTACTAAAATTTATTAAACGGTTGTTCGGTTTTACACAAAAAAATAAAAAATTAAAAAAATATATATGGGTCGTATAACCTTATATGCCCCGTATACAGATCTTAAAACCAAAAAACCTGATCAAACCTCAAAAAATAAACACATTTGGCCGTATAACATTATATTGTATGTATACGGGTCGTATAATATTATACGACCCGTATACATGTAAAAAAAAAGATTCCATTGCATTAATTTATGTGAAAAATCATTTTATACGGGCCGTATAACCTTATACGGCCCGTATACCCTAGGGGATGTGAAAATAAGGTTATAGGGGTGTTTGTATATTATTGCCTTTGAACAAATGCCTTAGAGCATTCACATTTCTTCCATCTTTTTTACCTTATAATTTCACTAAAAACAACTATATTTTTTCTCTCCTTTCAATTAAATAATATTTTGAGTAAACTGCTATTTTGGTCCCTGAGGTTTGGTCACTTTTGGCACTTTAGTCCAAAACTCAAACCTTTTAAATCTGGGTCCCTGTGGTTTCACTTTTGTTGCCATTTAGGTCTAAAAGTGAAATTAGCTAATATTTGTCTAATAAAATCCTGTTATTTTGTCTTTTTTCTCAGAGACAAAATTGTCAATATAATTTTATCATAACACATTATTAATTAAATTAATTAAATTAAATAACCCTTTGACCTTATAAAAGCAGACTTATCATCTTCATATTCCCCAAACCCAAACCCAAACCCAAACCCAAACCCTAATCCATCATCTTCTCCAAACACCATTCTCCTGTAGCCGTGTTGATTGACAATGGTGGTATGCACATGTGGAGCCCCAACCCAACTGAGAACATCCTGGACAACACAAAACCCAGTTCCTCATTTTAATCGCTGCAACAAACCATCAAGCTGTAGTTTATCAATCCTTGTAATATGGAGTTTTATGGGGCAATTGCTCTGGTTGAAATACACATTAACCCTGATCTCTACAATCCTAAAATTCACTCAATCATGAATGGGGCTATTGCTCTGGTTTAAATAACAATAAAAAAGTATAGGAAAACTCACAGATTTGCGAAAGGATGATCAACTGTAACGACGGCCGAAGTTCATCCAATTCCGGTGAGATTGTTGATCCGGCTAATTTTGCAAACGAAGAACAAAAGATTTTTTGGTGGAATTGTTCATGTGTAAAGTTTCTAAGTTGTTGTCTAGACTCGTTTTAATACTCAAACTCGAGCGATACTCTGCTAAAAGGAATGATTTACGAATAAAGGAAAGCTCTGATTGATGATTTGATAACAATTCGGTTGATTATAAAATCATCCCTAAAGGAAAGCTCTGATTGATGATTTAATTTAATTAATAATGTGTTATAATAAAATTATATTGACAATTTTGGTTCTGAGGAAAAGGACAAAATAACAGGATTTTATTACACAAATATCAGCTGATTTTATTTTTGGACCAAAATGGCAATAAAAGTGAAACCACAGGGACCCAAATTTAAAAGGTTTAAGTTTTGGACTAAAGTGACAAAAGTGACCAAACCTCAGGGACCAAAATGGCAGTTTACTCTAATATTTTATTATAAATATAAATAACTAGAATTACGACCCGCCGCAATGCGGCGGGGATTCTTTAGTTATAACTAAGTCGATTTAGGACGCGCACGTTATGTTGAACCTGTCAAACGGGAAAAATAGACGATATAAAAACGTTCACCCACACACGCACGTTGCGTCGTGTTAACTCGCAAAATTTAGAACGAAACGTAAAAACGCTAAACCAAAGACGCACATTGCGATGTGTTAAGTCACAAAATTTAGAACAAAGCATAAAGCGAAAAATTTGCGCAAAATGAAAACTATAAAGGACCAAAGTTGAAAGTAAAAAAAGTTGTGAGGATAAATTGCAAAAGATAAAAAGTTTTGTGTTAAAAGTAAAAAAACCAATAGTTTTGAGTTAAAAGTAATTTATAAAATACTTTTATGTGAAAAGTAAAAAAAATCAAATTTTTATTGAAAAACCCCCAAAGCTAAGGTTACAACAACCATATGCATAACCATTTTTTTTTAAAAACCCCCCAAAGCCAAGATTACAACACATAAGTAAAAAAATCAAAGTGGTTAAATCGCAAAAGATGGAAACTTTTGAATTAGAAGTAAAAAAATCAAATTAATCAAAGGGGTTAAATTACCAAAAATTAGAACTTTAAACTTAAATTGTCAAAGATTAAAACTTTAGGGTTAAAAATGAAACAAAGATTAAAAATTTTAAACTTAAATTGTCAAAGAATAAAACTTTAGGGTAAATTGTCAAAAATTACACAAATATCAGCTGATTTTACTTTTGGACCAAAATGCCAATAAAAGTGAAACCATAGGGACCCAGATTTAAAAGGTTTGAGTTTTGGACTAAAGTGACAAAAGTGATCAAACCTCAGGGACCAAAATGGCAGTTTACTCTAATATTTTTTTATAAATATAAATAATAGATACTTTTGCATCGGTAATTGAGTTGCCTAACTTATCTATGTTTTTTGTTTTTGAATTTAAATGCATAAGGTGATAACACTATTAAATAATTAATGAATGAGAATTTACAAAAAGTGGTAGCAACATTGGCAACAAATGATTATTATCTATAAGACTAAAGGGAGTGGGGCATCCTTTTGAGAGGGCGTCTTGCGACACGTGGCGCCACGTCAGATTAGAGGATTTTGAGCAAAAAAGGGGGAGTGGGGCAACTTTGCTGGGTAGGGCGTCTTGCGACACGTGCCACCCATTTAATTTTGATTTTTTTATGTTAAAAATATAAAGTGTTATATATATAGGTGATTTGGTTAAAAAAAACAATAATTGGTCAAAGTAGCCGTTGGAGGGGGGAATTCTTGATTTGTGTGAGGAGCTTGGCGACGAGAAGAGGACGCCCAAAGGGGGGACGCCCCATGGAACGCCTAATGGGGGTGGTGTGCGGGGCGGCCTTAGGCGTCTTGGAGGGGGAGAACGCCCCACTCCCTTTAGTCTAAATGGATTTATCTGATAGTCATTTTTTAACGACAAATTTGAACTACTAACAGACCACTAGAGTATTAATAGGTCTAACTGATACAGTGTTTATATTCATTTATCAATAACCATTTATTATTCTACCATCAGCAATAATAAATGGTTAACTCATTGTAATTGATACATAATTTTTAATGGCAAATGTTACCTAATTGTTAGACCATGTGTAGTGGTAACAACTTATAATGCCCCAATCATGGGGCATTATCCGACACGTGTCATCCCAGTCAGCATGGGGCATTATAGCATAAAGTGGTGTAGTGGGGCATTATTCCCATAACGCCCATGCAATCATTTCCCAATTTTTTTTTAAACTTTAAATACTTCATTAAATAAAAAAAATACAATACTAGAAATAAAAAAATTAAAATCCGATTAAATAAAAAAAAATACAATACTAGAAATAAAAAAATTAAAATCCGATGAAATTAAAAAAAAAAAAAAACACTAGTTTTCATCTTCGCTTTCTTCACCCTCGCCAACTTCGTCTTCCTCGTCCTCCGTTTCTTCCTCTCCCTCAGGTGGTACATACCGAACCGACCATGCGTGGTGTAGCAAATCAACCATTAACTGGGAATGGTACGGTTCGTAACGCAACTCTCGCGCATTATTCACTCTTTCTTCCATTGACGCCTGTGGATGCTCCTCTTGAACGGCTTCTGGCATATTGCCTTTCCTTCGTCTTCCAAAATCATGTTGTGCATGATTATACACGCGTACATAGCATCTCTCATTTTTTGCTTGCTCCATGCACGTCAAGGATTTCTCAAATAATGCCAGCGTTGTTTAAGAACCCCAAAGCATCTCTCAATGTCTTTTCGTGAAGACTCTTGAACCTTTTTAAAGTATGCTCTTTTTTCATCAAAAGGATCACTATACGTCTTCACGAAAATCGAATACCTAGGATATATTCCGTCGCTCAAATAATATCCATGAGGGTAGTAGTTTCCATTTGCGTAAAACGACGCTTTTGGAGCTTTGCCAGAAATCCACTCCTCTAACAGCGGAGATTGTTCAAAAACATTGATATCATTGCATGACCCGACCACGCCAAAGTAAGCCGACCAAACCCAAAGGTCCTGTGAAGCAACCGCCTGAAGAATAATAGTGGGTCCTTTTTGGTCACCCCGTGTGTGTTGGCCTCGCCATGCAGTCGGACAGTTATTCCAACGCCAATGCATGCAATCTATGCTCCCGATCATACCAGGCAAACCATGCTCAACATTATGTACCTCGTAGATCTTTTGAAGGTCGTCCCATGTGGGCGTTCTAAGATAACGCGCACCGTACACATCAATTATACCTTTATAAAAAAACATAGACAAAAAAAAAAAAGTAAAGTATAGGAATTATTGGACTTAAAAAAAAATAGACAAACATAAGCTTAAAAAAATAAATTGTAAACATACTCGAGGTTTAAAAAAAAAAGTAAAGTATAGGAATTTTACCGCGACAAAAATGCTCCAAGCTATCTCTCGTTGTTTTCTCCGCCATTTTTAGATACTCGTCGTTGATGTCGGTAGTGTTTCCATAAGCAAGGATTCGTAACGCCGACGTACACTTTTGGATACCGGTAAATCCAAGTTCCCCTCTCGCTTGTTTAAAATAATCGTAGTTGGCTTCCAAGTCGTCGACTATGCGTAGAAATAACCGCTTACTCATTCGGAAACGACGCCTAAACATTTCGTTCGAATATGTCGGCTCCTCATCAAAATAATCTTTCATCAAACGATCGTGTGCCCCGCGTCGGTCTCGTTCAATATAACCTCTTTTACTTTTTTCTGCTTGGGGGCGACGACAATGCTCGACATATCTCATCGCTAGTTGACAAGCACTCGTAACCGCCTCTTGCTCAACCTCCTCATCGGTTGAACCATCGCCATCCGCAAAAAACTCGTTGTAGTAATAATTTACCATGGATGAAGAACTAGGAGAATCCATCAAGTTTTTTATAAAATGGTTGTATTTTTTAGAGGGTTTTTGTGATGTTTTGGTTGAAAATGAATGAGTTTATATATATAGGGGGGAAATGAAATTAAAAAAATAAATAAATAAAACTAGCCGTTTAAAAAAACTAGCCGTTTGAGTTGGGATTGGGCATTCAAACCATGGTTCAGCGTTTTAATAAACACGCCGGGTTAATTTTTTTTCAAAAAAAACGCCCGGAAACGCGCTATGTAGTGGGGATCTCGGCGTTATCCGGCGTTTTTTTTGAATTTTTTTTAAAAAAAACGCCCCACTACGGGGGGACTTACAGTGTTTACATTCATTTATCAATAACCATTTATTATTCTACTATCAACTCTTATACTCATAGTTTATGAGGTTGGCTAAACATATCTAACAACTTTAAATTTTCCTTGTATTCACTCCGAATTAGAGATGAGCTCCACCAGTATTGAAAATGTTCGATACCGGTACTTGTACCAAATTGGTATCGGTATTTATATGTAAAATTCGGTAAAATACCGGTACCGTAGTAAACTGGTACCAAAAACGCTAAAAAGTGGGTACCAAAAACGCTAAAAAGTGGGTAAAAAAATCTCGATATGGTAAATTTAGTGCCAAATAATCATCCCTACTCCGATAACATCAAATCAATGGTTTCTTTTCCTAAGAAACACACAGTGTCATTGATTTGACAAGTTGAAGAAGAAGTTACAACAAGTAAAATATGGAGTGAGCTTTGTGTATCACAATACGTGTAAAACGTATATCCACCATAATGATGCTATAATAAATATTATATGAATAAGAAAACTACCAGAAACAACGAGTACTGCAATGCAAAGTGCCACCCCGCAGCATCGTGCGGGCAACCTACTTGTGTGTGTGTGTCTATATATATATATATATATAGACACATTCAAAAAATTATCGTTTGAAAGATTGAAATTTTGAAAACTTAAATTTTTTTTAAAGAATAACGTCGTTCAAAAATGAGCTCGGGCACCCCATCGATCCAGCGAACGAGCCCGCTGAAGCGGACCATGCATGCTCCAGACGTCAGAGTCATCATCTCACAACGGGGGTGGTTTTAGTGAAGTGTGGTCCGGTGAGCGGACTCCTCCAATAGATCAAGCCGTTGGAGGTGCTCTTAGTTCCCTGCTAGGGAGGTCAGTTTCTATTTGGTTAAAAAAGTTAGAGATCCTAAGATATTTACTATGACACTATTGCATTTAGAGTACTAAGAGAGGGTTCATTAGAGAATACTAAAAAAGTGAGTTACCGAGGAACGATGCATGTAATATGTTAAAATTTCAACTTGACATGATAAAAAACAATTTTTTAAAAAGAAATCGACACTTTTCCTTATAAATACATGTAGAACCTTTTTTAACAAAAAATTTAAAACTAATAATATAAAAGTATATTTAAAAAACAGTTAAAAAAGGTTAAAAAAATTACATAAATGACTTTTTTTATTAGAATAGCTTCTACACAATGTTATATGGAAAAGCTCTGAATTTTTTTTTTTTTTTGAAAAAATAACTTTTAGCATTTAAATTTGAATTTTTATGATATATTTAATATGTTAAATGCACTTGTTCTCTGAGCGAAACTTACACTAGAGTATTTTACCCATAGATTTGATATTACTATATGAGTAAATATATAGTTATATAACACTGTGAGAAAACATATTTTTATCGACGATAGAACCATTGATGGACTTAATAAGTCTCTCGCTATTCTCACATCCCTACAACTTATTCTCACACCCTTTTCACTCTAACTTTGTGTATATATATCCATCTATGTATGTATAGAAAGAGATAAATGAAAGGGACATATGAATATTAGACTATGGGATGTGGAGGAGGGTAGTCAGTCCTCAAAGGATGACCCGCTATGTAGGCGTACATGTCATCGGGTGTGGGGATGAGCCTAAAGGGGATGGACCTAAAATGTGGGGGATGAGCCCCTTTATATATACATATGTATGTATGTATAGTTGTGCGTGTGTTGCCGGTCCGTCGAGCACGGCTTGGTGAGTACATTCATGACGGGACGGGCCAAGGGGAGTGGGGAGGAGTTTCACAAAGGTCCGTCGCCGTGCCAGGACGAGCCCCACGTACACCTACTTGCCTTAAGTCCCTTTAATAAAACCTCAAAACAAAAAAGAAGACGTCAACCTTTTAAAGTCCATATATATTCCTTCACGTATTATCAACCATTGGATGAGAGATCACACTCACCAACAAAAAGGAAACTCTTGTTCTCAGTGGCGGAGCTAGACTTTAACACCGGGGGTATCCCAAAAAAAATAATTACGGTGTATTCATATAAAATCCTTTATAGGGGTATCCTCATATTTTTTTTAGGGGTATCCTTTATATAAAATCGAAAAAAAACAAAAAATTAACACTGCGAAACACTACGAACACGACTTTGAGCCGTAGCCCGTGCTACGGCTGCCACAATGCTGTCTCCGCCCCTGCTTGTTCTTATATATTCCTGGTGATCTGTTAACTAATGGATCTCACGTATAAACATTTTATCTTTCATTTTCTATATTCAAACACACCTAAAAATACGAAGAAGAAAATTCTAATGCCGTCGAAAATTCAAAGATAAGATTTTTCTAAGGTCTGTAAACCACTATAATTATATATTATTTCAATTAAATAAAGATGTCGTTGCTTGGTCAAGTTCAGCTTCTTTATATGGTTAATCCGCACTCTGCACCCACCATACATTCTCAAGTTGAATATCCATTTTGAAGCAAGAAACAAAGAAGGAACCATGACCCAGTGGTGGTCCTTTAGGTGGCGGATGGTGGTGGTTGCCATCGTGTTTGTGGTCTTTCTCACAAGTCCGGGGAGGTCACAGCCACAAACAAACTTGCTAAGGCAGACTTGCAGCCCAGTTAACGCCACAAACATCCCAAATTTCTTCGCTAATCTTAATGATACTTTCAGAGACATCCGTAGACAATTATCCATTAATAACACTTACTTTGCAACCTCAGAACTCGCAAGAAATTCGGTGACGGTTTATGTAATGGCTCAGTGCAGGAAGTATATGTCGACAAGGGACTGCATCAGTTGTTTTGACTTTGCAGCTAGTTCAATACGAAGCTGCGCCACTTTAAGCGGTGCCAGATCAGTACTTGATGGTTGTTTTCTAAGGTGAACACTCTTCCTCTTTGTTTTAAGATTGTATGTATATAATCAGAATAGCACAAAGATAAAAACAACAATAATAGATGGAAGGTAACTTTGTTTACTAGCAAACCGGTCGGCACAACTGAAAGTTACTTCGACAGATTGAAAGAAAAAGATAAAAATAAAGCTAGGACATTCCCTGCTTATAACAACGTAAACAACTGATAATCCTTAAACTCTTGGATGAATAACGTTGGATCTAGGCGACTTGATCATACGCAACTACCTCCTTATTCCATGCAACGTCTCTTTTGACTTGAACCAATCGCCCATATCCGACCCACTAGTTACTTGACTCATGTTCTGAATTGTTCCAACATAGTTGTGCTATACAACTATTTATTGGCATATTGCATTCAAAGACTTCCCATGCCAGAAAAGTTTTCCTAGGAAAGTTTTTATTGAAACATGAAGTCAACAATTTAATTCTATTTTCAAATATATAACCATTGTTTTCATGAGCCGGACTAGCAGGCCCAGTTAAACTAGGAACCAGCTAGACCACCGTTCAATCTAACAGGGCCAAACAGGGTTGTTATGCTAAAACACTCGAAATTCTATCAGGAAGGGATGTTGTGGACTATCAGTCCCAGGAGAGATCACTGAATACAACCATCATAAGAAGAACCAAAAATTGCATGGGAGCAACAAGAGGGATGAACCCTTTATTCAGTTTATACATAATGAAACGTCACGATGCTTCATCAATCATCACATCCCTTAACCCTAATTGAAACGACGTAAATAGTTTATAATTTACAATTGTTAAAAACTAACCCTTTGACACTTTGCACTATTTACATAATTGACTCTAATCTTTGTATCAAATAATTAAACAATTAAAGACTAACAATCACCCCCTAATTGTTGGTCCAACTTTAAGCCTTCTTTTCTTGAGTTTCTCTCTCTTATTCCTAGCCTTTTAGGTATGACGCCTTGTGCATCCATAACACTTACCGGAATCAATGTTGGTAATCAAAGATGCGAATCACAGGTTTTGTATATGAAGAATTGAGAGTCAAAGGAACAATAAACTTGCTTGTATTGATTGAAAATGATGATTACAATGAAATAAATAAACCCTATATATACTAAATGAATAGGTGCGAGTGAACCATCGCGTCCATTCCTTTATTACGTGACTCTTGATCGCGTCTGATGTTTTCCACCAATTCAGGAGCGTCGCATCTCTTGGAGATGTCGATTCCTTAAGTTTGAATTTATAGGGTCTAATGAAAACGTATTATATTTGACTGGATCTTTTCAAACAAATATTATTTTAAAACGTATACCAACTTAAAACATATATATTTGATCCGATTTCTAAAATGAAGGGTTATAAGTGTCGATACTGAAAATTGTGAGATATTAGTATAAAAGACAAAAAGAAACTAAAAGGCAAAAAAACCCGAATAGCCAATCAGGAGAATGTCCTCTAGGTGAGATTTATATTTTTGAAGTATACTGACATGTACATAAAAATAAACACGTAAAAAATAATGTTTTCTTAAGTTAAAGAATGGTACGGTTCGTTGTGTTGTGGCGACGTCGAAACATAAAATAACTCGAATTGATACTCTCTAATGAAAACGTATAATATGACCTGACTCGTTTTTGAACAAAATTTATTTTAAAACGTAGAATAACTGAAAACGTATATAAAAATAAGCACGTAAACTTATTATATTTAACCCGATTCATTTGTAAAAAAATGCACGACGAAATACAAATCAACTTGATTTTATACCGAGATATACATAAAAATAAGCACACACAAAACTTTATTACAGAGTCTTTAGGAAAATGAGGGGTTATAACTGTCGATACCGAAAATTGAGAGATAAAAGTAAATAAAAAACAAAGAGAAACTAAGAGACAAGAAAAGAACTCAAATAGCCAATCAGAAGAATGTCTTGTAGATGACTTGTGTATGGGACTTGTGTTTGTAAGACCATGGGGTGTGGTTCCCTTTCTCCATGTCCATATCAGCGCCACATCACCCTCCCCTTCCACCTCATCATTCTCATCTAAAATGGGGTGTGATTCTCCCTTCTTCCCCTTCCCCCTTCCATTTTTTAATATTTTTTACTTAATATATTTTATTTTTAAACACATTTTTTGATTTGTCTAATGTATTTATTTATATTAAATACAAATATTTTTAAGAATATTCAACTTTATAAAAAATTCTAGAAGATTATAACTTAAAAAAAACACAAATCACATACTAAAATAATAAAATATATTTTGCCTAAACCTACAAACACCACTACTCGTCATCAACTTGATCGACACGAAAGTTATTCCAAATATAGTTGATTAAATCCACCCATATAGGTTTCCAAGAACGTGCTCACTGCGTATCGCCCACAAATTTGATTGTTGTTCCTCGTCAACTCCCTCAACATTCTCATGAATGTCATTTGGATCGTATTCACATATTGCTCGACCATCATCTTCAATAATCAAGTTATGAAGTATTAAACAAGCGTACATAATGTATCTCAATTTTTTGGTTAAAATGCACAAGCTGGTTGTTGTATTATCTCCATTTTGCTTTTGTCACACCAAACAACCGTTTAACATCTTTCCTTGCCGATTCTTGGCACTTTGAAAACTTTTTTCTTTTTTCATCACCGTGTTCTGGAATAGTTTTAAATAGCTGTATAGGATGGGTATATACCGTCACCTAGGTAATACCCATGCTTGTATGACACCTCATTGAGCATGTAAGAAGAATCAGGACCCGTACTTCTAATGATATCGTCGAAAATATGACATCTTGCAAGAACGTTTAAATCATTATTGGAACATGCAACCCCAAAAAAAGCATGTCAAATCCATATATCTTGTGAACAAGTGACCTCTAAGTTTATTGACGGATAAGGTAATTGCGCCATTGCCAATGAGTACAATCAATGCTTCCTAGCATCCAAGGAAATCCATGTCTCTCTTCATGGAATGCATAAAGCTTTTTGATATCCTTCATCGTTGGCCTACGTAAATAAATCTTGCTATACAGGTTCACAATACCTTTCGTAAATTCATAAAAACACTCCCGACACATTCTCTCGGACATCCTTAAATATTCACCCCATGAATCACTAGCAATGCCATACACTAGTTGACAAAGTGTCGAAGTGCATTTTTGAAACCTAGTAAAACCACTTCTCCATCTAGCCTCGTAGCACAATGTGAAAAAGTCATCATAACTAGCCAAATCATTGGCAATATATACAAACAATCGTCGACTCATTCGAAATCGATGCCTAAATTGTTCATCAGTGTACACCCAGTTTTCAGCAGAGTTGTCACCAACCGAACGTTCATGAGCACCTTAAATAAATGTTAAAAAGTAAGTTTAATAAATTATTTAAAGCAATCCTAAAAATAAATAACAAAACTTTTAAAATAAAAATTGTATAGAAATAATATACCTTCACGATCTCTATTTAACGTCGCGACTCTCGTTCTTGGTTGTGATGTTTCTTCGTCTTCACCATCTTCTTCTATCTTGGCAACAGTTTTAGCCATCTCAAGCATCATGCTAAGAAAAAGAATTCCCTGTATTTCCTCGTCCCGATGAAGAACTCATGTTGATTATTTTAAAAGAAATGGATGAATGTGAGAGAAGTAAATATAAAAGATGGAGAGTGTGGTGGTTTTAAAAAAAAATAAAGTTAAATGGGAGAGAAGGAAATATAAAAGATGAAGATTGTGGTGAATTTTGGGGAATAAAATGAGGGTTATATAGTGTTTAAAATAAATAATGATTTTTTATTATTGAAATTAGCCATTAATCAACGGTAGGATTTTTTGAATTCAACATTGGGACAAACGGGAATAATTCCCCGATTTAAACCGAAGGTAGGACAGGTGGCGGTGTTCCCCGTTGGGGTCGCTGGCCACATCAGCCCCCCGAACCCCCTTCATGAACCACACCCAGGCGTCTAAGTATATACAATTTATACCGAGACATACATAAAAAAAGCACATGTAATACTCCATAACGAAATCTTTAGAAAAATGAGGGGTTATAAGTGCCATTGATGCTGAAAACTTGAGAGATAAAAAAACAAATAGCCAATAAGGAGAATGTTATTGAGCATGATAATCAGAGGTATTTAAGATAAAAGAAATGGCTAAGAAGATTGTTTTGTATTTCTGTGTGTAAAAAACATCAAACATACATGCTTATATAGCCAATACTAAATACTAAAAAAAAGGAAATACAATCAACTACATTGAAAGAATTGGCTGTCGATAGGCTGTAATAGTGGCTGAATTGGAGGATCTTGTGCAGCAAGAGTCAATGGTTTATATTAGGAAGTGGTGGAAACTGATCCTAATCATATATTCTTAACATTCCCCCTCAAGTTGAGTAGTGGGATTTTCGATACTCAACTTGCCGAGACAGTGATTGAAGATTTTGCCATTGACTGCCTTTGTTAGAATATCTGCAAGTTGATCTCCCGAGCGAACAAACAGAAGGTCAATAATCCCTGTTTCAAGTTTTTCTTTGATGAAATGGCGATCTACTTCAATATGTTTTGTGCGATCATGCTGGACTGGATTTTCTAAGATTTGAATAGCTGCTTTGTTATCACACACAATTTCACTAGACAAATTTGGAGGATATCCGATTTCTGTCAAGAGTTTTCGTATCCATAGAATCTCTGCTAGACCGCGTGATATGCCTCGAAATTCTGCCTCTGCACTTGAGAGCGCCACAACCTTTTGTTTCTTGCTTCTCCATGTGACAAGATTTCCACCGACGAGAGTAAAGTACCCAGATGTTGATCTCCGGTTTCCTTTATCTCCTGCCCAGTCTGCATCGGTATACACTTGGGTCTTAAGATGATCGTTTTTCTTAAAAAACACTCCATGACCCGGTGTTCCTTTAAGATACCTAATAATTCTCCATACCGTTTCCATATGGGCACTTTGAGGTTGATGCATGAATTGGCTTACGACTCCCACTGCGTAGGCAATGTCAGGTCGAGTATGTGAGAGATAGATTAGTTTCCCCACTATTCTTTGATATCTCTCCTTGTCTGCTAGCTTAGCATTTTCCTCCATATAGAGCTTCTGGTTTGCCATCATAGGGGTATCCACAGGTTTGCAATCAATCATCCCTGTTTCTGCCAGCAAGTCAAGAACATATTTCTTTTGACAAATGAAAATCCCTCGTCTGGACCTCATGACTTCAATTCCAAGGAAATACTTAAGTCTCCCCAGATCCTTCATTTCAAATTCTTTAAATAGATTAACTTTCAGTCTTGCCATCTCTTCCTCATCATTACCTGTGATTATCATATCATCGACATAAATAATTAGGCATGTTATTAGTCCGTTCCTTTGTTTAAGGAACAGAGTATGATCTGAGTTACTTTGTTTGAAGCCATAGTTTTTCATAGTTAACGTAAATCTGCCAAACCAGGCACGTGGAGATTGTTTTAATCCGTATAGGGATTTTTTTAAGCGACACACTTCTCTAGGATCTGATTTCTTCACGAGACCAGGAGGAACTTCCATGTAGACTTCTTCTTTGAGCTCTCCATGTAAAAAGGCATTTTTTACGTCAAATTGAAGGAGAGGCCAATCTTTGTTTGCAGCTACAGAAAACAATACCCTGATTGTGTCAATTTTGGCAACAGGAGAAAAAGTCTCAGAATAATCAATCCCGTATGTTTGAGTGTACCCCTTTGCTACCAACCGGGCTTTGTGTCTTTCAATAGTTCCATCTGGCTTGTATTTTATAGTGAAGACCCATCGGCACCCTAATGGTTTTTTTCCAGGAGGAAGGGTACATTTTTCCCACGTGTCATTCTTAATGAGAGCTTCCATTTCGACTTCCATCGCTTCTTTCCATTCCTTAGACTCAAGAGCCAGTTCAACTGAGGTTGGAATTTGTTCAGAACACAAGGATGTGGTAAACGTTTTGGCTTCTGCTGATAGATTTCCGACCGCCACATTTGCCATTGGATACCTAGATTTTCGAGCTTCCTTCTCAGGAGAGTATCTTTTCGGAGGAACTCCTCTGTTGGATCTTGGGGGGAGAACAAATATGTCTTGTTCACCCTGTGATGATGATTCTTGTTCTGTCTCATGGTTAGTTTCGTCAGGATGAACAATATCAATATGCTCGTGATTTTCATAATTGGAAGAATCAATATACTCGGGAGTTTGAGAATTACTTACCTCCGACACCAGGTTGGGATGATCATTGTTAGTGGTACTTTCTTCATGGCTAGTGGACGATGACCCATTAACTTCTCCTGAGGCTGGTATCCACTGTATCCAACTCAATGCGTCATCAGTTTTCTTTTCCCCCTGACCATTGTGTTGGGCAGTATAGAAATATTCGGTTTCAAGGAAGTCACAATTCATTGTTGTATACATATGACGTGTGTGAGGATTGTAACACCGATAACCGTGTTGATTGACCCCATACCCAACAAACACACATTTCTCAGCACATGCGTCAAGTTTGGAACGATCTGTTTTTGGTAGATGAACAAAAACAGAACATCCGAAGACACGAGGTTCAAGAATAAGGTCTGATGGGGGTTTGTGAAATTTTGAGAGGGCTTGAAGAGGGGTTTTTAAATCAAGAGCTCTTGTTGGAAGTTGGTTCATAAGATAGGCCGCTGTAACAAGGGCTTCGGGCCAAAAGGATTTCGGAACTTGGGATTCAATCATGAGTGCACGAGTTATCTCTAAAAGGAAACGGTTTTTCCTTTCAGATACCCCGTTTTGTTCTGGGGTATGGGCACAGGATGTTTGATGAATGATTCCTTTTTCTTGACAAAACTGTTTCATGGTAGTGTTAACAAACTCCCCCCCATTATCAGACCTAAGTAATTGGATATCTCTTTTGAACTGGGTTTTAACCATAGTACAAAAGAGCATGAACTTTGAAAAAACTTCGGATTTATTTTTTAGAAGATAAATCCAGGTCATGCGAGTGCAGTCATCAATGAATGATACAAAATAGCGGAAATTTTGCCCCCCCACAACCTTTGCTGGTCCCCACACATCCGAATGAATCAATAAAAAAGGAAAATCAACCTTGGTATCGTTTGGTTTGAAAGTGTGTCTATGACTCTTAGCCAAAAAACATGTCTCACAATTCAAAGGTTTATTTGTTGGAAATAAATTAGGAAATAAACGATGTAAGTAACCATTGGATGAGTGCCCCAATCTTCGGTGCCATAACCAATCTTCACGATCTGTGGACCCATGTGCTAACATTACAGTGCCTTGTCGAGTCACTTCATCCACATAATAAAGTCCTTGTCGTTCAGTACCATGCCCAATGATCTTTCCCGTCCTGATGTCCTGTAAGATACAAAAGGTAGGATGCACTAGCACAACACAGTTTAATTCTTTTGTAACATGACTGATCGATAGCAACTTATGAGATAGCGATGGAACGTAGAGGCAATTTAATAGTTTCATATTTTCTGAAATTTGAATGGTGCCTCCTCCTTTTACTTGAAGAATTTCTCCATTGGCAGTGTGAATTCTGGATCTTTGTGGTTCTGTCATTGAGCACATGTCAGATTTTTCATAGGTCATTGTATCGGTAGCACCACAATCAAAGATCCATGAATCTTGAATTTTTTTTATTTTTTGTTGCCATGTTGGCTTTCCCAACATTAAAAGAATTTTTTTCCTTTACTTTATTTAAATTAGACATATGAGTGGTATTTGTGTCTCTCGAATCTTGAACCTTATCTAATAAGTCAAGAATATCTTGACTAAAGAACTTAGGGTTCAACAACCCCATATCCGATTTCTTTAAAAAAGAAGAATAATGGGAAAGTGGAGGATTTGAGATATTATTCTCAAACCCTATACCTGTCTCCCCTTTGTCTTCTTGAACCGCCGCAAAGCAGCAGGTACCCCCATGGTTTCCTTTTTCACTCCCTTCTACACTTCCGGCTGCCTTTGAGTGTTCCCCGCCGCTGCCACCGCTGCTGGTGGTTCTTTGACTGCCCACGGCGGCGGCGGCCTTCCCATTCTTGTGCCCATCGGCCCACCAGTCCGGGTACCCCACGAGTTCAAAGCATTGTTCCTTTGTGTGTTTGTTTTTACCACAGTGGTCACATTTAAGGTTACTCTTATCAACCCGGGATGATGACGGATTGTGTTTCCGTTCTGACCGGCGACCCTTGGAGACGAGACCCATCCCAATGGAATCTCCGGTTGAGTTCAGACCCGTCGCCGCCCCTGGTTGAGTATTTCCGAATATATTTTGGTGTGCCGTTTCCTTTCGGACAGCCGCATATGCGGCTTCGGCGGATGGTAATGGATCCCACCGGAGAATCTCCCGTTTAAGGGAGTCATATTTTCTATCAAGGGCATTGAGAAACTGAAACAATTTGTTTTCTGACCTGAGTTTGTTGTACGCGACAATGTCAGCCGAGCATGTCATTGGATTTGGGTCTCCCCGTTCGATCTCTCCCCAGATACCCTGCATCACAATCCAGAATTCCTCTACTGGTAAGCCATTTTGCTTGAACTCATTTGCTTTGACGTGGAGATCGAAGGTTTGAAGCTTGTCTTTGCCACTGCTATATGTAACTGTAAGTGCGTCCCATAGTGTTTTCACTGTTGGGAACTCTGTAAGGTTACTGGCAAGGTTCGGTTCAATATTTTGAATCAGCCAGGAGAAGACGATTAAATCATCTTGCTCCCACTGCTCATTAACAGGGTCTGGTGGGTTCTGGGTAAGATGGTTTAATAGTGTTTTCGATTTCCCCCCTATGGCGACTCGTATCATCCGAGCCCATAGAGGGTAGTTTTGGCTTGTGAGGTTCAGGCTGATTTTTAGGCTATCGGATGGGTTCGGTTTTGGGTTCTGGGTTTGAGATTGAACTCCATTTTTAAGGAGGTTGGCTATTTGAATAGCAAGGTTATTGTTGTCTTCTTCTGACATTGTGCCTGGTAGATGATGAGTATTGAAAGGTTTGGATCATAAACACTGCTCTGATACCATATTGAGCATGATAATCAGAGGTATTTAAGATAAAAGAAATGGCTAAGAAGATTGTTTTGTATTTCTGTGTGTAAAAAACATCAAACATACATGCTTATATAGCCAATACTAAATACTAAAAAAAAGGAAATACAATCAACTGCATTGAAAGAATTGGCTGTCGATAGGCTGTAATAGTGGCTGAATTGGAGGATCTTGTGCAGCAAGAGTCAATGGTTTATATTAGGAAGTGATGGAAACTGATCCTAATCATATATTCTTAACAAATGTATGGTCAAGTACTATTCATGTGCAAGGTCTCCAATTTGGCACAAAATCCTACAACAAAGGTCTCCTTTGATAGATCTCGTACTACCATGTTCCCTACACTCAGTATAAGGGTGCTATGAGTTTTTCCATAATTTTGTTCTTCTCCTTGAACATGAATCTGAACAGATTCACTTTGAACACCAAAGAATAACATATGAAAGATTCTCAATTTTGAATTGTCAAGATGTTATTCACCAAGGATTAACAATTTTCTATCAAACCTTATCAATATGACTAAGAAAAAGTTACTATTTGAGAACCAATGTAGCAGTAAAAGTATATCTGAAAGATATCTCCTCATACGTTTATATAGACATGCTTAACTACCTCTAACGGTTTCTAACATAGAAACAAAAAAGAATCTGTTAACCATGTTAGGAGTAACTGTTGACCATTAGCACTTACTTAGAATCCATCAACAACAATAATTAAATCATGTTGACCAATTCATTAGCACTGATCACTTAAGCAATACTTCCTAACGATAAAAATTTCTACTAATAGACCCACTTCCTACTGACCAGCCTGTTGTAAATTGATCATCTCTTCTGCGCAGCTTAAGAGGGGCCGGGGGGGGGGGGGGGGCGCCTGACCCCCAACTTTTCGCTCAGTAGTGTTATATATGTAGTTTTCATATAGAAATTTTTTGGTATATACGTTTTCGACCCCCCGGTTCTATAGAAATTGTTTGTTATATACGTTTTTTACCCCCCCCCCACCCATCTTTATTGTCAAGCTTCGCCACTGCTTCAAGTACCAACCCTAAACCTAACTGACTTTATATTTTTATCTATATATTTTAACAACAATATTTTTCAATTAGAGAACTAAAAAGATATAAGTTTACTGGATTTACAAAGTTATAAATTAAAATATGATTTGATATAATAAACATTGATATGTTATTTCAATAATTAATTAAAAAATAACTTATGAACTTAAAAATGTTTTGTCCTGTTATATATAGTTGACATTTATGGTGGGAGTCGTCTTCGTTAGGCATGTTTTGCGATAGAAATAGATCATAGTCTTCTTTAGACATGTTTTGCGATAGAAATAGATCATATTTGAGGGGCTACAAATATCTATAATTATATGACTGATAATTGGTACGGAGAAACCACACCTTATAATTCCTATGCAAAGTGTTCATTTCCACAATTTGGGTTTACAAATTTCAACAATTTAGTAGCTATATTTTTAATATTTTAAATCATACCTATGAAGTTTGTGCAGCAACCTAGCCAATATCATATTTACCAGAACTATGACACTAATAGTTAATTTGTTTTGTGAAGGTACGAGAGTATTTCTTTCTACACTGAAACAATATTACCAGGAGTCAATCCAGGCATATGTGGTAATAGTACTACATCAGGACAGAATGTTTCAAAAACAGTTGTGGAAGTATTATTGTCTAGTCTTTCTATTGCAACTCCAAAAATAAATGGTTTATATGCTGCGGCCACAACGTCTGTTGTTGGTAACGATACAAGTATTGCTTACGCAATAGCGCAATGTGCCGAAACACTAACAACCAATGAATGCAAAAGTTGCTTGGAGGTTGCATATGCCAGTATAAGTATTTGTGCCAGTAATGATGTTAATGACGGGAGGGCTATTGAATCAGGGTGTTTTATGAGGTACTCTGGCATTCCATTTTTCAGAAGCAACCAAATAACTTACATCGCACCATTTCTACGAGATGGTGAGACTTCTGGCATCCCTATGTTAACTTTCTTTTAGAATATGATTTACATACACATAGGACACTACAAGTAGCAAAAGGCACAGGTTGGCTCGACATCCCTGCGGCCCCGTTTGGGAGAGACTCATGCACATTTCAAATAGCAGTTTATCGCTTCATCATTGATCTTTCATGAAGCCTTTTGATTTGGAGATTGATATCACAAACTACTAAAACTCATAACTATTGGGTATTTGCAACTGTATATTCGGTCGCAAGAAGTCTTACGACTAAAAATGCAGTGTCAAAAAATCTTCGTAGCCAATTCCATTTCCAAATGTTTTGCGACCGGGGGTTATTTTGTGACCAAGTTTAGTGAGACTAACAAATCTAGCAACCTATTTGGAATAGCCAGCTTTGGGACCACCTTTTAGCAACCAATTTTTTTATATTTTATTTTATATCAAATTATTAATTATTTAATTATTTATTCAAAATTTACTAAACCTTAAAAATTTATTGATATCAAAACATCCATATTAAGTAGTCAACTAACATAACCAACATTGACTCGCTAGATCGTAAATGGATTTTAAAATTGCAAACTCTACTTATTGTGATTGTTTTTTAAATACTTTTAACAAATTGTTCATTTTAAGTTTATTAAGCAGTTGTAATTTAGCAATGCTTGTTACCATGAGGCATCAACCTCTACATCTTAACAGTCTTGAACTTCACTAGGACACAATAGTTTGTTAATTTGTTGTCATATTCAAAACCCTAGATCACCACCACAAATATAGACCTGCAAAAACCAAAATCACGCCCACACCGCTTGTAGAAATCATTGTGGCTTAGCCAGAATTTGCGAAGAACTCCTTCAACGAACATGTGAACTTTCTATACTCAAATACCCACCCAACCTATGGTCCATATACTCCACAATTGTTGTAAAAATCAACATGGGTCAATCCAAACATCTTATGGGCCTCACTTGACTTGTTGGAAGCCAAAAATAACAATGAAACCCAGAACAACTATCCACTTTTTTAAGCCTAATGTGCTTGTTTACTTTACGGATCAACCCTATCATCATAACCCACAAAACAACAAAATTAGCTTCCACCAAACACCTAATGTAGTTAGATATTCCATACTCCTCCTAACTCACGCACTTAAAAACCCGACCCACGTCAACCCAATCCATGTGGACGAATATCCAGTAGACGCAGTTGGCCGATACCAATCCCTTTTTTCGTATAAGGTAGAGAATCATTCAATAGAGTCCATCAATCCAACCCTTATATAGACTAACCTAATTTGGCCCACACATTATCTTAGGCACAATACTGTAGAAACTGGACATGAGCTCCATATGAGATTAGACATTAATGTCGTTCCCAACCTAACACGACTATTCCCTGCACCACAACCCAATGACTCACCCGACTCAAACATTGGAACTGAACCATAAAAGTGAAAATAAGGAGAACTAACCATTCTGGGAGGCCAATCACTAACCAATTCAACTGCCAATTCAAACCAAGAAATACTCAAGCATGTAGACTCCCTTTTCAAGTTTCGACTATCCCACCATATCAATGCTCACCCCATCTTCTTGAACAAGTACGTATTGTTGAATCCATCATGCACTACCTTCTGTTCTAACTGTCACAACCTGCCAAGCAAGAGGTGATAAGCATCCATGAAACAGTTTTGCACCACACTTGATGCTTAACTTAGACCCATTTAAAAATTCAACAAGGCGCCTTTTATCGACACACACGGTCTTACCATATAGAAACCATGCAAGTTGATATGGATCCGGATGATCCATTGTTGACCCTAGAATCTCATCCATGATTAAAGACACAAGCTTCTTATAAATGGTCATGTCAATAATCACATTACATACATTGCTTGTTCAGGGGCACTTGGTACGGAAGAGCTTGTTCTGCTGACACGCATCATCATCTTTCATAGCCTTAGGAGTCGTACTGAACACTCATTTGATTACTAAGGTCTCACCGTGATCTAGACCGATAACGTCATCAGGGGCGGCCAATTCACCCCTTTCCCCTAACTCCTCGTACTCGTAATAAACTGGTAGGTATGGTCCACAAGAGTATTAGTTGTTTATTGGGACAAGCTGAGAGAAGCGCCCAATCCCATTGCACTTGAAACATTGAATAACTTGTCCTGTGGAGGGGCTTCAAGCAGTTCCATATTGGTGCTAGTGACCCGTAAGGTAGTCATTGGAAGGGTGGCAGTCAGTGCATAGGTCGCATTCATAGTCTTAGTTCACATTGCTTTAATTTTACTCTTCTTCTACTTTTCAACTTTGAGTGCCAACCTACACACATCTGTGTATGTAGTTGTACCACATCTGAATCTCTAGTTTCAAAGCCCTAGGAAACCTTGCAATCACTTATTCTTCCTTTCCATGCACCACAAACCGCGTGCGAAGGTGATCAAAGAGGTTAATGAACTCCTCAACCATCATAACTCATCAGCTTCTTGATGGTAATCCAAGAGAACTCCATGTCTATGGTTGACTATCTACTACAAACTTCTGGCTTAACAACTTTTTCATCTTGGCGATCAATCGATCAGGTATCCCTTTGAGGTTGAAGATACGCTCAACCGTTTGACCAATCAATGAAGTCAACGGCTAGAACACTCCCATCAATGTCTGGAATCTCCACATTCAAACCAAACCCTCGAAACAAGTCATTCCTAGGAGGGGTCCCACATTTCGACATAACAACTTGAAGGGGTTCTCGTCCACCTCTCATTCGTCTTCACCATGGTCTCGATTCATTATCTACGACTTGATGTTGGTTCAGCTCTAATTCTGTGGTCCTCTCTTCTAGTCGTACGATCTCTTCATCACATGATCCTTCATTGTTTCTATGCAAGGGATGACGACATCTTTTAAGTCCAACCATTTGACTACGGTAGATCTAATACAAACGCAACACAAACAATTGCTAATCAATTAAGCATGGACAATAATCAAACGATTTCAACTGGAATCTCCGAAGTCAGATGCATTGATCGATAGTTTCAATATCAAAATAATAATCAACTCTAAACAATCAAAAACCTTAAATCCTTATAGTGGCGGATTAGAATCACAAAACAAGAAAATAGAATATTCGAAAACAAAAAGATAAACCAAAACTGCTAAAAATAATAACTAAATACTAATACCTCCCCATAAAGTTGAATCCTCCCTTCTCGACCTCCTGGATCTTCTCTTAGTCTAAATTAATCAATCTCTCTAAAAGGATTAGAACCAGAGGGTGCTCCTGCATCAGAAGAGGTCCCACAGACCAACACAAATTTAAAATGTGTTGAAATGAATGTGAAATATCGTACTATACACAAATAACATATGCCCACAAAGGTTTGTCTATTATATTTAAAAAGGTGACATGATGACGATTTTAAGTCACTTATCATATTTTCATAGGTGGTTCAAGCAATAAAATAGCCATTATTGGAGGTGTGGTTGGAGTTGTAGGTGGCCTAATCGTCTTGCTCATAGTTGTACTTTGGTGGTACTGCCGATCAAAAAGAACAATACCAGGAGGTATGCATTATCAATTTCTAGTAAAATGAAATAGATTAACTCATTTTCGTTCCAACTTACCAGGCAGCTTGTACGGGGCAACAGAATTGCAAGGCTCAAAGGATTACAACTACAATGATCTCAAGAAAGCGACCAACGATTTTGGGGACGAAAACAAGCTTGGAGAAGGAGGGTTCGGAGATGTGTACAAGGTACCCAAAGCTTTAATTCACCTTACCTTGTGACTTTCTGAATATCAAAGTTAAAACCAACTTTGTTTTCGAATGAAGACTAATATCCAGATTAAATTTCAAGCCTAATACTTATCAAGTCACTTCCCCTCCACCCTTGTTTACCCTATAATTTAACTAAAAATCTTACTTTTCAAAATTTCTCTCCCATTTTAAAAAAACCTCTTACATCACATCACATCCATTATTTTTATCTATATCTTACTCACAAGCACTTAGAGGGTGTTTGGGATTGCTTATTTTAGTGACTTGTTAACTTATTGATTTTTTTTGAAAAGTTAAAAAGTGTTTGGGTGAAACTATTTTGTGAGCGGAAAGTCAATAAATCACTCCATTATGACTTACTAATATTTCCAAAAAGTTATAAATTGTTTTGAAAAGCTAAGCCAAACTGGATCTTATTTTATTATATTTCTCGTTTCTACATAGATGAACTATTAATTGTAGCTTTTTATATATAATAGGTTTAGAAGAATTTTCTAAAATTTAAAGATGGGGGATTGTTTGATGGAGGGATGTAAATGATATAAAATCTTTTCCTCAACTGCAAATACCAAAAAGAAAATACGTATTTAATGAATTTTGTTATTTGTAAAATCTTCTACAAAACATCATCACTAAATTCTTTTAATATCAAACTAAACTTTTATACAAAAAGAAAATACGTATTTAACTTTTATAAACTAACAAATTATTACACAAATTTAATGTACACTACTAGAAAAATTCTCAGTGTCCAAAGAAAATTTCTGGCACAATTATCTGCGTCAAAAAATTGCGACACATTTTCTACATAAATATCCCTAATTTAGAGACAAATTTGCGACACAAATAAAAAACTCATAATTTTTTACAATTTATATCCTGTGTTAAAAACATTCTTGTAAAACTGTTAACTTCATTAATTTTACTATTGTTAAATAGTTTTACTTATTTTGCGACACCTTCTGATGAAAGCCAATTTAAAAATTAAATTTTAGGTAATGTTTGCAGTTTGCGACGCTTTTGCGACAAACTATTATTATATTTGATTGGTTATGTATTTATATTTTTAGTTATTGGGCCACACATGTTGAAATAATACTATTTATATATATACGGGAAAGGATCAAATAGGAAGTTTATTTTGGCTAGAAAGTGTAGGAAGCAATAGGATTAGTACATGTGGCAATATTTAAAATAAAGAAAAAAGGTATTTTAGTCAATCCAACCCTTTCTTCTTCCTTTTCAAAACCCAGTAACTTCAAAACCCACCATTCTTAACCATTTCTTCACTTTCTATCTCAATAATCACTACATTATAATGCGATTTTCATCATCAATCAATGATTCAAACACCCGATCAACGTGTTCTTCAGCTTTTTTTTTTTTTTTTTTGAAGAAAACCCAGTTTAATTTCATACAAAATCTCGTTTTTTCCGGTGATTTTGAAGATAATCACTCGATCCGTTCGATTCGAACGCTGATAAGTGTTTCAATCATTCAAAATTCGTCAATTGTTGAAGAAATCACTTAGATCTATGTAAGAAATTCTTTAATTTCATTTTTACGATCTGGGTTTTTGATTTAGTTATTGCGTTTTACGATCTTGGCGGAGGTCCGGGGGCAGCGCCCCTGGTAGCGGGGTCCCAGGGGCGGCAACCCTTTGCGGGGTCCAAGGGGCAGAGCCCCTGGCTGGGGTTGAGTTGCATTCGTAAACTGAATTGGTTCAGACAGTTCACAGCACAGACAATTCACAGCACAGACAAAACTATTGTCATGGTTCAATGCGTTTTAGAGAGAACACTTTCTTTGGTGTTTTTAGGCAATTGCGTTTTAGAACTAAAACATTTTTATGTGTTTTCTGGCCATTGCATTTTAGAAAAACACATTCTCGAAGTGTTTTTGGTGCATTGCGTTTTAGGTAAAACACTTTTTAGGTGTTTTCAGTCCATTGCGTTTTACAGATAACACTTTCTTTTGTTTTTTAGGAAATTGCGTTTTAGAATGAGTCATTTTTAAGTGTTTTCTGGCCATTGCGTTTTATAAATAAGACATTTCTTTGTGTTTTTTTGTGCATTGCGTTTTAGGTAAAACATTTTTTTATGTGTTTTCAGTCCATTGCGTTTTAGAAAACAGACATTTTAAGTGTTTTCTGGCCATTGCGTTTTAGAAATAAGACATTTGGTTGTGTTTTTTGTGCATTGCGTTTTAGATAAAACACATTTTTATGTGTTTTTAGTCCATTGCGTTTTAAAAAGTACATTTTCTTTTGAGTTTTTAGGCTATTGCGTTTTAGAAATAAGATATTTCTTTGTGTTTTCTGGTCATTGCGTTTTACAAATAAGACATTTCTTTGTGTTTTTTGTGCATTGCGTTTTAGAAAAATGTCATTTTTTTAGGTTTTTTTTTCATTGCGTTTTACATAACTGGGGTTTTTTCTATCGCGTTTTACGCAACTGGGTTTTTAAATTTTTTTTTTGAAATTATAGCAATAGTATACTCATTTTAAAGATAAAAAACGCTCGTTTTTTTGGTGTAATTTTTATAAAAAAATAATGTCGTATGAAAGAGTTATTAACGTTTAAAAAATAGGGGGAATTGGAGGAGAGAGAAACTATTGTCTTGGATTGACTAGAATGCCCCTAAACAAACTCACGCGCCTCTTTTCATCCCTTCAATTTCCATCATTTAATCTTAGCTCTTGATTAACTAAATGGATGTTCAAGATCACTTCCTAGCTTTCTTAGCCAAATAAACTTCCTATTGTATCTCCACCATATATATATATTTTGCAATTGTGACATATCATTATTATATTATTTAAATCATATTTATATGTTCAATTATTACTACTTTTACCTATAAATAGTTAGACCATGCGTAGTGGTTTGATGAATAATGCCCCCACTATTGGGTGTTTTCTGCCATGTGGCAGTCCAGTCAGCATGAGGGCATTATTGGGCGTTTTTACAAAAGTGACGTAGTGGAATAATGCCCAATAACGCCTCATCCGATCATTACACAATTATTAATTTTTAAAAAATTTAAAACTTAAAATAAATCATTAAATTAAAAAAATACAATACTAGAAATGAAAAAAAATAAAAACCGAGATAACTTAAAAAAATCGGAAATAAAAAAAGAAATAAACTTAAAAAAGAGATGAGGATCTAAAATCCGTATTTTTCCTAAAGTTTTTGGGGGTGCATTTGCGCAACGATACGCGTCGCCTTGGAGGTGGTCGATCAGTTTGCACAAAAACTATATGTCCTTTTCCGTTTGCCTTGCCGCTTGCATCTCGTTAATTTTTTTGTTTTCGGCGACTCGTTTTTTCATAGTCTCCCAACGCTTGTGGCCGAGGTCTAGAATGTCTTGGAGACGACGGTTCATCTTCTCGAAATCTTCCTTCAACTCGAGATCGGAAGACGACTCCACCGGTTTTTCCCGGTTCGCTTATCCTTTCTTCTACTGGCCGGTCGGGTCAACTCTTCAACTTTCTCGTCATCGTCCACAACAAAATTTAAATCCACGTTGCGGGCATCCGATGTTGGTGTTTTAGGGTCAACGGAGGATGACGTTTTCGACCGTTTAGCTTTACGTCTACTACTAGACGTCATGGTCGGTACGCCAGCCCACTTTGGACTTTTTCTTAGTAGATCCCAACATTTATAGTACGTGAAAACGCCTTTCATTTTCTCGAACTCTTCCATAGCCTTCGTTAAAACACCGACGTCACCTTCTCCGCTCGACCAATTATCGTAGTTTCGTTGATAAACTTCTTGGAAGGCGTGATACTTGTTGTTGATATCGGTCCATTTGCTAGAGATGGAATCCTTGTCACGATATTCACCCTTTCCCCACGTGCTCTAAAAAAGCTCACGAATCCTATTCCAGAATTCTGGACCGGTTTGAAAGTTTGCTACAAAAAGTAAAAAAAAAATAAGCTGTACGGTAAAAAAATCGACGAGTAGAAAAAAAATAAGTAAAAAAAATAACACTTACCCACATCGGGGTCCTCCGAAACATTGACCCACGACCGAACCAATGTGTATTCCTCGTCCTTCGTCCAAATAACGTAAGTATGCTTACGACGAGGTTGGTTCGGTTCCTTCTTTTTATGTTACCTTTTACGGCGTTTTGATGTCTCTCGCTCCGGTCCGGGTTGCGTCTTCGGCACGATATCCACCTCGGGTTCGGGTTGTTGTTGGGATGGTTGCGAGGCGCCGGGTTGGGCAAAGTCGTAAGTGTGAGGCATGTAAGGAGTAGAGCCGCTCAAGTAAGCCGCGTACGATAACATGTTCGGGTCCATGTTTTGAAGTTTAAAGTTTTGTTGCGGTTGGGTGGTATTCGGGTTCCCAGGTCTTGACGGAACACCAGAAGGGGGTCAGAATGGATTCATGGTTAATAAGTTTATAAAATGGGAAAGAAGTAGAGAGAAAGTTTGATTGAGAGTGTGTTTTTTTATATAAAGTTGGATGTCAAGTGAGGTTTTTATACAATTAAATGAGAATAAAAAAATGAAACATTAAAGAATGTTACCGTTTGTAACAGTAAACTCTCGACCCAATGCACAAATTTGGCGTGTTTTAAACCACGCTGCTCGAATTTTTTTCGAAAAAAACGCTTAATAACGCCGAGGGGGTGGAGTCGGGGCGAGATTGGGTGTGTTTGGTGATGGATTTTGAAAAATAAACGCCCATTACGGGTGGTCTTATAATTCAATATACTCTCAATAATAAGTTGAATGACAAGTGTCATACTGCTACATGATAGCTGGCCATTGGTCAATATTTTTTTTTTGTCTTTTAGTATTCTGTTTTATTCTCTACCTTTTAACATTTAGTATTGTCACTTACAACTTTTCAACTTTTTAAAAACTTTATAATCATTTTTACGTACTTATATTTATGTACGTGTCGATATAAATTCAAGTTGATTATGTATTTTTGAAAATGGGTAAGCTCAGATATAATATGTTTTTTTTACGTTTTAATATGATCTACGTTTTCGCATAAATTTGATATTATGTTTTTTTGCCCTTCAAAATTTAGTATTGGCACTTAAACCTTTCAAATTTCTAAAAACTTTATAATCGTTTTTTTCGTGCTTATATTTATGTACTTGTTAAGATAAATTCAAGTTGATTACATTTCTTTGAAAATAGGTAGGCTCAGATATATATGTTTTCTGTATAAAATCAACTTACTTTACGTTTCGGCGCCACCGCTACGCGCGGTACCATTATCAGCTTAAAAACATAATTGTGTACTTATTTTTATGTACGTTTTGGTATAAGTTCAAGTTGGATATATATATATATATATATATAGGGGGCCGCTAAAATGAAAACCACATCCAGTTGTAAGAACCGTGAGAACTACACCGTACGGGGTGAGGTGGACCAAATTTTTTTTTCATAAACGTAAATGCATGTATTATAAACACATTTGTAAAAAAAATTCAAAAAAAAAAAATGTCGGATGTGTAGTTTTGAGCACCCAAGTTTGTGTTTACGGGTATTTAAAATTTACGGTACCCGTAAACACAAACTTGTGGTGTTCAAAACTACACACACGACATTTTTTTTACAAATGTGTTTATAATACAGGCATCTACGTTTATGAAAAAAAAATTGGTCCAACTCGCCCCGGATCAAAAAGTTATCACGGTTCTTACAACTGGAGGTGGTTCTCATTTTAGCGGTCCCATATATATATATATATATATATATATAGGGAGAAGATCATGCGAGAACCACCTCTTATTGCGAGAACCGCGAGAACCAATGTGAACACAACCAAAAATGCCTAAAAATAGCTAAAAATCACACAAATTTTTTTTTTTTTTTATATTTTTTATAAAAAAATCTCTACTGTTCGAAGCCAAAAAAAAATTTTTTTTTTTGGCTTTTAAAAGTAGCGATTTTAACATAAAAAATATTAAAAAAAAATTTAGATTTTTTTTTTTTTTTAGGTTTTTTTAGGTTTTTTTGGGGTTTAGTTTTTAGCATTTTAGCTTGGGGGGGGGGGGGGGGGTGGGTGGAGGGTTTAGGTTTTTTTTTTTTTTTTGGGGGGGGGGGGGCGGGGTTAGGTTTTTTTTAGGTTTTAGTTTTTAGCATTTAACTTGGGGGGTGGGGGGTGTTTAGGTTTTTTTTTTTTTTGGGGGGGGGGGGGGGGGTTAAGTTTTTTTAGGTTTTTTTAGCTATTTTAGGTTGTGTTCACATTGGTTCTCGCGGTTCTCACAATAAAAGTGGTTCTCGCATGAGCTCCTTCCTATATATATATATATATATATATAATTAAATTGAAGTATATTAACAACACATTCTTTTTTAGTTGGCCAAAAACATATCGAGAACGTGTAATGTAAGAATCTCAAGTATGGTTATTTGTTATGGCTATGTCACGTATAATGGGTTCAAATGAGAAGAAAGTTTTTGTAAGAAGAAAAAATAAGAAATTTCAACCAATAGCATTTTCACTTCATTTAATATTTACATTTAATTTTAATGTAAGGGTATATTTGTAAACTTACATAAATTATTAATTTATAGTCTTCCTCTTAAATAGCTAACTACATTAAATTTGTTACTTATTTTCAATATATGTATTTTTTGAAAAAAAAAAATTAGAGTGTATGACAAATTATTAGGTATGTAGGATAAATTACGAGTTGTGTAGGATAAATTTAAATATTTGTTGGATAGTTTTTTGAAATGTGTAGGATAACTTTTTATGTGTGTAGGAAAAAAAAATTAGTGTAGATAATAATAGTTGTTATGAGTAATTAATTATTTATAGATAGCAATAAATGAGAAGAAAAAAACAACTTATTATTTTACAATTATACACTTTATTCTTTTTATTCTTAATTAAATTTTCTTCTCAAATGAACCGCACCCTATCAAGTATGTATAAGCTATGCTTATTTGTTACGGCTATATCAAGCGGTACGAGATTCCTACTTTACCCGTTCTTGATATGTTTTAGGCCAACTAAAAAGAATTTGTTGTTAATATACTTCAATTTAAGTATATATATATATATATATATATATATATATATACATACCTGAAGGATCCGTTAGAAACCACGCTTTATTGCGAGAACCGCGAAAATCAATGTAAACACAACAAAAAATACCTAAAAATAGCTAAAAAACACAAAAAAATATTTTAATATTTTTTATAAAAAAAATCGCCATATTTCGTTACCAAAAAAAATTTGGCTACTAAAAGTAGCGATTTTAATGTAAAAAATATTTGATTTTTTTTGTGCTTTTTAGATTTTTCTAGTTTTTTTTTTTTTTGGGTGTTTAGTTTTTAGCATTTTAGATTGGATGGGGGGGTGGGGGGGGGGTGGGGTTAGGTTTTTGGGGGGTGGGGTTAGGTTTTTTAGGTTTTTTTGGTGTGTTCACATTGGTTCTCATGGTTTTCACAACAAAGGTGTTTGGTCGGTATCGGTCTTGTTCGATATGGTTTGGGTATGGTATCGTTACGGTTACGTTAATTGATATAGTTTACCAAATAATACTTTATTTTAAATACAACTACGTTTAATGAAAGTTAAATCGAACAGTTGACAACGTTAAGGTATGGTAGTGGGTATAGTTTTTTATATAAAAAACACTTCGTTTTGAATGCATGTACATTTTCCAAAAAAAAAGGTTGTGTTGAAATGTAGTTAAAAATAAACGTAACTACGTATTTAATTTAAAAAAAAAATAACAAAAACAAGTTATTATAAAAAATTAAATGATAAACTAATATTTAAAAAAAAATAATATTTATTTATTTTCCACGTCTGGCTACTTTACTAACTTGCATACTGTTGCTTATTTGTTTTGTACAATATTTGTTTATTTTCCATGTCTCTTACCTCTATATCAAGTATGTATAAGTTATGCTTATTTGTTATGGGTATTAATAAGCTATATTAATAACAAGAGTAAACTTTCGTTTTGCTCCCTTTGGTTTGGTCACTTTAACGGTTTTGTCACAAACCTTTCAAAATAGCCATTTTACTCCCTAATCTATGAAGGCCTTCATGATTTTGCTCCCCGCCCCTAAACGTCATCCACTTTAACAGTTAAAGCCTGTCACGTGCAAAACACCTGAGGGGCAATTATGTATTTTCCCAACACTCCCTTTACAATTCCAACTTAAAACCTAACTGTTAAAATGGATGACGTTTAGTGGCGGGGAGCAAAATCATGAAGGCCTTCATAGATCAGGGAGTAAAATGGTTATTTTGAAATGTTTGGGGCAAAACCGTTAAAGTGACCAAACCACAGGGAGCAAAACGGAAGTTTACTCTAATAACAAATTGTTTTTTAGTTGGTTTAAAAATATGTTTAGTTGCTTAATTATATGTTTTAGGCCAATTAAAAAAGAATTTGTTGTTAATATAGCGGTACGAGATTCTTACGTTACTCGTTCTAATCTCGTACCTCTATTAAAAAAGAAGTTGTTGTTAATATAGCGGTACGAGATTCTTACGTTACTCGTTCTAATCTCGTACCTCTATATCAAGTATGTATAAGCTATGCTTATTTGTTATGGGTACTAAACAAACCTTACAATTAAGAATGTATAAGCTATGCTTATTTGTTTGTACAATTTCTAGTGGGAGATAGATGGACAATTACGAATGGCCAAGTAGATTGATATGGAATAATCAAAACTAAATAAAATAGAAAAAACGTGAGTGCAAAATTTATTGCTAAATAATGGTAGGGAAATAATAATAATAATAATAATAATAATAATAATAATAATAATAATAGTAGTAGTAGTAATAATAAGAATAATAATAATAATTAAAGTTATGTATATATATATATATATATATATATATATATATATATATATATGTATGTATGTATATGCGCTAGTGTGATTGTATATATACTAGTTGATGCCCTGCCCGCGTTGCGGGGCGATTGCCGAATAATGAGCGAGTGTTAGGCAGCTCATTGACACGAAAAACAATTAAATCGAATCAACCAATTAAAACAAAACACTTTTATAGTTTTGATAAAAAAAACTAAAACAATGGCAATATTGTAATTTTTAGCTGAGGGAAATTTGTATTTTTTGACTGAGGTAAAATCGTAATTTGTCAAAAGCTAAAGTGATGGCAGTACTGTAAATTTGAACCAGGGGCAAAAGTGTAAATTTTCACAGGGGCAAATTTGTAATTTTGAACTTGGGGTAACAGCGTAATATAAATTTGAACTAAGAGCACAATCGTAATTTTAAGCTGAAGGCAAAACTACAATTTTATTTTGAACCGAGGGCAAAACTGTAATTTTGAGTTGGGGCAAAAGCATAATTTTATTTTAAACTGCGGAAAAATTGTAATTTTGCACTGAATGCGAAATCATAATTTTTTAAACGGGGAAAATCACATTTTTAACAGAGGGCAAAATCGTAATTTTTAGCTAGAGCAAAAACAAAATTTTATTTTGAACTCGGGGCGAAAAGGTAATTCTGAGCTGAGGGCAAAACCACAATTTTATTTTGAATCGAGGGAAAAATCGTAATTTTGAGCTGGGGAAAAAGCATAATTTTATTTTGAGATGGGGGTAAAAACGTAATTTTAAATAGGGGAAAAACACGTAATTTTAAAATAGATATAAAATAATAAACTGGTTGGTCCAATGAGGGAGTGTCAGGGAAAATCGTAATTTTGAATTGAGGGTAAAAGCGTAATTTTATTTTGAGTTGGGGGCAAAACGGTAAATTTAAACAGGAGCGAAAATGTAATTTGAAAATGGATATAAAATAATAATCTGGTTGGTCCAATGGGGGAGTGCCAGGCAGCTGTCTGGCACTATTCCCCCATTTGGTAAATGTATGTATAGTAAATTTGTGTAAATTTGGAGTGTGTATGTGTAGGTGTATGTCAGTGTGTATTTATTAATGATATTAAAATTAAAACAAGAGTAAATTACAAGTTTTGTCCTTTATGTATGTCCCAAATTGCAGGCGCTGTCCTTTGTCTTTAAAATTGATGAGTTTTGTCCTTAATGTTTGCAAATCTTGCACGTTATGTCCTTTAGGCCAAACCCAGTTAATTTCTTTTGTTAAATATGGTCACTCAAGGGCATTTTAGTCTTTTTACCTCATTTATTTAATACTCCCTCCGTCCCATTAAAAGTGTCCTATTTTGAATTTTCAAAGTCTTTATTTATAAACTTTGACCTTAAATAATTTTGTTTGTGTTAGATAATACTTGATGAAAGTTATAAGATTTGAGTGTGTTTTACAAGTGTTTTTATTGGGTTAATTTTCATCAAGTTTTATATAACACAAAAAATATATAATTAAAGTCAAAGTTTATAAATAAAGACTTTGAAAATTCAAAATAAGACACACTTAATGGGACGGAGGGAGTAGTATTTAAAAAATAAAACAAAATAATTAAAAATATTATTATTATTTTAACTATATATATATAACCTCCATCACCACCACCCTCCACCGCCACCGCCACTGCCACCACCCTCCACCGCCACTACCACCCTCCACCTCCACCTCCTCTGCTCACTGCTACTTGCATCAAAAACCCCCAAAAATCAAAAACCTAAATACCAAATCAAAACCCCCCAAAAATCCCCAAAACCAAAAATATCAAAAACCCCCTAACAACAATTGATGATCAAGAGAAAAAAATCAATAGCAGCGGTTTCACTCGAATGGATTGCCAACAAGAATTGGTTGGTTGCCGACTAGAGGTCATCATCCAGAATCACCTGCTCATTCACCTAAACAATCAGTCAACACCACCTCCGTTCACCTAAACAAGAATTCAGCACCACCACCACCTGCTCATTCACCTAAACAATCGGTCAACAAGAATTCAGCACCACCACCACCACCTCTGTTCACCACAACCACCACCTCCGTTCACCTAAACAATCGGTCAACACTTTACACCCTAAACCCGCACCTCTACTACCACCCATCGGACCGTCGTCCTTCACCACCGTCACACCCATCACAACCTTCGATCCACCATCACCAAAAACAAAATAACCAGATCTCATTCTACCAAATTCTTACCCAAATAGCTATTAATCTTCAACAGAGACCTTAGAAAAACAAAGAAATCCAAATCCCTGTATATAATCCAAACGCCCTTTTTGCTAAGATCTGTTATCGTCACATCCCCTAAATCGATGATGTTCTTGTTGATCGAGTCCCAAATCGATTGCATCAGGTGGCCGGAAATTGCAGGAGGGGGTGAAGTTTGGTTGGTTTTGTTCAGGTGGCCGAAAATTGCAGGAGGTGATGGTGGTGGTGGTTGTGGTGGCTGGGAACGAGGAGAGAGATCAACAGAAGGAAAGAGATGAACCACCGCCAGCTTTAATCTGTTACCACCACCGCCGCCCCTAACCACCGCCACACACCAGCTTTATCAGATGTTAGAGAGAGAGAGAAGAGAGAGAGAGAGAGAGTTTATCAGAAAGAGAGGAGAGAGAGTTTGTATATATAGTGTTTTACTTTTAAGTTTATACAAAATGGCCCCTGAATAGAAGTTCTTTACAAAATAATCCCTGTATAGTTGAAATGACAAGAATACCCTCATGTGCATTGCACATGACCAGATTTAACTAAAAAATCTAACTGGGTTTGGCCTAAAGGACATAACGTGCAAGATTTGCAAACATTAAGGACAAAACTCATCAATTTTAAAGACAAAGGACAACGCCTGCAATTTGGGACATACATAAAGGACAAAACTTGTAATTTACTCTTAAAACAATTTGATAACAACAACAAAAAATAAGATAATACCATTAACTATACTTTTCATTTGTACTTAAATGCTATGATTATTATTATAATCATGATTATAATTATAGTTTTTATTTAAGATTGTTATACATTAGACTACCCGTAGTGGTGTAGGTGAGCATCACGATTCCTCAGGTAATATTGTTTTATCTGGTGGTTACTGAATACTAACTGGGCATTGTTGAAGCCACATGACCCTGTTGTGGTCCAGGCGAGCTATGGCTTTAACGGGTTTTTCTTATTATTTTATGTTTATTCTTTCTAAATTTGTAAACTAATATTAATAGAAAACTATTTTTTTTATAAAATATCACAATTAAACAAAAAGACTATAGATAACAAATAATATTAGTCTAATACAAGATCATTGGGTCGTCTAGTCCACCAATGCTCGACCAACTCATGGGGAAGGTTTTTATGTCTCTCATGGTTCTTGATATTATTTATGTTTTGGTAGTTTTGAAAAATAGTCATACCTTGGTCCTCAAGAATCATGTTATTTAGAATTAGACTAGTGTAGACGATGTCCATTACTTTCTCTCGTGTCATAAACCATATTGATTGGCAATTAAATGAAATCTTTTCCTTTAAAACTCAAAATGTTCTTTCCATATCTTTTCTTGAAGATTCTTGCTTTGTGAAGTACTTTCGTTTGTCATTTATTATAGACGAAAAAGCTTGAACAACTGTCGACCACTCGTTGTAAATATCGTCAACTAGGTAGTAGCCATACTGTCACACCCCAACCGATGGCGGAATCATCGGGGCGCGGCACTGAGTGAAACAGATTGTCCAAGAGATTCCATAACAACTATAATTACCAAATATTTAAGCATTACGTCCCATACCGTAACATATAAAGTAGCACAGTTATTACAGACAAATTGTTCTCAAAGACAAATAAAAATTGTTCCGACAACTCATAAATTATTAGATTTGTTTCTAGACTCTCCTAGCTCGATTTGCACAAAGCAAGCATCGCACAACATCCTAAACACCTGTCACATACGTTAAAATAAAAGTCAATACACAGTGTAAAAGTGAGCATACAAGTTTAATAGTATAATAGTAGCGAAAACGATTTACGCATAACCCACATGTAACATGTATAATGTGAAGCAGGTAGGTTATCGACAATGTAATATGCACAGACGTGACTGCGAGTTGTAGAATGCACAACACATATCACCACTGTGACACGTGAAGAAAAGCCCTTAACAACCCTTGTCCACGACAGGTGCTGAGTTCAAACTATAGTACTATCGTTGCTAAGGTGTCAGGCAACAATCAATGTGTAAACATAACATACTAGCATTTATCGAATAACACGTATAACATGCAGAACGGTTAGCGTATAAAAGTTTTTGCGTTGTGTGTCGACTGTGATTTGATATAGGTAACGTATGTAACACCCAAAAGTGCTTAAAGCTTGATCGAGTATACTCACAGATCGTTCTTAACGAGTAAACACAGTCTTGGATTGAAGGGATCGCTGAGAGATTAGGCTGAACACAGTACGACAGTATGAGCGTTGAACGGTGCGTAAAAATGGTGCGTCAAAGTGAAGTGGGGACGGATAGTCATCCGATCGGATGACCTTCCGGACGGATGGTCATCCGGACGGTTGACCATTCGGTCGGAGGGTTGTCCGTTTGGGATGGATGTGTTTGTGTATGATGGAACTTTGAAGTTTTCGTTGTAGCATTTGAAAAGACTTAGAATGTCTCTACCCTTCAAGTCGTCCGGTCGGATGGTCATCCAGACGGATGGCCGTCCGCTCGGTTGGAAATCCGAGTGGAGGTTTAACACACATTTGAAAGTTGTTGAACATCACAAGTCATCCGGTCGGATCGTCGTTCGATCGGATGGCGATCTGATCGGACGGCGATTCGTTCGGAGACTTGTTTGTTTTGCGACTTGTAAAATTCGTTAAGTTTTGAAAGTTGTGTGATTGGACCGAGACGGTATGACCCCGTGTCAAACAACAGGAACCCCATCAAGCCTAAGTCCTCCGATCGGATGGGAATTACCACGTCCGTTCGGTAACTGTCCTTGACGGAACTTCATGTTCAACCCGTTAAGTCGGTCGTCTCTTTGATAGTGATTCGTTCTTAGACCGGCACTTCACTAAAGAATGAGCAGAAGGCCTGAACGAGCTCGGTTCCTATCGGTTTTAAGTAAAAGTGAAGAAGGTTTGATGAAAAGTGGAAATCAATTGAAAAATATTTAGATTTAGGTGAAATCAGTGTTTAAACATTGTAGAAATCCTTTGGATCGGAGTTGTTCTTGGTGGAATGAGGTCACACTTTGGTGTTCTTGAGAACCTATGATGACATCATCCTAAAACAGCCCAAATCCACCGATTTCATAGTGAAAAGTTAAGATTTGATGGTGAAAATGATGAAGAAGTGTGTGTAGATGATAGAAGTACAAGATTTGAGGTAGAAACTTACAAGAATCGCGAGGAATGGAGAGAAAATAGGCCAAGAGCGTGCTGGTCGAACGAGAGCTGTCACATCACATGAACAGTGATGTGACAGGTGCTATTTATAGGCAAGAGGAGAAGAAAGGCTGTGCAAGAATGGGTCGGAGGGCCTTCCGATCGGATGGCCATCCGATCGGATGGTCATCTGGACGGATGACAATTCGATCGAATGGTCCTTCGATCAAATGGCTTTTGCCAGTTGGTTTCCGGCTTTTTGTTTCGTGCGTTGAGTGTTGCGATGCGTTACGAGTAAGCGATGCGATAGTATTGCACACTAGTTACACAACTAATATAACTACTATTAACAACAAAATTAAACCTTTAGATTTCGAGTTTGCGATGAGATTGCGTTGCGATAGAGTTGCGATTGCGTTTTCGAATAACCACCTCAAACAATATAAACATGCACAAGTAACACATAATAGCACACACACGTAAAACAATATCCAGAACCTGTAATTCGAGTTGCGATGCGATAGCGATGCGGTTAGCGATAAGTAGATTAGCGATTACTTCATTTACTCCACATAATACAACTAACAAGTGTAAATTAAAGTATCGATTATCTAGGTTTGAGGGTACAAGCAATAGTTAAGCAAGGAATGACAGATTCCAATTAGCAATCTTTTCTTCCTTGGACTTTGACTTTGACTTGTACTTTGACTTTGACTTCGAAAGTCGGGTTGTTACACATACTTGAAATGTTCAGCGTTTGCATAAACGATTGTGCTGGCTCAACCCCGTCGATAATGTCATCGAATATTGATTGATCGATAACATTACGGTCGTTAGTTGAACCAAAAAACGCATGCCAAATCCAAGATCATGCGACGAAAAAAGAATAAAAAAAATGAAACATGCGTTGTCAAATTTAAACTTAAAATTTTAAAATATATATAATTTAAATAAAGATGTATATACCTTGACAAAAAATTGAAGTGAATCGTTATTTACTAGGACATTTCTAGATATTCATCCATTCTGTCTAATGAAATCTCATACGCTAGTTGTCGTAGAGTGGCGATACATTTTTGTATAGAGGTGAACCCGAGTCTACCTCTCGCATCTTCGCTTTGTTGAAAAAAAGGATTTCACTTCGACAAATCATTCAATAAACGCATAAATAATTGTCTACTCATTCGAAAACGTTACCTAAAATGTTCTTCATCGTAAATGGGATCGGGGCTAAAATAGTGACGTATCATTGTTTGGTTTGCCCCCTCTCGATCCGCTCAACCAATTAGTTAACTGTTATCTTACCCACTTCCATAATGAGATCGTCTTCTTCTTCGAAAGAATCCGACGAAGAAAATGCATTCCATTCCATTTTGATGAGAGTAAGAGACTTTACTTTTTAACAAATATGTGATAGTGGTGGGAGTAAGAGAGGTTTTTTAAAAAAAAAGTAATGGAAAAATGTGGATTTTAAAGGGTTTGTATAGGTTTTTAAAATAAATTTCGATTTTTTTAATAACTCCTAACGGCTATATTTAGCCATCCCATGTAACGGTCAACAAAAGCACCCGCTACCACCCTCGTATCACCCACCTTGCACTGGCACTAACGTCACCTTATTGCGGTGTTCGCGAGCGATCGAAGGTCGCCGTGGCTCGCGTCATCCTGCTCGCGCGGCCACAACGCACAGTCTTTATTGGTATTTTTATTATCATTAAATACTTAATTACTAAAGTTTGTCAAAAATATGTCATCATTGAATACTTAATTACTAAAGTTTGTCAAAAATATGTCACAATTTGCGACAAAATATTCGACATATAATACCTTAAAAAGTAAAGGAGTTTAACCAAGATTCGAACTCAGATCTTTCGGCCACACACAAACATTCATAACTACCATTCGAACACAGAACTACGAGATTAGGGATATATATTTAAATATTATACCTTAATGGGATAAAACTAAACAAATAAAATCTATGATTTTTTACAAATTTCCGACACAACAAAATATAATCTAAAATATAAAAAATCAGTTTTCAGTCAAGTCAAGTTTCTGACACAAGAAAAATTAAATATACCTTTTAATTATTGCGTTAGAGATCTATCCAAAACTATTTCATTAAAAGTTATAACCGTTTCAACTGAAAGTTTTATTTCATTAGTTTTTTCAATATTAATCATAATTACAATTGTATTGATGATAAGAAAATTAAAAAAAAAAAAAAATCTGACACGATATAAGTTAAACTAAAAATAAAAAAGTTAAGTTTAGGGGTGTTCAGAATTCGATTCGAATTCGAAAAATTCGAAATTCGACTCGATTCGAATTCGATTAAAAAGGTTCGAATTCGAGCTGATTCGTATTCGAATCCAGTAATCGAATTAGAATCGAATACGAATTTATGATTTTGAATTCGATTCGATTCGAAATTCGAATTCAATTTATATATAATTTTTTGATATATGTATAGACACACACAAAATATATACACACATATAAGTTATAACTTATAAACATGGCCAAAATATGAACTACCTCTATAAGTGATAAGTTTATTATTCATAACATTACCAAACCTACTGACAAATAGTCCATGCTACTTATTTCTAAATTTTTACCTAACTTAAATCGCTACCAGTAACCAACATATCTTCTAATTTTTGGTGTTTTGACATATTGATAGTTAATTAATGTTGCAGAATATTATATTTTATGTTGAATATAATTAGTTTGTAGTGTTTTAAAAAATAAAAGTAAAATAATTTATTGTTTAGTGTGAATTTGAATTAAATCGAATTTATTCGAATTCGATTCGAATTCGAGTTTCAAATATTAATCGAATGGAATCGAATACGAATTCAGGTAAAAATAATAAAAATTCGAAAAATTCTATTCGAATAATTCGAAAATTCGTTATTCGATTCGATGTGTTAAGTTACTATTATATGCTTTTTATTGTTATTTCTGAAAAATGTGATCTATTAGAAAATGATTCAAAATGATAATTTACCAATATACATGTAACACGTCTTAAAGTATATTGTTCGATCTTTCAACAAACGAATAATTTAGGAATTTTAGTAGCTACTTTGGCATGGAAGTTGAATAACTCTTATAGCTACTTTCATTTGTAATGGTTTAATAGGCAATTTTTGATGACGAGAAAGTTGTGGCAGTTAAGAAGCTTAAAGTTAGACATGCTGGAGCAAAAATAGGCTTTGAAAATGAAATCCAACTTATAAGTCAAATTCGTCATCGAAATCTTCTCGGTCTCCTTGGTTGGTGCATTGACGGATCCAATTTACTTCTTGTCCTGGAATATATGCCAAATGGAAGCCTTGACAGGTTTCTATGGGGTATGTTTCTATTAAGAATTTTATGTGAATTCATGAAAATCTCTATTTCCTAACATTTACACCACCTAATCAAATTCATTATAGGTGAAAGAAAGGGCACCCTAAGCTGGAAAATAAGATATGACATTATCTTAGGTATAGCTAGGGGTCTCGCTCATCTACACAAAGAAGTCCATGTTAGAATTGTGCACAGAGATATAAAATCAAGCAACATTCTCCTTGACGATGCTTTACAACCAAAAATAGCAGATTTTGGATTTGCAAGGTTTCAGCCTGAGGATCAAAGTCATGTTATCACTAAGTTTGTGGGGACATTGTATGTTGATTTACAAGACAAGTTCAAGAAATTTCTCATATTGCATCTAATCACATTCTTTTATTACAATACTAGGGGCTACACAGCGCCGGAATACGTACGATATGGCATTTTATCGGATAAAGTTGACACTTTCAGCTTTGGTATAGTAGTACTCGAAATCATTAGTGGCCAAATGTGTACTTCCCAGAACTTGGATGGACCATCAACCGAATTTCTCCTCGAACATGTGAGATATAAACTTACACCTTTTCCCTTTTTCTGTTTCATTAACATAATCAATAAATATTAACAAGAAGAAATAAGAGTAGTCATCTCACTAGATGGTTCTTATATCATATTGTTAATCTTATTTCACACACACATATATAACATTATATATGGTGGTGTAACGGTGGGAACAAGGGTTTTATATAGGGAAAATTACTAAAATAAATATGTTGACTGGCAAAATCAAAAAATAGACATTAGCATTCAGACTTTAGCAAAATAGACATTTCCAAAAGGCCAATCTTGAGATGACAAATAAGATAGGTCGGATGAGGTAGCTAGTGCTTAACCAAATAGAAAAAAAAAAAAAAAAACCCATGGTGAAATACAATAAAGTCACATATAATAACCATTCAAATTGAAAATGTGTAAAGCGTTTCCTAGATGTAGTTGCTATCTATAATTTAGCTAGCACTTTTTATTCGTCGGATAAACATAGCCCGCGGTTTTCATCAACGATTGAATTTAACCCTGTTTATCATCTGTCAACATAATTTAACACCTATTTTAAATCTGCTAGCTAAAATTAGTCCCCGCTTTTCAGTTGCCGGAAAAATTCAACCTCACACTTTACACATGTAGTATTTTGATTGGTTTTTTGAACCCCATTGTATTTTTCAAGGTTTTTTGTGTCGGTTAAATTTTAGCAGGCATCAGATCATGTTTGTCACCTATTTGTCATCCTGGTTGGCTAGTTTTGACATCTTTATTTTGGCACAAGTTGAAAGTTAATGTTTATTTTGTAAATTTTGTTGGTTAATATATCTATTTTTGTGATTTTCTCATTTATTTATTTAAGAAACGTCAAAGATGAGTTTAATACCTAAGCTGATATCATAATTCTCATTTTTGGAGAATTACTAATTTGATCTCGTAAATGTTATGCTACAACTGGCAACAGGCATGGAAGCTGTATGAAAATCAAAAAGTTGTGATGCTAGTTGATGAGACAATGGATATCAATCCGGATGAAGAAAAACATGTGAAGAAGATTATTGAGATCGCTTTGTTATGCACCCAGTCACCGGCGTCAGAAAGACCAGCCATGTCCGAAGTTGTTTTGTTGCTTTCAAATGAGCAATCATCCGGTGAAAGACATCTTACTAGACCTAATCTCCCTTATCTAAATCGCAGGATTCACATAGGATCTTCATAGAACTCTAAAGATATTATTTAAAGCGAAGAAAAGATCCAACTAGCTTTTCATATCCAAATCTCTTCCTCTCCTTTTATACAACTTCACTTCCAAGACACTTTTATCAATAGAAAATGATTAACAATTGTCGAACACAAAGAGCATACTCATTCATTACATGTCAAAAAATGTTAGTGTTATTCAAAGTTTGTGGTTAAATTGTTAATTTGCAAGACTATATAACTCATTTTTTACTAAATACACATAATTCTCTTTTGTTCTTTTTTTTTTTTAAATCTGATCATGGTAATACAGAAACTGCTAGTGTCCGGCTAAAAGCAATAAGTTTTTCAATTCTCATAAATATGACAAGTTTTTTTATAAAGAAAATGCCTACTAATATAAAAATTCTCAAGCAAAAATGTCTTTTTGGTTTGTTTTTATGTGGATAGTAGGCTTGTTGCACTTTTTGAACGGCAAATGTTACCCATACTTTACATTACACCGATGATTCTAAACTAGCCATTTGCCCAAGTTTAAATGTAGGACCTCCTGTTTAAGAGGCACATGTCTCCACCAAATGAGCTAACCTCACATTAGGATGGGCCTGTTGCACTTTATAAACAAAACACACACTTCCATTTATGTCTTTAAAGCATATGATTTAGTCTCAACTTGTTTGATGCAACAATGGACTCAATAATTGCTCATAATCCTTCTACTGGTATTTCATACTTAGCACAACTTTAAAAAACAATATATGGACTCATCTTCTACTAATACTTATTTTTTAAGTGAAATGTTACTTATTTTTTAATAGAAACAATGGTCGAAATCACAGGTAAACCCTTAAGTGTGTGTATTCAATTGTTTAATAGTGTATGTTGTATTGATAAATTGTAATTAGGATTTTACAAGTGAAGGGTTAAATACTAAGCCCGTATTTACACAATACTACCACTAACATTTACTAATTACTAAGATTAATTAGTTTTTGAACATCATAACTGCAATATGACTAATACACATAGTTGCAAACTAAGGGTGGAATAACATGGCCCTGTGTCAAGTATGCACCTTGGAAGACGAGTGAGATGGTTTTAGCTAAGATCCTAAGGTACAAAGATGACGGAGTGCCCAAACCCAAGCTTTCTTAAAACCCATTGTAGACAACAAACGACCCAAATGAACTACTGCAACTTTAATTGGGCAAGCCCGGCCCGATTGAACATAAACCATACTTAAATCCAATCCATACATATATTATTCAAACAAAATCTGATCCCAGGTTCGAATCCGATCCTGATTGGGTTTTACCGTACGTAGTTGGCCTTTGGGTAGCGGTTTTTCCCCGGAACCGGAGATGATGGGCTATCGAGCGCTGTCTGCAGTCGCAGGTGTATGGGCTCGCCTTTTGCCATTGGGTTATTATGGGTAGCCGGGCTTTTATTCGTTGGTCGTTCAAAAGGCATTTAACTTAATGCTTTTATTCTGTTTGAATAATTCAACTTCATGTTTTACCCTATATGTATGCATAGCCCTGTATGTATACTAAACGTAAAATTATCAGCTTCTACACCTTTTATGAATTCCAGATCTGGATTAGCCCACAAGCACTGTGTCATTCAGCAACTACAAATCATTAAAAAAAACATGTTAAGACTTTCAGATTCCCTTTAACTTTCTTTATCCTTGCAATCGAATATTGCCTGCACTAGTAATATCCAAGTTGTTGAGAATTACACATATTTGATTTATTATATTGGTAAAACCGTATCTTAGCGTTGACTTTCAAATGCTGTTGTATGGACACAATATTGAGACAACGACATTAGGACCAACATTTTATAGGGCTAATTTCTATGTTATTTTTTCTTGTTTTCCAGGTTTAAACTTAATAATCGAATACTGGGATAAACATAATGTACAATATATACAAACATAAACAAAGAAAGAGAACCAACTTAATGTTGTAGTTACGTATATCAATAATATATTCCCCAAAAAGGTAAAGAGGAAAAAAAAGACAATGAGATAAAAATTACAAAAGTAATTTCATTGTTAGGGTTACCCGCAGATACAACCATCAGCAAGATTCTCTTTTTCCTGAGAGAGCAATTATCAATAACTTAATTTGTTTACATCTAACAAAATTGAAATAAATGCAAATTCGTAACATACGATCATCAAATGAACAGCTTCAATGGGTATCTGATGAAACAGTGGTTAACCAAGAGAGGTTAATTCATTGGTCTCGTCAAGTAGGGTTAATCCCTTCTTTCCGAGGATCGGTGGCTGGATCGTCCGCTTGATCTGTCTCCTGCACAAGGAAACACACCGTGACTCGTAACAAAGAGGATAGGGTAGGGGGTGCTCCTTGTTACCACTCTCCGGCGTGAGAATTAGTAGATTGCTTGAGAGCAAAGTGTGTGATAGTAGTATGAGTGAGAGAGTTTGATAAGCGATACCTCAAACCTGGTCCGGGATGGGCATTTATAGCCGAGGAGTGAAGGAGGGTAATTGAGTGGCTAGACTGTCAACGCGCAGCCCTTTGCAGGTGTGTCAGGCTTGGTGGCCACGGAGGTGACACCACGTCCCACTGCAGCTGTCAGTCTGTGTGTCAGTGTTGCTTACGTGTGGGCTGACAGACAACTGTCATTGGCGCCACTTGCTGTGAAAGTGTCAGTCCCACTTGCTCTGTGGATAGGATGCAGTGCCAAGCCGCATCGCTATCTGTGGTAACTGCGGTCGTTTCCGCATCCCCTGCTTTGATGAAGATGTGTACGGGATGCGGTGCCGGGCTGCATCGCCGTATGCGGTAACCGTTGTTGTTATCTAGATCCCTTGTCATGACAAAAATGTTTATAAGATGCGGTGTTGGACCGCATCGCTATGTGTGACATTCATTTTCGTACACAAGGTAAGTCTTCTCATCACTTGACCGATTGGATTAGGTATCTGTGTTCGCGCGTGCCCACACAGACACAGATAAGTCCTTGCCGGTGGGAGTATCTGATAAGGGTGATGGTCACTCGCGACTGCTTTGGTGCGAGATTTAGGACCATACCCCTTCAGTATCATTTGATTTATCCATCCAGAAGCTTTAACAAATGAGCTAATAACTAGTATGCTCATCATATACTGTTTTGCGCATCTATAAGACCTGAAAACTATCATGACATGTCTAAATTTGGGATGTGTATTTTTAATTGAAATATGACATGTCTAAAATTGGGATGCCATGTTAAATCCTCAAGGGGATTAATGTTGAGATGTTACTGGATAACCCTCATAGATGCACTATCCAATTCTATATTATATTGTTCCCGTTGTTTGTAACTGCTATTTGGGCTAATTACAGCGGTAGAAAGTCATCAACTTTTAATCTCAGCCGTTTAAACTCTCTAAATTCCTTCTAGAAGCAGCAGTTCATGGCAGTTCCACACTTTCTCTCCCACGATTATTCAGTTAGCAGCAGTTTCCTAAGATGAGCCAATAAAAATACAGAATAAGAAACTGAAAAAAACAAATACGGTTTAAGTTCCTTTATTTCAGCAAGTTAGTGGAGTAGTGGAGGGTGTAACTACCAAGTATGATGATTATATAATACGTACCCCAAGCTTCTATATTCCTTGCTTACATATAATTTCCATTCAGAAAACATAGATTTGCAGCCATGGATGACTACACACTAATGGATAACTACTACCTATTCGAAGCAGCCAACTATGCAATGAAGGTAATACTAAACCAAATACAATGTTGTACATATGTTAACTACGGATTTTTTAGTTTCCTATATAACTAGGGTAGAGTGATGTTCTTATTAGAATTATTGTTTGATAAACACGAAGTCGTATGGAGCAAGAATAGCAGACTGAAAAGGTACATACCAATTATCTTCTTGCTTTATGTTGATTTACAGACCACGTCTTTAATCAGTATTTTACTTCTTGTAGTCATCAATTATGATTGAACAGCAACAAACTGATGGAACAAATGACCTACAAGTGAAGGTAAGTATTGGTTTTGTTTCGTTAACATAAATTATGCATTGTAAAGTCTGATACATGCTGACAGTGTTAACATAATTGTTCACAGTCAATTCAATCCAAATCCACAGTCAATTCTAATAAGATTGACTTTGCAATTAATATGCAATTAAAGCATACCTTACTTTCTAATTCATGCATTTCTTTGTGTAGTTACCAATTGTGGTCGAAAATGCACAAAATGATGGAACGCCTGACCTGCAAGTGAAGGTTAAAATGATTATTTTACATTAGTTATTATTTAGTTTATTGTTAACATGTAATATGTTTGCAATGTTCAGTTTCCTGAAGATACCGTTCACATTGTTGTTCCCAGCCCACACAACTTTGAAATGGTATACTTAATACCTAAATTTTTAAAATTGTTACAGATGTTTTTTTTGATTAGTTTATTACTTTTAACTTACTAAGAAAACTACAAAACATTAATGCAAGAAAACTACAAAACATTAATGCAATTCAGTTTGGAGGGGCAGGTATGCGAGCTAAAAGGTTTGGGTAATAATGGTTTATCTTTATGTTCTATGCAAAAAGATGTAGTTTTTTGCAAATACTAAGTGCACCAACTCATTCATAAAATTGTGATAATCAAGAAATTGATGTTATTGTTGTTATTTGTCATGTTCTCATATGAATAGCCTGCTGGAAACTTTGACACGCAAAGAAAGCAGGTTAATTTATACAAACTGCAAAAGCTTCAAAAAATTACTGAAATAATCAACGACAACCAGTTCAGATATGACAAGGTACTCTCTAATCCATAACAATCCACAATTATCACATACCTTACTTTCTAACGCATATAACTCTTTGTGTAGTCACCATCTACGGTCGAAAAGGCACAACAAGATGGAATACCTGACCTGCAAGTGAAGGTTAAAGTGATTCTTTTATATTAGTTATTATTCGTAATGTATTGTTAATCTAATTGTTATATTTGATCACGTTATTTTTATTTGAAAATATTTATTTATTTTTAAACATTGTGTTTATTATGCAGAAACCAATCAATAGTGTGGAGCCTATATCCTATGGCCTTGATTTCAGATACTACTCGTAAAAACTTATTATTGAAATCAGTGAAGAGGTAATATGTTGTTTGGGCATACATTTTACACACATATTTATGAGTACATTATTTTTATTTCCTCTATATCCACGTAATATCGAATCTATTTCTTATATTCACGTAATATCGAATCTGTTTTCATATATTATTGTAATCAGATTTAAATAACCTTTTGTAGCAAAAGATCAGACTATTAGTTAAGAGAGGGGCGGTGGGCTAAGATCAACCATTTTATTGAGTACAATAAATACAACTTATGTGTCATATTAAAATTTTTACATTTTTATTCTCAGATCAGACAAGGTACTAATACTTCTTTTGTTTATTGTGTTTGAAATTGTTTTAAATACTCTGGAAAAAATTATACGGATTTAAAGATCTGTAGGATTCTCTCTACCTATTCTCTTTCAAGTTTTAAAGTCCTATTCCTTTTTCGTTCATTATTGTTTTATCCTACAATAGACCATTATTATATTAGCAAGCTGTTATTAGGTATCTTAGTACTTATTTGAATATTTTATAAAAAAAATTATATTTCTTAAAAGCTCAAATATTATCTTAAATAATCCCAATCGTTAAACATGTCTATGAAAAATCCTACTTTGTTTAATAACACTTCACCACAAGACTATAATCACAAAATGGATTTTCGGTTCAATTTTAAAAACTATTTTCGGTTCATTCCAACCTTTTAGACCTGTAAACAAAATACAACACCAATTATACATAAATAATAGATGAAAGGTTCATACCTAGCTCAGTAGACCAAACCTTGTACAGGGTCAAATCCAGCCCATTCGCTTATCGGTAGCCCACTAAAATATATGAAAGGTCCATACCTAGCTCGGTTGTCATACCCCGATTTCCACGTGTCACCGGTGGGCCCGGTGGGGGATTATCGTGACGTGGTTGGCAACATAGTAGTCAAACAACACAATATTTAATATGCACAGCGGAAGCAAATTTAAAAGATATAATACAACCGAATTTAATTATTGTAATATCAAGTATCACAACGTTCGATTGTTTATCCACAGAACGGATCGAAATAAAATATGAGACAATAGTTCAACAGACTTCATGCATCCTAAGCTTGCGAGACTTTTATTGATGCTAAGGAGACAATCCAGCCAATTTCGTTTAGTACCTGCATTCAGTCTTTTTGGGAAAATACGTCAGTTTACACTGGTAAATACAATCAACTGACTCATTTTGAAAAATGATTTAAAAATTGGTTTGGATGCACATGGCATAAACATTTTATTTAACTTGGGAGAATTATTTTAATATTATAATCTTGTGAACGAATTACATGTTACTTGTGCGTTCAGTAGCCCGGATCTTGTCCAGGTTAAAGATCAATAGACACACCACATCATAGAGTTATACACTGACAGGTGTACGCCTACACCCCGTGCTCAGGTCGTGGCCATCTCGTGAGATGATGCCATGGATATCCGGGACATGGTCATTAACCCCCCAAAGGCCTTAAGTAACAAGACTGTTTTAACAAGCCGATCAAATTTTATTCAACTACCCACTCAACGGTGGAGAATTTGATGCTCGATCAAGCGGTATGCTATATACCGTAACCCAAGCCCGTATAGGGAAAATAAGTTAAAAGTATTTACCTGAGCAATGTATAAATCACAATAAGCAAAATGCACGTAGCTTTTACTGGTTCTCCTAATCTGGAACGAAGGTTTATAATAACCTATTAGAATCCTAACGGGTCTTTAATTAAGCTTAAGCTTAGACCGGCTAGTTTCAAAGATACGGTTCGTACGCCCTATTAAGCGAAGACCGGATAGAATGTGATTTAGACCTGACAAGTTCAGAGACTTGTTTAATATGGGTTTATTATTCACATTCTGGATTTTGAGATAAAACCGTTAAGGTTTGACCCGTTTCGGCTAATTTATGTAAACTTGTTACATAAACCGAACCGTACGCGAAATAAGCGTGACGGGTATTCATGAGAGCTATATACAGGTTTCCTAAGTTAATTATGCTTCAATTATGTTGTGACATCAGTAAGATATCTTTCATTATGCCCGAAACGTGTTTAAACACAAACTAGGCCCCATAGGGGTTTGGTCATTTAAAAGTTTATAAAAGAGTTTAAGTAACAACCTGAGTTACAGGTCTGATGTAATCAGCAAAAACACATAATTTGCTAAGTTATATCAGTAGGATAAAGCATATATGTGAAATTTATCATTTTTAACCAAACTATGCCCCGTATGGGTAATTTGGTAATTTCACATAAGCCGAAAAGCTCAAAACCGAAGTCTGAGTTAATCAACCTTTGTCTACTGTTAAAATATTCTAATTTGCCTCATATATCAGTAGGTATCAACCCGGGTACGTTCAATATAATTTTAATACATACTATGCGTTAAAAACGCTAAATAAGGCGATTAAAGGCCATTTCCGGGTTCGATACTTAAATATGATATTTTTATATTTCCAGAAGGCTTAACATAATTTATTTATCACATGTGATCAGTAGAAAAAGGTTTGGAGTCGTTTAGATATATAAAACTCATTTTATGGCCCGTAAGGGCAAAACCGACAATTACCGGATTAAGCCTACGACTACTAGTTATGCTCAGCCTAAAATAAATTAAAAATCTTTAAAAATCCCAAAATAATATATTACATCAGTGGGTATTAAGTTTGATACCAAAAAGTAGGCTTAACTAGGCTATACGCTAATTACGCCGTTTAATTAACATAAAGCCTTAATTTTACGCTAACGAGCATAACTCTTAATCTACACCTCAAACTGATGTCAAACTTTGCATACAAGTTTATATATCAGTAATTAAAGTTTCTACTCTTTTACATTTCCAAAAATCACGTTTTAAGGTAATAAGGGCATAACGGTCAACATATGAGTAATTAACGGAAACATGCATATTAATTGGATAACTAATGAACCAAGGTGTAATAACACAGAGGTTTATTCTAACATGTAACCTAGTCCAATTAAAGCTCTGAGGCATTTCTAAAACATGCCTAAACGGGTCAGAACTGAAAGTCAAACTATGTGACTTTCGGTTCCGAACCGGGTATTTACAGGAATTTGTCGGGTTGAACATGTTTAGACATGTTCTTATATTTATTTCCAAGTTATAACAATGATCCAACAGGTTGTATATGATCTATAATGTTAATTATGCATAAATGACATTTTAAGGGTCCTGTTGACTTTTTATAAATTAGTTTGGCCCGACTTTTGACGTAGTTAAAGTGGTAATCAGGGGGAACCCTTTTGTGGGTTTATTACTCACATAAATACCAACTTATATCTACTTTTAATTCGAGATATGACTGAGCCATTGTTGACTAATCTCGAAGTCAAACCGTAATTACGACGGTTTGACTTTTAGCTAATAAACTAAGCTAAACTCAATTAAAGAAGGATTAGAACACTTACTGAAGTCATAGGCTTGCTTAGAGAACACTTGAGAGGAAGTTTGAGCTCCAGAAGTGATCCACAAATGCAGATGAAGGTGTGAGGAATTGTTTGCAAGACCTTGGCCTTTTATAGTGGTTTCAATTACCACAAAGTGTTGACAACAAGGTCTAGCACACACCACAAGCTTCCCACATTTGTCCTAGATGCTTAGCGGGTGTTCTAGGGGCCAAGAGATGTGGGAAATCGGGTAAAGGTCGCGCACAAAGGCAATGGCAGGCAAAAACCCAATTTTCTCAGAACTGGGCACCCCTAGCGTGACGCCACCCCCCCTCGCGTCGCGCTAGGCCTCGTCTGATCAGAACTTGTGATTTTTGCGATTTGATCCTTGGCTCTTCAAAATTCGATTAGGCACTTGTTTTCTTGCATTGTAAACCCTCAATATTGATCTATAAAGGCTTTAAAACATATACCCACTTTGTTAAGTCCCCGGGTAACTTTATTGTTACCCGAAAAGTCCTAACTTTCAACGTTTACGCTTTAACCCTTCGCACACGAATTCGATCATAACTTTCTCAAATGTTAACGAAACTTTACGAAATTTAAACCGTGTATTCTAGTGAGCATAATTAACCGTTACAAAGCTTCGGGTTTGTCAAAAGGTCACTCAGAGGTATAATTTAAACATGTTGACACATTTAGCCCCTGTAGTTTGTAATCTCCCACTTTTAGCTTCGTATGGTCCATGATTTACTCGTTTGAAGGTATGAGCATCTTGTAGGGTTAATATACAATATATTTATTCACAGTTGACACTTAGAATACGTACATCCACATACTTTCCATGATTGTCAACTTTAGTCCTTCTATAATATTTCTTTCACACGTTTAAAAATTTGACACGTGTCTACACATTATAGGACGTGAATTTTTCGAGGTGTTACATCGGTAGACCAAACCTTGTACAGGGTCAAATCCAGCCCATTCACTTATCACTTGTACAGGGTCGAGAAATCTATGAAAAATTGCTTCCATTAAAATGAAGTAGAATAGTTTAAATAAAATCTAAAAAATAAAAATAATGATTTTTAAATATTGATATCTTTAATTTTCTAGAAAACCATAAAAGCACACAACCCAATTGGGTCTAATTTTTTAAATATTGATATCTTTAACTACAAACCATTTCTAATGGTTTTTTTTTTTAATACAACACGGTTTTCAGATGAAGTCATCCATCATTTGGTTTTGTTGCAGTGACAATGAGGTGGATGAAGTTACAACGGTAGTTGATGTTGATGTTGATGTTGAAACTGCTGTTGATATTGATCTTGAAACTGTTGCTAATGTTAATGTTGATCATAATGCCTGTTCCAAAAGAGCTACACCGGCTTATCTCAAGAGCTCTCTTCTTGCTCACCAAATCCTCTTTCAATATGATGTTTCACCTGGCCGGCATATAAACATTTATCAATCTTTGAAAATTAAAAAAGAATAGGACATGTAATCAATAAGTTGACCACCTCTTCTTTGATTCTCTCTTTTAGTTTAGCTTTATTGGTCTCAAGCCTCACAATTTCAGCCCTTTGAAATACCAAAAAGCTCATAATTTGTTAATACATTAACAAGAACAAGTAAATGAATCTTCAGAATAAAACAAGCATAAAAAACAACTAAAAACTTACCAATTTGTCATTCCATCCAAGAACAAGTATTTGGTTGCTTTCAATTACTTCACTTGGTGTAATTTCACAATGAATCTACCTTATCTATAGCATGTGAAACAAGCTTGAGCATTCAAATCAGCAATAACAAAATGAGCAACTAGCAAATACAAACCAACAATCATCAGTCACAAGTTGTACCTATTGCCAAGTGAAAATGCATATGTAGACTCTTTGACCACGTGAAGAGAACCAACACCCATCACCTTCAAATCCACTACCATTATCTAACCATCAAACACCCCTTAATGCAACCATTCACCACCAAATAATCACTTTCAAAAGAACAACCACATAAATCCACTATTTAAATCACTCAAATGCCTAAACCATAACCTCAATACAATCTCAACAACCGTCATAACATAATCAACTAACCAATCATCAAACCTATACAAAAACTAAAAGAAACTTAGATATACTAAAATGTAAATTTCTTCGACTAACGAACATTTGAAACAATCACTATTTCATAAAAAAAAGGTTTCAGAACGAGAAAAAACAGTTTACTGTCATCGGGATCGGAGCACCTGAAACATTTTTCAACGAACATCTGAAACAACCGTCGATTAACTAACAAACATTTAAAATAACCGTCGGACCACCGCACCATAACCATCGGTTTAGGTTGGGAAACGAGAACATGTTGTTGAAAATAATTTATCAGACGCGTACAATAACGATCATTTCAACCGTTTGTTGTTGTTGTTGTTGTTGTTGTTCTGAATCGAGATATCTTCCAATCGTTCTTCAATCGTATCAATCTGCGAATTCTCCTCCACTGCTTGCTGTTCCTCGTCGGTGATTCGCATCGGTTCATCATCATCCTCTTCATCGTATATTTATTATTTGCAGAAGGTTGTATATATTATTTGTAGAAGTTTGTGGTTGTGTGGTGTGAGAGAGGAAGTGAGCGGCGGCTTTTCACATTAGGGTGAGAAAGGAGAAAGGGGCGAAATATCTTGAAGACGTGCAAGTGTGTTAGGGCTAGGTTTTAGGAGCTAACATGAATCGGATTAATAATTGGGAACCAGTTGTAGAGGTGTTTACTAGACGATTATCGAGATGGAAGGCGTCTTTTCTTTCTTTGGCCGGGAGGGTGATTTTAATCTCTTCGGTTCTAGAGAGTTTACCGTCATATTATTTTTCTTTATATAAGGCCCCGGCGACTGTGATTGCTAAGCTGGAAACGATTATGAGGAAATTTCTTTGGGGTGGGAATGAGGAAAAACATAAGATCCATTGGGTTGCTTGGGAGGAGGTCACAAAAACTAAGCAAAGTGGTGGATTGGGAATTAATAAGCTTGAAGATTGCAACAATGCTTTGGTTCTAAAGTGGTTATGGCGATATCGGGTAGAAACGGAGGCGTTGTGGAAAAAGGTTATAGATGCTATACACACCTCCTCGCGGAGATGGGAGCCGTTGCCGTGTAATAAATCTTTTTCAGGTACTTGGAGTAAAATCGTCTCTCTTGGGTCCCGGATAAAGGTTTAAGGTAAAAGTTTATTGGAGTTGATTCGGGGGAAGGTCGGCAATGGTAAAACTGTCCGGTTCTGGATTGACCCATGGCTAGAAGACGGCAGTTTGAAGGTGTTATATCCGGATTTATTAAGACTTGAACAAGATAAGTTTGGTTTGGTCGAAGACAAGTTCGAGATGCTTGATCAAAGATGTGTGGTTAAATGGAAGTGGAAGTCGTATACTTCTTCGGATTCGGGACCTCTACGGGCATCCCATTTGACCTTTACATTAGGTACATGCTTCCTCCGAAGCTTCTTTACCTGTCGATCTTCAATCGACAAAGGTTTTTCAACAAATTTTAAGCTCTCGTCTATATGCACATCTGTATGGGGTATTACCAGTGATTCATCAGCGAAACACTTCTTCAGATTGCAGATGTGGAACACATTGTGAATTCCACTGAGCTCTTCCGGTAAGTTTAACTTATAGGCAACTGACCCGACACGTTCGATAACCTCGAAAGGTCCTATGTATCTCGGGCTTAGCTTGCCTTTCTTACCAAATCGCATCACTCCCTTCCAGGGTGACACTTTAAGCGACACTTTATCACCTACTTCGAAGTGAAAAGCTTTACGCTTTGGATCTGCGTAGCTCTTCTGCCTATCACGGGCAGCTTTGAGACGGTCACGAATCTGGACAATCTTGTTCGTCGTCTCGAACACTATCTCTGGTCCAGATAATTGGACATCTCCAACTTCCGCCCAACAAACGGGCGATCTGCACTTTCTACCGTATAATGCCTCAAAAGGCGCAGCCTTTATGCTGGTATGGTAGCTATTGTTGTAGGAGAATTCGATTAATGGTAGGTTCTTATCCCAACTACCACCAAATCGATCGCACATGCACGTAGCATGTCTTCCAACGTTTGAATAGTACGTTCACTCTGACCGTCAGTCTGAGGATGATAAGCCGTACTAAAATTCAAACGTGTGCCCATAGATTGTTGGAAACTCTTCCAAAAATGTGACGTGTACCTAGTATCCCGGTCAGAGATAATAGCTACAGGTATGCCATGTAGGGCTACAATCTTATCAACGTATAACTGGGCTAACATGTCGGAGCTATAAGTCTCCTTGATGGGTAAGAAATGTGCTGACTTAGTCAGTCTATCGACTATAACCCATATTGTATCATTTCCTTTCCTTGTCTTGGGTAACTTGGTAATAAAATCCATAGTTACCATTTCCCACTTCCACGTAGGAAGTTCAGGCTGCTGTAGCAAGCCTGACGGCTTTTGATGCTCGGCTTTGACTTGCGCACATGTCAAGCATTTAGCTACGTGGGTGGCTACAGACTTTTTCAAGCCTATCCACCAATAATTTGCCTTTAGATCCTGGTACATCTTATCAGCTCCAGGATGAACGGAGTATTTGGAACTATGGGCTTCCTGGAGGATGACATCTCGAAGTCCTCCATAAATTGGAACCCATACTCGTCCATTTAATCTTAAAATTCCGTCCTTGCTAAGAGTTAACTGCTCCTCAGTTACTCCTATCTTTTCATTAGGATAGTTAGCTTCCAACACAGCTTCCTTTTGTGCAGCTAACAACCTTTCCATCAAATTATTCTTTATCTCCATGCGCTTGGCATTGATTCGGATGGGTTTCACCCTCTCCTTTCGACTCAAGGCATCAGCGACTACATTCGCCTTGCCGGGATGGTACTTGATTTCACAATCATAGTCATTCAAGGTCTCCATCCAACGGCGTTGCCTCATGTTTAGCTCTTTCTGATTAAACAGGTGCTGGAGGCTTTTGTGATCAGAATAGATCACACATTTGATTCCATAAAGATAATGCCTCCACAGTTTTAGTGCGAACACAACGGCACCCAACTCCAAGTCGTTGGTGGTGTAATTCTTTTCATGCACCTTTAACTGTCGTGATGCATAGGCAATAACCTTGCCTTTTTGCATAAGCACACACCCCATGCCAGTGTGTGATGCATCACAATAAACTACAAATTCCTCGATTCCATCAGGCAATGTCAACACAGGAGCATTGCTCAACTTCTGCTTGAGAATATCGAAAGCTTCTTGCTGCTTAGGGCCCCGAACGAACTTTACTTTCTTCTTGGTTAAGGAAGTTAGGGGTGCAGCAATCCTTGAAAAATTTTCAATGAAACGCCTGTAATATCCTGCCAATCCCAGGAAGCTACGAATCTCAGTAGGCGTCCTTGGTTCTTGCCAGTTCATAACAGCTTCAACTTTGAGGGATCCACCTGGATACCACGCTCACTGACCACATGTCCAAGGAATTGGACTTCTCGTAGCCAAAATTCGCACTTAGAGAATTTGGCATAAAGTTTCTCTTGATGTAAAAGTTTGAGAATACATCGAAGGTGTTTCTCATGGTCAGCTTGGTTCTTCGAATAAATAAGGATGTCATCGATGAAGACGATGACGAATTTATCTAAGTACGGCTTGCAAACGCGATTCATGAGGTCCATGAACGCAGCCGGTGCATTAGTGAGCCCAAAAGGCATCACTAGGAACTCGTAATGACCATAACGAGTCCAAAATGCGGTTTTATGCACGTCTTCATCTCTAACTTTCAATTGATGGTAGCCTGACCTCAAATCAATCTTCGAAAAATAACTTGCTCCTTGTAATTGATCGAACAAATCATCGATCCTAGGTAAAGGGTATCTATTCTTTATTGTGACCTTGTTAAGCTCACGATAGTCGATGCACAGACGCATCGATCCATCCTTCTTCTTCACAAATAGTACCGGCGCTCCCCAAGGAGACGAACTAGGTTTAATGAAACCTTTGGCCAGCAATTCATCCAGCTGCGTCCTTAATTCCTTCATTTCTGTGGGCGCTAACCTGTAAGGTGCTCTAGCAACTGGTGCTGCTCCGGGGATGATATCAATCCTGAATTCCACCTGCCTATCTGGTGGCAAACCAGGTAGTTCTTCCGGAAAAACTTCTGGGAATTCAGAAATGACTGGGATGTCTTCTATCTTTGGTCTAGGTTCATCAATAATCACCTGTGCCATGTAGATGACACATCCCTTCTTTAAGCATTTGGAAGCCTTAAGCATAGTCACCTGCTCAGGCAGTCCATACTGGGTATCTCCCCGAATGGTAAGTGATTCACCAGACGGAGTCTTTATCACTACTTGCTTCATGTTACAGACAATTTGGGCCTGGTTATGAGATAACCAGTCCATACCCAGAACTATGTCAAAACCGGCCAACTTAAACGGAAGTAGAGACAGAGGAAAAGACTGGTTCTTAATGGATATAACACATCCATCTAACACAGTTGAGACGGTTTCTATTGTACCATCTGCTAACTCTACCTCATAGTTTACGCTTAAGGTTTTGACAGGTAAATTCAACAATTTACAAAACTTATGATCTATGAAAGATTTATCTGCGTCTGAATCAAAAAGTACTCTTGCAAAGACATCATTTACAGGGAAGGTACCTGTTATGACATTATCGTCTTGCACAGCCTCTTTCGCGTCCATTCTGAAGACTCTAGCATTAGTCTTCTTAGCCTCTTCAGGCTTCTTGTTGTACTTAGGGCAGTTGGTTTTAATGTGGCCCTTTTCATTGCAACGGTAGCACGTTGCGTCTTTTATCTTCTTGCAATCCAAGGTTTTGTGATCCGTGGACTTGCAAATACCACACGCATAGGTTTTTGACTGAGTCTGTGAGTTTGACTCAAGTCTGCACTTTCCATAGTGCTGCTTCTTGCAAATTTTGCATTTGGGCTTCTCATCAGAATTGTGCCCCTCTTTCCTTGAGTCAGATCCTTTCTTGTTGTCACCGTTCCCACGGTGTTTCTTGCTCGACCTTCGTGAACCATCATCTTCACGCTTCCTCTTCTCAGCCTCCTTATTCCTCAGCGACCTCTGCCTGACCGCATCCAGGGTGAGGGATAAGGAAATGTCAGCTACTGATCTAAAAGTCGCTGGCCGAGAAGCTTTTACGCTTGCCTTGATCTCGGGGGCTAAACCACCGATAAAACGAGCTATCCGTTTTGGTTCCGGGGTTACCAGGTATGGAACCAACCGAGACATAGTGTTGAAGCTCGTTAGGTAAGCTTGACAGTCGAGGTTTTTCATCACCAAGGATAGAAAATTAGACTCTATCTTCTCCACCTCATGCTGAGGGCAGAAATTTTCCCTGATAAGGGCAACAAATTGATCCCACGACATATTGTACAATGGGATTTTTCCGGTGGCTTGAATCAGAGATCTCCACCATGCTAAAGCTTCACCCTTGAAAGACTGCGACACAAACTTGACCACGTCTCTCTCAGCGTATCCGCTGATGTCTACAACCGTATCCATCTCATCCAGCCATGTCATACAGTCAATGGCTCCCTTCTCCCCAGTGAAATCCCGGGGTTTGCAGGAAACGAAATATTTATACGAGCAACCCTTGTCACGGGGTCCCCTGTTTAGTATAACCTGCTGAGATGGAGCACTGTGGTTTGAGGAGTGTCGGTCATCATTTTTCTTCGGGTCGTCCTTATTGGACGGTGGCTTTGAAGGCTGTGTAGATAGGGTCCTACTACGAGTTCCACTGTACTCTTCGTACTGCCTTTCCAAAGCCTGTGTAACTGCGCCGTCTATGATCATTTTAATTCCGCACCCGTTAGATTAATTCGGGCGTCATTATTAACCTCCGCTGGATGACTATTACCCTCGTCTGAGTTAGCCATTGCAATTGAACTATTGCAGAAAACAAGGACAATAGTTTATTTGGGAGTTTATTATGGAATTGCCCCTTAGGGTAATTCATTAACCATGGTAAACAGAGACCATATTTGGTTAATTTATTAATCAAATTTATTTAGGATTTCTATAATAATTTATCCTAATTATAAAACAATAACAGTTTTATTCGTGGCACCAAAGGCCTAGTCACATGGAAAATTATAAATTATATGCTAGGATTTCAGAGAATCAAAGCATTTGAGGTTTGAACCTAGTTTATTACTTTTATTTGACAGGGAGTCATAGCTACCACTGTCTTTTTGGCTCATGTAGAAATGAGCAAGGCCCGTAGGCACTATATTACCACGTATGGTTAAAATATGATCATCTTAATTGATGATGTAAACCCAGGATTCAGAGATCATTAAACTGGGTTAGGAATCTTCTAAAGAATTCCTTTATAAAAATGACGTATGTGATTTTTAATAAATCACGTCTGCCAGGAGTGTTAACATGTTTTTCAGATGTTAACAGGGATTTGAATCCTTTGAACAAGTCTTACCATCTTGGCCCGGTCTTATAATGACCCGAAGGCTAGGTTTCACACTTTAAGATTCTTAATTAGCAATTACTTAGGCAGATTATTTCAAAAGGAATGATTTTTAATTTATTTATTTCATTTATAAGTTATATATGCACATAATGGCAAATATGAAATTTATAAAACCACATTCCATTAATTTATTTCAATATTACACGCTGCCCTAAACGGGTCTTTTCAAACAACATTTTACCCACGCAGGGGTTTTAAACAAGTACTTGCCCACGCAGGGGCTTTAAACAATAACTAGTCCACGCAGGGACCTTAAACAAATAAACATCATACCCACGCAGGGGTTAACGGAAAATAGACCCACGCAGGGGTCAAATCAACACACATACGTACCCACGCAGGGGCTTAAACAAATACAGCAAATACAGGCCCACGCAGGGGCTCAACAATAATTGGAAGGATTCAATGATCCTTCTTGTTCTTCCCTTTGATCAAGCTTGCCAATCCTTGGAAGAAGCTCTGTCTCTCCCTACGGTCACGGTGGAAACCTCGCTCCATGTCATCCAACCTTTGTAGGATTTCCTCCCTTTCTGGGGGAGAAAACCGTGGTGGCTGCGATTGAGTCCGGATAATAGGCCTAGGAGGTATCTGGTACCCATGTGTTGGGTACCCTACTCCCCATGGATCTCCATAGGGTCCTTGGGTGTTGTAGTTCGCCGCTACCATGTAAGGGTCGGCCTCCGCGTAACCATAATTGTGGTGATTTGGCGGTTCAAACGGGTTGTATGCCATAGAACCCGTATACGCTGGAATTGGGTTGTCAAAACCCATCGGCGGTGGCTGTGGAACAGCTGGTTGTGAAGGTCCACCCATTTGTGGGTCCTCCTGGTGTGGCGGATAGTGACTGCCATTGGATTGACGTGGGGAACTGAAATGGAAATCCCCTACTCGTGACGACATGCGCGCACCGGTTCTCCTTCGCCTCGGCGGGTGCGGAGGTGCCGGCTGCACTGGCGGCGGTGGAGGCGGTGGCGTGACTGCCACGAATCTGGAATCCACAGAGGGATCCTGTTCTTGCTGCTGCTGCTGCTGCTGTTGCTGCTGATGAGGCGATGAATGGTGAGGAGGTGTATAGTACCATTCATGCCTGGTGAACATCGCCTGGAAGCTATCCGGACCAACATAGGGTGATCCGTGGAACGACGATCCGTCGGAGATTTCTATCGGGTGGTTCGGAGTACCACTTGCAGGTTCGACGGGGTCTGTATCCTCGTCCATGTCATCCGCATTATCACCGGAGAAGTGATCGTCTGGCCCCAGTGGGTTAAAACCCACGGGTTCTTGCACGTAGCCTGCCGGATTAAACCGGCCACGAAAAACTAGGTTGGGGTCCCCGAAAGTATGATGAGACAGGGATCGTTGTAATGGTATGAAGGAAGGCTGAGGGTTGTTCGGCTCGTAGTCCGGTTGTGGCCCATACGGGTTTTGGATCGGAGGGGTAGAGTTGTGAGATACCGATCGTCTGGCCGGCTCGAATAGGTTCCTTCGGTTTTGCCGTGGATCATCACTCTCTGTTGTCGAAGGAGCTCGTACATTCGAGGGTCCTGCCTCGTTGTCATTGGGGGCGGTAATCGGCCCCTTGCCTCGTCCTCTCCTACGGAAGAATCTTGGAGGCATTTTGTCCTGCCAATTCAATATAAGATAACAATACAAAAATATATGCAAAATAGAGGACAACACAAACAAGGTGGAATTTGTCCTATGTTATATGTCTAGACTCGAAAGTTTAGAATTGTGCAATTGTGTAACTGAGATTAAACACAAAAGGCTAGTGTTTAATTCGCTCAGTGTTGGCTCTGATACCAACCTGTCACACCCCGATTTCCACGTGTCACCGGTGGGCCCGGTGGGGGATTATCGTGATGTGGTTGGCAACATAGTAGTCAAACAACACAATATTTAATATGCACAGCGGAAGCAAATTTAAAAGATATAATACAACCGAATTTAATTATTGTAATATCAAGTATCAAAACGTTCGATTGTTTATCCACAGAACGGATCGAAATAAAATATGAGACAATAGTTCAACAGACTTCATGCATCCTAAGCTTGCGAGACTTTTATTGATGCTAAGGAGACAATCCAGCCAATTTCGTTTAGTACCTGCATTCAGTCTTTTTGAGAAAATACGTCAATTTACACTGGTAAATACAATCAACTGACTCATTTTGAAAAATGATTTAAAAATTGGTTTGGATGCACATGGCATAAACATTTTATTTAACTTGGGAGAATTATTTTATTATTATAATCTTGTGAACGAATTACATGTTACTTGTGTGTTCAGTAGCCCGGATCTTGTCCAGGTTAAAGATCAATAGACACACCACATCATAGAGCTATACACTGACAGGTGTACGCCTACACCCCGTGCTCAGGTCGTGGCCATCTCGTGAGATGATGCCATGGATATCCGGGACATGGTCATTAACCCCCCAAAGGCTTTAAGTAACAAGACTGTTTTAACAAGCCGATCAAATTTTATTCAACTACCCACTCAACGGTGGAGAATTTGATGCTCGATCAAGCGGTATGCTATATACCGTAACCCAAGCCCGTATAGGGAAAATAAGTTAAAAGTATTTACCTGAGCAATGTATAAATCACAATAAGCAAAATGCACGTAGCTTTTACTGGTTCTCCTAATCTGGAACGAAGGTTTATAATAACCTATTAGAATCCTAACGGGTCTTTAATTAAGCTTAAGCTTAGACCGGCTAGTTTCAAAGATACGGTTCGTACGCACGATTAAGCGAAGACTGGATAGAATGTGATTTAGACCCGACAAGTTCAGAGACTTGTTTAATATGGGTTTATTATTCACATTCTGGATTTTGAGATAAAACCGTTAAGGTTTGACCCGTTTCGGCTAATTTATGTAAACTTGTTACATAAACCGAACCGTACGCGAAATAAGCGTGACGGGTATTCATGAGAGCTATATACAGGTTTCCTAAGTTAATTATGCTTCAATTATGTTGTGACATCAGTAAGATATCTTTCATTATGCCCGAAACTTGTTTAAACACAAACTAGGCCCCGTAGGGGTAGTTTGGTCATTTAAAAGTTTATAAAAGAGTTTAAGTAACAACCTGAGTTACAGGTCTGATGTAATCAGAAAAAACACATAATTTGCTAAGTTATATCAGTAGGATAAAGCATATATGTGAAATTTATCATTTTTAACCAAACTATGCCCCGTATGGGTAATTTGGTAATTTCACATAAGCCGAAAAGCTCAAAACCGAAGTCTGAGTTAATCAACCTTTGTCTACTGTTAAAATATTCTAATTTGCCTCATATATCAGTAGTTATCAACCCGGGTACGTTCAATATAATTTTAATACATACTATGCGTTAAAAACGCTAAATAAGGCGATTAAAGGCCATTTCCGGGTTCGATACTTAAATCTGATATTTTTATATTTCTAGAAGTCTTAACATAATTTATTTATCATATGTGATCAGTAGAAAAAGGTTTGGAGTCGTTTAGATATATAAAACTCATTTTATGGCCCGTAAGGGCAAAACCGACAATTACCGGATTAAGCCTACGACTACTAGTTATGCTCAGCCTAAAATAAATTAAAAATCTTTAAAAATCCCAAAATAATATATTACATCAGTGGGTATTAAGTTTGATACCAAAAAGTAGGCTTAACTAGGCTATGCGCTAATTACGCCGTTTAATTAACATAAAACCTTAATTTTACGCTAACGAGCATAACTCTTAATCTACACCTCAAACTGATGTCAAACTTTGCATACAAGTTTATATATCAGTAATTAAAGTTTCTACTCTTTTACATTTCCAAAAATCACGTTTTAAGGTAATAAGGGCATAACGGTCAACATATGAGTAATTAACGGAAACATGCATATTAATTGGATAACTAATGAACCAAGGTGTAATAACACAGAGGTTTATTCTAACATGTAACCTAGTCCAATTAAAGCTCTGAGGCATTTCTAAAACATGCCTAAACGGGTCAGAACTGAAAGTCAAACTATGTGACTTTCGGTTCCGAACCGGGTATTTACAGGAATTTGTCCGGTTGAACATGTTTAGACATGTTCTTATACTTATTTCCAAGTTATAACAATGATCCAACAGGTTGTATATGATCTATAATGTTAATTATGCATAAATGGCATTTTAAGGATCCAGTTGACTTTTTATAAATTAGTTTGACCCGACTTTTGACCTAGTTAGAGTGGTAATCAGGGGGAACCCTTTTGAGGGTTTATTACTCACATAAATACCAACTTATATCTACTTTTAATTCGAGATATGACTGAGCCATTGTTGACTAATCTCGAATTCAAACCGTAATTACGACGGTTTGACTTTTAGCTAATAAACTAAGCTAAACTCAATTAAAGAAGGATTAGAACACTCACTGAAGTCCTAGGCTTGATTAGAGAACACTTGAGAGGAAGTTTGAGCTCCAGAAGTGATCCACAAATGCAGATGAAGGTGTGAGGAATTGTTTGCAAGACCTTGGCCTTTTATAGTGGTTTCAATTACCACAAAGTGTTGACAACAAGGTCTAGCACACACCACAAGCTTCCCACATGTGTCCTAGATGCTTAGGGGGTGTTCTAGGGGCCAAGAGATGTGGGAAATCGGGTAAAGGTCGCGCACAAAGGCAATGGCAGGCAAAACACCCAATTTTCTCGGAACTGGGCACCCCTAGCGTGACGCCACCCCCCTCGCGTCGCGCTAGGCCTCGTCTGATCAGAACTTGTGATTTTTGCGATTTGATCCTTGGCTCTTCAAAATTCGATTAGGCACTTGTTTTCTTGCATTGTAAACCCTCAATATTGATCTATAAAGGCTTTAAAACATATACCCACTTTGTTAAGTCCCCGGGTAACTTTATTGTTACCCGAAAAGTCCTAACTTTCAACGTTTACGCTTTAACCCTTCGCACACGAATTCGATCATAACTTTCTCATATGTTAACGAAACTTTACGAAATTTAAACCGTATATTCTAGTAAGCATAATTAACCGTTACAAAGCTTCGGGTTTGTCAAAAGGTCACTCAGAGGTATAATTTAAACATGTTGACACATTTATCCCCTGTAATTTGTAATCTCCCACTTTTAGCTTCGTATGATCCATGATTTACTCGTTTGAAGGTATGAGCATCTTGTAGGGTTAATATACAATATATTTATTCACAGTTGACACTTAGAATACGTACATCCACATACTTTCCATGATTGTCAACTTTAGTCCTTCTATAATATTTCTTTCACATGTTTAAACATTTGACACGTGTCTACACATTATAGGACGTGAATTTTTCGAGGTGTTACATCGGTAGACCAAACCTTGTACAGGGTCAAATCCAGCCCATTCACTTATCACTTGTACAGGGTCGAGAAATCTATGAAAAATTGCTTCCATTAAAATGAAGTAGAATAGTTTAAATAAAATCTAAAAAATAAAAATAATGATTTTTAAATATTGATATCTTTAATTTTCTAGAAAACCATAAAAGCACACAACCCAATTGGGTCTAATTTTTTAAATATTGATATCTTTAACTACAAACCATTTCTAATGTTTTTTTTTAATACAACACGGTTTTCAGATGAAGTCATCCATCATTTGGTTTTGTTGCAGTGACAATGAGGTGGATGAAGTTACAACGGTAGTTGATGTTGATGTTGAAACTGCTGTTGATATTGATCTTGAAACTGTTGCTAATGTTAATGTTGATCATAATGCCTGTTCCAAAAGAGCTACACCGGCTTATCTCAAGAGCTCTCTTCTTGCTCACCAAATCCTCTTTCAATATGGTGTTTCACCTGGCCTGCATATAAACATTTATCAATCTTTGAAAATTAAAAAAGAATAGGACATGTAATCAATAAGTTGACCACCTCTTCTTTGATTCTCTCTTTTAGTTTAGCTTTATTGGTCTCAAGCCTCACAATTTCAGCCCTTTGAAATACCAAAAAGTTCATAATTTGTGAATACATTAACAAGAACAAGTAAATGAATCTTCAGAATAAAACAAGCATAAAAACAACTAAAAACTTACCAACTTGTCACTCCATCCAAGAACAAGTATTTGGTTGCTTTCAATTACTTCACTTGGTGTAATTTCACAATGAATCTACCTTATCTATAGCATGTGAAACAAGCTTGAGCATTCAAATCAGCAATAACAAAATGAGCAACTAGCAAATACAAACCAACAATCATCAGTCACAAGTTGTACCTATTGCCAAGTGAAAATGCATATGTAGACTCTTTGACCACGTGAAGAGAACCAACACCCATCACCTTCAAATCCACTACCATTATCTAACCATCAAACACCCCTTAATGCAACCATTCACCACCAAATAATCACTTTCAAAAAAACAACCACATAAATCCACTATTTAAATCACTCAAATGCCTAAACCATAACCTCAATACAATCTCAACAACCATCATAACATAATCAACTAACCAATCATCAAACCTATACAAAAACTAAAAGAAACTTAGATATACTAAAATGTAAATTTCGTCGACTAACGAACATTTGAAACAATCACTATTTCATAAAAAAAAGGTTTCAGAACGAGAAAAAACAGTTTACTGTCATCGGGATCGGAGCACCTGAAACATTTTTCAACGAACATCTGAAACAACCGTCGATTAACTAACAAACATTTAAAATAACCGTCGGACCACCGCACCATAACCATCGGTTTAGGTTGGGAAACGAGAACATGTTGTTGAAAATAATTTATTAGACGCGTACAATAACGATCGTTTCAACCGTTTGTTGTTGTTGTTGTTGTTGTTGTTGTTGTTGTTGTTCTGAATCGAGATATCTTCCAATCGTTCTTCAATCGTATCAATCTGCGAATTCTCCTCCACTGCTTGCTGTTCCTCGTCGGTGATTCGCATCGGTTCATCATCATCCTCTTCATCGTATATTTATTATTTGCAGAAGGTTGTATATATTATTTGTAGAAGTTTGTGGTTGTGTGGTGTGAGAGAGGAAGTGAGCGGCGGCTTTTCACATTAGGGTGAGAAAGGAGAAAGGGGCGAAATATCTTGAAGACGTGCAAGTGTGTTAGGGCTAGGTTTTAGGAGCTAACATGAATCGGATTAATAATTGGGAACCAGTTGTAGAGGTGTTTACCAGACGATTATCGAGATGGAAGGCGTCTATTCTTTCTTTGGCCGGGAGGGTGATTTTAATCTCTTCGGTTCTAGAGAGTTTACCGTCATATTATTTTTCTTTATATAAGGCCCCGGCGACTGTGATTGCTAAGCTGGAAACGATTATGAGGAAATTTCTTTGGGGTGGGAATGAGGAAAAACATAAGATCCATTGGGTTGCTTGGGAGGAGGTCACAAAAACTAAGCAAAGTGGTGGATTGGGAATTAATAAGCTTGAAGATTGCAACAATGCTTTGGTTCTAAAGTGGTTATGGCGATATCGGGTAGAAACGGAGGCGTTGTGGAAAAAGGTTATAGATGCTATACACACCTCCTCGCGGAGATGGGAGCCGTTGCCGTGTAATAAATCTTTTTCAGGTACTTGGAGTAAAATCGTCTCTCTTGGGTCCCGGATAAAGGTTCAAGGCAAAAGTTTATTGGAGTTGATTCGGGGGAAGGTCGGCAATGGTAAAACTGTCCAGTTCTGGATTGACCCATGGCTAGAAGACGGCAGTTTGAAGGTGTTATATCCGGATTTATTAAGACTTGAACAAGATAAGTTTGGTTTGGTCGAAGACAAGTTCGAGATGCTTGATCAAAGATGTGTGGTTAAATGGAAGTGGAAGTCGTATCCTTCTTCGGATTTGGAGGTAAGTCAACTCGTTAACCTTCATAGGAGATTATCGAATGTTAAGTTGAACGACGAGGAAGATAAATGGGTGTGGGCATATGATACGAGTGCTGAATTCTCTGCCAAGGAAATCCGGAAATGGTTAAAAGGCGCTGATAGTGATAATGGTTGCTTCACTTTTAGTTGGTGCAAATGGATTCCAAATAAATGTAATGTTTTTATGTGGCGGGTTTCAAGGGATCGAATTCCGACAGCTTGTGTGCTTCGTAGAAGGAATGTTAACATAGGAGATGGTCATTGTGTCTTCTGTGGTGAAGTCGAAGAAACAGTGGAACACTTATTTACAGCTTGCAGATTAATGGCGGGAGTTTGGAATGGTATTTCCAACTGGTGCAACATCGCTGGCCTATTCGTTTTTTGTATCAGAGATATATTACAAGTGGTGGATTACTTGCAGATCTCGGAGGTAACAAAAGAAGCTGTTTATGGAATTCTCATTCTGACATGCTGGCGCGTCTGGAAAGCTAGGAACGATAAGATTTTCTCTAATATAGATACGGATGTGGTTAAGATTGTGGCGGACATTAAATCTTTGGGGTATTTGTAGTACAATAGTAGACGTAAGGAGGGCTCGGTAGATTGGAAAAGTTTGTGTAATTTTAAGTTTTAACGTGATGAAGTTTTGTTCTTTGGCAGCTTATCTCTTTCTTGGAGATAATGCCGGTTTTCTGGTGTTAATGAAACTTGCCTTTCAAATATATATATATATATATATATATTATCCATTTGTTAATTTGGGTGGTCCATTTATGATCCGAACATTTCTTGACTTTTGTATATGATGTTTTGTTTAATAAATTAAAAGCAAACAAATTTTAAATATCGATATTTTAATATTAAGCACTTAGCTTTTATTCAAAAAAAAAAATCTTTAATTGTTCTTATAAGTTATAATGAGGAACGATTATTTATATACATGAAAGACTAATATATTTAGTGACTCATTGCAATATGTGGCTTTTGATTTTGGTTGTTATTGGACTATAACAAATTAATATTAGTTTTAGAATGTTTGTCTTTAGAATGAAAAAAAAAAGAAGAAAACTTGTGTCATTATCACATGGATAAATATCCGTCCACCAAACAAGTAGCGTTCATCCAAAAATGGGACACCAAACAAGTAGCGTTCATCCAAAAATGGGACAGGGAATCGAAAAAAATGGATGTAAATTAATGTCTCTTGTGTATTATGATTTTATTTTTGTGTTTATAGGTTCATACAAGTCGAAAAGAGGCCATCTTTGAGGTTAAAGAAGACGATCCAAAAGCTGAAAAAATTGAGGCAGTAAACCATATTTGATGGTTATAACATTTTCCCCCAGTGTTGTCTACCGTTTACTTTTGCATTAAAATGACATTGTTTCATGTTTTATCACTCTATCAATTTCATTTTATACTAGTATATGTGGTTTTCATATAGAAATTTTCGGGTATATACGTTTTCGACCCCTGGTTGTATAGAAATTTTTGGGTATATATGTTTTCGACCCCGTCGGAAATCTCAAGCTTCGTCACTGCTAGAGAAGATATTAAATGCACAAGTATATGTATTATTAAACGTTGAACAGTAAATAAATTAAAGTTTTGTTTTTTCTTTTTGTATTTGGGACTGCTTTTGACTGTCGTAACTTTTGCCTTTTTTATATTGTTCTCATTTTTGCGACCGCTTTAGATAGTCGTAACTTTTGTTTTCTTTCCTTTTATTTGCAACCGCTTTAACGGTCGCAACTTTTCTTTATTATGTTCTATGGGTATTTATGTTATTATGCTGTTAAGGTACCCGGCCTACGGACGGGTTTTCAACTAGTTAGGTATTGTTACGCATACTCACAAACTTGATATTCCCAAACAATGATAAAACGAGAATATAAACTAACAGAATTTTGGTTCAATTGAGAATGTATGACAAACTCTCTAAAACCTTTAGGCCTATTTATACCCATCTACATCAACATGATGTGTCGCGTTTTTGGGGTGAGACGGCTTGAGGAACCTATTCATAATCGGTGTGTGCTCAGTTTTGATGGTTCTCAACTTCTAATTTTGGTACAATACACCCTAGACTTTAACTTACATTCAAAATACATAATAAACATGGTTTCACTAATTACACTAAGACCCTTGAACTTAGGATGAGTGGGATTAACATTTTCAAGTATACTATAATTTATAATGCACATGTTACTCAAACAAGAGATTAACGTATAAACTCTAAAATGTGATTATTATTATTATTGTAGATGTTATCATTAACTATTATATATTTGGGATTAGGATCAAGAGTGAACAATTTCTTGAGAGTAAACTGAGTGAACTAATATTGGTTCTTGATCACTTTTAGATTAAAATGGTAAGATTGACATTACCCAAGTATATTTAATTAAAATCCATTAATTTTCTCATCTCTTAGGCCGTGGGGTATGGTGGGGCGGGAGTTGGGCTTGGGTTGGAGCATTAGTTGACACATGGCTTGGGGGGGGGGGGGGGGGGGCAGACATGGGCTAACCCACATTCAAACCCACGCCCATGGGGTATGGTGGGGCTTGGGTTTGGGGGCATGAGTTGGGGGCATGAGTTTGGTTTGGCCATTGAGAGCCCGCCATGTCACCTTGCTAGCCCGCCCCACGCCCGGCTTCAAACCCAAGCCCCAAGGGCCACGCCCAAACTCACGCCCCAACCCAAGCCCCCGGGGTGGTGGCTTGGGCGTTTTCAGCCAACCTACGCCCCAACCCAAGCCCCATACCCCATAGCCTTAACTCTCTCTCTCTCTCTCACATTTTTAATTATTTCTCCATTATTTCTTTAACCATAAATATTGTTTTTCTTTTATTATCCATATATATAGATATCATAATACATTGTTTTTAACGTTTTATAATTTTCAATAAACAGTAAAAAATTTCTCTGAGATTGAAATTGTAATTATTTTTGGGCATTAATTTTTTTTGAATATGTGATGAAGTTATTTATTTTTGCATAAATGTGATACGTTTCATTTTCATTAATTTCATAATTTTTATATGAATCTACTCGTGTGCATGCCTAATATACTATATGTTGTTAATATACACATATGTAACAATTTCTGAATATAATACACAGATGTATAAAAGACTGTACACATGTGTATAAACTCATAGCTATGTATCTTGTATAAACTGATAGTTAGCGAGACTGTACAAATGTGTATAAACGAACAGCTGTGTATATTGTATAAACTGATACCAGCGAGTGTACACATGTGTACACACTAACAACTATGTATCTTGTATATACAGAAACTAGCGAGATTTTAGAGATTTTGATTATATTGTTTAATAAATGCAATTTACAAAAGACACAAATACCCTTCTGTCATTTATTTTAAAGGGGAGTTACAACATTATAATTACAATCTTGCCAATGTTTAAAAATCTCTAGATGATGTAATCCAATGGCCCAGATTAGTTCACACAGTTCACTCTCAACCTAGTGTTCACTCTAGAACCCTACCCTATATATTTGTATTCTAGAACCCTACCCTATATATTTGTATTCATGGGTGTGTTTAGAATCAGCCTTTGAAAAAGTAATATGAAAGAGTGAGAGATTAAAGTTCGAATCTAGATTTCTGGTATGGGCTTAAGCAAACATTAGTAACCTGAAAATAAACTGTTTACACGAATAAAATTCGGTTTCACCTAAACATGTATCATGTACATTATATTTTCATTATTTTGTGATCTTGTTTTGACTAGATTGGCCAAAATCTTAAGTGGACCTAGCGCATATTTTTTTCTAAATAGAAAAAGATACATTTATAGTAACTATCTGGGGATGTTAATTATCTAAAGATTATTAGTCAACGGCTGTAGTTGACATTGTATTTATTATAAATGGTTGTGTAAGATAGAAGGTACACATTCTCAATTATTATATCAAGAAACAAAGGAGGAGCCATGAGTCTGTGGTGGTCCTTTAGGTGGCAGATGTTGGTGATTGCCACCATATTCATTGTGTTTCTCACAAACCCGGGGAGATCACAGCCCCAAGCAAACGTACTAACCCAATCTTGCAGCGCGGTCAACGTTATCAACGTCCAAATTTTCTACAGCAATCTTAATGATACATATAGAGACATCCGTAGACAATTATCCAACAATAACACCTACTTTGCCACCTCAAATCTGGAAAGTAATTCGGAGCCGGTTTATGTGATGGCTCAGTGCAGGAAGTATATGTCGACAAGCGACTGCCTCCTTTGTTTTGATTTCGCAGCTAGTTCGATACGTAGCTGCGCCGCGTTCAATGGTGCCCGATTAGTACTTGATGGCTGTTTTCTCAGGTGATCTCGTTTACTTTGTTTTTTTTTTAAATACCATGTGTCCTATTTTAGTTGTCTTCATGCCACCATAATTGTCATTGGTTAGTTTTTCCAATGAAAGATGAGTGCAACAACTTAATTTTGTTTCCAAATAAATAAAAGAGAACATTTGCCTCGAACCTGACTGGACAGGTTGGTGGGCCGGTTGAACCGGGACCAACTAGACCACCGGTTCCTTCTCGCCCATCCAAAGCGGGTTGTTATGCTAAAACAAACGGTTAAATTGAAAATCCTGTTAAACAAGTTTGTCATATGTGAGCCGGTTGTAAGAGAATCACAATGCTATAAACCCATAAACCGTCACCTCCCTCGAAAACCGTTAGCTCAGCCGTCATATCAAATTTCAAACATCTTTCAAAAACATTTATTTCTCCCACAACACTATAAAATTTTGAAAACCTATTAAAAATAGTACAATAATATATAATCTGTGTACGTGAGAGAGGGGGTCCCACCTGGTTCGTGCGCTCCTGGTGTGCAGTTCCGGCCCAAAATCCGTACTCCATTCTAGATTGCCTCCGCATCGCTTCTTGTTTGGATTTGGCTCGTTTAGAATTTTCTGACACTTGCACATAAACCATGTTTTGGATGCTCTAAGACCGTGGGGTATGGTGAGGCGTGGGTTGGGGTCATGGTGCGACACGTGGAGTATGGGGCACCCAAGACCAAAAGCCAATTTCAAATGGGTATGGTGGGGCGTGGCTGGGGTGGCGTGGAAAAAAGACAATTTCAAAGGACTAGTGCTCTTGGCCAATGAGGTTCCGCCATGTCATTTGGGTAGCCCCGCCCAACGCCCGGGCTGAAACCCCTGCACAAGGGGCCACACCGAAACCCAAACCCACCCGGTGTGGTGACTTGGGCGTTTGTACCTAACCCACGCCCCATACCCCATAGTCTAATAACGTAGATCTATTTTCTGTAAAACCTAAATTCAAAATGTTTACACATTTGAAAACTCAGCCACTCTTATATACAACTAGTTATAAAACGATATTTAGTAATGAAAATTAGTAATTATAAAATGTTATTTTGATATAAGATATATTTTAAAAAAAATTAAGTAATAGCATATATATTTAGCAATGATTATATGTATCAATCTGTAATTATTCGTTCCAAAAATAGTGACACCCATTCTATTATTTATAGTTATGATTTATTGGAAATTGCGTATTATTCTTGGTAGTATATTTGCACCTTATTTTAGTCTCTTTAAATAATGGTTATTTCCTTTTTGCATTCTCTCGTTTCACAGTATATGTATGGCATTCCCATAATGAAAATATTTACCTTTGATACCAATTTGTTCATGGCATCAGAGCAAAAACGATCCTAAACAAACCAAAACCCTATTCGGCTGCTCGTATGGCCGGAAACGATACTCAGAAAAACAAGAATGAGGGGGAGGTAATCGACCACACCTCTCCCCTCTATCTACACGCTTCCGATTATCCTAAGCAAATGCACGTGAACGATTTTCTCACCAACAAGAACTATAGTGATTGGGAACAAGAGATGATGAACTTCTTATTCGCAAAGAACAAAACCGGTTTCATCGATGGCTCGATCAAGAAGCCGTAGAAGGAATCAGCCACGTATATGTCATGGATGCGTTGTGATGCAATGGTTAAAGGTTGGTTAACCACGGCCATGGAGAAAGAGATTCGCAATAGTGTGAAATACGCCAAGACGGCAACCGAGATCTGGAACGACTTGGCGGAACGGTTTGGAAAGGAAAGTGCTCCCAAAGCGTATGAGTTGAAGCAATCCTTGACAGCAACTCGACAAGATGGGTTGACGGTCTCGGCCTATTACACAAGACTTCGAAGCTTGTGGGATGAGATGGAATCGGTCTTGCCGATACCCCGATGCTCATGTGAAGGCTGCACATGTGGGTTTGAAAAGAAGCTCAGAGAATTAAAAGAGAAAGAAAGATTGTATGAGTTCCTAATGGGACTTGACAACCAATTTGGTGTTATTAAAACCCAAATATTAGCAATGAAACCTACACCGAATTTAGGCGCGGCGTATCATTTGGTAGCGGAAGACGAACAACAACGTGCAATCGCCACAACCAAGCGACCCGTTCAAGATGTTGCTGCCTTTCAGACATCCTATCAAGCACGACGCGAAGGAAACCGGAATCAACAACATGAAAAAGGATGGGCAAAGACCGGAAAGAATTCTCTAAATGATAAAGTTGAACACTGTGATCATTGTGGAAGAGATGGACATAATAAAGAAGGGTGCTTTAAAATAATCGGGTACCCGGAGTGGTGGCCAGGAAAAGGAAAGAAAGACAAACCAAAGCCGACGGCCGCTCTTGCTCAAGTTGAAACCGAAGTCGGACCATGTCCTATACCCGACATGATGGAGGAACAATACAAAAGCTTCTTGAACTTGTTCGGGGGAAAGCGAGAGGAATCCGTTATGGCAAACATGGCAGGTAGAATAATTAGTGATAATGGATGGATTGTCGACTCGGGTGCAACCGAACATATTACACATCAAAGCGAATTACTTGAAAACTTAACCGTGGATGCACTCGAGAGGCCCGTGACGATTCCGAACGGGGAAACCATTCCTGTTAAAGGAAAAGGCAAATTGATGTTCAAAGGAGGACTGAAAGTTGAAGACGTCCTTTTTGTGCCCCACTTTACATGCAATTTATTATATGTTCGAAGATTAACTAAAGACCTTCATTGCGCCGTAACATTTTTTCCTGATTTCTTTGTATTACAGGGCTTTAAGACGGGGAACTTGATTGGAGCGGGTAGTCTACGTGGAGGTCTCTATCGAATGGGGGGAATAAAGGAAGAAAGGAAGGCGATGATGGTGACGGTTGATTCATGGCACAAACGACTTGGTCATGCTTCCAACATGAAGTTGTCTCGTGTTAACTTTCTCAAAGGTGTTTCTTTAAATTTTAAGGACAAAGTTTGTGATTCTTGTTGCAAAGCAAAACTTACTCGTTTACCGTTTCCGGTTAGTTTTATTAAGACGAATGAGTGTTTTGAATTAATCCATTGTGATATTTGGGGCAAATATAGGAAACCATCTCTCACCGGGGCAAATTATTTCCTTACAATAGTTGATGACTATAGTAGGGTGATATGGATTTATTTGCTTAAGCATAAATATGAGGCCAATACTTGCTTGATCGATTTTTATAAAATGATCAAAACACAATTTGGGAAATGCATTAAAAGAATTCGATGTGACAATGGTGGGGAATTTGTCTCAAATAACATGCACCATTTTTATGCCCAACAAGGAATCGTTTTAGAGACAACTTGTCCTCATACCCCACAGCAAAATGGGGTAGTGGAACGAAAGCATAGACACCTCTTAGAAATCGCACGAGCTTTACGTTTTGAACCTAGTCTTCCTACAACCTTTTGGGGGGAGTGCGTTTTAACTGCCACGTATATAGTTAACCGGTTACCGTCAAAGGCCATAGAGAATAAAACTCCTTATGAAGTTCTATTGGGTCGTGATCCCGAATATGATCACATGCGCATTTTCGGTTGTTTAGCTTATTATAGAAACACCGAGACGGACGGAGACAAATTTGAACCAAGAGGAAAGCCGGGTGTGTTTTTGGGCTATCCTCATGGTAAAAAGGGCTATAAAATTTATGACCTCGAAAAAAGAAAAATGGTGGTGACTAGGGATGTAAAATTTGTAGAAGATGTGTTCCCTTTTGCCAAGACAGAAGCGAAAAGTCAAATTCATGAACCTGAGATTTTTGAAAATCTCAAACCAATTACTCAATGCCATGATTGTGAATGCTATAATGGACCCACCAAACTAGTCGAGACAGAGGGAGTACAATTGAAAGTAAATGAAAGTGCACAAAATGAGAATGTTGGAGAGGACCCCACCATAGGAGAAAATTTTGAGAAACATTGGGAAAGTGAGACCCAAAGCATGCAACAAGAATTTGCCATGCAAGGTGATGAAGATGAGGTTCATTTGCATGATGATTCTTCTCATGTGGACCCACATGTTGTGCATCAAAATTTCGCAGGTGAGAGACAGAAAAGAAACAAAACACAACCAAATTATTTGAAAGACTATCAAGTTAAACTTCCCCCATCGATTGATCACACGCAACCCGCCTCCAACCAAGGATCTTCGACGGTACATCCTCTATCTCATTATGTTTCATATGAACATTTTTCTAACACACATAAAGCCTTTTTGTCCGCCATCAGTTCTCATGATGAGCCGAAAACTTTTAATCAAGCGACTCAAAACGAAAAATGGAAAGAAGCTATGAAGAAAGAAATCCACGCTCTTGAGCAAAATGGAACGTGGACTCTCGAGACCTTGCCTAAAGGAAAGAAGGCCATCGAATCCAAAAGGGTATACAAAATTAAATTCAAACCAAATGGTGAGGTGGAAAGATATAAAGCGAGGCTTGTGGCAAAGGGCTTCACTCAAATGGAGGGTGTGGATTATCATGACACCTTCGCTCCGGTTGCAAAATTAGTGACCGTAAGGACCCTTCTTGCTGTCGCAGTTAAGCGGGGGTGGGAAATCCAACAACTCGATGTTAATAATGCTTTCTTACATGGTGACTTAGAGGAGGAGGTCTACATGAAAATACCACAAGGATTCAGCAACAAAGATGAAACGAGGGTTTGCAAATTCAAGAAATCCATCTATGGCCTAAAACAAGCATCTAGAAATTGGTATCACAAGTTCACGAAATCGCTCACTAGTCTTGGCTACAAACAATCCAAGGCGGATCATTCCTTGTACATTTACAAAGATACTAGTGTGTTCGTGGCAGCCCTCATATATGTCGACGATGTCATCCTCGTGGGGAATGACATGAAACAAATAACAAAAACAAAGCACCACCTTGACAAAGAATTTAGCATTAAAGACCTCGGTTCCTTGAAATACTTTTTGGGAATCGAGGTTGCTCGGACACCCGAAGGCTTAGTTCTTAGCCAACGAAAGTATGCTTTGGACATCCTCAAAGATAGCGGGCTACAAGGATGTCGTCCTAGTGCGTTTCCAATGGAACCAAACTTAAAGCTTGAAAAGGGAGAAGAAGAAGAGAAAGTCGATGCAAACCAATACCGAAGGCTTGTTGGTCGCTTACTATATTTGCAAGCCACTCGCCCGGACATAACCTACTCTGTGAATAACCTTAGCCAATTTGTTGGAGACCCACGACGCAACCACATGGATGCGGCCACTAGAGTTCTTCGATACCTCAAAACCACGATTGGGCAGGGTATTCTTTTACCCAAAATGGGTGGCATGAATCTTGTCACCTATTGCGATTCCGACTGGCTCGGGTGCCCGTTTAGTAGACGTTCAAGGACGGGTTACTTGCTTATGTTAGGCGGGGCTCCAATCTCTTGGAAATCTAAGAAACAGTCTGTGGTGTCACGCTCTTCTGCTGAGGCGGAATACCGTGCAATGGCTACATCCGTCAGCGAGGTGTTATGGGTTCGTTGGTTACTTAAAGAATTAGGTGTTCCCCAAGATGTCCCCACGCCGTTGTTTTGTGATAATCAAGCTGCTAGAAACATAGCTAACAACCCGGTTTTCCATGAGCATACGAAACACGTCAAAATGGATTGTTATTTTGTTCGCGAACGTGTGGAACAAAAGGAAGTTACCCCCATGTCTATTGACTCCAAACAACAAATCGCTGACTTACTCACCAAGCCCCTCGGCTCTCCTCTCTTACGAACTCTTCTTGATAAGTTGGGCATTCGAAACTTACATGCGCCAACTTGAGGGGGAGTATTGGAAATTGCGTATTATTCTTGGTAGTATATTTGCACCTTATTTTAGTCTCCTTAAATAATGGTTATTTCCTTTTTGCATTCTCTCGTTTCACAGTATATGTATGGCATTCCCATAATGAAAATATTTACCTTTGATACCAATTTGTTCATGATTATCAATAGAAGGGGCAAGGAACCTATTCTTTCATGGTATCACCCTTAATCGATCCTCTCCTCTTTTCTCTCTAACCCTAAATCGGCTCACCTCCCCCTTCTCTCTTGCTTCTGCCGCCATCATGACAGGCTCCAACAACACCTCTCCAATCACTATTGAGTCTAAAATTCACCCTGCTACCACCATTACTAACATCAAAACAGTTATACCTATTACCCTTGAAATAGAATCCGGCCAATACAACTCCTGGGCAACCCTTTTCAAACTTCACTATAAAGCATGTCTTGTCTATGACCATATCAAAAGCAAACCAGAAACCACGTCTTCTTCTACTGAAACCACCAAACCGTCGGACGATTGGGAGCGGCTGGATGCCATTGTTTTACAATGGATATACAGCACGATCTCAAACGATCTTTTACACACCATCATCAATAAAACTGCCACTGCGTACGACGCTTGGGTTGCCATCGAAAACCTTTTTCATGACAACAAGAGCGCTCGTGCGATTCATCTCATGCACAAATTCTCCAACACCAGGCTTGACGGCTTCCCGAACGTGTCCGCCTACTGCCAAGAACTCAAAGTCTTGGCCGATCAGCTTGCCAACGTTAATGCTCCTGTAGACAGTGACCGCCTTGTGCTTCAGTTAATCGCTGGGTTGAATGAAGAATATGATGGTATCGCCACCATCTTACAGCAATAGGACCCCTTGCCGTCTTTCTACACTGCTCATTCCAAAATCATTCAGGTCGAAAGCCGTAAAGCCGAACAAGCTTTACATGCCTCAAAAGCAGCGGGGTCGGCTCTCACGGCCATTACACAGCGCGCGACATCGTCTGATATACACCGGCAAGATGACCGGACCGGCGGCAGGGGTCGCGGTCGGTCGGGCAGACGCGACAGAGGACGCGGGGCATATGGCAGAGGTTGCTCGGCTAACTACTGGCCACATCAAACTTACAACCCTTGGGCCAATCCACCCTACAGCCCATATCCACCTTTCGGCCCATCTCCTCAAGCCTATTGGCCCATCCCACCATGCCCGTACCCTACTATAACTCGGCCCAGCCATAATCCGGCCCAAGGTTCAGGCATTCTTGGCCCACGCCCATCTCAAGCTCACACTGCCTACAGTCCAACAGATATCGAGCAAGCCATGTATACCATGTCTTTGCAGCAGCCTGACCCCACTCAGTATATGGACACAGGAGCGACGTCTAATGCATCTCATGAATCAGGTAACTACCATTCTTTTTCTAATCCGTGCATGTCTCAATAATTATTGTAGGTAATGGCGACACCATTCCGGTATTAGGACAGGGCACAAAATACCTTCCCAAACCCTTCCCACCCTTTATCCTTAAAAACGTCCTATATTCACCTAAAATAGTCAAAAACCTAATATCCGTGCGTCGCTTTACCACGGACAATTCTGTTTCTGTGGAATTTGACCCATTTGGTTTTCTTGTGAAGGATTACAAGACCAAGAAGCCGCTCCTCAGATGCAACCATGGTTGTAAAACAAGGTCTCCAAGGCCGAGTACTCCCCGAGTAGTCGCTGGAAGGTAGGCTGCCGATGCGACTTTCTTCAACTCCGCCTAATTACTCGGAATCGATCAAACGTGGTGAACATCGGCCAAAATCGGATCTAGTAGGTCAACTCGGGCTGAGTTTGACTAAAATTAAAATAAAACAAAATTTTTATGATAATCATATTAAAGAATGAATATCAATTTCATGTATTTTGTCATAAATATTAGTAAATTTATGTTATTTAATATACACTTAAATTCCGAAAACTAATTTTTTTATAATTTGATGTGTCTGAGTACTCCCCGTGTACTCTCCGCTTAGGCCGAGTACTCTCAACTCCCCGGTTGACCGACTAGGGAGCGCCTAGCGACTTTTGCAACCATGGATGCAACAACAGCGGTGATGTTTACCCTCTGGTGCTCGGGTCATCTCCATCTCAGCCCACTGCTCTTGCTGCTGTCTCCGCACAACTCTGGCATCACCGTCTAGGCCATCCTGGACGTTCTTCTTTGCAATCATTAAAAACTTCTAGTTCTATTGTTTTTGATAAACTTCATAATAATGTATGCCAGTCTTGTGTTTTTGGTAAAAGTATTCGGTTACCACCACCACAAACACCACCTGCAACCATCCATTATCAAATAAGGAAACAAAGCAGATGGATGCCGAAATACCAAAAGAAGACCGAGTTTCAGAAGAATATATTATGAAAATGGTTCTTCAGACACTTAGAGCAGAACTACAAGAAACAGCAAAATCTCAAGACACTGCTCAAGTTGTCATTACCAGGCCTCAATCTCCAAACTCATCAGCAAATAAATCTCTCCCAAGAAACCCATTTGGTTTAAAAATACTAAAGTGGCTCTCTGATCAAAAGACCCACGTATTGACTCTGGTCAGAATCAATGGTGAAGTGAAGCATATATCAAGGGAAACAGCACTTGGCCTGGTTGTTGAAGATTTGCAAGATCTCCTTGAGCTTACACTGTGTAGGGATGAGAATGACACGGATTCCATGAACTTTCAATTAAAAGGACAAGCTAGGGAATTATTGATGAGAAAATAAAGATCCTGAATAATGAAGTGTTTTGGCATCATCTGTTCCAGGGGGAGATTGTTGGGATTGAACCCTACAGAGGAACAGATGATGTAAAGCCAAAACTGGTTCAGAACAGTGGATTCACAATAAGCAGCTGTTTACATTAAGCTTTCCCCTTGACAGTGACTCCAACATCTGATATGCTCCAAGTACTGTCCATTTCAACAACTGTTGATCTTGTAAACTACTGATAAGCCAAAGCACTGATTTAGTTTAAAGGCTGAAGCTCAATCTACTGACGGAATTCAAGCACTACAGAAGAGTTAAAGCACTGCCCATTCAAGGTCTGATCACCCTTTGAAGAAAGCACTGATGCTCAGACATCAGTGGTTGACTACATCAGTTGAATGAAGAACCAGTGTTTGTATGGTCAGTAGTTATAGATCAGTGGATAGAGTTTAGTTGTATTTAGTTAAAAAACAGAGTACTGTGTAAATCATGTTCAAAATGGTTATTCAAAAACTCTGAAAATCAACCAAGATGTCATATGACACACAAATTTCACACAACAAGTGAATTCATGCACAAGACACTCATGGTTTCTAGATCTGAAAAAAAATATCTGTTAAACTATGAGATTACTTCTTATTTTCTAAATTAATTTCAATTGTTGATGTGTAATTTGTGATGTTTTCATAAATACTAAAGTATGAACCTCAGATTAACAAAAACCTATGTTCATAAAAACATTAGTGTTTTTGTTTACAACAAAAAGAGGGATATTAAAATTTTAGTTACAAGATCTTATGTGTTGAAAAACAGGTTGGGAATCCTGTTGAAAAGGACCAAATCAACTCTGTTATAAACATTTTAAGAAAATGAGGTGTTGAAATAGTTCAAGTCATATGTAATGTGAGATTTGACATATGCATGTACAAAATTTGACCAGATCTCTCAAAAACATTACTGCAAAATGATTCTGAATTAAGTATTCTTCCCTTAGAACCTTCCAGAAAGTGGTTCAAAACTCATCAATGGAAAGGGCAAAAAGGGAAGAAGAAAAATCACAAAAACTCATAAGTGTGTTTATCTCAAAAACTTTTGATATCAAAAGAGAAGAGTATAAATGTAAAACACTTAAGAGTCCACATACTGGGTTAACAATGGTCAACAAGCAGTAGTGTGCACTCATTGATTCAGGGAAATTCAGGTAACATAAGTGTCACTGGTGATTAACCTTACAAGAGGACTGAACAAAATCTTTCAAAATCATCACATGGTAATAAGGTCTATAAAAGGGCCTTCAAAACTTATGTGAACATGTTTCCTCACACTTTCAATCAACTGACAAGGAAATGGTCCCAAACAGTGGTTATTAAAATATATGTCAAACCACCGACCATTTTCCTAGACTTGAGAATGAAGTAACTAAGAACATATGACAAGTTTTTATTGAAAATACACCAGATCTTATTGTTGCTGTTTTCAGAAAACCTTTATTGTTTTTGCTAAAGGTTTTTCTTCAATAAAACAGGATATATTACTCTTGATTTTTCTTAAAGAATGATGTATTTTGTACTTTTACTTGTTTTAGATAGTAAAAGTCTCAAACTCCTGTCAGGATGTAAAACCCTTATATTTTTGCTTAGGGTGATACTCTCCTTGAAAAATTGCTCAAAAGGAAATGGTGATATAAATAAAGTTATTTCAATCTCAAGTCAACATCACAAATAAAAGATTGATTGCAAATATACCTTAAAATGCTTGACAACTCATGTTTTATTCTAAAGATTAAAACACAAAATGAGTGGTCAATATAAAAGGTTTTCATCACCTAGGATACCAAACCACTGTTTACAATCCTGAATATAAATCTCTGAAAGATCTGCTGATATGTTACTCTTGACAATATGCATCAAAAAAAAAAAAGTTTTGCAAAGGATGTCATTTTGCAGATGCTTCAAAACAGCGGATGTACAAAACAGCTGCTAAGAATACAGCAACAGTTGCAGACCAAACTACCCTCAAAATATCCACCACTGCCTCGCATCTAACCACTGCTGATAGAAGGCCATCAAAAATGGATAAAATTCAAAACAGCACCTCACTTCCATATCCATTCCCATAACCACTGTTGACAAAAACCTGTCTGACAAAAGGTGGTTCCTCAAAGAATTGAGCATATGCTAGAACCATGGTTGACAAGATCTATTGTGCTCAAATAAGAACAGACATCACACTGTGAAGGTTTGCTATGTAAAAGGTTTGAATTCTCTGTCTCATAATCAAACTAAGGATCAACGGGTAGATATGCTAATCTAAAAATTGGACATTTTTACCTCTGAAAAGTTGTTCCCTTAGACTGATGTGCATCTCATGGATAGACAAGCAAAACTTGGTTAAACATGAATGATATGCATTAAAATGTTTTCAGAAAATAAAAAATAACCTTAAAAATAGTTTAAAACTGAATTTTTCAATAAATCCTCAAAGTCTGTTCAAAGCACTGATGGCATTAAAACTCTGTTAAATAGTAAAATCTATCCACTGACAAAGTGTATCATCTGTTTGTGCAAAACACTGATTTACAACAGAGGTTACACGTGGACAGATGTTATTCAACAGTTGTGTGCATCAGGTGCCATGATCACTTTTTCAAATAAATGGCTTTACACCTGAAACATTTACAAGGCTATCAATAATTTCCAAAACAAAAGCAGAGGTTCCTGAGCAGACTTTAGCAGCTACCACTGCTCCTCAGGTATCTGCTGCTGAGCCCACTGCTCAAGGTGATCACAGCAGTAACACAACTGCTGTGAAACCCACACCTAAATCCACCAAAAGACCAAAACAAAAGAAAATTCAAAAGCCCCCCAAACCTACAATAAAGGCAACTCTGGAAGATGAGATCCCAGAGCAACTGCCAGTGACAACACAAAAGTCACTAGAAACCACTGCTGCTACTTCCTCACAGCAGATGGTAGAAAGGTCTCAACCCATGCCTCAAACTCCTCCTGCTTCTTCTAAAAAAGAACAGGTTGAAAGAACAGGGACACCAAATTATGATGCTCTGGAATCACTTGATTCCATCATCCACAGCCCATTGCCCGGGGCAAATTCACTTTTAACTCCCATCATCACTTCACAAATACCACCATCAATAATGACCTTGTTGCATGCTTTGGATATAACTCAGACATAAATCAGTTCATCTCAATCATCTATCACTGAGAGTACACTCCAACAAGTGACTGAGTCTGATGCTTATACCTCTGCTATCCCAGCAACAACTGAGGAGGTTACACCCCTTGAGTTACAAGTAACTCTTGGTGGTAGTTCAAGTGAAGCAGCTACTACAAGTGCTGAACCCACTGGTTTGCACTTGGACAGTAGTTTCATCAATAAGACTTCCTTGAAGGAAATTTCTTCACTGGGAACTCTTGTGTATCCAGTCTTCACTGATTCACTAAAAAGTGTTTCTCATTATGAAGAAAGAAGTCCCCAGTACCAAGACAAAGGGGCAACAGTGGATGATTTTTGGGATACACTTCCTCAAATAAACCATTGTTACAACCACTGTTAGTGGGAAATCAGATGACCCCATTAAGTTGGGTGATGGTTTAATGTACCAAGAATTGACGGCTAGAATTGATAAACTGGATACATCTGTTGCAGAAATCAAAGACATGCTGCAACAGTCGTTGAAAGCACAAACGGTACCATTCACTGCTGCACCATCTCCAACAGCTGCTCCATCATCTGCTCCTACTCCAGATGAGCTGTGGAATTTATTTCAACCCCTGCACTATCTTCGAAAGAGTTGATGATGCCAAAAAGGGGGAGAAAAATGACTCTGAGGAAAATCCCTCAGTAACTTCTGCTGAAACATCTGTCAAAGAAAAGGAAAAGGGAGGTGATGAAACCCTGAAAATTCAAAGCAGATGATGAAGATACACAAATGAGGATCATTCAAAGTTAAGTCAATTCAGCTGGTCTCAAAACCACTGCTGATATTAAAAGGGTAAGGGATGAGAGCAGAGTTTTGGTTGAGAAAAAGATAGTTCTGCAAAAAGAAAAAGAAGAGGTTGGTACTTCATTAAAGAAGAGTCCTGTTAGAAAAACAAGGCAATCAACCTTCACAACTTCTAAAACTAAGCCAGTTACTACTTCAACCACAAATTCTGTTCCCACAAAATCGCTTACACCTCCACCATTAACAACATCTGTCACCCAAACAACTGCCACCAATACCACATCAACACACACCACAACCACTGTCATCCCCACTAAATCAACCACTGCCACATCTAAAAGATCACCACCACCACAAACACCACCTGCAACCATCCTTTATCAAAGAAGGAAACAAAGCAGATGGATGCAGAAATACCAAAAGAAGACCGAGCTTCAGAAGAATATATTATGAAAATGGTTCTTCAGACACTTAGAGCAGAACTACAAGAAACAGCAAAATCTCAAGACACTGCTCAAGTTGTCATTACCAGGCCTCAATCTCCAAACTCATCAGCAAATAAATCTCTCCCAAGAAACCCATTTGGTTTAAAAATACTAAAGTGGCTCTCTGATCAAGAGACCCACGTATTGACTCTGGTCAGAATCAATGGTGAAGTGAAGCATATATCAAGGGAAACAGCACTTGGCCTGGTTGTTGAAGATTTGCAAGATCTCCTTGAGCTTACACTGTGCAGGGATGAGAATGACACAGATTCCATGAACTTTCAATTAAAAGGACAAGCTAGGGAATTATTGATGAGAAAATAAAGATCCTGAATAATGAAGTGTTTTGGCATCATCTGTTCCAGGGGGAGATTGTTGGGATTGAACCCTACAGAGGAACAGATGATGTAAAGCCAAAACTGGTTCAGAACAGTGGATTCACAATAAGCAGCTGTTTACATTAAGCTTTCCCCTTGACAGTGACTCCAACATCTGATATGCTCCAAGTACTGTCCATTTCAACAACTGTTGATCTTGTAAACTACTGATAAGCCAAAGCACTGATGTAGTTTAAAGGCTGAAGCTCAATCTACTGACGGAATTCAAGCACTGCTGAAGAGTTAAAGCACTGCCCATTCAAGGTCTGATCACCCTTTGAAGAAAGCACTGATGCTCAGACATCAGTGGTTGACTACATCAGTTGAATGAAGAACCAGTGTTTGTATGGTCAGTAGTTATAGATCAGTGGATAGAGTTTGTTAGGTTGTTAGATGTCGCTTTCATGGTGACGTCAGCTGAGATGCCTCAGTGGTTTGGTCTGCCTATAAATGTAACAGTACCCTGTACTGTTACATTTGATTCATTTTGAGTGAGTTCTTCTCCTCAATTCAATCCTTTCATCTTGTGCAACCAACCTTGGGGCATCAGGCTGAGGGGGAGTTTAGTTTGTAAGCATATCTGTAATCTTTTGCTTTGATTTGTAAATCTTTTGACTCTATGAGAAGCAATTGTTTATCAAACTATTTTCTCCATTTGATTGTGTTTACAAAGTTTGTTTTCATTTCCGCTGCACTTTACATGTTTTCATATTTACAAATCATTCCAAACATACAAACAAACACAATCATGAGAGCCTCCGATCCTAACAATAGTGACGTGTGGACTTCGCCTATTATTAGCTCAGGTGGTCACAAATATTATGTGTTATTTTTAGACGACTACTCTAATTTTTTGTGGACTTACCCAATCGCAAACAAATCCAAAGTTTTCTCATCTTTTCAACAATTTGCGTCTACAATCAAAACACAATTTGAACGAACCATTAAAACGTTCCAATGCGACAACGGACGTGAATATGTTAACTCCTACTTTCAAAATTTTTTCACCACCAACGGCATTCTCTATCGCCTTTCTTGTCCCTACACGTCCTCCCAAAACGGTAAAGTCAAAAGAAAAATCCGCACAATAAATAACATGGTTCGTACCTTACTTGCCCATGTTTCCCTACCAACCCACTTATGGCATTTTGCTCTCGAAACCGCTACCTATCTCCTCAACATCTTACCTAACTCACACGCCAAATCCGCTTCACCAACTGAAATATTGTATCAAACTACACCCACTTTCGATCACCTTCGGGTATTTGGGTGTCTTTGTTACCCTCTTACCCCATCAACTTCCATACATAAACTACAATATCGCTCACAACCATGCGTGTTTCTCGGATATCCCACCACTCACCGCGGGTATCGTTGTCTCGATCTACAAACCAAACAAATCTTTCTTTCGCGTCATGTTGCATTTGACGAAACAACATTCCCATTTAGTCAACAAATTGGTCCTACACCATCATACGATTTCCTATCTGATTCCTTCCCATTCCATCTATCTCCCCACCTTTCTTCGGCCCACCCCAACCTTACTACCACAAACCTCGGCCCACTCCAACACCCCACTACTTCTACCGCTCAACAGCCCAATACCCCTTACCCTCTCACAAATCAAAACACTTTGCAACCCACCGGCCCACTTCCCTTTACACCTGGCCCACACAATTCTCCTAACAGCATACCCCATAGCCCAGCCCACAGCCCAACCTCCCCTCTAGCCGGCCTACCCCACAGCCCAACCCCACCCATTACCCGTACCCTTCCTACCTAGCCTATGACCGACCATCAGTACACTCCCCCTCCAACCAATTTACTTGACCCAACCCAATCACAACCGATCCTTGCCACGAGCCAACCTCCCACTGCTCAGCCACAATGCACTATTCATACCCACTCCATGAGCGGGATCTTTAAACCTAAACACCCGCTCAATCTACACACTACAACCACATCCCATACTATCCAACCTGTTCCCAAAAACCCTATTGATGCCCTTAATATACCGGAATGGTTCTCCGCCATGACTACGGAGTACAATGCACTAATTAGAAACGGAAATTGGGAGTTAGTACCTCGTTCATCAGATATGAATATTATTAGGTATATGTGGCTATTTAAGCATAAATACAAATCGGACGGGTCATTGGAAAGATACAAAACACGCTTGGTATGTGACGGTAGGTCACAACAGGTTGGCATAGATTGTGGGGAAACTTTCAGTCCGGTTGTGAAGCCTGCAACTATTCGTACTGTGTTGTCCATTGCTTTATCCAAACGGTGGTCGGTTCATCAGTTAGACGTCACTAACGCTTTTCTACATGGGAACTTAAATGAGACAGGTTACATGTACTAGCCTATGGGTTTAGACATATACAGTTTCCTGACCACGTGTGTCGTCTCAAGAAATCTCTCTATGGGCTTAAACAGGCCCCACGGGCATGGTACCAAAGATTCACAGACTATGTCCTCACGTTGGGTTTTAAACATAGCCGATGCGATGCCTCTCTCTTCACTTTTCATCACGGCAGTGATACCGCCTTCTTACTTCTTTACGTTGACGACATTCTCTTGGTCACATCATCCGACCTACTTCGTCAACGCTTAATGTCCAGTCTAGCCCATGAATTTGAAATGAAAGATTTAGGCCCCCTCAGCTATTTTTTGGGGATCTCTATTTCCAGAACAGCCGAGTCCATGTTTCTTTCGCAACAATCGTATGCTGCCGACATCATTGCTCGAGCCGGAATGCAATCTTGTAATCCGGTAGCCACGCCAGTCGACACAAGTTCGAAGCTCAGTGCTACATCTAGCGAACCATTTCATGACCCCACACTCTATCGCAGCCTAGCTGGGGCTCTTCAATATCTCACATTCACTCGTCCGGATATTACTTACGCAGTACAACAAATTTGCATGCACATGCATGCTCATCGCATCGACCTTTGGAATGCTCTTAAAAGGATCATCAGGTATGTAAAGGGGTCTGCAACTCTCGGCTTGATGCTCACAGGTTCGTCGTCTCCATCCTTGGTTTCTTATACAGACGCCGATTGGGCTGGCTGTCCTGACACACGCCGTTCAACCAACGGCTATTGTATTTACTTCGGCGACAACCTTATCTCTTGGTCTTCCAAACGACAGTCCACAATATCCCGCTCAAGCGCGAAGGCTGAATATCGTGGCGTGGAAAATGTAATCGCTGAAATTTGCTGGCTACGAAACTTACTACTTGAACTTCAGTTGCCGTTATCCCGTGCTACACTCGTTTACTGTGATAATGTTAGCGCCATATATTTGTCCGGTAACCCGGTTCAACACCAACGAACCAAACATATAGAGCTAGATATACACTTTGTTCGTGAACAAGTTCAGCGGGGTCAAGTACGTGTTATTCATGTTCCTTCTCGGTATCAAATAGCGGACATCTTTACAAAAGGGTTACCACGCATCCTGTTTGAGGATTTCAGATCCAGTCTCAGCATACGGTCTCCTCCCGCTTCGACTGCGGGGGTATAATAGCATATATATTTAGCAATGATTATATGTATCAATCTGTAATTATTCGTTCCAAAAATAGTGACACCCATTGTATTATTTATAGTTATGATTATCAATAGAAGGGGCAAGGAACCTATTCTTTCATTAAGAGATAGAATACAAATAGGTGAAATGAGATGTGAGGATAAAAAAATATTGTGCTCACATAATTACCTGAAATGGGGCGTAATTAAATGTTAAATTTGGTTTAAACGATCCCAACTTTCTTAATTTAGTCAATAATAATCTCAACTCAGTTATTTGCTGATAATAATCCGAACTGGTCCACTATTAGCCGATAATAGTCCGCCGTTAAAAATAGCTTAACGGAGTTAAGTTTTTACAAATTACAAACCGATGTTTAAGAGATTTTGATTAGAACGAGGATACTAGTCTATTTATGTAAAACATACCTCGAAATGGTGTCCAAACGGCTTGATTTTTGTTAATTAGAAGTTTAAACACCTGAATTGAAGCATCGTTTTCGTCGTTTGGGGCAATATTTCGAGTTAAATTTTACGTCAATCAACTTGTATCCTCGTTCTAATCAAAATCCCTAAAACATTGGTTTGTAATTCGGAAAAAAACTTAACTCCGTTAAGCTATTTTTAAGGCAGACTATTATCGGCCCTGTTGGACCGGTTTTGACTCCGAAACGATTGCGAAACGAACGTGAAACGTGCGGAATCCGTACACGAACGCGACCTAACACACGTGACGTAATATAAACGTGATTCTATTATAAATCTGATATTGTACAGCACCTTGAATCACAATGACAACACTTTCTCTCTCTAGATTCTCTCTCTAGATCTAGAAAGCTCCAAATGACAAATGTAGCAAAAGTCTTAAACCTAACACTATAACTCCCTATTTATAGGCACAAGGAATATAAGGATTTCTCCTTATTTACAAGTTTGCCACCTTGCCCTTTTAACTAGATATTACAATAAAAGCTTAGACTTCTTCGGTTTCTGCTACGTACTAGATTGACGAAGGCGATAGACATAAATGCACTAACAGACTCCCCCTTGGATATTGCCGTAGTCAATCTCGTAGCATCTTGTCTTTTCTCTTTCACAAACAGAATCCTCGTGGATCTGTTTTCAGCTTCAGTTGCTCCCTCTCTCGGTAGACTCTTTCTTCAGGCTCCCCCTTTCGTCAAGCTTCCGTGCTTTTAGGGATCGTCACATTTTCTTTCCGGTTACAAGCTCCTCATTGCTTCAGGCTTGTCTTCAGACTCCCCCTTAGACTCTGCTCTCGGGATCGTAGTCTGGACTTTTCCTGCAATCACTCATACAACTATAAGTAACAACATTTTAAACTTCCAGATATTGTAATCTTACAATTCAATTTTCTTAAAATTACTTCTCATGAATTTGGCAGTTTCATCGAATCATATCGGAAACTAACTCTATAACAATATAAGCATCCAAATCCCCCACAGTTAATCATCCAAGTCCAACTTAATGACCTTGGAGATATCAAAAACTGTTTTTTATTTTAAAACATCAAGTTTCAAATTAATGAACTTGTTTTATTTTCAGAAACACGATCAGCTTACTTAGATTTTGAAACTCAACATTTCAAATATCGGTTGTCGAAAATAAAGCAGAAATCAAAATCTTTTTGTATTTTCTGAAAATATAACGCAGTAAAGAAATATATACAGACATATTTACAGACAATATTTTTGTTTTGAGTATGCGTCAGAGGATCATATCAGTTTATGACAAGTCACAAGTACCGTTGAGCTTAATTTCACTTTAAGAATTAAACAATTCACTTAGATTGTCGATATGCTGGTCCACTTAAATTTTCATATAAATTTCAACAGATTCAGGATACGATTTAGGTGAATTAAAGACTTAAACTCATTCATGTGTCCCACCTCTTGAATATACTCCCGTATCCAGATCCCAATATTAAGTCTTACAGGCAATTATAACACAAATGATATCTGTAAGGGGTTAATAATTTATGAAGAATCATGAGAGCTCAGGTCAGAACCATCGTTCAGCAGAGAGATCATGACTCAACTTGTGGGTGTGTCCCCTTTAGAGGATCTTTTTTACAACAGCATTGCTAAGCAATTTTATTGTCTTATCATATATGCTGAGCGTGATGCTGTGTTTCAAGCATTTGCAGAAAGTATTATTCGAGGACTAGGTCAGAACTTCCATTCAGCAGAAGTCCCGGAATAATACCCCAGATATCACTGAGTATAAAAACCTAGTATATCAGATTATGAGACCTTTCAAACGAGATTTCAGGGGTTACCTATATATCCAAATAGTGTTCCCCACGAAATAAGCAAGTTTGAAATTTAGGTTTATATCCCGAAAAAGTTTACTAAATGTATAAAAATCTACCGACACATCCACGGTGAGTTCGTTTAACACATTTAAACTTTCCATTTCTTTAGCATACTGTAACTGTCTACTGATGTACTATCATTTCCTCTTTTTACGCAAAACTCAATTTTTGAATTTTATCATGTTTTTGACTTTTTCAAAATTTCAAATGTTTTTGTATTTTCTAACAATATTTCTCCCCCTAAAATGCAAAACCATTTAAAGGAAATTTGACAACCAACACTGATAGCTTTGTCTCGCCATCCATTTTCTGCTTCTCATGCACTGATTTGCAAAAAAAAACATAACATACCCCCATGATTTACAACCCATTGATCTTAACAGTTTGAAAACCGTTTTTCAATCTGATGAAAGTAATCATGTTTGTTCAGCCGTGAGGGTTTCGGCGTATTCAATCAACATTTATTCAACAAAATTAAAGACAACATATTTTTGGTTTTTCAAAATATAACAAACTAAAAACATATTTTTGGCTTTAAATTTTTCAATTTTTAGGATTTTGAAAATATTGTTTATTTATGTACAAACAACAATCAAACTAAACTTCCTGTTCAACCAAACCAGGGTCCTGCAACCTCTTCCTGTGCCAGGCTGCTCCAATTTCCATTCTCACAATCTTCAGCTTCGTTGAGCACCTGCACATTCAAACTTTATCAATCATTTGAACAACTTAGCCCAGGTCTGTTGGACCTTAGGCATTTCAACACAATAATGGTCATGCAATTTTGGAAACTCTTTGTCACTTAAAACGTTTTCAATTTTGACTTCAACTTTCTCATCTTTTACCGACGTCACTTGTTTCTTAGCACTCCACATTTGACCTTTCGGAGTACCTCTTTTGTAAAAAATTGTCTCTTTTTGAACCTTTTGATTTTTAATAACATTTTTAGGTTTCTAAAACTCTTGAGGTTTTGTCATATCAACATATGTTCTCCAACTTTGTGTTGTTCTCAATCTGGGTGTGTGAGAATTCCAGGTCTGTCTTGAATCGAACCTGCTCGGGTTTGATTTCCAATTTTGATTTGAAGCAAACTTGTTTGTATTGTACCTCCAAGTTTGTTTCAAATCAAATCTGGTTAACCTTTGTTTCACATTCTCAGATTGTTGTTTTTCAACATCAAAGCGAAGTATTGCCACTCTTGATCATTTGGCAATGAATCAAACAGTTTATCCACCAAATCCTCTTCAGAATATGTGATTTCATGTCTGGCTAACTCCATTTTCAGATGCCTAAATCTTTCAATCATTCTACAAACAGATTCATTTTTCATACAACTGAATAAATCAAACTCTTTACGCAACAATTTCTTTTTGTTTTTGACAATTTCATTACTTCCTACACACTTTTTCCCTAACGCTTCCCACAAACTCTTTGAAGTTTTCTCTTGTTCAAGTAACGAAATAATATCCTCTCTCACTGACTGTTTGATTAATGTGATCATTTTAGATTCAGCCACAACATTTTTTATATCTATGTCTGAGAAATCTTTTGGATCTATTAACTCTCCTCCCTCTTTTACTGGTTCAGTGTATCCATCTGTCATTTTTATCCAACTTTCAGGAGCGAAAGCTTTTACCCAACCCTCAAATCTGTTTTTCCACCAGTGATAATCTTCCAATTTCATTAGCTTTGGTGGTTTCTATTGACTTCCATACATGTTCTCGAATTTCAAATTCTCCGAAATCTCCTTCGAATATTCTCTCATCTCGGATCTTCTATCTGTCAATTCAGAAATGAACGCGTTGTAGAATGTGTTGTAAAATTCTTCACCGTTGCTTGACATCTTCAATCACCTTGAATTATAGCTCTTCGAATATCAGCACCTTTTAATCACCTTGAATCAAACAAAACAAACAAACGATCAGTTTTAAATGAATTTAAAACATAAACGTGAGTTGATGAAATCAATTTAAGACTCTTGTCGAAGACTCGCGGACTTGTTTCAATGTCGTTGAAGTGAAATCACTGAATGACTAGACTTGATCGGGACAAAATGAATTCAAATTGGGTCGAAAACACTTAGACAAACAATTCACTTCTGTTGGGCTTCTTTAAGACTTGATCGTAATTTGGGCCGAGACTATAAACGATCTTGGGCCGAGAACAATGTTTGTATTTCTAACAAAATCAACTCGGAAATCGATCAAACCAAGGAAATCTTTAATGCCGACAACACTTGATATTACCGAATAAATTCTGTTGAACCGAGATACTATGATGAAAGCTGCCACTATGGAATCAAACTATTGGACCGATGACATAGACCAATCCCATGGGCTGCATTAATAAGACTGATCTCATGCACATGGACATTTAAAACAACTAGTCAACAACTTCAAAGTCTTTCACAATTCTAATAGGACCTCAAACTTTAGTGGCCGACACTTTTGTTTATCAAGTCAATATGATTGGACCTTCACTCCCACTAATCCGACAACATTATCAACAACATCTGATTAGACCTTCATTTTTAGATCAAACCAATTTTATCACTTTGCCGACAATCTCAAATTAATACTTCACATGACTCAATGCACTTTCAAGCGAGCAGACAACTTTCAAGCGGACAAGTGGTGTGATTTCAAGCGATCAAACGTTTTCAAGCGGTCAAGCAGATTTCAAGCGAACAAGTGGTGTAATTTCAAGCGAACAGGACCTTTTCGCTTCAAAATAACACACTTTTCAAGCGAACAAGACAAGTTCTTTCAAGCGAACAGCAAAATCGGACCTAAAACTTTCGATTTCTCCTAAACGGCTAGGAGTTTGAATCTAAAATTTTGTAGGATTGTAATTCAAGTATTTTCGCACAACATACTAAAAAATCAGCAGATTCGGACCGGTAAAACACGTTCAATTTGACGAAAAACCTTCAAAACGTGAAAAATAGTAGAATAAGAAGAATTTGACGAAAATCAGATCTGAAATCACTGAAATCTAGTACGAATTTATGTATTTGGTCCGCGCAATCGAGCTCCTAGCTCTGATACCACTTATTGGACCGGTTTTGACTCCGAAACGATTGCTAAACGAACGTGAAACGTGCGGAATCCGTACACGAACGCGACCTAACACAAGTGACGTAATATAAACGTGATTCTATTATAAATCTGATATTGTACAGCACCTTGAATCACAATGACAACACTTTCTCTCTCTAGATTCTCTCTCTAGATCTAGAAAGCTCCAAATGACAAATGTAGCAAAAGTCTTAAACCTAACACTATAACTCCCTATTTATAGGCACAAGGAATATAAGGATTTCTCCTTATTTACAAGTTTGCCACCTTGCCCTTTTAACTAGATATTACAATAAAAGCTTAGACTTCTTCGGTTTCTGCTACGTACTAGATTGACGAAGGCGATAGACATAAATGCACTAACAGGCCCAAAGTAGACCTTTCCGGATTATTATCGGCAAATAACTGAATTGAGATTATTATGGGCCAAATGAGGAAGTTGAGATTATTTAAATTCAATTTTTCTAATTAAATTAGCAACTAAGATGTCCATTTGGGCGTTAAAATATGATTTGTCTGTTTTAATAAAATATAATTAGATATCTATTCCTTGTTTGTTGTAAATATGATTCAACTGATTCCCATAAATACTTAAATGTAACATATGAAAGAATCTGAAATTACACTAGGTAAGAAATAATCACCATCTATTAACTATTTATTAAATGAATGAATCATAAGACTAAAGGGTATGAGAGCCCCATCCCCATGAGGATAGGCCGTCACGTAGGCACCATATCACCATTCCATAAAGGATGGGCATTCTTTCATTTTTAGGGGGATGGAGGATGGGCCTACCCCACCTAATTATTTTATAATTTTCTAACTTTTTTTTTGTTAACTTAATAAAAACTTCATGAAATTTAAATAAAATTAAAACATAAAACAACATAATTAAATTCATTTCAAAACATAAAAAAAATTTCATTTCCTAAAAATTAAAATTACTAATCCTAGAAACGGAAAACATAAAAGCGAAAAAAAATAACGATACGACTAAAAAAGTAAACAACCTACGACGTCCATTTTTTCTTAACCTCCTCTTTCATTCTCCGGTAAACCTCGCGTTCATCCTCCGGAACTGAGTCGAGATCCAACCTCATAATCCTAAAATCCTCCACTCGAGCATAGTCGGCCGACAAGGTTTACTTGTAACTATATTTTTCGGCCGCGAGCTCTTTGAACGAACGGAATTCGGATATCAACTCGTCCATTTTCGAACCCGCCCCGGAAGATGTTTGGCTCGAGCCGCCCCCTTTTCGCTTTCCGACCGCCTCTTTTTTTGATTTGTCCCTTTCGAGGGGACGTTCCGACTCGTGAACGGGCAACACATCCTCGTCATATTCCGGGTCGTCGTTTATGTTGATTTGACAACAAGCGGTGGAGCCTCCCGCACTATAACTTTCGGACTCGGAAGTTTTACTCCGTTTGGCGGTTGCGACCTCATTTGGAACCGGCTTCCATTTGTTTTCTTTCTTTAGAACGCTCCATGCTCGGAGGTGTTGGAAAGGCGTTGAATTTTTGGAGTCCCATTTAGCCAAAGCAAGGTTGAGAATGTCCTCGTCGTTAATCCCACTAGGAGGATTAGTGTAAATTTGGTTATAATACCCGCTAAAGGTGTTGATTGTCTTGCTCATTTTACGCCACTTGCCCGAGACGGAATCGATATCACGCATCGGGCCTTGCTCCATAATCCCGTTAAATCTTTCCGTTATCGCCTTCCAAAAACTAGTACCCGTTTGGTTGTTCCCTAAATTAAAAAAATGCATTAGTAAAAGTAAAAAATAAATATTTTTAAATTTAAATTAAAAAAATAAACTTTGGTTCATACCGACAATCGGGCAAGTTGAGGACTTAACAAACGCAATTGCTAGCGCCTCCTCCTCTACTTTTGTCCAAGGTCTCGCCTTTGGTTTCGAACCGCCTTTGTTTTCGGCTACGGTTTCAACCGCCTTCCCCTTCCCCTTGTTTTTTTGCGCTTGAGCTCTTGAGGTGGCGATTCGGGGATGACTTCTTCATCATCATCGTCAACTTGAACCGGGGGTTGTGATTGGGATGTTGGCGGTTGCGATTGGAATTGCGCTAGAGATTCAAACGAGTTGCGTTGCATCATTTGTTGGAGTGCTTGGTAATGTTGCATTTGTTGAACTTGAGAAATTTGTTTGAAGGCGTTGGGTGATTGTTGTAAAGCCGAAAACGTAAATTGCGAAGACACCCATGAAGGATCGATATTCAAAGTGTAAGCGGGAGTCAAGAAAAAGTTAGGTTGGTTCGGGTTGGGATTGTTCGGGTTGGGGTTGTTTGGGTTGAATGGATTCATGATTTTATAAAAAAGATGGAGTGTTTTTTTATAAAATTGGATGAGAATGAGAGAAGTATTGAGAATTTGATATAAAAATGGATGAGATGAGGGGTATTTATTTAAAGTGAAAAAGGTTTATTATTTTTTTTTTTATTAATATAGCCGTTAATAAACGGCTAGATTTTCAAATGTTGCCCCGTCGTGAACGTCATGTGGGAGACGGATAGGACGAGCCGACCCTATGGGGGGCGGTGTGGGGGTCCGGCACCGGGTCAGGCCGGGCCTAAGCCGGCCCCCATACCTGAGACTGGAGGGTTTGGAGAGCCTCATCCCCAAGGGGATGGGCCGCCACGTCACCGGCACGTAAGCAGGGCTTGAAGGGGATGGACCTATGGGGGTGGGGGATGAACCCCTTTATATGTATGTATGTATGTATGTATGTATGTATGTATGTATGTATGTATGTATGTATGTATGTATGTATGTATGTATGTATGTATGTATGTATAGCTGTGTGTGTGTGAGGAGAGAGAAAAATGACCCGTCAAACCCGGCTTGTGGAGGACGGAGACGACGCGCCGGGCCTATGGAGGGCGGTGTTCCGGGCCGGCGCCGAACCTCGTCGTGCCCTTGCCGTGCCCCATACCCTCTAGTCTTGTAGCTTATAATTTGAAAAACACAACACTAAAAGTAAATCTAATAGATTTCTCCTTATAGCTTATATATAGACATGTCTACCTACGTCTACTTGTCAGTCCAGTAAGACTGGAAGGTTTGAGGAGGGTCATCCTTATAGGGATGGGCCGTCACGTAGGACACGTCACATCCCCATCCTTCATAGGATGGCCCTCCTAGCAATTTTAAGGGGTGGAGGATAGGGCTACCCCATACCATTTATTTTTAATTGTTTAACTTTTTTATTTGGTTAACTTTATAAAAACAATTCAACAATTAAATAAAATAAGACATAAAAGAAGATAATTAAATTCATTACATAACATAAATAAAAATTAAATAACCTAAAGAATAAAATTACGAATCCTAAAATAATAAAATTACAAATCCTAAAAAAAGAAAACATGAAAGCGAAATAACCTACGAGGTCCATTTTTTCTTAACATCCTCTTTCATCATCCGGTAAATCTCGCGTTCATCCTCCGTAACCGAGTCAAGATCCAACCTCATAATCCTAAAATCCTCCGCCCGAGCATGGTCGGCCGACAAGTTTTTCTTATAAACGTATTTTTCCGCCGTGAGCTCTTTGAAGGAACGGAATTCGGATATCAACTCGTTCATTTTCGAACCGGCCCCGGAAGACGTTTCTTCGAGCCGCCCGCCATCGAAGCTTTTTTCTTTCCTGCCGCCGCTTTTTTTGCTTTGTTCCTTCAAGTGGGACGTTCCGACTCGTGAACGGAAAACTCATCCTTGTCAAATTCCGGCTCGTCGTTTATGTTTATGTGACAACGAGCGGTGGAGCCTCCCGCACTATAACTTACGGACTCGGAAGTTTTACTCCGTTTGGCGGTTGCGACCTCGTTTGGAATAGGCTTCCATTTATTTTCTTTCTTTAAAATTTTCCATGCTCGGATGTGTTGGAAAGGAGTCCAATTCTTATCATCACATTTACCAAAGCAAGTTGGAGAATGTCGTCCTCGGAAGTCTCACTAGGAGGATTAGTGTAATAAAGGTTATAAATACCGCTAAAGCGGTTGATGACCTTGATCATTTTCCGCCACTTGGAAGAGACGAAATCGAGATAGCGCATCGGGCCTTGTTCCATAATCACGCTAAATTTCTCCGTTATTGCCTTCCAAAACCCATCACCCGTTTGGTTGTTCCCTAAATTTTAAAAAAATTCACCTTAGTAAAATAAAAATTAAATCTTTTTAAAATTAAATTTAAAAAGAAAAAGTTTTGTTTATACCGACAATCAGGTTAGTTGACGACTTAACCCACACCATTGCTAGTGCCTCCTCCTCTGTTTTTGTCCAAGGTCTCGCCTTTGGTTTCGAATCGGGGACGACGTCGTCTTGCTTTTTTTGCGTATCGCCTTCCCCTTGTTTTTTTTTTGCGTCTTATAGTTTGCGGTGGCGAATTCGGGACGACTTCTTCTTCGTCATCATCAAGTCGAACCGGCGATGTTGGCGGTTGGGATTCGAATTGCGCTTGAGATTCAAACAAGTTGCGTAGCATTGGAGTGCTTGAAATTGTTGCATTTGTTGGACTTCAGACATTTGTTTGAACGCGTTGGGTGATTGTTGGAAACCCGAAAAGGTAAATTGCGGAGACGCCCATGAAGGATCGATAGTCAGAGTGTAACCGGGCGTCGAAAAAATGTTAGGGTGGTTCGGGTTCGGGTTGGGATTGTTCGGGTTGGCATTGTTTCGATTGAAGGGATTCATGATTTTTTTTATAAAAAGATGAGGTTTTTATAAAATGGGTATGATTTAAAAAAAAGGAAGAGGAGTATTCAAAGTAAATAAAATCTTTTTTTTTTTTAATAATATAGTGTTGGAAACAACTTTGATATTTACGAATGGAACTTGAATATGTTTTGTGATTTGCAAATAGCAAGAATAAAAAAAACAATGATATGGCCAAAACAAACCACACATTCTATATTCACTAATGAGGCCATATATATAGCCATGCAATACATCACCGTAATAACCCACGTTCACATAAAAATAAGAAATATACCCCACTATCTCCTAAATGCAAGCTACACTTTCCAACGTTCACATCCACATGATTCGGTCAACTCAATACTTAGTCCACCTAGTAAAACGATTATCAAATAAATCAAGTACTAAAATAATAAGTATTAAAAAAACCCGACCGATACCCGCAACATCAAGATTACCCAACATTCACCCCATAATCTTGATGTGGGTTCTTTGTTACTTGCTTGTATCTCGGTTGCATTCGTTCTCTTGCTCTTCATGTTATCTTTCTTGCCCCGTTGTAACGGCTGGATTTCAAATTGGTGGGACCGTCGAGAGTGGCTTGTGGGAGAAGAAGAGGATGTCGCCGGGCGTAGGGGGCGGTGTTCCACCTTGGCGCCGTGTCCCCCATACCGTCTGGTCTAACTACAATTAGTAGTAATTCTACTTCAACCAGTACTAACTTGTCCTTGATTATTGAGATCGCCTGCATTGACTTGAGTCGTATTTGCCCTACCGCTAATGCCAATTATTGAAAAAGAATGTTCGATTAATGCACTACAAACACCCAATGCTAACAGATGAAAGAATCACAAACTTGAATTGTCACGAAATTGATCACCAACAGTTAAAGATTAATTTCTTATTGAACAAAACAAAAATGACAATGAAAAAGTTACAATTTGAAAACGGATGCATCAGTTGAATATATCTAAAACATATATCTCCTCAACGATTATATATAGACATATATATAATGCTTTTAACATAAAACCCAAAATGAATCTTCTAGCCATGTAAACAGCAACTGCCATCAACTATAAGTTAGTACTCTACACATTAGGGATGGGCTAAGCATGCCCCCTCTTGTTACTTGTTATACCCCTTCAATTCATTGAAAAATTACTTTAAAACTTGTCAATTTCTTCCCCGATAAAATCCTTATTTTTTAAAAGTTTTTTTTTATTTAATTCTTGTATACATAAATTATACGTAACTTTATTATAATGATAAAAAAATTGTCAACGTCACTTACTTCAATTGCTGTAGACGAAATGTTCATCGTCACTCCAAGAATCGATATCAACAATTGTCATCACAATTGTTCATCATGATGGTAAACTTATAATAGTAACACTACCAGGTATTTTTGGTATCAGTACCCATTTTTTGGGATTTCAGTACCAGTTTGTTCCAAGCTCATCCGTAAGTAACACAAGATCTGACTTTCTGATTGAAAATACAAATCCACACATCATGTTCAAAGTGAAAGACCCGATCCACATAATGTAGATACATATATTTCATAAGAACTAAATCTAGTTTATAATTTAGCACTCCCTAAACAAAAATGGTTTAGAAGGAGTATTTGGTAGCGATTTATATACTACATCCAAAACTTTTTAATTTATAATTTCGAATTACTTTTGCTGATTCTGCTTGGTACCAACCCTAGACCTCAATTGGACATTACCCATAATATTACTTTTGTTGATTCTTCTTGGTACCAACCCAACAAATATGATTTTACAAGATTTACAAATCTAATATGATTTTATAAAGTAAACACGGATAGCTAAAAGAAATAATTAGAAATATAATATATGAACTAAAAAATGTTTGTTTGACTAAAATGTTTGTTAAATTATATTATATATAGATGACATTTAAGGTGCGAGTCATCTTAGGTAGGTGCCATCTGCGTGAGAAGTATATGATTGAAGATTGATTGTTGGTAGCTACATATTATATTTTATGTCCAAAAGGGTCATTTCAATAATATGCTTTTAATGATCAATAATCATACCCTTGAATTCTATGTAGCAACCTAGCCAATAACATATCCACTAGAACTATGAGAGTAATAATTATATTGTTTTGTGAAGGTACGAGAGTAGTTCTTTCACTGATCAAACAACATTGCCAGGAGAAAATAAGGTATTATGCGGTAATAGTACTTCATCGCAACAGACTGTTTTCGGAACGGCTGTGGATGAATTAATGTCCAATCTTTCTAAAGCAACACCAAATATAAGAGGTTTCTACGCTGCTGCCACAACGCCCATTGTGGGTACCAACACAAGTACTGCTTATGCTATAGCGCAGTGTGTCGAGACAGTAACACCCGACAGTTGCAAAAGCTGCTTGCAAGAGGCATATGACAACATAAGGAGCTGTGCTACTGATGTTACTGATGGAAGGGCTGTTAATTTGGGGTGTTTTATGAGGTACTCTGATACTGCATTTTTCAGCAACAACCAAACAATTGACATAGCTCCATTGATACGAGACGGTAGGACTTCTGGCCAGTGGCGGACCCAGAATTTTTTTCCTAGGGGTGCGGAAATTTTTTAAAGATTTTAGACCCCTAGCTATATAAAAAAATCGGTTCATAGTGGGTCGGACTGGTTCGGGTCGGGTCGGGTCGGGTCGGGTCATGTAAAACAAGTAAACACAAACAAACAAAGTTTCATAGCGGGTCGAATTAGATCGGGTCGGATCCATTTCAATTTTCAAACAATCAAACCCTAGTTCCTAACTTCCTATCACATAGCACATGTTTCTTAATTTTCAATTTTCAACCATAGCACATATGTTCCTTAATTTTCAATTTAAAATTTTGAATTTCAAGCCCTAGTATTGTTATTTACCAACCAACAATTATATAATCAACAAAACCACCAACGATTTGGGTTTTTTTTTTTATTACGTGGACTGATTTTGTTTAACAAAACTAGTAGTTGGAATGGGGCTTGAATGGGTATTAAGTTATTGGGCTTGATGAATTGAATTAAAGTTTTATTAAAGGGGTTAGTGGGCTAACTTGTTTACATAATTTGATCGGGTTTCAATCTGTGTTCATAATTTTTTTATATAAATTCCTAACATTTTTTTCTAAGGGGTGCGGACGAAAATTTCCAAGGGGTGCGGTCGGGATTTTTCACGAAAAATACCACTAATTTTTTTTTTCAAGGGGTGCTATTTTTTTCTGGCCTCCTTACGCTATTTTTTTTTATTAAAATTATAATATCTAAAGGTATGATTGCGATATTTAAGTCACAAAATTCATTGCAACAAATTCTGTCGCTAAAGGTTCAGTTGAAAAAACGACGGGGTCGCAGATTTGTTGTTATCGCAATGGAAATGTCAGTCGCTAAATCAGTTACAACAATACCCAGTCGAAAAAAGTGGTCGCTTAAGTAATTAGCGATCAGGTTTACCGACTGAAGAAACATGTCGCAAACAGTTACAATAAGGGCTTTTCCGACTGTTTTGTAACCATTTTGATATTTGCGACTGGCCGTTTTTGTAGCAATGTACTCCTTATATCAAGTGCATCAAAACCATGCTCCCTTATCATATTATCATAGGAAGTTCAGTTTTAGCAATGTACTCATTATATCAAGTGCATCAAAACCATGCTCACTTATCATATTTTCATAGTAAGTTCAAGCAATAAGGTAGGCATTATTGGAGGTGTGGTTGGAGGTTTAGGAGGTCTGATCTTCTTGCTAATAATTGTAATTTGGTGGTATGGTCGATCAAAAAGAACAAAACCCAAAGGTATGCATTGTCAATTGCTAGTCATATGAATTTTACTAGATCACTCAAATAGATTCACGGATTCCATTTCCAACTTACTAGGGGCAACTGAATTGCAATATGGCCCAAACAATTACAGCTACAGTCATCTCCAAAAAGCGACAAACGATTTTGGGGACGAAAATAAGCTTGGAAGAGGAGGGTTCGGAGATGTGTACAAGGTACTCATATATAATTTAATTAATTATATATCTTAGCTAATTTACATATATATAAATTACTATACACTAATAAATAAAATAATTGATTCTTTGGAGTTCTCAAAGTTTTTAATTTTTTGGAGTCTCAAAAAGGAGCCAACCCCAATATATATCTATACATACACACAAAAATTTAGTTCCATGAACGGTACCTTGAATTTGTTTTTTTAGGTTTAAAAACTAATTACCCATTATATTACTCATTTATACCTAATTTTCATACGTAGTATTGATTCATGGATAGAAAAGGATATTTAGAAATGACTTGTGACTTTCCACTCGAAGACTATCATATTTATTAAAATTATGAAATAGCTTTCTTGTTTTACATGTACATAAACTTAAATGGAAATTCTGGTGGTAGTGTATTTACATGTTCAATTTTAGTGACAATTTCATGATCAGATGTGTCTTTTATAGGGAAATGAGGCCACAATAATAAGGATGATAAGGTGGATGTGTGAGCATACTAGTATGGACATGATAAGGAATGAGTTTTTAAGAAAAGATTAGGGGTGGCTAAAACATTAGATAGGATAAGGGAGAGATAATTTATATGGTTAGGGTATGTCAGAAGGAAACACAAAACAACAACAGTTAAATCCCTAAAAACTCCCTAAAAACTCGATAACACAATAGTTAGAACCATAAAAACTCTCATTGTGAAGAAAATGGTGAGTAGAGGCAGGCCTAATCTAACTCGGGAGAAGAGGATTAGGCAAGATTTCTTATACTTTCACCTCTCTATGGATAGGAGTTCGTGTAGGCGTAAGATTAAATTTAAAGACTTTTAGAACAATAATCTAGTTTTGTATTAGATTCTTGTCTTATGAGTTTGACGTTTTAGTTTATTTTTGTGGCATATGAGTGTTATCACTTGGATGTGTGTCTGTATGGGGTGTCATATGTCACTATTATATGTTTTTAGTTCTTTGGTAGTTTACCAAGATAAATTTAGTACGCTATGTTTGTTTGTTGTGTTTTGTGTAGTTATGTGCCTAAGTATGTTTTTATTTGCTTGTTATGTATGGATATAGTTTTGGAGCTAGGGTTCCCATTAGAACAACCAGGGGCGGACCTAGCATGTTACTAGGGGTAGCCTCCGCTACTCTTTGATGCTCTGGTGGTATTGTAAATTTTGGAAAAATTCGATTTTTTCAATTTTGTTACCCATTTTTACATGAAACGTTGCCCCTATAAGTATTTTCTAGATCCGCCACTGAGAACAACCTCTCTATCCATCAGGATAGAAGCAAGGCTTGCCCACAATCATATCCCCCCTTCCTCCCTTACCATTAGCTTGGCTATAGATGGGATTATAATGGGTAAGGGTTGTTGTTCTTACATTTTCATAAGATCTTCTTACTAATAAGGTCTCCAACTAGCTTTCCCTATCCACCGAATGTACCATATCCCGATAGAAAACACACACGATCCAACAATCAACATATTATATGCAAAAGTGGTTTTTGTGAGGAATTCAAGGTAATACTAAAATATGATCCGTTACAAATAACAGCAATAATATACTGATATAAAGATAAAAATGCTACCTATTAGTAAAAAGATCTGAAAGTATGCATTATTCTTTCAAAACCAGATAATTAAGAAAATTAAGTAACTGCTTCAGAAGTAGAATACTACTCATTTCGTAATCATTTAATAGGTAATTCTTGATAACAAAAAAGTTGTAGCGGTTAAGAAACTTAAAGTCGGATATGTTGGCGCAAAAGTAGAATTCGCAAATGAAATCTTACTTGTAACTCAAATTTGTCATCGTAATCTTCTCGGTCTCCTTGGGTGGTGCATTGATGAATCCAATTTACTTCTTGTCCTGGAATATATGCCAAATGGAAGCCTTGACAAGTTTCTATGGGGTATGTTTCTTTTAACAGTTTGATGTAGATTCACAAGATATTTTTTAATTTTCTTGCATTTGCAGTGCTAAATTAAATTCATTATAGGTGAAGGAAAGGGCACCCTAAACTGGAAAAAAAGATATGCCATTATCTTAGGGATAGCAAGGGGTCTCGCTCATCTACACAAGGAATCCCATGTTAGAATTTTACACAGAGATATAAAATCAAGCAACATTCTCCTTGATGATGATTTTCAACCAAAAATAGCAGATTTTGGATTGGCAAGGTTTCAGCCTGAGGATCAAAGTCAAATAATCACCAAGTTTGTTGGGACATTGTAAGTGTGATTTACAAGACATGCTCAAGTAATTTCTCATATTGCATCTAATTACTTTCTTGCATTACAATACTAGGGGCTACAGAGCACCAGAATATGTACGATATGGCGTGTTATCAGATAAGGCTGACACTTACAGTTTTGGTATGGTGGTCCTTGAAATTGTTAGTGGCCGAACGTGTACTTCCCAAGGCATTGATGGACAATCAACCGATTTTCTCCTTGAGCATGTAAGATATAAATCAACACGGACCACTCTTTTCTATTTCATTAACTTAAATTAAGAAATAATTAGTTGGATTCCCCACACGATGCGGCGGGGATTCGGTCAATATCGGTTCGGTTGAGTTCGTTAAAATACTAGCACTCACTATAACAACCGAAATGGAAAACCCAAAAAATTAAATGTGATATGCCCGAAAGGATATCAACACTTTTTTTTACGTTAATCAAAAACTATAGAAATGAATACCGGTGCGGGTTTCGATGATACGGATACCGGTACCGACGTTCGATCGAAATCGGTTAGGCTCGTTACAGTACCACCACTCGTATAGCTTATAATACAAAAAAAGATAGACTATTTGAATACAACTTTGGTACATGTAACACCGATGTGGTTCAGTCGGTATCGATGCACTTCGTCATGGTACCGGTATGATGCCGTCACTTTTATAATTTACGATACCAAATAAATGTTGTTCTTTAAAGAAAATTTTGATTTCAACAAAAGTTATACTGAAATGTCGAGAGAAAAACTACCTACAGAGTTTTTTTTTGTTAAGCTAACAAACACAACCTATTAATGAAACACGAGATAAAAAGAAAAATTAAATGAGTTAATGCTACACACACACACACACACACATATATATGAGTTGAGTTCATTTTAGAACTCTAAATAACTATAGAACTTTAAGAACTCCTAATAAACAATCATTTTATATATAAGTTTTTGTATATATGATCTTTTTATCATCTATTATATGTATTTCTTTGATTACATACATGTTAAAAGTAGTTTACATTTGTTTAATTGCCAAAATTATATATATGTGTCATAACTAATTACATATATGTAAAAAAACTAGTTTACATATGTGTAATTATAAAATTACATATAAAAAATGATAAAATTACTCTTAACATTTATGTAATCGTAAAAATACATATAATAAATGATAAAATTATCCTAAACATAAAAATATATAAATAAAAAGATTGTTTATTAAGAGTTCTGCGAGTTCTGTAAATATTTATGGTTTTGAAATGATCTTGGCCCATATATATATATAGGGAGCCCCTAAAATAGAAAACATCCCCAGTTGTAAGAATCGCGAGAACCACTCTCAACCAATCAGAAAAAGTGGTATTTTAGTCATTTATCCCAAATGTCAAATCTTCCATCTCTCTTCATTTAAAGTCACTAAGTCACTGACTTTTTAAATAACTCTCTCCTCCTTCCTCTCTGTCTCTCAATTACATCTCTAATCTCTCAGATCCATTATCATCTTCATCTCTCAATCTCTCAAATCCATTCTTCAGAGCCACCATTCTTTCACCGACGACACCACAAACCCACCCTTCTCGGCCACCCACAACCACCCTCTCTCTTAATGTACCATTCTTCATCGGCGACACCACACGCACACAGAACTCAGACATGCTATCTCTCTCTCTCTCTCTCTCTCTCGGTGGTTGTTTTTTTTGTGGCGGTGTGTCGGTGACGGTGGACGAAGGCGGTGGTGGTGGGTCACCCACACCTTTGACGGCGCCGGTGGTGGTGGGTCACCCACACCTGTGACGGCGGCTCCCACGTTTCTACGGCAATGGTGGTGAAGGTTGCCGGTGAAGATTAATGGCGACGGTGGTGGGTTTTTTACGGCGACGATGGTGTTCCTTGATTCTGATTGTGTAAGCTGTTTTGAAACAAATTATAATATGTGTTTTCTTTGATTCTGATTATGTGAGTTGTTTTTAACACAAATTATGACTCGGCGTTTTGAGATTTTTGGCAGTGATAGTTTTTTGATTTGCGTTTTTTGAACACAAATTATGAATTGTGTGTTTTGATTATGTCGGTTTTGTGTTTGCATAAGTGATTTATTGTTGATTTGTAGCACATAGTTTCTTTGGGGGTTGATCTGTGTTGATTCCTTTTTGATGTTGGGGGGTTGATCTCAGTTGATATGTGTTTCTCTCTCTAGGTAAAACGGTGGGTGTTTGATCTGTGTTCTTGATTCTCTGGTGATTTTGAACAGTGAACTATGTGAGTTTGATGTGTTAAATTTTGGGGCGGTGATGATGCAAAAAAAAAAAAAAAACGCATATTTTGATAACGATGGCACAGCAAGGATGGTGGAGGGTAGGTTTTTGAACCTACAACCCCACTTTGCAGCCTCTGATTATCGGAAAATATAAGCCAAAACCCCGTTTTTTCAAGAATCCACTCCTTGTTTTGATTTTTTTTGTTGGGTTTTTATATTTTTTTAGGCATCGATGATGATAGCAATCTATCTGAGACACCTACCGAGTTGGGATTTTCTGGGTGCGTTCGTTTTGTGTAAAAAACTTTCGGCAAAAAAAAAAGTTAAACTGTAAACTTTTTTAACGTAAAACGTAATTTTTTTAACGTAGAACGTAAACTTTTTAACGTAAAAGTTATAACCGTAAACTTTTTAACGTAAAAGTTAAAACCGTAAACTTTTTAACGTAAAACGTAAACTTTTTAATGTAAAACGTAAAGTTTTTTAACGTAAAACGTAAATTTTTTAACGTAAAACGTAAAAAGTTTAACGTAAAAACATAAAACGTAAAAAGTTTAACGTAAAACGTAAAACGTAAAACGTAAAAAGTTTAACGTAAAACGTAAAAAGGTTAACGTAAAAACGTAAAATGTAAAAAGTTTAACGTAAAACGTAAAGTTTTTAATGTAAAACGTAAAAAGTTTAACATAAAACGTAAAAAGATTAACGAAAAACGTAAAACGTAAAAAGTTTAACGTAAAACACGCAAAACGTAAAACGTAAAAAGGTTAACGTAAAAACGTAAAATGTAAAAAGTTTAACGTAAAACGTAAAAAGTTTAACGTAAAAAGTAAAACACAAAAAGGTTAACGTAAAAACGTAAAAACGTAAAACGTAAAACGTAAAAACGTAAAATGTAAAAAGTTTAACGTAAAACGTAAAGTTTTTAACGTAAAATGTAAAAAGTTTAACGTAAAACGTAAAAAGGTTAACGTAAAAACGTAAAAACGTAAAACGTAAAAAGTTTAATGTAAAACATAAAACGGAAAAAGTTTAACGTAAAACGTAAAAAGTTTAAAAATCCTTTTATAAAAATCTGAATTTAAAAATGGTTTTAATAAAAAAAATATGTTTAAAAAATAAAAACTAATATAATAATACAAAAAAGTAATAAAAAAATAAAGACAAAAAGAAAAAATTGAGTAATTTTACTAAATTACCCTTTTGGATTAAAATATTAAAGATATAATAAGACAAAAAAAATTTAATATTATTTTTAATTAATTCTAATCTCATCCATCCATTTTGAAGATCTAATGGCTAAAAAGTGGTTTTCTCGGTTCTTACAACTAGAGGTGGTTTTCATTTTAGCGGTACCCATGTATAGTTTTAAAAGGATATGCTTAGAGAATTCTAATCCAGTTTTAAAAGTGTTCCAGTAAGATTACTTATACTTTTTTTTGTCTCAATCTGGTCACGAAACATTCAAATCGAGTCATTGTCAGATTTTTATGTGTCCAAAAAGAAATGAAGGAGAAGATGTTAGAGTCGAGATTTTTAATAAAAGTACTTATATTAAAAATAGAAAAAAACATGTTAATTATATTAGAAAATTTTAAAAAACGTATTAAAATCCTCGTCATCAAAGAAAATGAAAAAATAAAATAAAAAGACACGTCATCACGCTTACCAATGAAATAGGTGAAAAACCGAATAATTTTTAGATTATGTGTAGTGGTAACACCAGAGTGTGAGGTTATGTGACAAGTATCACAAAAAGTATATTAGTGGTGGTATATAATATTTTATAACATTTGTGTGTAGTGGTAACACCACATATCCCCAATAGCAATCATTACTCAATTTTTTTTTAATTTCTAAACTTAATAAATATAAAAAGAAATAAAATTTCATTAAATAAAATACATTAATTATTACTCGTCTTCATCGTCGTCGTCTCTATCTTCGTAATCTCCGTCATCCAAACCTTTGTCTTCATAACCTCCATCTTTGAAATCTTCTTCTTCGCCGCCTTCATCTTCGGTTTGGTCTTCGTTGTTGCCATCGTGTCGAATTGGGCGAATCACTCAAGCATGCTCGATCAAATCCGCCTTTAACACATTGTGTGCTTCTTGGTAACGCAAGAGTTGACCGTTTAAGATTCTCTCCTCCATAGTTGCTTGTGTTACTTCTTCAACATCATCCGGAATTAAGTTTTGACATATTGCTTTTCCTTCATCTTCTAAACTCAAATTATGCAATATGATACAAACACTCATCACCATTCAGTTTTTTTCTCTATCCCATATACGAAAATGATTTCTCACAAAATGGCATCGTTGTTGAAGAACCCCAAGACACCTCTCGATGTCCTTTTGCGAAGACTCTTGCAGTTTCTTAAAATATTGACTTTTTAAATCGAGCGGGTCTCTAAACGTTTTCACAATATTTGAATACTCTGGGTATATACCACAAGCCAAATAGTATCCATGCGGGTACTAATTTCCATTAGCATAAAACCCGGCTTTCGGTAGCGTAACCGATATATAACCCTCTAGCAATGGCGATTACTCGAAAGTATTTATGTGGTTCAACGATTCGACGATGCTAAAGAAGGCAGACAAAAACCAAAGGTCGTATGAGGCAACCGCTTGTAAAACCAACGTTGGTCCTTTTTTGTCACTGCGTGTATGTTAACCTCACCACACGGATGGACAATTATACCACGCCATTGGTGATAGTCTAAACTACCAATCATGACGGGTAATCCATGTTTTTCTTAATGCACTTCGTAAATCTGTTGTAGGTGGTTCCAAGTCTGGTTTCTGGTTTCTGAAGTAGCATTTTCCGTATAACTATAACTGGCAAATGCCTATAAAAAACTACAAAAATATATATAAACGTATGTAAATATTTAAAACAGGGTACTAAAAAGAAATAAATATAGAACATATCTATATACAGTAGCAAAAAATGTGACTAGGCGTGTTGTTTTCTCCGCCATCTTCAAATACTCGCCGTCGATGTCATACATGTTTCCGTAGGCGAGCACACGTAATGCAGAAGTACAATTCTGAATAGAGGTGAATCCTAGATATCCTCTTGTGTCCATTTTTTGCTTAAAGTAGTTATGCTTATGCTCCAATTTTTCGTTAGTGCGCAACAATAACCTTTTGCTCATCCGATTTCGGCGCCTGAAAATGCGGGGGTCTTGAGTTAGTCTAGGATCAAAATAATCTTTTACTAGACGAATGTTTGCGGCTTCATGGTCTCGCATAACATATTCCCTCCTCAAGATAGGTCGTGGAGGAGAACGACTAACACGTTGCATGGCATTATCACGAGGGCACACACACTCGTAACCGCTTCTTCCTCCTCTGCGGTTTCGTTATGAGCAAAAAAATGTTGTGTGGATCGATGAACAAATCGTCCGATGGAGGCGAATCCATAAAGATTTTTATAAGGATTTGGTAGAGAGTTTTTTTGGTTAAGTTGGTTGGGTGTAGAATGTGTGTAAAATGTTATGTGTGTATGGATATTTATATATAATTAATAAATAAGAAAAAAAATTATTGTTTTTTACCATTCCCCAACTGTCTAATTTATCAAACCATGCGCCACATTGCCGTTATCATTGCAGAGAACAGAATCACCAAGCCATAGCCCTAGGGGTGGTGTTCCGTAGTGCAATGTGCTGCTATGGCCTGGATGGCGTCTGGGTGGCGCTCCACTACGCAAGGTCTTATAAAACATGAAAGTTGAATAACCTAATTGACAAAAAAATTGAGAGACCTAACTGAAACGCATTTAAAACTTAGTTACTATTTTGCAAATTTGTCCCTTTGTAATATAAGTCTTGTAACTGAAACGTAAAAAAAAAACATTTTACTGTTCACACTGAAATTGATTTCCATAATATTTTGGCTGCCTCGAGGCCTTCAAAAGTGGAGGATGTGGGTTCGAGTATCGCCTGGAACAAAATGCTCTAGGTTGAACTAGGGGTTTTATCATAGTGAGTCTTCGGCATTGGGTTTTCTTTGAAATGGTGGCGGGCTAGATTACCAGCGTGGGCGTGTTTGGCCTTTTGACATTGAGTTTTATCGGGTGGCTGGGCTTTTGTTAGTCTTCCAAAAATAATAATAATAATAATAATAATAATAATAATAATAATAATAATAATAATAATAATAATATATACAAAATAATAAGAATAATAAAAACTACTTTTTTTAATGATCAACAAAAGCCTGATCACTAGGGTAAACACAATGGCAAAAGGCTACCCACACCCGTGAACCCAGACGGTGTTGTTGACCTGGTCCGCCACTATTCTAGAGGACACCCAAAAATCCATTGTGGTAAAACTCTAGCTCAACCTGGATGGCGTCTGGGTGGCGCTCCACTACGCAAGGTCTTATAAAACATGAAAGTTGAATAACCTAATTGACAAAAAAATTGAGAGACCTAACTGAAACGCATTTAAAACTTAGTTACTATTTTGCAAATTTGTCCCTTTGTAATATAAGTCTTGTAACTGAAACGTAAAAAACACATTTTACTGTTCACACTAAAATTGATTTCAATAATATTTTGGCTGCCTCGAGGCCTTCAAAAGTGGAGGATGTGGGTTCGAGTATCGCCTGGAACAAAATGCTCTAGGTTGAACTAGGGGTTTTATCATAGTGAGCCTTCGGCATTGGGTTTTCTTTGAAATGGTGGCGGGCTAGATTACCAGCGTGGGCGTGTTTGGCCTTTTGACATTGAGTTTTATCGGGTGGCTGGGCTTTTGTTAGTCTTCCGATAATAGTAATAATAATAGTAATAGTAATAGTAATACTAATAATAATAATAATAATAATAATAATAATAATATATACAAAATAATAAGAATAATAAAAACTACTTTTTTTAATGATCAACAAAAGCCCGATCACTAGGGTAAACACAATGGCAAAAGGCTACCCACACCCGTGAACCCAGACGGTGTTGTTGACCTGGTCCGCCACTATTCTAGAGGACACCCAAAAATCCATTGTGGTAAAACTCTAGCTCAACCTAGAGTATTTTTTTCTGGCCGAAACTTGAACCCATGACCTTCGATTTAAAAGGTAATAAAGTAGCTAATGCACCAAAAGGTATCGGTAATAATAAAACCAGAGTAGTTATAGAGTAAACTGTCAAAATGGTTCCTAATGTTTAGTCACTTTTGTCACTTTAGTTCAAAACTCAAACCTTTTGAATCTGGGTTCTTGTGGTTTCAATTTTGTTGCCATTTTCATCCAAAAGCAAAATCTGGTCACATTTTTCAGTTAACATCCAGCTTTTTTTGTCTTTTTCCTCCCTATTAATGAAGGCCAAAATGGTTAGATTTTTTTAATTCGTTATAATAAAACGTTAAAAGACCATTTTACCCTTCACTGAAAGGGAGGAAAAAGACAAAAAAAAAAGCTGGATTTAACTGAAAAATCTTATCATATTTTGATTTTGGATAAAAATGTCAACAAAATTGAAATCACATGGACCTAATTTCAAAAGTTTTGAGTTTTGGACTAAAAAGTGACCAAAACTCAGGGACTATTTTAGCAGTTTACTCGTATTTATATTATATTGCTATTGTATCTTTCTCTCACACACAATTTGATGCTGGTGTGATGGCTTGAATAAGCGTTTCATTTATCTCGTTGAATCAAATATGAGTAACATTTAAACTGATTTTACCAAATTCTCATCTATGGAGAATTACTTTGAGCTCTTAGTTGTTTTACTAATTGCTTACAGGCATGGAAGCTGTATGAAGATCAAAAAGTTGTAACGCTAGCTGATCAGACAATGGATGTTAATCCAGACGAAGAAAAACATGTAAAGAAGGTCATTGAGATCGCTTTGTTGTGCACTCAATCACCAGCTTCAAAAAGACCAGCCATGTCTGAAGTTGTTTTGATGCTTTCAAATGATCCATCATACGAAGAAAGACAACTCACTAGACCTAATCTACCTGATCTAAATCGTAGGATTCATATCGGATCCTAGAATTTTAAAGGCATTCTAATGCCCATCAGCAGAAGAAAGGACCCGACTGGTTTCTGTATCCAAATATCTCCACTCCTTACTTTCTTGTAAACAACGTCACTTGCAAAACACTTTCTTGAAAAGAAATTGGTTTAAAAAAGATCGTACACAAAGAATATAGTCATTATTCACATGCACGTTGAATATCTTAGGTGTTATTCAAGTTTGCAATTAACTCGTTAATTTGCAATACTATATAACTCATTTTTACTTAAGAAAATTACAATTTGTTTTTTGATTCTGATCATGGTATCAAGAAAACTTCTAGTGCAATGCTAACCTTGCCTCAAGCAACAAGTTTTCAGTACTCATAAATGTCACAAGTGTTGGAAAATTGGGTGTGTTTGAATGGATATCCCAAATGGTAAAACATTTGTCCCACATAGGTGTGGAGACAAAGTGGAAGGTTATTTATATGGTGAAACATTTGCCTATCTAACATAATTTGATGACATGTTTTACCATAAGTCTTACGCGCGAGCGCGAAGGGGGGTGCAAAAATTAGAACCGGAATTTAGTCAAACTCGTGTGCGCCCGCACGAATGCAGTTCCGAAAACCCGGGCCCGCGTGTTGCGGTTTTTCGCATGCGTTCGAGACTGTAACGGTTGAACTTTTAATGTGTTTTTTTTAAACTGAAATGATATTCAATATTAATGAGAATTATCATGGTTTTCGGTTATGATTATCATCAGTTTCAAAATCGATGAGCCATTATGTGAGTTAATTATCTGCAATGATGAGGCCAGAATCAGTTATAATCTGTGCCTATAAAACCCAATGCAGACAACTAGTTTGGAAATACCACAACCATCTCTTCTCTCTCGATCTCTTTGCAGCGTTCTCCTGTTTTCTTTCAGGCCAGTGTTTCAAGTCTGGCAGTACGCTGTTGCTGCTTCGAACCGGCGTACCCTGGGAACGGACGACGAAACTGTTTAAGGGAATTGTGTCAAACACAAGCCCGGTTCTCGTTTACTGTTTCTCCAATCTTATTACGGTTCTCTTTTATACAGTTTTACTAACAAACTTAAACATATTATCTTACTGATTGTTCCTGCATTATGTTTTCTTTCAGAATGGAATCCCATCCGATGACTACTGATGTTTCTGCTGTCATGACCAGTGCTGTTTCTACGGTCATGACTTCCGCTGTTACTGTCACTACCGGTCTGGTGACACCACTGCCTAATGCAGTGTCGCATGCTGAGAAACCAGAGAAATTCAGTGGTGTGAATTTCAAATAGTGGCAGTAAAAGATGTTCTTTTATCTGACCACGCTGAACCTGGCAAGGTTCTTGACTGAACCTAAACCCCATGTGGATGAAGGGGATATGGATGCTCAATCTGTGAGCGCGATGCATGCTTGGAATCATTCGGATTTCCTGTGCCGCAACTTTATGTTGAATGGTTTGGTGGACACATTGTATAATGTGTGTTGCAAAACCAAGACTGCCAAAGAATTGTGGGAGTCTTTGGATCACAAATACAAAACAGAAGATGCGGGCACTAAGAAATTCGTGGTGGCTAAGTTCTTGGACTTTAAAATGATAGATTCTAAAACTGTCATGTGCCAAGTCCAAGAATTGCAAGTTATCCTTCATGATATTCATGCAAAAGGAATGATGCTCAGCGATAACATTCCAAGTTGTTACAATGATCGAAAAACTGCCACCAAGTTGGGTTGATTTCAAGAACTATCTCAAGCATAAGCGAAAGGAGTGATCATTGAAGATCTTGTTGTTCGTCTTCGGATTGAAAAAGATAACAAAGTGGCCCTAAAAAGATTGATGGCCCTGAAACTGTGAAGGCCAATCTTGTGAAGGCCAATCTTCAAAGGGAAAAAAACAGTGGAAAGGGTGGAAAGAAAAGTCATGTGAAACGCTCCAACCTTGGTCCTAAGGGTGGAGTTGGGAAAAAGAAGTTCCAAGGAACTTGTTATAATTGTCAAAAGCAAGGCCACAAAGCCAGCGAATGCAAGCTTCCCAAGAAGGAAAATGCTCGACAAGTGAATATGGTTCATGAAGTCGACAACTTGTTGCCATGGTCACGGATCTCTCGATTTTGGTGACCGAAGTTAATTTGGTTTGGCAAAATAACAAGGCTTGGTGGGTTGATACGGGGGCTACCCATCATGTGTGTTCTTACAAAAGCCTTTTCAACACCTTCAAGGAGTTAACTAATGGCGAAAAGGTTTTTATGGGAAACTCCGCCACGACAGAAATTAAAGGCAAGGGTAACGTGGTTTTGAATATGACTTCTGGAAAAGAGCCCACATTGTCCAATATGTTGTATGTTCCTGAAATTCGTAAGCACCTTGTGTCAGGGTGGCAATTGAACAAGTTTGGGTTCAAAATGGTGATTGAGCCGGATAAGGTCATGTTGACCAAAAATGGTATGTATGTTGGTAAGGGCTATGCCCTCAATGGAATGTTTAAACTCAATGTAATGGTCGTGAATGCAATGAAAGAAAACGCTACTAGTTCTACTTACTTGATTGAGTCTTCTAATCTTTGGAATTGGTAGATTAGGTCAAGTAAATTATAATTCCATTCGTCGTTTAATTAAACTTGATTGCATACCAACATTCGATATCAACTCAGTTAATAAATGTGAAACCTGCGTAGAAGCAAAACAAACGAAAACGTCATTCAAAAAGATCGAACGAATCACCGAACCCCTCAAGATGATCCACACTGATAGTATAAGGTATTGCTATGTGTACTTACTTAAGAGTACGGATGAGGCTATTGATAAGTTTCAAAGCCGAAGTTGAGAATCAACAAAATCGGAAGATAAAAATAGTAAGGAGCGACTGAGGAGGTGAATATGTTTCACCTTTTATTGATGTGTGTTTGAAAAATGGAATCGTACATGAACTCACGGCTCCTTACTCCCCTTAATCGAATGGAATAGCGGAACGGAATAATCGCACATTGAAAGAAATGATGAGTGCCATGATGATAAGTTCTGGTGTAAACCAAAACATGTAGGGGGGGGAAGCGATCTTATCGGCAAATTATGTGTTGAACATGATACCCAATAAGAAAAAAGATGTAACACCATACGGATTATGGGCGGGAAAGAAACCACCATGTAAATACTTGAAAGTGTGGGGGTGTCTAGCCAAGGTGGTGGTCACACCACCAAAGCGGCTACTAATAGGACCCAAAACAGTGGATTGTGTATTTATTGGATACACCCGTCCTTATAGTCCTTATCGTTTTCTTGTACATGATTCTAAGAACCCTGGAATATGCAAAGGCACTATAATAGAATCTAAGGATGCATCATGGTTTGAACATGTGTTCACATGCCTAGATAAAGGTGAACCGAGTTTCACGATACAAGTTGATCGAGGAAATTGTTCCTGAAGGTGAGGTTGAAAATGATGAACCTCGAGAACAATCTAAGACTGGGGAAGTTGAAATCAGGAAAAGTAAAAGGCAAAGGACTGAAAGGTCCTTTGGCCCTGATTTCCTTACATATATGGTATAAAAGGAACCTCAAACATACCAAGCAGCAGTGAGTTCCTCAGAAGGACCACAATGGAGGGAGGCCATCAAAAGTGAGATAGATTCTATCTTACAAAATCATACATGGGAACTAGTGGATCTTCCTCAAGGATGTAAACCACTAGGATATCGATGGATCTTCAAGAAGAAGATGAAACCAGAAGGAACCATCGATAAGTACAAGGCAATGTTGGTTATCAAAGGATATAAACAATGAGAAGGTTTAGATTACTTTGATACATATTCGCCAGTTACGCGAATAACATCCATCAGGTTGGTGCTTGCCATTGCTGCCATTAGAAATTTGGAAGTTCACCAAATGAATGTAAAAACAGCTTTCTTGAATGGAAATCTAGAGGAAGAAATCTACATAGAGCAACCCGAAGGCTTTACAACTATTGGGCAAGAAAAGCAAGTGTGTAAACTTGTAAAATCCTTGTATGGATTGAAGCAAGCTCCAAAACAATGGCACCAAAGCTTGATCATGTCATGCTTGACGCTGGATTCAAAATCAATGAATGTGACAAGTGTGTGTATGTGAAGGACACATCTGATGGATATGTCATTTTGTGTCTATACGTAGATGATATGCTCATTGCTGGAAGTGATGAAAACATCATAAAATCTACAAATAACATGCTAAAAGCAAGATTTGACATGAAAGACATGGGTCTTGCGGATGTGATTTTGGGGGCCAAAATCACGCGAACCCAAAGTGGACTTATTTTAAGTCAATCCCACCACGTGGACAAAATTCTTGAGAAGTTCAATGCAAATGACTCTAATGAAGTTAGAACTCCACTTGACACAAGTCAACATCCAGCCAAGAATAGAGGTGAACCCGTAAACCAGTTGGAATACTCAAGAATTATTGGTAGCTTGATGTATCTTATGAGTTGTACTAGACCAGACATAGCATTTACTGTGAGCAAGCTAAGCAGATACACGAGCAACCCAAGTTCAATGCATTAGAACTGTATCACTCGGTTGCTTCACTACTTAAGATACACTCGGGAATACGGGTTGCATTATAACAGATATCCAACAATTATAGAAGGACACTACGATGCAAATTGGATATCTGACACGAATGATTCCAGGGCAACAAGTGGGTATGTATTCACACTTGGAGGTGCAGCGATATCATGGAAATCATCAAAACAAACAGTTATTGCTAGATCCACGACGGAATCTAAGTTCATCGCTTTATATAAAGCAGGTGAAGAGGCAGAATGGCTACGTCAATTTGTTGAGGATATACCAAGATGGCCTAAGTCGGCAAAGACCATTTGTATACATTGTGATAGCCAATCGGCAATTGGCAGAGCTCGTAGCACAATGTATAATGGAAGGAACAGACATATCAGACGTAGACATAATACGATACGACAACTAATCTCTACAGGAATTATCAATGTTGACTACGTGAGGTCAAAGGATAATATTGCGGATCCGCTAACAAAAGGCCTAAGTAGAGGGTCAGTACAGAAGTCGTCCATGGGAATGGGACTGAAGCCCTTGAAAAATGAAGTTCATATGATGGAAATCTAACTCAATAGACTGAAGATCCCACGAATTGAGTTCAATAGGAAAACCTAATTGTATGAATAAGTGAGCTCACTGTGAGGGGATAACCCTACGCATTTAATAAGGTAGTTTATTATAAAGATTAATAAACTTCCTAGTCCATTCCTAAAAGTGACAAGTGTGAGGCGAAGCCTATGTCTTTTAATGATTCGACTAAGGTAACCATACATAGTGAATCACCTATGTGAGAGAGAAGTGGGGTCGCTTCGAAGGGTATTGTTGGGCACAATACTTAATGGCTCTCGCAGAACTAGGCTCATGTTCATGACCATAACGAACATGATTATGAAGACTTGACTTTGTCAGTGAGAGTCTTGTGTGAAGTGTATTGTCGTCTACACAAACGGCATACGAGTTCAAAGACATCAACGTCTACTCAGAGTCAGTGGGCTAAGTGCACTTCTTGAGCGAAGGTTCAAAGGGTAACACCTAGCTATCGTATGCAAAACTCAACTGCTGAAATATAATGGGAAATATGTTGTTTCTGAGATCGGCCTCCATTCATGTGGGGGATTGTTGGAAAATTGGGTGTGTTTGAATGGATATCCCAAATGGTAAAACACTTGTCCCACATAGGTGTGGAGACAAAGTGGAAGGTTATTTATAAGGTGAAACATTTACCTAGCTAATATAACTTTATGACATGTTTTACCATAAGTCCTATGCGCGAGCGCGCACGAAGGGGTGCAAAAATTGGAACCGGAATTTAGTCGAACTCGTGTGCTCCTGCACGTCCTGCGGACACGAATGCAGTTCCGAAAACCCGGGCCCGCGTGTGGTAGTTTTTTGCATGCATTCGAGACTTTAATGGTTGAACTTTAATGGGTTTTTTATTAAACTGAAATGATATTCAGTATTAATGAGAATTATCAGTGTTTTCGGTTATGATTATCATCAGTTTCGAAACCGATGAGCCATTATGTTAGTTAATTCTCTGCAATGATGAGGCTTTAAAATCAGTTATAATCTTTGCCTATAAAACCCAATCCAGACAACCTGTTTGGAAATCCACAACTATATCTTCTCTCTCGATCTCGTTTGCAGCGTTCTCCTGTTTTCTTTCAAGCAAGTATTTCAAGTCCGGTAGTACGCCGTTGCTGCTTCGAACCGGCGTACTTTGGGAACAGATGGCGAATCTGTTTAAAGGAATTGTGTCAAACACAAGCCCGGTTCTCGTTTACTGTTTCTCCAATTTTATTACTTTATGTCCAGATTTTGTTCACTCCTTTTATACAGTTTTACTAACAACAAGGTGGTTATAAACAAATGCTTACCACTACGAAAATTTCTCAGGCAATAACCTTTTCTAAATTTGTTTTTCTATGGAAAATATGTTTGTTGCAGTATAACTCCTAAGAATATATATTGTTCGGTTTTTTTTCGGGTTTCAGATTTTTGAGGTTGTTCGGTTTTTTTTTTGCATGGAAAAATGACCCAATATCTAACTCGTTTAAAGTTTGGGTTGGTCAGGTTCAGCTTAGTTCGTGTCAGGTTGTTTTGCATTTAGGTTTAGATATAAAATAAAAATAAATATTTTTAAAAAATCATCAAAACTCATGTTGCTATTAAAAAAATATCATTAGTTTCAAACATCATGTTATAGTGTTAAAAAATCTCAAAACTTAATGATTGAATTACTAGAGATTCCAAACTAAAACACATCTATAAAAAAGACAATAAATTTTTGGGTTTTTTTGTTGGAAAAAAGTGACCCAATAACCGACCCATAAAAGGTTCGGGTTGGTCGATTTTGGGTTTTTCGGGTCTCTTCTAACTCGGTTTCGGATGGCTTTGAATTCAAGTCAGGTTTCGAATAGATGGATCCAATATCTTCTACTATGTAGTGCTACTACTTTATTTCGAATAGAAACGACGGTCGAAATGACTCTCTCCTTATACTAAAAATCACATGTTAACAATTTCACTTCCATTGCTCTTTTTGGAAAACCGATAAAAAACAATACTGGAAGACAGCGAGAAAAGCATGCATAAGGGTTGAGCTAAAAAGAGATCGAAGCATAAGAAAGAGCAATTTAAAGAATAAATTTTGATATATATTTTTTGTTTGGGATTTGAATTACATGCATGTTCTAACCAAAGGATCAGTTTATAATTAATATAGATAGAGTTCCGAAGGATCGATTACAAGTAATTCAACTTCAATTTTAATAAATTGCAAAAGAAGATGGAAAGAATTATGATTGCTGAATAAGGTTATACATGTCATGTATTTATACTAATTTATAACTGTGTATAAACTGCAATATGACTAACATATACACTTTCACTCTCGCAAACTATATATATATATATATATTATTTCCATTAAGTCTAACCGCTTTCTAAATCGATATCCACCGTCAGATCATGCCGAGATGAAATCTCAGCTGTTTAAACTCCGAAAAACAACCGCTCCCATGGCGGTTTAGAGCGGTTGTTTGTGGTTTCTCAAGTAGGTGGTTACCTCCACCTTTTCATGCCCATTATCTCCACAACTTTGGTGGTTACTTCCTAAATTTCCCACCCATTATTATACTTTTGTTCCCAGCTCATTAACTCCAATTTTTTAAATAGTAAAACTGTTTTTGAGATGACACTGGCCGTCCATTTAAGGCAGTTATTCGTGAGGTTTAATCTCAATAATCCAAAAAATTGACAGTTTTTTAGGTGCAGGAGTTGGGCAGTTCCTCTGTTTTCTCGCCACTTTCTCACAACTATTGCAGCGGTTGTCTTTCTCTCATACCACCAAGACATCCTCTCGAATTTTCTCTACTCCTCTCTATCCCCAATAAAGTGCTAAAGGTGTTTTCTATATCCAAAGCCTCTTAAAACAATGAGTTACAATCAATTGAGGGGCAGATGATGGCGAAAGCATCTGATATTAATGAAACAAGATTAGAAATCGACTATACATGATTTAGTGGATTCACCGTAGGTACCATTTTTACAACCAACTTCATGTTTCAGATAACTTTTCTCCATGTTGACTGTATTTTCCATAATTTATGCTAAGTTGCATTTTCTTTATGCAGATCGATATTTACATGCAGCACAAGCTCTATTTCTTTGGTCTCCATGACCGTCGTGCTTTCCACCTTCTCGTCAGTAACATTCTTCTTGCCCTAATTTGTATCATCTTCTTGCCCTAATCTGTCTTAACAACCATCTAAACAATTCAAAGGTACCGTTTCAAACCTCAAAACATCATCTTTCTTAATCCCTTTTTTAATGAACAGGACTTGGTTTTCTTCTCTTTGATCATCTTCATTTCCTCTTCGCCGTTGGAGATGTTGGGATCCTCAAATGGTACACTGTGTTACATTTTGGTATGTTAATCCACCTATTCTATTCACTACTGCAATTATCAATGGGTCAATTTATGTTAATGTTGATTTCGTTGTTTTGATGTTTCAATTATGAGCATGTGATTTGGAATTATTTATTTTAAATCAGATACATGTTGGATAACTGTTTTCTGTTAATTCCATTTAGTGTTACAATGTGTTCATGATTTAGGTCAATATGTGAACATAAGGATGTGATTTGCGATTTAATTTTTAATTTGATTTTAGAAGAGTATTGTTGCACGTTGCAGATGATGACACCTGCAAACACCCGCTGGAGTGAAGCCCTACTGCAATCACCGTCGTCATCGCCATCATGGGTCTCCTATTGTTGAGATTCATATTTGATTAAAGGTATCATGAAAATATTTGTTTTGTTATTTCTAGGGTGCGGTTGTGCACTGGAATCTTTACTTCTTCGTCTGATCTTCTCCGCCACCAAATTTTTAGATGGTTATTTTTTTCAAATATTGTTTCTAATGTTTGCGTGCTTGGTTTTGAAGACATTGTTAATGGGTTCTTTTTTGTGCCGATTCATTCAGGCCTTTTAGTTCAAGCATGGAAAGGCTAATCTCTTCAGAAGGCTGATGTGAATTTATCTTATTAATCCACAATACTTTCTTCATCACTAAAGAGCTGGTGAAATGGAGAATGTTGTTGAGTAGTTTGATCAAATACCGGATATCTATACGGATACCCCATCATGAAATTCGATAATTGAGGGGTGTACTCAAAATGGGATGTTTTCGGAAGCTATTTGACACCACCCTTACACAGGCAAAGTTTGAAGAACTATACTCAGATCTTCTACTTGATAGGTACTTATCTTTTCGAAACACCAAAGTGGTTGTTTCGTTTAATAGTTAAGTATTAATTAAAAAAGTAAAGATGTTGGAATCATTGTGTTTTAATTCTTCTTTTAGGCTTAAACGACCTGTTGAGAATGCTTTGAGGGATGCAAAGTTATCTTTCATTAATGAAATTATGAAGAGCCTAACCGGAAAAGAGCTAAACGTTACAGTCAATCCAGACGAAGTTGTTGCCTTGGGAGCTGCAATCAGTATGGTCATTGTTAAGCATACAATCAGTATGGTCTTCTCACTACGGTGATAAGATTACGCTAGTGGGCACTTTGGTTTGATTTACAGTTGATGCATGCTAGTATGCTTATATAACTTAGTGTATAATTAACATGCGGACTTCAGACACTTTTATACTTATGATATATAAACAAAACTTGTATGCTCACCGAGCTTTTTGTGTTGACGGATACTTTATATACATGTTGCAGGAAATATATGATGATGCACAAGAAGTCGAATTAGGGAGGAACTAGAAACGCACCCAAACCTTACTTTATGTTTTTCCTTTATGTTTGTCATGCGATTCCCAACTTGTTGTAATTTCCTTTTGAAACAATGTATTATCTGAAGTTATGCAATGAAATTTGGATTTTTAATTCATCGTCGCATATAGTATGTTATGACGTTTTGAATAATCTTATTCATCTGACCTCGATGTTTCCACCATCGGTTGGGGTGTGACAAAAAGAAAGTCACTCTGGAGGTTGCGATGCCAGAGGAACCTTCTACAACACAAGAGCAGCAAACATCTGTTGTTACTTCCTGACAATAGATGCAACCATCTCCTATAACAACCCTCGAAATATTTTCGACACCTCTAAAAATATATTAAAATGTCCCAATATGTCTTAGAATATAACCCGTACGTGAAAACCGAGCCCAAAATACATTAAAATATTTAAAATTAAATAAAAACTAAAATAATTGGGCGGTGGCGGGGCGCGACCCCTTTTGTCTTTAGTCATCGCGGGCTGCAACGAACCTGGCCACCCGCCCTCCTCCGGAAGCCGCCACGTGGCAACACGTGGTGAAGCTAGACTGGTGACACATCAAAGCTACGGCCTACACACCCCTAGTCGTGGGGCGCGACGCCCCACCTAAACTCGTCGCGGGGCACGACGGCATGTCAGATCAGCCATATAAATTGCATGCATCAGCTTTTAGTTTCGATCGCTCACACACACTTCTTTCTTTTAAATTTCTTAATAGTAGAAGCTATACTCGGGTATAATATCCCCCTAAATAACGAAGTTATGCTCCGTTGTAAGTATCATAACCCCTGGATACGTATTAGATACTCTGGCCGATTGATCTAGGGTTCCGTAATGGCTGTCGTGGTTCTGCCCGACGTAGTCGTTGGAATGCCGTATCGGGGAGGGTATTACTAATGTTAAAATGGGTTATTATACTAACACGTGTGCATTTGTGTAAATTATAGATTGTCACGAGGAAACCCTAAAGGATAATCTAAGACAGCAATGTGAGTAATCTCCTTTTTGTTAACTGTTTTTACAAAACCTCACACAATTAATTATATATTAAACAGTTATTGAGTATTTGTAAGGATACAATTATCGTCGGTATGTTGGGGTTTTGTATACAAAATTTGTTACTGGATGGGTAACATTTCCACAAGTCAGGTCTGACAGTACCGTGGGTGGTAATTGATATGACTTAGAAACAAATATAATTGCGAGAACGCCCACGATACTGTACAATGGTTTTTTTTTATTAAACTTGATTAAACTGGGATTCACTCAGCAGTATTTTCCACTGAAAAAATGTTTTTAAACGCTTTTCAGGTAACAAATTGTGAAAGCCCAATAGAAGCCAGCTGGACAGCACTGAAGGCTTGGAAAAGTGGCAATAAAGTTACCTAAAATAAAATAGATGTTTTATTAAATAAAATAGGATTTATTCCTATGAAAATGTGTGTAGTGCAAACTTGGGTTTTATCCCATGTGCTTAATGTTATGAAAATGTGGTATTTTACTCTGATCAAATATTTCCTTAACTACGGTCCTGATGAAAATTCCGCTGCCAAATTAGATAATACCGGATACCACAAAACTGGCCGCGGCCGCCCGTTCCTGTATTTGTGTAAGGGGACGGGGGTTGCGACAGCAGGTGGTATCAGAGCTAAGCCACTAATTCAGTCACAAAAGTGTTTTGCTGACACCAAAATTTAAATTGTTAGGAAATAAATTACGGGAATACGTGCACAATTGTATTTTCTTGTTATGTGTTATTTGACTATTTGTTAGTTTACAGTATGAGCGACCAAGGACCATCTGACGCGTACCGTCAATTGTCTGGTTCGCCTAGAAGCGAAGGTGCCTCTTCTCAGCCTGCCCTCTCGTGGTACTCTGCTGATACGGAAGAAGGAATATTCGTGTTTAAGGCTCAGTCTGAAGAGCCATTCCCTCAGAAAAAGAGAGGATCGTTCAGTCGAGGGGCACATGAGCGTAGGAAGCGTATGAAAAAGTTACAAGACCAGAGAGCACTAGCCGCAGCTAAAAGAGAAACCGATGCCTATGCCCAGGATATGCTTAATAGGGGTATAGCCAATATCGACATCCTAGCAACCACTGCAGCTGACCCTAACCTGGAGCAAATGTTAGTACCCCAACCACAACCACCAATTTCTGACCAACCGATGGGGATAGAAAACCCTGAAAATCAAGTAGAAATGCACGATTTCAACCCGGAGGAAATACCTAGGGTACCTGCACCAAATCCCTTAGACCCAAATTACGACCCCTGGTGGGATGATAATAGGGACTATGTGCAACATTACCTAATACACGAATATATACCCATGCCGAATCTAGGAACCTACCCAGGGTTGGACCCTCTAGATCCCTATTAGGACAATGATGTATTCATAGGGAGATTCTAGAAAATCCTTACCCATACCAGGCCCCTATACCTCCGTACCAGGAAGCCGCACCCTAGATTCCGAACCCAGTCCTAGAACCTGCACCCCCAATGAGTGCAGAAAATGTACAAGAACTTAGGACATTTGGTGAGGAAATCTTATAAAATAGTGAAAGGATGAGACAGCTGGGAGAGCGACTCGTCTGGAAGTACGACGAGCGCAATATGGATTTCTGGATGAATCCATATCCGTAGATGTGATGATGGAGATGGTAGTAATAATAATAATAACAATAAAATAATATAATATAATATGTGTGCATGTGTATGAAAAAAAAACTACGGATGCCTATTACTAGTAGTGTAATTTTAAATTTCAGTTGGTATTGTAATTTTAATTTCAGTACTGGTGTGTAATAGATGCATATTATATGAGTGGAGTAAAGTCGCAATGATCGACGTTTTTGACCAAAATGTGTGTCATGTGATTGGTTATATTAACTATTATTTTGTGATATTAATACGTGGTAACTGTTTAAAATTCAGATGGCCGATGAAGGGAGTCAAGAAAATCTGAATAATGATAACCAGAGTAACATTAACTTGGTTAATGAGAATCCGAGCATCAATAACAATGGAAACCAAGTAGATAATAGTGCTATCCAACACATAGTGGCACAAGGAATCATAGATGCGGGCATTTATTATCCAAACTGTTAAGGATGCGGAAAATAAAAGTAAGCATAGCAGTAAGCGACCAACTGAACCAGAAAACAACATAAACAATGGGCCCGTACTTCAAGTGCACATTCCCAAAAGAAGAAGAACCATGCCTTATGGTTGTTCTTATAAAGAATTCTGGTCCTGCAAACCAATAGAATTCTCAGGCAATGAAGAACCCATTGCAGCTCTCCACTGGATAGAAAAGACTGAGGCTGTTTTAAAAATAAGCAAGTGTGCGGAAGAAGACAAGATAACGTTTGCTTCTAATCTATTTAAAAACTCGGCCTTAGAATGGTGGAACACTATCCTCCAGTCAAGAGGAAGTAATAGGGTATACAATATGGAATGGGAGGAATTTAAGAATATGGTAGAAAGAAAATTCTGCCCTTCCAATGAAAAGGAATAGATAGCGAATAAGTTTCTGAACCTAAGGATGACCGGGGTAGATAGTAAGGGTTATACTACCACATTCTTTGAATATGCCAGAATAGTACCAACCCTTGCATCACCTGAACCGGTATTAATCTCCCGTTACATCTGGGGATTAATTGGAGAGATTAGACATGTAGTCAAGGCAGGTAGACCCCAAACTATAGAAGAAGCTGTAGAACTAGCAAATACCTTGACTGATGAGTTAATCCGTACTAGAGAAGAAGACCAGAGGAGAAACCTAACCCAAAGACTTACTCAAGAATTCCGTTCTGGGAATTCCAATCGTAGGAATATAGGTTCTACCTCTGCACCATACTGCAAGGCCTGCAAGAAAAAGCATTCAGGAAAATGCTCCACTCACTGCAATTTCTACAAGGCACCAGGTCATAAGGAAGAAGATTGAAGGAGAAAATCCAGTAATGGACTATGCTTCAATTGTGGAGAAAAAGGTCACATTAAGCCAAATTGTCCGAAATTGGCCCCAGCTGCAAACAACATGAACACTAAAAATGCTAGAGCATTTGTTCTAACTGCAGATGAAGCCAAAATGATTCCGGACGTCATAGCCGGTACGTTTTTAGTTAATGATGTTTTTGCTAAAGTATTATTTGACTCTGGTGCAGACCAAAGTTTTATTAATACTTCATTTTGCAAACTTCTTAATCAACCATTAACTAAACTCTCACAAGAGTGTCTAGTCGAGACAGCGAATGGAGAAACGGTTAGGATTTCTGAAATCTTGCAGGGAGCAAGAATAGAATTTTTAAACCAAAATTTTATTGCAAATTTGTACCCAATGAATCTGACAGGATTTGATATCGTATTAGGAATGGATTGGTTAGTAGCCAATAAAGCTAATATTTTATGTGATCAAAAGTCAATTCAAGTAATTTCACCAAGAGGTGAAAAGATCACAATTAAAGGTAATAAACCATCCAAATCCACTAAATTCATCTTTGTGATGAAAACTGCAAGCTATATAAGAAAAGGATCTATAGTGTATTTGATTTCTATAATCACTAACACTAAAGGAAAAGAACTAAAAGACATTCTAGTAGTGTCTCAGTTTTCAGATGTATTCCCAGAAGAATTACCAGGACTACCACCGGACAGAGAAGTTGAATTCAGAATCCATCTATTGCCAGGAACGGCACCAATTGCCAAAGCACCCTACCGTTTGGCACCCGTCGAAATGCAGGAACTGAAGAAACGGTTAGATGAATTATTAGAGAAGGGATTCATACAGCCAAGCTCATCACTGTGGGGAGCACCAATTTTATTCATTAAAAAGAAGGACGGATCAATGCGTATGTGCATTGACTACCGTGAATTGAACAAGGTCACAATTAAGAACCGGTACCCATTACCAAGAATCGATGATCTGTTTGATCAATTGCAAGGAGCTCGATTTTTCTCAAAAATCGATTTAAGGTCAGGATATCATCAATTAAAGGTACAAGAAGAGGACATTCCTAAAACCGCATTTAGAACAAGGTATGGTCATTATGAATTTACTGTCATGCCATTTGGTTTAACCAATGCCCCAGCTGCATTTATGGACATGATGAACCGAATATGTAAGCCATATTTGGATAAATTCATAATTGTTTTTATTGATGATATTCTCATCTATTCTAAAAGTAAGGAAGATCATGCAAAGCCTTTGCACGCACTTCTAAGTCTATTAAGAAAAGAAAAGCTTTATGCTAAGTTTTCAAAGTGCGAATTTTGGTTTGAACAGGTACAATTTCTTGGACACTTAGTTAACCATGAAGGAATTCATGTAGATCCAACTAAGATCGAAGCGATTACCAAATTGAAAACCCCTGAGTCACCAACTGAGGTTAGAAGTTTCGGGTATTATAGGAGATTTATTCGAGATTTTTCTAGAATAGCCATTCATTTAACTAAGTTAACCTGTAAATCCATTAAGTTTGAATGGGGACCAAAGCAAGAAGAAGCCTTTAGAATTCTTAAGCAAAGATTAACCCATGCACCCATATTAGCATTACCAGAAGGAACTAAAGACTTTGTAGTCTATTGTGACGCTTCTAAATTAGGTTATGGATGTGTGTTGATGCAACGCCAAAAGGTTATAGCTTACGCATCTAGACAACTTAAGAATCATGAAGAAAATTATTCAACCCATGATCTTGAGTTAGGAGCAATAATTTTTGCCCTTAAGATTTGGAGACATTACCTTTATGGTAGTAAGTTTACCATATTCACTGACCATAAAAGTTTAAGATGTGTTTTTGGGCAAAAAGAATTGAATATGAGACAAAGACGCTGGATGGAGATGCTTAGTAATTATGATTGTGATATCCAGTATCATGAAGGAAAAGCAAATGTAGTGGCAGATGCTTTAACCCGAAAGTGTCACGAAAAGCCAAAAAGGGTACGTTCTCTTAAATTAAATCTGCAAGTAGATTTAAATGATCAGATAAGAGAAGCACAAGAATCAGTAATCAAGGAGGATACTGAAAAATTAAAAGGTATGATTAAGGAATTAGAACAAGGAACAGATGGAATTTGGAGATTTCATAAAAAGCGAACGTGGATACCTAAATTAGGAAACCTACGTCATCGTATATTAGAAGAAGCCCGTAAGTCTAAGTATACGATGCATCCAGGTAGTGATAAGATGTACCAGGATTTAAGAAAGAATTTTTGGTGGATAGGAATGAAAAAGGACATAGCAACCTATGTTTCTAAGTGTTTAACATGTTCACAAGTCAAAGCTGAACATCAGAAACCTTCAGGTTTGTTACAGCAGCTAGAAATGCTAGTGTGGAAATGGGAATTGATAACAATGGATTTTGTTACTAAATTACCCAAAACAAAGAAAGGTAATGATACAATCTGGGTGATTGTAGATAGACTAACCAAGTCAGCTCATTTCCTACCAATGAAAGAAACTTTCAGCATGGAACAGTTAGCTAAATTGTATGTAAATAAAGTAGTTTCACTACATGGAATTCCTTTATCAATTGTTTCTGATAGGGATAGCCGTTTTACCTCTCATTTTTGGACAAGTTTCCAAAAGGCAATGGGAACCAAGCTAAATCTAAGCACTGCTTATCATCCTCAAACGGACAGACAAAGCGAAAGGACAATTCAGACAATGGAAGATATGCTTAGAGCTTGTGTAATTGATTTTAGAGGTAATTGGGACGATCACTTACCTTTATTAGAATTTTCTTATAATAACAGTTATCACACAAGTATCAATGCTGCACCATTCGAAGCACTTTATGGACGAAAGTGCCGAACCCTAGTCTGTTGGGCAGAAATTGGAGAAAAGAAACTATCTGGACCTGAGATAGTGCAAGAAACAACCGAAAAGATTATTTAAGTCAAGGAACGATTGAAAGCAGCACGTGATCGACAACAGAGCTATGCTGATAACCAACACAAACCATTGGAATTTCAAGTAGGAGATAAAGTATTGTTGAAAGTCTCTCCTTGGAAAGGAGTGGTAAGATTCATCAAAAGAGGGAAGCTAAGTCCCAGGTATGTTGGACCTTTTGAGATTATTTGAAGAATAGGACCTGTAGCCTATCAGCTACAACTGCCAGAGGAAATGGCAGGAATACATGATATATTTCATGTATCTAATCTCAAGAAATGTCTAGCCAATGAATCACTAGTAGTACCTCTTAAGGATATAGATGTAAATGAACAACTCAAGTTTGTAGAAAGGCCTCTACAAATTGAAGACCGGAAAGTCAAGAATCTCAAGCACAAGAGTTTAGTTCTGGTTAAAGTGAAGTGGGACTCCAAAAGAGGACCATAATACACATGGGAGCTTGAATCAGAAATGCAAAGGAAATATCCACACTTGTTCCAGTAGATCTCGAGGACGAGCTCTAAAATAAGGTGGGGAGGATATAACAACCCTCGAAATATTTTTGACACCTCTAAAAATATATTAAAATGTCCCAATATGTCTTAGAATATAACCCGTACGCGAAAACCAAGCCCAAAATACGTTAAAATATTTAAAACTACATAAAAACTAAAATAATTGGGCCGTGGCGGGGCGCGACCCCCTTTGTCTTTAGTCGTCGCGGACCGCGACGAACCTGGCCACCCGCCCTCCTCTGGAAGCCGCCACGTGGCAACACGTGGCGAAGCTAGACTGGTAACACATCAAAGCTACGGCCTACACCACCTAGTCGCGGGGCGCGACCCCCCCTAATCCTGTCGTGGGGCTCGACGACATGCCAGATCAGCCATATAAATTGCATGCATCAGCTTTCAGTTTCGATCGCTCACACACACTTCTTTCTCTTAAATTTCTTAATAGTAGAAGCTATACTCGGATATAATATCCCCCTAAATAACGAAGTTCTGCTCCGTTGTAAGTATCATAACCCCTGGATACGTATTAGATACTCTGCCTAATTGATTTAGGGTTCCGTAACGGCTGTAGTGGTTCTGCCCGACGTAGTCGTTGGAATGCCATCTCGGGGAGGGTATTACTAATGTTAAAATGGGTTATTATACTAACACGTGTGCATTTGTGTAAATTATAGATTGTCACCAGGAAACTGTTGGGATTGAACCCTAGCAGAGGAACATATAATGAAAGCCAAAACTAGATCAGAGCAGTGGATCCAGAATAAGCAGATGTTATGTATACATGTCTCTCCCCTTGAAAGTGATTTCAACATCTGATGACCTCCAATCCACTAATCATTACAACTGCTGATCAAGTCAAAGACTGATGAAGACTAAAGCCCTACTGCTCAATCTACTGTTATGGGTCAAGCACTGCTGTATACATCAAGTACTGCTGGGTTCACATCAGTGGAAGGATTTAGCAGTAATTTAGTTTGTTTTTATGTAATGTATTGTAATCAGTAGTTAGCATAAGCAGTGCATGTATTAGATCAGTTGTTAGAGTTTGTTAGGAGGTTAGATGTCGCTTTCATGGTGACGTCAGCAAAGATGCCATAGTGGTTTTTCCATGCCTATATATAGAACAGTACCCTGTACTGTTCTATTAGCTCTTCACCATCTTTCTTCCTATACGAACAAATCACTGTGAGCTCAGGCTGAGGGGGAGTTTGTTACATGGATGCAATTGTAATCGTTGATGAAATAAATTCAATCATTCGGTTCTTTGTTGAAAATGTGTGTTGAAAGCAATTCTCCTGTTTAATTGTGAAAAGTTTGTTACCATTTTTATTCTGTTGCACTACTTGTTCATTGTTCATCTTAATTCAAACATAAAACACAATCAAAACCAAACTCAGATCCTAACAATTAGTATCAGAGCTCGAACAGTCAAATTTGATTTAACAATCATTTTGACATAAATAGTTCAGCTCACAATCGTTGATACTGATAGTTTGTTTGTTTTGTTGAAAAACAGAGCAAGGTTTAATCACTATCAAAGTTGATTAATCAGTGCATGTAAAACAACCAGGATGACGTCACAATCACAAGATGATAAGAATAACATTGGCTCTCTTTTCAAACCACCCATGCTTAAACGTAATGAATACAACATCTGGGAGGGAAGGATGGGTCACATCCTTGCTCAACAGAATACTGGATGTTGGAGATCTGTTGTTTTTGGACCACACGTTCCCATGGTGCCAAGTGCTGAGGATACAAAGAAGTTCGAACCTAAAAAACCTGAAAATTATACTGAAACTGATTTCCAAAAGTTCGAACTCGATTCCAAAGCATTTAGTATCATTGCATCTGCGTTACCCAATGAAATTTATGCTGGGCTGTTACATTGTAACAGTGCCAAAGAGCTATGGGATGCACTGAAGGAACAGTTTGGGGGAACAGAAGAAGTTATTGAAAATAATAGAGAAATTCTGAATCAGCAGTATGAAACCTTTTGTCACATCAAGGGTGAATCATTGACCCAACAGTTTGAGCGATTTAGTTGTCTCATTAGTGAGCTAAGACTTGTTAAAGTTACATTTCCTAATTCAACACAAAATAGCAGGTTTCTTAGATCACTACCTGAAAAATGGGATACAATTGCTTTTGTAACTAGAAATTCAGCTGAGTTCAAAGATCTGACCCTGACCCAACTTCATGGTAGATTCCTGACCTATGAAAGAGAGTTAAACCAAAAAAAGAAGTTGCAAAAGTCTGGTAAAGTTGCTGATGATTATTCATTTGGCAACACAACTCTTTTTGGTCAGGAAGAATCTTGTAGCAGTAGTAAGGATCAGAGTTATGATCATTTTATTGATATAACTGCTGGTGGAAACTTTAACAACTCTGATTCTCACTCTGCAAATTATGTTTTTACTGCAAATTATGAAAACTAGATGTCAGATAACTTATGTTTTGAACTAAATGACTTACAACACTTTAATCCAACTGATCTTGAAGAAATGGATATTTTGCATCAATTGGCATTGCTTAGTGTAAGAACAAGCAAATTTTACAAAAGGACAGGGAGAAAATTCCCAGGGTTACATGGGAATTTAAAAGTGGGGTTGGGTAAGTCAAAAATCAAGTGCTACAAGTGCAATAGGCTAGGACACTTTGCTAGGGAATATAGGAGTCAAACCACTGGTCCAATTGTTACTCATCCCAACTCAAACCCTAGATCACAAAATCAAAGTCATCCGCGAAATCCAATTCAAAATCATCTTCTGAAAAAGCCACTCAAATAGCTACTACAATCATCGAAATACCATACAAAGCTCCTCACAATTATCTAGGTCTCCTTACAAAACCCGGCACCACTGATGCCTTCGATTCCATCATTAACACTATGTCTGCATCAAAGTACAAAACTTTGTTAACAGCAGATGCTCCAATTTATCTGAAAACCCAGAGAGAGTTTTGGAAAAACATTACCCTTGAAAAGCAAGGAGAAGATGTCATAGCCATTAACTCTTCTCTAATGGGTAAAGCTGTCAACATCACACCACAATCCATCTCGGAAGTCTTTGAACTCAATGATCAACAAGGTAAAACTTCTTTCCCCAAACATGAGTTAAAAACTGATTTCCTTGAAAGGGGGTATGCAAACACAATAAAAAAGGATACCTTACAAAAAGGTAATTTTCCACCTGCAACAAGATTTTTGTTCCATACCCTGCTAATGTGTGTCTCAAACAAAACAACTTCTTTTAATGAGATACCATTAAAGATTCAAAACCTGGGATATGCTATTTTACAAGATGAAAATTTCAATTACTCCCAGGAAATCTTTAATGATTTAGTTAAAAATGTTGATAAAAAGCCATTCTTACTTTTTCCAAGATTTCTAAGTTATTACTTTCAAAAGAAATTTGGTAAGGATGATGCTCATGTAATAAAACAAGGTGACTCTTTTCAAATAAACAACTTAACTGCTGAAGCTTTTAAAAGAATGTCAACACCTTGCAAAACACAAGCAGAGGTGCCTGAGCAGACTTTAGCAGCTACCACTGCTCCTCAGGTATCTACTGCTGAGCCTACTGCTCAAGGTGATCATAGCAGCAAAACAACTGCTTTGAAACCCACACCTAAAATCACCAAAAAGCCAAAACAAAAGAAAACTCAAAAGCCACCCAAACCTATCAAAAAGGCAACTCTGGAGGATGAGATACCAGAGCAACTGCCAGTGACAGCACAAAAGTCACAAGAAACCACTGCTGCTACTTCCTCATAGCAGTTGGTAGAAATATCTCAACCCATGCCTGAAACTCCTCCTGCTTCTTCTCAAAAAGAACAGGTTGTACAAATAGGGACACCACAATATGATGCTCTGGAATCACTTGCTTCCATCATCCACAGCCCAATGCCTGGGACGAATTCTCTTTCTACACCCAACCGCACCTCCACAATTCCCCCACAAACAAAAATATTGTTGGATGCTCTTGATTTGAACCAGGCACAAACCAGTCCTTCTCAATCACCTGTCAATGAGAACATACCTCAACAAATGACTGGGTCTGATGTATCAATCATTGCTAACCCACCAAAAAGACCTGAGGAGGCTACACCCCTTGAGTTACAAGTAACTCTTGGTGGTAGTCCAAGTGAAGCAGCCGCTACAAGTGTTGAACCTACTGGTTTGCATTTGAATAGTGGTTACATCAATAAGACTTCCTTGGAGGCAATTTCTTCTCTGGGAACACTTGTGTATCCAGTTTATACTGGGTCACTAAAAAGTGTCTCTCTTTTTGAAGGAAGAAGTTCCCAGTACCAAGACAAAGGGGCATCAGTGGATGACTTTTGGAATACATTCCCTGAGTCAACCGCTGTTACAACCACTGTTAGTGGGAAATCAGATGATCCCATTAAGTTGGGTGATGGTTTAATGTACCGAGAATTGATGGACAGAAGTGACAAACTGGATACTTCTGTTGCAGAAATTAAAGATCTGCTGCAACAGTTGTTGAAAGTTCAAAAGGTACCACCCACTGCTGTTCCAGCTCAAGCACCTGCACAACCTGCACCTACTGCAAAAGTGTTATGGGTCTTATTTCAACCACTTCTCCAACAACAAAGACAATTGGCTGATCAGCAACATGAGATACATGTCCAAAAGCTGAGAAACATGATGGAGTCAAGGTTCAAAGATACCCAAGCTGACATCAAGGCTATAAAGGCCCACATACTGAACACCACTGACACTGCTCCTCCCACTGTTCTCTTAATTGATAACCCACCACCAGATAATGCCAAAAAGGGGGAGAAAATCTAGCAGTGGAAGAAGAAGGGAATTGAAGATGGTCTTTACATTGAGCCTCAACAAGATAGTATGCTAAAAAAAATCCCTTTTCCAGATGGTTCCAAAAAGATTGATGTTACCACTAATGCTATTGCTGATGCATTAGATGAGGTAAAAAGGGATAGAAAGGCTAAGGATAATGCCAGATGGGAACAGGAGAAAAGAGAGTTTATGAAGCTGAATGTGCAGGGTCCTTCTGAACCTATGGATGATGAAAATCCTAAGGAAGAAAAAAAGAAGCCCATTAGACAAGTGAGGCAACCCAAACACACACCATCCAGACCCACAAAGCATGCCTCCAAACCACATTCCAAAGGCTCTAAACATCAAACCTCCACCCAAACAGTTGTTGTAACTCCTGTTGTATCAACCACTGCTGATACTTCAGTAGTTTCAACAACTGCCAGTCAAACACCTGTTATCACTTCAACACACACCACAACCACTGCCTTACCACCACTGCCAAAAATCACTTTACCACCAAAACTACCATCACCACCAAAAACAACCTCATCGCCATCACCTCCTGCTAAAAACCAAAAGACATCAGATGTTACAACATCTGTTGTAATGACAAAAGTGGTTGAAACACCAGTTGTTTCAACAACTGTTAGCCAGCCACCTTCCACCACTCAAATCACCACCACTGATCCACCCAAGACATCATCAGCCTCTCCTAAACAAAAAAGGAGAAGGATATTTATACCTGATGATGACTCTCCATCACCACCACCAACATCTTCACAATCTCTGGCACTTATTCCAAACCCTGTTCCTCTCTCATCAGCCCATATCCAACAACCAATCACTGCCATCACTCCTGCAGGTTTTCAATATCCTCTTGAACTTATAGCAGTCAGAGAAGAGATCAAATCTTTCTACTTTGAGCATGATCCTACTAAAAGGAGTTTGCCATCAGTTGAAGGATATCATAGGCCTAACAACATTGAAGAGTACTTAAAAGTTAAGGCTTAACAGGCAGAGGATATTTCCAAAAGAAACTCTCAAGGAAAAACTGACAAAGAAATTCAAAGGTATTACCAATTTCTATTCACTCAAGTCAGATCCTTAGAGCAGTTTGCAAAGAATGTTTGTCAGCAAATCTCAGAAAGAGCAGATGAAACTCTGAGAAAAGACTACATTGAAAACATCATGGCTTCTAAGAAGTATATGGGGGAAAAACATATGTGCAAAGAGTGGACCATTCCTGAGCTTGAAAGTGAAGTAGCCAGGATTCAAGAAATGATCAAGAATAAAGTCAAACACACTCCTCCTGATTGGTCAAAGTACAAAAAGAACGTACCTGAAAAGACATTGGAGCTGAAGAGAATGAAAGAGGAACTAATTGCAGCTGATTATGGGTCTAAGAACCAAGTGATGAGATGGAAAGAAGATAAAGTCAGGACCACCTACAAAAGGTTGGAGGAACTACGAAAGAAAGATCCAAGAGTTCCACAAAAACTTGACTATCCTGAAGCAGAGGTTTCAACAAGACCACCAAAGCTGCAAATCAGGAGATCCACTGCTCCAGCTGGTGCTACCATCTATAAAAGAAGACAACAAAAATAGTTGGATACTGAAACAGTGGAAGAATTGATGGCAGGAGATGACCTTGTAAAAGAGGGTATTAAGAGGATAATAGCAGAAACTCTTGGTTTGAACCAACCTGCAAGCACTGCTCAGTCAGTCATCACAAGGCCAACATCACCAAACTCCTCATCTAATAAAAATCTCCCAAGAAACCCACCAGACTCAAAAGTACTAAAGTGGAAAACTGACAAACAGACCCATGTACTGACTGTGATCAAGTCTAGTGGAGAAGTGAAGAAAATAACAAGGGAACAATCACTTGGCCTAAGTATTGAAGATTTGTAGGATCTCCTTGATCCTCCACTTTGCAGGGATGAAGATGACACAGACGCCTTAGATTTTGAGTTACAACTCAAAGGGCAAATAAGGGAACTGTTGATGAGGCGATAAAGTTCTACAAATAATGAAGGGTTTTGGCATTATCTGTTCCAGGGGGAGATTGTTGGGATTGAACCCTATCAGAGGAACAGATAATGAAAGCCAAAACTGGATCAGAGCAGTGGATCCAGAATAAGCAGATGTTATGTATACAAGTCTCTCCCCTTGAAAGTGATTTCAAAATCTGATGACCTCCAATCCACTGATCATTACAACTGCTGATCAAGTCAAAGACTGATGAAGACTAAAGCCCTGCTGCTCAATCTACTGCTATGGGTCAAGCACTGCTGTATACATCAAGTACTGCTGGGTTCACATCAGTGGAAGGACTCAGCAGTAGTTTAGTTTGTTTTTATGTAATGTATTGTAATCAGTAGTTAGCATAAGCAGTGCTTGCATTAGATCAGTTGTTAGAGTTTGTTAGGAGTTTAGATGTCACTTTCATGGTGACGTCAGCAAAGATGCCACAGTGGTTTGTCTGTGCCTATAAATAGAACAGTACCCTGTACTGTTCTATTAGCTCTTCACCATCTTTCTTCCTGTACGAACAAATCACTGTGAGCTCAGGCTGAGGGGGAGTTTGTTACATGCATGCAATTGTAATCGTTGATGAAATAAATTCAATCATTCGGTTCTTTGTTGAAAATGTGTGTTGAAAGCAATTCTCCTGTTTGATTGTGAAAAGCTTGTTACCATTTTTATTCCGCTACACTACTTGTTCATTGTTCATCTTAATTCAAACATAAAACACAATCAAAACCAAACTCAGATCCTAACACGTGTGCATTTGTGTAAATTATAGATTGTCACCAGGAAACTTTAGGATTGAACCCTATAAGAGGATTAGATAATGAAAGCCAAAGCTGGATCAGAGCAGTGGATCCAGAATAAGCAGATGTTATGTATACAAATATCTGTTATCACTTCAACACACACCACAACCACTGCCTTACCACCACTGCAAAAAAGCCAAAACAAAAGAAAACTCAAAAGGCACCCAAACCTATCAAAAAGTCAACTCTGGAGGATGAGATACCAGAGCAACTGCCAGTGACAGCACAAAAGTCACAAGAAACCACTCAGATATTATGTTATTATACTAACACATGTGCATTTGTGTAAATTATAGATTGTCACAAGGAAACCCTAAAGGATAATCTAAGACAGCAATGTGAGTAATCTCCTTTTTGTTAACTGTTTTTACAAAACCTCACACAATTAATTATATATTAAACAGTTATTGAGTATTTGTAAGGATACAATTATCATCAGTATGTTGGGGTTTTGTATACAAAATTTGTTACTGGAGGGGTAACATTTCCACAAGTCAGGTCTGACCGTACCGTGGGTGGTAATTGATATGACTTGGAAACAAATATAATTGCGAGATCGCCCTCAATACTATACAATGGTTTTTTTTTTATAAAACTTGATTAAACTGGGATTCACTCACCAATATTTTCCACTGACAAAATGTTTTTAAACGCGTTTCAGGTAACAAATTATGAAAGCCCAATAGAAGCCAGCTGGACAGCACTGAAGGCTTGGAAAAGTGGCAATAAAGTTACCTAAAATAAAATAGATGTTTTTATTAAATAAAATATGATTTATTCCTATGAAAATGTGTGTACTGCAAACTTGGGTTTTATCCCATGTGCTTAATGTTATGAAAATGTGGTATTTTACTATGATCAAATATTTCCTAACTACGGTCCTGATGAAAATTCCGCTGCCAAATTAGACAATACCTGATACCACCAAACTGGCCGCGGCCGCCCGTTCCTGTATTTGTATAGGGGGACGGGGGTTGCGACATCTCCTCCCAGCCTAAGTCCTCACATATCCTCACAAGATGATAGTGTTGTAAGCACAAGGGAACCAAGTCTAGAGAGAGCTGATTCACTTGAACATTTCTTCTCGAGCCCTCTCCTATAGTTGCTTTTCTCTTCACTGTACCACCCACCAAAATAATACTATCCACAATACAACCATTTCTTGATGCATTTGACCAAAGTGACCTAGATAGACCTAATTCCTCCCAACCACCAATCACTGGGAGTATACCATAGAAAGTGATTGGGCCAGGTCAAGTCATTGCTAGCCCACAAGCTGAGGAGGGTACATCCCTTGTGTCACTAGTGACACTTGGTAATTTTTCAAGTGAGGCGGCTACTACAACTGTAGAGACAACAATCTCAAGTTGGATGGCGGTTACATAGCTAAGACCTCTTTGAAGGCAACAATTGTTGAGTCTACAAAAGTACACTCTCTATCAGTTGGAAGTCCCCATAACCAAGTACAAGGGGCACTTGGTTCAAAACCAAGTTTAAGCACCCCATGTTGGAACTCAGATGATCCTATTAACTTAGGTGATGGGTTAAGATACCAGGAATTCACGGAGAGAGTATCCAAGATAGAGTCTTCTATTAATGAAATCAAAGACATGCTGAAGACCTTGGTGCAAAACTCAAGAACTCCACCAACCAATGCAAAAATTTCAAAAGAAATGTGGTTTCATGCACAAATGTATCTTCATCTTCAAAAGCAATCTACAGATTCAACAGACCATATGCAAATGGAGCTGAAATCAAATATGGTGGAGGCTAGGTACAAAGATGCTAAAGCAAAGATTAAGGCCATTAAAGACCATCTTCCCAAAGTAAACCAAGATAAGTAAAAATAATAAAAAAAATTAACAAAAATATTTGGGGTGATTAGCGGTTTTCCAGGGCGAGTTTTGTGTAAAGCTTGTTTTTAGGACAAAAGATTCAAGGTTTTAACATCCCCCCACACTTAAATTACACATTGTCCTCAAATGTGTCCTAAATAGGATTTGTTTGGATTAAATGTGCAAAAATTGGTGGTAATGATAACAAATTTTTGGTTACTAGTTAGTGGGCACGGGTGCATGTCTGGTGGACATGGCCTCGTGGCCAAAGTGCCAGTAACAAGATGTAACAGGTTACTTACAGTATGGTGGACACGGGGGCGTGCTTGGTGGGCACGACCCGTGCCACCTTCTCTACAGAGAAATTTTGACATCATACATTTGGGCACGGGGAGTTGCCTGGTGGGTGCGGCCCCGCGCTGCAGACTCTGCTTTGCAGTTTTTGAAGTGGGAGGCTCTAGTTTACGCGCATGGGTATCTTTTTCTTAGTTTTTTTCACATAATTCCTCATGTTACAAACACCCTCTGTATAGTGTGCTTTATTCCTACAAATGAAAAACTTAAAATGGAATGCATTAAATTTAAACTACACTTTATACTAATTTATCTATTGATAGTTCCATGAAATGCCTTCATGGTGTGCCACATTTGTCACACCCCCAAAATCCACCATGCGGAGTATCACCGCTTGGAGGCGTGACATGACCAAGATCGAGCCACCAATCATATTGAACAACATAATTAAGTAAATAAAACCAACCACAATACAATTGGTGACCAAAAGAGAGTAACCGATTTTTAAGTTAACAGCGGGAGCATAAAACGTAAGTCCAAAACATAAGTTCCATAGTTCGTAAGTTTAAAGTCCAAAACGTAGGTTTAATAAGTTCAAAAGGACTTAAATATTAAGCACAAAACATAACAATCTGTATCCCACAACGACCTCCTCCTCGTGCAAGCTCCATAAGTATCTAGCGATCTGTAAGGCATGTAACAACGAGTCAACAACAAAGTTGAGTGAGTTCACGGTTGGTTGATTAGTTTTAAGTTGTTTCTGAAAACGTGGTTTGACTTTCGTTGGCTTACTTGCCGTGGGGGTTACCCCTTAGTTGAAAGTATGATTAACCAGTTCCTTCTTTATTACCCAAACCATATCCATAATCAGTGGGGGGACTTCCCCATGTGAACCACTAGACCGATATCGACAACTGATGAACAATAGTTGTGCCCTACGTCAATGTTCTATCATCATTGACAGTTTGCCATAGTCCATTAGTACACGCCCGTTTGGACGACACAGTGTGAGGTTTGTTAAACCTAATACCGCTATTAACTAATGACCCGCTCGCCATTGGCCTCGGCGATTAAGTCGATATAAATTGAGGGACTTCATGATAGAGTTTTGTCTAGTAAGTTTTAAGGTTGTTGTCCTACCCAAGGAGGACGAACGTACGTATTCTCCCCAAAGAGAATACATAGGATTAATTTTGGCATCCTACCCAAGGAGGATGGCCGTACATATCCTACCTAAGTAGGATATGTAGATTCCGTTTTAAATTCTTTAACCCATTCCCAAACCACCGGGAATCCCATGCCTTAGAAAGTGTGTGAACTCACCTCGGTTGCTCGATTTGACTCTCAAAAATAGCTAACAGTCAAGGTCGGTCAATCACGTCCTAGTATGATTACCACTTAGTTTATTAGTGACTTCAAATAGAACACAAAGTTCCTACACGTATCTATCACATAACATGCATCCCTTTAACAGTTCATGCCCATATAAACTTCCCATCTATTCCCCACTCATAAACAAACATACGACATTGCACATAACACTTTTATTGACATATAACATGTTATATCATACTCAGATAACCTACCCGACACTTAGACACGCAAATCACTACTTATCAAAACTGGGCTGTTTCAGCTTTGATCTTCAAAACTGGGCTGTTTTCGGGGATTTTAATAAAATAGTTAACATGTTCCAAAAATTCCCAACTTTTTACAGAAGGTCTTAAACGATTCAAATATTATTGTGTAAAATTATCGGGATCCAATTCATCACCAATATTTTACAAAAAATCATTTTCCGGACTGCAATCAGATTCATCTTTTTCTGATTGCAGTCCACGGAATAATTTATTAAAAATTCATTGTACGTCAGATTTACGAAATTCCAGTGGGAGAATTACAAATACATCGGTGGTCATCTATAGTACAAATTTCATGATCTAACTCTACACATAATTCAAGTTATGATGGAAAACAGAGTGCATATTTTCAGCAGTAAAAATGCAGCTCTAGCTGCTGTTACAAAACGACACTTTAAAAATAGTAAACGAAGTCCAAAAATTATGATTCCAGTGCCATTAGAACCTTATTTCATAATACATAAATCTAGACTTTAGAAAATACATTTTTCGTTTAATTAAGGTCCTATTACAGCCAACTGAAGTTGGCTGTAATCACCAAACAGCCAACTGTTTTCAACTTTTAACTTTCTTACTCGAGTTATATTGGTTCTGTTAACATGTTTAGCGATCAATAACAACATTTAACATTAACAAGTAATCAACAACATATCAAAACAACTTCATACTATCATTATTACATCATGTTTCATCTTTAATAAAGCTTTATGTTCATTTTCTTGGTTTTTGTTACTTTAGTGTTTAACATAAGTATTTTACTACAACTTTTAACCATGATACAAGATGAACAAGGGTGTAACAAAGAACTTACTACTAGCACAAGGCTAGGGTAGAATCTATGGTGAAAAGATGATGAGAATGATGATGAACAAGCAAGAAACAAAACCCTTTTGAAGCTCTACAAGTTGCAAGCTTCCTTGTACCACCTTAAGGTCTTGAATGGAACACTTTAATGGAAGAGGATGGTTGTGAAGTGGTGGTGATGGGGGCGGATGTGGATGACCGAGAGTAAGGGAGAGAGAGATGAGAGAGTTGGAGTGAAGTAGTGAATGAAATGATATGGTGATCTTGGTGCCCATACTTATAATTGTAGGATCGTTCGACTGATCCAAATGAGTCGTTAAGAGAGGTTCTGATCTATTTCAGGTGCGGAAAACAAGAAATAGACTTAGTAATAGATCGATCTTCACTTTAACTACTGATTATATTGATCTAACTACAACTACAACCAGTCTTCACACCGGCAGCACTTCGGTATGGAATACAAGGACTTTTTTTTATGATTTCGCTCCTGAGAACCTATATATAGGCCTCTGATTCCGCTCAGAATGACACAAACATCACTTGGAGCGGAATTAACATTATTGAGATTCCGGGCGGAATCACCTATTTGATCATTTGGAGCGAAATCAACCTCTAACACTCTAAACATGCTACTATCTCGTAAAACATGCCCTGATCTATACAATGTAATCTAAGACTCGATATAAGACGAAGACGACAGATGCATGCACCAACAGACTCCCCCTCAGATGTTGATGAGTCGTAAGTGTCGAGTCTTCACAACTTCAGTCTTGATCAGTCTCTGGGCTTCACTCTTTCTAACGTCTTCAACAGACTCCCCTTAACAATGTGCTGGCATTCCTTTAGTTCATCAGCAACATCTGCTTCAGGATCATAGACATTCTCTGGTTCAAGATCGTTGCCTGGTTCAAACTTTGTCATCAGAATCAAAACCTGGCTCATGCTCTATCCACAACATCTTCAGGCATCGGAACCTGGCTCTTTAAACACAAGTTTCTCAGGATCAAATGACCTGGCTCTCCCGGAGGTTGTTCCAAGATCATCACTTGTCTCTCATTTAGCTCATGATCGTTACCTAGCTCAAACTTAAACCTGCATAATCTCTACCTCAAAGTAAATTTTCTAAAATTTAACAATTCAATGTATGCACTAACACTGACTCTTCCTCAAAAATCTTGATGAACCACTTTAAAAATAAGATTTAAACGTTTTAATTTCAAACACAAACTCCCTTTCATCACATAGTCATCATGTTTAGCACTCGGAATTTTGAAAATCAGCTCTTCAACATCAGTTGTCGAAAATCTTTTTGAGTTTTTATTTTTAAAAGAAAAAATAAAATGCAGTAAAGAAATATTTACATACAATATTTTTGTGAGTTTTGTGTAAGAGAATCATATCAGTTCTTGACAAGTCACAAGTACCGTTGAGCTTAGTTACACATTAAGAATTAAACAATTCACTTAGATTGCCGATATACTGATCCACTTAAATTTTCACACAAATTTCAACCGATTCAGGATATGAGTTAGGTGTTTTAAGAACTTAAACTCATTCATGTGTCCCACCTCTTGAATATACTCCCGTATCCAGATCCCAATATTCAGTCTTACAGGTGAGTATACCACAGATGATATCTGTAAGGGATTAAATTGCGAGGGCCGTGAGAGCTCAGGTCGATACTCCCGTATACGCAGAGAGATGACGACTTCGACTTTTGGTGTGTCCCCTTTAGAGGATCTTTTATATTACAACAGCAATGACTATCAATTTTATTGTTTCATCAATTTGCTGAGGGCTGCGCTATATTTCAAGCATGCTGAAAGTATTCTCCGGGGACTAGGTCAGAAATTTCTTTCAGCAGAAGTCCCGGGATAATACCCCAGATATCACTGAGCATAAAGACCTAGTATCTCAGAAAGAGGGACCTTTCAAACGAGATTTCAGGGGTTACCTATATATCCAAGTAGTGTTCCCCACAAAATAAGCAAGTTTGAATTTATGTTTATATCCCGAAAAAGTTTACTAAATGTGTAAAAACCTATCGGCATATCACTAGTGAGACCGTTTAACGCTATTTAAACAATACAATTCTTTAGCATACTGTAACTGTCTACTGATGTACTATCATTTCCTCTTTTTTTTTAACACAAAAACTCATTTTTGATTTTATCATGTTTTTTCCTTTTTCAAATTTTCTAATGTTTTTGGATTTTCAGAAATTTCTACTCCCCCTAAAATGCAAACACATTAAAGGAAATTTGAAAAAAAAACTATACAATAAACTTGACAACCGATATCAAATCGCATCAAATCGCCATCCACTAGGCATAAACAATCAGAACTCCCTCTTACACAAAACTATTTTCTCATTATGATTTCAAAACACTTAAGTTTGTTTTAACCAAAATGATTTTTCCGGAAAATAAGTTTTGTTGATTTTACCACTTGTAGATTCCGGGGTGTGGTTCATCACATTGTTTTTCAAAATACCAATTGTAAGTATGGTCCAATCAAGTTCAACTTAATGACCTTGATTAAGCACTTGCAAGTATGCACCCTCTGTACCAATTGTAAAAACACAAACACCTGTATCATGTGTAGGAAACAAACATCTACACACGTCATTTTACCAATCAAAGATGTCGATTCCTGCTTCTCACTTACCAATCTGGAAGCTCCGGCGTAGTCCTTTAACCTGTAAAATTTAAACTCATTCAAAATCTTTCATAGAATCTATTCAAAAACAAGAATGATGCCGATTCCTGATCCACGATTACAAACTTGGGATCTCCGGCAAGTCCTAAGACTTCAAGGGAAAAGAATTTCCACCCAAGTCTTTTCAGACTTGAGGGTTTTCAATTCTTGCTCAGTAGGGTTATAGGTAGCCATTTTAGTTGCATAGAACTCTTTAACCCCTTTTGCTTTCCCATTAAGCATTTTCCCAAAAATTTTCTTAACATTCCCGTTGAATGCTTTCTCGACATCAAACTCTGTTTTATCAAAATAAAATTGATCTGAGATTTCAACTTTACCAACTTTCTGTTTAATCTCCTCAAACTTCAGTGATGGAAATTCATTATCATTCACTGGATCCTTTACCTCAACATGTGGCTCATCTGGCTTTGTGGAACCAGATTCATCGCCGACTTTCTCATCAAACTTTTTAACAACCCACACTTGGTTGTCTTTAGCTTTCTTGTTGTAAACATTCTTTTTAGAACACTCACCAACCTCATAAGTTGAGTTTTCAAAAATTTTAAATTTTTCAGTTGGTGGTTCAACATCAACAACTTTCTCTTTCAATTTCCTAGAAATTCCCTGTTTTGTCTTGGCATTTTTCGGATAGTTCCATGCATTGTGACCAACTTCATTGCATTTGTAACAGGTTCTAGTCTCTTTTGGATGAAACACTCCAGTTCCATTCCTTCTCTTCTCAGCAAGAAACTCCTTGTTCGATTGTTTCCAGAAAGGTTTCTTCTGTTCCTCCTCAGCACTTCCACCTGAAACAAATTCTGTTTTTGTTTTAGAATTTTTCTCATTTTTATAATTTTCTGGTGGAATAAAACCTAAACCTTTCTTTTTGTAGCTACCATTATGGTTTGGTTTCTTTTGAAAACCAGAACCAGAATTGTAACCTTTTTTCTTGTTTAATCGTTGTTGTACTCTTGAAATGTATTTTTTAGCTTTTTCAGTAAGATTTAAATCTTTTATTTCAGAAATCTTAATTTCTGTCATTTTGAAAACCTTTTTGATCATTTCAAATCTAACACTTCTTATTGGAAACTCTTTGTCAGAATATAATTTGTCCGGATCATTTAAAGTATATGCTACTTCAAATGTTTCATCATTTAAATTCGATTTTGATAACAAAAATTCTTTACTGTATGCCCGTTTAACCGACGATTTTGGACTATTGACTGACGAACTTGAACCTCCAGACTCAGACTTTGACTCAGACTCCTCATCAGTATCCAACACCTGATCGACCACCTTTTTTATTAACTCTGACTCATGATCAGTGTCAGACGATGTGAAAGGAATGTCAATGTTTTCTGGTAAATCATCAGTTGTATCGGTTTTTAGCTTTATATTGACTGCTTTTTCGACTTTCTCCTCATTTGGTTTTCTGGGAGAATACCCTTCCCAGATTGGAGGCGGACACTTGTTATAGCTAACAGTCGGTTTCTTACTACTATCTTTCTTCTTCGACTTCTCGTCTTGAAAAGCTTCCAAACCTGCAACAGTTGGATAAATTCTATCAATAAGATAATCAGAACTAGAATAACTCTGCAATAATCTTCTGATCCTCTCATTCTCAATCTTCTCCAACTCTTGCTTCCACTTAGCACTTTCTTCTATGTAGAAGTTGATGGCTTTCTGCTTTGACATCATCACAACATTCATCATCGTCAAAGCATCCTCTCTTTCAGAGTTGGTCTTTTGAAGACCAGTTACCGTTCTGTTCAAGACATCATAAGATTCTTTCAAATAATTTAGATTGAACAGCGTCAGCAACTGCTTCTTCATCTTTTCATATTCTGTCAACTTCTCATCTTTAGCTGCACATTCTTTGCAAGCTTTCAGACACTTCAAGCAAGGCTTGAAAATCTCCACTATCTTTTCAATTTCAATGATCTTCTCAACTTCAACCATTTTCTCTGCTTTAATCACCTTTTCGTCTTCACTTACTTGCTCAATTTCAACAATCTTTTCAGCAACACTTTCAATCTTCATTTCCTGTTGTTCTTTTGCAGCTCTTTTCTCCTTTAATTTTTCCAAGCGATCTGCAAAATAGAAATGAAAACTTTCAGGAGAAAGATGAGATTCTGCAACATTAATATGTTTTTCTTCTTCATCATCACTACTGTCATCCGTTGGTGTTTGATCAAACTCTACTGATTTTTCAGAATTATTATCCGAAGAACCAGAATCAACTGGTGTTTGATCAAAAACAACTTTTTTTTCTAAAATTTCATCACTTTGTACACTCTCATCTGAACTCTGTAAGATTTCATCAGCACTTTCTGAGCTTTCATCAGATGCAACACACTCTTTCTCCACATTCTTCACAGTCTCACCAATAGACTTCATCCATGTGATAAACATATCTGGTTCTTTAACAATCTTAGCAATGAACGCTTTGAATTCTCTTTTTCCATCAACATACATATCCCAGCTGAAGCCTTCAGGTAGTCGTTCATCATCTTGATCGACTAAGCATGCTTTGCTTTCAGGGGATATATACTTGTTCCAGTTAAAATCCACCAAACACGCTCTTTTTGAATCTTCGATTCTTCTACCATGAGCCACCTGCGGTTCTTGCTGTTGTTGTTGACCAACTTGCTGATAAATGGCTTTGCGGTAGTAATCGTCTTTTCCAAACGAATTCTGAGCTCCACTAGCTTCCCTGTTCTTGCATTCTCGTTTGAAATGGCCTTTCTCCCTACATCAAAAACAAGTAACTTTAGATTTATCAAAACCTAAAGTAGAAACATGTGCATCAAGAAAGTCATTTCTCCCAGTAATCATCTTGAACTTTTCAGCACGCCTAAGAACACTAGCTAAACACCATTTGATGTCCATTAATTCCATTTCTTTGCGTCTATCTGATCGTAATCCTCCTTTGTAAGCATAGGATTTCCAATCCGACCAGCAACCAATCCTTCATAGGAGAGTAACACAGAACCAAGTAAAGCCATGTGATCTTTCGCGATTTCTTCCGAAAAACTTTGACCCTCTGGAAGATTTAATGCTATGTTACACTGGATCACATAACCATTTCCTGTTTTTGTGCTTTGAGAATGAAAACTTGTAATTGACTCTTTCGGATTAACACTTGGAAATGATGAGAATCCACTTCTGCTTTTAGTTGAACTCTGGTCAACCTTTTCTGTAGAATCTCCAGCACTAAACGTAGTATGGATTTTCGGACTTCTCTCAGCTTCCGGAACCGAAACACTACCTTTGTAGTACATCTTTACATCCTGTTGACCACTTGGACTGTTCATCCTTGCGATCTTTTGCTGTTCCAGATCCTGACTTTCAATCTTCTCAATAAACTGAGAAATCGTTAATCCATCATAAACCCCGATGTTTTTCAGAATCATCAAGTAGGTTCCCCATTCTTTTTGCAGTAACGCATCAGCTAACTTGTCTACCCACTCTTCATGATCTTTTGTAATACTCAGCATCGACATGGATCGCACTAAGTGACAGTAACGTTCAATCAGTTTCTTTGTATCTTCTCCCGGTAAACTACTGAATAGATCAAACTCTTTCTTGAGTAACGCCTTCTTGCTCTTAATCATGTTCTCACTACCCTCAAACTTTACACGTAGAGCATCCCAAATTGATTTTGAAGTCTTGTCATGCTGAAGCAACACAAAGATGTCTTCTTTGATAGCTTGTTAAAGCAAACTTATCATCATCTGTTCAGCACGATACATATCTCTTTCTTGATCACTAAACTCAGAAATTGTCTTCACAACTACGTGGTAGAACATATTTTTTCAGTATACACTCCCAAGACCTAAGATGATTTGCCTGAACCCAGTTTTCGAATCTGTCTTTCCACCCGTAGTACTCTTCAATACTCATCAGTTTTGGGGGATTTTGTAATGTTCCGGTTTCGTTTTCCAAATTCATATTCTGTGCAATGGAAGCCGAAGTAGTCGGAGATGAAGCAAACGCGTTGTAGAACTCTTCACTCATGATGACGAATCACGTTTTTCAAAAACAGTGACTTTGGAACGAAATTTGAAATTTTATAGACTGGAGCGAAATCACCAATATGTAGTTTCGAGCGAAATCAGGATATCAGCTAGGAGCGAAATCAGGAATAACCCGCAACTAGGAGCGAAATCAAGAATTTGGCACCCTGGAGCGAAATCAGAAAGATTTCTGGAGCGAAATCAGAAGGTTTAGCAGCCTGGAGCGGAATCAACAGTAAGTTTTGAAGCGAAATCAGAAGCTATCAGGAGCGAATTTAGAAACTATCAGGAGCGGAATCAACTCGGGGGTCAATTTTGTCCATTTTTAGCCCGATTTTAGCAATGAAACTTTCTAGGATATGTCTATGTCCAATTTTAAACAATCTGTGAAATTTTGACCAAATTTGGACCGTTAAAACTTCATTAACTAATGAAAGAAGGTGTAGAAACAAGAATTTTCAATCAAATACGGCTGAAAACTGCAGAACTCCTCCAACTGTCTCTGATACCAATTGTAGGATCGTTCGACTGATCCAAATGAGTCGTTAAGAGAGGTTCTGATCTATTTCAGGTGCGGAAAACAAGAAATAGACTTAGTAACAGCTCGATCTTCACTTTAACTACTGATTATATTGATCTAACTACAATTACAATCAGTTTTCACACCGGCAGCACTTCGGTATGGAATACAAGGACTTTTTTTAATGATTTCGCTCCTGAGAACCTATATATAGGCCTCTGATTCCGCTCAGAATGACACAAACATCACTTGGAGCGGAATTAATATTATTGAGATTCCGGGCTGAATCACCTATTTGATCATTTGGAGCGAAATCAACCTCTAACACTCTAAACATGCTACTATCTCGTAAAACGTGCCCTGATCTATACAATGTAATCTAAGACTCGATATAAGACGAAGACGACAGATGCATGCACCAACAATAATCTTCATCCATCATATTTTGTTCATTCATAGAAGCAAGCAATCCAATAAAAAATATATGATAATCTTTGAAGGCATGGTGGAGATTTTTGTGGGTCCACTTGGGGACCGATTCGGTTAGGGGGGGGGGTTGGTTGCAAGTTTTGTAACTAAGTTGCAATTCCAAGTTAGATCACAAGTGTATGCTTATATGTGTTATTTACTAGAGAAGTTAGTGGGTGTTAGGGTGTTCAGGGATCATGCCTAATCAAAAATAAATACAACAATGTATTTGACAAATATTTGGTGTCCCAGGTAATGTCCAGTGGTTCGGTTTGATACCGGTTCGTTAAAGTGTTTAATTATTCCGTAAAGTGTCTATTATATATATTTTTGTAACACTTTTAATTCCTAACACAAAGGAGAATATTCAGGACCATTTAGTCAAGTTTTCTGCACAAGCCTAGTACGTTAACAAACACATGTAAGTATGACACAGTAATCAGGAAACAGTTAAGTAATTCAACACAGTCACCAAGCACTTTAATTAACATTAATTAATCGTACGGATACATGGAATTTTGAGAGTTGTCACATTCTCCCCCTGTTAAGAAAATTTTGTCCCGAAATTTAGCACATGGTTACTGAGGAAGCTAGTTAAGTTGCGGTGTTTACTGGTTTTCCTGGGGTGTCACATCTTCCCCCCGTTGATTTGGAATTTCGTCCCGAAATTCTTCAGTAGCTTCAGCCTCAGTAGTGGTTGCACTTTTCTTAAACAACTGAGGATACATGAGTTTCATTTGGTCTTCTTGTTCCCAGGTATACTCTGGGCCACGACGGGAATCCCAACAAACTCGGACGAGGGGTATCCTGGTACGCTTGAGAATCTTAACATCTCGATCAGTAATTTCTACTGGCTCCTCGACGAATCGCAGCTGGTCGTTGATAGTGAGCTCCTTGAGAGGAACTATGAGGGTCTCGTCTGACAGACACTTCTTCAGATTCGACACATGAAAAACATTGGGAACTCCGCTGAGTTTTTCAGGTAGATTCAACCTGTAGGCGACCTTGCCAATTTTCTCAAAGATTCCGAACGGTCCGACATATCGCGGATTGAGATTGCCTCATTCGCCAAAACGAACTACACCTTTCCAATGTGAGACTTTGAGTAGCACTCGATCCCCAACCTGGAACTCGAGTGGTTTCATTCGCTGATCTGCATAGCTTTTCTGACGGTCCCCAGCTGCCGCCATTCACTGTCGTATCTGAGCAATCCTTTCTGTTGTATCTACTATGAGTTCTGGGCCACTGATTTGACTGTCACCAACCTCTGCCCAACAGAGAGGTGATCGGCACTTACGTCCGTACAATGCCTCAAACGGAGCGGCTTGGATGCTGGTGTGGTAGCTGTTGTTATACGAAAACTCCACTAACGGGAGGTGCTTTTCCCAGCCATTACCAAAATTGATTACACATGCCCTAAGCATGTCTTCAAGGGTCTGGATGGTGCGTTCAGATTGCCCATCCGTCTGTGAATGATATGCCATGCTCATGTCTAATCGAGAACCAAAGGTCTTGTGCATAACTTGCCACAATTCGGATGTAAAACGTGAGTCACGATCAGAAATGATGGAGGTTGGCACTCTATGCCTTGATACTACTTCCTTTAGGTAGATGTCTGCTAGAGTAGAAAACCTATCCATTTCCTTGATAGCCAGAAAATGTGCAGACTTGGTCAATCGATCCACTATCACCCAAATAGTGTCATTTCCGCGCTGGGATCTAGGCAGGCCAGTAACGAAATCGATGGAAATTTGCTCCCATTTCCATGTCGGGATCTCTGGTTGTTGGAGTAGGCCTGATGGTTTCTGATATTCAGTCTTGACTCTAGCACAAGTCAAACATTTACTGACGTAGGTTGCTATGTTGCCTTTCATACCAGGCCACCAATACGTAGTCTTGAGATCGTGGTACATCGTATCCGAACCAGGATGTACCGAATAACGAGACTTGTGTGCTTCATCCATCACAAGCTCGCGTAAGTCTCCATAAAGTGGAACCCAGATACGCCCGTTAACATAGTAGGCGCCATCTTCCTTTTGTTGTAACCGTTTCCTTGATCCTCGCAGGGACTCAGCCCTGATGTTTTCTGCTTTCAGTGCTTCAACCTGAGCATCACGAATTTAAACGGGAAAGTTAGAGTGAATGGTGAGCTGTAACGCACGTACTCGCTAAGGTATAGTATCCTTTCGACTGAGGGCGTCGGCCACAACATTGGCTTTGCCCGGATGATACTTGATCGCACATTCGTAATCATTCAAGAGCTTGACCCATCGACGTTGTCGCATGTTTAGCTCCTTGTGCTTGAAGATATGCTCGAGACTCCTGTAATCGGTGTAAATGGTGCACTTGGTACCGTATAGGTAATGTCTCCAAATCTTAAGTGCGAAAACAACTGCTCCCAATTCCAAGTCGTGCGTAGTGTAGTTCCTTTCGTGAACTTTAAGTTGGCGCGATGCGTAGGAAATGATCTTGTCACGTTGCATCAACACGCAACCAAGTCCTTGTATGGAAGCGTCGCAGTAAACCACAAAGTCATCTGTGCCTTCAGGCAATGAGAGGATAGGCGCGCTACAAAGTCTATCTTTTAAGTGCTGAAATGCAGATTCCAGTGCATCACCCCAACGATAGGTGACACCCTTCTGAGTCAGTGAAGTGAGAGGTTGCGCAATCTTCGAGAAATACTTGATAAACCTTTTGTAATAACCTGCCAAACCCAAGAATTGGCGGATTTCTGTTGGTGTACAGGGTGCAGGCCAGTTCTTGATCGAATCAACCTTGGATGGATCTACATGAATCCCATCCTTGTTTACCACATGGCCTAGAAAGTGGACTTCGCGAAGCCAGAAGTCACATTTTAAAAACTTGGCATACAGTTGCTCTGCTTGAAGAAGTTCCAGCATAAGTCGTAGATGCTGCTCGTGTTCCCTCTGACTCTTAGAATAGATCAGGATGTCATCGATGAAAACAATAACGAACTTATCCAGGTAAGGTTTGCATACTCGGTTCATGAGATCCATGAAGACCGTTGGTGCGTTCGTCAACCCAAAAGGCATAACCAGAAACTCGTAATGCCCATAACGAGTTCTAAATGCTCTTTTGGAGACGTCCTCATCTCGGACTCTCAGTTGATGGTAACCTGACCTCAGGTCAATCTTGGAGTAGAAACTCGACCCTTGCAACTGGTCGAACAAGTCGTCAATACGTGGGAGAGGATAACGATTCTTCACGGTCACCTTGTTGAGTTCGCGGTAGTCAATACACATTCTAAAGGTACCGTCTTTCTTCTTCACAAATAATACTGGAGCTCCCCAAGGCAAAGAGCTAGGACGTATGAAACCCTTTTCCAAGAGTTCTTGTAGTTGCGTGGACAGTTCTTCAAGCTCTGACGGAGCTAGTCGATAAGGTGCACGAGCTATTGGTGCTACTCCAGGAGCTAGCTTGATTTGAAACTAGACTTGTCGATGAGGCGGAAGACCAGGTAATCCCTCAGGAAATACCTCAGGAAAATCGCGCACAATAGGAATATCTTCAATTCTCTTTTCTTCCATTGATGCGTCAGGAACGAGTGCTAGCATGGCAGTGTGGCCCTTTCGCAAACACTTCTAGGCCTTAAGGAAAGAGATAATGCCTACGACAGCACCACTCTTGTCGCCATGAATCACGAGGGGTTCTTCACCAGAACGAGGGATGCGGACGATTTTCTCCTTGCAAATAATCTCCGCTTGATGATGAGATAGCCAATCCATCCCAATAACGATATCAAAACTACCAAGTACGATAGGAATAAGATCGATAGAGAAGGTCTGAACAGCTAGGACGAGGTTACAACCCTTAACTATGTGCGTGTCCTCGAGACTTTTACCGTTTTGCTAGCTCTACCGTGTGTTTGGTGTTCAAAAGTGTTGGAGTGCGCTTAAGCATTTGACTAACTTTTAAGGACACATAACTAGTATTGGCAGCCGAGTCAAATAAAACAGTAACAAAGAAATCATCCAGAAGAAACTTACCCATCACAACGTTGGGATCGTTCCTTGCATCACCCTGACCCAGCACGAAAACACGTCCCCTGGCACCATTGGCATTATTGTTACCCCCGTTGTTGCCTCCATTGTTGTTCCCGTTTCCTTGGTTGTTATTGTTCTGATTCTGGTTCAGCTGAGGACAGTTCCTCTTAAAGTGGCCTTCAGCGCCACACTGAAAGCATCCTTTATTGCCCCGCTGTTGCTGGTGGTTCGGTGGAGCTTGTTGTTGTTGTTGGCATTTCTGATTTGCTGGTCGTGCGCCCCTGCAATCCTTTGCTTCATGACCAAACTTGTTGCACCTCAGACAACGACCCTTGTGGCACTGCCCTCTATGATGCTTGTGGCACCGGTTGCACTTGGGGTGGTTCCCTCAGTTTCCACCCTGTCCTTGACTACCAGAAGATTGCTGACTAGGACTCTGGTAGTCATCAGTCTTTCGCTACTGAGGCTGAACTGAAGTAGAACCCTTGCCCGAATTTCCATCCCACTTGCGCTTGTTATCACTGGGAGCATCAGTAGTAGTAGCGCTAATACACTTGGGCAGCTTGTTCTGCTCAACTGCCTGATCAGTGAGACGATGAGCCAACTTGATGATTTGCTGAATGGTGCCAAGATTAGCTGAGGTTACGTGGCTTTGAATTTCTGGCACCAAACCCTTAAGGTACAGCTCGATATGTTTGATGGGAGGGTCCACCATAGTGGGACACAGGATAGCTAATTCGTTCGACCTCTTTGTGTACGCCTCGATTTCAGACCCCGTCATCTTCAGATTAAAAAATTCTACCTCTAGCTTGTGGATGTCGTCATGACTACAGTACTCTTCTTTGCTCAGTTCTTTGAAACCGTTCCATGGGGTGGCATTTGCAACCGCCAGCCCCAGCAGTTGAACCTGCGGCTTCCACCAGGTAAACGCAGCACCTTCCAGTGTTCCAGTCGCATATTTCACCCTACAATCCTCTGGGCATTCACACATTTCAAAGACAGATTCGAGCTTCTCGAACCAGTGAAGGAGACCTACCGCTCCTTCTGTGCCGCTAAAGGTACTGGGTCGGTAATCCATTAAGGTTTTGAACGTGCACACAGGAGGCTGGGCATGTTGACCTCCTATAGGGACAGCTGCGAGTGCCTCAGCAACCTGTTCATTGATCAAAGCCGTCAACTGGGCTTGAGTTAGGTTGATACGTCCTCCGCGTCCGCTCATGATCTTCACAATGAAGCGATCATAAGTGAGAAACGTGTGGCGAAAGTGCGTTAGTGTGGGATGACAGAAGAGGGTAAGCACGCAGGGTTCAAATAGCAATTATCATGTTAATTTAATGCACAGTGTGAACTATCTAATCGACAGTACAACATAAATCATACCACCTATTGTGTCGAGTCTTGCGCGTGGAGTGAAGCGTCGTTGTTGATCGTTGAGCACTATACAGGTTATAGTCTGGTTTTATCAAAAAGCTTTTCCCCTTCTTAAAACCAAGTTCACTATAACCAATGGATCTGATACCAATCTGTCACACCCCCAAAATCCACCCTGCGGAGTATCACTGGTTGGAGGCGTGACGCGACCAGGATCGAGCCACCAATCATATTGAACAACATAAGTAAGTAAATAAAACCAACCACAATACAATTGGTGACCAAAAGAGAGTAACCGATTTTTAAGTTAACAGCGGAAGCATAAAACGTAAGTCCAAAACATAAGTTCCATAGTTCGTAAGTTTAAAGTCCAAAACGTAGGTTTAATAAGTTCAAAAGGACTTAAATATTAAGCACAGAACATAACAATCCATATCCCACAACGACCTCCTCCTCGTGCAAGCTCCATAAGCATCTAGCGACCTGTAAGGCATGTAACAACGAGTCAACAACAAAGTTGGTTGATTAGTTTTAAGTTGTTTCTGAAAACGTGGTTTGACTTTCGTTGGCTTACTTGCCGTGGGGGTTACCCCTTAGTTGAAAGTATGATTAACCAGTTTCTTCTTTATTACCCAAACCATATCCATAATCAGTGGGGGACTTCCCCATGTGAACCACTAGACCGATATCGATAACTGACGAACAATAGTTGTGCCCTATGTCAATGTTCTATCATCATTGACAGTTTGCCATAGTCCATTAGTACACGCCCGTTCGGACGACACGGTGTGAGATTTGTTAAACCTAATAGCGCTATTAACTAATGACCCGCTCGCCATTGGCCTCGGCGATTAAGTCGATGTAAATTGAGGGACTTCATGATAGAGTTTTGTCTAGAAAGTTTTACGGTGGTTGTCCTACCCAAGGACGACGAACGTACGTATTCTCCCCAAAGAGAATACGCAGGATTAATTTTGGCATCCTACCCAAGGAGGATGGCTGTACATATCCTACCTAAGTAGGATATGTAGATTCCGTTTTAAATTCTTTAACCCATTCCCAAACCACCGGGAATCCCATGCCTTAGAAAGTTTGTGAACTCACCTCGGTTGCTCGGTTTGACTCTCAAAAATAGCTAACAGTCAAGGTCAGTCAATCACATCCTAGTATGATTACCACTTAGTTTATTAGTGACTTCAAATAGAACACAAAGTTCCTACATGTATCTATCACATAACATGCATCACTTTAACGGTTCATGCCCATATAAACTTCCCATCTATTCCCCACTCATAAACAAACATACGACATTGCACATAACACTTTTATTGACATATAACATGTTATATCATTCTCAGATAACCTACCCGACATTTAGACACGCAAATCCCTACTTATGTTGTTTCAGCTTTGATCTTCAAAACTGGGCTGTTTTCGGGGATTTTAATAAAATAGTTAACATGTTCCAAAAATTCCCAACTTTTTACAGAAGGTCTTAAACGATTCATGTATTATTGTGTAAAAATATTGGGGATCTAATTCATGCCCAATATTTTATAAAAAATCATTTTCCGGACTGCAATCAGATTCATCTTTTTCTGATTGCAGTCCACGGAATAATTTATTAAAAATTCATTTTACGTCCGATTTACGAAATTCTAGTGGGAGAATTACAAATACATCGGTGGTCATCTATAGTTCAAATTTCATGATCTAACTCTATACAGAATTCAAGTTATGACGGAAAACAGAGCGCATATTTTCAGCAGTAATGTAGCTCTAGCTGCTGTTACAAAACGACACTTTAAAAATAGTAAACGAAGTCCAAAAATTATGATTCCAGTTCCATTAGAACCGTATTTCATAATACATAAATCTAGACTTCAGAAAATACATTTTTCTTTTAATTAAGGTCCTGTTACAACCAACTGAAGTTGGCTGTAATCACCAAACAGCCAACTGTTTTCAGCTTTTAACATTCTAACTCGAGTTATATTGGTTCCGTTAACATGTTTAGCGATCAATAACAACATTTAACATTAACAATTAATCAGCAACTAATCAGCAACATATCAAAACAACTTCATACTATCATTATTACATCATGTTTCATCTTTAATAAAGCTTTATGTTCATCTTCTTGGTTCTTGTTTCTTTAGTGTTTAACATAAGCATTTTACTACAACTTTTAACCATGATACAAGATGAACAAGGGTGTAACAAAGAACTTACTACTAGCACAACGCTAGGGTAGAATATATGGTGAAAAGATGATGAGAATGATGATGAACAAGCAAGAAACAAAACCCTTTTGAAGCTCTACAAGTTGCAAGCTTCCTTGTACCACCTTAAGGTCTTGAATGGAACACTTAAATGGAACAGGATGGTTGTGAAGTGGTGGTGATGGGGGCGGATGTGGATGACCGAGAGGAAGGGAGAAAGAGATGAGAGAGTTGGAGTGAAGTAGTGAATGAAATGATATGGTGATCTTGGTGCCCATACTTATAATCTCCATCCATCATATTTTGTTCATTCATAGAAGCAAGTAATCCTATCAAAAATATATGATAATCTTTGAAGGCATGGTGGAGATTTTTGTGGGTCCACTTGGGGACCGATTCGGTTAGGGGGGGGGGGGGGTTGGTTGCAAGTTTTGTAACTAAGTTGCAATTCCAAGTTAGATCTCAAGTGTATGCTTATATGTGTTATTTACTAGAGAAGTTAGTGGGTGTTAGGGTGTTCGGGGATCATGCCTAGTCAAAAATAAATACAACAATGTATTTGACAAATATTTGGTGTCCCGGGTAATGTCTGGTTGTTCGGTTTGATACTGGTTCGTTAAAGTGTTTAATTATTCCGTAAAGTGTCTATTATATATATTTTTGTAACACTTTTAATTCATAACACATAGGAGAATATTCAGGACCATTTAGTCAAGTTTTCTGCACAAGCCTAGTACATTAACAAACACATGTAAGTATGACACAGTAAGCAGGAAACAGTTAAGTAATTCAATATAGTCACCAAGCACTTTAATTTACATTTAATTAATCATACGGATACATGGAATTTTGAGAGTTGTCACATTCTCCCCCTGTTAAGAAAATTTCGTCCCGAAATTTAGCACATGGTTACTGAGGAAGCTAGCTAAGTTGTGGTGTTTACTGGTTTTCCTGGGGTGTCACAACATTTATAAGGGTCATTAGCTAGACCCAAAGTCGGTTAAATGTTACCCGAGCGGGATGAATTGCATCCCGAGTTGCATCATCGAAGGGTGTAATCTAAGCTCGAGTCTATTGCCTTGATGTAGTTGACCAGATCATCCTCTGCTCATTGTCCCACTTCAAACTTGATTTCTTTGTCACCAATCGTCAATGTTAATCTTCCATCGCTCATATCCACCATGGCCCATGCAATGGCAAGGAAAGGTCTTCCTAAGATGAGCGGGATTTTGGTGTCTTCTTTCATATCTAGGATTACAAAGTCGGTCGGGAAAACAAATTCTCTAACCTTTACCAATAGATTTTCTACGACACCTTGAGGGTATTTTACCAACCTATCCGCAAGTTGTATGCTCATTCTCGTAGGGTGTGGCTTGCCTAGCCCAAATCGATTGAACATAGAGGCGGGCATTAGATTAATGCTGGCCCCCAAGTCGGCTAGTGCGTTGATTATTGGTGATCCTCCAATAGAGTAAGGAATGGTGAAAGTTCCTGGACCAATCTTCTTTTTGGGGAGCTTGTTGAGGAGTGCCGCCGAGCATTCTTCACTTAAGTTGACTTTTTGAATGGATTCAGTCTTCCTTTTGTGAGTGAGGAAATCTCTCATAAACTTGGAGTATTTTGGCATTTGAGTGAGGACTTCCTAAAAAGGAGATTGATGTGAAGTTGTTTAATCAAGCTTACTAGCTTAGGGAATTGTTTGCCTGTTTTTTGTCGTAGTAAAGAGCCGGGGGTGGTTTGGTTGTTTCGGTATTCTGGGGTTGAGTATTTTCTTGGTTGTTAGTAATGGGCGTTTTTAAGGGAGTCAATCGGGTTGTTGTGGTGTTGGTTCGCTTTCGGGTCCTACCCTCCGGTTTCATAAGTTGATTACGTTTACTTTGTCACACCCCTTTCTAAGGCGGAAGCACGAGGTGTGATTCTGAAAGGTTCTCATTGCATACGAATGGTAAACATACTACATGATCATAAGACAAACTCCATGATGCCATTGATATTAAATATCCAAAACAAAAGTTAAGTTAAGTGTTTACATCACTTGAAAGATAATTGTTTGAAAGTTTACGACTTTATTTCAAAGACAAATATCAAGGTTTTCATCATTATATCACAACATGAGGTGGAATATAACAACCAAATCCCACAAAAGAGGCATTGGAGTCCTAACACAACATAACTAAAAAAACAAATGACATCCTTGAGCAAAAGGGACCGCACGTACATCCACTTAGTTACCTGAAATACATGTATGTTTTGGAAAATCGTCAACAAAAGTTGGTGTGAATTCATGCAGTTTTGTGTAAATCATTTAAGTATTGTTGTAAGACTTATGGTATGAGATTGTACTTGAAAAAGTATATTGTAAATGTAGAGAAATCGAGATCGCTAATGGTTTGCAAGGCCATTAACATATGTAACGACATAGGAAGCATCCAAACCATCTGCATTTTACTTGTCGGTTCACGACTAGAGACACAAAAGCACTCTCGGTAAAAGTGTGGCCAAGAGTGTGGCTGCCTGAAACCCATTAGATCTGTAGGATCGTTTTCTGACCCGAACGAGTTGATCAGAAGAGTTTTTCTCAATACAAAAGGCGGAAACAGATGTATCGAGTTTAATTCAGCAAGATATTCACTTTAAACTGTCTTATGATTGATAACAGATTGATTACATTGTTGTAGACACTTCGGCAGAGCTTCGCAACCGGAATCAGAATCGTTACAAATGACTAGGCATCTTAGGTATTTATAGACTAGGTAATTTCGTTTGAAACTGTTCAAGCGGAATCTAATTCCTCACGGAATTAACCCAAACAAAATTAGCATCCAGTTTCAAGCGGAATTAACCTCTTGATTTCGTTTGAAATGATCATGTGTCATTTCAAGCGAAATTACCTACAAACACATTTTCTCGTTTTGCGTGCTCTAATCTATCTATACAAATATAAGACTCGATACAAGACAAAGTCGACAGACGCATGCACCAACAGACTTCCCCTCGAATGTTGACGAGTCTTCCGTATCGAGTCTTCAACATCTTCAGTCTTTATCAGTCCTCTCGAACTCTTCCAAAGTATTTAACAATGTAAAGTATCCTCAATCTCTGTCTTCTCTTCTTCTCCAGGATTCCAACCTGTCTCTTATCTCACTATCATCCCAAGATCTGTAGCTGGCTCTTAAAACCTAAGACTCCCCTTTAAGTTGTGCTTGGAATCGTAGACTGGCTCTTACAGGTTCAGGATCGTGACCTGGCTCATATCCTGCTCAGGATCAAAACCTGGTTAACCTGCACAATCTTAACCCAGAAATAAATTTCACAAATTTTAAAATTTTACAAATTTATTCTCTACTTATCACTTATATTCACAAATCAATAAATGATTTTACAATTTTAATCACTGATGAACCACTTGTAAAAATAACATTTTCATTATCAAACACTTTTCATCTTTTAAACGAACTCCCCCTTACTGATTGTCGTCATGTTCAGCACTTGGAATTTTGAAAATCAGCTCTTCAACATCAGTAGTCGAAAATCTTTTTGAATTTTTCAATTTTTTTGCTAAAACACACTAAAAATCTTTTTGGATTTTTATTAAAATGAAATGCAGTAAAGAAATATTTACATACAATATTTTTGTGAGTTTGTGTAAGAGGATCATATCAGTTTCTGAGACCAATCACCAACACCGTTAAGCTGTAAACATTTTAAGTTCTAAATGATTCACTTAGATTATCAGTATACTAATCCACTTAAATTCTCACACAAAGTTCAACTGTTTCGAGATACGAGATTAATGTTTTAAGTACTTAAACTTATTCGCGTGTCCCACCTCAGAATATACTTCCGTATCCAGATCCCAATATTCAGTCTTACAGGTGAGTATACCACAGAAGATATCTGTAAAGGGTTAAAATGCGAGGGCCGTGAGAGCTTAGCCTATTGCTTCCGCAAAATCAGAGAGATGACGGCTTCGACTTTTGGTGTGTTCCTTTTAGAGAATCTTTTCTTCAACAGCACATGATTAGCATTTTTCAATGTTTCATCATTTTTTGTACTAAGGGCGATGCTATATTTCAAGCAAGCAGAAAGTATTATACGGGGACTAGGCCATTGCTTCTGCAAAATCAGAAGTCCTGGGATAATACCCCATATATCACCGAGTATAAAGACCTAGTATCTCAAAAAGAGGGACCTTTCAAACAAGATTTCGGGGGTTACCCACATATCCAAGAGATATTCCCCACGATATAAGTAAGTTTGAAATTTAGGTTTATATCTCGTCACAATCTACTAAATGAGTGAAAACCAACTGGCATATCATCAGTGAGACTGTTTATCACATTTTGACATTCCAATTCTTTAGCATGCTGTGAATGTCCACTGATGTACTATCATTTCCTCTTTCTCATAACAAAAACTCATTTATGCTTTTATCATGTTTTTGAATTTTTCAAATTTTCAAATGTTTTTTGATTTTCTGAAATTTCTTACTCCCCCTAAAATGCAAAATCATTTAAAGAAACTTTGAAAACAAACAGTACAAGTAAATTGACAACTAATATCAAATCACTTCAAATCACTATCCATTTGGCATAAACAATCAGAACTCCCCCTGACAACAAACTATTTTCCCATTGTGATTTCAAAACACTTAAGTTTGTTTTAATCAAATGGTTTTTCCGGAAAATTAGTTTTGTTGATTTTACCACTTGTATGTTAGGGGTTTCATCACATTGTCCTTTCAACCACTTGAAAAATATAACAATTTTAAGTTCAAACACCAAATATCTCTTGTAGAAAATCAAGTACAACTTAATGTCCCTGATTTACCACTTGTAAGACATAACCAAAATTACTAAAACAAACCTTCCCCAACACATTTTACTCAGAATGATGCCGATTCCTGGTTCACACTTACCAACCTGGAAGCTCCGACAAGTCATACATTTCACTCAGAATAATATGTTCCATCCCAGTCACAAACCTGGGATGTCACAGTTTTACCTGGTTTCTTTGTTTTCTTCTCATAAAATTCTTTCACCCCTTTGACTTTACCATCAACCATTTTACCAAAAATATGTTTCACTTTGGGGTTAAAAGCTTTTTCAATATCAAACTCTTTCTTTTTAGAGAAAAATTGATTTGAAATTTCAACTTTACCAACTTTTTGTTTAAAATTTTCAGCCCTCAATGGTGGAAAATTGACATCATCCATTGGAGGTACTGATGTTTCCAACTTTAACTCAACACATGGCTCCTCTGACTTTGTGGAATCAGATTCATCGCCTGAAAATAGCTCCTCTGATTTTAATGAATCAGAATCATTGCTAGAACTATCATCAGATTTCTTAACAACCCACTTATGATTGTCAAGATTTCTTAGCTCCTCTGACTTTGTGGAGGTAAAACCTTTTTGAACATTCACCAACTTCAAACTTCGAATTTTTGAAAACTTTGAATTGTTGAGTTGGTGATTCATTCTCAACCATTTTATCTTTCAGTTTTTCAGAAACTCCCTGTTTTATTTTGATTGTCTTAGGACAATTTCTGGCAATATGACCAACAATTTTGCATTGAAAACAGGTTCTCATTTCTTTCCTTTGAGCAATTTCCTCTTGCTTCTTAGCAAGGAATTCTTTGTTCTATTGATTCCTGAACAACTGCTCCTTTTCTTCTTCAGTTGATGTTCCTGAAACAAAAAAAGTTTTTGGTTTATAAGTTTTTTTTATTTTTATGAGTTTTTGAAGTTTCTTTTGAAGACCTGAACTAGAACTGTAACCCTTTTTCTTGTTTAAACGTTGTTGAACTCTTGAGGTATAAGGTTTAGGTTTTTCAGAAAAATTTACATCTTTTATTTCAGAAATATTAATTTCTATTAGTTTGAAAACCTTTTTGATCAATTCAGTTTTAACACCTCTTATTGAAAATTCTTCATCAGAATATAATTTGTCAGAATCATTCAAAGTATAAGCCACTTTGATTGGTTCGTCATTCAAATTAGATTTTGATAACAAAAAATCTTTATTGTAAACCAGTTTCTCCTTTTTGACTGTTGACTTTGACTTGTCAGACTTTGACTCCAACTTTGACTCCTTAGTTTCATCGTTATCCAACACCTGATCGACCACTTTCTTTATTAATTCGGACTCATGATCAGTGTTAGATGATGTGAAAGTAACATCAATGTTTTCTGGCAAATTTTCTGAAGACTCAGACTCCCACTGTAAATTGGTTGCCTTTTTGACTCTTTCTGAATTTGGATTTCGTAGAGAATATCCATTTTCAAGCGGAGGTGGACACTATGTATAACTGGCACTTTGTTTCTTACCAGAAATCTTCACTTCAGTATCCTTTTTCTTCTCAGAACTCTTGTCTTCAGATACTTCATCTTCATCAAATGCCTTCATGCCTTCAACAGTTGGATAAACACTGTCAATAACATAAGAAGTACATGAGTAACTTTTTAATAACCTATTAACTCTTTTGTTTCAATCCTTTGTGTTTCCAGTTTCTGTTCAAGCACAACACATTTTTCAATGTAACTGTTAACACTTTTCTGCTTAGTCATGAAAGCTCCTTGCAGTGTTTTCATTGTTGTTGCTTGTTCACTGCTTGATTGATTGTACTGATTCATTGCTTTGTTCAGAACGTCATACGATTCTTTTAATCTGTTCATGTTATGAATCAAAGTACTGTTTTGCTTTTTCACTGCTTCACAGTTTTCACATTTCACCGGAATCTTTGGTGCATCAGCTTCTGCATCAACTTTGAAAACTGAAATGTCTTTCATTTTATAGGAACTTCTTCATCATCACTGCTAACGGGTTTTTTAACTTTCTTCTTTTTCTTTTTGGCTTTTTCATCATCACTGTCACTCTCTTCCATCATTTTTAAATGCTTTTCCATTCTCCTTGCATAATAATCATCATCATTATCACTGTCATCAGCAGCTCGAGCAACAAAAGCTTTGTGATTTGAAGTTTTATTAGGATCATAATCATCCCAACTGAAATTTGCCCAGCTAAACCCTTCTGGTAATTTTTCATCATCTTGGTTTATCAGACATGCTTTACTGTCAGCTGAAACATATTTGTCCCAACTGAAACCACTTGTAGACCTTTTACCATCTTGATTCACCATACAGGCTCTCTTTGATGATTCCTCAATTGCTTTCCTGGCATGTGCAGTATGTGGTTCTTGATGTTGTTGTTGAGCAACTTGATTTCATCATCTTGGTTTATCAGACATGCTTTACTGTCAGCTGAAACATATTTGTCCCAACTGAAACCACTTGTAGACCTTTTACCATCTTGATTCACCATACAGGCTCTCTTTGATGATTCCTCAATTGCTTTCCTGGCATGTGCAGTATGTGGTTCTTGATGTTGTTGTTGAGCAACTTGATGATAAATTGCTTTCCGATAGTAATCATTGTTGTTGAATGGATTTTGAGCTCCACTTGCTTCGCGATTTATGCACTCTCTCTTGAAGTGTCCTTTTTCCCTGCAACGAAAACAAGTAACTTTAGATTTATCAAATCCTAAAGTAGAAACATTAGCATCACGGATATCATCTCTTCCTGTGATCTGTTTGAATTTCTCAGCTTGTCTCAACACACTCGCCAAACACCACTTTATATCCATCAATTCCATTTCCTCAGCATCAACCTGATCGTAATCCTCTTTTGTCAACATTGGATTCCCGATCTTTCCTGCTACAAGACTTCCATATGATTCCAGCACAGTTCCTACCAAAGACATGTGACTTTTTGCAACTTCTTCCGAGAAATTTTCATCATTCTCAAGGTTTAAAACAATATTGCATTGTAACTTCTTGCCATTCTTTGTTGTGGAAAAATTTGGATCATATGATGAATATGAAGAAAAACTCGTTTTGCTGTTTGATCCTTTAAATGATCCTCCAGATAAGCTCTTAGCATTGAATGCCGTTTTAACCTTTGGTGACATGTTGGTTTTGTCACTGATACCTCCTTTGTAATACAGCCCAATATCTTGTTCACCATCGAAATCTTTCATTCTTGAAATCTTTCTTTGCTCCATCTCCTGAGCTTCAAGTTTTTCAATGAACTTATTCAGTGTTAGATTGCTAAAATCTTTCATGTTCCTCAACATCATGAGATACGTGCCCCAAGTTTCATGTGGCAATGCATCAGCTAGCTTTTCAACCAATTTTTCATTATCTTTATTGATGCTCACTCTCTTCATTTGAACTAACAGATTGCAATATCTTTCAATAATCTGCTTTGTGCTTTCAGTTCTCAAACCACGAAATGATTCGAACTCTTTCTTCAAAAGTGACTTTTTGTTCTTAATCTTCTCTTTACTTCCAACAAACTTTGATTTTAAAGCATTCCAGATTGAATATGCATTTCCATTATGTTGCAATAAAACCAAGATATCTTCCTTCACAGCTTGATGCAATAGACTAATCATCATTTTTTCATTTTTGTATTTCTTTCTATCATCAACACTTAAATCTTTAATAGCAATCTCCTCTTCATCATCATTCGTCGGTCTAACATACTTTGTTTCAACACATTCCCAAGCATCCAAATAATTTGCTTGAACCCAATTCTCAAAATGTTCCTCCCATCCTTTATACTCCTCGATATTCATGAGTTTAGGGGGTTTTTGCATAGTGCCTGTTTCATTTTCCATGGTCAAGTTCTGAGTAACACTAGCCGGAGTAGTCGGGGTAGTAGCAAATGCGTTATAAAATTCCTCTTCCATGTTTCGGTTTTCAAGAAATCACAAACAGACTGTTTCAAACGAAATCAACTTTCAAGCGGAATACCCTTTGAAGCGAAATTACCCTTTCACACGGAATCAACCTTTTCAAACGAAATACCAGCATCACACGGAATTACATGATTTCGTGTGAAATAACACTTCATTCAAATGGAATTACAATCTAAAGCGGAATAGTGATTTCGAACGGAATCACTCAAGCGAAATATTGGTTACAAGAGAAATTAACATCAACTTCAAGCAAAATTATGCTGATGTCATCATTCTCGATCTGTTTTTCAAGAGAAATTACAAATTTTACCAATTTTAGATCGGATTAAGGTCCAATACTTTCAAGGATTCGTTAAAACACTGTTTTACACAATATGTGAGAAATTTAGCCGATTTTAACCGTGAAAAGTTGTTAATTTAAAAAAAAGGTGTAGAAATCAGATTTTGCAGCTGAATTGGTAAGATGAAGTCGACAGACGCATGCACTAACAAGATCTAACCTTTTGTTCCGCTGTCTATGACTTACGTTGATTAATGTTGCTTATGACACCCTATTCGTGACATGATCTATAGTATCATTCCTTTGTTTCTACATACCACAGTACATGTATTTTCCCCAAGTTTAGAAAACAAGAAAATGTTTAAAAGTGGGGACATGAACTCACAGTTTTGCGTAACCCGCGTCGTAAACTTCACCGGCTGTTTAGTAAGCGTTGTGACCTATAATTATTCTATGTATGTTAGTCATTAGACTTGTAACACACAAGTACAAGTCACCATCTTAAGTTTATGTATTTGTTTTATGTATGTTCATCACTCGTGAGGGTCGTGCCCTTGGTTGTCGGGTCTTGCCCGTTTGTTGTGCATTGCACTTTGAGAATGTATTGTCCATTGTAAATATATGTTTTACTTTTCAAAAAAATATATTTATTTATGTAGAATTTGTCAAAGTAATAAGTGTTAAAAATAAACTTTATTTTTAACTTGTCCATATATGTGACTTATATTATTTTTCCAAAAATAAATATAAGTATTTTGTGAAATAATATTCTCAATATTATTATTGTGCAAGTATACTTAGGAAAGTACACTTGTATTTTTTGTAAATACTTGTGTATTTTACATTATTCGCCAAAAATCAATACTTTTATTTTCATTATTTTCCAGAATTATATTTTTTTTAAAACTAATGTATTTTTATGTCTTGTAGGGAATATATATATAATTATTCTTGTTGTTCACCCAATTTTTGTGTAATTTCCATTACTTGATAATGGTTATATATTTGTCCAGATATATATTTAAGTCAAAAAATTGTCCTAAGTCCAAATATTTGTGGAATATATTTTTACAAATATATTTTCTTGTATTGTCCAAATACTCTTCTTCAGAGGAATTTTGTATACTTGAATACTTAGGTACTCTCATGTATTTGTATGTGTATTTTGGTATTTATACTTCTCAGGAGTATTTTGTGTATTTTTAAGTTCCTAATACACTACTACATATAATACACATAATATACACTTAGCACAAAATTTGGTGATCACTAAATATATATATATTTTTTCCTAAACTATACATACTTAATATAAATTTTAACTTGAAGAAATCATCATCTTTTAACTTGAAATTTCATACCAAAAATTAGGAAACCTTGGTAAATATTTTTAGGTGAATTTTTAGGGAATAAGTTTCACCAAACTTATATTTTTCTAAGTGTCAAAATTTTATAAAAATTTTGACATAGTTTCCCCTAAAAATGGAGGTTTCCCATGTTTTCAAAACATGTGTTTATTTTCTTTTTATGACCAAAACCAATTTCCAACAATTTTCACCAATAACATACACTAATTTCTTCATATGAAACATTATGGTGAACTTGATTTGTTGTTAAAAATGTGTAGTCTTTAAGATGTACACTTAACATACAATGATATTTCCAAAAACAAGTTTTCTTGTAAATTTTAAATAAACTTTTATGAGACTTTAATTCACTAACTCAATCATTCATGAGTTTTATGGTTTCATAGTCTTGAAAATCATGTTTAAAAATCATTTTTATGTTTATTAGAAAGATCTTTGTGTTTAAAACCTTGTTTCATCATGGATCTTCCAAGATCCATACTTAACACCTTTAAATCTTACACTAACAAGCTTCTTGAAAAACCATTAACAATCTTTTCATAGATTTTAGTTTCAAAAGTTAGTTTTATACACACTTTGTTACTTCAAGATTACAAGTTCATGCTTAGAAATTCATTTTTCAAGTTCACATAAGTGTTTTACATGTTCATCTTCAAGTTTAACCATGGATCTTTCAAGATCCAAGCTTAAACTTGTTAGATCTAAGCTTCTAACAAGCTTAACATACTAGATCTAAACATACACACAAGATTTAACAACATCAACTTCATCACACACACTAAAAATTACTAAAATCACTTGTTTTCTTCATGATTATGTTAGATCTTCTCATTTTCATCTTTTAAAGTTTAGTTACTTAGATGGTGAGACTTGTACATAACATAAACATGAACTAAAAAAGTGATTAGGAGGCTTACAACTAGGGAAGTGGCACAAGAAGGATGAAGATGAAGATGGAAGAAAATGAGAGGTTAAAAGCACCTCCAAGCGGTCCTTCAAGTTCTAGCACCTCAAGCCTTCTTAGTTAGCCTCCATACACCATGTAGTAAGCTTGGAATGTCTTGTAATGGATTAAAAATGTTGATGTGTATGTGTGGTGTGTGAGCTGAGAGCAAGGGAGGAAGGAGGGAGGGAGAGATGAAGTTGAAATGTTGGTGAGAATGTTAGGTTTCAACTTACTAGTGGTTATTTATAAAATCTTTCCAACAAACTATTATCCTCAAGGTTTAATGTTCAATATAAAGGGGACATTAGGATTATTTTAATCAAAGAGAAAGTGGTCCCTTTGGGGGCCGGTTATGGATGAGGGGGAGGGGCTAAAGTGCACCATTTTGGAAGTTAGGGGTTTAAAGTGTAAACTAGAAGGTTTAACTTATTTTAAGTGTGTTTAGGTGTTTTTATGATTTTTAAGGTGTTATATCTCCATAACTAGCTTACTATCATAAAAACATTACTTCTAGTCAAATTTTGATGTCTCGGGATAGTGTCCGGTTATTCATTTCGTTACGGTTCGTTAAAGTGCTAAATTGCGCAGTTTTACTAAGTATGAAGCACCTTTTGTGACAGTTTCAATTCCCGACACTTTGTAAGTTATTCTGGACACCAAAACATAAATTTTGCATAATATTTTGGTGTCAAAATGCTGTTTTTTGCTGATTTTCTATTGAATTCTGTATAATTCAGCATTTAAAGTGAGTTTCGGGCGTCTTTTAGTGCATAGTTTAGCTTCCAGAAAGTTTATATGTTAACCCTTGTATCCATACTTGGGTTTTAATATGTTTTAGAGGTTGTACCTATTCCTAGGCCCTGATTCTATTGTCTGACTGCTTCCTGCAGAAGTGCTTACACAGTGTGTCTTACCGGGGAGTTTACTAGTCTTTTTGACGCAACGCTTAAAGTAATGCACAAGGCAACATTTGAAGTATAAATACGCATGAATTCATATGTAAATCAAGTAATCACCTAATGTTGATGTTTAAACACATAATTGCAGATAATAAATAATAATTAAAAGAGTGCGAAGATTAGGTTTGGTGCCAGTTGTCACAGTCTCCCCCGTTACAAGAATTTCATCCTGAAATTCAAGATGAGTTATCTCTTGCAGGAGCTTTCTCGAATAGGTGGGGGTACTTGGCTTTAAACTGGTCTTCGTGTTCCCATGTGTACTCAGGTCCGTGTTTGGAGTTCCAACGTACTTTGACAAGTTTAATTTAACTCCTCCTTGTTTTCTGGATCTTCCAATCCATTACCTCAATAGGTTGTTCTGTAAATCGGAGTTTGTCTTCGATGTGTACCTCATCTGCAGGGATGATAACTGTTTCTTGGGTTGGACTCTTTTTAAGATTTGACACATGGAACGTATCATGTACACCATTCATCTCTTCCTGTAACTCCAGTTTGTACGCTACGGTACCAATCTATTCCCACATCTTGAATGGTCCAATGTATTATGGATTCAACTTTCCACGTTTTCCGAACCTTGCCACACCTTTCCAAGGTAAGACCTTTAACAAAACTTTGTCTCCCACCTCGAAGTCTAAAGGCTTCCGTCTTCGATCGGCGTAGCTCTTTTGTCGATCACGAACCGCCTTGATGCGTTCTCGGATCTGCATGATTTTGTCGGTCATTTCTTAAACAAGTTCAGGACCAATCAATTGTTTATCTCCAGCGTCTGCCCAACACAACGGTGAGTGACACTTGCGGCCATATAGTGCTTCGAACGTGTGTGTAGGTGTGTGTGTATGATGGAAATCAAGATTTGTATTTTTTAATGGCCAACAAAGCATTATATTATAAAACCAAACCTAAAGCTAACCAATCTTTTAACTTGGAAAATTATAGCAGTAGTACAACAAACCAAAGCAAAAAAACAACAGTGGGACACCATTTCTCCCAGGCAAGGTCCCTCACTTTCGAGCAATTTTTTGAGCCACAAGAAGCCAAAGGCTTTAATGTCTTCCATGATCTTTCTGAAATCGGCTTGCTCCTGCTGGAATATAAACTTGTTTCGAAACCTCCAAATGCACCAAACAGTCGTTTGAACCACCGAATAAATGGCTTTGTTCCATTTATTTGACCCGTTAGTGTACCAGTGAACTTGCACTAAATCCTTGGCGGAAAATACAAAAAGTGAAGTACCTTTACACCACGAAATCATAATGTCCCAAATTTTTTGAGCGAATAGACAGGAAACGAAGAGATGGTCCACTGTCTTGTCCCCGTCATCTTATAAACAACATCTGATCGTTTGGAGCTGCACGTTTTGCCTAGCCAATTCTGATTTTCTATCACGAGATATGTTTCTATGGAGTTTTGGGCTTTTCTGGCTGTATCGTTGACTTTTAGTTTGCTAAGGGGGGCACCATTTTGTCTTGTCTTGAGAAGATCACTACTTTTTCATGACTTGAGGATCAATCACGGGGCGCTTCATGTAGGCATGACTCGTGTCTTAAGCTGCAACTTGACTTTTTTTCTTGATTTTTCTTCGCTTTTCCCTTTTTTGTCATTTTGCGGCCCGATTACACCGAAAATCAAAAGTACACAAATTTAGAACTAATTTAATAATTTTTTCAAGAAAAAATCTTAAAATGGTATCAAATGATGTGAAAAATGTGACAATTATGTGCACATCAGTGGTCTTGGGTTCAATGCCAAGGAAGAAGTAGATTATAATTTATTTGGTATAATTTAGAAGTAGGTAATCGTTTTCATTAAAAAATAGTATATAATTAATTACATTTAAAGTGAATTTGAATCTTAAAAACTTGTGTAAATGTAGGTCCAACTAGCGGAGGATCTAGTCGCCTAATCCTTGTATACGAACTTACCCGGTTGTGCGGAATCCAACTGGATATGCAAACCGAGATAAGAACACGAAGACACACGGATTCAATGTTTCAAACTCACAATATATTAAACCAGAAAGTTTGTTTACAAAGATTACACAAAGTTATACACTTAAACTTTCTCAGTTCTCTCTGTGTTGTGTTCTCCTAGCTCCTGTCTGCTGTCTTCAGTCTGCATATTTATAGGACAGGGTCGACGAAACATGAAGCAGCCGACAAAAGTCCATCAGACGACGAAACACTCATGGCGAAACACCATGTCTGGCGAAAGACATCAGGTCTTTGATGTGTACAAAATGCAACATATAAATTAAATCAAATGAGGCATAAACCTAACCATTTTTTAGTACTAATGTTGGAAAAAGTGTGCTTTTGTTTTTTTTTTTTTTTTTTTTGTATTTTCAGGGTTAAATGACCTTAAATGAACAAAAGAAGCAAAAATGCAGCCAAATCTAACAATAATACAAGAAAAGGAATAAACGTGGCATGTCCGACCCCTCGACAGCATCTTCCCAATCAAAAACAAGACATCAGAAGGCTGAACACGCCCCGTGCTCAATGAACACGGGGGCGTGCCCAAGTGTCTGCAGAAAAGACAAAGCTGTAGAAGCTTCTATTTCCCAACACAGGGGCATGGCCAGTGGACACGGGGCCATGGTCAACGCTAAGATTCGTAGAATCTAGGCAAATCTTGATAGTACAGATACGCTTCTACACACGGGGTCATGCCCAGTGGACACGAGGGCGTGGTCACCTAATGCAGACAAACTGCAATTAATGAAGAAGGAGAAGATGGGTGGACATGGGGCCGTGTCCGGGCTTCTGTCCAGGCTATAAATAGGGGTGCTTGGCTCACTAGCAAACCATCCCTTGGCAAACCACCTCTCTCACACTTCACCCACCCACCACCACCATCACAACCCACATTCACCACCATCATCCATCATCCATCATAGAGTGTGTGAGTAGTATCGGGATCCAAGATTGATTGTAAGAGTTCTTGACAATCAAAGGCCATGTTTTCCTAAGTCTCTTACATCACTTGGTGAAGACAAGCATTTAGTGTAATACTTTTTATTTTTATTCTTTTCGCACTTTTTATTTGGCTATGTATTAATGACTTTAATAACTAGTTTCTTATGTTGAAGTTGAATTTTCCTTATCATTTGTTCATGGTGTCATGGCATTATTTTACTATCTATATAAAATAAAAGATTTTCACCATTCATATCTCCACGGTCTATATGGAGATATGTTGGCTACCTGGTCGGGGGTTAAGGGAATGGTTTGTTAAGTGTCTTGCCTTGTTTAGTGTATAGATCCTTTAAGGACATGGGTCAAGTTTAGTAGGACCTCCTTCAATACCCACTGGTATTGGATGGCGGGGGTCCGAACTCCTTGATCCCCTCATATGTAAACTACTATTAAAACTTTAACCCGGCTATTTAGGATTGTATCCCTGCTGACTCAAACTACTTAGCCGAGGGTAACGTCACCTTCAAAAGAGGGGCCTACCACATTATGCATTAATAACTTAATTAATTATCTTTCAATAATCAAACCCTTTAGGATTGTATTCTTGCTGACTCAAACTACTGGGTTGAGGGTAACGTCACCTTCAAAAGAGGGGCCTACTACTATAACTAAGATAATCTCTTAAAAAGTGCAAAAGTGCGGAAATAATCAAAGGTTACACTAAAGGCGAGTCGGATCCAAGTGATTCATCTTGTCTATCTATTTTATTTTTATTTTTATTTTCAGCATTTTTAGCTAGTTTTATTTTCTTGTTTAAAAACATTTTTCTAAAGTTTTGATTTGATTAGACGTTGAGGATAAACCAGTACTAAAAGCTCTTGTTTCCTTGGACGACCTCGGTATCTTACCAACACTATACTACGCTCACGATGGGTGCACTTGCCCATATGTGTGTTTAGTGTTAGTAAATATCGTGTTTTTATAAATTTAAAACTTGAATAAAGTGTTAAAAATGGCTTAAAATATACATAAAAACTTATAACACACCGCACACATCAAGTTTTTGGTGCCGCTGCCGGGGACACAAGGATTTTAAGAAAGCTTAAAATTGACAGCCTAATCAGTTTTTCAAAACTTAAAAAAAAAACGCGTGCATTTTTCTGCATTTTAGTTAGTTTTTGCATTTACAGTAGCCTGAACATGGGGCCGTGCTCACTGAACACGCCCCGTGCTCCACAAAACCAGTAACCTTTATTAAAACGCCCAGATACAGATTCTGAACACGGGCCGTGCTCACTGAACACGGGGCCGTGTCCAGCCTCTGTTTCCGTTTTTGTTTTTGTTTTCTGGTCTTGAGACTCTGTTGTGGTCTGCTGAGTGATTCTTATGGATCAATACTCAGGAGGTTACAACTACACCTATGAGGAGGATGATTATAGGGAAGACTATTGCACCAATTGCGGTAACATTCACTCGGTAAAATATTATGACTTATTTTAACCATCCACTTCATACACCTACTATGAGGAGCTCAGGTACGAGCCATCAACTTCATACACATCCTATGAAGACCCAAGGTATGAACCTCCTCCCTCATACTCATATTTTGAAGAACCAAGGTATGAGCCTTCATACTCATACTTTGAGGATCCCAGATATGAGCCACTACCTTCGTATGCTTATTATGAGGAACCATGGCGTGAACAACCCACCTCATATGAGTATTATGAAGAACAAAGTTATGACCCTTATCCATCATATACTTACAATGAAGAACAATGGTGTGAACCATCTACTTCCTATGAGTATCATGAGGAACAAAGGATCGAACATCCGGATTCAAGCTTTGAGGATCCCGGTCCTTACTCTATCACCGACATAGCCGAAAGAATAATAGAACACATTAAAACTATCGAACGATGCATAAAAGAATCTCGCGCAAGGGAAGAGGAGTCCCGCGCAACAGAAGAATTAAATAAAAAAGAGATAGTTGAAAATGTAAAAATGGAAGAACAAATAAGTGAAAAACCGACACATGAGTTAAACAACGAAAAAGGTGAGTCCGACAACGTTAAATTTCAAGAAGAGTCTAATTTTGAAGACATTAATCTCTTGTCACCTTCTTTCGAAAATCATTGTTTAGTTCCCACTCATGCTAGGTATTTAAAAGAATTAAACACTAACACTAAAATTGACGAAACGGTAAGCATTAAGTTAACTAATGATCAAACTTCGCTAATAAAAGAAGACCCATTTGAAATTAACATTACACCGGTTGCATTTTTTTTTTCAAAATTCCTTTATTAGTAATATCACAATCGATAAAGATCTTTGTGTTAATATAATGCCAAACTATATTTTCAAAAAATTAAGTATTGGTGATTTTTCTCCACTTCAAATACCCATTTTTCTATCCAATCGGCAAGTAATAAAATCAAAAGGGATAGTTGAGGTTGTCTTGGTCCAAACCAACCAATTGGTAATCCCAACCGACTTTGTCATCCTTGATGACGCTCCTCTAGTATTGGGACGACCCTTTGTAAAAACCCACGAAGCTTTGAAAAACCGGAAGCACAACAATCTATCTATTCAATTAGGGGCATTTAAAAAGTGTGTCGATCTTGAGCATTCAATGAAATATCCATTCGGCAATAATGACCCCCTAATTGAAGATGAAGATGAACCACCCGATACAAGAGAAGAAATTGACCACTTTGTTGAAGAAGAGGTCGCCATAGAACAAACTTTTGTGGTTCTTGATCGAAATGAGCAACCAAATAAGGAGTCCCCTAAAGACCCACCTCTTGAGCTCAAAGAACTCCCAAAATGTTTAGAATATGCTTTTCTTGACAAGGATGGTAAATCACCTGTAATTATTTCGTCTAAATTAACTAGTTTAGAAAAATAAAAATTAACTTCACTTTTGAAAAAACAGAAAAATGCGATTGCTTGGAAGCTTATAGATATTAAAGGCATAAGTCCTTCCATGTGCACGCACAAAATTTTAATGAATGATGACTATAAATCGGTAATACAACCACAACGTAGAGTAAATCCAAATGTCCAAGAAGTGTTACTTGACGCCGGACTTATTTACGCTATCTCCGATAGTCCTTGGGTAAGTCCCGTCCAAGTAGTTCCAAAGAAAGGAGGTATGACGGTAGTAACTAATGAAAAGAATGAATTAATACCAACGAGAACCGTCACAGGATGGAAGGTGTGTATAGATTATCGTCGATTAAATGAGGCAACAAGGAAAGATCACTTTCCTTTACCTTTTATTGATCAAATGTTAGAAATGTTATCCAGTCACAAATTTTATTGTTTCTTAGATGGTTTTTCAGGTTACTTTCAAATTCTGATAGCACCCGATGACCAAGAAAAGACAACATTCACATGTTCCTACGGAACTTTTGCCTATCGACGCATGCCCTTTCGTCTATGTAATGCCCCCCGCAACCTTTCAACGTTGCATGGTGGCCATCTTCCATGACATGATAGAAAAGAAAATGGAAGTCTTCATGGATGACTTTCTATCTTTGGAGATTCATACGACCAATGCCTCGATAATCTTGAGCAAATTCTATCCCGATGTGAGGAAACTAACCTCGCCCTTAACTGGGAAAAGTGTCATTTCATGGTAACGGAGGGAATAGTACTCAGTCACAAGATCTCGAACGAGGAAATGGAGGTAGATCGAGCCAAAATAGACACTATTTCTCGATTACCACCCCATCCTCCGTTAGAGCTATCAGAAGTTTCCTAGGGCATGCCGGATTTTATAGACGATTTATCAAGGACATTTCTAAAATCTCAAGGCCTCTAACAAAATTACTTGAAAAAGATGCCCCTTTCATCTTTGACAAGGATTGCAATCAAGCATTTCTAACCCTAAAGGAAATGCTAGTCAATGCACCTATCATGATAGCGCCTGATTGGAATTTACCTTTTGAAATCATGTGTGATGCAAGTGACTTTGCAGTTGGAGCAGTCTTGGGACAAAGAAAAGATAAGCATTTTCACCCAATTAATTATGCTAGTAAAACACTTAACGATGCACAAGAAAATTACACAACAACAGAAAAGGAATTACTAGCCGTGGTATTTGCTTTTGATAAATTGCTTTCTTATCTTGTTCTTTCTAAAACAATAGTCTATACAGATCATGCAGCCATTCGATATCTCTTCAAGAAGCAGGATTCCAAACCACGTTTGATTCGGTGGATTCTACTCCTCCAAGAATTTGACATTGAAATAAAAGACAAAAGATGAGCAGAAAACACCGCAGCAGATCATCTTTCGCGCTTAGAAGACCCAGCTTTGGAGGCAACCAGGGACGAGCAAATCAATGAAAAATTTCCAACAGAGTCCCTGGAAATGGTGGAATACCGAGAAGAGCCATGGTACGCCGACTATGCTAACTATCTAGCTAGCGGTATAGTCGCAAAAGGTTGGCCACATCGTCAAAGAAAAAATTTATTTGCTGATGTAAAGCATTACTTTTGGGAAGGCCCTTATCTTTTCAAAATGTGTGCCGACCAACTCATCCAACGATGCGTACATGGTAGTGAAGTGAGGAGAATTCTCCGCCATTGTCATGAAGGTCCATATGAAGGACATCATGGTGCCACAAGTACCGCACGAAAGGTATTTGATTCAGGATTTTACTGGCTAACCATTTACAAAGGCGCCCAAAGTCTTGTCAAGACATGTGACGCTTGCCAAAGAACATGTAATATTTCTTCCAAAAACGAAATGCCCCAAAATGGCATTCTTGTTTGTGAAATTTTTTATGTGTGGTGACTCGACTTAATGGGACCTTCCCGCCATCAAAAGGAAACAAATATATACTTGTGGTTGTTGATTACTTGTCTAAATGGGCCGAGGCCGAGGCACTTCCAACCAACGATGCAAGAGTCGTGGTAAGATTTCTGAAAAGACTATTCTCTCGTTTTGGAACACCAAAGGCTTTAATAAGTGATAAAGTTACCCATTTTTGCAACCATCAACTTGAAAAAATCTTAACAAGGTATGGGGTCTATCACTGGGTTTCAACGGCATATCATCCTCAAACAAACGGACAAGCCGAAGTGACTAATAGAGGTTTAAAAAGAATACTTGAAAAAACCGTAGGGTTAAATAGAAAAGAATGGGCCGACAAATTAGACGATGCTTTATGGGCTTTTCGAACTGCTTATAAAACAACAATAGGTACAACCCCATATAAGCTCGTCTACGGAAAAAGTTGTCACTTGCTAGTAGAAATATCTCACAAGGCCTACTGGGCAATTAAAAATGTAAATTTACACTTAGAAGTTGCCGGTAAAAATCGATTTTTCCAATTAAACGAATTAGACGAATTAAGGAACTATGCATATTCTAACTCCAAAATTTATAAGGAAAGAATGAAAAATGTGACACCTATGCCTTCACGGCCCTCAAACAAATACCAAACCACTGAAATATTGTATTTCATACTTGGGATTTGTAAAAATATGTGTATCATTTGCACATATCAATTCTTGTTCAATTTCGGGCTTTAACTCGCTTTCTGGAAGGTTATACGCGCACTGATGCGTAAATATAACCAATTCAATGCAACGAACACTCTGGAATAGTGACATAGGCTTAACATACCTTAAATAACCTTTACATAACTTAGAAATAAGTTTTGGAAGGTTTGGTGTGCCGAAATCAAGTTTATTCGCTTACAGGGACTAAATTCGACAAACTACGAAAGTATGTCGATTAGTACTGTAACGGACATTCTGAAACATGGCCATAAGTTAAACACACCCTAAATATCCTTTACATAGCTTAGAAATAGGCTTTGAGGGGTTCGGTGTGCTAAAATAAACTTTATGCTCAATCAGGGACTAAAAGCGTCAAAAAGTGCACAAGTTTGCACTTTCGCGCATATCTTACGTTCTGAATACATCCGGACATCCAAAAATTTATTTAAGCACTAAAATATTTTATTTTAGTGTTTGGTATAAGAAAAATCCATTCGTCGCGCAATTTGGATCGTACACGCGTCCGTTACGACTTCCGTCGTAATTAACCGAACAACGCAACCGTACGGCCAAACGAACCGACATCCGGCATATTTTTGAGCACATTATAAGTTCCCTATACTTTAACTTCATTTTAGAGCTTTGAAATGGGGTTAACGGGCCTTAAACGTGTCGGAAATGACTTAAATGCATGACAGGGACTAAAATTGTAATTCTGCCAAAGTTGTTACCTTGCGCACCTCAACACTCTGAGTGTTGAGGTCCGTAAGCAAGTGCCAGATAGCAGAATTTTGTTTCCAGCTTGATCCAGCTGTTGGGCACCTTTGCACATGGGTTTTGGGTTTTTATGGGCTGGTTTGTGTGCCCATCAAGGTACCAAATCAGAATGTGGCAAGTGTACGACTTAGATCGTGCCCCCTTCTCCAAGAAACGATCTTAACGGCTCTACATTTCCTATAAATACCCCCTCCATAGTTCTTTTGCAAACCCACACATTTGAATCTGATTCAAGCTCTCTAAGTGGAAGTTTATATGCTTCCTACCTGAGAGTGAATCGGGTCAAATACTTGCGGGGACCTTTTGTAAGTGTTCCTTCGTTCTTTTTATTCGTTTTAGCGTTAAAGTCAAACTGCGTTTGACTTTCTGCATTGACCAGTTTATGGTCAATGCGAAGTTCGTTTGAACTTCATAACATGAGCGTAATCACAATGGTTAAAGTCCCTAGTGACTATACCTACTGATTACCACGTTATCTAGGCTCAGTGACGAGTCGTAGTTTCGGCCAAAATGCGTATTCTCGCGTATTTTGTAACCAAACTACTTGTGAGTATCAAGACCGTTTGTTTTGATACCAAAACCTGTTTTCTAACTTAACTAAACATGTTTTAGCATGTTTAGCTCGTCACTTTTAGATTTGTGCTTGTCTAGGGTCGTAAGGGTAAACGATCTAATCAATCGCTTATACTTTCGAACCCGACCCGTTTGGTCGATCATTAGGATCCGACCAAACATATTAGGTGACCATAGTTGTATAGCGAATAACCTTCCGAGGTTATACCTTATGGTCACATCGTTTAAGTAGTTGTATGATAAGTAGTCCTTATGCCTTAGGAAAATTACCAAAATACCCTTTTTATGCCAAATCTCATTTTAAGCATATGTAACCCAAATTTTGACATCTAAACTGATTTAGCAACAATATTAGACATGTTAAGGCATATTTTACTTGTCATAGGACTAGTTAAGCGTTCCGAGCGCGTTTTACGCGAACGACGAGTTAAAGTAGCATAAGCTACGTAGACGGGTCGTAATGGGTCAAAAGCACTTAGGTTAGGTTTCATTTTAGTATGTAGGCTTTGTTAAACCATATCATATGAGTTCCAATACTAATTTGGTTTACAAAACCTCCTACTATCAAATCTTTCGATTTTGGTCCGGTTATTAATATAGTTACCTATACTAGGTGACGTTTGAATCCGTGATCTTCTAACCTTGCTTGGTGGATATCTAGAATCTATTGAGCAATCTCAAGTGAGTACATAGACCCCTCTTTTATTGTTTTTCAAAACATTTTGGGGTGAAACACATGTGCCTACTTGTTATTTTCATGTTTTCCATGTTTTCATATCATATACTTGTTATGTTCATTAGTACATTATTAGTACATGATTTCATTGTGTTTTTGCTATGTATGTCCTTTGTAGCATACTTAGTACATTGTTTTACATGACATTTTATGCTATGTATGTTCATTTAGCGCATACTTAGTACATTGTTTTCATTACATTCCACGCTATGTATGTCTATTTAGTGCATACCTAGTGCATTGTTTTACATTACTTTTTCATGCTATGTATGTTCATCATACTTAGTACATTTGCTTTACATTGCATCTCTGTTGCATATGTTCCAGTAACATATGGACACGTTATTTTACATCTCTACCTTGTATGTTTACTTAGCATACTAGGTACATTATTTTCATCACATGCTTACATTTTGATATGACATTTGGTTTGTTTAAATGGGACCATATACATTCATTAACATTAGCTACGCCGCTCGTTAGTAGGTAATGGTACCATAGGAATTGACAACTCCCGTTCCTAAAGTCCTAGGTTTGTTTGGACGGATGGAATGACCGAATTCGATTAAGACATAAGACAGATAGTCCTTTCATTTGTTTAAGGGTTTATCGCCACAGTCACAAGGCTTGAATGTATGCATTTTCACAATACCGCATAAATGTTTGTATTCAGTATAGCATGCATTTCCACAAAGCATAGCATTGATTTAAACCGCCGTTTTACTTCAATACATTGTTTTGTGCATTTTTACCTATGGCTCAGTGGATATATGTTTATATATATATTTCACTTGCCATACATGACATTTTGTTTATACATTACATAATTGACATTTGACATAGACATTTTGACATTGATATACCTATTTCATAGACTGTATTTTGACATAAACATTTTGACATTGTTTACATGAAGACATTTTGACATGGTTTACACAAATACATTTGACATAGACATTTTGATATTGATATACACATTTCATGGACTATATTTGACATAAACATTTTGACATGGTTTACACAAAGACATTTGACAAATGGTTTAGACATGGGCAATTTACATTGGTGGTTTGTTAGGTAAGTGGTTTGAGTAACGAGGCGTGTGTAATATGATACAAGCATGGTGGATACGCCGCTGGTACTTCCTATATATAAGTGCTTGTATGGTATTACATATCGTAGCGTTATTTGAATCATTTCAGTTTAGACATATAACATTTTTATACAAATAACATACTTTTCACAAGACATTGTTTTACAAACAACTTCTCTTATACAAACTCATTTTACTTGGTTATTCATTTAATCTTACATTATTCTTTTACATATCATTGTTTTTCAAATGATTTATAAAACAAAACATTTTACAAGGATCATGACTGGCTTTTGTTAAACAACCTTTTTCTAAACTTATAAGTCATGAATCCTATTTTCATAAAACCTATGTACTCGCCGGCATTTTTATGCTGACGTACCTATTTTCACATGTGTTTCAGGAAATGATGCATAGGATTGATCAAGATACACATAGGCGGACTTGGGCCTTAGTGACAATAAAAGATGGAAGACTAGTTAATTTTGTTATACTTCTTTGTTTGTTAAGACATTGTAACTCTTTTAATCAATAAAACAATATTTCGATTTTCCATGTGTTACGAAACAATGATTCAGTTACAACACTCCCCGACGATTCCGCCACGTTTTGTTGTTTTACGTGGTCGGGGTGTGACAGAAGAGTTGGTATCAGAGCTCATGGTTATAGGGAATTAGGTTATTAGTAATGCTTTGACCTAGTCTATAACCTTCCTAGGACCCTAACGCAAGTTTACTTGTGTTTAGTCATAAAACAATACCGTCACCTATCCTTAGGCGACAACCATAACATGAACACAATTTTCAAATCCGCTTTGAAAATCAATCATTTGTTCTAGGATGATTTATTGTAAGGTTTTGAACGTTCAAAGTTTTCAAAATCTCGTCAAAGTTTGGGTCTTTTTAATGTGAACACGTGCAAACTGGAAGAGTGAATGCCTGTACTCTGAGTTTTCTGTCTAAGGCTAGAGTGTTCGTACAAATCCGCAGTATCGGACCCGTCACTCTTACTTGGGAACTCTTGGGGTGAGTGTTCACTTATAGGCAAGCATGTCTTCAGTGATACATTAATATGACCTATTTACTTTAATTAGTCACCGTCTCATTTGTTTGCCTTAGGTAACAAACAAATGATCGCAAATTCTATGCGTTGCCATTTTTTTTGATTTTCCGATAACATTTCACTTGTTTCTTCCTATGTCTTTCATTTTCTTCAAGAATGTCTCTTCCTCTCAGCAACGGTCAAATGTCCGAGCAAACAGCCAAATTTGCCCAGCAAATAGGTGAAGTGATTTTGAAGACTGTGGATTTAGGCATTGCCATGTCTCGTCTCAACAATGAAGCCACTCAAGAGTCACCGAAGGAAGCAGAAGTCAAGCCTGCACCAAAATCAAGGAAGCATAAGGCTTCAAGGAAAACCGCAGCAGTTACACCTAATCAAGCAGGACCTAACCAAGTGGCAAGGCTACCAGCTAGGAAGCCGTACTTTGGAACTGCCCCATGGTGCAAACGATGCAACCGTCATCATTCAAACCTCACGCCCTGCTCCAAATGTACCTACTGTGGACGGCGAGGACATTTGGTTAACATATGCCGCTTTGCTATCCAAAACAAAGCTGTTATAAACCTTGTTGCGGCTCAACCTCCTGCTAGGAAACCTTATGCCGGTACTGCACTGATGTGCAACAAGTGTTATGTACCTCACAAAGCTTACCTACAGTGTCGTCTGTGTGCTTCATGGGGACGACTCGGTCACCTGGCAAATGCTTGTCTTTTCAACACAATCCAAGGTGGTCCAAACCAACCCCAAGTCAACCCTACTCAAGCTCGTTTACCGTCTGGTACTTGGTGCAACTACGGCGAGATGAGCTATTTCAGGAACAAGTGAACAAAGATTGTGAATGCAAATATGACCCATGGATGAGCATTTGGCTGAGTATAAGATGTTGCTGTTTTAATCTTATGCTTTTATTTCTTTGTTTTTCTTGTAATGTGATACAATCAATTTTGTTTATAAATAAATTGTTGTTCACAATTCTGATATACAAGTGTAGTTACATATGTGTATGGCGTTTCCCTATAATACCTGCATTAAGGAACTATGTTCTTTACAAACTACTCTTGTGATTCTCCCTTTCAAGTGATCGCTCATGATTTCCTCGAAAAATTTTAAGTACTAGTTTCATATTAAGATACGAAGTACAGAAAATAAAGTGACATTATGAGTAATCATGCTCCTGCACATCTGTGCCTTAGAATCCTTGGTTAGATAACTAAGGGTATTTTCAAATCTCATACCCATTACATTTTGATTTTTCAACATGCATAACATAAGTTTCCAAAAACAACCTCCATGATTTCAAAAGCATTGTCTATGTTTTCAAAACAACCTTCATGATTTCAAAATGTTATTAATACAGTATAATTACTTATATCAAGTGCATTATTTCAAAAGCATCAATCATGTTTTAAAAAAAAAACCTTATACATAATTTCAAAAATTCATCTCGCATGATTTTAAAACATTTTTATATATATACTTACCTAATACATCTACTTTATGATTTCAAAAGTATTATATATAAGGTTTCAAAAACATTAAACACATTTTTAAAAGAAACCCCATGCATAGTTTTCAAAAACATTTTTCTCATACATTAACTAAACCTTCAAATTCTGCTTCATGTGTCACCTTGACATATCCAGCATCTCAACTTCATAAGCATTTTACTTCATGTTTTGACTTAAGCACATCCAGTGCAAGGTTTCAAAACATCTTCAACTTTTAAAATCCATATGGGATCTTTTATCCCTACAATTAGATCCTTGTGGATAATTATCATTCAAATCAGAGTCCTTAATTGGATTCCTTGTGTACCTTAATTCGAACATTTCGGTTCCTTATAATCGAAATCGAATTTTCTCTTTAAAATCTTTCTATCTTTATAGTTAGATTCTTGGAAATATTTAAAGCACAATCCACTGATTGGATACCTGGTGTGCTTTGAATACATGTGCACAATTAACAGAACAAATTAACTAAATGATAACAAATCAAGTTAAACAATTTTGTGGTTATGTGGTTATGTGTTTTGTGTTTTTTTATGCTTTTTGTGTTTTTGTATACTCTGGATATTCGTTATCCAAATCCTCGTAGAACCTTTCATATCTTCATATGAGGGATTCGTAGTAGGATATTCAAAAAGGTACTACCTTATATCCTTATTGGGCTTCTACATGATAGTCAAGACCCTTGGGTTATATAGTACCATTCCATCTTTCAAATAGACCCTTTTAGTGGTCTAGTCAAAAAGATTGATTCAGAATCTGGTTAAGAACGGCACGTGGTGGTATAGACTCCTTGGTAATCCATTTAAATCATTTATTGATTTAATTAAAAGGACCCTATGGTGATCTAGTCACAATCATCACAAGTTCGTTCATTATTTTCTTCCCCTACACATTATAAGATGCACTACGTGACTATGCAAGGAATTACGTAATTATGGATGCATACATAATTGCGAAGTTCAGTGCACGGAAACCGCAGTAAGACTTATTATGTGTAAGAACCGATAGTGGCAACCATAACGGAATGTGAACAATGTAATAGAGGTACGGTGGACGCACCAATAACACTTTATATACTTGTATATAGGTGTCCCTCTCACATTGCAAGCATGATGTTATTTAAAGTTACTATAAGTTCAGAACTCTAACCAGTGTTGTTTGATCTTTTCAACTTCATGTTTCAAGCTCTCACAAGTTTCCTCTAAATAAATTTCGGGACGAAATTTCCTGAAGTAGGGGAGACTGTGACACCTGTGCCTTCACGGCCCTCAAACAAATACCAAACCAATGAAATATTGTATTTCATAGTTGGGATTTGTAAAAATATGTGTATCATTTGCACATATCAATTCTTGTTTAATTTCGGGCTTTAAATCGCTTTCTGGAAGGTTATACGCGCACTGATGCGTAAATATAACCAATTCAATGCAACGAACACTCTGGAATAGTGACATAGGCTTAACATACCTTAAATAACCTTTACATAACTTAGAAATAAGTTTTGGAAGGTTTGGTGTGCCGAAATCAAGTTTATTCGCTTACAGGGACTAAATTCGACAAACTGCGAAAGTATGTCGATTCGTACTGTAACGGACATTCCGGAACATGGCCATAAGTTAAACACACCCTAAATATCCTTTACATAGCTTAGAAATAGGCTTTGAGGGGTTCGGTTTGCTAAAATAAACTTTATGCTCATTCAGGGACTAAAAGCGTCAAAAAATGCACAAGTTTGCACTTTCGCGCATATCTTACGTTCTGAATACATCCAAACATCCAAAAATTTATTTAAGCACTAAAATATTTTATTTTAGTATTTGGCATAAGAAAAATCCATTTGTCGCGCAATTTGGATCGTGCACGCGTCCGTTACGACTTCCGTCGTAATTAACCGAACAACGCAATCGTACGGCCAAACGAACCGACATCCGGCATATTTTTGAGCACATTATAAGTTCCCTATACTTTAAATTCATTTTAGAGCTTTGAAATAGGGTTAACGGGCCTTAAACGTGTCGGAAATGACTTAAATGCATGACAGGGACTAAAATTGTAATTCTGCCAAAGTTGTTACCTTGTGCACCTCAACACTCTGAGTGTTGAGGTCCGTAAGCAAGTTCCAGACAGCAGAATTTTGTTTCCAGCTTGATCCAGCTGTTGGGCACCTTTGCACATGGTTTTTGGGTTTCGATGGGCTTGTTTGTGTGCCCATCAAGGTACCAAATCAGAATGTGGCAAGTGTACGGCTTAGATCGTGCCCCCTTCTCCAAGAAACGATCTTAACGGCTCTACATTTCCTATAAATACCCCCTCCATAGTTCTTTTGCAAACCCACACATTTGAATCTGATTCAAGCTCTCTAAGTGGAAGTTTATATGCTTCCTACCTGAGAGTGAATCGGGTCAAATACTTGCGGGGACCTTTTGTAAGTGTTCCTTCGTTCTTTTTATTCGTTTTAGCGTTAAAGTCAAACTGCGTTTGACTTTCTGCATTGACCAGTTTATGGTCAATGCGAAGTTCGTTTGAACTTCATAACGTGAGCGTAATCACAATGGTTAAAGTCCCTAGTGACTATACCTACTGATTACCACGTTATCTAGGCTCAGTGACGAGTCGTAGTTTCGGCCAAAATGCGTATTCTCGCGTATTTTGTAACCAAACTACTTGTGAGTATCAAAACCGTTTATTTTGATACCAAAACCTGTTTTCTAACTTAACTAAACATGTTTTAGCATGTTTAGCTCGTCACTTTTAGATTTGTGATTGTCTAGGGTCGTAAGGGTAAGCGATCTAATCAATCGCTTATACTTTCGAACCCGACCCGTTTGGTCGATCATTAGGATCCGACCAAACATATTACGTGACCATAGTTGTATAGCGAATAACCTTCCGAGGTTATACCTTATGGTCACATCGTTTAAGTAGTTGTATGATAAGTAGTCCTTATGCCTTAGGAAAATTACCAAAATACCCTTTTTATGCCAAATTTCATTTTAAGCATATGTAACCCAAATTTTGACATCTAAACTGATTTAGCAACAATATTAGACATGTTAAGGCATATTTTACTTGTCATAGGACTAGTTAAGCGTTCCGAGCGCGTTTTACGCGAACGACGAGTTAAAGTAGCATAAGCTACCTAGACGGGTCGTAATGGGTCAAAAGCACTTAGGTTAGGTTTCATTTTAGTATGTAGGCTTTGTTAAACCATATCATATGAGTTCCAATACTCATTTGGTTTACAAAACCTCCTACTATCAAATCTTTCGATTTTGGTCCGGTTATTAATATAGTTACCTATACTAGGTGACGTTTGAATCCGTGATCTTCTAACCTTGCTTGGTGGATATCTAGAATCTATTGAGCAATCTCAAGTGAGTACATAGACCCCTCTTTTATTGTTTTTCAAAACATTTTGGGGTGAAACACATGTGCCTACTTGTTATTTTCATGTTTTCCATGTTTTCATATCATATACTTGTTATGTTCATTAGTACATTATTAGTACATGATTTCATTGTGTTTTTGCTATGTATGTCCTTTGTAGCATACTTAGTACATTGTTTTACATGACATTTTATGCTATATATGTTCATTTAGCGCATACTTAGTACATTGTTTTCATTACATTTCACGCTATGTATGTCTATTTAGTGCATACCTAGTGCATTGTTTTACATTACTTTTTCATGCTATGTATGTTCATCATACTTAGTACATTTGCTTTACATTGCATCTCTGTTGCATATGTTCCAGTAACATATGGACACATTATTTTACATCTCTACCTTGTATGTTTACTTAGCATACTAGGTACATTATTTTCATCACATGCTTACATTTTGATATGACATTTGGTTTGTTTAAATGGGGCCATATACATTCATTAACATTAGCTACGCCGCTTGTTAGTAGGTAATGGTACCATAGGAATTGACAACTCCCGTTCCTAAAGTCCTAGGTTTGTTTGGACGGATGGAATGACCGAATTCGATTAAGACATAAGACAGATAGTCCTTTCATTTGTTTAAGAGTTTATCACCACAGTCACAAGGCTTGAATGTATGCATTTTCACAATACCGCATAAATGTTTGTATTCAGTATAGCATGCATTTCCACAAAGCATAGCATTGATTTAAACCACGTTGTACTTCAATACATTGTTTTGTGAATTTTTACCTATGGCTCAGTGGATATATGTTTATATATATATTTCACTTGCCATACATGACATTTTGTTTATACATTACATATTTGACATAGACATTTTGACATTGATATACCTATTTCATAGACTGTATTTTGACATAAACATTTTGACATTGTTTACACAAAGACATTTTGACATGGTTTACACAAAGACATTTGACATAGACATTTTGATATTGATATACACATTTCATGGACTATATTTGACATAAACATTTTGACATGGTTTACACAAAGACATTTGACAAATGGTTTAGACATGGGCAATTTACATTGGTGGTTTGTTAGGTAAGTGGTTTGAGTAACGAGGCGTGTGTAATATGATACAAGCATGGTGGATACGCCGCTGGTACTTCCTATATATAAGTGCTTGTATGGTATTACATATCGTAGCGTTATTTGAATCATTTCAGTTTAGACATATAACATTTTTATACAAATAACATACTTTTCACAAGACATTGTTTTACAAACAACTTCTCTTATACAAAGTCATTTTACTTGGTTATTCATTTAATCTTACATTATTCTTTTACATATCACCGTTTTTCAAATGATTTATAAAACAAAACATTTTACAAGGATCATGACTGGCCTTTGTTAAACAACCTTTTTCTAAACTTATAAGTCATGAATCCTATTTTCACAAAACCTATGTACTCGCCGGCATTTTTATGCTGACATACCTATTTTTACATGTGTTTCAGGAAATGATGCATAGGATTGATCAAGATACACATAGGCGGACTTGGGCCTTAGTGACAATAAAAGATGGAAGACTAGTTAATTTTGTTATACTTCTTTGTTTGTTAAGACATTGTAACTCTTTTAATCAATAAAACAATATTTCGATTTTCCATGTGTTATGAAACAATGATTCTGTTACAACACTCCCCGACGATTCCGCCACGTTTTGTTGTTTTACGTGGTCGGGGTGTGACAGAAAATTTGCATGATAAACACATTAAACCTAATGAATTTCGAATAGGAGATCAGGTTCTATTGTTTAATTCACGACTTTGATTATTTCCTGGTAAATTAAAGTCTAGGTGGTCTGGACCTTTTTCCATCACCCATATTTTCTAACACGGTGCAGTCGAAATTAAATCTCGGAATGGAGTTCCGTTCAAAGTCAATGGCCAACGACAGAAGCTCTATCAAGGATTCATTGAGGATGAGGAGGAAAAAATCTCGCTTCAAATGGTCGAAGAATGACACAAAGGTTCAAGCATCAACATCATACCTGGTAAGTTACGAACAATCGGGAAAACATCTGAATCGGTAAGATCTCTAAACCAAGTTTTGGGAAACAGGGTACTCACACGAGCACTAAAAAAAAGTTTCAAACTTGCCCGCCCACAGGGCCGTGTTCGCGCAACTGTCGGGATAAAACTCTCTGGTTCCAGCGATTTTTCTGCAAGGTTTCGACGTCTCCCCTACTTCTAACAACATCAAGGTATGATTCTATCATCATTAGTAGTTAGATTAAGCACTTTCATGTAGTTTAAACACCAAAAATTTAGGGAAAAATCTAGGGTCTTCAGCTTGAACCGAATCGAACCTCAAATTTCTGCATAAATTTGTTAGCAGTAGTTTAGATTCATGTTATAGGAAGTAAAATGTTAGTGCATATGTCTGTCGACTTCGTCTTGTATCGAGTCTTGTTTTAGAATAGATAGATCAGGGCACGAAATACGAGAAACTTGTGTTTATGGCTATTTCGCACGAAGTGAGATGTTGGTTATTTAGCACGAAATGACATAGTCATTTCGCACGAAATGAACTGGTCATTTCGTTCGAGTCATTTCGTGTGAAGTTGATTTCGCATGAGCTATTTCGTGAGAAATCAGTCAGCCTATAAATATGTGTCTTGACTTGTCATTTGTAACTTTCCGGTTTCAAAGTCGAAATGCTGCCGAAGTGTCTACTCGCTGTAAATCTTTGTTATATCAATCAAAAGACAGTTTAAAGTGAATTGCAAGCTGAATTACCTTAATACGTTTGTTTCCACCTCTCGTATTGAGCAAAAACTCTTCTGGACGACTCATTAAGGTTGCACAACGATCCTACAAGTGGTATCAGAGCTCAGGAGGAAGAGTTCTTACCTTTTCAGCTTCAATTTCTGATTTCTACACCTTCTTTTCAAAATTAAACAAGTTTTCATGGATAAAATGGATTGATTTTCACACATTTTATGCGAAACTGTGTTTTAACAAAGCCTTGAAAGAATTAGATCTAAAATTAGACTAAAACCTGCTCAATTTGACAAAAACATGGCCGAATTGATGACATCAGCAACATTTCGCACGGAATAGTATCTGTTTCATCCATTTCATACGAAATACCACACTCATTTCGCACGAAATAGCTTGGATTACTTCCATTTCGTACGAAAAGGGCATTTCTCTTGAAACTTCACATCAGAATTTTCATTTCGTACGAAATCAGCTTATTTCGTACCAAGTTGTCATTTTGTTTGAACTGTTTCGCACGAAATCAATATTTCGTTTGAGAGTGTCATTTCGCACCAAAAGTTCATTTCGTGTGAACAATTCATTTCGCTTGAAGAGGTTATTTCGTTTGAATAGACAAAGTTGGTGAACTTTTAGAAACCGAATCATGGAAGAAGAATTTTACAACGCCTTTGCTACTCCGATTACCATTGCATAACACACAATGTTAGAAAACGAAACGGGCACCATGCAAAAACCGCCAAAGCTCATGAATATTGAGGAGTATAAGGGTTGGGAGGAATGATTCGAAAATTGGGTTCAATCAAATTATTTGGATGCTTGGGAATGTGTTGAAACAAAATATGTTAGACCGGTGAATGATGATGAAGAGGTTATTTCAATTAAAGATTTAAGTGCTGAAGAGAAAAAGAAATACAAAGATGAAAAGATGATGACGAGTCTTTTGCATCAAGCTGTTAAGGAAGATATCTTGGTTTTATTGCAACACAATGGAACTGCATATTCAATCTGGAAAGCATTAAAATCAAAGTTTGTTGGAAGTAAAGAAATGATCAAGAATAAAAAATCACTTTTGAAAAACGAGTTCGATTTATTTCGTGGCTTGAGAACTGAAAGCACTAAGCAGATCATCGAAAGATATTGCAATCTTTTAGTTAACATGAAGAGGGTGAGCATCACAAAAGATAATGAAGAATTGATTGAAAAGCTGGCTGATGCATTGCCACATGAAACTTGGGGCACATATCTTATGATGTTGAGAAATAAAAAAGATTTTGGGAATCTAACATTGGGAAAGTTCATTGAAAAACTTGAAGCTCAAGGGATGGAACAAAGGAAGATATCTATAATGAAGGATTTTGATGGTGAACAAGATATTGGGCTTTATTACAAAGGAGGTATAAATGATAAGACCAACATGTCACCAAATATTGAAACTGCATTTAATGCTAAAAGTTCTTCTGGAGGGTTTTCTCACGGATCAAACAGCAAAACGGGATTTTCTTCATATCCACAATTTGATCCAAATTTTTCCACAACAAAGAATGGCAAAGTTCTACAATGCAACATTTCACTAAATCCTGAAAAAGATCATAATTATTCAGAAGAAGTTGCAAAAAGTCACATGTCTTTGTTAGTGACTGTATTAGAGTCGTATGGGAGTTTAGTAGCAGGAAGGATCGAAAATCCAATGTTGACAAAAGAGGATTACAATCAAATTGGTGCTGAAGAGATGGAATTAATGGACATAAAATGGTGTATGGCAAGTGTGTTGAGAAGAGCTGAGAAATTTAAACAAATCACTGGAAGAGATGACTTCCGTGATGAAAATGTTTCTACTTTAGGGTTTGATAAATCTAAAGTTACTTGTTTTCGTTGCAGGGAAAAAGGAAATTTCAAGAGAGAATGCACAAATCGCGAAGCAAGTGGAGCTCAAAATCCGTTCAACAATAATGATTACTATCAGAAAGCGATCTATAATCAAGTTGCTCAACAATCAGATCAACAACAACCACAAACTGCTCATGCTAAGAAGGAGATTGAAGAATCAAAGAAAGCATATTTGATGAGCAAATTGATCAATCAAGATGATGAAAGATTACCAGAAGGTTTTAGCTGGGACAATTACTGTCCTGATAAAGAATTCTTGGCTAAAGATTTTGTTGCTCGAGTTGCTGAAGACAGTGATAATGATAATGATTATTATGCAAACAGAATGAAAGAGCACTTAAGAATGCTAGAAGAGAGTGACAGTGATGATGGAAAAGTTCGAAAGAAAAAGAATAAAGTTAAAAAACAAGTTAGCAGTGATGATGAAGAAGTTCTTGTGATAAAGAAAAAGGTAAAAGAAGTTCCAGCTTTCACAGTTGAAGCAGAAGCTGATGCAAGAAAAATTCCTGTTAAATACGAAACATGTGAAGCAGTGAAGAAGCAAAACAGTACTTTGATTCATAACATGAACAGATTGAAAGAATCCTATGATGTTCTAAACAAAGCTATGAATCAATACAATCAGTCAAGCAGTGAACAAGCAACAGCAATGAAGACACTTCAAGGAGCTTTCATGACAAAGCAGAAAATCGTCAATAATTACATTGAGAAGTGTGTTGTGTTGGAACAGAAACTGGAAACTCAGAGAATTGAAACAAAAAGACTAAACAGGTTATTAAAAAGTTACTCGTGTACTTCTTATGTTATTGACAGGATTTATCCAACAGTTGAAGGCATGAAGGCGTTTGAAGAAGAGGATACTGAAGAAAAGCATTCTGGTAAGAAACCTAGTGCCAGTTATACAAAGTGTCCGCCTCCGCTTGAAAATGGATATTCTCCACGAAATCCTAATTCGGAAAGATTAAAAAAGGCAACAAATTTACAGTGGGAATCTGAACCATCAGATAATTTGCCAGACAATATTGATATCACTTTCACTTCATCGGATACTGATCATGAGTCAGAGTTAATAAAGAAAGTGGTCGATCAGGTGTTGGATAAAGATGAAACCGAGGATTCAAAGTCGGAGTCAAATTCAGAGTCAAAGTCTGTAACTTCAAGTCCTACAGTCAAAAAGAGCAAACGGGTTTACAATAAATAGTTTTTGTTATCAAAATCTAATTTGAATGATGAAACATTCAAAGTAGCTTATACTTTGAATGATTCTGACAAATTATATTCTGATGAAGAATTTCCAATAAGAGGTGTTAAAACTGAAATGATTAAAAGGGTTTTCAAAGTAACAGAAATTAATATTTCTGAAATAAAAGATGTAAATCTTTCTGTAAAACCTAAAAAGTACACCTCAAGAGATCAACAGAGGTTAAACAAGAAAAAGGGTTACAGTTCTGGTTCTAGTTTTCAAAAGAAACCAAACCATAACGGTAATTTCAAAAGGAAATGTCTCGGTTTTATTCCACCGAAAAATCATAAAAATGAGAAAACTTATAAACCAAAAACTGTTTTTGTTTCAGGAACATCATCTGAAGAAGAAAAAGAGCAATTGTAAAGAAAGCAAACAAACAAAGAATTCCTTGCTAAAAAGCAAGAAGAAATGAAGAAAGAAGTTGCTCGGAAAAAGGAAATGAGAACCTGTTTTCAATGCAAAATAGTTGGTCATATTGCCAGGAATTGTCAAAAGGCAATCCATACAAAACAGGGAGTTTCTCGTAAACTGAAAGAAAAGGTGGTTGAAAATGAACCACCAACCAAACCTTTTATAGTTTTCAAAAATTCAAAGTTTGAGGTTGGTGAATGTTCAAAAGGTTTTTACAAAAGAAAAGTAAATCTTGACAACCAAAAGTGGGTCGTTAAGAAATCTGATAAAAGTTCTAGCAATGATTCTGATTCATCAAAATCAGATGAGCTATTTTCTGGTGATGAATTTGATTTCATAAAGTCAGAGGAGCCACAGGTTGAGAAAAAGGCTGAAAATTCGGTTCCGCCAATGGATGATGCAAATTTTCCACCATTGCGAGCTGAAAATTTTAGACAAAAAGTTGGAAAAGTTGAGATTTCAAATCAATTTTCTTTCTGAAAAGAAAGAATTTGATGTTGAAAAAGCCTTTAACCCCACAGTTAAAAATATTTTTGGAAAAATGGTTAATGGGAAGGTCAAAGGGGTAAAGGAATTATATGAGAAGAAAACGAAGAGACCAGGTGAAGATGGGTCATCCCAGGTTGGTAACTGGGATAGAACCTATTATGATTAAACTCTGGACTTGCCAGAGCTCCCTTGTTGGTAATCGTGGAGCAGGAATAGGCATCTTTCTTGAATTTTGTGTGTTTGTGAAAACTTACAAGTGGTGAATCAGGGACATTAAGTTGTACTTGATTTCCAACAAGTGGTATTTGTTGATAGAACTTAAAACTGTTATATTTTTCAAAAGGTTGAAGATGAAAGAACAAGGTATTGAATTAATCCCCTAACTTACAAGTGGTTTTATGAAATCAGCAAAACTTATTTTCTAGAAAAACCATTTTGATTAAAACAAACTGAAGTGTTTTGAAATCTTAAAGGGAAAATAGTTTGTTGAAAGGGGGAGTTCTGATTGTTTATGCCAAGTGAATGGAGATTTGAAGCAATTCACAACGGTTGTCACTGTATTTTGTACAGTTTGTTTTCAAATTTTTCTTTAAATGGTTTTTATTTTTAGGGGGAGTAAGAAATTTTCAGGAAATCCAAAACATTAGAAAATTTGAAAAAGTCAAAAACATGATAAAATTCAATATGAGCTTTGTTGTGAAAAGAGGAAATGATAGTACATCAGTAGACAATCACAGCATGCTAAAGAATTGGAAAGTCAAAATGTGATAAACGGTATCACTGATGATATGCCAGTAGGTTTTTACACATTTAGTAGATTGTGTTCGAGATATAAACCTAAATTTCAAACTTACTTATCTCGTGGGGAACATCTCTCGGATATATGGGTAACCCCCGAAATCTTGTTTGAAAGATCCCTCTTTCTGAGATACTAGGTCTTTATGCTTAGTGATATCTGGGGTATTATCCTGGGACTTCTGATTTTGCGGAAGCAATGGCCTAGTCCCTATATAATACTTTTCACTTTCTTGAAAAATAGCACCCCCCTCAGCATAAAAAATGATAAAACATTGCAAAATGCTAATCATGTGCTGTTGAAGAAAAGATTCTCTAAAGGGAACACACCTAAAGTCGAAGCCATCATCTCTCTGATTTTGCGAAAGCAATAGCCTGAGCTCTCATGGCCCTCGCATTTAACCCTTTACATATATCATCTAGGTATACTCACCTGTAAGACTGAATATTGGGATCTGGATACGGGAGTATATTCTGAGGTGGGACACACGAATAAGTTCAAGTGCTTAAAACATTAATCTCGTATCTCGAAATAGTTGAAGTTTGTGTGAAAATTTAAGTGGATCAGTCTACTGACAATCTAAGTGAATGTTTAGAGCTTAAAATGTTTAAAGCTTAACGGTGTTAGTGATTTGTCTCAAAAACTGGTATGATCCTCTTACACAAACTCACAAAAATATTGTTTGTAAATATTTCTTTACTGCAATTTCTTTGATAAAAAATCAAAAAAGATTTTTAGTGTGTTTTAGCATAAAATTTTGAAAAATTCAAAAAGATTTTCGACAACGGATGTTGAAGAGCTGATTTTCAAAATTCCGAGTGCTAAACATGACGACAAAAGGTTTGGGAGAGTTTGTTTGAGATGAAAAATTGTTTGAAAAGAAAAATGGTATATTTTACAAGTGGTTCATTAGAGATTAACATTGTAAAATCATTTATTGATTGATTAATACATGCAAATGGTATATACATTTGTCAAATTTTAAATTTGTGAAATGTATTGTGAGGTAGAGATGGGTACAGGTTAGCCAGGTTTCTGATCTTGAGCAGAATGTGAACTAGGTTACAATCTTGGTACTATGGATGCTGATGAACTTAAGAATCAAGAGATCTGATCAAGAGAATTAGAAAGCCTGAGATTCAGATTCAAAGATTGTGAAGTTGATAGATCAACATCCAAGGGAGAGATTACTTGATAGAGAGAAGAGAGAGGTTTGAGAATGCTTTAAAATGTTAGATACTTCGGAGAGAACAAGAAGACTGATAAAGACTGAAGATTGAAGACTCGACACTGAAGACTTCGTCAACATCCAAGGGGGAGTCTGTTTGTGCATATGTTTGTCGACTTCGTCTTGTATCGAGTCTTGTTTTAGAATAGATAGATCAGGGCACGAAATACGAGAAACTTGTGTTTATGGCTATTTCGCACGAAATGAACTGGTCATTTCGCAAGAAATGAACTGGTCATTTCGCAAGAAATGAACTGGTCATTTCGTTCGAGTCATTTCGTGTGAAGTTGATTTCGCATGAGCTATTTCGTGCGAAATCAGTCAGTCTATAAATTTGTGTCTTGACTTGTCATCTGTAACTTTCCGGTTTCAAAGTCGAACTGCTGCCGAAGTGTCTACTCGCTGTAAATCTTTGTTATATCAATCAAAAGACAGTTTAAAGTGAATTGCAAGCTGAATTACCTTAAAACGTTTGTTTTCGCCTCTCGTATTTAGCAAAAACTCTTCTGAACGACTCATTAAGGTCGCACAACGATCCTACATAAAACAACTTGTATTATTTGTAGATTTGCCTGATTTCTCACAAAAAAAACCCAAACCCTTGTTTTTGAACCGAAAAAGATAAAATTGAAGGGGTAAACGGTTTGTTTTGGGAAAAACGGCACTTGAGGTTTCATTTTCGGGGAAAACCGCCCCTACTAGACCAAAAATTTTCAAGTTTTCAGGACCGGGTCGAAAAATGGAATTTTTGGGTAACAGACGACTGGACACGGGGTTGTGCTCGCTGAGCACGGGGGGGGGGGGTGTCCAGCCGAATTCTGGTGAACTTGGGGCGTGTCCGCTGAACACCGGGGTGTGTTCAGCCGACTGTTTTCAGTTTTCTTCGAAATTTCTCACTGTTTCGCACTAATTGTTTGCTGTTTTCTTTCATATGGCAAATAAATTCACTCGGTTCAATGCTAATGAGTTGGCGGCTCAAGCTCGTTATGATGTGTTAAGGACTAGGCCCGAGGAGAACCCCAGGTAAGTGTGCACAAACACTCTTGAGGCTGTGAACCAATTGGACCGATTCAATAACATTGTCACCGGCCCACTACGACCTGCCCTTTGCACTCGGCTTCACTCTGTGCATGAGTACAACATGGAATTCTACAGCACACTCGTTTTCAACACAAGAGCTGAGTCGTTTGACAATGAAGGGGTGGAGTTTCGCTGTGGAGGAACCACATACCAGATCTCAATTGCTCATTTCGGGGCTCTGGTAGGGTCGTACTCGGAAGAAGATGCTGGGGATGAGGAAAACACCGGCGGTCTACGCGAGATCAGGGAAAGTGACCACCAAGCTGCTTGGGCTCAAATAGGAGAAGGCAACTATAACCCGAGCCGCACTAAGAGCACTCAGTTGAGTGACCCTCTTTACCGCTACATCCATAGGGTCCTCACTTACTCTCTTAGCCAACGGCACGACAACAGTGGTGTTGTAGGTTTGCGGGATCTACTAGTCCTTCATTGCATCTACAACCGGGTTAACGTTGATGTTCCATACCTCCTGCTCCGAAACATGCATTGGAACCAACTTGCTACTCCCCCGACTCCTATCTTCTTTGGAGGGTGGAGATACCGTCTCTTTAAAAACTTCGTGAACATGCCGAGGTCCTTTCACAAAGGACCATGGCCGGGGAGAGTGGACATGGTCATTTGCCGCTCCATGAACTTGATTTACGATGCGGAAGATGGGACGGTCAGTTTTCAAATAGTTCAAGGCCATGCATGGAACCCACAGGAAGCACTCGTCTTATACGTTCCACATATCCGTCCTCCTCCTCAGTACCACTACCAGCACTAGGGTGATCTGGGTCAATCCTCCTCTCAAGGAGACGGTTTTCCTAACTTTCAAAGCTTACATGATTTATTGTAGGAAAACCTTATGTGCACCAGGAACACCTACAATATGGCCAGTAACACATACGCCCGGGTCGGAGCAACAGGACATCTCCGACATGCAGGATGACATTGGGAACATCCGGGAGTATATGGCGAGCCACGGAGGAGGTGATGATGATGAAGACGAGGATATGGATTGAGCGGGAGGAGTGGAGGTAGTGGTTCATGGTTGAAGGTTTCACAAGTTAACCCCCCTTATCTTATGAACAATTTCCGACCTGCGTGCCGCTTGTTGAACAATTTACTTTCTCTAACACATTTTTTATTTCTGCATTTCTTTTTTTTTTATTTAAACTTGTGGTATGGATGTTAACATTGGTAAATTAGGATGTTTGTTATTGTTTGGTGTGGTTTTTATTAGTTAAACAGGTACATACGAGGCTTAGAGCACTAAACATTAGTGCCACTAAAGCCGGGACAGCAAAACCGAAGCCAGAAATCTGTTTTACACTTTTGCAGTTTGTCTACACGGGGACGTGCTCAGCCGACACGCCCCCGTGCCCATCACCCAGGCCTGTTGTTTGTTTTTATTTATGCAGACTTTCGCCAGACACGGGTCGTGTTCATCCGACACGCCCCCGTGTACACCTTCTGTAAGTTTTCGTTACTGGCACTCTGTACACGGGGTCGTGTCTAGACGCCCAATAACATAACATTTTGTTTTTAACACACCTTTTACACATTCAATCAACCTAAAAACTTATTTTTGGGACATATTGAGGACAATGTGTAATTTAAGTGCCGGGGGATGCTAAAACCTTGAATTTTGCAAGTCCTAAATACAAGCCTTACACAAAACTCTATTGGAACCGCTAAACACCCCATTTTTTTCAAAAAAAAAAAAAAAAATTTCATTTTTTTTACTTGTCTTGGTTTAGTTTGGGAATAACAAGTTCTAAAAAGGTATTACTTTTACAAATTTACAACCGATAGCGTCGTGATAAAAAGAACAAACATAAGAAAATTATGAAACGACATGACAAATCTAGTTAAAAGTTGATTATATATACTTGATCACATAAAAACCGATTCCCACAAAAAGTGAGTTTTGAGCCTTTATTGAGCATACAAATACACATCTATAAACTAAATGTTCATTTTTCGTTTCTTGTGTGAATAGCCGTTTCGTTTCTTACGACTCTAGAACTTGCCACGATGATACATTCCCGGTCCTTACCAACTTAAACCCAAGTAAGTAAATGATGGAGGCATTAGGACTAACATTTTTATTTAAACACCATTATTTTCCTTTTTTTTACCACCTACCCAAAATCCGCCTAGTTAACCCCTTTGAGTCTAAACATTTTTATTTCTAAACCCAAAACAAACACCATTTTACCCACCAAAACCCTTTTTCATGTTAAACCCTTTATTTTAGTAACAAAGCTCGGTTTTCTTGTGACTTCCTTAAAAAAATAATTATTTTATTGAAAATAAAAATGAAGTTAGCAATAAACAAACAAAGCTCATCAAAAGAAGGCTTGTTTGAATAATGCTTCAATGAAATAAAAAGTCACAAAAACAAAATGTTTTACTAAAACCGACGTTTTTTTACGCCTTTCGCCCTTTTTTTTTTACTAACCACTAACCCAACCACCTACCATTAACCCAAGCCTAACCCTTCCCCAAAAGTTCTCTTGATATTTACAAAGGTTTATAGTTAAAAAGGAGGAGGATTGATTGCTTGGCAAGCATATTGTAGAAGTAAGTTCCATTCCGCTCTCGAGTGTTTCACAAAAATACATTTTCAGCCGAGTGTTGAGTGATCCCCCGTGAGGTATGTGAACTTGTATATAAATGGAATTTTAAAGAGGCATGTTATGCCCAAATAAATAATTTCTCTTATGTAATGTTTTAAATAAATCATAACGAATAGGATTGTAAATAAAGTAAAAAATAAAACCTATTAAAGAATCTTGGAATCCCGACAGTCTATGACAAGCCAAAAACATTCTCTTCTACCCATTCCATTTGGGCGTGTAAGCCACAAAATAAAGAGTTTTGCTTGAGGACAAGCAAAGATTCAAGTATGGGGGTATTTGATGTGTACAAAATGCAACATATAAATTACATCAAATGAGGCATAAAACTAACCCTTTTTTAGTACTACTGTTGGAAAAGGTGTGCTTTTGTCTTCCTTTTGTATTTTCAGGGTTAAATGAGCTTAAATAAACAAAAGAAGCAAAAATGCAGCCAAATCTAACAATAATACAAGAAAAGGAATAAACGTGGCATTCTCGACCCCTCGACAACATCTTTCTAAGCAAAAACAAGACATCAGAAGGCTGAACACGCCTCGTGCTCAATGAACACGGGGGCGTGTCCAAGTGTCTACAGAAAAGACAAAGCTGTAGAAGATTCTATTTCCTAACACGGGGGCGTGGCCAGTGGACACGGGGCCGTGGTCAACACTAAGATTCGCAGAATCTAGGCAAATCTTGATAGTATAGATACGCTTCTACACACGGGGTCATGCCCAGCGGACATGGGGGCGTGGTCAACTAATGCAGACAAACTGCAATTAATGAAGAAAGAGAAGATGGGTGGACACGGTGCCATGTCCAATGGACACGGGGCCGTGTCCGGGCTTCTGTGAAGGCTATAAATAGGGGTGCTTGGCTCACTTGCAAACCATCCCTTGGCAAACCACCTCTCTCACTTCACCCACCCACCACCACCATCACAACCCACATCCACCACCATCATCCATCATCCATCATAGAGTGTGAGAGTATTCTCGGGATCCAAGATTGATCGTAAAAGTTCTTGATAATCAAATTCCATGTTTGCCTAAGTCTCTTACATCACTGGGTGAGGACAAACATTTAGTGTAATGCTTTTATTTTTAATCTTTTCGCACTTTTTATTTGGTTATGTATTAATGACTTTAATAACTAGTTTCTTATGTTGAAGGTGAATCTTCCTTATCATTTGTCCGTGGTGTCTTGGCATTATTTTACTGTCTATATAAAATAAAAGATTTTCACCATTCATATCTCCACGGTCTATATGGAGATATGTTGGCTACCTGGTCGGGGGTTAAGGGAATGGTTTGGGAAGTGTCTTGCCTTGTTCAGTGTATAGATCCTGCAAGGACCTGGGTCAAGTTTAGTAGGACCTCCTTCAATACCCACTGGTATTGGATGGCGGGGGTCCGAACTCCTTGATCCCCTTATATGTAAACTACTATTAAAACTTTAACCCGGCTATTTAGGATTGTATCCCTGCTGACTCAAACTACTTAGCCGAGGGTAACGTCACTTTCAAAAAAGGGGCCTACCACATTATGCATTAATAACTTAATTAATTATCTTTCAATAATCCAACCCTTTAGGATTGTATCCTTGCTTACTCAAACTACTGGGTTGAGGGTAACGTCACCTTCAAAAGAGGGGCCTACTACTATAACTAAGATAATCTCTTAAAAAGTGCAAAAGTAAGGAAATAATCAAAGGTTACACTAAAGGCGAGTCGGATCCAAGTGATTCATCTTGTCAATCTATTTTATTTTCATTTTTATTTTCAACATTTTTATCTAGTTTTATTTTCTTGTTTAAAAACCTTTTTCTAAAATTTTGATTTGATTAGACGTTGAGGATAAACCGGTACTAAAAGCTCTTGTGTCCTTGGACGACCTCGGTATCTTACCAACACTATACTACGCTCATGATGGGTGCACTTACCCATATGTGAGTTTAGTGTTAGTAAATATCGTGTTTTATAAATTTAAAACTTGAATAAAGTGTTAAAAATGGCTTAAAATATACTTAAAAACTTATAACACACCGCACACATCAGTCTTTCGTCAGGAACAACTGCTTGATGTTTCGTCATGAAGGCTAGGTGTAGGTGTTTCGTCATGTTACAAGGAGCATGTCTTTCGTCATGAGATATGCAGGTCTTTCGTCGCAGCCCTTGAAGACAAACAGAACAGACAGCAGCAGCTGGAAGATCTGCAATCAAGCAGGATATGCAGAAACTCTTCACACATTCAAGATCGCACCGAGACTTGATGGAGGATCTCGAGTCTCGGTCTGCATTTTGTAGCGTGGTCGAACTGAGTCGAGCCGCATCCACACACAAATGCATCAACAAACTCCCCCTTGGATGCTGCTCGTGAGGGTTCGTCTTCCATGTCTATCATGTCGGAGGATCTTCAAAGTCTTCACGCGTCGTAAGTAAAGAGTGTATCAACAAACTCCCCTTTTCATTTAGGAAGTGTGTTAACAAACTCCCCCTTAAAATAGACTCTATTTTCAGCACTAAGATCCTTGAGGTGTTGATGAAAGGCCAGAGTCAACTCGATCATCTTTATCTTTGAGTGCCTCCACGTCGTGTCTTCATTGCAAAGCTTGTTATCGAACACGTTCTCTTCGCCTTTAGCTGGTTTGATATTGCATCTGCACATACAGGAAAGCTAAATGCGTAATGAGAACAACCGCTTGGAATATAGTTAGCATAAACAAACGACACACATGTGACCATTTTTCAACTACCGTCCGACGGTTTGAAAGTTTAACAATTTGTGCAATTTTGGTTTTTAACTTTCAAAAACTTGCAAATTTTGACCGTTTATGAAGAATCAGTTGTTTTGGTCTCGATCAGAATTCAGATAACGAAGACTTGAGTTCCAACATCGGGTAATCAAAAGAAATTAGAAATAAAATCTTTTTGGCTTTTATAAAGTTTATATTAAAACACACCTAAAATCTTTTTAGAATTTTGAATATTTTAAATGTAAAGACTGAAAGCAGTAAATACATATATACAGAGATTCTTTTTGTGAGTTTCGAGGGTAAGAGAATCATATCAGTGTACGATCATGCCAAAAAGCTCTTGTTGTTCATTTTGTTAATAATTAGATAAAACATCCTATAACGATTATCGGTATTGTTATTCACATAAGCTCAACTTATCAGATGTAATCATGGCGAGGGGATACGATTAGGTATGATTTATACTTACCAACCGATGTTCATCCACACACGACACATTCCCATATCAAGGTATGCACGAGGGTTCATCTTACTGGTGAGTATACCATTTATCATCTATTTTGACGTATATGAAAATGATGTGAGATACTCACTTATTTTTTTTATTGAAAACAAGCCCTTTGTGATAGAATCACTTATTGATAAGGAACTTGATTTTCAGATGCATGAGGGCACAGGAGCAAGTCCGTGAACAGGTCAGTACTAACGTATAGCAAAGAGACGAACTTGACTCCCGGATAAATGTGATATATTATCACTTATTTTGTTTGGACATGTGATTGTTGATCACTTATTGAGGTCGTATGCAATATGTACATGTAAGTATAGTATCATGGAAGATCTAGACTCCGTCTCCGTTATATTTCGGTAAAAGAAACAACCATGATACCCAGATGATAAACAGCATAAAGACCACATATCTCAGAACCTCGGCAATCTATCAAACGAAATTTCAGTACCAAGACCATATGTCAATGAGTGGTTCCCACACAGTCTTCAGTCGATTTAGGTTTATATCACCCTGCACACTTTAAAATGATTATGAGCCTACCGATACATCTTATATAGAGCTGCTTATCGTTTTTCATTTTAAGGTTTAAAGAGGTTTCAACAGACCACTGATGTACTATCATTTACTCTTTTGCTTGCCTGGAAACTCATTTTTAAAATTTGGATGTTTTTGAATTTTTAAAATTTGGATTTACCCCCCCTAAAATCAACAAACTATGATAAATTTTAAAAAACACAAAGGTATTTACAAAAATGATTTTCCGATGTCGGTTTTACTCTTGCTTGACCTTAATGCCTGTTTACCAATATTAAAAAGTCAAATATTGATTTATCAAATGCTTTGGTAAAAAGGTCGGCACGTTGGTCATCGGTGTGGACCTTAACAACATCGATTAGCCTTTTATCAAGTAATACTTAATTTCGATGTGTTTGGTCTTTGAATGCTGCACAGGATTTCTAGTGATCTATAAGGCAGCAGAATTATCAACGAAAATAGGAGTAGTTAGGAATTCAAAACCGTAGTCGCGCATTTGTTGTTGGATCCACAGGACTTGGGAGCAACAACTTGAGGTAGCAATGTATTCAGCTTCGCATGTTGATGTAGCGACACAAGTCTGCTTCTTGCACTGTCATGTGACTAGGAGATTTCCTAAAACCTGACATCTAGCCGTTGTGGATTTGTCGTCGATTTTGCATCCGCCAAAATCAGAATCACTGAAAGCGATCAAGTCAAAGCTATCATCCTTAGGGTACCATAGACCGGTGTCTGGGCATCCCTTAAAATAGCGAAAAATCCTTTTTACAGCTGCAAGATGTGAGGCCTTCGGGTTAACTTGATATCTGGCAAGCAGGCACGTTGGGTACATTATATCTGGTCTTGATGCTGTGAGGTACATAAGAGATCCGATCATAGCGCGGTAGTATGAAGAGCTAACAACTTCACCCTTCAAGTCAGGATGAATTCCATGATTTTGCTGTAGTGGGGTACCAATGGGCGATGTGTCGGACATCTGAAATCGGTTCAGGATGTCATTGGCATACTTAGTCTGATGGATGAGTATCCCAGACTTCATTTGTTGCACATGTAAGCCCAAAAAGAAATTCATCTCCCCCATAGCGCTCATTTCAAATTTCTCTTGCATAACACGCTCGAAATTCCTACACAAAACATCATTGGTAGAACCAAAAATAATATCATCTACGTATACCTGTACCAATAGAAGATCTCCATCCTGTTCTTTGATGAAAAGAGTGCAATCGATAAGACCTCTGCGAAATCCATTCTCCAACAGATAATTAGATAAGGTTGCATACCAAGCTCGCGGTGCTTGATGTAGACCATAGAGAGCTTTATTCAGCAACCAAACCCGATCAGGGTGAATAGGATCTTCAAAACCTGGAGGTTGTTCGACATACACCTCTTCTTCAACCACACCATGTAAGAATGCACTTTTCACGTCCATTTGGTAGACCTTGAATCCTTTGAAGGACGCATAGGCTAGAAAAATCCTAATAGCTTCTAGACATGCAACTGGTGCATAAACTTCGTTGTAGTCGATCCATTCAATCTGACGTAAACCTTGAACGACTAATCTCGCCTTGTTTCGAATAACTACTCCACGGTCATCCTTTTTGCACTTATACACCGAACGGGTACCAATCTTCTTGTAATCATCAGGTTTATCAATGAGTTTCCAGACACCTAGCTTCTGGAATTGCTGCAGTTTTTCCAGCATAGCTTCAACCCAAGAATTATCTTTCAAAGCTTCTTTCCAAGATTTTGGTTCTTCTTGTGATACATAACACGCGAAGGACCAATCATTTTGTTGTCCAGATTCTCGAATCGCCGCATACAAGCCTGCATTTTTGTTGTTTCGCAACATGTTTCTCGTTTGAACGCCACTTTGTACATTACCGATGATGTTTCGTTGAGGATGGGTATTGTGAATTCGTGTTTCTGGATTATCTGGAACTAGAATGTTTGTACCTAGATTGTTAAGGTTGAGATCAACAACTAATTCAATACCCCGAACTAGCGAAGAGGATGATGCAGTAGCTTCAGCTGTTTTAGGGGCGTCCACTGGAGGTGTAGCCTCTAAAGTACCATGAACAGCTTCTTGCTCTGCATCGAGAAATTCATCATCCTCTGAAGATTCGTTCAGTTCGTTAGCATCGTGAAAATCCTCATTGTCGAGAGCATTATTGTTCACTGAAGTTGGTTCTTGATTGTTAACAATAATTGGACGAACCAACGGTGAATCTATTTCGTTGTCACTCTCGAAAAACATCTTTGCCGCAACACTTTCTTCGACTTCTTGAATATTGATCAAATTGAAAAAGTCATCGTACTCAAACATCCAAGGTTGACCTGGACATTTGACTGGCAATGTGTGTTGTTGTACCCTGACCTCAGACCATTCCTCGGCCCTTTTTGTCTCTAGATTCCAGACTCTTAAGTTCGGGGTCGCATAACCAAGAAAGTAACCTTCAATAGCTTTTGCTCCAAACTTTCCATTAGGATCGATCATTGTGCAAGGAGCTCCAAACGGTTCAAGATATGATACATCTGGTTTCCGTTTGTGAAGAAGCTCGAAGCAGGTCTTGTTGTGCCTTTTGACTGTAAGGACTCGGTTCAATGTATAACAAGCAGAGGAAACAGCTTCAGTCCAGAAGGGAATCGGCAATTGTGACTCTACCAACATCGTCCTAGCAGTCTTGATCAATGTACGGTTTTTACGCTCAACGACGCCATTCTGTTGAGGAGTGTAAGCCGCACTAAATTCGTGAAGAATACCTTTTGATCTACAGAACTCCTCCATGGCATGATTCTTAAACTCAGTTCCATTGTCGCTGCGAATCCGTTTAACCTTCAAAGAATAGAAATTCTCATTCTGAATGATCAAGTTTTTGATAATACCAAAAGTATCACTCTTGTGTGCCATGAATGCCACCCAAGAAAATCTTGAATAATCATCTGTTATCACGAGGCAGTACTGATCATTCCTGATGCTTTTATGTTTGACAGGACCGAAAAAATCCATGTGCAAACGTTCAAGCAGAACGGCCACCGTGTTGATCTTCTTAGTCGGGTGTCGCTTCTTGCTTTGCTTTCCTTTTCTTTTTGGCATGAAACACAGACGTCTTGAAGATGGAAGTGTTTAAGAGGAACACCATTCACTAATTCATTCGACACCAAATGATTCATTTTGCGTAAGTGACTGTGACCCATCCGTCTATGCCAAGAGATTGAATCCTTTTCTGTGGCTTTGGAAATGAAACAGATTGCTTGTGAAGACGTTGTAATAGCTTGGCTCATATCAAGGACATACAAATCATTACTCCTTGGAGCAGATAAGAGAATCCATTCTTTAGGAATCTTGAAGCCAGGTTTCAGCACATAACATCCATTTGCATCAAAGTGTACTGAAAACTTCTTATCACAGATTTGTGAAAAGCTTAGAAGATTATGATCAAGTTGTTGCACAAAGTTGATCTTATCAAAGCTTACAACCCCGTTGGATACCATTCCTTCACCAGTAATATATCCGCCTTTATCTCCAGCAAAAACAACATAACCTTCTCTAATAGATTTGACGACGTAGAGAAGCTTCATGTCGCATGTTGATGACCGTCGTCAAAGTCAATCAAAAACCTAATTAAACTACGTAGATAGCGTAAGTAGGGTATCGTATCCACGGGGAATATGTGGTTAGTGTTTAACTAAATTATTTAATTAACTACTGCTAATCTAGAATAGCGGGTTTTTTGATTGATTTGAAAGAAACTAAGAAACTAGCTACAAGAAAAGATATCAGATTTTTTAAAACGTAACTTCCTCCAAACTTCAGATTCTAGGTTTCACAAAACTCAGTTTACTAGTTGGTTAATTTAATATGGTAATAAAAAATAGTTCTTTGTCATCAGATCTTTTATAATTCGATTAACCCTATTTACTTGCGTGAGTCAACCTACTTTATGTCACCCAACAAGTTTCTAGGTTTTGTCATCAACCGAACAAGTTGTAAAGCAAGAACTCAAAACACACGCAAATAATTTAAAGAAACCAACACATCAATGTATTCTTACAACTTTGTCAAGGTAAAAAATACATTCAAACCTGAGTATAAACTGAATAAAGTAAAAACCTAACTGAACCGTCTGCCTGGAGGAAGCCACAAAGAGTCTAGCCGCTCATGATAGTCTTCACCGCTTCAGTTGTCATCCCAAATTGGTTGGACATCATTGATTAGCTTGAAGATGAACACAAGAATACTAAATTCGTCCCTTCTCTCTTTCGTGAATCATCGCTGTCGTTATATCCCTTTGATATTAAAATTCACCTCCACCGAATTTCTTTAGGGCCCATCCTCTTAACAACCCTAGCCCACCACATGTTATAACAATCCATTCTTTCATTGCACATTTACACTATTTCGAAGACCAAGTCCACGTGAGTTTCCACATTGCAGCCCACTAAATTTGTCACTTTTAACTCTCATTGGTTCATGCCTAAAAATAAAATAGCAATTTAATTAACCAATTAATTTCAATTAATTGCATTTGATGCAATGTAACGACTAAGACTCCTTTTTCTTTTCTTTTTATTTGTTTAATTGTATTTTAATTCTCATGTATTTAATTTGGTGATTAAGTTAATAGTGTTGTTTTAACTTGTTTATTAATAACCTACAAAAATATAAAAACAAAAGGCAACAACATATTTTGTATCATTATTCGTGCATTTTTATCATAATTAGTAGCTAATAACGTGTACCTAAAATGTACAAATCACATCCCCACACTTATCTTTTTTCATCCCGAAAAAATTATTTGCAATGGAATCACAATCAGAAACATCGGCATTTATTATATTCAATTACTTTATTAACAATTCAAACCATACGTTAACTAGGATTGCAGGTATACGATCCACTTAAACCCAACCGCCAGCTTCCAAGCCTTTATTCACGGTTCATTTAAGTTCATGTAATTGCAGTTATCTATGGATCTCACACTTAAAAGACTACAACGTCACCTAACCTGTTTAAAGCTTATGAGATTAAAAGATTTAATCTACCGTCTTATATAAAAAACCCTTATGTTATTCTGATTAAACTTATGATGGATAAATGGAGGATATTGCGAGCTTTACATGCTTTTGCTTATGATCTGTTTAGCGGACATACCCCACACGAGTCACCATCCCCATGGTTAACGCCATAAACTTCACATATTTTTATAACTCCACCTAGAGGGTATGCACCACATGAGTCGCTATCCCCGCGGCAATACCATAGGCTTCGTTTTTTCCTTTTTTTCAACATATAGCTCAAATGGATTGATGGAATGTTTTTTTTTTGGGCGCCACACTGTTTCGGATTTGTTTTCACAAAAAGAAACAGGTGTGACAATTTAATCGGAAAAACTTATAAGTTGTTTATTTATAACGTACCTCTTATACTTTCCACAGTTTCATTTTTGTCACATCTTCTAAGGCGAGAACCCACAAGATTCCTAATTTAAGGTATATTATATCGATCATAAAAACCTTTCAACTGGTTGGGCCTACCCACATATCCTAAGTTAGACGCATGTTCGATCGTTTCATTATCTTCTATGTATAATAATTAAATACCAACGATCCAATTATACCTATCATTTTCCATTTTATTGCAAAAATTTTCTCGAGACATTTTCTATTTTTTCAATTTTTTTGGATTTTTGAAATCTTTAATTTTTACGACACAACTGACACAAACTAAGACACACTAAACGTTAGTTTCCCCTCCCCACACTTAATTCCTACATTGTCCTCAATGGAGCAAGAAACTATTTATATACTAAAAACATAAATAAAAACACATAGATAATGGAACAGACTCCCTTGATTTTAAACGGATGAATTCCTATGAGGCTTGTTCCACTGCAACCATATAGCATTTCATTAGCGGCTGCTTCAACACAGGACGCTTGTCTTTATATGATTCTTCGAATCACTTTCGTCCAAATGGAGATTGAGTATGGACAAAAATGGTCGAAACCTGCAAAATAAATCTCAAAAGCTCCCAAACAGGTTAAACGGGACAGTAACAAAGAGAAACGAGAGAAAAACAAGTTCGACGAGCAACCAAAACTCCTCAGACTTCCCCACACTTGTCCTGTTCATACACAAAAACACAAAAATAAAAACAAATGAAATAAAAACAAAACTTGGGTTGCCTCCCAAGAAGCGCTAAGTTTTAGATCTTCAGTCAGATCATACCTGCCAAGTCATGGTGGGCGTGTAGGGTGTTTGCAATCTCTCATTTTCATCAATCTATTCATCCACAACTTTGAAACACCATCCAACTTGTTCAACAACCATCATCTATTCAACTCACACTTTTCTTCTTCTCCATCTATCTTGTGTGCCTCCTTCCTTTTCTTTCTCCTACTACTCCTTGATTTCTTCTTCTTTTTCTTAACCTCTACCAACCTGTCAATCACAAAACATTCTTTCTCGTCCATACGAATCTTCTTTTCAGAAGGTTCACACTTGTTAGCAATAGGTTTGGTTGAGTTTGAAAATACTTTTAAAATTGACTTTTGATCCCAAAACCTAAACCTTACCGTTCCCTCAATACAATGAATAACAGCATGAGCAGTAGCTAGGAACGGTCTACCCAATATAACGGTTGGTTGGTTATTTTTAACACAATCAAGTACCAAGAAATCGATAGGATAATAAAATTCACCAACTTTCACAATCACATCCTTTACAATCCCCCGAGGACGCGTAGGAGTTTCATCAACCATCACCACTATGGTTTCAACTTTTTGCAATGGCCCGAAATCATACTGATCATATAAACTCCCCGGTAATATACTTCCACAGGCTCCAAGATCCAACAAAGCCCTGTGCAATTTAAAATCACCTATTTGTATTGAAATAATAGGTGCTCCTGGATCTTGGAGTTTCGGGGGAAGGGTACCCATCAAAACGGCGTTCACATGAACGGTATCAAGTTGTTTAGGAAACTTGTGACGTCGTTTTCGGGTACTCAACTCTTCAAAAGATTCAACGTGATCAGGACTTTCCTTAATTTGATCAAGCAATGGTTTATTTATTTTTACCTTTTCAAAACTTTCCCAATTTTCATCCTTAGACGATTTCCGTTTATTTAAATTTTTGGGTGCAAGTAAAGCCATGGGGAATGGAACCTTTACATTCCCATTATTACTATCAAAAAACGTTTTATTTGAACCATGCTTAGATTTTATAAAATTTCCAATTTCCTGATCACGTTCACTCTCACCCTCAGACTCAGTCACATCCTCTACCATACCCTCAACATGTTGTGGTGACTGAGTTTCAACAGTAGAATTTTTAGAAAGAGAAGGAGTACTTACCTCATCTATGTGGACACTCGGGTGAGAAGAATTGTGAGCTGGATTTTTCTGACAATCACTAAGAAGCTGATCTTGATTTCTTCTGATGATAGCCACTTCATCAGCTAATTGTCCAACCTGCTGTGACAATGCCTTAACTTCCCTATCTCTGACCTCATTGCTTTTCTGAATATCTTTCAAAAACTCCATGATCGTGTCAAACTTTTCATTGATGGAGTTATCATCCGACTCATACTGACCCCTTTGCTCATTCTCTTGAGTCTGCCAATTGTTGTCATAGTTATCTTGATCTCCTTGATAGCTCGAATAATTGCAGAATCCTTGCTTTATCTGTTTCAACAGTTCCATAATCTCATCCTTCGAACTTTCATCTGGACCACACGATCTTCCTTGATCTGGATTCTGCTGATAACTTCTCCGATTGCCTTGCTGGTGATTCTGATTTGATATCTCGGAAAATCTTCCATAACTATTTTGTTGAACATCATTATACCTTTGCTGACCCAAACTGACCCGATTTTGACCTCTTTGAATAAACTGCTGCTGTGGAGGCACAAAATCATTATATTCTTCACATCCAAATTGGTCATAATACCCGTTCACTTCATTATATATGGCATATCGGTTCTGATTCGGTGATTGTCTGTTTTGAAAACTCATTTGTTGATACATTGGTTGGTTATGTTGTGAGAATTCAGCATCCTCAAATTCATTAAACCCGGTCTGGTAAGCTCTATCCATGATTTGAAGACCTGCACAAGTTCAAACAAAACACCCGAGCGTAATATCGAACTAACAAAAAATAATATAAAACGTACAATATTTTTGGTTTTTTTTAGATTTTTATTAGAAAGCAAGAACAACTAACTACTAACTAACTAAATAACTAACTAACACTAAGCACACTAATTCCCCGGCAACGGCGCCATTTTGATGACCGTCGTCAAAGTCAATCAAAAACCTAATTAAACTACGTAGATAGCGTAAGTAGGGTATCGTATCCACGGGGAATATGTGGTTAGTGTTTAACTAAATTAGTTAATTAACTACTACTAATCTAGAATAGGGGGTTTTTTGATTGATTTGAAAGAAAATAAGAAACTAACTACAAGAAAAGATATCAGATTTTTAAAACGTAACTTCCTCCAAACTTCAGGTTCTAGGTTTCACAAAACTCAGTTTACTAGTTGGTTAATTTAATATGGTAATAAAAAATAGGTCTTTGTCATCAGATCTTTTATAATTCGATTAACCCTATTTACTTGCGTGAGTCAACCTACTTTATGTCACCTAATAAGTTTCTAGGTTTTGTCATCAACCGAACAAGTTGTAAAGCAAGAACTCAAAATACACGCAAATAGTTTAAAGAAACCAACACATCAATGTATTCTTACAACTTTGTCAAGGTCAAAAATACATCCAAACCTGAGTGCAAATTGAATAAAGTAAAAACCTAACTGAACCGTCTGCCTGGAGGAAGCCACAAAGAGTCTAGCCGCTCATGATAGTCTTCACCGCTTCAGTTGTCATCCCAAATTGGTTGGACATCATTGATTAGCTTGAAGATGAACAGAAGAATACTAAATTCGTCCCTTCTCTCCTTCGTGAATCATCGCTGTCGTTATATCCCTTTGATATTAAAATTCACCTCCACCGAATTTCTTTAGGGCCCATCCTCTTAACAACCCTAGCCCACCACATGTTATAACAATCCATTCTTTCTTTGCACATTTACACTATTTCGAAGACCAAGTCCACGTGAGTTTCCACATTGCAGCCTACTAAATTTGTCACTTTTAACTCTCATTGGTTCATGCCTAAAAATAAAATAGCAATTTAATTAACCAATTAATTTCTATTAATTGCATTTAATGCAATGTAACGACTAAAACTCCTTTTTCTTTTCTTTTTATTTGTTTAATTGTATTTTAATTCTCATGTATTTAATTTGGTGATTAAGTTAATAGTGTTGTTTTAACTTGTTTATTAATAACCTACAAAAATATAAAAACAAAAGGCAACAACATATTTTGTATCATTATTCGTGCATTTTTATCATAATTAGTAGCTAATAACGTGTACCTAAAATGCACAAATCACCTGTCATGTGCCTGGATGCCCCACTATCAACAATCCAATGACTGCTGAAAGTTCATCCTGGAACATCCTGCATATGAACTCACATGATTAGTTGGAGATGGGGACCCAAGCCATAGTGGTCTTGGGTCTTCCATTTTCATCGACAAAAGTTACTTCAATTTTTCAATGGGTTGGAAATTGTGATGTTCCCCCTGAATTTGTGGTCAATTTGGGTTTCCATGTCTGTTGGTTTTTACCAGTTTGATTGTTTGAAATTTTACCTTCTTCTTTGTTTGAAGTTTTAGAAATTTCTGGTTTGACAGAGATATGTTGTTTTTGAACCACGTCAGTTTTAATTGCCTTCTCAATTACCTTGACTTGTTGGCGTTTCTGTTTCTTTTCCCTTTCTTTTACAAGACGGGAATCTTGTTTCGAAGAAACAGATCGCTTTCGGTAATTTTGTTCACGGGGATCATCAACTTTAGCCTTTAACTTATGAAGATACGGACACTTTCGAATGATATGTCCAATTTCACCACATTCAAAACATGATCTCCGTTAAACAAACCCCGAAGTAACATGTGATTGCTTGTTGATGAACTTTGTGATCCCGAGGTACTTGGTTTTGAACTGTTTTGTTCATTTCTTTTAAAAAATTTAACTTGATTGACATGATCTAAGTTAGATTTATTTGCAAAAGTTTCCAATTTTTCCGTTCCCTTTGATTTCACAAAGTTCACCTTTTTGTTCTTCTTTTGGGTCGGTTCCTTTCGACCTTGAGTTGTTGATTTACCTGTTGGTTTGGTATGATTTTGCTTCTTTTTCACTGTTGGCAATCTTTGATTTCCATATTGTTTTCGAATTTCGGCCTTTGGAATCGGAGGACACTGTGCTACCACAACGTGTGAACCCGGCTTTCCCAAAAACCTACTTGTCGAATCTACAAAAACTTTATTGATTAAAGATTGATTTACATTTTTAATCGGAAAATCTTTTTCAGAATAGATTTTATCATCACCAACAAGAGTGTACAACAAATTCACACTCTCAGACTCTTTTGCAGACGTGGACTCGACCAGAACAGTCTTAGCAGGTTTTGCGGGAGGATCACATAGAATATGATTCTCAAGAGGTATGTCCTCTTCTTTGATTACCGCATCAGACTGTGCTGAGTCAGTATCATCAGATTCATCATCTGAAGAATCAGCATCCTCAACAATGACTGTAGGATCCTGATTTTGTTCAGCAGTTGACACACTTGTAACTGTTGAAACATCCGGATCTGATGATACTTCATTTTTGTATCCAAGTCCGGTTGCAAATTCCTCAATGTCTAAAGGAACTGATTTCTCAAAATAAGTTCTATTCTCCTCATCAGGCATGGCATCATAATTTTGTCTAACAGGTGGTGGACATTTCTTGTATCCAATGCACGTGACATCCTTTTTCTCTTTCTGTATGTCAATGATGTGATCCAGCACATACCTAGAGTTTGAATAACTATCTAGTTTAAGCCGGATCGCCTCACTTTCACACTTTACACAGGCTAACTCTTTTTGCATGACCTCGAGACGATTGATATAACAGTTTATGTCAGTTTATTTTCTTGAAACCATTTTTGTTAGCTCGGTTTTATCTTTTCTTAAATTTTCAATCACCGTTTTAAACTCTTTTTCATGGTTTTCATAAAACATGTTAGCCTCTTTGCATTTCGAAAGATCCACGATCAAACCTTGATTGTGGATAAATGTCACGTCATACTTGCTTTGCAAATTGTCATATTTGATTTGAAAATCAGACAATTTGGCACTTAATTTAACACAACAATCACACCTATCCGAACTTGGTTCATCGACACATACCTGACTGGATTCACTCTCAGATATTGACTCATTTGCCTCAGAATCAACAACCACCCTTGTTGATTCATATTCTGATCCATCCTCGCTTGAACTTGAAGTTGTACCATCTTCAACTGAGCTACCGTCATGTTCAGAACTGTCATCATTTCCCGAGGACTCACCATTGCTGACATCCTTGACAATTTTGGCATAAAACGCCGTTCTTGTTTGATCACTGGAGTTTGTATCTAGAAATGATGAAACTCTAGTAGAACGATGACTTTGCTCTAAGGTAACTGGTATTGGTTCACCATACATATTTCTTTCCATTTTTGGTTTGTGAATTTGGTTAGTAACCAATGCCCACTGATTTGCCGTAATAGAACGCGATTGTGATGGAATAAACGAAGATGCGGGTACTAGAGATTCGGCCCAAGATGGCGTCAAACACGTGCTTCTATACTTGCCCTCCGTATTGGATGGAATACCCCACCAATCTGAACTCATGTTGATTTAAAAATAAATAACTCAACAATAGTTAAAAATGAAGGGTTTTTAGTGAAAATTTTGATTTTTATGAGTGATTGAAACAAGACAAAAGAGTTGATAAATTGTTAACCAAATAATGTTCCTTTGACTTTAATTTCACTAACTAAAACAAAGTCCACGAAGATTAAAAAAAATGTCCACTAACGCTATGAAGATTTAATCCCCACTAACAAAAATCCAACGAAGATTGATGTGATAATGACCCACTGAGACTCAAGGAGTACAACCGAAAGAACAATTGAGCACAAATGAAACTTTTCTTTGGGCTATATTTTTCTACGAAGACTCAAAGACCCACAAAAAAAATATGACTGGTCCACTAAAATTTTCAAAAAGCCCACCCAAAAGAGCACTTGTAGTGTTCAATGTGAAAAATAGGTAAAAGGTAGATATTTTAAAATTCAAACTTTATCCTGACACAAGATATGATAGGTAAGCCAACTTTTGTCAAAACCACCATACCTTTTCAAAAAGCCCACCCAAAAGAGCACTTGTAGTCTCCAAGACCATCCCCTTTTTATTTTTTTTACCAACTTTTTCAACCAAAACACTATTTAAACAATTACCAATAAAACAAATTAATCAAACAAAGCAATTTTAATTCACAAACCCAGAATATATTAAGAACAATGATGAACTCCGATGAGTTTTTGAATTTACCGGCAACCGGAAAAGTTTCCGAACACAAATTTTGCGAGAAACTTCACTAAAAACCTTAACACAACATACATAAATGAGTTTTAAACAAGGTTTTCTATGAACTAACAGCAAAATGAAAAAGATTTATCATAGATTGTAGAACCTTTTTCCAAAAAATATGACATTCAAAACACAAGAAAACGACTCGGTTTTAACAAGGAAGAGAGCCTTGGCTCTGATACCACTTGTAGGTCCAACTAGCGGAGGATCTAGTCGCCTAATCCTTGTATACGAACAGGCCCGGTTGTGCAGAATCCAACCGGATATGCAAACCGAGATGAGAGCACGAAGACACACAGATTCAATGTTTCACACTCACAATATATTAAACCAGAAAGTTTGTTTACAAAGATTACACGAAGTTATACACTTAAACTTTCTCATTTCTCTCTTAGTTCTCTCTGTGTTGTGTTCTCCTATGTCCTGTCTGCTGTCTTCAGTCTGCATATTTATAGGACAGGGTCGACGAAACATCATCAGCAGCCGACGAAAGTCCATCAAACGACGAAACACTCATGGCGAAACACCATGTCTGACGAAAGACATCAGGTCTTTCGTCAGGAACAACTGCTTGATGTTTTGTCATGAAGGCTAGGTGCAGGTGTTTCGTCATGTTACAAGGAGCAGGTCTTTCGTCATGAGATATGCAGGTCTTTCGTCGCAGCCCTTGAAGACAAACAGAACAGCCAGCAGCAACTGGAAGATCTGCAATCATGCAGGATATGTAGAATCTGTTCACACATTCAAGATCGTACCGAGACTTGATGGAGGATCTCGAGTCTTGGTCTGCATTTTGTAGCGTGGTCGAACCGAGTCGAGCCGCATCCACACACAAATGCATCAACAGTAAAGCAAGCCTAGTTTATGGTAAACCTTAATATGATAACTATGTTGATGTTAGGCCCCTTGCTATGGAGCCACACCCCTGTCATGTGACATGGAGCTTGGCGTGGAAGTGGCGGGTTACACCACAGGTAGGGGCGGGAAAGGGGGTGAGGTTGGGTGTGTGCGTCGCGTGGAGAGACTCACGACGTGGAGGAAGGTTGTGGTAGTGGTCTCATGCATGTCAATCAATCAGCTTTTCTATTTACTTTTTTACTTTTAGAATTGGATATTATTTTAATAGGGTGTGAAAGAAAGTAAAGAAAAATGAGGAGGTTATCTGTCACTAAGATAACATGTTTTTTGGTGACATGCCAATGATATGGAGTGGAAGAGACTTGAGACCTAGAGAGTCTTAGCATTTAAGTGTTATTGAATTCATATTCATTGGGAGGAGCTTCTATTCATATGAAGGAGTCATCTGTAAACTTGTATCACGTATGTGATCTTGTTTCGACTTGATTAGCCAAGATCTTATATGATATTTTTCTAAATTAAAAACATTTTAAGAAATCAAACGTGAGTTGACAACCAAATATCCTCCGTTTTTTATTAATTTATATTGGAAGTTATGAAGTCAGGAAGTTCACATTGGCATGCATGTGTGAAGACAGGAAGTTTACATTGGCATGCATGTGTGCATGGGAGTACATCTTAGAATATTCCATTATTCTAAGGTTTTTTATTATGTCTGCTTTGTTTGTGGGTCAAATAAACCGGCTCTTTAGGACTCTACTTGTTTACATTATAATACAGAGTGGGTAGGCTAAGTTGTTATTTTCTGTTAAGTCTTCCTAGTTTTTCGTTAAAGTTGTCTATGTACGTTGTATTCTGTTTGGCTATGTAAGCCTTGGTTTCTCAATTAATGTAGTATCTATTCAGGAAATATTGTGTTTTGTATGCACTTGACACTTCAAGTGGTATCAGAGCACAATTGTGAGATCCATTAGAGAGTGAGTGTGATCATTTGTTCGAGAAGAGGAAGAGCTGTTGCACAAGAACGATGACAGAAGAGAGTCATTTCCAGGCAACCCATGTACCGAAGTTTGACGGAGATTATGACCACTAGAGTATGGTCATGAAGAATCTCATTCAATCAAAGGAATGTTGGAGTGTAGTAGAAGATGGGTATGCAGAGATCAAGGCCGGAGAACAAGCAACAACCATCCAGAGGAAGAACTATGAAGAAAACAAGCTGAAGGATAGGAAAATCCTGAATTACTTGTTTCAATCAATTGATAGATCAATTCTGAAGACAATCACACAAAAGGAGACATCCAAGCAGATTTGGGATGCTATGAAGACCAAGTATCAAGGCAGTACTAGAGTAAAGAGAGCTCAATTACAAAGACTCAGAAGAGTTTTTGAAACTCTTGAAATGAAGCCAGGAGAGAGTGTCAATGATTACTTTGGAAGGGTTATGATCACTGCAAATGAGATGAGGACATGCGGAGAAAACATGACGGATGTCAAGATTGTTGAGAAGGTGTTGAGATCCCTTACAGAGAACTTTAACTTCATTGTGTGCTCCATTGAAGAATCCAAAGATACTGATGAGATGACTGTAGATGAGTTACAAAGCTCCCTCTTGGTTCATGAACAAAAGTTGTTGAAAAAGACTACTGAAGATCAAGTATTGAAGGTGGAACAAGAAACATCTTATGGCAGAGGAAGAGGTAGAGGAAGATCATCATATAGTAGAGGAAGAGGCAGAGGACGAGGAAGGAGTTCATTTGACAAAAGTGCAGTTGAATGTTACAAATGCCACAAGATGGGCCACTTCCAGTATGAATGTCCTACTGATGAGAAAACACTAAACTATGCTGAATATGATGAGAGTGAAGAATTGCTGCTGATGGCTACGGTCGATGTTGAGAAATATGAACAAGAAGAGAAGGTGATAAAAGCAACTCAGGATTCTGTAAAATATGGAAAAGAGAAGGTATGGTTTTTGGATTCTGCATGTTCCAATCACATGACAGGAGATAAATCTTGGTTCACTAAACTTGACATGAGCTTCAACCACTCAGTCAAGTTAGGGAATGACAAAAAGTTAGAAGTGAAAGGAATTGGCGATGTGAAATTGAGAGTTAATGGAATAACTCAGATCATAACTCAGGTGTACTTTGCACCTGAGTTAACTTCTAACCTAATTAGCGTGGGACAGCTTCAAGATAAGGGGATAGCATTTGTCTTTAAAGAAGGTTATGGCAGAGCTTATCATCCAGTGAAGGGATTGATCATAACTTCTAAGATGACAAGAAACCGAATGTTTTCTGTCCTGGTTACTAGAGATGAATCAAGTAGTTGTATGCTAATCACCACAGGAGATGATTTATGGCATAGGAGGTTTGGTCATGCAAATCACAAAGCCCTCATAATTATGCAATTCAATAACCTGGTTGATGGTCTACCCAAGGTGGCTCAAAAGACCCAAGTGTGCGAAGTTTGTGCCATTGGCAAGCAGAATCGAGTAGAGATTCCAAAGCAAAGTACATGGCATGCATCAGAGAGGTTGCAACTTTTGCATACAGACATTTGTGGGCCTATAAAACCAAAATCTCAAGGCAACAAGAGGTATGTACTTGTTTTCATTGCTGATTATTCAAGAAAGACTTGGGTTTATATATTGGGTACAAAAGGGGAGGCATTTGAGTACTTTAAAATTTTCAAAACATTAGTTGAAAATGAAACTAATAATAAACTCAAATGCCTAAGAAGTGATAGAGGGGGGAGAGTTCACTTCTCAAGAGTTCAAAGAGTTCTGTGAAAAAAGAAGGAATAAAAAGGCAACTTACAGCTGCTTACACACCCCAGCAAAATGGGGTGGCAGAGAGAAGAAACAGAACTCTTATGAACATGGTTAGGTGCATGCTCAATGAGAAGAAAATGCCTAAATATTTTTGGGCTGAGGCTGTGATGTGGGCTTGTCATATTCTTAACAGAACAGTTACTCGGGCCTTGGATAAAAAGATTCATGAAGAACTGTGGTCAGGTGTCAAGCCTAGTGTGAGACACTTCCGTGTATTTGGAAGCATTGGTTATGCTCATATTCCAACTCAGTTAAGAACAAAGTTGGATGACAAGAGTCACAAGTGTATCTTCCTTGGTGTGAGCATAGAGTCAAAAGCTTATAGACTTTATGACCCATCAACTAAGAAACTTGTGATAAGTAGGGATGTTACTTTTGATGAAGAAAATAGTTGGGATTGGGTGTCAAAAAGGGAAATAGAAGAAGAGTTGATTATTGAGGAAGAAGTTGTGATAGCTGGCATGAGTGAACCGGATAACAACACAACACAACCAGAAGAGACACAAGCAGAAGAAGCAAGTAAAAATAATGAAGAAAATCACTCACAGACTGATGAAGAAGAAGGCAGTGATCATGAAATTCCAGAAAATGACAATCCTGCCCCTGAACAATCTACAATAGCTGCAACCAGCAGAGTTAAGAAGACACCATCTTGGATGAAAGATTATTATGTCAGTTATGCTGAGGAAGACATAATGGCCCTATACAGTTCAATAGAAGATCCTATAAGCTATGAAGAAGCTGTTCATGATAAGAAGTGGATAGTGGCAATGAAAGCAGAAATTGATGCAATTGAGAGTAATCAGACTTGGGAGTTGGTTAGAGCAATTCCAGGGATAAAACCAATAGGGGTGAAATGGCTGTACAAAACAAAGTTGAATGAAAAGGGTGATGTAGAAAAATACAAGGCCAGGTTGGTGGTTAAAGGCTATGCTCAAAAACAAGGTATAGATTATAGTGAAGTCTTTGCTCCAGTTGCTAGATGGGACACAATAAGAGCCTTTCTAGCAGTTGCAGCAAGAAAAGAATGGCTGGTGTACCAACTTGATGTAAAGAGTGCTTTCTTAAATGGTGAGTTGAATCAGAAGGCTTTGTGAAGAAGGGAGAGGAAGAAAAGGTGTATAAACTTAAGAGAGCATTGTATGGGTTAAAGCAGGCTCCAAGAGCCTGGTATCACAGAATTGAAGAATATTTTAAGAAGGAAGGGTTTAAAAAGAGTGATCATGATCACACATTATTCATTAAAAGGTCTGAAGCAAAGGTTTTGATGGTGAGTTTGTATGTAGATGATCTAATTTATGCAGGAAGTGACAAGAGGATCTGTGAAGAGTTTAAAAGATCCATGATGAAGGAGTTTGCAATGACTGACTTGGGTCTCATGATGTTTTTCTTAAGAGTTGAAGTGAAGCAAACTAAGGATGCTATAGAGATTAATCAGAACCAGTATGCTAAAGAAATAATACGGAGATTTGGCATGGAAGAAGCTAACTCAGTGTATATCCCTATGGTTCCTGGAGCAGTATTGACCAAGCTTGGATCAGGGGAGGATGTGGATGAGAAAGTATACAAAAGTTTGGTTGGAAGCCTCATGTATTTGACAGTTACAAGACCAGACATTATGTATGTTGTAAGCCTCATCTCTAGGTTCATGTCAAAGCCGAGGGAGGATCACTATCTAGCTGCAAAAAGAATCCTGATGTATGTGAAAGGTACTTTGAATTATGGGTTAAAGTATGACAAAAGGAAGAAAGAAGGATTAATGGTATTCACAGATAGCAATTATGCTAGAGATAATGAAGATAGAAGAAGCACTTCTGGTTATGTGTGTCTGTTGAGTAGTGCAGCTATATGTTGGTGTTCAAGGAAGCAAGAGATAGTCACTTTGTCTTCAACTGAGGCTGAATATGTAGCAGCTGTGATATGTGCGTGTCATTGTGTTTGGTTGAAGGGTCTCCTTGAAGAAATGGATGGAAAAGTGGGTACGGTCAAGATTAATTGTGATAATACTTCTACGATAAAGATGTCCAAAAATCCAGTCATGCATAGAAGGACCAAGCATATAGATATTCGCTATCATTATTTAAGGGAACTAGTTGAGAAAAAAGTGGTTAAGCTGGAATTTTGTGGAACAAAGCAGCAGTTAGCTGATGGGATGACCAAGCCAGTCAAGCAAGAGACATTCAATGAGATAAGAGAGGCCATGGGAGTATGTGAAGTTAAACAGGATGCTTAATAGAGTTCCTGTTTAAGGGGAGGATATTGGAAGTTATGAAGTCAGGAAGTTCACATTGGCATGCATGTGTGAAGACAGGAAGTTTACATTGGCATGCATGTGTGCATGGGAGTACATCTTAGAATATTCCATTATTCTAAGGTTTTTTATTATGTCTGCTTTGTTTGTGGGTCAAATAAACCCGCTCTTTAGGACTCTACTTGTTTACATTATAATACAGAGTGGGTAGGCTAAGTTGTTGTTTTCTGTTAAGTCTTCCTAGTTTTTCGTTAAAGTTGTCTATGTACGTTGTATTCTGTTTGGCTATTTAAGCCTTGGTTTTTCAGTTAATGTAGTATCTATTCAGGAAATATTGTGTTTTGTATGTACTTGACACTTCAATTTAGTCCTTATCTCGTTTCGTTCTATATACAATTTAAAATATCTATTTTGTGACGAATTTGACGTTTTCATTAATCTATAATATATTGTGTCAATGCGCAGCCATGTGAGACAACGGCTGTGTTGAACTAATGGCACATGGGGGGCCTCGGCTCCATACTGCCATGCGCCCATGCAAGGCTACATATGGTTAACCTAACTCTAGTCAAATATATTTATTACAACATTATATGAAATCAATGCACGGCAAGCAAATTGCACGATAATTAGTCAACAGCTGTAATGAGGCTTGGTGAGCTTCTATGTATATAGATTAGTTGACAATGTTTGTTACTACCTCCGTCCCACTAAAAATGTCATATTTTGAATTTTCAAAGTCTTTACTTATAAACTTTGACTTTAATTATATATTTTTGTGTTATATAAAACTTGATGAAAATTAACCCGATAAAAACACTTGTAAAACACACTCAAATCATATAACTTTCATCAAGTATTATCTAAAACAAACAAAATTATTTAAGGTCAATGTTTATAAATAAAGACTTTGAAAATAAAAAATATGACACTTTTAATGGGACGGAGAGAGTATTATATATTATAAATGATTGTGAAAGATGCACGATTATTAGTCAACGGCTGTAATGTTTGTTATTATAAATTATAAATGATTGTGAAAGAAGCAAAGTTGTATACCAATACCATTACATATTCTCAAGGTTAAAATACCACATTTTTAACAGAAGTTTCCATACTTTTTTAGAATAAATACATCATATCTGCGCTCTGCAAAATTTGTACTTTCAACTAAAACAAAGGAGGAGCCATGACTCGGTGGTGGTCGTTAAGGTGGCGGATGGCGGTGGTTGCCACCGTCTTCGTTGTGTTTCTCACGAATCCGGTGAGATCACAGCCCCAAACAAACGTACTAACGCAATCTTGCAGCGAAGTTAACGTCATCAACTTCCAAATTTTTATTAGCAATCTTAATGATACTTATCGAGATATCCGTAGACAATTATCCAACAATAACACCTACTTTGCTACCTCAAATGTGGCAAGTAATTCGGAGCCGGTTTACGTAATGGCTCAGTGCAGGAAGTATATGTCAACAAGCGACTGCGCCCGTTGTTTTGATTTCGCAGCTAGTTCGATACGTAGTTGCGCCACGTTCAATGGTGCCCGATTAGTACTTGACGGCTGTTTTCTTAGGTGAACACTCATCAATTTTACTTTTATGACTCCATACTCTTTATTTTATTGCATTCCCATTGAAAAATGCGTTCAACAATTCAATTCTGTTTTCAAACAAAAAAACTATTATTTTCATAATTTGATTTGTGGTAAGCGGATTAGGCTGGATTTAATAGAATTGCACCTCTTTGAAAACATAGTCTCGAATAGGGTTTTGTGAAGACGTAAGATTAAGGTTATGGATGTTTAGCCAGAGGGAAGGCACATATGTCTCTTAGCTTTTTCTTGGGGCTTAAATTTTCATACGTATTAGATGTGTAGGGGTGTAAACGAGCCGGGCCGAACCGGAGCCCGACTAGACTCGAGCTCGGCTTGTCATGTTTTTATGAAGCTCGAGCTCGGCTTGCGAGTAAAACTCAAAACTCGACCTCGGCTTGAGCTATTTTGAGAACAACCTCAAACGAGTTAAAAATTCAACTTGAGCTCGCTTCAATATCGGTTAAATGAGCCAAAGCTCGGCCGGGCTCGCCAATTGTATCATCATCATTAGTATATTTTATATAAAAAAACTAAAACTTTGTTTGGGCTCGTGAGCTTTGTATATTAAGCTCAAGCTCGGGCTCGATAACTAAACGAGCTCTATTTCGGCTTGAGCTTGGGCTCAGGCTCGTTAAGGCTCGCCTCATTCGAGCTATTAACCTAGCCGATCACGAGTAGCTCTCGAGCTTCTAGGCTTGTTTACACATTTTGTCACTTGTCACATGACCCCAGTTAACATAACCCTCCTTATGGGGCTTGACCACTACACATGAACTAAGTTAACACGTTATAATTCATGTGCAAATGCCATTTTTATAATACGGTTTTCGAATATCAACAATTTAGTTGCTATATAATTTACATTGTTTTTGGAAAGGGTAAGGCTAAACGTAACCCTCTATATGCTTTATGAGCCTCTCTATGACAAAAAGCAGAGAAATGATGTTACTGATTTAGTAGCGGTGGATTACATTTAGTCAAAACTATAGGAAGTGGTTACATTTAGCACAACCCTTTGATAATCACACTCTTGAATGCTGTGCAGCAAGCTAACCAATATCATATCCACTAAACTATGTATGAGAGTAATAGCTATTCTGTTTGTGAAGGTACGAGAGTAGTCCTTTCAATGATCAAACAACATTGCCAGGAGAAAATAAAGTCTTATACGATAATAGTACTTCATCAGGGCAAAGCGTTTTTGAAACGACTATGGATGGATTATTGTCTAATCTTTCTATCGCAACACCAAATATAAACGGGTTCTACGCTGCGGCCACAACACCAGTCGTTGGTACCAATACAACTACTGCTTATGCAATAGCGCAGTGTGTGGAGACCGTAACACCCGACAGTTGCAAAAGTTGCTTGCAGGCGGCATATGCCAACATAAGGAGTTGTACAACTGATGCTAGTAACGGAAGGGCTGTTAATTTAGGGTGTTTTATGAGGTACTCCAACACTGCATTTTTCAGAAACAACCAAACAGTTGACATTGCACCATTTCTACGAGTTGGTGAGACCTCTTGCATCCCTAAGCTAATTTTCTTTTTGAATTTTTAAATTTTGAAGTGGACATGCTGGCAATATTAGATTTTATTTTTTATTTTTTTTACTAGACTTATTTTTTATGTTTTTCTATTTATTTGTGTTTACCTTTTGTTTATTATTGAAGACAGGAGAATCTATGTCTTTTCTATGAAAAAAAAAAACATTTGTTTTTCCTCATGAATATACATCTTCCATAACTTATTAGACCTATTTGTTATTGCTTTGCGTTTCTTTTTTATTAAACAAAAGGCAAATAATGAAATAATTGTTAAGAAACACCAAAACGGTAAGTATTTTCTATGGCACACCAAAATGGCAAATATGCTCCCACTAACACTCTTTTGGAGGAAACAAAAAACTCATCAAAACCAGTATATTTCACAGGAAGTTCAAGCAATAAGGTAGTCATTATTAAAGGTGTGGTTGGAGGTGTAGGTGGTGTGATCATCTTGCTAATAGTTATACTTTGGTGGTATGGCCGATCAAAAAGAACAACACCGGGAGGTATGGGTTATCATTTGCTAGTCACATGAGTTAAAAGTAATCACTCAAATAGATCGACTGATTTCGTTTCCAACTTGCCAGGCGGGGCAACTGAAGTGAAAGACTCAAAGGATTACAGCTATATTGATCTTAAGAAAGCAACAAACGATTTTGGTGACGAAAATAAGCTTGGAGAAGGAGGATTTGGAGAAGTGTACAAGGTACTCATCACTTCAATTCACCTTTCTTGTAATTTTATATATGTCATGTACTAAACGAATGAAAATTAAGAATATCCAATTTAATCCTCAAGCCATCCATCTTTTCCCATCTTTGTATATTAAAATCTATCAACCTGAAAAAATATCGAAAAAGTCACAATTTTTGTATATCAAAGTCTCCAAACTTGTTTAAAATAATATACTTTCTAACCAATTTGTTAAACACTGAATAACTTGTTAACTTTTAAACCAGTTAAAATAAGATAGACATATATTTTTCCCAAAAAATGTTGCATGTCACTTTATGATATTTTGATCAAAATTAAAGCTAACAAGTCATTAATTTAATAGAATAAATAAATAAGAGTTCATAAGTATGTATATTTAGTTTAGACAAGTTATAAATAAGTAGAGTTCACAAGTACGTTTTTCATGTGTTTTTCTTTTTTACAAACTAAGGGACATTAATTAATTATGAAATTAGGTTGAGTGACTTTTTTATTAAAAAATCTGATAAAAATATCTTTTTTATGATATTAAGCATTGTACCTATGATATTAACACTACAAGAATTATATACTATTAGTCGCCGCTATTGATACTTAACCATTACCGATCAACATTAATACCGGCGATCCTTTAGCGGCGACATGTCGTCGCTAAAAGTCTAAAGGGCAATAGTGGCGAGGGTGTCATTAGCGGCGACAAAAACGGCAATAGCGGCCGATCTATACCTGCGACCCTTTAGCGGTGCCATGTCACCGCTAAAACCAATAACGGCGACACATGACGCCGCTAAAGGTACCCGTTTCTTGTAGTGTAAGCATTGTACCTAATATAATAATATTGTTTTTATAATTATACGTAGCATTGATTGACTGATGGTAAAGAACATTCGAAAATGAATTGCTACTTTCCTCTCGAGAACCGTAATGTTTAATAATTAATAATTTTGAAGTACGTTAATTTAATTGCAAATTCTGGTGGTGTTGCATTTAGATGTTCAATTTAGTAACACTGTGTTTCCTTTTACTGTAATAAAATCTTCCTGTTCATAAGCTTATCTTATTTACATAGTGGTTTTGGTGAGGTAGTGAAGGTAATAAAAAAAAATGCGATCCGTTAGAAAATACAATGATAATAGTAATTTGCCGATGTACATATAAAATTTGCTTCCTATTTGTACAACAACAGCTCAAAGTATAATGTTCTTTCAAAAATCAGGAATTTAACTGCTTCGAAAGTTGAATGACTTGACTTGTATAACTACTAGTGTTTGTAATGATTGTAATAGGCAATTTTGGATGACAACAAAGTTGTGGCAGTGAAAAAGCTTAAAGTTGGACACACTGGAGCAAAAATAGGATTTGAAAATGAAATCTTACTTGTAAGTCAAATTCGTCATCGAAATCTTCTCGGTCTCCTTGGGTGGTGCAGTGAAGGATCCAATCTACTTCTTGTCCTTGAATATATGCCAAATGGAAGCCTTGAAAGGTTTCTATGGGGTACGTTTCTTTTAACAGTTTGATTTGGATTCATACGAAAATCTTTATTTCCCAATATATGCAATATATGATTATATTCATTATAGGTGAAAGAAAGGGAACCCTTAACTGGAGAAAAAGATATGACATTATCTTAGGGATAGCTAGGGGTCTCGCCCATCTACACAAAGAATTCCATGTTAGAATTGTGCACAGAGATATAAAATCAAGCAACATTCTCCTTGATGATGATTTTCACCCAAAGATAGCAGATTTTGGATTGGCAAGGTTTCAGCCTGAAGATCAAAGTCAAGTTATCACCAAGTTTGTTGGGATACTGTAAGTACGATTTGCAAGACATGTTCCTAAAATTCCTTATATTGCATCTAATTAATCAAATTCTTGTATTATATACTAGGGGTTACACGGCGCCAGAATATGTACGATACGGTGCTTTATCAGATAAGGTTGACAATTTCAGTTTTGGTGTTGTGATCCTTGAAATCATTAGTGGTCGAAGGTGTACTAACGAGAACTTTGATGGACCATCAACCGATCATCTCCTTGAACATGTGAGCTACAAATTACACCTTTTCCCTTTTTCTATTTCATTAACATAAATTAAGTTAAGAAATAGTAACAAGAAGAAAAGAATCATAGGCATCTCACTAGATGGTTCTTATATTATATTGTGGTGGTATGATGATGAGCATAAGGATTTTCATAGATCTAGGTAAGTTGATTTTATTTAGTTCCCATTTTTTTTGTAGAATCAATAAGATCTCTTAAGTGTTTTGTTACAACTTGTGATAGGCATGGAAGCTCTATGAAAACCAAAAAATTGTGATGCTAGTTGATGAGACAATGAACGTTAATCCAGACGAAGAAAAACATGTGATGAAGACAATTGAGATTGCTTTGTTGTGCACCCAGTCGCCAGCTTCAAAAAGACCAACCATGTCTGAAGTTGTTTTAATGCTTTCAAGTGATCCATCGTACGAGGAAAGACAACTCACCAGACCTACTCTCCCTGATCAAAATCGGAGGATTCATATAGGATCTTCATAGAATTTTAAAGGCATTATTTAGCAAAAGTCAAAGCAATTAGATGTGACTAACTAATTACATGGGATGGAGAACGAGAAAAGAACATTTTTTATATGTGTGTTTCGTTTGGGTTTAGAATTACATGCATATACTAACAGAACGGTTAGTTTTTAATTGAAACTAGTATTTACGACCCGTGCTTTGCGATGGGAACGTTAAGCCGAATAAAAAGTAAATGTAAATATGATAAATCATCCACACACGTTATTTGACAGACCAAGTAAAACATTAAAAATAATAACTAAGTCGGCTTAGGACCCGTGAGTTTCAACGGAGTCGTCAATTATTTTTAACATATGATGATATAAAACATTTTTAACATGATTATATCATCATTTTCATCTCTTCATACAAAACCCATTTCATAGCAAGTATGATCATGTACCCACACAAACAATTTATTCAAGTATTTCCTTATTACTATCATATATGATGATTTTAAACACAATTATATCATCAATTTCATCATATGATTAAAACTCACTTATCCTAGTGTGGTAAATCATCTAAACATTCAATTCATAGCATCATATATATAATTTTCACTTAAGGTTTTGTTCCTAACAAGTATACATCACTAATTCAGCCATAGATTCTATAATTCGTACATAATTCACGATTATGATGTTTCTTTAAATTTCACAACTTCACAAATCATCAAAATTTTACATACCTTATGATCCCCTAGCTTGGGTGATCATTAATTCACGTTCGATTGTGAATTTGAGCTTCTTTTAAGCCTTCAATTTGATGATTTTGTTGGAATTAGGGTTGTGAGCTCAGCACACACCATGTATGTGTTTTGTTTTAAAACTTCTTTTTATAATTTAACTTTCAAGTTATCTAACTTTGGTCTCTCATGTTTGGTTAATTATTAAGTAGGCTACAACCTACTTATTTCCAACCATATTCCCTATTATTAACTAGGTTAAACATTTCTAGTTAACTTAGTAGGTTCGGGAAGATTACAACTAAGTTTATTTTAAGTCCCGTTAACTCGGGTCTTTTATAACCTTATTTCCTCAAAAGCATTCATTCAATTTTTATTTCCTATTAGGTATATTTATTTAAATCCTAATATTTACGGGTTAATTTTAACACCAACGGTACTTTACCCGTCTTTTTATATTAACGTGGTTTGATTACCAAACCCGTTTTCGGGGTGTTACAAGTCTACCCCCTTAAAGAAGTTTCGTCTCCGAAACCTTTCTCATGTAGTTCATTAGGTTTATACTCAATGCATTTGGTCTCAGTAATCTTTTGAGCATTGCTCATACTTTAACCATTTGTTAGTATTACCATAAAAGTATTGTGCATATTGTGCATAAAAGTATGGTAATATCCTTTTGGCTACAAAGCATATACGTATTTCATGCGAAATAATGTAACTCAAAATAATGTAATTTCGTTATTTCAACTAGTTTGGTTAACTTAGCGAAATCCATCGCTTTGATATTATCAAATTCTTTATGAATCCGTTATTTTAACCCGTTTGGATGTTGTAGTGTACTTCGTCACTTTTAACAACCAAACTCTTTTGTTGTCGAATTTATTCATTCGGTTCATTCATACGGAATCCACCGCTTAAGAACAAGCCAAATTTCTTGATATTTATATATTAATTATTTAAAACAATTCAATAGGTGATATTAACGAAATTCTATAAAGCGTATAACCACATACCTTATAGTTTTATCCTTAAATCGTGCTTTTGCTCGATTTAACTTCCCGACACTTCGCTTATGTTGCCTTATGATCGCTTAGTATAGGCGATCAATGCTCTTCGTTAGTAAGGCCTCATGGACCGTCACTTTCGTTTTGTACTCATTTACCTTTATTGTTTTACTTGATCGAGTCGCCATTTGGTCACTCGATCATATCAATTTATCACTAAGCTCTTTTCCACGCGAATCTTATAATGATAAGCGCCTTGGACAAGTTTTTAATTTTAAAAATTGACCTTAACCGAGCTTGCCGGTTAGACTTACCAATCACTGGTTACCTTATACGCCACTGCTCGGGTATACAATCATTGCCTTTCCCCAAGGCTTACAAGCATTTATGACCCCTAATCTCGTAGCTCGTGCTACAATGGGGTCCTGCTTTCTGTTATGTTTAAGTTCACAACAACCTTTTTGTTTTCGAAACTTTCCTTTCGAATTTATCGTCTTACACATATTGGTGTCAAGACCTGTTTCTTTTAATGGTAATCGTTTCCCAATTCACCTCATATTGTTTATGTTTGATAAAACGTTTTTTTAACTAAAACTGAATTTTAGTTAACATTTTATCTTTAATTTATGTCAAACAATTTTGACAACTTAACATTTATTCTTTTACAGTCCTTATTTTACGCGGGATTCTTAAATGTTTTCCTCGCTTTCTCGAAGTAACCTGTAGGTTCTTTCACTTAGCCTCGTGGTCTATTTCTTTAGGCTCTCACCTCTTTAAGGCGAGTCCTTTATGATCATTTCTATTTATTCATGACCCGTGGGTCAATTTGGTCCCGTAGACCTTTACTCTGTTTATAACCCAAAGGTTATGATGATCCCGTAGATCATTTCTGTTACTCATGTTATTCTTAAAATACATGTTTGGTATCAAAGCACCCTTTTATGTTGAAAATCATTTGTTTTCACTTTAGAAATCCGTTAAATTTGATTGTAGTCCATGACTACGATCATTTTCTTTCGGATCATTCTTCTTACTTTATGATTTCTTACGTCATTTATACGTCGGTTTATCTCATGCTTACCGTTATCCGGTTTACATCTATATTTCCTTGCAACCCATTACCCGGTTTGCATTATTCTTTTATATTCGTTCACGACCCATTACATGGGTTCATTAATATTTTGCGCTTCTATTATTCGGTTTGCGCCTATATTCATTTTTTTATCTCGTCTCATTACCGGGCTCGTTATACTATCAAGCATTATGCTTTATTTAACCCGTTTGACTTGTTCGTGTGAAATCCATCATTTTTTAACAGTCAAACTTTATTCTTTATTTAACCCGTTCAACCTTGAAACAGTTAAACATATTAATCACCATTTCTAATTTCGAAATTTTATCATCTTTTAGTCATAACTCGTAATCCGAGTCTTTTGACTTTTAATCTGCGTTCCCGTTTCTCGGTTTACGCATGTATTTAAATTCATATCCATCAACCGGGTAATTTACTGAAGTCATCGTTAATGCAACCATTCTGGTATGCATTTAGACTTCGTTGTTCTCTGTTTGGTTGTCTTAGCGAAATCCATCGCTTTTATTCAACCAAACCTTTATTCTTTATTTTGACCATCCTTGACGGCCTTATAAATGCTAAATGATGATTATCATCATCACCCTTTCTTTACTATGACCAAAGTCAACGACTTTGATCGTCTTTCCGTGTGGGCAATACCTTCGTTTCTATGACCCTGTGGATCATTTATACTTTGGTTTTACAATGCCCTTTTTTGTCAACCATGGCTCTTTCGTCCAAAATGACTTATGTCACGAATTTCCTTGGGTCAATTATTTCTATGTGTGTCATACCTTGTTGTTATGGTTTCCACAAAAACCATTTATACAAGTATGCTCATATGATTTCTTGACCCTAAGGATCCTTTAACTTTTCATTCTTCTAGACCTTAGTACCTCGAACATAAATATGCTCATTGTAAGAAGCTCATGGTATCATTGGTTCACTACTTACTTGGCCAGAGTAAGCGATCAGCACATAGTACGCGTGACCTTATTATAATTACCACAGCATGTCCCATGTAAGTAACTTCTCAATTTATTTCCATATTTATGATTTCATTTGGTAAAACTTTATTTAATTATCAGTTAACAATTATAAGTTTTACCCGTTTTATCCTTGAACATATAAAATGTCCATTTTCATAAACATTTATACAATCACATTCACTGATGTGATCATTACTTTTCTCAATAAGATTTTATTGAAAATACTTATTTGGATGATCATTCTCGTCCAAGTTTCTATATAAACTATATTCTGTTATTGTCTTGTTATTCACAATTTGTGAATAATACGTATCTATACTAATATTTCTCTTCGAAACGTCATCCTGGATAGGTAACCTATCCAGGTTTCCCAAGTTTCATATTCTATATGCAACTGTTATTCTCATAGTATTTGTTGCGTATTATTGTTTTTATTATAAGTTTAAGACGTCTACCTTGTAGATACTTGCCCTGATAAACTTTCCTTGTTGTTCAATCTCTCATTCGAGATCATTTCTTTATTTGTGTCTGATATTCACCAAAATACACATACTTTATTCCCCCATTTTACCCCCATTTTACGCGTTTTTGGCCGTAAAACCGAGGATTGGATACTTAATCGTGTACATTTTTGTTTACAGGCCTCAAACAGCGTGCCAAATAAGAAGATGAAGAAAACGAGGATTTTCCAAGCGAAACGGCTGAGATACGAAGATTCTGTGAAAAATGTCTGACAGCTCTCGCACGACCGTGTGATAATCAGCACTCCCGTGCGGATCCGACGACAAGACCCAACCCAGCAGTGCATAGCCAGTGCGATCAGGCGTGCAAGAGAACCTCGGGAATGCACGACCGTGCGATGATTGGAACGACCGTGCAAGGCCTTTGATCTCGGAAGCACTGCCAGTGCGGTTAGTCGTGCCGGCCACATCTCGGAGATGCACGATCGTGCGTCGATCGGCATGACCGTGCCGATCTGAAGACCAGTCTAAGATTTGCTGATGTCACAGGATTTGGTGAACAGTGCACGACCGTGCACTTTATTAGCACGACCGTGTGACTCGAAAAAGTTATAAAAAACAGAAGGGCGCAATCAGTTCGTAACTCTGGACTTTTGGGAGCTTTTCAGGCGATCATTCAGGCTCTGGAGGTTTAACTTTCGCCCGGAATCAAGCCACCATTGTGCCGATAAGCTCCGTTATCATCCGGATTCTCAATCTAGTGCTTGTTTATGGTTTGATTCTTGAATCTTTCCATTGTTTTGTTATAATTCAAGCATTTTGGTTGATTATTTGTGTATTATTGTAAGCCTAAGGGCAAAAACACTAGAAATCCTTGCTTAACAAACAACCATTAGTATGTTAATTATGTTTGTAATGACACTTGAAGCGTTTTCTATGTTAATCCTTGATGATTAGTTTGCGACCTTGTTTATTGATGTTGAATTCTTGATTATAGTTAATTGTCTTGGATGATTAGTATGTGGTTAGTTGAGATATTTGTAAAAAGAAGTTTAACTAATCATGTATTAGTAAACTTTTAACTTGTTTAAATTGTTTACACCATGAGACTAGAAATGGTTAATAGTTTAATAAGGGGTAATTATTGTTAATCAAGAAGGCATTCCCTCACGGAAGGACCTTAACGGGTTAGATGGTGTTGTTACAAATTCTCGACATAAGTTGTTAATCTTGTTAGTAGTTTAGGCCAAAATTGCTTTCTTGATGAATTTATGTTCAAGATTTGTAAAATGAACTCGGTTGTGATTTAATCTAGTTTATGCTTGTCTCGGTGGTTACATTGTGTTTATCGGTGTCACTTTCCTTGATTAAGTGAAGTTAGAAAACTCCTAACGAATGACTAACTTTTCTTTAGGGGATTTTCATAGATATATGTCAATTGGGCGTTATAGAACAATTTTAGGTGGTTAAAGTGTGTTTATCGTTTTAACTTTCCAAAGAGTTGTCATGTTAGGATTCCCGAAAGGGATACTAAATGTCTTTGAAAAATGGAAAATTGACCAAGTGTTTTAAGTGGAAAAACCGACTTAGTTCACATACTTTGGTTGTTCATAAAGCAAGGCTATTTATTTATCCTCATATTTGGAGTCTATTATGTTTTTAAAAAGTTTATGTTTAAGTCTTATTTTTAGTTTAAACAAATTACCCACTTATCTTTCTACCGGTAATTTAATGACAAAGGTTTAGTATTATTGCTCCACCCACATCCTTGGATCGACACTTGGTTCTTACTGATACTTTACTACATATATGACGGGGTACACTTGCCCTTTCGTGTGTGTTTTAATGTTGAAGTATAAATCATTTTTCATAAATTTAAAACCGAATCGTGTGTAACATTCATTGTAAAAACATGTATATACACGCACACGTCAAGTTTTTGGCGCCGTTGCGGGGGATGTAGCGAGCTTTAGGAACGACCCGAGTCAATATCTTATCGGTGTACATACTTGTGAATATTCGTGAATATTCGTAAATATTTTCTTGATTATTTATTTATTTGTTTGTTTGTTAATATTTCTTGTTTTTATTGATGTTCATTCGTTTTCAAGCATATTTAAACAGTTGTAAAATATTTGTATCATTTATTTGTTCGAAATCGAACTAATTATTCATTTATTCTTTGAGTTTTCGGAACCGGAAAATTATTTTTGTACTAGCCGATTTAATTATTTCCATTTGTTTTGGTTTTTATAAAATTTTGGGCCTATTTATGAAGTTTTACAAAATTTTTCAGCCCTTTAGACAAAAAATCTGTTATATAACAGCAAAAAAAAATAGATTTATTATAATAATATATATTCATGTGTGTCAATTTTCGTTTGCAGGTTGATGTCCTCAACCCCCGCTCCCGACGCTGTTGAGCCTTCCGATGAACCCGAGCGTGATCTGAGGAGACGTCTTCGCGAGAGATCCCACGCGGTTGCGCTGCAACTCGCAGCATCTGTGGACGAGCCGGTGGTACCCGCTGAGGCCGAGAGCTCAGGGGACGCAGAAAACATCATCATGGCGGATGACGAAAAACCACTGAACGAGTCAAATCAACCCAGAGGCGGAGGCCTGGAGCCAAGCATTGCCCGACCTACAATAGTAGCACCTACTTTTGAATTAAATCTAGTATAATAAATATGGTTCAAAATTCTGTGCAATTTGATGGACGTGAGCACGGGTTCCCGGTCGACATATTGCTGCTTTTCTTGAAGTATACTCAACTTTCAAGATACGGGACGTGTTTGTGTTTGATGACGTGATTCGGTTGCGACTCTTCCCGTTTTAACTACGTGACAAAGCTAGAGCTTGGCTTATGTCACTTCCTGCAGGGTCCATCAGGACCTGGGATGAGCTGGCGGAGTTTTTTATGCAGAAATATTTCCCGCCTGAGAAGACGACGAAGTTAAGGAACCGAATTGTGACATTTTGACAGGACGAAGGAGAGTCCTTACATGCAGCCTGGGAGCAATTTAGAGACTTATTACTTGATGTTCCGCACCACGGTTTCTCCAAGAGGCAGTTAGTTTTTATGTTTTACCAGGGACTCAACTACGACACGAAGGAGCGGTTAGATGTACATGCAGGAGGCGATCTGGGGACAAAGACGCCTAATGAAGCTTACGCTTTTATCGAGAAAGCTGCGTTGAAGTTGAGTTCACATCGAGATGGAGAGAGGGGCCGGACATCATCTCGCCCAGGAGTTCACGCTATTGATGACTACACGGCTATCACTACATAGATTTCGGTATTGTCGGCAAAGTTTGATAAATCTCAGATGGCATCACAGGCTAGTTCTGGGTGTGAGCAGTGCGGAGTATCGCACAAGCTGGGTTCGTGTTTCCAGGGAGTTATGTACGAGGGCCAGGAGGAATTAGACTTTGTCAGCAATCAAGCGAAGCCGCAGAATAATCCTTATAGAAACACGTATAACCCAGGATGGAGAAATCACCCGAACTTTAGGTGGATAGAAAATACAGGTAACCAAAACCCGCTTGTATTTTCTCAGCGAGCTCCAGCACCGCCGCAGGCTCAAGGTCAGCCATGCCAGCCTTACAATCAATCCTTTTAGCCACGTCCTTATTCTTATCAAAATCAGGGTGCCGGGGGTAGTTCCCAGCAACAAGCCCCTTAAACAAATTCCAAACTGGAAGAGATGATGGCTCAACTTCTGAGCAGCTCCACTAGTGCGAATCAACTAGCTGAGATATGATATCAGCAAAGTGAGGATCGTTTCTTAGCTCACGAGGGAGAGATGCGTAGTCAGAAGGCCTCGATTCAGAACATCAAGAATCAGGTTGGTCAGTTGGCTAAAATGATGTCGGAGAAACCCCCAGGTGGTCTTCCAGGCAATACTAAGCCAAATCCATGAGGGCATGTGAATGTCGTGATGACTAGGAGTGGTAAAACCACCGGACCCGACACATCGGACTCACCACCGATCACTGAGACGGTCCCGACTGATACTTCGGGCGAGGTGTACACTAGGCGAGTACGAGCAAGTACAACACAGCTCCAGAAGCCAGTCAAAGATTACACTCCTCCATTTCCATACCCAGGCAGGCTGAAGAAGCAGAAGAATATGTCTTGTGTGGTGATGAATGAAAGTTTCTCAGCTATTCTTCAAAACCGTTTGCCTACGAAGATGGGAGATCCAGGCAGCTTCACGCTTCCTTGTCTCATTGGAAATATGTCTCTTAGTCATGCGTTAGCTGATTTGGGAGCAAGCATTAACCTTATGCCTTATAAGGTTTTTACCAAGCTGGATCTAGGTGAGCCATCACCTACGAGGATGAGCATTCAACTAGCTGATTGTTCAATCAAGTATCCACGCGGGTTTGTTGAGAATATGCTTGTTAAAGTTGACAAGTTTGTGTTTCCAGTTGACTTTGTTATCCTGGATATGGATGAGGATTCTAGGGTGCCTTTGATACTCGGGCGTCCATTCTTGAATACCGACCGGACCATTGTAGATGTAGATGCGGGCCAGATTACACTCTGAGTGAAGGATGAGCATGTGACCTTTAACATCAAGCGGTCAATGCAGCACCCGTAGAGTCAGGATGATGCACTCTACTATGTTGACATTGTTGACACTTATGTGAGCACACATTTCCAGGGCACGATTGAGGAGATTGATTTAGACACACATATGTTGTGTGGGGACCTAGATGGCATTACGTAGGAGGGCCACGATTTCGAGCAGCCAGTCTATCAGAATGGTGATGATGGTTCCCAGAGTCTGGATCGGTTTACAGAGATTGATTGTGAAGATGAAGAAAAGTCGAAACCTTCAGTTGAAGATCCTCCCTCCATGGAGCTTAAGGAGCTTCCACCCCATTTGGAGTACGCATTTCTAGTTGAGGAGCGTCGTCTGCCGTTTATTATTTCATCATCTTTGTCAGACGAAGAAAAGAGCAGACTTCTCAGTGTTTTACGACTTCACAAGAAAGCCATTGCATGGAAGATAATGGATATTACAGGAATCAACCCCTCCTTATGCACTCATAAAATTCTCATGGAGGACCATTATAAGCCGTGTGCACAGCCACAGAGACGATTGAACCCGAACATGCAAGAAGTTGTCAAAAAGGAGGTGATAAAGTTGTTAGATGCAGGTTTGATCTACCCTATCTCCAACTCAGTTTAGGTTAGTCCTGTTCAGGTAGTGCCCAAAAAGGGAGGCATGACAGTAGTCACGAATGATAGGAACGAGCTTATTCCTACCCGGACGGTCACAGGATGGCGTGTTTGCATTGATTATCACAAACTCAATGATGCCACCCTCAAGGACCACTTCCCATTTCCATTCATCGACCAGATGTTGGAACGTCTCTCGGGGAAGTCTTATTACTGTTTTCTGGATGGGTTTTCAGGCTACTTTCAGATTCCTATTGCTCCTAAGGATCAGGAGAAGACTACCTTTACATGGCCTTTGGCACATTCGCCTACCGGCGTATGCCTTTCGGGTTGTGTAATGCACCGGCTACCTTCCAGCGATGCATGGTTGCAATTTTCCATGACATGATCAAGGATTCCATGGAAGTATTCATGGACGACTTTTCAGTATTTGGGGATTCCTTCAATCAGTGTTTGGAAAATTTGAAGAAAATGTTAAAGAGGTGCGAGGAGATAAATCTTGTCCTAAACTAGGAGAAATACCACTTTATGGTGAGAGAGGGCATAGTTCTGAGACATAAGATTTCACAAGTAGGGATGGAAGTCGATCCTGTGAAAGTTGACATCATTTCTCGACTTCCACCTCCCACCTCAATGAGAGCGATACGGAGCTTCCTAGGTCATGCTAGATTCTACAGGCGATTCATTAAGGATTTTTCAAAAATTGCCAGGCCCATGACTCGTCTGTTGGAAAAGGATGCCCCGTTTATTTTTGGTGATGATTGCTTGAAGGCTTTTGACCTTCTTAAGCAAAAGCTTGTTGAGGCCCCTATCTTAGTCGCACTTGACTGGAGTTTGCCGTTTGAAATTATGTGCGATGCGAGTGATTTCGCAATATGGGCTGTTTTTGGACAGCGAAAAGACAAGCACTTTCATCCGATCTACTACTCCAGCAAGACTATTCATGATCCGCAGGAGAACTACACTATGACAGAAAAGGAGCTTTTGGCGGTAGTTTTTGCGTTTGATAAATTTCGGTCGTATCTAGTGCTGTCACCGATCACGCGGCCATCCGATACCTGTTTAGCAAGCAAGACGCTAAACAGCGTCTTATCAGGTGGATTTTATTGCTGCAGGAGTTTGATATTGAAATTAAGGATAAGAAGGGTTCGTTGAATGTAGCGGCAGATCATCTTTCTCGATTGGAGCACGGAGACACTGAGGACTGTTGGGAGCCAATAAATGACAATTTCCTGCATGAGTCTTTGATGAGTGTCGAGGTATGCGATGAGTTGCCTTGGTTCGCTGATTGCGCGAACTATCTTGCTTGTGGGATCCTTATCAAAGGATTGACACATCAGCAGAAGAAGTTCTTCGCGGACCTCAAGCATTATATATGGGACGACCCTGTCCTGTTTAGAGTCAGAGTGGACCAGGTGATTCAAAGATGTCTGTCTGAGAAAGAGGCGACTGACATTCTATGCCATTGTCAGGAGGGACCTACCGGAGGTCATCACGGAGCCAATTTCACCGCTAAAAAAGTGTTAGACTCTGGATTTTATTGGCCCACAATATTCCGTGATGTGTAGAGCTGGGTCAGTGCGTGCGATGCTTTCCAGAGGGCAACAAACATATCGGCACGTGACGAGATGCCTTAAAATTGGATCCAGGTGTGTGAAGTCTTTGATATTTGGGGAATAGACTTCATGGGACCATTTCCCCCCTCACAAGGAAACAAATATATCCTTGTAACGGTAGATTATGTGTCGAAGTTGGCGGAGGCGCAGACCTTACCCACTAATGATGTTAGGGTCATCGTGAGGTTTTTGAAGAGTTTGTTTGCCCGGTTTGGTGCACCAAAGGCACTGATTAGTGCCAAAGGAACACACTTTTGCAACACTCAGCTTGAGAGAGCTCTGTCCCGATATGGTGTGCACCATAGACTATGCACGCCCTACCACCCGCAAACAAGTGGACAGGTGGAAGTCACTAACCGGGGGTTGAAAAGAATCCTTGAGCGGTCGGTGGGTGCAAACCACAAGGATTGGTCGGAAAAGTTGGATGAGGCGCTTTGGGCTTTCCGGACGGCCTACAAGACGCCTATCAGGACTACTCCCTTTAGGCTTGTTTACGGAAAAGCGTGCCATCTGCCCGTGAAGTTGGAGCATAAGGCGATGTGGGCTCTTAAAACTGCAAAGGATCTTAAAGCCGGAGGTGAAGCCCGGTTCCTGCAGATTCATGAACTGGAAGAGCTGCGACATCACGCCTATGAAAGCTCCGTGTTGTACAAAGGACGAACCAAGAGATTGCACAACAAGCGCTTGAAGGACCATAAACAATTCCAACCGGGAGACCTTGTCTTACTCTACAACTCTAGGTTGTGTTTATTTCCATTAAAGTTTCATTCACGTTGGGCGGGGCCCTATACGATGAAGGAGGTGCTTCCGTATGGAACCGTCGCGATCGAGAACGCAAATGGTGTGACTTTCAAAGTGAATGGCCATCGTTTGAAGCTTTACGTGGCCGGACTGATCGAGTCGGCGGTGTAGGTTATCTAAATTCACACCCCGCACACATCATAAGTGTGGGGAGGAGAGTCCACGCTATTGACTCGACGACCAAAAATGTAGCAGGCGCGTCTTATACGCTTAGGGGTTGAGATGTCTTAATTTTAGCTTTTTCATTTTTTTACGTGTTTTTGGTGTGTTTGGTCTTTTTTCATAGGATTGTACAGTTTTCGAGCATACCGAACAAACAATCTAAGTGAGAAAATTGTTAAATCAGTTTACATACTACAAAAGTGGCGGAAACTGGTCGGAACAGCCCTTAAAAATGGGTTCTGTGGAGAATATTCTGATCTGCAGGTTTGCCACGAACGTGCCACCATCGGCACGCCCATCCCGACTGAAGCCAGCACCCACACTTGCACTCCCGTGCATTCCGAGAACGGTGTGACAGGATTAGCATATGTCGGAAACACACGCCCGTGCGTCTGGTCGCACGCCCGTGCGCCTGGTCGCACGCCCGTGCGCCTGGTCGCACGCCCGTGCGCCTGGTCGCACGACCGTGCGTCTTGTCCCACGACCGTGCAGATGGTCAGGGGCAGTTTTGTCCACTTAGTATATAAAGGCCTTTTCTGCACTCCCTTTTTCAAAACTCGCGGACCCTAGTCACACCATCGTTCCAGACCAGTTTCCTCTCCAAAATTTCACCACTTTTTGCAAGATTTCTTGCATTCTTCGAACAAGGTATGCAATTCCTCTTGATTTTCAGTCTTAATCTCGTTCTATACTAAGCTTTTTCAGATTTCTTCAAGGATTTTTAGGGTTTTTTTCATAAATACAAACGAAACCCTAATCCTTGCCAGAATGATGCAAATCGTGAACTTCTAGTCGGTTTCCTACACCCCAATCACTAGAAATTTGATGATTTTCAAAAAAAAATTAGTGTCCAAGTGATTGGGGTTGAAAAACTGCTATAAGTCAATTCGCACGGCAGTGCCGTTGGTCGCACGGTAGTGCCGATGGGTTTGTTCACGAATGTTGCTATGATGTTGGATTCGTACGGTGGTGCAACTGGACGCACGGTCGTGCCGATCCGACAAGTTACGATTACTACTGCTGTTCTCGGTGACGCACGACCGTGCAACATGTGGCACGCCCGTGCCGATAGCCCAGATTAGTTGATCAGAAACTTCATAATTCGGTGCTAGGTTGCTCCGTTTGAAATTTTCTCTGTTCCTCATTATTCTAACCCTAATTCCCCGTGCAGATGGATCATCATTTCCTTTATTTTGATCAAAACAATGAACGCAATCATCCTTGCCTCACCACCCTTAATGAACTTTGGCAAAGGAGGGATCAAATTGGTATACCTAGGAGGCTCAGTTAGGATGTAATGGAGGAACTGAACCACTCCGACCGGCTGGCAGAAATGTTTTCACTCCCGTTCTCTCGACTGGTCAACATCAACCGACCTATTTACCTCGAGCTTACCTTGGAGTTCTTTGCCAATTACTCCTATGAAAAACCCAAGACAAGCCGAAATCCGGATTTCAGACGAAAGAAACAGATCAACTTCAGGTTAGGCGGTCAATGGCATAATTGGACCGTCCGGAGGTTGGGAAGAAGGCTCGGAATCTACACGGAAGATGAAATGGATTCCGAGTTATTTACAGAGCAGTATACCTTTGCCAGCGAGCAGGAGCATTCGGCATTTTGGGAAAGGGTTGCTGACGGCCCAGTGTATGATCCTCGAAAGGCGAAGGCATCGCGACTGAGAGACCCACTGCTGCGGGTATACACCATATATTCAGTCACACGATTGTGGGGCGCATGGACAGTTTGGGAAACTGTCCCACACTGGATGCCATCTTCATACACGCGCTAGCCGACGGGGTTCATATTAACCAAGCCGCGTGTATGGCTGAGTATTTCATGCATAGCTCCGGAAGGACCCCCAGCAGCCAAATTCACGGGGGTCAATATGTCACTCAGATCGTCTACGCAATGGGGATAACGACTGATGAAGTGGTAGCAAGTTTGACTTTGGTTCATGAGGGAACGTATGTTGACATGCGCTCGTTAAAAGCTATGGGGCTAGTCATTGATACCGATAACGGCGAAAGGTTAAGAGGTTAAGCAACGAGGTCTGGGACCCGTTACCACCAGAGCCAGCTAAGGAGGAGGATGAAGTTATGCATGAACACGAGGAGGAGGAACACGAGCAGCCGCCACACTCACCACAGCACCAGGAGTACCAGCAGCACCAACATTGGCCACCCGGCATCCCGTCTTACCCTGAGTTCTACGGGCAGTTTCAGTAGATGCAAATAAATTAGGAGCAGCTGCGAGTGAACCAGGACTAAATGCGACAGGAGATGCATACCGAGTTTTCGTATATCTTTGGTGGTGTTTAGAATGCTTTCCCCAACTACTTCGGTGAGCCCCCGCAGTTCCCATTCGGGAACCCCAGTGACTATGGCGGGGCAGGCACATCGGGCACAGGTGGAGATGCCGATCGTGAATAATGGAGGAGCTTCTGATTTGGTGTTTCTTTCACTATTTTAGTAGTTTATTTTGGGGTGTCATTTTGGTTTATTATTGTAAACACCCTCGGATAGGTTTTTATTTTTCAGACATTATCTTTTAGTTTCGTAGTTTATCTATGGATGCTTATCGGTATTATTATCTAGTTTATGGCTTGTGTTGCAAATGGATTGTCCCTCGTAATGCGTTTTGTTTTGTGACATCTATGCAGATTTTTGGAGCACATGTTGGACCAGAAAAAGACAGCAGAATCGGCTTTGGTGCCTCGTTCCATCTTCAGTCATCTTCAAGGGAGTGTTATTCTCCTTTTTCTTTATATTTTGGGTTTCGCATAGGGGACAATGCGAAGTTCAAGTGAGGGGAGGGGGTTTAACATTTTGACTTTGTTTCTTTGTTTGTCCTAAAAAAAATCAAACCAATTATATATATTTTTAATAAATAAATCGGTTAGTTGTTGTTTTAGAAAGCTTTGGATATGATAAAGAACCGACAAGCCAAACAAATTTTGAAAAAAAAAAGATAACTAAAAAACGTGACAAACAAAGAATGACTTGCATGATAATTTTCACACTTTTACCCATTCTTTCCGTTATGTGAGCATGTTTGAGCCTTAGATTCTTCATATGTTTGTTCATTTCGGAGTAGGAGTGAGCCAGATGTCTCTTGTAGTTTAGAACTTGTCACTAGCATACTTTTCAAGAACATAAACGTGTGAGATTGTGTAAAAATGATAGAGGCACTTAGAAAACCCTTTGTTATTAGCCTTGTTTTTGTTTTATCTTTCCCTAAACCCTATGCTGCCCACTAGGATTAACCATGTTGAGCATTTTCCCGCGTTTTTCGTTCTTTCACCCAACTAATTAACCCACATAGACAAATTTAGCCTTTTTATTTTTTTTTTAATTTTTAACCCTTTGTGTTAAAACTCGGTTAAAGTTATCGTTTAACTAGCGTTCTTGGTAATTAATTGTTTCGTTGTACAAAGACATTAGAATTGATGTTGAAAAAAATCAAAAAATAAAACACCCTAAAATAGGGTGAAGTCGACAAAATTCGAGCAATTTTAAGTGCTAAAATGATGAAGTTTCGTTGATTAGCTCGATAACACAAAAGTCGTCTTTTAAGGCATTAGTTATGTATAGTTTAGTTGTTTTACGCTTGTTGAACATGATTACCGAGTTTTAACCATTTTGTCACTTTAAAAATTTCCATTCCACACCCTTCACCCTAGCCTTTCGTTATAACCCATAAAAACCTCTTGATTTACACTTTTCGCATGTTAGTTGGTGGAAATGAGATTTTGTGGCAAGCTTATGATACTACACGCTTCATTGTCTAGGCGTGGACTGTTTACAGATACACATTTTATGTATGTCTCATAAAAATAGACGAGTGTGTGTAAACATTGTGAGGTGTGTGAAGATTAGTGTGCTAAGTCAATCGGAAGTGAAATCACGGCTTTTTGTTTATCTCTACATATATTTGCATGTGCTTGTTTGGTTTGAATCATTTGACGTTGCCTTTAGAAAAACCGGCTAACTGTATGTATGTGTATTAGTAGGTAGTTTGTAAATTCTTTTTTTCGCCAGAAACTATCTTTTATTACATTTTAATTTTAGCTTGCTTGAGGACAAGCAAGGTTCAAGTGTGGGGAGGTTTGATATTCACCAAAATACACATACTTTATTCCCCCATTTTACCCCAATTTTATGCGTATTTGGCCATAAAACCGAGGAATGGATATTTAATCGTGTACATTTTTGTTTACAGGCCTCAAACAGCGTGCCAAATAACAAGATGAAGAAAACAAGGATTTTCCTAGCGAAACGGCTGAGATATGAAGATTCTGTGAAAACTGTCTGACAGCTCTCGTACGACCGTGCGATAATCAGCACTCCCGTGCGGATCCGACGACAAGACCAAGCCCGACAGTGCACAGCCAGTGCGATCAGGCGTGCAAGAGAACCTCGGAAATGCACGACCGTGCGATGATTGGAACGACCGTGCAAGGCCTTTGATCTCGGAAGCACTGCCAGTGCGGTTAGTCATGTCGGCCACATCTCGGTGATGCATGACCGTGCGTCGATCGGCATGACCGTGTCGATCTGAAGACGGTCCAAGATTTACTGATGTCACAAGATTTGGTGAATAGTGGACGACCGTGTACTTTATTAACACGACCGTGCAACTCGAAAAAGTTATAAAAAACAGAAAGGAGCAATCAGTTCGCAACTCTAGAGTTTTGGGAGCTTTTCAGGCGATCATTCAGGCTCCGGAGGTTTAACTTTCGCCCGGAATCAATCCACCATTGTGCCGATAAGCTCCGTTATCATTCGGATTCTCAATCTAGTGCTTGTTTATGGTTTGATTCTTGAAGCTTTCCATTGTTTTGTTATAATTCAAGCATTTTGGTTGATTATTTATGTATTATTGTAAGCCTAAGGTCAAAACACTAGAAATCCTTGCTTAACAAACAACCATTAGTATGTTAATTATGTTTGTAATGACACTTGAAGCATTTTCTATGTTAATCCTTGATGACTAGTTTGCAAACTTGTTTATTGATGTTGAATTCTTGATTATAGTTAATTATCTTGGATGATTAGTATGTGGTTAGTTGAGATATTTGTAAAAAAGCTTAATTAATCATGTATTAGTAAACTTTTAACTTGTTTAAATTGTGTACACCATGAGACTAGAAATGATTAGTGGTTTAATAAGGGGTAATTATTGTTAATCAAGAAGGCTTTCCCTCACAGAAGGACCTTAACGGGTTAGATGGTGTTGTTACAAATTCTCCACATAAGTTGTTAATCTTGTTAGTAGTTTAGGCCAAAATTGCTTTCTTGATGAATTTATGTTCAAGATTTGTAAAATGAACTGGGTTGTGATTTAATCTAGTTTATGCTTGTCTCGGTGGTTACATTGTGTTTATCGGTGTCACTTTCCTTGATTAAGTGAAGTTAGAAAACTCCTAACGGATGACTAACTTTTCTTTAGGGGATTTTCATAGACATATGCCAATTGGGCTTTATAGAACAATTTTAGTTGGTTAAAGTGTGTTTATCGTTTTAACTTTCCAAAGAGTTGTCTTGTTAGGATTTCCGAAAGGGATACTAATTGTCTTTGAAAAATGGAAAATTGACCAAGTGTTTTAAGTGGCGAAACCGACTTAGTTCACATACTTTGGTTGTTCATAAAGCAAGGTTATTTATTTATTTTCATATTTGTAGTCTATTATGTTTTTAAAAGTGTATGTTTAAGTCTTATTTTTAGTTTAAACAAATTACCCACTTATCTTTCTAACGGTAATTTAATGACAAAGGTTTAGTATTATTGCTTCGCCCACATCCTTGGATCGACACTTGGTTCTTATCGATACTTTACTACATATATGACGGCGTACACTTGCCCTTTCGTGTGTGTTTTATTGTTGAAGTATAAATCATTTTTATAAGGAAAAATTACAAGTTTTGTCCTTTATCTTTAGGGTACTTTACAGGCGGTGTCCTTTTTTTCTAATGTTGACAGGCGGTGTCCTTTAGTAGGTATTTTGTTACAAGTTTTGTCCTTTCCACCCAACCTGGTTAAAAAAACTCAGTTAATTTGTGGCACATGATAAGCACATGAGGGTAATTATGTCTTTTTACATATTTAAAGGACAAAAGTTGTAATTTATTCTTTAAAAAATATTCCAAAAAAAAATTATATACATATATATGTGTGTATAACAATGAACACAGATATTTATCCCCCCTCCCCCTCTCTCTCCCTCCACCAGTTCATCAACACCACCATATGCCGTCTTCATCAACACCACCATATGCCGCCGCCAACCTAGGGTTCGGTTTCGACCGCCTTCTCTCACCTCTAGACCTCACACTCCCATCTTTCCCCACTTTTTCGACCGCCCCATTTTGCGCTTCACCGCCAGGTCCACCACCATTGTTTCCGCCATCAACTTTTGCCGTCGAAGCCCTCTCTCTCCTCCCAGACTCAACATTTTCATCCCTATCTCTCTCTCTCTTCTTTTATCAGCTACAAGTTCAGAACTTGGTGGCCCAGAAGATGAAATCTCTTTCCCAAACACACAACCCATCTATTATCCCAAACTTTATAAACCCTAACCCTCATTTCTCATGACATTTCCAGTTAGTTTCAGCTCTCACACACCCTGAAAAACAAAAATGTATATGCATATATATCAAATCAAGAAAACCCAAGAAACCAATGATTTGGGGGAAAATATTACCAACAACAGAGTGGAATTCAGGAGCAATAAATGAAGAACAATAATGGGGTTTTGGTAAAGATGGTGAAGAACAAAGCTTTATTTCTTTTTTTTGCCCAAGAAAGCAGGGGCAACAATGATTCAGAGGGTCAAACATGAACAAAAACAAAAGGGGAATAAATAAAACAAGAAACTTTAATTTGTGCTTTATGGAACAAGGTTGATTGAAGATCTAAAAGAGGGGGTTGTTTGGAACTTACTGATGAGTGAATCTGTAGAAACAGATGTTGATCTGCTGCTGCTCTTGGTTCCAGTCTGTCGGGGGCGATCTCCGCCGGAGCAGGGGATGGTACGGCGGTTTGTGATGGGGTTGCATAGAGTTTTGTGGAGCTGAGGTGGTTTGTGGGGTTGAGAAGTGAATTTGGTGTGATGAACTTGACCGTAAAAGGTGACATGTTGCCTGCCGGAAAGTGGAGAGGTGGTGGCGGGTGTGGGTGGTGTGTGGTGGAGGTGGTGGGGTTGTAAAAAGAGATGGAAGATAGATGAGATTGAGACAAAAATCTTGATGGATTGGGTTTTATATAACAAAAATAATATTTTGTTTATTAATAAAAAGAGTAAAAAATATACATCTATCATTATTTACAAAAATTGTCCTTTATATGTATAAAGACTAAACTACCCTCATGTGATTTGCATGTGACCGGATTTAACAAGAAAATCTAACCAGGTTGGGTGGAAAGGACAAAACTTGTAACAAAATACCTACTAAAGGACACCGCCTGTCAACATTTGAAAAAAGGACACCGCCTGTAAAGTACCCTAAAGATAAAGGACAAAACTTGTAATTTTTCCTTTTTATAAATTAAAACCGAATCGTGTGTACCATTCATTGTAAAAACATGCATATACACGCACACGTCAATGTCTTTGGCGTGTATGGCTTACTCGTCAAACTTCAGACCATACCTTTATCATATAGATAGATCCTTAGACTCTCGTCATCTTCAAATGCAAGGGTCCTTCAACTTAAAACGTTTACAATTATTAGTAACGTTGACATTAATAAGCGTACGTACTATAATACAAGGATATTTTACAATACGTGTTAACACACGTAATTCATTAACTATATCGGTCTTTTATCACTTTACTTGGGGTAACGTTTGTTACACGATAACCCTATGTGTTGTTTACAACACTTTAACATACTAGACCGAGAATATACATATAACATACCGGATTATACAATCAAGTCTCGAACCGAACATGTTACTCTTTAACCTTGAGCTCTGATTACCAACTTGTAAGACCCTACTATGATTTGTACTATTTTCATATAATTTTCGATTATAATTGTGTAATTAAGCTTACACATACTTTACAAAATATGGATTTCTTAAAACCTTGCAAGAAATAAAACATTTCAACATTTTGTAAACATTCATCGTTTAAAAACGTGATGACGAAACATAACACGGAAGCTTGAATCTTGATCGTGTTCGTTTCTACATTGAGCTTGATCGTCCTTTGGTACGTTACATTATACCTACATTTCATAAAACATGAAATGAGTTAATCTTTCTGCATTTAAAACATGTTCGAACAAGTTTGTGAGTCGAAACAAGCAAACAACAAACATCAGCAGCTTTTGCTGATTTTAACACCCGTCACGTGACGCGACACCTGTCACGTGGCCTGAGGAGTACACTTTTCCAGCAAGTTTTGTTTAAAAACCTGCATTTTTCCAGCAGTACTAGTTTTTACGAGAACTGACATAACTCTCTCATTTTTAACCCGTTTTGCATCACGTTTCTTCATACGTGATCGTAAATTGATTCTCCATCACATGGAGTAAAAAAATCCGACATCTGGATTAACAATTTTTCTAAGTTTTTAAGCCTTCGGCTTTATATGTTTCTACAAAATTTTGACCCGTTCATGATTTTATCAAGCAAACTTGTTTTAGCATTCTAACTCTCATTAATATCATGTCATAATTATTTCCTATTATATAAGGTTCAATTCACGGGTTTTTATGCATTCTTAACATGTTTTTACTTACATGCTTATTTTGACCCGTTAAGGGTATTTAAGCAATTTTAAACGTAAATCACGCTCATTCATTTCTAGTATCATATTTCCACATTACTTATCAAATGGTTTTCCACCACAACTATAATTGAGGTGGATTTAATGTGGTAAACTATTTATTCCAGGTTCAATCCCTCGGTTTGTCTTTTTACGACAAGGACGCATTTTAAGGCATTTGACTCACAAGGATCATGCCTTTCGCTTTTAGACTTATCCTAAGGTTTACTTGATCGAAATGCTTATTTCTAAACAACCCATAAGGGTCGTTTGCTTGATTTATCAATCAAGGGCGTTTTGGTCAACTTTAGCCCTTCTTTTACGATGAAGGACTTTTAACAACATATTTGACCAAAATCGCACATCTTTGCTACAATCTTAATTACACATACCTGGCTCGGATCAAAGTATAGATCCGTTTTAATACCTTGCTTTAATAATCGCTAATTAATAGCGATGCAAATATCCATTCGATATTTACTCCTGTAATCATATAACTCAATAAATAATCATTAGTCGATATTGTCAAAGGGTGATATCTTCACCTTTTGACCCGTTTGGTCTATGCGACCGTTTATCTTTGCGAGATGGTATTTATTACCATCTCATCTACATGACTCGTTCCGGTTTACACTATACGTTCATATTACTTATAATTTATTTCTTAATTCCTTTTTGACCTATCATGGCTTATGCCATAAGGTGTCTTTCAACCACTAATGGTTATCGTCAACGCGTGATCGAATTACCGTTTTACCCTTATTATCTATTTTGGTTTACCCTATAAGGTAACCATTTAAACTCATTGTCTATTCGTCATTATATGACCGAATTACCGATTTACTCCTTTTTAACCATTGATGTGGTTTCTTATCATTTTCGCCTATCATGTTCCGTACGACTGCACGTCAGAACATCACATTTCAAATACTAAATTATCTTTTTTCGTAATCTATACGATAAAGGAATATTTTATAAATTCAAAAGGAGTGTAAGCTTTACTTACCTAGCATCAAAATATAATTTTTCCTTCGTACTTGATTTGTTTGACCCGCTTCCTTCCCAAGCTTCCACCTAGCATGTCAAGCGTCAAAATATCATTGTAATTTGTAAGATGGTTAGATTTGTCATAATCAATCACGACTATTCCATCTTACGCTTTTATGTCGAATTTATCATTCGATCGTATCAATGGTCAGTTTGACTTTTGCTTATTGACGTAAGAATTACACGATGTAGCTTAACTACTCGTTTTAGTACTTTGTTAATATCCGGTAAGCATCATTCTTATGCTTCCGGTTTAACCACTTTATTAACCAAGTTCTTGGAATCACAAGTTATCGAATTAAAACAACATCAATTATTTTTAACACATGGTGATATCAAACATCATTTTTTAACATGATTATATCATCATTTTCATCTCTTCATACAAAACCCATATCATAGCAAGTATGATCATGTACCCAAACACACAATTTGTTCAAGTATTTGCTTATTACCATCATGTATGATGATTCTAAACACAATTATATCATCAATTTCATCATATGATTAAAACCCACTTATCCTAGTGTGGTAAATCATCTAAACATTCAATTCATAGCATCATATGTATAATTTTCACTTAGGATTTTGTTCCTAAGCAAGTATAAATCATTAATTCAGCCTTAGCTTCTATAATTTATACGTAATTCGCGATTATGATGTTTCTTTAAATTTCACAACTTCACAAATCATCAAAATTTTACATACCTTATGATCCCCTAGCTTGGGTGATCATTAATGCATGTTCGATTGTGAATTTGAGCTTCGTTTAAGCCTTCAATTTGATGATTTTGTTGGAATTAGGGTTGTGAGCTCCATGAGAGCTTCCTGGTCGAACACAGAGCACACACCATGTGTGTGTTTTGTTTTAAAACTTCTTTTTATAATTTAACTTTCAAGTTATCTAACTTTGGTTCCTTATGTTTGGTTAATTATTAAGTAGGCTACAACCTACTTATTTCCATCCATATTCCCTCTTATTAACTAGGTTAAACATTCCTAGTTAACTTAGTGGGTTCAGGGAGATTACAACTAAGTTTATTTTAAATCCCGTTAACTCGGGCCTTTATAAACTTTATTTCCTCAAAAGCATTCATTCACTTTTTATTTCATATTAGGTATATTTATTTAAATCCTAATATTTACCTGGTTAATTTTACCACCGACAGTACTTTACCCGTCTTTTTGTATTAATGTGGTTTGATTACCAAACCCGTTTTCAGGGTGTTACAGTATTGTTATAGTTTTTTTAATTAAAAAATTGATACTTGATTAATAGTGCCTATAAGTGAGCAATAACTAAATCGTAAATCGAAATCAACCAAAAACTGTATTAACTGATAAAAAATTAACTGAAACTCGAATTAACCAAAAAAATGGTTATCGACTTTTTTGGTGCATGCCTTTAACCAAAATTAACCGAACCACATGTATTTCATATTTTATACCTTCAATTCATGTATTTATACTTCTATTTGAAGTATTTATACATCTATTTCATGTATTTAAACCTCAGTTTTATTTCATATATTTCTAAGCAAAAGTTTTTGTCCAAGTTTGGTTTTGACTATTAAGCGAAAATAAATAAACCGAATCAAAAATCGTTAATCTAACCAAATAAACCGAACTGATAAAACCAATTGGTTAATTAAATAAACTAACCGATATCTTCGATTTTAGCTTTGGTTGAAGGTAATAGCCGAACCAACCAAACCATACACACCCTGACATTGATGTGTTTCCTACCACATCGCGCGCACATCCTTCTTAGTATGACTAATGTATATACCATCATTCTCTCACTAAGGGTGGGGAATGTCATAAGGCATACTAGCACGACCCTTTATCCATACCTCATTAGATGAGTAAGATGGTTTTACCTTATGACATAAGAGCAGAAAATCGTGAAGTGTAAGCAAAATATATTCACTGTGTCAAATGTATGAACACAAATCTCGGGACCAGGATATTACCAAATGTGCATGCATACTATCGACTATCAAATGAAGTATCAAAGACTATTTTTTAGTCTTCAAAAAACTCATGACTAGAAACAGTCATAGCATCAGAGACTATTTTTTAATTACCAAATTAACATATTAGGGAGTGATTATTAGTCTCTAAAAAACATATTCTTCGGAATTGAAAAAGTTCTTAAAAGGTATAAAATTTCAGTCTCTAAAAAACATATTTGAGACTAAATAATGACATCTAAGATTATTTTTTTAGTCCTTAAAAGATAAATTGAATATGTTATATGGGACTAATTCTCAATCTCTAAAAGAACATATTATGGGACTGATTCTTAGTCTCTAAAAGAACATATTCAGGACTAAAAAAGTTCTTAAAAGCTACGTATTTTCAGTCCCTAAAAACATATTCGAAACTAAATAAGATGATATCTAAGATTATTTTGCAGTCCCTAAAAAATATATTAAGGAATGAAATGGTATGTTATCAGGGACTAATTCTCAGTGTCTACAACGTCTATTAGATACTGAATTGTCATGGAACCCAAATCTAACTAAATGTATTTGGGACAAAATAGACAAGGTTCAAGAATTGATTTTCAATCCTGAAAGGCCTAGTATCAAGGACTGATTTTCATTCACCGATGAAATGTATTCGAGACTGAAATGATGTTGTACGACTGTTGATGCAGATTTTGTGTCCGATGCTTGTCGAATATATTAGATTTGTATTTTACGTTGTTTATGTAATAGTTAGTGAAACGGTCAAACAAATGTGTATTGACCCGCTCGTTTGAAGTGGTCAAACGAGAGGGTTATGGGTTTGACCGTGTGTGTGTGCAAGTGAAGTGGGTGTGGGTATAAATACCACCCTTTGTCTTTCATTTGCACTAGAGAGAATTAGAGTGAGGGTGAGCTCATTGTGTGAGTTCCCTGTGAGTTTTATGGTTTGGGGGAGAGATCACCACTTGGTCTCTCCCCGGATGTATACTCCTTTGGTATTAGTTCGGTTAGCTTGTAATCGGGCCAATTTGTAATGTTTTATTACCGATTAATACAAAGAAGTTGTGTTTATCCATCTCTAGTGTCTCCTGTCTTGAACTAATCTCACACTAATCACGGTTTCGGTCCCGAAACACGGTCCTACAATTGGTATCAGAGCCATGGTACCCGATTTAGTAAATCTAACTGTTTACTAAGTCAAATGTGCTCTAGATCTGTTATTTTTGTGGTTTTTGTTCAAGATGTAAAAATGGGGAAACATAAAGAAAAACCCAGATCTGGACTGAAATTCTTAGGTCTAGATGAAACAGAACATATACGAGTGTTGGGTTTTATGTTTCACATCTAAATCAACAAGTTTTCATCATCAAATATCACTTTTGAAGTGATTTTCGTTAAATCTAGGAATGAACAGTGGCTGTGTTCTTGAAGGAGGTGTGGCGGCTGTTAAGAAATTTTAGGGTTTCCTCATATCAGGTCCGACGAAAAACACCTCCCCACGAAACTCCTGCACATAACGAAACCCCTGCACATAATCACTCCTGACGAAACTCCCCCTAGATGACGAAACCCCTGCACATGACGAAACCCCTACACATAATCACTCCTAAAGAAACTCCCCCTAGATGACGAAACCCCTTGTTTCGTCAGACATGATGTTTCGTCGGCTAGTAGACTTGCGTCGACAGAAACTAGGTTTCGATGAAAGTAGCGGCTGATTATCGGTGGATGCTGCATAAGTTGAATCTTTTATTTTGGGTTTTGGATGCTGTGCATCGCAGAAGAGGATGTCAGTATCAAATTAATCAGCTGGTGTGAGAGGTGGAAGATGACTGTTGCTTCTATTGTTTATCAAAGGGTGAAATTAAGGATGATGGAGGCTATGGATGTCAGCTGGTACGAGGGTTTGAAGCTTTTGGTCATGTATCACAGAAAAAGAGAGAGACACAAAGTGAAGTGCGAGTTTGAGTGTAGAAGAGGATGACAGCTGCTGCTGATTGTTCATCGAAGAAGAAGAGGTTGTTGGCTGCTGATTGTTCATCGAAAAAGAAAGAAATATGTCTGGTTTTGCTGGTTGTGTTTCGCAGAGAGACAAGGATGAGGGAAGATGAAATTGACGGCTGATAAAGTTTAGGGATGTTGACTTATTGGGTCTTATTGGATCCCTTCTAATATGTGATAACAACTTTTATTTGGGCTTACATATTGATTTTGGGTTTGGGCCTCTTCTTCACGAAAAATCACATAAGTTTCGTTGTTTGGGCCATATGATTTTCTTTTCAAACATATAAATCACTAAAAGATGGTATCTTTTTGGTTTATATTATATTTTAGCCAAGAATTATAAGTGATTTGCAAAAGTGGGGGTCTGGTGTTCGTGAAGTTTAGTTGAACGGCGCTTCTAAATGTCAACGTCAAATTTGTACGGGTTCGGGAGCGCGCGGGATGATGAAGCTTGATGAAAACAAATGATTTTTTAAAAATGTGGGGTAGTCACGGTTACCGACGCAAACGTCAAAATTTTGGTGACTTGATTACTATGGGCCAAAAACCAAAAATGGTATGTTCACTTCCGCACATCAATGTTTATGATTGTTATCGGTTATTCGTAAATGTTCGAAAGCATTTTGTTTATTGTCATATTCTCGCTTTTGAAAACGAACGTATGAACCTTGAATGTCAACACCGGTCCTAACGAGTTCATAAAGTCTTTGGAGGGATACAAGTCGGATCCTACGAGGTACTAGGTGAAATTTCTTTATCAACTAGAATATGCAAAGAAGAAAGCTTTTTGTTTATTGTCATATTCTCGCATTTGGTAACGAATGAATGAAACTGGAATGTCAATACCGGTCCTAACGAGTTCACAAAGTCTTTGGAGGGATACAAGTCGGATCCTACGGGGTACTAGGGGACGTTCTTATTCAACTAGAATATGCAAAGAAGAGAGTCGTTTTCGTGATTTTTCGAACAAACAAGAACATTCAGTGAAGATTGACGACAGTTCCGCTCAGTGGAGGGAATTGGTGAACATTTGAAGAAAAATTCTACTCAATGGAGAGAATTTGTTCTGTAGAATTGACGACAATTTCTCTGAAGTGGAGAAAATCTGTTAAGGTTAGAGATCTTACCAAAGAAATGGGGGGATAAAAATTTTCATATGTTTAATTTCTTCGGTAAATGTCTAAACGCAATCACAGGTGGTAGAGTTTGTGATTATCTGGTGATACAAACGGTTCGACGTGGAATGTTTTGCACAAACACATATTTGAGGATTTTAATTAATTCCCCAGCCAGCGTGAAGGGTTTTGCACGGAAACATACAGGTATCTAAAGTCGACAATAGTTTCAAAGCGCTGTTCACTGAAGACCTGGGGGAATCTTTATGAAAGCTGATAGTTCAAAGCTGAAGACCTACAGGATTCGGTTTTGGGTTTGATATTTCTTTGGGATTTTACAGGGATCTGGGGGTAACTCATTTCGTTGAGTATGCAAACGATGTACTTGGTCAAGCTGACTTCCTGAGTACTGATGCTGAAGATCCGTAGTGCATTACGTGGTCAACTTCACAAAGGCGAGACAATGAGATCTAGATGTAGTTCAACTACGCGTGCTATTTGGTTGAGCTTGCAAGGGATACACTTGGTCTAGCTGACTTTCCTGAGTGTTGATGCTGAAGATTAAAGTGCATTACTTGGTCGATTCCACAAAGACGGTTTACAGAAGACAGTTGACCAGGAATCTCTACCAATGTAGTATGCTTGAATGAAATAGAGTTCTTATGGCAGATCAAGACTTGATGCAGTTTTTAAAGAATGCAACCCTTATCAAATGCCGGTTGGAGTATTGGAAGATCAGCGGAAGATCGGTCAATTGAGCCTTGTGAGGAAATTGCACAACACCCAACATTGATACGCGTACTTTGAAGGGGAAATATTATACAAGGAGTGTCAAGATACTAGTTACCTGGATCATCGGTCAAGGGGGAATTTGTTAACACAGAGAAGATAAATACTTGACTGAAGATCGATTGCAGTTGCTTTTTCAGCATTCGACAGCAACGGACAAGGGGGAATTTGTTGATGCAGATTTTGTGTCCGATGCTTGTCGAATAGATTAGATTTGTATTTTATGTTGTTTATGTAATAGTTAGTGAAACGGTCAAACAAATGTGTATTGACCCGCTCGTTTGAAGTGGTCAAACGAGAGAGTTATGGGTTTGACCGTGTGTGTGTGCAAGTGAAGTGGGTGTGGGTATAAATACCACCCTTTGTCTTTCATTTGCACTAGAGAGAATTAGAGTGAGGGTGAGCTCATTGTGTGAGTTCCCTGTGAGTTTTATGGTTTGGGGGAGAGATCACCACTTGGTCTCTCCCCGGATGTATACTCCTTTGGTATTAGTTCGGTTAGCTTGTAATGGGGCCGATTTGTAATGTTTTATTACCGATTAATACAAAGAAGTTGTGTTTATCCATCTCTAGTCTCTCCCGTCTTGAACTAATCTTACACTAATCACGGTTTCGGTCCCGAAACACGGTCCTACAACGACAACATATATTGAGGACTGATTTTATGTGTATAGGAGACTGAATGTCAGTCCCTATTAGTGTCACACAATCGAGACTGAATTTTAGTTACTAATGAAAGTCTCTAGGACTAAGCAATTAGGACTGGCAAAATCGGTCCCTAATAACCATTGTGGTTTTAACTTTCTAAACAAATTCTTAAGTTATTAAGTGTCCAAAATTACTAAATTTTATGAATTAACAAAATATACATATTATACAAACATAAACACAATAAAACTGAACCAAATTAATATAATAAATACATAAATAAATGGGCAAAAATAGAAAAATATTGTGTAGGTAAATTACATTTGGCAATGGTATGAAGCGAAACAACATTTAAGCCTCGTGAGACTCATATCCCTTTTTGTTGGATATTTAATCTCATTAATATCATATCCTTCTGATGTGTACCACATTGAGAGTTGAGAAATCAATTCTCCTACCTTCACTCCCACGTTGCCATTTATTTTCTCATTCAAATAGTTAATGTAGAAGTTATGCTATTAGTGTATTAGTGGGTTTAGTCTTAGTAGTTATTTCCAAGCAGTTTTATTTGTAAGGCTTTATATATAGCCATTAGTTATTTGTTTCAGTTATGAATGAAGAAATGAATTAGTCACTTCCAAAAGTCTTGTTTTCTCTCAAGTTCTTATCTATTTTCTTTGGATCATTTGATTACGATTCGGTTCGTAACAATTGGTATCAGAGCCGCCGTGATCCCTCTTCGGACCTATGGCTGCTCAAAAACTATCCAAACCCGAGTTCCGTCAATGGAGGGAATCCTTTGCGAGACTCGAGTCTCGCTTTGAAACCGTGTTCACGGAGCTCCGATCGACCCAAACCAAGTTCGAAGCCTGCCATATCCCTACATCGCAACCACCAGTTACCGCTCCCGCGCCACCACCGGTTTCCGCCGCAACACCCACCGCCTCATCTACACCGACACCACCACCCACTTCCGCCGGCACACTACCGACCATCCTTGGCACCGTGTACACTGGTTCATTCCCTACTGATGTTTTCTTCTTTGCCAATTGTACCATTATTTGGGACGCAAAGAAAATGCCTTGTGAGTTTTTTGTTTACAATCATGACACTGTGCAACAATGGAGATTGGGAACTCAACACGTTATCCAACAATTTTGTGAAGACATCATACACAAGTGGAAGGGTAATGCATATGTGATGGAATGGTTCCTTGCTGACTTTATTCGTGACCCAAACTATCCCATAAACGAGTGGCGTCCACCGTGGTGCTCTGCCAAAACTCGTCTAAAAGCCACCAAAAGAAGAGATTGGCGCCCACCATGGCAATTCACATGGGGATTCTTATAATTCACTACCTTGTGGACAAGGTTCTCTAAGTGTGGGGGAATGATGTGTACCACATTGAGAGTTGAGAAATCAATTCTCCTACCTTCACTCCCACGTTGCCATTTATTTTCTCATTCAAATAGTTAATGTAGAAGTTATGCTATTAGTGTATTAGTGGGTTTAGTCTTAGTAGTTATTTCCAAGCAGTTTTATTTGTAAGGCTTTATATATAGCCATTAGTTATTTGTTTCAGTTATGAATGAAGAAATGAATTAGTCACTTCCAAAAGTCTTGTTTTCTCTCAAGTTCTTATCTATTTTCTTTGGATCATTTGATTACGATTCGGTTCGTAACACCTTCTACGTCGATCAGTTATACAAGTAGCAAGTTCGATATGAGAAGGTTTTTCTATTACTTGTACAAATGCAATGGATATGAGTACAATGTTTGCAAAAACAACGTACACGCCCTAATGTTATGGGTCTTACTTGTGTTACGTGTTTATAATGGGTTGTTCAATGAATCGAGTTTGGAATACTCGAATTGACCGAATCGAACTACAAAGTTTTAAATTTTGAACCTGGATTCGAATTCAACTTGAAGTTCAAATATTGAATTCGAAATTTTTAAGGCTGGATTCGAATTTTGTTGGAAATACAATTATTGAGTTCGAGTACAGCTTCAAAATTCTAACGATGTATGAATTCGATTACTGAACACTTCGAAATATAATAAAGTTAAATAAACACGCAATAGAATACATAAACTCTAATATGTCTTATTGTTCTTCGATGATTGTTTCCAACTAGAGTGGAAGTGTGCACTAGCTTGGATGTTAGGCATTTAGCAAGGTTGGAGAACTCGCAAGTCGCAAGTCGGCCGGTGAGGTGGGGACTAGCGACTACCCGGGATTAATCAGATCGAGTTTTATATGTAATTTCCAGTTTTATGTATACATATACACATTTTTATAGGTAAATATTTTAAGTAGCTAGGTTTTAACTCTTACTCAACTCATTTTTTAAGTATAGAAGATTAATTGTTGGAATTCACATGGTTTGGTTGGAAACTGGCCAGAATATACAGGTTTTTTTTTGCAGGAATCTGGCCGGAATAGCCGATTTTTGGCCGGCCGACTAGAGACAACTAGCGATTAATGGACTAATTAACGAAAAAAATACTCGGTTACTAGCCGATTAGCGATTAATCACCGACTAGTCGCGATTTTTACAACACTATCATTTAGTGATTTTAATATATTTATTTACTGGGTTGATCATTAGGTTTCGAATACCGAATTCAAATAAAGTAAAAATATTTAAAAACCAAATTCGAATTGAAATTCGAGTTTAATTAGACTACTAAAAGCCCTAGTTTATATAACTTATTACATAGGGTTTCGATTAAACTAAAATCAGACCAACAAGCACATTTTATGGAATACATATTCAAATGGTTAATATTTCTACAATCCCACAATGGTTGTAAAACAAGGTTTTTAATTATGAGTGTTTAACATCTAAATAGGCATCCTGTTTTATGTCCTCAAGGGAACATCGTGGTGATAAGTGGTGATATACTTTGTTTTATACATATATCTGGTTTTACCTGCAAAATTCACTAAATTTCGATACTTAGTTAATTAGTTGGTGAATTTGCAAGTTTTTTTTTTTTTTTTTTTTTTTTTTGAAAGGAGAACTTCATTAGAAACACCGAACCCGAAAACCGAGCCGGAAAACAAAAACAAACCGAATGACATTATTACAAATTTGCACCAATTGTTCCAAAGGATGGACCGAAAGGAAGATCTATGTTTAAACCAAAGAAACCCCAAGGATCTAATCTCACTAAAGACATCTTCCACCTTGACTTGGACACCCGAAAAGACTGTCTTGTTCCTTGCCTTCCAAAGACACCAACATGAGATGTAAATAATACCTTGAATCACCTTCTTTTCAACCGGACCCAAACTACCAAACTTATGAATTTCCAAGAGATCTTTGACGGAAAAAGAATAGATGTTCGGAATTCGACACCACCTACTTATCTTTTGCCACAAAATAGACGCTATTCGGCACGACAAAAACAGATGGTCCGCTGATTCGTTTTCGTCACCACATAGCAAACAGGAACCGGCCCCAACCTGGATACCCCTTTTTAGCAGCTCGTCGGAAGTAGGAATACGGTTCATTTCAGTCCTCCAAACGAAAATGTTGCATTTCAGCGGAATCCATTTGCACCAATCAAGAACAAACCGATTTCCAACCGGGCCTCAATTAGACAAGAAAGCCTTAACTGATCTGACCGGGAACGATCCTGAAGAATCGCCTTGCCATTTCCATTTGTCCCTACCAGAATTAAGAGATACCGAAGACAGCTTACCCGACAAATCCTCCAACTCCGCTAATTCCACTGCCGACTCAAGATCATGCCGAGAGCCATAATTCGTCACCATCCAACCGGTCATTCACCGAGCAAGTCTTGACGATTTCCGGCCGAAATAACTCGGGATAAATTTCCTTAAGAGGTAAATCCTCAAGCCAAGGATCAAGCCAAAAAAGAATTTGATTACCTGAGCCAACTTCCCCTCTAAAGAAGCTTCTTAGCGGCTTGTTGTTAGCCACCGAAAGACTAAAAATCATGCAAATATTCAGCCAAACTCCCCCTATAGCTTTGTTATAAGGCAGGAACGACCACCCAGAGCCACCCGACTGTATAGCCTCGATAACTTTAACCCATAAGTCATTGTTAACGCACTTAAATCTCCAACCCCATTTGCTAAGCAACGCCAAATTAACATCCCTTAACCTGCATAACCCCAGCCCCCAGCTTTCTTAGGGATCGAGACTCTATCCCACGCCACCCAATGGGTTTTTTTAATGCTACTAGAACCGCCCCACAGAAACCTTTTGATATAGCTCTCGAGATCTTTAATAACCTTTACATGGGCTTTATAGAGAGAAATAAAAAGTGGGCAAGCTCTCGAGAATCGAACGGATCAACGTCACCCTACCACCAATAGAAGTAACCAAGGCCTTCCAAAGAGAAAGACGTCTCTTGAAAACCTCATACACCGGTCTCCAGTTGTTGATGCGGTTCATATTTGCTCCCGCCGTTAAGCCTAAATACTTAAAAGGGGCCGAGTCGGCTTTACAGCTGATCCAACCAGCCATATCCTCCACTTCCGAAGTATCGACCGCAAATCCAAATATACTGGACTTACTTAGGTTGATATTCAAACTGGAGCAAGCATGAAGGCACCTTAGAATTCCGACCACGTTGGCGATATTTTCTCTATTCCAATCTCCCATAATAATGGCGTCGTCGGCATAGAATAAATGAGACACAGACGGCCCATCCCTTGGAAGCTTAATGCCATTAATCATATTAATTTGACTGGCCCTGCTAATCATACCGACAGCGCCTCTATAACAACAACGAACAGGAACGGGGATAAAGGGTCTGATGAGAATGTGTATTGATTTTAGGGAATTGAATAAGGTTATAATTAAGAATCGATACCCATTACTTGATGATTTATTCGATCAATTCCAAGGAAATAGATATTTTCTAAGATCAACTTACGTTCCGGATATTATCAATTAAAAGTACAGGAATAAGACATACCTAAAACTGTTTTCAGGAATAGGTATGATCATTACGAGTTTAGAATCATTCCCTTCGGATTAACGAATGCACTTATAGCATTCATAGACATGATAAATAGGATCTATAAACCATATTTGGATAAATCTGTAATTGTCTTCATCAACGATATACTTATTTATTCCAAAAGTCAGGAAAAACATTGTCAGCACTTGCATGCACTCTTAGCATTTTTATGAAAAGAGAAGCTTTACGCCAATTTCTCGAAGTGAGAATTTGGGCTGCCAGAAGTGCAATTTCTAAGTCATATGGTGAATCATGAAGGTATTCACGTAAATCTTGATAAGATGGCAGCAATTACCAAATGAAAGGTTCCCCAATTCGCAATGGAAATTAGGAGTTTTGTAGGTTTAGCTGGATACTATAGACAGTTTATTAAAGGATTTCTCCAAGATAGCTATACCATTAACTAAGCTAACTTGTAAAACAGTTAAGTTTGAATGGAGACCTAAACAAGAAGAAGCCTTTAGGATCTTAAAGCATAAATTAACAAAATTTTAGCCTTACCAGAAGATTTTAAAGTATACGGTGATGCTTCAAAGCTAGGATTTGGATGTGTGTTAATGCAACGCAAAAAGGTAATTACGTATGCATCAAGGCAATTGAAAAAGCACGAAGAAAACTATACCACTCATGACTTAGAATTAGGAGCCATAAATTTTGCCCTTAAGATTAAAGACATTATCTGTATGGAAGTAAGTTTACTGTCTATACGGATCATAAGAATTTAAGATATATATTTGGGCAAAAAGAATTAAACATGAGGCAAAGGAGATGGATGAAAATCCTAAATGACTACGACTATGATATTCAGTATCATAAAGTAAAGGCTGAAGACGGCTAGAGATCGCCAGAAAAGTTATACAGATAATAGACGAAAGCCGTTGGAGTTTCAAGTTGGAGACAAAATGCTAGTGAAAGTATCTCCTTGGAAAGGAGTTGTTAAATTAGGTAAGAAAGGAAAATTAAGTCCAAGGTACATAAGACCATTTCCAGTAACCCAACATATAGGATTAGTTGCTTATCATTTACAACTACCAGGAGAATTAACTGGAGTACATGATATATTTCATGTATCCAAACTCAAGAAATGTTTATCAGACGAATCTTTGGTAGTATCTCTCCAAAATTTGTAGAGACACCTCTTCAGATAAAAGATAGAAAGATCAAATTTCTCAAAACACAAACGATCAGTATTAGTTCAAGTAAAGTGGGATTCAAAGATAGGACCCTAATACAATTGGGAACTGGAATCATAAAAGAAGCGAAAGTATCCTCAATTATTCCAGTAAATCTCGAGGACGAGATTTTTATTAAGGTGGGGAGAATGTAACAACTCTTATCAAAAAGTCTTAATTATTATTTTAATTGACCAATAAGAAACCCTAATTGAGAAACCCAAGTGATTCTGAACAAACCCTAAAATTTTCAGAACAATCGGAATCAGGATCAGGGCCCCTAAAACTCAGGGGGGTAAACCCTAGTTAGTATTATCTTGACAGTTTGTTGTCAAAATTGAAATTTCACATAAAACCAACTCAGCTAAGCTACTGGGACACGAGGCTACCCTATGGTAATAGGGTACCCCTCGCGCCACGCGAAAGGAACAAGAAGACCTGTCGCGCCACGCGACAGGGACCATTTTTCATGTATAAATAGATGAGTCTGGGACTTGATTTTGGACACTTGAACGACGTAAAACTTCGAAATATACACTGAGTTATGTTCTGTTTATCACAATTAACACACACGGATCACTAATCGACGCCGCAATCAGGGTAATAACTCGATCGCTGATACGATTCAATGTCCGATTGATCAAAATATCCAATGGATGTTTAAGTGCTGCCCACATTAGGGTTTATGCTTTGTCATTCGTCGTTAATTCGATGGATGTTTAAGCATAGCACTTTGTCATTCGTTGTGAGGGTTGATCTCGTGAGTTATCGTAAAGGCTGTATTGATTACTAACCCAGAATTGTGTGCCTGTTATTAAATTTAGGTTAAAAGGCTAATCAGTAGGCTAAACTCTGCCCGTATAAATCTGCAATGTGAGTCATTCTCTTTTTATCAACTATTTTACAATACCTCAAATTATTTTCAAAGGTTATAATTACAGGGACTAAGTCGTGGATATCTTGAATCACTGGCTAGTGGGGTATTGTGCACATTACTAATTTTCTCCCAGTTAGGTTCATTGACCTACTAGGGATAATCATCACTATTTAGGTTCATTGATCTAATAGTGGTATGACCATCGTCACCATTGTGACATGTCACCATTGTGACAGAGCGCCAGATAAAAATAAGATAGAAGCCATTGTAATCGCTCTTATGCTGTAATTAATAACTATACATCATTTTATGTAAATAGAATGATTCACTCAGTATTTCCCGCTGACAAAACCTTTTTCAAACATGTTTCAGGTGATCTGTTATGATCTAGGAAAAAGTGTCATAAAGCACTACAAGCTCAGGGAAATGGCTCAGTATAAAATAAAGAAACATGTTTTGTAAAAATAAAAGATTTCTTCGTGAAATCAAATGATTGTAAATTACCAGGGTTATATCCCGAGTTGTGAAATAAAATATTCGGGAAATATTTCAGTTTTAAAAAGATCCTGATAATAAACTTCCGCTGTTAAACTCAATTAATTAAATACCACGGGATTTCTGTCCCGCGGCTCCTGAAACGGGTCAAACCGGGTCGGGGGCCGTGACAGAAATCCTCCTCGAAAAGACTCCAGAAGTGTTTGAAAAGATGGAAATCCAGAATACGGGTGAATTTGCAGGTTTAACTCTTAAACGAGAAGATTCAGGAACAAATCGAGCCAAGGTCAAAGTTTGTAGAAAAGATGGAAAATCCCGAAAAATCCCCTTCTAACTTCGATCCAAGCAAACCACATGCAATATGCCTCAGGCCCGCACAGTCCGCTGTCAAGCCCAACAGCATTTTAGTCTTCCACCCCTGCAAGAGGACTGCTTGGAACAGACTCTAAATTCCAAGCACTCGGTAATATACAAAGTACCAGCACTTAATCCAAGGAGATAGGTGTCATTCCTTTTGTCAAATTCATTGCAAGCATACCGCTTGCATCCCAAGCGGTTTGTACACAACCTTAAATAAAATCATTTGCAAGCAGATTGCTTGCATTCTAAACGGTTCACGCGCATCTTGTTAAGCAAGAGGTTTCTAGGGTTTGTTTATAAATAGCATTGTGACGTCTTGGGTCACCATATACCACCAGGAAATTATTGCGGTGTGCGGGTAAAGACTTGAGACCTCTTAAGTTGGTTTTTATCATGGTTTTTCCCCGTTTTAAGCTTAAACTCATTTTGAACTTGTAATGATGATTATTATTGTTAGATCAGATTGTTTACGTTGATGTTTGTCATGATTGGTTAGGTTTTGGTAGCTTGTTTGGATATGGGATGATTATTGTTAGATGTTAACTTGTTTTGGGGGAAATTATGATCAAATGGTTTGAACTTATGTAAAGATCCAATATTTATTGACTTGTGATTCAATATGATGTCTTGATCTTGTTTGGTTTGCAAATCTTATTCCACATGTGTTGATAATTTCACTACTTGGTGTTTTTTAACTTCAAAATGCTTGTTTAGGCCTTTATTTTTTTTATTTTTTTCTTTGTGATGTTGCGTTGGTTTGATTGGTTGACTTGTCAACTTAGGAAATAGGATTGTATGCTAGATTAGTTCTTGATTGTTTCTCAACATTGAGACCAAGAGGTGAGAGGTTGTGGGTTTATTTGGGATCTTTGGGTTAGGTTTAAAGGTTGCACGAGAGTGAATCACTTTCCCATTCACCCCTTGATCCTTGTTTTACTGATCACTTGCCATTAGGATTAGGTTCCCCCCCTTTTTTTCATTTGGAAGATTGTTATCAATGAGATCGAGAGGAAAACTAGTATTGAGGACATAGGCTTTGTTAGTTTGGTGAAACCGAGAGGTGAACCTTTCTTTATCCTGGTGTGCCTATTATGACTATTAGGGGTACTTTAGTCATTTTAGTGAAACTAAGAGGTGATCTAAGGTGCTTTTGTTACTCCCGATTTAGTTAAGCCTTTAGATCTGGTAGGACTTTAGACCACCCATTTCCCTGAATTCGATTGACATCATCGATAGATTTTCATATCCAGGCAATCAACTTTCATATTTTGATTCATTTTTCGCGCAACAACTTTGTGGTTCTTCCCATCTATTTATTTCCTTCTTGTCTATTTCCCGTGTTGCCTTCTTGTTTACCACCTTCTTTTAGTTGTTTAGCTGAAAATCATGTTGTTTTACTAAGACTAGGAGTCGACAGAGGTTTAGTACCACGGGTTGCCCATCGGTGTCCACGGATTGATACTTTGTCTTACCTTCTATATTACACTACAATCGATATACTTGCCGTATTGTGTGGTTTAGATTGGTGATTCCATTTTCAAAGCTACTTTTCTGAGATTCAAATGTTTATATACCACTTGCCACACATCAAGTGGTCTACTCCACAATCAAAATGTTGGGAATTCATATCCTGCATAATACAAGTGTGGTGTATTTATTCTATAAAATCTCGGAATTGTTGTTCACTAAAAAAATGTTTTACGTATGGCAAATCCAACCAAAACGTGTCCAGTTTCTTCAATATTTTGTCTGGTCGATGACTTTTGTACTTTACTAAATGTATAAAGTAGAAATACATTTTTTCCATAAATTTAATGTGAATTGCGACAATGAAGATCTCGATACATACTACGAGGGGCATGTAAACTAGTTTCAATAAGTCACCTCAATTTTTAATTTAGGCTACAGAGTACAAACATTACTCCTCCTTCGGTTTGGACAGGGTTTTCTTTCGTTGTCGCAGCATGTGGCTGTACAAGTGCGGTACTCCTGAATAAAAGTTGTTTTGGGTAAAATAAACAAAATATATAAAAGAACAATAAACTAGAACCCATGTAGCCGTACGAGTGTGAATTCATTGATAGCGGGTGTTCATCTGGTCGGTTTTCAGGTTATTTGGTATTCATATCGGGTTTATTCGATTTTGAAAAACTTAAAACTGAATTTGAATTTGAATATGCGTTTGTTCAAATTCATGTTGACACAAATAAACCGAATTACAAAAAAATTACCAAAAAGCATACAAAAAATTCTAAATTAAATAAATATACACACATGTGTGAGTATGTGTGTGTATTATCCGACATTCCTTTCGAATAAGGAGTCAACTCGAATACTCAAAATTCAAACCCAGTTCAGTTCGAATTTCAAGTTATTCGAGTAGGATTCGAATAATAAACGCCCCTAACTAATCAGAACCTTACCTGGTACATAAACTGCGAGCACTCCAATTGCAACATAAAAGTAACTGAATGAAAAGTTCCATTTGTTAGGCATCTTTACGGAATACAATCCATATTCCTGAATAAAGAAAGACCAAATTCAGAGTTTAGGAATTTTTTGCAGAAATAGGTGGTTTAGAATTAAAAAGAGTGCTTTTAGGTGATCCAGGATTTTTGTGTCAAATATAGGTAGGTCGCTGTTTGGTTCAGCGACCTTCTACAGTCCTTCTGGCATAAATCTGAAAAAGCTGCAAGGTTCATTAAGGTCGCTGATTGAAACAGCAATCTTCTACAAGGTCGCTGATTGAAACAGCAATCTTCCACAAGGTCGCTGATTGAAACAGCAATCTTCCACAAGGTCGCTGAGTGGGACTGCAATCTTTTAGAAGGTTGCTGTTTGAGAAAGCAATCTTTATAAGGTCGCTGTTTGATGTTACAATCTGATAGAAGGTTGCAGTTTGAAACAGAAAACTCTTAAAAGGTCGCTGTTTCAGACGACAATGTATAAGAAGACAGCTGTTTGGGATTGCAATGTATATTAAGGTTGCTGTTTCATGCAGAAATCTATGGAAGATTGCTGTTTGAATAGGAAATGTATAATAAGGTTGTTTTTTTGAAGAAAATATGTAATTGAAGATTGCTGTTTGAGGTTGCTAACTTAAAAGTAATACCATATAGGTCATTGTTCAGTATGCTTGTTGCTTATGTCAACCTAAATCAACAAACTTATATCAGCACAAGGAGCATGCCTTCTGTTAATAATAATATAACATTGATCTAGCAATTTTGAAATTTTGTTTAACATTGAAATCTTAGGTTCGTTATAAAAGATGTTCGGGGCTTGATTTTTTTAGGCGATACCAAAATATGGTCAAAGTATGCTCGAGGTCAAAGTTAGTGTGGCCTTTATACCAAAATTAGTATAAAGCCCACACTAACTTTCTTTAAAATAGATAGTATACAAACCAAACCCAGTTTACACAACCCAAACAGCGACCTTTATTAATTAGCTGAACCAAACAGCGATCCTTTAAGAGATTTCTGTTTCAAACAGCAACCTTCTCAGACATTGTAACATCAAACAGCAACCTTCTAAAAGATTGCTGTCCCATTCAACGACCTTCTGGAAGATTGTTGTTTCAATCAGCGACCTTATAAAGATTGCTGTTTCAATCAGCGACCTTGTGGAAGATTTCTGTTTCAATCAGCGACCTTACTGAACCTTGTAGCTTTTTCAGATTTCTGGCAGAGGGTGTGTTGAAGGTCGCTGTTTGGTTCAGCGACCTACCTATGTTTGAAACAAAATTCCTAGATCACCTAAAGGCACTCTTTTTAATTCTAAACCACTTATTTCTGCAAAAAATTCAGAGTTTAGACCACATTCACTTCATCCTAACACAGCTCCCTTATTTATTTTTTATATCTTTCTTTAACTACATTCATACGCAAAAGAATCGAAATCTACGACTAAGTTTATTTAACAAAGCACCATTTAAAACTGAAATTGACTGGTGTCAAGTAATCTTGTCAACTGGGGACCAAATGTCTGTTTCCGAAAGTACAATTGTAATTAAGAACAAAAAAAATGTTGAGAACCGCTTTACCACTAGTGTAAGTCTTAATTGTTATATATTAAATTAGGAAACACAATTAAGCTATATGTGTAAGTGGTAAAGTGGTTCTCGTAGAGTCAGAGTTCTCAACATATTTTTGGTTCTTAACAGAATGCTCAATCATATTTAGATAATGATAGGGATGTAGACATATTACCTTCATAAAAGGTAGTGCATTATATATCATACCGATTTCACTAGCAATGCCAGTTGGATACAATACAAAGAAGGTGCTATACCTGCACTTGTAACTGCAAAAGATTACTAACGATACCAACTTGCAACTCTTATTTAGCTCGCAAAGATATATATTCTCCAGCCCATATAAACTGGAGGGTTTTTTTCGATCACTTTATTTACACTAACTATGGTTAAATGTTACAGTTTTTATAGCACATGAAGAGTATAAGATAATAATGGAAAAATAAAATATCAACTTGGATGGCCCAAGCATGAAGGTCAAACCTGAGCCATAACAGCAAGTATGGAGCCGAACCGAACGCCTCCTTTGTACCATAGAAAGCGTAGCGAACAATCTAATCACCAAGCCCACAATACATGTTTAGCAATTATTTATACGTGATAAACCCTAAAATGTAGACACAATTTGCTTGCTTATAAAGTTGAAAATTAACATCCATACAACATTCACCTCAGCAATACACCAACTAATGACCAAAGAGCTAATCAGAGGATGTGTTTGAACCTGTCACCATCAAACTTTGTTTCTCAATGTAATTGTATTGGAAAAAAGATTAAAAAAAGGTAGGTGGCTTTCTAACCTCTGGAAAACTATACAGGATTCCCCACACCATATACAATCTTGAACTTATTTGAGGCACTGTTGTTGAAACTGGGGATCTAACCAAACCTTTTTTATGCCGATAATAAGAAACGCGCATTTTTTAAAAAGAAGTCGTTTGTGTATATATAAGAATAGCTTATCAAATAGCCAAAAACTCACCTACAATACAATGTAGAATCTGTTCCATATGAAAAGAAAAGGAAGAGAGTCAAAGTTCACCCATAGTGAAATCATAATTGACAAAGTTTGCTGATCTAACTTATGCACAAATCAGCACATCTTAATCTGATTGTCCTGACTACATTACCCAACAACATCACATTCAGGCATACCAACCAGATATTTGAGCAGCCTTAAGAGACCATAACCAAAACTATATTGATTGACCCATATAGAGAAAAATCCTAATAGATTAAAAAAGTACGCCTGACACAGTGACACCCGAGCAAGTCCGGAGTAGAGGTGCACAAATTGGTTAAACACTAAACCAATTCGTGATGATCAACGAAAAGTCAAAATTGGTCAAAACAAGGTTGAGTTTCAAACCGGTTCTGGTTTTGTCGGTTTGTTGACCGTTTTTTGAGCAGTTTTGACCGGTTCGATTTGGGGTTGACCTGTTTTCAATTGAGAGGATTATAAACCAGTTAGAAACTTATTGGTTGTACCGATTTCACTTCAGGTTCAAAAAACCATTTTTTTCCTGTGCATCTCTACTCCAGAGAGAGCGTGTCATGCACATCTAGGTCAAAAGCATTATTGTAAAACAAGGTTTCCAAGTCCGAGTAATCGCTTCAAGGTATGCTGTCGAGACGACTTTCTTCAACTCCGCCTAATTACTCAAAATCGATCAAACGTTGTCAACCTCGGCCAGAATCGGATCTAGTAAGTCAACTCAGGCCGATTTTGACTTTTAAAAAAATAAACATAATTTCTATGCCGATCATATTAAAGAATGAATATCATTTTCACGTACTTTGTTATAAATATTAGTAAATTTATGTTATTTGACACATATCTAATTTCCGAAAACTAATTTCTTTATAATATAACATGTCCGAGTACTCCCACTTTCCGCCTAGGCCGAGTACTCTCAACTCCCCGCTTTACCGACTAGGGGGCGCCTAGTGACTTTTGCAACCATGGTCAAAAGTAGGGTTTAGTCACGCTAAAATGTAAAAACAACCAAAGGGATAGTTATAAATGTTCTACTTGATAGAATAGCACCTCACACACTTACATGATGCTCTAGCCTCTAACCTCTCACCTTGAGGCTTGGCTACACGGAACGTCTCGCGCTTTTTAAAACCAAACACAAGAGTTTTGCCATACCTCTAAAAGGGCAGCCGTTTGAGCAAACAAAAGTGGTTTCTGAATGTTACTGTAGACGTGTGCATGCCCTGATTCCTTTAAAGTTTTCAAAGTCAAAAACAACACTTGAAACCTATTAAAAAAAACAGGTGGAGGAAAACAATATGAATAGTGAACAACTATTAAAAATGTTATGAATTCGAATTAGAGAGTGGGTCTAAACTTGCCATCCGGCGAAGAGGATCCAGTTATAAGTAGTGAGATAGAGTCGCCGGAGAAGTGACAAAAATGCCGCCATTGTTGCCGGAAGTGAGATGCAGAGAAGTGAAGTCAGTTAAGTGAAGAAGTTTGTTGAACGAAGATGACATTAAACAGATTTAGGTGAGTAGACGGATGGATGGATCAATCTGAGTCCACCTTCATGTGTTATATTTATTATTATGTGGTTGGCATGGCAACAAGTTTAAATGCTTTGTCAGTGATTTTTTTTTATCATATCAAAATCACTATATTTTCTATGTTATTAAACTAGGTGTTAGAAACCACAATAAAAATAAGAAAACAATATGGTTAAGTAAATATGTATATAGAAACGACAATAATAATAATAATAATAATAATAATAATAATAATAATAATAATAATAATAATAATAATAATAATAATAATAAACCAATTAGTTTACTAGAGTTAATTTCCAAACTCGTCCCTGGGGTTAGGGCATGTTTGTCATTTTCGTTCAAAATGACACTTTTATACTAAATTGCCCTCAACGTTTGTAACTTTTTGTAATTTTCATCCAAACCCCTAACTTACTTTAGTTTTTCTGTTAAGTTGAGGATATTTGGAATGAAACTGACAAATATAAAACCACAGGGACGATTTTGGCAATTTACTCAAACCCTTTTTAATTTCTTTTATTTAATTATTTTTGTTACATATATAATAAAAAAATATATACATGGAGTTTTTAGAAGAAAAAAAAAATAATAGTTTTATCACATAATTTTTATAAATTTTCATCCAAATCACTAACTCAGTTTATTTTTTCTGTTAAGGTGAGGATGTTTTAAATTTTATAAACTAAGACAGAAATTAATTAACTTCTTTATATAAATCAGTTTTATAAAGAGAAAACGTAATTGGTGTGCAACACATAACAATCGATTACAACTTTTAGTATTTATCAGTTGTAGAGATAGAAAAAATTGTAAAACGTTACATATTTTTTAAATTTGTTGATCACCTAGAAAATATGTTGGTAGAAATAAAATATTTATTTAATTAAGATTATGAGGGTAACTAACTAATATTTATTCTGAGTGGCTTGAGTAAAGAAACTTTTGTTTCATAGCATTATAATTACAAATTGGTGGGTAATTTTAAGGTTTGCTAACAATACGTTGTTTAATAGGGGGGGGGGGGGCACTGGCTTCTGTTTTTCCTTAAGAGCGAATTTAAAAGAGTAGAAGATGAATTACAAACATGGTACATATGATAAGATTTTTTATTTAACATTTTTCAATAAGGTCACCAGCATTTTAGTTTTATAAAATCTAGAGGTTTAAATAGATTTTATTTTTATAAAACTAATCTATATAAAAAAATAGAAATTAGTTTATGTCTTAGTTTGTAAACGTTATTCGCCTTAATAGAAAAATTAACTTAGTTAGTGGTTGGATGAAAATTTATAAAAATTATGTGACAAAGCTATTATTTTTTTCATATAAAAATTGCATGTATATTTTTTTATTATATATGTAACAAAATTAATTAAATAAAAGAAATTTAAAAGAGTTTGAGTAAATTGCCAAAATCGTCCCTGTAGTTTGATATTTGCCAGTTTCATCCAAATATGCTCAACTTACCAGAAAAAATAAACTAAATTAGTGGTTTGGATGAAAATGGCAAAAAATTACAAACGTTGGGGGCAATTTGGTACAAAAGTGTCATTTTGGACGAAAATGGCAAACGCGCCCAAACCTCAGGGACGATTTTGGTAATTAACTCTAGTTTACTACCAAAAAAAATGTCTACATGTGTTTGGTTCGTTGTAGCTACGATTCAACTCTAAACATGGAAACAAACGATGCAAAAGTACGTTCTAATTTAAACAAATCGTAATAATATATCGGTGCCAACCATACAAAAAAATTCAAATCGAAAAAGTCAATAAAAATAATCATGTTATTAATTACGTATAGAAAAACGAATATTTTAACACTAAAAATAATAAAACAATAAGAAAATAATATACGGATAAGAAAACAATAACAAAATAATATATGTATAATAAAGTAATATATGTTTAATTAAACAATAACAAAATAATATCTACTACTTCTAATAAAGCAAAAACAAGCTTATGCCACATGGCATTTGCTTAGGCTGCTTGATGCCACGTGGCATCTCATCCTCTCCTCTTTTTTTCCTTTGAGCGACAATGTATTTCTTCCTTCCTACGCTCTTTTTGTTCTTGAAACCGCCTGAATTTTGGAAACTAATCAATTCTCTCAATCAATTGAAATCATTCTCCACTCAAACCCTAAATCATTCTTTCAGTCGTTTCTCTCTGGCTTCACTCTACATCCTCTTCAAATCAAACTTGGATACATGGATTATTTTCAATGAAGAATCTAACTGATGTTGGTAATCATATTCAAAGATTTTCTTTTTCTTCTTCATCTAATTGTCGCAAGCCCTAATCGCGATCACTTCTTTCAATTTTGGTGTAAGATTTTTGGTTTTTTGAGGCTGAATTGTGATTTTGTTATTGTAAACCGTAAATTATCTTAATTAGGGTTTCATTTGAACGTGTTTTCTTAATCTTAATTAGATTAATATTGATTCGTTTTATAGTGAATCGGGGATTCTTCCATCATTTTCTTGATTTGATTATCCTTAACTTGATATGCTTTAGGTTGATTTTGTGATTTATATGTTACAATATTTATGAACTAAACCCTAGATCTGTTTATTGAAAGTGAAATATAATTTTAATCTATATTTTTTAAGCTGAATGTTTGATTTTGTTTTTGTGAACGGTAAGTTATTATCATTCAGATGAAATTCATGGCTGATATAGAAGTTTGGGATCCCATATGCTTTCTATCCATCTGCTGTTGTTGAGGAAGATTCAGGTGTTGGTGCTAGAGTCAAGAATATGTTCATATCCGTATACAGCAAAGAAATGGTAGGAAAAGCTTAACAGCAGTTCAGGGTATGAAAAAGGGAAATCTTGTAATAGTTTTTTTAGTTCATACAAAATTGAAGTGTAGGGTTCAGTTTTTTTTTTCTTTTGTAATGGTTTACCTTGAAACATGCCTTTTCAAGGTGTTAAAGAAACTTACATCTTCGAATTTTTCTTTGAAATCCCATATAATATCTTATTTATAACTTCAACTTTGTTGTTCACTAAACTCTTTTTCACCAACTTTGCCTAATTTGGTTATATTTATTTTACCTTAACATGTAAAGCAACAACTTTTGGCATTAACATATGTTTATGTTTTTTAAAAGAAAGTTTGAGGTTTATATCAGATTCAGTCTGTAACACCCTTATTATTATTTAAAGGTTTTCGTATAATTTACGAAAACAAACGAGTAATTATGATTTCAAATACATTGAAAATACGGGTTCATTAAACTTTATTTACAGAATTAAAAACTATACAACATATTATGGGTGAGTTCGTCATTTTACATAACAACGATACAAAGTGCGGAAGCTTATTTCTTGATCGTGTTCGGTTCTTCGTTGTGCTTGATCGTCCTCCGGTGCTAAAATTATACCTGAAACTCATAAAACATGAGTTGGATTAGTCATACGTAACTTAAAACGTATTTAAACGAGTCCGGGAAGCGAAACTAATTAAAATAAAAAAATTTCGCCAAAACAGGGTTTTTCGCGCCACGCGAAGAAACCCAGTTGCTCCCTCGCGCCACACGAGGGAGACCGTTTTCCCGCAGGTCTGCAGCTAAGTTCAGCTATGCCAGTTTTTACGGAAACGGCCATAACTTCTTCGTTATTGATCCGTTTTACCAGTTTCTTTTTCCTACGCGTCCGTAATTTAATCCTCCATCTTATGGAGTTAAAACCCAACATCCAACAAAATAAATTTTTAGACTTTTAAGCCTTCGACTCATCACCTTTTTACCCAATTTTAACCCGTTTATGCATTTTATCAAACAAACGTATTTATTTGATTCCTATATCTCATACATTTCTTCAAATTAATGTTACCTACTATATTAGGTTCTAATCATAGGTTTATTACACAACTTAAACCCGTTTTCGCTCGTATGCTTATTTTGACCCGTTAAGGGTATTTTAAGCACTTTAAAGCATTGAAATCGCTTTCATACCCTTCTAGCATTGTAGTCCTACATTTCTTATCTAGTAACCTCCCACTACAACTATATGTGTATTGGGTTTAATATGGATATCTATATGTTCCGAGTTTTACCCCTCGGATTACCATTTTACGGCAAAGACTCAAATAGAGCTATTTGACTAACATATTACATCTTTCAACTTCTATACTTATTCTAAGTATCTATCTAATCATGAAATTCGTTTCCAAACAACCCTTAAGGGTTGTTTGTTCAATTTAGCCTACAAGTGAGTTTTGGTCGATTTTGGTCCTTCTTTTACGACGAAGGACTCTAACCAATTATTCGACCAAAATAACACTTTTAACTATAACATAATTATGCGTACCTGGCTCGGATCATCATATTGACCCGTTTTAATACCTTTCGCTATTAATATCTAGATAATAGCAATGCTAACCATGAGTTAATTCCTGTGATCATAAAACTCAACAAGCAATCATCAAATATTATTGACAAATGGTGTTAACAACACCATTTGACCCGTTTAGTCGAAATGACCAATTGTCATTATAAGATGGCACTTAATTACCATTTCACCCCTTAAACCTATCCCGGTTTACTTTTTGAAATCATCAAACTTGAAAGTCGTTTCCTGTTTTATTTGACCCATTATGACTTATGCCAAATGGTGTCGTTTTAAATCCCTTTATCTATTCGTTAACCCATGTCCGGATTACCATTTCACCATTTTTACCCCTTTCTACCATAATTTATGGTTTCTACCATTTTCGCTTGTTCCGACTAGCATTATATCGCGTCAGAACATCATGTTTCATTTACTTAATATAAATCGTATTCCATGCTCACAAATAAGCATTTTGTAATAAAAGTAAAAAGGACGTAAGCTTAACTTACCTCGCATCCGAACTACGCTTTTCCTTTCCTTCGTGATTCGTTTGACCCGCTCCCTCATCAAGCTTCCACCTAGCTTGTTACGCGTCAAACTATCATCATCATTTTCAAGGTGGTTAGATTAGTCATTCAAGATCATGACCTTCACACCTTATGAATCTTTTACCACTATTCTTAATGAACCTTATCATAGGTCGGTTTGACTTTTAAAAGTCAAACCACCAATTTACAAATATGAATGCACTAACAAGTTCACATGACTCGATTTAGGCACATTATCAACCACTTAGTGAGCGTCATCTTTTGAGATGCTACTTCTACTATCATGTTATCTAATTCATACCTCAAGTAACCATAAAACAACATGTAATTTTTAGTTATTGTATGCATATATACACTTTGACCATCATAACCATGGGTTTAACACTTGTGTCAAAACCCACTTCTAATCACTTATGAACTCTTAACAAAATCTCTAATTTGTTCAAATAGTTCATTCATATGAATTAATATGATGTTTATACACATCAATTTCATCAAATCAACAAAACCCACTTAGGTCATACTTCACTATTTGATAAATCACTAGTTTATGGCAAAATTCTACAAGTTTGCATCTAGGGTTTGTTCCTAGTCTTGTACCCACACTAATATCACTATAATATTGAACATTCATGCAAGAATTCCGTTCATGCATGTTCATCACAAATTCGAAATATCAATAAACATCAAAATTCAACATACCTTGTGATCCCCTAAGCTTGGTGATCACGATTTTATTAAAAGCCCCAAATTCTTGGCTTGATTTCTCTTTGATTTTGGCAATTTTTGTGAGTTAGGGTTCTTGGAAGGGAACCCCCCTTTTTCTCCTGTATACATCGACCAAAACACACACATATGTGTGTGTTTTGGTGTTTTTAAGTTTTAATTATAAACTTGTTTCCAATTGTCCACTTTTAGTCCCTCAAGGTTTTATTTCGATCTATGTAAGTTATAATCCATTATTTATAACTTAATCACATATTATTAACTAGGTTAATTATTCCTAGTTAATTTAATGGGTTCGGGAGTTATAACCCCTTGTATTTTAAGTCCCGTTAACTCGGGCTCTTATAAACTCAAACTCTTAAAACTTTGATTCGCTTGTATTTAATTATTAGGATTTCTTATTTAAATCCAATTATTTACCTGGTTATTTTTACTACTAACGGTACTTTACCCGTCTTTTAGTATTAACGGAGTTTGATTACCAAACCCGTTTTCGGGGTGTTACAAGTCTACCCCCCTTAAAGAGGTTTCGTCCTCGAAACCTTTCTTACATAGTTCATCGAGTTCTAAACTCGATGCGTTTGACCTGAGTAATCTTTTAAGCATTACTCATACTTTAACCAATTGTTAGTATTACCAGAAGAATTATGGTAATATCTCTTTGGTTACAGAACATCTACGTACCTCATACGACATAATGTAACTTGAAATAACGTAATTCTGTTATTTCTGCTAGTTTAGTTAACTTAGCGATATCCATCGCTTTTATATATTATCGAACTCTTTGTGAATCCGTTACCTTGACCCGTTTAAAGGTCTTTAGTGAAATCTTTCACTTTTAGCAATTATTTCTTTTGTTTTCAAATTCATTTATTCGGTTTCACCCCGAATCCTCCGCTTACGAGCAAAACAAATTTCTCGATTTGAATTGCTGACCTTCACCGGTCTCACTAACTAGACTTATTAGTCCAGTTACTTTTTACCGCTCCCTTGGTTATAATGTGATTCTATTTCATATTGCATTTCCTAACCGTGATCGCGTCACATCATGTTTAATTTATATCAACCTTTCATTTTCGAAAATATCACTTTTCGAATATATCGTCTTGCGCCTATAAGTGTCAAGACTTGAATCTTCCATGCTTACTATTCAAATTCCTATCAGAATTTATATTTGTAAAAACGTTATTTCTTACTAAAACCGAAGTTTTAGTTTAGGATCTTCTCTTAACCTTTGTCAATTATCCATATCAGGATATTGACAGTCCATAATTTATTTCTTAATAGTCTTAGTTTTATGCGGGGATTCTCAGCTGATTCCCTCGCTTTATCTAATTAACCGCGTTAGTCTGTCAACATGTTTATTTCGCGCCTATCTTATATTTAACAAGTGCTTTGTATCTGTTATGATAATATCTTGACTTCAAATAGTTTTACCGGCTAGACTATTCAGTCACCGTCACTTTATACCCCGTCACCCGGGTATACTATTTTGCCACCTCCGGCCTTATGTGTGTATAAGATTTTCTAAATCACTTCATACCACTTATGTTTTGTTAAAACGTTGTTTTTGACTAAAAACCGAATTTTTAGTTTTACGTTTCCTCTTTGTCTCACTCGTTTGCGTTTTTCCTGTATATATTCCTTTATGACCCATCACGTAGGTTCCTTAATGTTTCGCGCTTCCATTATTTAGTTTGCGCTTACTTGCACTACTTAGTTTTATACCTTATTTATCTCGTTTGACTTGTTCGTGTGAAATTTCATCACTTGTGAACATCAAACTCCATTCTTTATTCGACCCGTTCAACTTTAAAATAGTTGAGCGTAGTTACTAACATTTCTGTTTGCAAATTTTCATTGTCTTTTAGTCATGACTCATATTCCGAGTCTTTTGACTTTCTATTTCACGTTCCCGTCTCTCGGTTTACGCATTCTTTCCAAATCCTACCCATTCATCGGGTATCTTTACCGTAATCATTTTCAAGTAACCATTCTTATATGGTTTTAGACGTTATTTTAATTTATTTGGTCGTCTTAGCTAGATTCATCGCTTTTATTCTAATTAATCCTTTATTCTTTATTCAATTCGTTTGACTTGTCCATGTGAATTTCATCACTTGTGACACTCAAACTTTTATCCCTATGCCTTAGCATTCCTATTGGTCGGTCTGTATTTTTCTTTTTACTTGATCCTTGTCCCTTCTCTCGGGCTCGTTATCCTTACGTAATACGCTTCCGTCATCCGACTTACGTTTACGTTTACTATAAAATATCTTACTTATTTGATTCATTTGGGTACCATTTAAATTAGTCCCATTCACCCCACCCTTACTACATCGGACATAAATGTGTCCATCATAAGAAGTTCATGGTACCACGTGTTCACTACTTACTTGGCCAGAGTAAGCGATCAACACCTGGTATACATGACATTTTTATAATTTTCACATTACACCCCATGTAAGTAATGCCTCTATTTGTTTCTCTTGGAATCAATATCCCGAATACATTTTCTATTCGGGTTTTTCCAAGTTTTTAATCTACATATGCAACTTTCAATTTCTACATATTTGTTGCATATTACTATTTATGCAATTAAATTTAAAAATGTGCACCTGGTAATGTTTGCCCTAACGGGCTTCTCTTGCCATTAACTTTGTTCGCGGTCGTTACGCGATTTAGTCCTTGGTGAGCATGCTCCACTTGTCATACTTCGGACCGTTCTTCTATCATATCCGTAATTTGTTAAACTCTCGCTATCCTCATCTGCGAGTGTCCTTCAACTAAAACATATACAACAGTTACTAATTTCAACATTAAAGGATGCCCGTATTATAATACAAGGCTTTTCTACTATACGCATCAACATGTGTAATTTCGTTGACTATATCTATTCTATATCGTTTTTATTGGTGTAACGTGTATTACACGATAACCATATGCGTTGTTCTTAACACTTTAATCATACTAAACCTTTGATATACATGTACTTACCGGATTTGCGATCAAGCCTCGAACCGAACACATTTGTCAACAACCTTGAGCTCTGATTACCAACTTGTAACACCCTTATTATTATTTAAAGGTTTTCGTATAATTTACGAAAACAAACGAGTAATTATGATTTCAAATACATTGAAAATACGGGTTCATTAAACTTTATTTACAGAATTAAAAACTATACAACATATTATGGGTGAGTTCGTCATTTTACATAACAACGATACAAAGTGCGGAAGCTTATTTCTTGATCGTGTTCGGTTCTTCGTTGTGCTTGATCGTCCTCCGGTGCTAAAATTATACCTGAAACTCATAAAACATGAGTTGGATTAGTCATACGTAACTTAAAACGTATTTAAATGAGTCCGGGAAGCGAAACTGATTAAAATAAAAAATTTTCGCCAAAACAGGGTTTTTCGCGCCACGCGAAGGAACCCAGTTGCTCCCTCGCGCCACGCGAGGGAGACCGTTTTCCAGCAGGTCTGCAGCTCAGTTCAGCTATGCCAGTTTTTACGGAAACGGCCATAACTTCTTCGTTATTGATCCGTTTTACCCGATTCTTTTTCCTACGCGTCCGTAATTTAATCCTCCATCTTATGGAGTTAAAACCCAACATCCAACAAAATAAATTTTTAGACTTTTAAGCCTTCGACTCATCACCTTTTTACCCAATTTTAACCCGTTTATGCATTTTATCAAACAAACGTATTTATTTGATTCCTATATCTCATACACTTCTTCAAATTAATGTTACCTACTATATTAGGTTCTAATCATAGGTTTATTACACAACTTAAACCCGTTTTCGCTCGTATGCTTATTTTGACCCGTTAAGGGTATTTTAAGCACTTCAAAGCATTAAAATCGCTTTCATACCCTTCTAGCATTGTAGTCCTACATTTCTTATCTAGTAACCTCCCACTACAACTATATGTGTATTGGGTTTAATATGGATATCTATATGTTCCGAGTTTTACCCCTCGGATTACCATTTTACGGCAAAGACTCAAATAGAGCTATTTGACTAACATATTACATCTTTCAACTTCTATACTTATTCTAAGTATCTATCTAATCATGAAATTCGTTTCCAAACAACCCTTAAGGGTTGTTTGGTCAATTTAGCCTACAAGGGCGTTTTGGTCAATTTTGGTCCTTCTTTTACGACGAAGGACTCTCACCAATTATTCGACCAAAATAACACTTTTAACTATAACATAATTATGCGTACCTGGCTCGGATCATCATATTGACCCGTTTTAATACATTTCGCTATTAATATCTAGATAATAGCAATGCTAACCATGAGTTAATTCCTGTGATCATAAAACTCAACAAGCAATCATCAAATATTATTGACAAATGGTGTTAACAACACCATTTGACCCGTTTAGTCGAAATGACCAATTGTCATTATAAGATGGAACTTAATTACCATTTCACCCCTTAAACCTATCCCGGTTTACTTTTTGAAATCATCCAACTTGAAAGTCGTTTCCTGTTTTATTTGACCCATTATGACTTATGCCAAATGGTGTCGTTTTAAATCCCTTTATCTATTCGTTAACCCATGTCCGGATTACCATTTCACCATTTTTACCCCTTTCTACCATAATTTATGGTTTCTACCATTCTCGCTTGTTCCGACTAGCATTATATCGCGTCGGAACATCATGTTTCATTTACTTAATATAAATCGTATTCCATGCTCACAATTAAGCATTTTGTAATAAAAGTAAAAAGGGCGTAAGCTTAACTTACCTCGCATCCGAACTACGCTTTTCCTTTCCTTCGTGATTCGTTTGACCCGCTCCCTCATCAAGCTTCCACCTAGTTTGTTACGCGTCAAACTATCATCATCATTTTCAAGGTGGTTAGATTAGTCATTCAAGATCATGACCTTCACACCTTATGAATCTTTTACCACTATTCTTAATGAACCTTATCATAGGTCGGTTTGACTTTTAAAAGTCAAACCACCAATTTACAAATATGAATGCACTAACAAGTTCACATGACTCGATTTAGGCACATTATCAACCATTTAGTGAGCGTCATCTTTTGAGATGCTACTTCTACTAACATGTTATCTAATTCATACCTCAAGTAACCATAAATCAACATGTAATTTTTAGTTATTGTATGCATATATACACTTTGACCATCATAACCATGGGTTTAACTCTTGTGTCAAAACCCACTTCTAATTACTTATGAACTCTTAACAAAATCTCTAATTTGTTCAAATAGTTCATTCATATGAATTAATATGATGTTTATACACATCAATTTCATCAAATCAACAAAACCCAATTAGCTCATACTTGGCTATTTGATAAATCACTAGTTTATGGCAAAATTCTACAAGTTTGCATCTAGGGTTTGTTCCTAGACTTGTACCCACACCAATATCACTATAACATTGAACATTCATGCAAGAATTTCGTTCATGCATGTTCATCACAAATTCGAAATATCAATAAACATCAAAATTCAACATACCTTGTGATCCCCTAAGCTTGGTGATCACGATTTTATTAAAAGCCCCAAATTCTTGGCTTGATTTCTCTTTGATTTTGGCAATTTTTGTGAGTTAGGGTTCTTGGAAGGGAACCCCCCCCCCCCCTTTTTCTCCTGTGTACATCGACCAAAACACACACATATGTGTGTGTTTTGGTGTTTTTAAGTTTTAATTATAAACATGTTTCCAATTGTCCACCTTTAGTCCCTCAAGGTTTTATTTCGATCTATTTAAGTTATAATCCATTATTTATAACTTAATCACATATTATTAACTAGGTTAATTATTCCTAGTTAATTTAATGGGTTCGGGAGTTATAACCCGTTGTATTTTAAGTCCCGTTAACTCGGGCTCTTATAAACTCAAACTCTTAAAACTTTGATTCGCTTGTATTTAATTATTAGGATTTCTTATTTAAATCCAATTATTTACCTGGTTATTTTTACTACTAACGGTACTTTACCCGTCTTTTAGAATTAACGGAGTTTGATTACCAAACCCGTTTTCGGGGTGTTACACAATCTGACTAAATAGTATTATTCTTTGTTTTCTAGAGCAATGGTTCCAGGCTTTTGGATGCTTCTACGTCATATCTATATTGGGTAATATTGGATTAAACTGTATCTTAGTTGTGTTATACGTTATACAATTATTAGTAGAAAGTATTGTAACTCTTATTTGGAAAACTAACTCTTTCAATCAATATTACAGCTATCGCCCCCCTTTTACAATAACGTGGATGGTCGACAGTTGTTAGAGATCTTGTAACACCTCGTAAAATCACGTCCAATGAAGTATTGACACGTGTAATTAACCCTAATGAAGTCAAACATTGAATTTAAGGGACTAATTTTTCGAAAAATCGAAAACTTTGGTTATGAAAGGACTGGAAGTGTTAGCATACCTAAAATAAGTTTCTAAATAACCTCTCACGATACTTATGTTCACAAATGAGCCACTTGGCGATCGAGTGTAGCCGTTTGCGGAATTAATTGAAAGTTTGTGCAATGAAGGGTTAAAAGCGTCAACTTTTGAATCTACGCCTCTCGGTGACTAGTTAAGCAAACGAGAGCATAGTAATATTTAAGTATATGCTTGGGAATTATCAATATGGGCCATGGAAGGCTTGGATATCATTAAACAGCATTTCGCGCTACTTTGCGCAATTAAAGGACTATTTGCGTCAAACTGCAAAAGTATGCCGATTCGTATGGTAACGGACCTTCCGGAATATGACCATGAGTTAAACATACCCTATTTATTCTTTATCTAACTTAGATATAGGCTTAGAGGTGTTTGGTGCGCAAAAAATAAACTTTTAAGTCAACCAGGGACTAAAAGTGTCAAAAAGTGCACAAGTTTGCATTTTCGCGCATATCTTCCGTTCTAAATATATCCGGACATCCAAAAATTTATGTAAGCATTAAAATATTTTATTTTAGTGTTCGGAATGATAAAATTCCATTCGTCGCGCAGTTTGGATCGTTTTTCACGTCCGTTCGTATTTCATCGTAATTATACGAACAACGTGACCGTACGGCCAAACGAACCACATCCGACATGTTTTTGAGCATGTTTCATGTCCCCTATGTTTAGGCATCAAAATAGAGCCTTGAAATGAGGTTAACGGGCCTTAGATGTCTCAAAAATGGCCTTATATGCAAACAGGGACCAAAACTGCCATTTCTGAAACTTATGTGCTGATCAGACCTCTCAGGCAGGCCGCGTAAGCCCATCTTGATTCTTACCCGGGCCGTGTGAGTCCATCAGAGCTGCAAAATTAGTTTACAGCCATTTACAGCATGTTCCAGCACTTGCAAATGGTATTTCTTCAATCCTTGGGCACCCATAGTATTAGAAAACAGTGGGCATGAAGTGTACGGTCCAGATCAAGGCTTGGTTATCGAGGAACGATCTTAACGGTTCTCAAAAACCTATAAATACCCCACTTCATTCTTGCCAAACCCTCTAAGTTGGAGACATTGCTCTTCCTACCTGAAAATTTAGGATCAAAACCTCCTTGCTTGGACCCTTTGTAAGTGTCCTTTCGTGCTTAGTTTATTTGTTTAGCGTTTAAAGCCGAAAAGTCAAGCGTTTCGATAAACGATTTGACTTTTAAACGGTTGAGCCATTGTTCGTAACGAACATGGCTACATGACTGTAATTAGGTAGGTGTTAAACCCTCAAAAGGGCACCTCCTAATTACCACGTTCACTTAGTTAAATTGTCGGGTCAAATAAAAGTCAATCGGGTTAGTTTTAAATAAAATTCATAACTATTAATATAAAAACCATAAAATCAGTTTTCCCTCTTTAATAACTTGGAAAATATTAGTTGAACATGCCTAAGCATGATTCAACCCGACAATTCTAAGTATAGGCTCTGTTTGGAACCGAAAGTCACAAAAGTTGACTTTTGCTTTGACTTTCAGTTCTGACCCAATTTAGCTTAGTTTAGATATGCCTTAGGATTCCTTTAGGACCAGGTTATAGGTTAGTGTAACCCTCTGAGGTTATACAACTTGGATCCTTAGTTATCCTATTCATTGCATGTTTCCGTTATATGTTTAAATGTTGACCATTATGCCCATTTGACCCTAAAACGAGAATTTTGAAAATAAGAGAGGACAATAATCTTTATTACTGATTTATAAACTTGTCCCTAAAATTTGACATCAGTTTGAGGTCTAGATTAGGAGTTATGCTCATTAGCGTCAATGAAAAAGCTTTTTATTAATTAAACGGCATAATTAGCGTATATCCTACCAAAACCCAATTTTTTATACCAAACTTTTTACCTACTGATATAAAATAATATTTTGGGATTTTTGAAGATTTTTATTTATTTTTAGGCTGAGCATAACATAGGGTTCTAAGCTTAATTCGGTAATTGTCGGTTTTGCCCTTTTGGCCTATAAAATGAGTTTTACAAATCCTTTTGACACCAAATATTTTTCTACTGATCCTATATGATAAATAAAATATTTTGAACCATCTAGATTAATAATAAAAACATCACCTTTTCTTATAAAACCCGGAAATCGCTGAAAATCGCCTTTTACGCGTTTTTAACGCATAGTATAAGTTAAAACTATTTTTTACATATAAGGTTTGATACCTACTGATGTTTTAAGTAAATTTTTCATAATTAAATAGTAGGCAAAATTTTTAAACTCAGAATTCAAATTTCGACCTTTAAAGCTTAAGTGAAATTACCAAAATGCCGTTAGGTTCATAGTTTGGTTATAATTAATAAATTTCACATATATGTAATACCTTAATGATATAACTTTATTAAATTAAGTATTTTTACTGATTATATCAGACCTAAACCTCAGATTAATATTTAACCTCTCTTATAACCTTTAAATGACCAAAATACCCTTACGGGGCATAAATTGGTTTTAAATTCGTTTTGGGCATAATGGAAGGTATCCTACTGATATCACAACATATTTAAGGCATATTAACTTAGGAAACCTGTTCATGACTATTTTGGTTACCCGTTACGCACTTTTCGCATTCGGATCGGCTTATGTAACTAGTTTGCATAAATTAGCCGAAACGGGCCAAACCTCATCATTTTTATCCCAAAATCCAGAATGTGTTTAGTTTACCCTTATTACACAAGTATACAAGCTTGTCCGGCCTAAACCACATTCTAATCCGGTTCTCACTTAACCATGCGCTTTGAACCGTATCCTCCTTTAAAAACTAACCGATCTAAGCATAGGCTTAATTAAGACCCGTTAGGAATCTAATAGGTTATTAAAAACCTTCGTTCTAGATTTAGGAGCCCAGTAAAAGCTATCTGTACTTGTTGATTTGGTATATGGCTGAGATTGAATTTATATTTACCTCAGGTAAATTCTTTAACTTATTTTCCCTTATACGGGCTTGGGGTACGGTATATAAAATACCGCTTGGTCGGGCATTGAATTTTTAATTGTATGAAGGTTAATTTATTGAAATGTCCCGTTTAAATTGTTTTGTTTGCTTAAAGCCTTTGGGGGGTTAATGACCATGTCCCGGATATCCTTGGCATCATTTTAAGAAATGGCCACGACCTTAGCACGGGGTGTAGGCGTACACCCGCCAGTGCATATATAAATAATGAGGTATAACCGCCGGTTACGGGAATAACCCGACGCGGGACTATATCATGTGGTGTGTCTATTAATCTTTAACCCGGCGTCAATCCAGGCTACTGAACATATAACGAACATGTAATTCTTTTACAATTTTATATATAAATAATTATCCCAAGTTATAAAAAGTTTTGTGCCATGTGCATTCAAATCAATTTTCTAAAACCTTCTCAAAATGAGTCAGTTAAATTGTATTTACCAGCGTAAACTAATGTATTTTCCCAAAAAGGCAAAGTGCAGGTACTAATCGGAATAGGCTGGCTACTCCTAGCATCAATAAAGAGTCTCGCAAGCTTAGATGTCAAAATCTGTTGAACAATTATCTTTTATTTGATCCGCATGTGGATCCTTTACATTCCGTTTGTAATACTTTGATATTACTTTATATCGGTTTGTAATATTTTATCTTTTGCTTCCGCTGTGCATTTAAATTGTGTTGTTTGACTATGATGATATCAACTACGTCACGATACTCCCCACCAGGCCCACCGGTAATACGTGGAAATATCGGGGTGTGACAGGTTGGTATCGGAGCCAACGTTGAGTGAATTAAACACTAGCCTTTTGTGTTTAATCTCAATGACACAGTAGCACATTCCTTGACCTTCTGAGTCTAGACTTAACATAGGAATACTCTCATCTCTAATCGGAGAATTATTGCTTTTAATTCTATATTTTAATATGTCGCCAAGCAAAGAAGCCATAATGGAAATTCTCCCCATTTGAAGCCTAGGGAAGGCCGAGCTTCGTACTACGACTAGGATTAACGTGCAACCAAGGAGAAAACATTCAGAAATAAAATGAAGAAGAAACTCCTTTTGCTGAAGATCGTTTCCTTAGTAAGTCCTTATAAGGGCATACTTATCTTTCAGTCCCTTCATGGACAACATCATTCCTTTCAAGTCCCGTTTAGGGCAATTCTGTACTTCTTTTAAAAATCATTGGAATGTTTTATCTAAATTTATTTATCATTGCATATGAATATAAAATATGAAATAATAACATTCCTTTTATAAGATCTACCATTATAATAAAATGGCAAAATCTAAAAATAACAAGACCTAGCCCATGTGTCATTTTAAGAACAGGGCCAAGATGGCAGTTCCTCAATTAGATTCAGATCCTTATTAATATCTCAATTTAGGATTGTTCTGCGTTAAATATTAAAAAGAATCTTAAAGGTACAACCTAGCCTATCTGTCATTTCAGACAAGGCCAAGATGGTAGAACCTATTCAAAAGATTCAAATCCTTGTTAACATTCCTGGCAAATGTGATTCAATCACATAAATCATCCTTATACTGGATTCTCCCGAAATCTTTTCTTATTTGGTGAATTAAGCATCCATTAAGGATGTAATGCTTACGGGGCCGTATTCATTATCATATAAGACAAAAGACAGTCGTAGCCTACAACTCCCTGTCCAGAAAAGGCATGAACAACGTTCGAGCCTAAATACCTTGATTCTACAAAATCATGGTTTATAATATAAGGTTGCCCTTGTGACTTGGCCTTTTTGTGCCATAGTTATATTTTAATTAAATCTAGGATAATTATAATGGAAATCCTGAATAAAATAAATATCATTCCTTTCCCGCCAGTATACCTATTAAAAGAGAATCTTAAAAGGTATGACCTAGCTTGAATATCATTAAAGACCTAGCTATGATGGTAAGACCTGTTTAAAAGAAATTCTGATCCTTGTTAACATCTGAAAACAAGTTAACACTCCTGACAACAAGATGCGATCAAATCACACTTGTCATCTTCATATTAGGATTTTCCAAACCCCTTATTTAGCGTAAATGATCAAGGGGAATCATGGCTAATAAACGTCGAACATGATGAACACATCAAAACATCCATTGGGATGAATACCTTCGGGCAAAGATGTATACATGAAAAAGATAGTTTTATTTCATAACTTCTTGTCAAGACAATGAACTATGAAATTTTCCGATCCAAAGGAATCACTGATTATGTTTTAAAATTTCCCTAGTGACAAGGCTTCCGTGCCATCAAAAGGTCCTTTGGAACAAGCCCTTGTGCTATATATAAAATGTCGGTACGACATTGACAGTCGTGACTTATGTCCCCTGTCTAATATATATGAAGGATTATATTCCGTTCAAACGCCAAAGATGGATTATTTAAAACCTAGGCAAAACATAATAAAATAAATTTAATACTATCTATTCGCTTATATGGTTTATTTGTACCATGGCTATTTAATCATCAAATTTGACAATTCACCATATAATTAAACCAACTGTTACTACTTGGTTTGTAGCCTTTAAAGCTTCACCATGGATGACCCATCTGAAGCTCACAATCATCCAGTTGATCAGAATGATAATGCAAGACTGAACTTAACGGGCACCGAGTTACAGGCTATGATAGATACAGCCGTAAACAAAGCTGTGGATCAAGTATTGGAGGATCATAAGTGAAAGTGCAATAATACCCCAAATAAGGGTTACAAAAAGGGTAAGACCGGTTCAAACTATAACCAGTCCAAGCCAAAGGAGGCAAAACTCAAATGAAAAACCTGCGGGAAGAAGAACTTCGGAAAATGTTTCTATGAGCAGACCAAGGGATGTGTCATCTGTAAAGAGATGGATCACAAGACCCATGAATGCAAAGACTTGAAGGATGCCACATGCTATGGTTGTGGCGAGAAGGAGCACATAAAAACCCGCTGCCCAAAGAAGGCAACTAAAGGGAAATGCACTTTGGGGTCACAAGCTAGGCCTTGTGGGATCTGTAAAAAGGAAGGGCACAAGACTTTGGAGTGCCAAGACATAAAGGACGCAACATGCTATGGTTGCAATGAAATAGGGAACATCAAGACAAATTGCCCAAATAAAACCAAGAAGCCTGGGGAGGCTAAGAAGACCAAAGCTGGAAGCTCTCAAATGTATGCTTAAGAGGCTATTCAGGATGACAATGTCACAACAGGTACTTTTCTTTAACAATAACGCTCGTGCTAGAGTATTATTTGATTTAGGTTCAGATAAGTCTTTCGTAGACAATAGATTTTGTAAATCAATAAATCTGCCTGTTAAAACTCTAAGCGTTAAGTATAAAGTAAAATTGGCCGATAGTACCTCAGAGACTGCTTTAACAATATTAGATGGATGTTTTATATCCATTAGGAATCATTCTTTTCCCTGTCCTTGTTTCCATTAAAATAAGAGGGACTCGATATAGTGATAGGAATGAATTGGTCGTCTTAAAAATCAAGCCCATATTGTGTGTGATAAGAAGCAAGTAGCTACCAAGACTCCTTATGGTGAGCCTTTGACAATTCAAGGAGACACTGGGTATGGATTGCCTAAGCACTTGTTCAATATGGTATTTAATACCAAAGATTCGAGTATGGAAAACTCAGAAGAGACAAACAATAGTCGCGATGCTGGAGATGCGACAAATGTTAATGGTGCATCCAATGTGAACCTCAATGTTAATGGAGTTAATATCCAAAACCGTAATTAACGCAGCTATTAGAAAGGCTCTGAGAAAAGTCATGAGAAGGTTCAAGAAGTTGGATGCTGCTCGTTTTTTTCATACTTCAAATGCGAAGAATAACCCAAACAAAATCATATGTGGCAAGGAGCCTATTCCTTTCAGGATGTACTAAAAGTACTTCGTCTCTTGGAAGTCAAGAGACTTCAATAGTAAAAAGAGGCCATCGTTTGCGGGAAATTGTTGGATGAAGTAGAAACCATTAGGTATGTCAGCAGTTATGCTAGAAAGGACGCGGTGAGGTATACATCTCAGCCATTCGATGGCAATACCCTTGATTAGTGAGGACATTAATGAAGTCCACAAGAAAGATCCTCTTATACAATATGAGATGGACCAAGTTTTAAGGACCTTATTAGGAAAATCTATTATCCGCATCACAAGATGGAATAAGAATTTTATGACTCTCACCATAAAAGTTCTAGACTGTCGACAATATGTTACAAATTTTGATTCATTAGCTGAGATAGTGCCCTATTCAGTCTACCCAAATTCTAAGCTTAATGCAATAATCATTGGTGGTTAGCATCGGCAATAAAAAGGGCACATTAAGGTTCCAAAGTTTGCTTATTATAAATCCATATTTGATCTACCTCAGCTACTCACGTTTCATAGATTAAGAAATAACCAGTCAAAGCTAAGACTGCCCTAAAATTTGTTAAAGATTTCATAGCTAAGTTTAAAAGGATTAAGAATGGAGGCGTTTAACCCTCCTGATGAAGGATTAGAGGCAGCTCACATTAATAACACCAGATAAATCCCTTATTGTAATTTTATTACTAGGAGTTACGTTTGGTTTCAGGTGCTGCTAAGTCTCTCATAAGATCATAAGCTTAGCAAACTTTTAGAAACTCTCCCGTAAGAACCCCAGATATTAAGTGTAAGGTAAAACTTGCAGGCGAAAGCATAAGAACTGTTTCTTCTGTTCCTGTCAGAAGCCTTCAGGCGTAGAATTTTAGAAGTATTCTCTCTCTAGAGGAAGTGCATCAGCATAGTTGATATCTCTTTGATCTCTATCATTTGCGAATACCAGACGGTATGATAAAAGCACCATAGGAGGATTGGTGTATCTTAATAGGTTCCATAGATTGCTTCCATGCCTGATCAGTATGGGGGTTTAATGCATGGGACCACAAAGATATCCTGATGGTCATATGGTACTAAAGTCAACTAATGGTATTCAAAGAAGATATCCAGACTGGAATTGTCCAAGTAAATGTTACCGATTAAGGAATTCGTGGACTTGTAACATAAATGTGTCACTTATTTGACACAAGCAATGATGGATGAACTGGAGCCTGAGATATGGAAAATCTTTGTAACCTCCTTGTATCTTGATTATCTTCTCCTAAGATTACCCTGTTTACCCCCTCAGAGGCAGGTAGAGTTAAGATTTATATCCCATTTAGGGCTGTATTATTATGAAATCTCCAAGACGGCTAGTACCATCATTGGAAGAATCGAAGCCCTGGTTAACTAAGTTTTAAAATAGAAAAATTCATATAGCCTAACTCAATATTCTGAGAATTCAGTATAGTTAATTAAGAAAGACAGTTCATCTTGCTTATGCACTGAATACCGCAACCCTATTTAGGCAACAATTAAGAATCGCCATCAGCTGCCCAGGATCGTCGATTTGTTCGACTAACTATAAGGATTAGCTATTCCTTAAGATTAGTTTCAGGCAGTGGTTGGAATAATCATCTCACCTTAAAATAAGTTTTTCTATAATAGTTGTCATATAAGTATCAAGGCTGCTCCTTTGGAAACCTTGTATAGATGGAATGTTAAACATCTAATGTTGGACAGAAGATTAGTAAGTCCAATTATCATGATCTGAAAGTTGCCTTGGAAACAACTAATAAGATCATACAAATCCATAATCATCTGTAAGTTTCCAGTATTCGGCAAAAGATCAAGGATTTAGGAAAGTAGCAATCCTCCTAAGTTCTTGATAAGGAATAAGGTTCAACAAAAGATATCACCCTGGAAGGGTGTGCCAATGTCACAACCCCCGATCCCTGATCCCTGGGAACGGGCGGACGTGAGCTCAGAGTTTGGTGGTATCAGTTTATTAAATCTTGCAGCGGAATTTTCATCAGGATCGTAGTTAGGAAATGTTTATCAGAGTAAAACCACCATATTTTATATTAATAATTACGTGGGTAAAACCAAAGTTTCTTATTACAATACATTTATAGGGACAAACCCTATTTTATTGAATTTAAAACATCATTTATTAGGTAACTTTTATAGCCACATTTTCCCAAGCCTTCAGTGCTCTCCAGCTGGCTTTTTACTAATTGGCTGTCACATTGGGTTACCTGAAACATGTTTTAAAAATATTTGTCAGCGGGAAATACTGGTGAGTGAATCCCAATTTAATCAAGTTTAAAGTCACAGTGAACAGTATTGAGAGTGATCACTTTGTTTATGTCTACACAATTACTCCATTTGGTACTATCAATCCTGACTTATGGGTCATATTACCCATTGGCTAACTCATTGTCCAATGGTAACGCATTGTCATCCCGACTTACTACTCGCAAGTAGTACAAAATTTTGTATACAAAACCCCAACATACCGGCAGTAATTGAATAACTACAAAGACTCAATTACTGCTAATTTTCATAGAAAAACATTTAAGGTTTGGTAAAACATTACCAAAAACATTAACAAAAATAGGATAAACTCACATTGCTGTCTTAGGCTTTTCGTAAGGGTTTCCTGGCTATAATCTATAATTTATACAAATGTACATTGATTAGTACCATAACCCTTTTGAAATTATTAATGATACCCTCCCCGAGACGGCATTCCAACAACTACGTCGGGCAGAACCACGACAGTTGTTACGGAACCTTAAATCAATCGGGCAGCGTAACTGTTATGAAACTGGGGTTATAATACTTACAATGGAGCAGAACCTCGCTAATTAGGGGTATAATACCCAAAATATTATGTCTATAACTTCAGAATTTGAGATTGAGAGAAAGAAATGAGCGACGGAAACTGAAAACTGATGCCTGCTATTTATAGTTGTGAAATTGGGTTTCCACGCGGCCCGCGTAAGATACAGGCCAAGGTTACGCGGCCCGCGTCAACCTTGGTCAACGCAGTAGCTTAGCTGGGTCATCACTAGGCTTGACACGATTACGACACGTGTCGGCCTCTGGTGCGATCGCGTGTTATGAGTCCGCGCAGCCCACGTCAACTTAGACGAGGTCTTATGCGGCCCGCTTGAACTAAAGGGTTTAGTGGAGTCCGATCATCACTCCCATACGGCCCGCGTAAAATGTTGGGGTGGGTCTATGCGGCCCGCCTCAACTCACATTTCAGGTTTTTATTTTATTTTTATAAACCATAACATAATTTAGGCTTGGTTTTCACATACGGGGTGTAATTAAAGACATATTGGGACATTCTAAAATATAATAGGGTGTCAGACATATTATGAGAATGTTGGTTTTACCGAGGGTTGTTACATTCTCCCCACCTTGTTTTAGAGCTCGTCCTCGAGATCTACTGAAACAAGTGCGGATATTTTCTTTTCATTTCTGACTCGAGTTCCCATGTGTACTCAGGCCCTCTTTTGGAATCCCATTTCACTTTGACTAAAACTAGTCTCTTGTGTTTAAGATTCTTGATGTTCCTATCTTCAATCTGTAGAGGTTTTTCTACAAATTTAAGTTGTTCATTTACCTCTATATCCTTAAGAGGTACTATCAATGATTCATCAGCTAAACACTTTTTAAGATTAGATACATGAAACACATCATGTATTCCTGCCATTTCCTCTGGCAATTGTAGCTGATAGGCTACAGGTCCTATTCTTCTAATAATCTTAAAAGGTCCAACATACCTGGGACTTAGCTTTCCCCGTTTGATGAATCTTACCACTCCTTTCCAAGGAGAGACTTTCAACAACACTTTATCTCCTACTTGAAATTCCAATGGCTTGCATCGGTTATCAGCATAACTCTTTTGTCGATCACGTGCTGCTTTCAGTCGTTCCTTGACTTGAATAATCTTATCAGTTATCTCCTGCACTATCTCAGGTCCAGATAATTGCTGTTCCCCAATTTCTGCCCAACAGACTGGGGTGCGGCACTTTCGTCCATAAAGTGCATCAAAGGGTACAGCATTGATACTTGTATGATAACTATTATTATAAGAAAATTCTATTAAAGGTAAGTGATCGTCCCAATTACCTCCGAAATCAATTACATAAGCTCTAAGCATGTCCTCCATTGTCTGAATTGTCCTTTCGCTTTGTCCATCCATTTGTGGATGATAAGCTGTACTTAACTTTAACTTGGTTCCCATTTCTTTTTGGAAACTTGACCAAAAACGAGAGGTAAATCGACTATCCCTATCAGAAACAATTGATAAAGGAATGCCATGTAAAGAAACAATTTTATTTACGTATAATTTGGCTAATTGTTCCATACTAATTGTTTCTTTCATTGGTAGAAAATGAGCTGACTTGGTTAGTCTATCTACAATCACCCAGATTGTATCATTTCCTTTCCTAGTCTTCGGTAATTTAGTAACAAAATCCATTGTAATCAATTCCCATTTCCAAACTGGCATATCTAATTGCTGTAACAAACCTGAGGGTTTCTGATGTTCAGCCTTAACTTGTGAACAAGTTAAACATTTAGAAACATAGGCTGCTATGTCCTTTTTCATTCCTATCCACCAGAAATTTTTCTTTAAATCCTGGTACATTTTATCACTTCCTGGATGTATCGTATACTTAGATTTATGGGCTTCTTCTAGTATACGATTACGTAAATTTCCTAATTTAGGTATCCACATTCTCTTTTCATGGAATCTCCAAATCCTATCTGTTCCTTGTTTTAATTCTTTTAACATACCTTTTAATTTTTCAGAATCATCCTTGATTACTGACTCTTGTGCTTCTCTTATTTGATCATTTAAATCTACTTGCAGATTTAATTTAAGAGAACATACCCTTTTTGGCTTTTCATGATATTTTCGACTTAAAGCATCTGCCACTACATTTGCTTTTCCTTCATGATACTGGATATCACAATCATAATCACTAAGAAATTCCATCCAACGTCTTTGTCTCATATTCAACTCTTTCTGCCCGAAAACATACCTTAAACTTTTATGATCAGTAAATATGGTAAACTTACTACCATAAAGGTAATGTCTCCAAATCTTAAGAGTAAAAATTATAGCTCCTAATTCTAGATCATGGGTTGTATAATTCTCTTCATGATTCTTAAGTTGTCTAGATGCGTAAGCTATAACCTTTTGGCGTTGCATCAATACACATCCATAACCTAATCTAGAAGCATCACAATAGACTACAAAATCTTCAGTTCCCTCTGGAAATGCTAATATAGGTGTATGGGTTAATCTTTGCTTAAGAATTTTAAAGGCTTCTTCTTGTTTTAATCCCCATTCAAACTTAACAGATTTACAGGTTAACTTAGTTAATGGAATGGCTATTATAGAAAAATCTTTAATAAACCTTCTATAATAACCGGCCAATCCTAAGAAACTTCTAACCTCGGTTGGTGACTCAGGGGTTTTCCATTTCATAATTGCCTCGATTTTTTGTTGGATCTACATGAATTCCTTCATGATTGACTAGGTGTCCAAGGAATTGTACTTGTTCTAACCAAAATTCACACTTAGAAAATTTAGCATAAAGCTTTTCTTTTCTTAACAAACTTAAAAGTGCGTGCAAATGTCTTGCATGATCCTCTTTATTCTTAGAGTAAATTAGAATATCATCTATGAATACAATTATGAATTTATCCAAATATGGCTTACATATTCGGTTCATCATGTCCATAAATGCAGCTGGGGCATTGGTTAAACCAAATGGCATGGCATGACAGTAAATTCATAATGACCATACCTCGTTCTGAATTTGGTTTTAGGAATATCCTCTTCCTGTACCTTTAATTGATGATATCCTGACCTTAAGTCGATTTTAGAGAAATATCGAGCTCCTTGCAGCTGATCAAATAAATCATCGATTCTCGGTAATGGGTACCGATTCTTAATCGTGAGTTTGTTTAATTCACGGTAGTCAATGCACATACACATTGATCCGTCCTTCTTTTTAACAAACAATATCGGCGCTCCCCATGGCGACGAACTTGGCTGTATGAATCCTTTTTCTAACAATTCGTCTAATTGTTTCTTCAATTCTTGCATTTCTGCAGGTGCCAAATGGTAAGGTGCTTTGGCAATTGGTGATGTTCCTGGTAGCAAATGAATTCTGAATTCAACTTCTCTATCTGGAGGTACTCCTGGTAATTCTTCTGGAAAAACATCTGAAAACTGAGATACTACTGGAATATCTTTTAGTTCTTTTCCTTTAGTGTTAGTGATTATAGAAATCAAATACACTATAGAACCTTTTCTTATACAACTTGCAGTTTTCATCACATATATGAATTTTGTAGTTCTAGATGGTTTATCTCCTTTGATTGTGATCGTTTTACCTTTTTGTGAATTTACTTGAATTAACTTTTGATCACACAAAATATTAGCTTTATTGGCTATTAACCAATCCATTCCTAAAACAACATCAAATCCTACCAGATTCATGGGATATAGGTTTGCAATAAATTTCTGATTTAAAATTTCTATGCTTGCTCCCTGCAAGATTTCAGAAATTCCTATAGTTTCTCCATTAGCTGTCTCTACTACGCATTCTAGTGGTAGTTTAGTTAATGATTGATTTAGAAATTTGCAAAACGATGTATTAATAAAACTTTGGTTTGCACCAGAGTCAAATAATACTTTAGCAAAAACATCATTAACTAAAAACGTACCAGCAATGACATCTGCAATCATCTTAGCTTCTTCTGCAGTCAGAACAAATGCTCTAGCATTTTTAGTATTCTTGTTGTCTGGAGCTGGAGCTAATTTTGGACAATTTGGTCTGATATGACCTTTTTCTCCACAGTTGTAGCATAATCCATTACTGGTTTTCTTCCTGCAATTTTCTTCCTTGTGTCCTGGCATCTTACAATGATTACAGAGAATGGAGCATTTTCCCGAATGCTTTTTCTTGCGGACCTTCCAGTATGTTGCAGAGGTAGAACCCATATTCCTACGATTATAATTTCCGGAACGAAATTCTTGTGTAAGCCTTTGAGTTAAGTTCCTCCTCTGATCCTCTTCTCTAGTACGGACTAACTCATCAGTCAAGGTATTTGTTAATTCTACAGCTTCTTCTATGGTTTGAGGTCTAGCTGCCTTGACTATGTGTCTAATCTCTCCAATTAATCCCCAGATATAACGAGAGATTAACACTGGTTCTGGTGATGCAAGGGTTGGTACTATCCTAGCATATTCAAAGAATATCTTAGTATACCCTCTGCTATCTACACCAGTCATTCTAAGATTTAAGAATTTGTTTGCTATTTGTTCCTTCTCATTGGGTGGGCATAATTTCCTTTCTACCTTGTTCTTAAATTCTTCCCATTCCATATTATAGGTTTGATCACTTCCTCTTGTTTGGAGGATAGTGTTCCACCATTCTAGTGCTGCATTCTTAAACAAATTAGAAGCAAACAATATCTTATCTTCTTCAGCACACTTACTTATCCTTAAGACTGCCTCAGTCTTTTCTATCCAGCGTAAAGTTGCAATGGCCCCTTCATTGCCCGAGAATTCCATTGGTTTACAAGACCAGAATTCTTTATAAGAACAACCGTTAGGCATGGTTCTTCTTCTTTTGGGAATAGGCATTTGAAGTATAGGCCCATTGTTTACATTGTTTTCTGGTTCAATTGGTCGCTTACTGCTATGTTTACTTTTATTATTCGCTTCTTGAATAGTTTGAATAATAAATGGCATAGCATCTATGATTCCTTGTGCCACTATATGTTGAACGGCACTATTATCCATTTGGTTTTCGTTGTTATGAATGCTCGGATTATCATTAACCACATTAATGTTACTCTGATTATCGTTATTCAGATTTCCTTGATTTCCTTCGTCGGCCATCTGAATTTTAAACATTTATCCCATATTAATATCACAAGATAATAAGTAATATCACAATTCACATGACACGTAATTTAACCAAAAACGTAGATCATTGCTACTTACTTTTTTCATATACTTATGCGTCTATTACACACTAGTACAGAATTAAAGATTACAATACCAACAGAAATAAAATAATAATATGCATCCATACACACATATTTTATTTTATTTTATTATATTATTATTACTACCACTTCCTCTATTCTAACATTCACGGATATGGATTCATCCAAAAATCCATATTGCGCTCATCATATTTCCATACAAGACGCTCTCCCACCTGACGCATTCTCTCACTGTTCTCTAAAATTTCCTCCCCGAAAGTCCTAAGTTCTTGAACGTTTTCTGCACTCATTGGGGGTGCAGGTTATCGGACTGGGTTTGGAATCTGGGGTACGGGTTCCTGATATGGGGGTGACAATTCCTGAAATTGGTAAGGATCCTCTAAAATTTCCCTAATGTAGTTATCTTGGTAATAGGGATCTAAAGGTTCCATACCTGGGTAGACTTCTATGTTCTGCATGGGTGGATAATCCTGGACAGGGTAACGTTGCACAAAGTCCCTATTATCGTCCCACCAGGGATCATAGTTCGGGTCTAGGGGGTTTGGTGCAGGTACCCTTGGGATTTCTTTTGGGTTAAAATCGTGCATCTCTACTTGGTTCTCCGGATTTTCTATCTCCATAGGTTGTTCTGGGTTTTGTGGTTGTGGGGCTACTAGTTGTTCCAGACCTAGGTCAGCAGCAGTTGTAGCTAAGATATGAAAATTAGCTAAGCTTCTATTTAACATATCTTGAGTATGGGCATCTGTCTCTTTCTTAATGGCTGCTAAAGCCCTTTGCTGTTGCAGTTTTCGCATTCTCTTCCTACGAGCAAAAGCTTCTTTACTGAACCATCCTCATTTCTTAGTAGGGAATGGTTCTTCAGATTGAGCTCTAAAAGCAAATATTCCATCTTCCTGATCAGCAGTATACCCTGAAAGGGCAGGCTGTGATAATGTACCTTCACTCCTAGGTGAATCAGCTAACTGACGATTCACATCTGATGGTCCTTGATCACTTATACTGAAAACTAACAAATAGTCAAATAACACATAACACATAATTACAGTTATGCATGTATTTCCTTATTTTATTTCCTATCATAAATTCAAAATTTAAGTGTCAGCAGAACACTTCTTTGGCTTAGACCAGTGGCTAGGCTCTGATACCACCTTCTGTCACAACCCCCGATCCCTGATCCCTGGGAACGGGCGGACGTGAGCTCAGAGTTTGGTGGTATCAGTTTATTAAATCTTGCAGCGGAATTTTCATCAGGATCGTAGTTAGGAAATGTTTATCAGAGTAAAACCACCATATTTTATATTAATAATTATGTGGGTAAAACCCAAGTTTCTTATTACAATACATTTATAGGGACAAACCCTATTTTATTGAATTTAAAACATCGTTTATTAGGTAACTTTTATAGCCACATTTTCCCAAGCCTTCAGTGCTTTCCAGCTGGCTTTTTACTAATTGGCTGTCACATTGGGTTACCTGAAACATGTTTTAAAATATTTGTCAGCGGGAAATACTGGTGAGTGAATCCCAATTTAATCAAGTTTAAAGTCACAGTGAACAGTATTGAGAGTGATCACCTTGTTTATGTCTACACAATTACTCCATTTGGTACTATCAATCCTGACTTGTGGGTCATATTACCCATTGGCTAACTCATTGTCCATTGGTAACGCATTGTCATCCCGACTTACTACTCGCAAGTAGTACAAAATTTTGTATACAAAACCCCAACATACCGGCAGTAATTGAATAACTACAAAGACTCAATTACTGCTAATTTTCATAGAAAAACATTTAAGGTTTGGTAAAACATTACCAAAAACATTAACAAAAATAGGATAAACTCACATTGCTGTCTTAGGCTTTTCGTAAGGGTTTCCTGGCTATAATCTATAATTTATACAAATGTACATTGATTAGTATCATAACCCTTTTGAAATTATTAATGATACCCTCCCCGAGACGGCATTCCAACAACTACGTCGGGCAGAACCACGACAGTTGTTACGGAACCCTAAATCAATTGGGCAGCGTAACTGTTACGAAACTGGGGTTATAATACTTACAATGGAGCAGAACCTCGCTAATTAGGGGTATAATACCCAAAATATTATGTCTATAACTTCAGAATTCGAGATTGAGAGAAAGAAATGAGCGACGGAAACTGAAAACTGATGCCTGCTATTTATAGTTGTGAAATTGGGTTTCCACGCGGCCCGCGTAAGATACAGGCCAAGGTTACGCGGCCCGCGTCAACCTTGGTCAATGCAGTAGCTTAGCTGGGTCATCACTAGGCTTGACACGATTACGACACGTGTCGGCCTCTGGTGCGATCGCGTGTTATGAGTCCGCGCGGCCCGCGTCAACTTAGACGAGGTCTTATGCGGCCCGCTTGAACTAAAGGGTTTAGTGGAGTCCGATCATCACTCCCATACGGCCCGTGTAAAATGTTGGGGTGGGTCTATGCGGCCCGCCTCAACTCACATTTCAGGTTTTTATTTTGTTTTTATAAACCATAACATAATTTGAGCTTGGTTTTCACATACGGGGTGTAATTAAAGACATATTGGGACATTCTAAAATATAATAGGGTGTCAGACATATTATGAGAATGTTGGTTTTACCGAGGGTTGTTACAGCCAAATTGTTAATTATCAGGCTAGTTACCCTCTGAATATATAGAATCATCCGCGGGAATCGAATGTATCAGGATCAAATAGTTCATAAGCTAAAATCTATTTAAGGAGTTTGGCGGAGCACGCAATGCATCACACACTAATGATTTAAAGATGTGTTTCACCAATAAGTCGAGAAGCATTATCACATAATGATATGCAGATTTATGATATGATGAAAAACCTGTATCGATTGTGGATCGACAGGTTAAGAAGCTCCAAAAAGGATACATGTACCTATTATAGAGGTCAGTTTGGGAGCTTGGAGAGGCTCCAGATACGCTATAGAAGTTAAGTCCATTCTGCGAAAAAAAGTACTTCCAGCATCTTAGCAAATCTCGAGGTCGAGATTTCTTTTAAGGGGGTGAGGATGTAACACCTCGTAAAATCACGTCCAATGAAGTATTGACACGTGTAATAAACCCTAATGAAGTCAAACATTGAATTTAAGGGACTAATTTTTCGAAAAATCGAAAACTTTGGTTATGAAAGGACTGGAAGTGTTAGCATACCTAAATTAAGTTTCTAAATAACCTCTCACGATACTTATGTTCACAAATGAGCCACTTGGCGATCAAGTGTAGCCGTTTGCGGAATTAATTGAAAGTTTGCGCAATGAAGGGTTAAAAGCGTCAACTTTTGAATCTACGCCTCTCGGTGACCAGTTAAGCAAACAAGAGCATAGTAATATTTAATTATATGCTTGGGAATGATCAATATGGGCCATGGAAGGCTTGGATATCATTAAACAGCATTTCGCGCTACTTTGCGCAATTAAAGGACTATTTGCGTCAAACTGCAAAAGTATGCCGATTCGTATGGTAACGGACCTTCCAGAATATGAACATGAGTTAAACATACCCTATTTATTCTTTATCAAGCTTAGATATAGGCTTAGAGGTGTTTGGTGCGCAAAAATAAACGTTTAAGTCAACAAGGGACTAAAAGTGTCAAAAAGTGCACAAGTTTGCATTTTCGCGCATATCTTCCGTTCTGAATATATCCGGACATCCAAAAATTTATGTAAGCATTAAAATATTTTATTTTAGTGTTTGGAAAGATAAATTCCATTCGTCGCGTAGTTTGGATCGTTTTTCGCGTCCGTTCGTATTTCGTCGTAATTAGACGAACAACGTGACCGTACGGCCAAACGAACCGACATACGACATGTTTTTGAGCATGTTTCACGTCCCCTATGTTTAGGCATCATAATAGAGCCTTGTAATGAGGTTAACGGGCCTTAGATGTGTCAAAAAGGGCCTTATATGCAAACAGGGACCAAAACTGCCATTTCTGAAACTTATGTGCTGATCAGACCTCTCAGGTGGGCCGTGTAAGCCCATCTTGATTCTTAGGCGGGCCATGTGAGTCCATCAGAGCTGCAAAATCAGTTTACAGCCATTTACAGCCTGTTCCAGCTTGGTCCAACACTTGCAAATGGTATTTCTTCAATCCTTGGGTACCCATAGTATTAGAAATCAGTGGGCATGAAGTGTACGGTCCAGATCAAGGCTCGGTTATCGAGGAACGATCTTAACGGTTCTTAAAAACCTATAAATACCCCACTTCGTTCTTGCCAAACCCACACTTGATTTCTGAATTCTCTAAGTTGGAGACCATGTCCTTCATACCTGAGAATTTAGGATCAAAACCTCCTTGCTTGGACCCTTTGTAAGTGTCCTTTCATGCTTAGTTTATTTGTTTAGCGTTTATAGCCGAAAAGTCAAGCGTTTTGATAAACGCTTTGACTTTTAAACAGTTAAGCCATTGTTCATAACGAACATGGCTACGTGACCGTAATTAGGTAGGTGTTAAACCCTCAAAAGGGCACCTCCTAATTACTACGTTTACTTAGTTAAATTGTCGGGTCAAATAAAAGTCAATCGGGTTAGTTTTAAATAAAATTCATAACTATTAATATAAAAACCATAAAATCAGTTTTCTCTCTTTAATAACTTGGTAAATATTAGTTGAACATGCCTAAGCATGATTCAACCCGACAATTCTAAGTATAGGCTCGGTTTGGAACCGAAAGTCGCAAAAGTTGACTTTTGCTTTGACTTTCAGTTCTGACCCGATTTAGCTTAGTTTAGATATGCCTTAGGATTCCTTTAGGACCAGGTTATAGGTTAGTGTAACCCTCTGAGGTTATACAACTTGGATCCTTAGTTATCCTATTCATTGCATGTTTCCGTTATATGTTTAAATGTTGACCATTATGCCCTTTTGACCCTAAAACAAGAATTTTGAAAATATGAGAGGACAATAATCTTTATTACTGATTTATAAACTTGTCCCTAAAATTTGACATCAGTTTGAGGTCTAGATTAGGAGTTATGCTCATTAGCGTAAATGAAAAAGCTTTTTATTAATTAAACGGCATAATTAGCGTATATCCTACCAAAACCCAATTTTTGATACCAAAATTTTTACCTACTGATATAAAATAATATTTTGGGATTTTTGAAGATTTTTATTTATTTTTAGGCTGAGCATAACCTAGGGTTCTAAGCTTAATTCGGTAATTGTCGGTTTTGCCCTTTAGGCCTATAAAATGAGTTTTACAAATCCTTTTGACACCAAATATTTTTATACTGATCATATATGATAAATAAAATATTTTGAACCTTTTGGAATAATAAAAATAACAGTTTTTTTCTCATAAAACCCGGAAATCGCTTAAAGTCACATTTTTACGCGTTTTTAACGCATAGTATAAGTTAAAACTACTTTTTACATATAAGGTTTGATACCTACTGATGTTTTAAGTAAATTTTTCATAATTAAACAGTAGGCAAATGTTTTAAACTCAGAATTCAAATTTTTACCTTTAAAGCTTAAGTGAAATTACCAAAATGCCCTTAGGTGCATAGTTTGGTTATAATTAATAAATTTCACATATATGTAATACCCTAATGATATAACTTTATTAAATTAAGTATTTTTACTGATTATATCAGACCTAAACCTCAGATTAATATTTAACCTCTCTTATAACTTTTAAATGACCAAAATACCCATACGGGGCATAAATTGGTTTTAAATTCGTTTTGGGCATAATGGAAGGTATCCTACTGATATCACAACATATTTAAGGCATATTAACTTAGGAAACCTGTTCATGACTATTTTGGTTACCCGTTACGCACTTTTCGCATTCGGATCGGCTTATGTAACTAGTTTGCATAAATTAGCCGAAACGGGTCAAACCTCATCATTTTTATCCCAAAATCGAGAATGTGTTTAGTTTACCCTTATTACACAAGTATACAAGCTTGTCGGGTCTAAACCACATTCTAATCCGGTTCTCACTTAACCGTGCGCTTTGAACCGTATCCTCCTTTAAAAACTAACAGATCTAAGCATAGGCTTAATTAAGACCCGTTAGGAATCTAATAGGTTATTAAAAACCTTCGTTCCAGATTTAGGAGCCCAGTAAAAGCTATATGTACTTGCTGATTTGATATACGGTTGAGATTGAATTTATATTTAGCTCAGGTAAATACTTTTAACTTATTTTCCCTTATACGGGCTTGGGGTACGGTATATAAAATACCGCTTGGTCGGGCATTGAATTTTTAATTGTATGAAGGTTAATTTATTGAAACGTCCCGTTTAAATTGTTTTGTTTGCTTAAAGCCTTTGGGGGGTTAATGACCATGTCCCGGATATCCTTGGCATCATTTTAAGAAATGGCCACGACCTTAGCAAGGGGTGTAGGCGTACACCCGCCAGTGCATATATAAATAATGAGGTATAACCGCCGGTTACGGGAATAACCCGCCGCGGGAGTATATCATGTGGTGTGTCTATTAATCTTTAACCTGGCGTCAATCCGGGCTACTAAACGTATAATGAACATGTAATTCTTTTACAAGTTTATATATAAATAATTATCCCAAGTTATAAAAAGTTTTGTGCCATGTGCATTCAAATCAATTTTCTAAAACCTTTTCAAAATGAGTCAGTTAAATTGTATTTACCAGTGTAAACTGACGTATTATCCTAAAAAGGCTAAGTGTAGGTACTAATCGGAATAGGCTTGCTACTCCTAGCATCAATAAAGAGTCTCGCAAGCTTAGATGTCAAAATCTGTTGAACAATTATCTTTTATTTGATCCGCCTGTGGATCCTTTACATTCCGTTTGTAATACTTTGATATTACTTTATATTGGTTTGTAATATTTTATCTTTTGCTTCCGCTGTGCATTTAAATTGTGTTGTTTGACTATGATGATATCAACTACGTCACGATAATCCCCACTGGGCCCACCGGTAATACGTGGAAATATGGGGGTGTGACAGATCTTGGTGTTGAAAACACATATTTTGTTCTTTTTAACATCGTTGTTGATAACACATTTGAAATAATGTATTTCAAGGTTGACCATGAATCGGAAGTCAAATATAAGTTTTGTCATATAACGATGTTTCCAGAAGCAAAAAATCTGGTAACCTTTCAAATATCTAAGTTACTATGTTATGCTTACTTTATGTTTCTAGTTTATGTTATACTTTTTATTAATTTATTTAACTACTTGCAGTGGTTGCCTACAAAGTTCATGGACCATAGTTTCAATGATGAACTTTTACAATATCCTGTCACAATTCGTTTCAGGCCTAATCAACACTACATTGTTTCAGGCCTAAAACAATCAAGTATGGCCTAAAACAAAAGTTTCAAACGGATTTCCGAAGTGACTATCTAACCGTCTATTGATCGCCTGATCTTCCACTATAGGGTTTCAGGTATCTTATTATTCTTTTCTTATTTCTTAATACAATTAAATTTACTTTTGTTTGATACAAATCTTTTGGTATGAGAGTTTGGTGATTGATTCGTTCAGTGTGTTAACTTTGAGGCTAAATTCTGCATTCTTTCTTTGGTTTTAATCAATGTAGTTAGGGTTAATTGAATATTTAAGACTTTTTTTATGATCTGTTTCATCATTACTTGAAATTGTTAGGGATTTTGAATGAAGGAGTTGATTTCGTAGCGTTTACGATTTCAAACTAACCAGGTAACCTTTTCATTTAACTCATTTTTTTCAAATGATCTTCAGTATATGCCATATTTTCTGTTATACTTACTGGACATAAGTAAATTTTTTAGCTAGAAGTTGTTTTTTGATGATTACTATGTTTGAATTATGTTAATCAACTGAATATAATGGTGATTTTGAGGTTTTTAGATGAGGATTTGACACTACAATCACTACTGTTTATAATGGTTGCATCTGATTTAAATGGAGTATTAATTGGCCTTGGTTCAATGTCTTCAATTGCTATATCTAACTGAAACTGAAACAAAAAAACCTCTTTTAATAAATTAATAAGAAGTAATGGCAAAATGGAAAAAGGGCTATCCCTGAATTAAGACTACAACTAATATAGCTCTAATAGAAAATTTTAAATAAGGTGTGTACCTATACCCATATTATATGACTGATGCAACTCGATTGTGAACTGAGATTCTTATGAAAATGTGATCTGATTGGAGGGGAAGCTGCTAAATGGAGTACCTGTGGAGAGCTTGAAGGGTACTAAGATGAGATGTTGTGATGAACAATTTTCTTTTCTTTAGAGACAATAAGTGTGATAAAAGATCCATTTCATCACTTTTTCTTAACAGAATCTTGAACTCCAAATCTTTAGATTAAGATAATTTTACCACCTGGCATCTTCTTAAAACACTTATCTTTGGTTTAGGAGGGAAAATATTTTTCTTTGACTAGAATTTTCATCTTACCCTTGATTGATGACATTCCTTATTTAACTCGGTTTTCTTTCATCATTCTCACCATGTTTTGATGTACTGAAAAATTGGCCAAATGTCTTAGTACTTTGACAAAATGCATCAAGTACGTGATGTATTTAATCAAGTCATCTTTTGAAAGAATCCATCACAATCTTCCATTATGATCTTAATCTCGCATCTTTTAATCAGAATCGAGTTTTTTCACAGGTATTTAAACATTTTTGTTTTTTGTTTTGTTTAGGATTTGATTTTGATGGTATGAATTCATAGTGTTTGAAGTTCTTTCCTACTCTCTGATAGGCAATTGCATTTTTCTAAATGATGGCAAACAGCTCTGAATCAAATCCAATTATGTGTTCTTCTTTTAATCAAGATAACATGTATTGATACTCACTCAAACCGCATCGCCATGAATTTATGATTTTTTTTTCTTTGTAAATTTATGATAAACGAATTGCAACGTCATTGTAAATGGGATGAAAGATGGATTAAAACCTTTAAAGGCCAAGGCAAAACTAGCTAAAGGCCAAGGTAAATTTTCTTTTTATAGGATAACATAAATTGAATAGCACTAAAATTCCAGTAGAAAAAAAACAGTTATATATGAATGGGTCAATTTTGATAATCCGTTATCAATTGCCAAACTTGATTTATAAGCAATTTTTACCTTCTAACTGCAGATAAGGAGGCGTGAAAACTGGGATAACAGGATGATCTATTTATTAATTTTTACCCAATTTTTTAAAGTTTTATAATCTATATTTTGTTACAGTAGTAATATAGTTTCACTATTGAATCTTTTCTATTAAAATAATGTACCGGTACTTTCGGTACCGGTACTTTCGCATGGTTTGTGTTCAATCTGTCATGTAAATAGAGTGCAGGTCCCTATAGCTTGCCAAATACCTAACGTTATTTAGACTTAAAACTTTGATCTTATGCAGATTTGGGGGTTGCCAATGCCAAATGACTATCACTTCTAGCGTTTATTTATTTCTAACGTATTCAGGCGAGACGTCTGGTATGACTGTTACATCCGTTATGATTGACGAGTGGACTATAACTGTTGAATCTGTCGGGGGCTCACGATGCATATTAGACAAATAGGCTGGTGTGGTATCACTACTCACAATTGATCATAGGCTTAAAGATAATGTTGAAGAAAGGGAATATGCAACTACAAGTGGTGGTCAAGTATGGTGCCCTTAATATCTCTGGAGGAAATTAGGTGATCAAAATGAAAATGAAAATTCTCAGCTTTGTACTTTTGGTATAAAAAGAACTTTAAAGATTATAACATCGCGATTAAAATGTTATAGGTTGGTCCACTTTGTTGTTGGTCTGGCGGATTGTGCCTCTTAGTGTAACGGGCTAGCTTATTTGGTTACCCTAAGGACTCAGAACTTTAATAGAGGTATGATTTTCAGGATTGTTTATCGAAGTTTAGTTATCTATGTAATTGCTTGAATTTTAATTTAATTTCGTTTTGTTTTGTTTATTCTTGGTTAGCTAAGGAAATGATGGAAAAGGAGGTGGAGGAGCATGTTAAAATGATTACAACTAAGCATAAACGAACCAAGTGGAGGCTGATGATCAGGAGTAAAATCCCAAAGAGCAAGTGAGGCTATAAATGGGTGGGTTTAATTTATACATGTTATTTTATATTATATTTAGTTTTAGTATTTTATTTTGTATTAATATATATAAAATGACATAAATACCCCTTATCTAACTCAAAATTTTGGATGAAGTTGGTGAGTTGGATGAAAATGGTTTTTGCTGAAGTTACATTTGAATGTATTAGACATATCAAGAAATACACTGAAGTTCCATTTTTGTTACAGATTCGAGACTACATATAGCTTATTTGGATCTTAAGATGAATCAACCAATTGCAAAAAGTTATTACCCCGTATGTTTTTTATTTGCATATAAGAATGAGGTATGTGTTTAATCCATCCATACAATTACTATAATTTAGACATGGGTAGGGTGGGTTGTGTAATGAGTCAAGACGAGTCATTATCATATGCCGGTCGGAGCAAATCGGGTTGAGCCGAAACATTTTTTGTCCCAATTTTTTGAAGTTTTATAATCTATATTTTGTTACAGTAGTAATATAGTTTCACTATTGAATCTTTTCTATTAAAATGATGTACCGGTACTTTCGGTACCGGTACTTTCGGTACCGGTACTTTCGCATGGTTTGTGTTCAACTATGTGAAACACATGCAAGCGGAGGATATTTAATTTACGCCAACTTTTGTAGGATGCCTCAAATGTACAATGGTGAATTTTCTACAACAACCTTTGTTTTGAAATTCTTATATCGATCGCCAACATTCAGAGTGCATTTTTTAGCTTAAAAGCAAAAGGGATGTCCATACATGGAAGCATTGTATGTCCTCTATTTAATACTCCTTTTATTTCAATATGAAGGATATTCAAATTTTGAACATTTTACTTTACACAACGAAATTGGAGATAGATATTTTTGGTTTTTTTTTTTTTTTTTGTAATGTTATATTTAACTATACTTTGCTAATGTAACTGGGAAATTCTATTATATCATGGAATTATTACACATGCTTTATGTGCTTTTACAAATATTTTTAAGTTTTAAAGGAGGCAAGTTCCATTGGCTTTATGTTTTGCAATGACATTCAACAAAAGTTAAGGCCAATCACTTTTAAGAGTTGGTTTGTACTTGAAACAACCTGTCTTCTCTCATGGTCAATTGTATGTTGCTTTATCAAGGGTGAAAACACGAGATATGGTCAAACTACTAATACTTGACAACGACGAGAAACCTACATATAAAATAACTAATGTGGTTTATAAAGAGATTTTCAACGAATTGTTATTGTTGCATATTCATATATTTCAATTTGTCGTCGTAATCTAATATGTTCGGTTGTCTTTTACCGTGTATAAAATCAAAATATTAATGTCAGGCGGTATTAATGAAGAAATTTTCTTTTACCAACCCGCGAAGCTTGCGGGTTCTTAGACTTAGACGTGAAGCCTAAGTTTGGAAAGACCTAGAACAAAAATGATGATCTACCTTAGGATTCAATGCCAGTAGATATTATATATTTATGTTAAGTCACCCGCGAAAATCGCGGGATCTTATGCTAGTATTTGTAATAAAACAATAACAAAATCCACCAATCAAGAATTTTAACCGTTCACAATTTGAAATGTTATGTTAGTAGTGTGAGGTTCATTGGGGAACACTAAAAAAGTGGGGAACCGGGGAACACTCTTAAAAATTTAACTTAACATGTTAAAAATTAATTTTTAAACATCTTTTTCGACGTTTCTCCTTATATATACTTGTAGAAGCATTTTTAATAAAAAAATCAAAAACTAAAAATATTAAAAAAAAAACACAATTAAAAAAAGGCTAAAAATTTTTTTTTTTAGAAAAAATATTTTTTTACTCGACTATTTCTCCTCCTTTTTATAAAGAAAAGCGCTGAAAAAGTTTTAAAAAAAATTATTTTTAACATGTTAAGTTAATTCTATAAGATATAACTGTTTTTTAAACATTTTTTTATATTTTTAGTTTTTGATTTTTTTTATCAAAAATGTTTCTACTTGTATTTATACGAAAAAGCGCCGAAAAAAATTTAGAAAAATATTTTTTTTAACATGTTAAGTATAATTTTCAAAAGTGTTCCCCCGTTCCCCACTTTTTTAGTGTTTCCCAATGAACCCTCCCTATGTTAGTATATAGGAATTATTATAGAATTTTACACAATTATTTGAATGGATTGACTTGAATTTCATTATTAAATGCTTTGTCAGAGATATTTTTTTTACTAGGGTATACGGTGTGGTGCGGGAAAGGAGTTCGGCAAGGGGGTTTGTCGCACGGCAACACCGCCGCCGACCCCCTTTGCCGATCAGTTTCGTTAAATAGCGGTGAAGGGATGCCGCTGCGGTGAAGGGAGGAAGGAGAGAGAGAGGGGTGTGTGTGGTGGGGTCCATGTCATCTCTCAACCAATCACACCCTTTTCCTTTTTTTTTAATGTTTATCACTTCACAAAGTGTCTAACCATTGCCAACACTTTTCAGCATAGTTTAAACACTTTTCACTGATTGACGTGGCGCACTCTGATTGGTTGATTTTTTAGTTTGTCAATCTCAAGTGTCTAACCACTCCTTATACCCATATGAAAATCACTATATTTTTACATTATTTGAATTGATCGACTTCAGCTTCATAACTAATATTTAGTCATTTTTTTCGAGCTTACTTGTTAACTTGAGAAAATAATAATCAAGTGTTAAATGTGTTTTAGTAGTTTTATATTAGACGATCTCAACTCTCAAGAGTTGAAACTCTCGTCATACACTGTTTGTGGTAAAGCTGGGTTGTTTTCAAGATGGGATGAGAAAAAAATGTATGGTCCAAGTTCAGGGGTTGCAATAGGCATGATACGTCCATAAACTCTTCAAGTTAATTTGGTTTTACCAACTTGACAAGTTTTTTGATGATATTTGCAAACGAGCGAAGCAACTCGCGAGCGCTCGAGATCGGCTCGAAACGAGCCAAGTCTTGTTGAGCTCGAGCCGAGCTTGAGTATAAAATAAAGTTCGTCCAATCTTCTTAATGTAATATTAGTTTTTATTAATATTTAATAACATTTACCCCTTATTTAAAGTTTTCTAGCAAATGATCCAAGCCAAGCTTATTTAAACTTGTTTACGAGCCAAGCTCGCGGACCTAAAAATAAGTTTGTTTAGTAAATGAGCCCAAGCCCGAGCTTCACATATCAAGCTCGAGAGCCTAAACTAGTCTTTATTTATATTATTTTTATTTAACATATTAATTAATAGATAATAAATGAGCCAAGCTCAAGCTTAAGAAACTACCAACAAGTTGAGCTCGAGTTTTGAAAACAACGCTCGAATCGAGCCAAGCTCAAGCTCGACCCGTCTCAACTCGTTTGCACCCCTAAGTGACGAGTTTCTCACAAGGGTACTTTATAAATAAGAGAGTACAATACAATTTCAGTCTCTAGGGTTTACACCCAAGCACAAGTTCAGCTCTCATTTGAAAAAATTCAACTGTCTGGTCCTTATGGTTGTCGATTGCTAGCAATCAGGTCCCTCCCATTAACTGACCGTTTGTAATTCTACGAAAAGACTAAAATAACCCCCCCCCCCATAACTTTACTTACAATTTTAGTCCATGCTGGTATATTTCATAATTTCCCTCCATATTCAAAATTCTTTCCTAATCTAGTAATAAACCACTTTAAGCCATTAATTAATAAGCAATTAGAAGGTAGTAACACAACAAAAAAAAGATATCAACTGTTGGACCTATAAAAGAACAAATGATATCCAAAAGCCAAAGCATGATCCACTAATCAAGTAATAAGCAAAAGATTGAACCAGTCTTTCCCCAAAGATAGTGAATCTTGAACACCTATTCAAAACATCTGTTCAAGAGCATTACAAACATCTGATCAAGACTTGGAACCGTTGTTCAAGAGGATACAACATCTGTTGAAGACCAGAGCCCTGATCAAGCCTAAGGTCTGATGAAGAAGACCTAACATGTGTTTAGCCAAACAAATGTTTTTGGACAACTGCAACAGAGGATAGCTTAGATAGTGGTTTCTCAATGTAACAGTACTTATCTTATCAGTGTTTAGAATTAGCCTAAATCAGATGATAGGATTTGCACAGATTTTTGTAACATCTATGGAATCTTTTCCGTTAGAAATGTTATAAGTCACTATCAGGGTGATGTCAGCCAATCCCTGACAGAGCTTTCGTACTTAGTATAAATAGATCACACATGTTAGTGATCTATTTATCACACACTTCACCTTTTCTCATGTACGAACTGATTTGTTACGTAATCAGTTGAGTGGAAGTCTGTAGAGTCAATCTAGTTGTAAAACATTGAATCATTTGAATTTAATGAAAAACAATCATTGATTAATGGTGACTTCCAGTTTGTGAATTTTATAGTGTTTGATCAATGAGGTGGTGGTCCATTGGCAAAGACAAAGCCTTTAAACACCTTGGGAGAGGGAGGTCTTGGGTTCAAGTCCACAGGCGACAAGAATAAAAGAAATTTGCCGTTAAAAAAAAAATTATTTGTTTACAAATAAGAAACTTAGTTCTAAGATCAACACATGTAAGCAGAATTGGAAATTAGTTTAGAACATCAAAACACTATTTCGAGTTGGGCTAGGTCTGACTTTTTGCCCTTTAATCTGTATGACCCTTAACAAGTTTAAATTGAATTTGGTTTCACCTTCACATCACAAGTAACCGGATTTTTAACATGTAACCTTTTGAACTTCAGATGTGTTTTACTTATAGAACTACAAATGGGGTCGACTTTTAGAAAACCAAAGCAGTTTTGACCTTTCTTTACTCAGCATACTTAACATGGTTTTGACCTCTCTTTGACACCCGTTTAACCTCTGTTTTGTTGCCTCATGTTTGAACATCAAAAGACCTTTGTTTAATCAGCTTTGTTTAGTCAAACATGTTTCAACATGAGTAAAACCAATACATGTATCTATTGTCAAATACTCGTTCATTCAAATACATGTATTCACTTAAATGAACAAACAAATTATCTAAAACTAAACATAATGTGTAGCAACTGTTCAACTGAATACATGTATCTACTGTTAAAGAACCAGCCAACATTTCATGTTCAAAGGCTTATGTGCAATCAAAACATGATGTGCAGTGGCTGTTTAACTTATAAGTAAGTCCAATTGTGCATACAATGTTCAAAGGCTTATGTGCATTCAACAACTGACATGATCCTAATGTACAACAGTCATATTCAAGTGAATACAATATAATCAGAATGCTATTGACATGATCCTGATGCACAACATAGAAAGCACAATTGAGCTCATAAAAGTCATTATCATGTTTGACAGCCAAACACAGTTAAGCTCATCAAATTCAGTTTCATCCACTTTATAAGTCACACCTCTGTTTAATAACTTCAAACATAGTGTAATGAGAATCATTAACACTTTCATTTAACCATTAAAGACCACCATTAGCATCCAGTTTATAAGTAAAACACAGTTTAATAAGCATCAGTAACAGTTTAATAATCATCCTAATGAATATCATGAAACAAGGGTAAATCCAGTTCATAAACTTCAAAACCCAAAAGTTATCAGGATCAGTCTAAAATTAACCCTTTTAAAGTGTTATACTTATCCTAATAGTTTGATATAATATATACAACAAACCAAGCACCCCCCCCCCCCCCGCGGTCATCATCCTTGCTGGCTAAAACACAGCTCGATCCTGAACCCTCTTCCAGTCCTCAACAGAACCCGGTATTGAATCTGGATTGTGCATCGGGTCACCTGCACATGAATGTAACAACCCGCGTTTTGAAGTCAAAGTACCAGTCAAAGTCAAAGTCAAAGGAAGAAAAGACTGCTAATTGGATCTGTCATTCCTTGCTTAATTATTGATTGTAAACTTTGACTCGGCAATCGATACTCTAATTTATTGTTACTTTAGTTGTATTATGTGGAGTAAATGCTAATCATCGTAGTTTATCGCTAATCTACTCAACGCTGTCTCATCGCTATCGCATCGCAACTCGACTCGCATGTTCTGGATATTGTTTTACGTGTGTGTGCTATTTATGCGTTACTTGTGCACGTTTATTTATGTTTGTGGTGATTGTTCGAAAATGCAATCGCAACTCTATCACAACGCAATCTCATCGCGAACTAGGAACGCAAGGTTATTTATGTTATTGTATGTTAGTTAGGTTATTTGTGTAACTATTGTTTAATACTATCCCATCGCTTACTCGCATCGCAGCGCAACGCTCAACGCACGAAACGAAAAATCGGAAACCAACCCGCTGGAGCCCTTCGATCGAATGACCATTCGATCGAATGGTCATCTGTCCGGATGACCATCCGATCGGATGGCCATCCGATCGGACTGCCCTCCGATCACACCTCTACACCGCCTTTCTCCTCCCTTTACCTATAAATAGCACCTGTCACATCACATGAACAGTGATGTGACAGCTCTCGTTCGACCAGCACGCTCTCAGGCCTTTTTTTTCGATATTCCTCGCGATTCTTGTAAGTTTTTCCCTCAAATCTTGTACTTCTTCAATCAACACACACTTTCTCATCATTTTCACCATCGAATCTTAACTTTTCACCATGAAATCGGCTGATCTGGGTTGTTCTAGGATGATATCATCATGGGTTCTCATGAACTTCAAAGTGTGACCTCATACCACCAAGAACAATTCAGATCTGAGAGATTTCAACAAGTTTAAACACTGATTTCATCATAATCTCAACATTTTCCAACTGATTTCCACTTTTCTTTAACATTCTCAACTTTTCACATAAAACCGATAGAATCCGAGCTCGTTCAGGCCTTCTACTTGTTCTATAGTGAAGTGTTTGACTGAGAATGAATTCCTATCAGAGAAGACGACTGATTCACGGGTTGAACACAAAGTACCGACAAGAACAGTTAACTGATCGGACGGGGTGGTTCCTATCCGATCGGACGACTTGAACTTGGTGGAGTTTCCATTATTTAACACGTGGTTATACCGTCTCGGTTTAATCGCAAAATTTTCCAAACTTAGCAAATTTTACGAGTTCACAACGAACAGTCGCTAAACGGATCGCAGTCCGATCGGATAGCCATCCGATCGAACGACAATCCGATTGGACGACTTGTGGCTCTCAAACACTTAAACATTTTCACAAAAATCAAGGAAGACTAGTTCAAGCGAATCGCCATCCGATCGGACGGTCATCCATCCGGATGACCTGATTTGTAAGAACACTTCTGAATTTTGAAAATGCTACAATGAAAACTTCAAAGTTCTATCATACACAAACACATCCATCCCAAACGGATCAGCCTCCGACCGAATGGCCATCCGTCCAGATGACCATCCGTCCGGAAGGTTATCTGATCGGATGACAATCCATCCCTCCACTCTCAGTCGCACCGTTTTACGCACCATTCAATGCTTATACTGTCGTACTGTGTTCAGGCTAACCTCTCAGCGCTCCCTTCAATCCAAGCTTGGGTTTAATCATTTAAACACGAACTGTGAGTATACTCGATCCCTTGTTGCTTTACGCACTTTTGGGTGTTACATACGTTACTTATACTAAATCACATCGATCACACAACGCAAACACATTTTCTACGCTAACCGCTCTCGCATCTTATACGTGTTTTTCGATGAATGCTTGTGTGTTATGTTTACACAGTGATTGTTGCCTGACACCTTAGCAACGATAGTACTATAGTTTGGACTCAGCACCTGTCGTGGACGGGGGTTGCTAAGGGTAATTCTTCACGTGTCACAGTGGTGATATGTGTTGCGCACTCTACAACTCGCAGTCACGTCTACGCATATTTCATTGTCGATAACCTACTTCCTTCGCATTACTACCTGTTACCTTATGGTTATGCGTAAACTCGCTCTCGCTACTATTATACTATTAAACTTGTATGCTCACCTTTACACTATGTGTATTGACCTCTATTTTAACGTATGTGACAGGTGTTTAAGATGCTAGGATTGCTGGATGTTTTGGAATCAAGCTTAGGGGAGTCTAGAAACAAAATAATTAATTTATGAGTTGTCGGAACAGTTTCTATTTGTCTTTGAGAACAACTTGTCTGTAATAACTGTGCTACTTTTTATGTTATGGTATGGGACGTACTGCTTAAATAATTGGTAATGGAAGTTGTTATGGAATCTCTTGGACAATCTGTTTCGCTCAGTGCCTCACCCCGATGTTTCCTGTCACACCCCGAAATATCAGAGCATGGCGTCACTGGACCGGTATCTTCATTGCACAGCGGAAGCAAATAAGCTAAGACTTTTAGAAATTGAACGCCTGCTAAGTACTCGAATTCCCATGGGTTCTCCTATTCCAACCGTTCCATATTTTGAAAATGCAACCTGAGAAAGAACATGTGAAAAGTCAACATAAAGTTGAGCGAGTTCATAGTTTGTTTTGAAAAAGATTTTAAACAAATCTTTTTGATTACCGGTTTAAAAGTTGTGGAGAAAATTTAGTAAAATCATTTTCTCAGCATGTTATATGAAAACTGTGGGTCTAGCCCACGAGAGTCTTTGTGCATTGCACGAGAGAGAATGGGTCGAGCCCAAAATAGTCTTTGTAAGCAGGACCAACCCGTCCTCTTACTTATACATAAGTTGAAAAATGTTACCAAAGTTTGTAAATCCATGTATTCGTGAGTTTCCATCAAATGAATCTTAAAAAAATTTGAAAATTTGAGTATCAAAAGCTGGTATGTAAAGATCATTAATGTGTAGCTAAGACATTAATATGTGTGCCGACATAGGAAGCACTCAACCCGGTAGACGATTTAAGTGTCGATTCACTTCGACAGGGACACCAAAGCACTCTAAGTGGCCGCACAAGGACCGTGAGTGGGGCTCGCCCATACCCGATAGATCTACCCCCTGTTTCGTGGTCCTTAAAAGGATTAATGGTGCCTAAGTTAGCGCCTATTAGCACGTGATCCAAGAATTCATTCCATTGCTTAATCATACCCTAGTTAATATGTATTTCAAAAGAAATGGGGGACATAAACCCATTGGGTTGTCTCGTTGTTCGTACGCAAACGCAGACCAACCCAGTCCTGTTGTGGTCACTAGGACCTTCCCGTCACTAGTTATGAAAATCATGCACGTTTGCGAAACATACACGTTTGTTTTATAAAACCGGTATGTTTAGTATAAACCTTTCGTAAACCCTTCGAGTTCGTTGAAATTCATTTACAACATGGTTTATAAATATGTGTTTTCGTTCATCGAAATAGTGTTTTCTTTTGCAAAAACTTGCATGTACCCCCGAAAACATTTGTAAAAATGTAAAACTAGAAAAAGTGGGGGTTATGAACTCACCTCGACATCCTTATGCAAAGCTAGCTACAAGTGATTCCGTGATGTCATTCCAAGAGTGTGAACTCGCTAGTGTGCAACTAAAGCATTCCTAATCAAGGAATAATTATAAGTTTCTAGTATAACGACGTAGTTAAACTACATGTCCGAGCTCTACCGAGTCGTTAACTAAACGGCTCTAAGGTAGTGTTATCTTGACTTAGATTAAGCAATCTATCGTTGTTTGATCCCGTTTATAATCGGAGTAAAACTAAGTCTCGAAAAGGACTTAGTTTTCGAATGATCAAGAATATATATTTATATGTATAAATATAAATATATTTAAGTAGTCGAGTTGGTTGTCGCTGTTAGAAGGCGTAGATGAAATGGTATGTATTCAAAATATGGTATATAATACATTAACATACTGTTATAGTTTTCGTGGGATGGAAATAAATAAATAGATCTACATATATAAATATATTCGAAACTTGATGTTTGAAACGAATAGAAACAAATATATTCACTTTGTAAGAATTCGGATTCTAGGCGATGGAAAGAAATATAAATAATCATATTCATATTCATATTATATAATTTCCAAATATTAAATGTTTGAAAAGTGAATCCCGAATTCCGACGTTCGAAATAAATATAGACGATTATATTTATTTTATAAAGTATCACGAAGTAACGACGTTCGAAATAAATATAAACACTATATTCATCTTGTAAAAGTTTCGAAAATATCAATGTTTGATTAAATATAGATAATTATATTTATCAAAATAAGTATCGGGTTTCGTTAAGTTGTAACTCACTTGTTGTCGTATATTATAATTTATAAAACGACACTAAAATACATATACCTTAATATTTAGTTTTATAAGAAGACTAGGATTACGATTGGCGCCATTTTTAAGCTTTAATTACGTTTTGTAATTCGGGCTTTTAACGAGAAACGAACAGATTTTCCTCTGTTTTTGGACGATCCCGACAATAAAAGAGTCGATATATTTTTCAAAATTCAATCAATTTTCAACAACATAACACTATATATATAATTTTCGTCAATTGTATCAAAGGTAAACTAATATGTAACCGTTTTGGGGTCGAGCTCGGTCGTGTATAACTATAATAAAATCTAAAACTCTATATCAAACTAACGAGATCTTTGCATCACTAAACTTTACCGGGTCACGCGTTGACCTGAGAACCTGCTGTTTACCCGAGTGTTGACCGTTGAGTGAAGTTGACTGGCTTTGACCAGTTGACTAACTTTGACCGTGACCCAAAACCATCCTGTTGTTGATTAACATGACCAGAACTCGAGCCGCGACCCGAAACGAAACCGAGCACCAAGGTTGAACCCAAAACTGAGTCGAGACCAAAATCTGACAAAACTGATCCCGAGACTCGAACCAGTAACCAATCTATCTCGATACGTCTCAAAGCTGACCCGAACAAACCCGTGGGTGACTCGAAGCAAACACCCGGTTCCTGAAATCAAACCGAGCCAAAACAAATCTTCAAAAGGAGAAAAAAAATGGAAGAAATCGGAGGTTTTTACCGGGTAGTTTCGTCGGTCAGAATGACCATGCTGCCGCCGTCGCCGACCAGCGGCGGTTCTGGTTTCGTCTTTCATCTGCGCCACACCTCTCTCTCCGAGCTTCTCTCTCTCGCTTCTCTGTACCGTCGCCGTCGTTCTAGTATGCCGTTGTACACCCGCCGCCTCAGCGGCACACGGAGGCACTGTCATCGGAGCTAGCGCCGGGCCCCTTCACCTTCTGTCGTGCTGTGATGTTGTCTGTGTTTTTGTTTGTGTGTGTTTGTAGAGAATGTCAATGGAGTTAGGGTTTTGGTGTTGGATAGTTCTTGTAGACAAGTGAAATGAGAGGGAAGAAAAGGGATAAGAGGCGCATACGGCTGGAACAAGTGAAAGGATTTTAGGGTTTTCACCCTTTTATACTTAGGTTAGGTTTTGTCTTAATGGGCTTGGGCCCAAGGCCCACAAGCCCAATCCCTGTGTTTAAGTGGCCTATTACTACTACGAACCTGTTTTCAAAACCCGAATTCACCGTAACATCATAAACTAAAATTTTAGATTTAAAGCATGTAAAATAGTGCCGGTAGAAGTCGTTTGCACGTTCGTTCGTCGATAACGGTAAAAATCGCGTAAAACGTGTCGTTGTCATTTTTAATCTGGTTTCGACCACGATTATAAAGATATAATTACAAATCTAAATATATCGTAAAAGTTAAGTTTTGGAGGTATTACGTGTCTCCGACGCTTCCGTTTTGTTGCCTGTGCGTTCCTGTTTCCGCGTTTTTCTTTCACGTTTGCGCTTTGTGTCATTCGAAAGGATAGTATTTTGCAAAACCACATTCATAACTATAAGTTATACGTATAAACTTCACATTCGTCGGCATGGTCAGTAGTTTGTACGGTTTCAGTTCGTTATCGCTTAATATTCAGTAGATTTCACGAAAATCCTCATACGCGCACTGTAACGTCCGATCAGCGTCCCTAGGCATACCAAGAGCCTAATTAAATTAATTAGTGCCTTAAACACTACTTATTATCGGCTCAAACATTTGTTAATCGTGTAATTAGAACCTGTTAAGTACCTATTGTCACATTCTCCCCCTGTTACAGAAATTTCGTCCTCGAAATTTAGTCTATGTTATCTCCTCAGAGTTGTGCCGTTCCTAGGTAAGTCCGAATAATACCAAGGTGAATGACCGTGTAATCGAATCAAGACTTATTCAGATTACGTGAATGTAAGGACATTTTGCATCAATAAGAACCCAACGGTTCAGCTGACTTTGTTTCCAGAAATTGACGTCAAGTGAATGAAGCGTAGTGATACTATCACCAATGCGACCAAGTTTACGGGGTTCAAAAAACGAGGAATTTCGACCAATAGAATTCCAAATGAACGTTCACAATACACAAGTCAATTTTTGAAACAATAGAATTCACTACCAACGGAAACTTGCGTTGGTTGTTGTATAAATGAAACACAGAATCAACAAATTCATTTGAGATAGAAACATGAAAATGATTCATCAACTATCGAACCATTAAATGAATAAAACCAACGTGTTGACATCACGAAATTGCAAGGATACACCGAAATGAAATACAACAGAATTTAGTGTATCATCGTCTTAATACATAGTTGCATTAAGACTATTTGAGTGATTAGTCAAACAAAAAGCATACGTAGTTTTGCATGAAGCGATTGATTGTGATTAGCACAAGCTACAAGTTTATACCAACGCCACAAGGTGTCGTAGTGAATGAAATATTTCAACAATAGCGGTGACCGAACGAATATCACCTACGTTTTACATGAAACGCTCGATCATGATTAGCCTAAGCTACAAGTTTATACTGACACCACAAGGTGTCGTAGTGATTGAAATAATTCAATAATAGCGGTGATCAAACAAGTTCACCGTGTTTGAAATCAGATGAAAGGTTCAACGAAGTAAATTTGAATGTTTGTTTCAAACAAATCTCATAGGATTTTCGATTGAAAACGAAACAAATGAACAATGTTTTCGAGCGAAGATGAAAAGCAATAAATATCACGAAATGTTCACTCGATGGTGAAAGAACCACTAAGAGGTACACCGGAATATTTAGCACGAACTTGGGTACCAGTATCTTAACACACAATTGCATTAAGACTGATTTAATACAATAAATCGAACAAGCGGATTTAATATCGATAAACACATAAATAATTAAATCCGGTCATGATGTGAGCAGCGAGATTAGCGCAAGCTTCAAACTTGTGAAATACGCCACCCAAGGTGATCGTGATCAAAGAAACGATTCAATGAAGTCGAAGACCAAACAAGCATGTTATAGTTCAAAACAAATGAAGTGCTTGTTGGGATTAACTTGAATATGATGGCCTCAATCCATCATATGGAACCTTGAATCGAATATATATTACGAGTAAGTTGAATCAATTGAACTTGGTTGAAACATAATCCAACAATGAACTCATGTATCAATAAGAAAGTTTCGACATGGCCACAACGAAAACCATGTATACCACTCAAAATAAAATGAGTTTTCCAAGAAATTTGTCGACTCGATATCAAAGAGTCAACGCTTTGCAATAATGCAGTTCATCTAGATCACAATGCAAAGATCAAGTATAGCGAAACGATATTTGGGCTTTGATAAAACAACGATTTAGAGTGAAGCCCTCCAATGGTCTTCACAAATCAATCTATCCACATGCGCACCAAACAGAGCCGGTTCAACGTTTTTGGAGGCCCTAAGCGATATAAAAAGTCGAGGCCTTTTAAAACTTTTTTAATATAAACTCACATCTTTTACTCGGTTTTCGGACCAACGATTGACATGATTCAATTGAAGCTTCACGCTTATTTATTTATTTATCTTTTTGCCTTTTTCCATAACCACATTCAAACATTTCGTTTCGATTTGAAATGGAATTATTGGTAAGAATATAACAGATACTAAGAAATGAAAGATAGTAGCACTTAGCAATTATTAATTATACAATCAGTAAATACTTATAATGAATCAAACATATTATCTATACATTTATAGCTTAATCAATTAGTTTACATTTATATCAAAGAATCAAAGATATTATCTTTAGCATAATAGACAACTTTTTAGTTTTTTACACTTACTCCAAAAATAAGGCAAGCAGCAGTATAAAATCGAAGACATAAACAGAAAGGAAAATACCAGACATTAATACCTGAATATCTGTAAGTGGTAATCAATTATCGAAGGTAGGAAGGAAGCTAGAACAAATTATAGAAGACTTGAACCATGATCAACTTTGAAGAATGGTGTTGCCGACTTGCCGTGTTGGAGTATCACAATTGGAAATTAATGGCTCTTGAGCGAAACTGGGAAAGAAATCATGATTTTCCATTGGGCGATTTCGGAAGCTGATTGCCATTCTTGAGGAGTGTCATTCATTTGAATGATTTGTATTCATCAGGCGCTACAATTTATGTTCAAAAAGCTGCTTTAATTTCACCCTAGCTCTTCAGTTTCGCCATATTCCACTGCTAGTTCAGCCCAAAAGACATAATTGGAGGCCCAAAATTTTTGGTGGCCCTAGGCCCAGGCCTTAGGTAAGATAACTAAAGAGCCGGCCCTGGCACCAAACAATGCATGCATAACGTGTGAATTTGTCAATAAAAGAAACAAATGAGTGTTCCTATCATGAAATAAAATTTTCGTGATGCAATGACCCTTAGGTGGAGTAGAGATGCAAAAATCTACTCACTATATGTAAAAATCAGAATTTCAATAAAAGAAATTAGGACTTTACCTGGAATTTCGTGTGAGGACTGGTTGTTAGGTGACATTACCATGGAATGTCGAACATAGCGTATTCGGCATAAATGAAATAGGGGGAATTGCGAAAGCACGTGACTTCTTTTGCAGCACCAATAACTGTGAGTCTCTTTTGACTAAGTAGCGACTGTTGTGAAATCTTGTTCTAACGTACCTCAGTGAGATTCGTGTCGTTTGCAGGATCACGTTGCGAAGTGCCGCATTTCGGTCGGTAGTTCTCCCACTGCCGGGATTAGCATCGTTGTTATCGTGCCCGATCATGTTTTCCAAAGACCTTGCCTCAAAAGTCGTGTGTGATGTACTCCGATGTCCGCTGACGTATAGTTTAAGTTTCATGTATACTTGTGCACTAGCGTTTCGTTCCGTGTAGGTTACCTGATCGGGTAAGTAAGATAGCATAGACGACATAATATAATGGTGTTTGCCCGATTTAATAGTCGTAGTTCCTACGTGAGGACCATTAATGGATTTTGACATAAATTCTCCAAAGGTCCTAGATGCATGTCATCAAAACTCTCAAAGTTTTGCTTTCTGCGTGTAATCATTTCATGTACTGTGTATCTAACACAACACTTGTGTATGTTTAAAACCAAAATAGTTGACTCATTGTTTTCGGCAACGGTTGGAACCAATATTCGAGTCTTAGGCGTTCTGTATGTGTTCAAGTCTTAATAATCTAAGTTCCCAGAGGAAATGAGGTTAAAGCCTAGGTATCTCTACAGAAACCTAATTTGCTGAAACCTGTAGCTCTGATACCAATCTGTCACACCCCGAAATATCAGAGCATGGCATGACTGGATCGGTATCTTCATTGCACAGCGGAAGCAAATAAGCTAAGACTTTTAGAAATTGAACGCCTGCTAAGTACTCGAATTCCCATGGGTTCTCCTATTCCAACCGTTCCATAGTTTTGAAAATGCAACCTGAGAAAGAACATGCAAAAAAGTCAACATAAAGTTGAGCGAGTTCATAGTTTGTTTTGAAAAAGATTTTAAACAAATCTTTTTGATTACCGGTTTAAAAGTTGTGGAGAAAATTTAGTAAAATCATTTTCTCGGCATGTTATATGAAAACTGTGGGTCTAGCCCACGAGAGTCTTTGTGCATTGCACGAGAGAATGGGTCGAGCCCAAAAGAGTCTTTGTAAGCAGGACCAACCCGTCCTCTTACTTATACATACGTTGCAAAATGTTACCAAAGTTTGTAAATCCATGTATTTTTTAGTTTCCATCAAATGAATCTTAAAAAAATTTGAAAATTTGAGTATCAAAAACTGGTATGTAAGCGTCTATGAACCTAATGATCATTAATGTGTAGCAAAGACATTAATATGTGTGCCGACATAGGAAGCACTCAACCCGGTAGACGATTTAAGTGTCGATTCACTTTGACAGGGACACAAAAGCACTGTAAGTGGACGCACAAGGACCGTGAGTGGGGCTCGCCCGTACCCGATAGATCTACCCCCTGTTCCGTGGTCCTTAAAAGGATTAATGGTGCCTAAGTTAGCGCCTATTCGCACGTGATCCAAGAATTCATTCCATAGCTTAATCATACCCTAGTTAATATGTATTTCAAAAGAAAAGGGGGACATAAACCCATTGGGTTGTCTCGTTGTTCGTACGCAGACCAACCAAGTCCCGTTGTTGTCACGAGGACCTTCCAGTCACTAGTTATGAAAATCATGTACGTTTGCGAAACATACACGTTTGTTTTGTAAAACCGGTATGTTTAGAATAAACCTTTCGTAAGCCTTTCGAGTTCGTTGAAATTCATTTGCAACATGGTTTATAAATATGTGTTTTCGTTCATCGAAATAGTGTTTTCTTTTGCAAAAACTTGCATGTACCCCCGAAAACATTTGTAAAAATGTAAAACTAGAAAAAGTGGGGGTTATAAACTCACCTCGACATCCTTGTGCAAAGCTAGCTACAAGTGATTCCGTGATGTCATTCCAAGAATGTGAACTCGCTAGCGTGCAACTAAAGCATTCCTAATCAAGGAATAATTATAAGTTTCTAGTATAACGACGTAGTTAAACTACATGTCCGAGCTCTACCGAGTCGTTAACTAAACGGCTCTAAGGTAGTGTTATCTTGACTTAGATTAAGCTATCTATCATTGTTTGATCCCGTTTATAATCGGGGTAAAACTAAGTCTCGAAAACGACTTAGTTTTCGAATGATCTAGAATATAGATTTATATGTATAAATATAAATATATTTACGTAGTCGAGTTGGTCGTCGAGGTTAGAAGGCGTAGATGAAATGGTATGTATTCAAAATATCGTATATAATACGGTAACATACTGTTATAGTTTTTGTAGGATGGAAATAAATAAATAGATCTACATATATAAATATATTCGAAACTTGATGTTTGAAACAAATATAAACAAATATATTCACTTTGTAAGAATTCGGATTCTAGGCGATGGAAAGAAATATAAATAATCATATTCATATTATATAATTTCCAAATATTAAATGTTTGAAAAGTGAATCCCGAATTCTGACGTTCGACATAAATATAGACAATTATATTTATTTTATAAAGTATCACGAAGTAACGATGTTCGAAATAAATATAAACACTATATTCATCTTGTAAAAGTTTCGGAAATATCAATGTTTGATTAAATATAGATAATTATATTTATCAAAATAAGTGTCGGGTTTCGTTAAGTTGTAACTCATTTGTTGTCGTATATTATAATTTATAAAACGACACTAAAATACATATACTTTAATATTTAGTTTTATAAGAAGACTAGGATTCCGATTGATGCCGTTTTTAAGCATTAAATGCGTTTTGTAATTCGGGCTTTTAACGAGAAATGGACAGAGTTTCCTTTGTTTTTGGACGATCCCGACAATAAAAGTGTCGATATATAACTATAATAAAATCTTAAACTCTATATCAAACTAACTAGATCTTTGCATCGCTAAACTTTACCGGGTCACGTGTTTACCTGAGAACCTGTTGTTGCCCCTAGTGTTGACCGTTAACTGAAGTTGACTGGCTTTAACCAGTTGACTGACTTTGACCGTGACCCAAAACCATCCTGTTGTTGATTAACATGACCAGAACTCGAGCCGCGACCTGAAACTGAACAGAGCACCAAGGTTGAACCCAAAACTGAACCGAGACCAAAATCTGACATAACTGATCCCGAGACTCGAACCAGTAACCAATCTATCTCGATTCGTCTCAAAGCTGACCCGAACAAACCCGTGGGTGACTCGAAGCAAACACCCGGTTCCTGAAATCAAACCGAGCCGAAACAAATCTTCAAAAGGAGAACAAAAATGGAAGAAATCGGAGGTTTTTACCGGGTTGTTTCGTCGGTCAGAATGACCATGCTGCCGCCGCCGCCGCCGACCAGCGGCGGTTCTGGTTTCGTCGTTCATCTGCGCCTCATCTCTCTCTCCGAGCTTCTCTCCGAGCTTCTCTGTACCGTCACCGTCATTCTAGTACGGTGCCATACACCCGCCGCCTCAGCCGCACACGGCGGCGCTGTCACCGGAGCTGGCGCCGGCCCCTTCACCTTCTGTCGTGCTGTGATGTTGTCTGTTTTTTTGTTTGTGTGTGTTTGTAGAGAATGTCAATGGAGTTTGGGTTTTGGTGTTGGATAGTTGTTGTAGACAAGTGAAATGAGAGGGAAGAAAAGGGATAAGAGGCGCATATGGCTGGAACAAGTGAAAGGATTTTAGGGTTTTCACCCTTTTATAGCTAGGTTAGGTTTTGTCTTAATGGGCTTGGGCCCAAGGCCCACAAGCCTAATCCCCGTGTTTAAGTGGCCTGTTACTACTACGAACCCGTTTTGAAAACCCGAATTCACCGTAACATCATACACTAAAATTTTAGTTTTAAAACATGTAAAATAGTGCCTGTAGATGTCGTTTGCACGCTCGTTCGTCGATAACGGTAAAAATCGCGTAAAATGTGTCGTTGTCGTTTTTAATCTGTTTTTCGATCCGGTTTCGACCACGATTATAAAAATATAATTATGAATCTAAATATATCGTAAAAGTTAAGTTTTGGAGGTATTACGTGTCTCTGATGCTTCCGTTTTGTTGCCGGTGCGTTCCTGTTTCCGCGTTTTTCTTTCACGTTTGCGCTTTTTGTCGTTCGAAAGGATAGTATTTTGCAAAACCACATTCATAACTATAAGTTATACGTATAAACTTCGTATTCGTCGGCGTGGTCAGTAGTTTGTACGGTGTCAGTTCGTTATCGCTTAATATTTAGTAGATTTCACGAAAATCCTCATACGCGCACTGTAACGTCCGATCAGCATCCCTAGGCATACCAAGAGCCTAATTAAGTTAATTAGTGCCTTAAACACTACTTATTATTGGCTTAAATGTTTATTAATCGTGTAATTAGAAGCCTTTAAGTACCGGTTGTCATATTTCCGCCATCGGTTGGGGTGTGATAGATTGGTATCAGAGCTATAACTATAGGGAATTAGGAAAAATTGCCATGCTTTTTACCTAGTCTATAGTTCTAGAGCTTTATTCTTATGTTTTGCTTGAACCACTTGCATGATACTTTATTTGCTCCTTATTTATTTTCTTTTGACCTTTTAAACATAAATGTCACTTTTAAACCTTCTATGGTTAGTTAGGCTTAAACCTATGTCCTTATGCTTATAACCACTTCTATGGTTAAACCTTGTTTAAACTTGAGTTATCTCATCTCAAACCTATTTCCTTATGCTTATAACCACTTCTATGGTTAGTTAGGCTTAAAAACAAGGTTGAGACATTTGAAATCAGAGGTTAAACCTCACATACATTCTGTTTTATTTAGGGTTTTTAACCCACAAGTGATGTTCAAGCTTCAAGCTAGATGAAGGTGTGATTGAGGATTAACTTGGGTTATCCTACATAAAATCCCCACATTACTTGATGATTTCTCTTAGATTAGTGTTTAATATTCTTGTATTACTTATAGTTCATGACCCTCCTTGTATGTTTTTACATCAAGTGTAGTGGTGAACACTAAGAGGTACCTAAATGGAAGCTTGTTCTTCCTACCTCCTATATGACTTCCATGATACTTAGAGGTACCTAAATGAAGATCTTAATCTTCTACCTCATGCTTGACTATTGGACTTATTAATATATATATTACGCAACCTATATAATACATAAGTATATTATCCAAATAATCGAAACTTTGATGATGAACTAGTGTTCATATGTCAAGGTATCAAAGGGTAGATCAAGTATGAGGAACATAAACCAAGTATAATTAAGCAGATTTCTTTGGATAATTTGCAACTTTCAAAGCGGTATCAAGATTTCTTTGGATAATGTGCAAAATGCATAAATCATACCAAAAATGGTATTTGTCTTAACACGTAAAAGACATTTCAAGAATCGCACATAAAGAATGGGACAATACAACAAGTATTAACAAATAATAAAACAAGTATTAACACAAAAGTGACATATATGTTTAAAAGCTCAAAAGAAAATAAATAAGGAGCAAATAAAGTATCATGCAAGTGGTTCAAGCAAAACATAAGAATAAAGCTCTAGAACTATAGACTTGGTAAAAAGCATGGCAATTTTTCCTAATTCCCTATAGTTATGGCTCTGATACCAATCTGTCACACCCCAACTGATGGCGGAAACATCGGAGTGAGACGAAATAGATTGCAAGAGACTTCATAACACTATTTGTGACAAGTATTTAAATAATAAATTTCCATTTCATTTCTAAAGAGTCAATTAAAAAGATTTGAAATAAATACAACATGAGTAACGAAATACAATACAATAGGAATACAAATTAAAGTGTGTATCTAAGCATCCTACTAGATTCCATGCATCACCAACATCATCGCTAAACTTGCAACATGTTTTAAAAGTGTAGTTCAATACAAAAAGTATTGGCGAGCATACAAGTTTGGTGTGTAGTATATAAGCATAAAAAATGATAAGGAACAATCCACATGGCAAACCTAGTTATCAAGATTAACGTATCAAACTGGCATGCGATTTACAAGTCAACCCTCTGTTTACGCAAGTATGAATGAATAAACCTAACATGACCTCTCGTTCACGGGCGGTGCGTTACTCCTATAGCGCTATACATGTTAAGTGAAGGCTTGTACGAAGCTAATGACAAGTTCATCACATAAGAATCACCCAGAAAACACGAATCAAGCATAACAAATAGTAAGCATGTATTGGATTGTGGTTTAAGTATTTGCATAAGAATATGTATATTAAGTGCGTTTGTATATAAAAAACATGTTACACCCAAAAGTGTGAAAACGGTAAAATGGGTCAAGTATACTCACAAAATTTGCATATGCTTTCCGATTATCCAATTGTTGATGAATTTAGCAACCAAGGTAACGAAAACTCGTGCGGCCAAGGTGAGTAAGTCTTATACTTATACCATGTGTTGTGAGTCTGTTTACCATCTGAGTATATTGATGGTTAAACACATAAATGGGTCAAGAACCTCTTAAAATTTTGGGTGGAACTCCATAATTACAGTTGTTTTCTTGAAGACACAAGTTCTGAACACCATGAAAATGCTGTAAAGTTACGATGGGGTGTAGAAAAAAATGAAACGTAATGTTACGGTATAAATCCGTTTACTGTCGTGAGTTGAAAACAATTTTTATATTTTTTTTTATCTAAAGCTTTTATTTGAGATACTATTTTGGTATGAATAGTTACGAGCTTACTTAGCTTACGCTAATGATGACTGTTATAAATATTTTCAGGTTAGTTTCGTTTTGGAAAATTAACTTGGGTGGTGGTGATCAAGTGTTCGCAAGGGAGGGATCGAATTTTCCCATTAACAATGTTACGAACTTATGAAAGAAAGGTTCATTTGCCTATTTTAAACAGGGCTCAATATTATATGTTTTAACCTCAAATTATGAGGCATTAAAAGTTTGTGATCATAAAGGAATCCAGTTGTTTTATTATTACAAAAAGTTATGTAATCTTGAAAGTAAAATGTTGAAAAATTTGGGACCGTTTTCCGTACTAAAGCTTAAAATGATTTAACAAATTTGGGTTCTTACACTCCACTTAAACAAAATGCATGAACATTTCAAGTACCATTACCGTATGATACGTTAAGGTAATTTTATTACTGATATACTAGTGTGTCCCACTTCAGGATATACCCCCACGATCAAGGTATGCACAAAGATTCTTCGTAGTAGGTGAGTATACTGAATTCATCCGTTTTGTTTTTCAACGTTTAGATAATTGGTGATCAGGTCGGTACTTCCGTATAGCAAAGAGACCAAAATATCTAATGAGGGCTAAGACAAATACCATTTCTGGTATGATTTATGCATTTTGCACATTATCCAAAGAAATCTTGATACCGCTTTGAAAGTTGCAAATTATCCAAAGAAATCTGCTTGATCTACCGCTAAGTGTTCATTGCTTTGAAAGTTGCAAATTATCCAAACTTTGATGATGAACTAATGGGGCCTCGTCCCATGAAAACATTTAAACTCCTTAGAGTTTCCTAGTGTCAAGACAAGTATCATGTGCACTAAATGGTTTACTTTCATTTATAGCCAAACTACATTCTAGTTATAATATAGTCGCTCAAGCTAATCAGATCGGTCCATACTATTTAAAGATATTGTATATGTTTTTCTACTCATGGTCACAAAATCGATAAAGATTTACGAATCCATATTAAATTTCATTAAAGAATGCCATATATTAAAACAAATCAATCTTTTAATTCCAAATGAGAAGATGTCAAGATCCTTTCACAAGTAGTTTCTAATACAAGCAATAAGATATATCAATTATACATATATCATATAATGTATTCTAGTATTCATTTTAGCTTCTTAATCATACCATAATTCTCCGATAACATCTTAGACTCCTATTTTATGATTATCCATTGAAGTATATTTCAACTTCATTAATTCGTATAATCAACTCAACAGCCCTTTACTTCTCAAAAATAGGTTTATTAAACATTCATACATAAACAAATTCATACCTGGACAACCAAATAAGTAAGGTTATAATAAGAAAATGGAGTATAGAAACACTTACCTTATACCTCATTACCTTGTTGGTCTTGATATAGATCATCTCTTGCACTTCCTTAAGTCATTCCCATTCATCGTTATTGTCCATAATTCATATGAAATTAGCCATTACACACACATAGGGTCAATGTCAAATTCATAATTTTGCATGAAAGTTCATATGACCTCCAATCTTGTACTATTCCTTTTTGACCCATTTACATGAACTCCATCTAAAATCTAAAACTTCACATAACTTTAATGTCACTTGACTGAATCGCTCATATGTTCATCCACTTTTTGTTTCAACACAAGATCAAACATAAATTATAATATTCTTTGTGTGGGGCATTTCATCAAACATCTTGTGAGCATTCAAAATCAATCTCTACCAAAAATTATCATACTCTACCTACTTTACCCAATTTGTCATCTAAGACATATGTCAACAATAGAATTTATGAATGGATACTTAATATGTACTTCATCATTCACACATAAATTTTATATTTCAGACATGTATCTCGAATAAAACTTTAAAACCTTAACATGCATGCTAAGATCTATCTCATGAATGAAAATTTACAAATTTTCTGCATAATCTAACAATGAAAAGAACATAACGAACCTAATTCAACATAGATTCAGGATTGTATCATTTTTTTTATCATGAACCTACATATAACTCAAAATCTAGGGTTTAGGTTAAAGAATTACTTACCACTCAATCTTAATCAACTAGAGATGATTATAGCCTTTGACATGTGGTTCTGGTCCTCCGATTCCTTCAAGATTAGAGTTTTATTTTTTTTCTTTTTGGGGTACTTCCTCGTAGATGCTTCAGGAGCATCTTCACATCCTTCTTTTTTTTACCAGAAATGGGATGGGTTACACATGTTTGACCCCATTTCATACAATTTATAAAAATTGCAAAACCAGTCCCTTAGGTATCAAGATGTTAATAATATTGATCAAAACTAAAGTTTTTAACCTCTAATCTTGTTATGTTGGCAATAATAATTCATTAAACTTCTGTAATAACATAATACCGAAATAAGGTATTCAATGTAAATAAAGCCCTTCTCATGAATGTGTATATAGATATATACACACGCACGCCCACACACACACACATATATACTTTTTTTAAATGGGATGTTACATGGACAAATATACTGATAATCGTCTTGGACTGCTTTTCACGCAAAATTAAATAAAGAATTATCTAATAGTGTGAAAACAGATTGATTGTGCTAATATGATCTTCTTACCGGTGATTCTCACAAAAATAGAGTGTTTATTGCTTTTGTTCTTTACTTGCTTTCAGAAAATATAAAAAACACAAAAATAGTGTCTTTTTCTGTTTAAAATTATTAATGTACGAAAAACTGTTATTCTTGGAGAAATTGTTACCGATAGGGGGAGACGGTGTTAGAAAGTGAGTTCGAAATTTTAAATCAGACAGGGTCTTGTGTGTTGGACAAAAAGTTTTGCATGTTGGTGATAAGTTGAAAATGCTTGATCTGTGATATAGTTTAACTATCTCTTGAATAATAATAATTTATTTAACTGTGTTGAAAAATTCTTATGGTTTCTCGAGATGTTTGTTTTATAGTATACAGATTGAAGCTATCCAAAGACCAAAGCTGAGAAATTGCTGTGTTGAGAAGATGATAGTTTGATTGGATGCATGGTAGAACCTCCTTTCTACATTGCAGACAAAGTGAAGAGTTTGAAGATTGCTTTGCAAATGCTAAACTGGAGTTCGCTCAAGTGCTAACGTTTTGAAGGTTTGGTGATTGGATGCATCAGCTTAGGGGGAGTCTGTTGCTGACAGAAGCTGTTAAAGCTGAAGCTATCCAAAGACCAAAGACCAAAGACATTGCAAGACTACTTGAAGAATGCAAGATGAACGAAGACAAAGTTATTTTATGAAGCTATTGTCAATGGGGAGTTTGTTGGTGCATATTTGTGACAACAGCTTAGATTTGGTCTTTGGATATCTTGTAATTAGTAAAACGATAAACAGTTAGTGGGTTTAGCTATGTATTAGTGATATAATAGAGTTTGAGCTAAACAAAACCCAGTTTGGGTTTAGGGGGACGAATTGGGCTTTGCCCATGTAGGAAACCCTAGCCCAAGTAGCAACCTTGTGTTATATAAACAAGGCTTTGCATTAGGGTTTAGGTTAATCAGCCAAAACAGTGTTTGAGAGAGAATTCGTGGGAGGCATTAGGTCTTGGATGAATTTGTGTGTGTTCAGGATCTTGATTGATTGTAATCAGTTTGATAGATAATCAATAAAGATCGGTTTAATTGTGAATTGATGTTTCTACTCGTTTCTGTGCTATTCTGATCTTGAGGATTCCGCACTCTAGATTGGATTGACGATTCTGTGACGATCCGTACGAACCAGGGGACCTACATTAGATATGCCTTAGGGTTCCTTTAGGACCATATTACATGTTAGTGTAACCCTCTGAGATTATATTATATGGTTCCTTTGAAATCTGAATCATTTGCATGTTTCCGTTAAATGCTTAAAGTTGACCATTAAGCCCTTTTGATATAAAAACGAGATTTTTGAAAATGTGAGAGGACAAAAACCTTTATTACTAATTTATAAGCATGTCTTAAAAAAATTTGACATCAGTTCATGGTCTAAAATAGAAGTTATGCGCGATATCGTGAAATGAAAGCTTTTTATTAATTAAATGGCATTTTTAGTATAAATCATATTTAAACCCAAATTTTGGCACCAAACTTTCTACCCACTAATATAATATAATATTTAGGGATTTTTGGAAATTTTTGTCAAATTTTATACTGATTATATTATAGAGTTCTAGTGTAAATTCGGTATTAACAAAATTGCCCTTTTCTTTGATGAAATGAGTTTTACATAACATTTTGATACCAAACCTTTTCCTATGGATTTCATATATTAAATAAAATATTTTAAACAGTTGAGGCTGATTAAAATCTCAGATTTCTTTAAATAACCCGAAAATCGTCAAATACCGACTTTTACGCTTATTAAACGCATAGTATGGGTTAAAACTATATTTAACACCTAAGACTTATTACCTACTGATATTATAAGCAAATTTTTATACTTTAACAGTAAGTAAAAGTTTTGAACTCAGATTTCCAATTTTGACCCTTATAGCATATGACCAAAATGCCCCTACGGTGCATAGTTTGGCCATAAATGATAGATTTCACATGTATGTGATATCTTACTGATGTAACTTATTAAAATAAATATTTTACTGATTATTTTAGACCAGAACCTCAGATTGCTATTTAACCTCTTTTATAAACTTTAAAATGACCAAAATACCCTTACGGGGCTTAATTTGGTTTTAAATTCGTTTTGGGCATAATGGAAGGTATCCTACTGAATTCATAACATATTTTAAGAATATTAACTTATTGAATCTGTACATGACTCATTTGGTTACCCGTTATGTATATTCGTGTTCGGTACGGTTTATGTAGCTAGTTTGCATAAATTAACCGAAACGAGTCAAACCTTATCATTTTTACTTCAAAATCCAGAATGTGTTTAGTTTACCCATTTTATACAAGTCTTTATACTTGTTGGGTCTAAATCACATCCTAATCCGGTCTTCGCTTAATATTGTGTTTTGAACCGTAAATCTTTCATTAAAACTAACCGGTCTAAGTTAAGGCTTAAATAAGACCCGTTAGGAATCTAATAGGTTATTAAAACCTTCGTTCCAGATTAGGAGCCCAGTAAAAGCTACTTGTACTTGCTGATTTGATATACGGCTGGGAATAAAATTATATTTTAGCTCAGGTAAATACTTTTAACTTATTTTCCGTTATACGGGCTTGGGATACGGTATTATAATAATACCGCTTGGTCGGGTATTGAATGTTTAATCGATTAGTGTTTAAACCATTGAAATAACATTAATCTGTCTTGTTTGATGAAATGCCTTTGGGGGGTTAATGACCATGTCCTGGATATCCTCGGCTCATTCATTTGAAATGGCCACGGCTTAAGCATGGGGTGTAGGCATACACCTGACAGTTGCGTATGTATAAACGGTATCTCACTCTCTTGTGTGCCTATACTTGTGGTGTGTCTATTAATCTAATCTGGCTCTTCTAACCGGGTTCTGAATGGACGACAAACATGTAAATATGTATACAAGATTATAATTAAAATAATTATCTCAAGTTATAAAAGATTTGATGCCTTGTGCATCCAAACTAATTTTTATAATTGTTTTAAAAAAAGAGTCAGTTAATTGTATTTACCAATGTAAACTGACGTATTTTTGAAAAAGATTAAGTGCAGTTACTACGCGTAATGGGTTGCCTACTCCGAGTATCGAATAAAGAGTCTTGCAAGCTTTTGATACTTAAATCTGTTGAACAATATTTCTTTTTGTTTTAGATCCGCCGGTGGATCCATTTACAATCTGTTGTGTAATATTTTATTATACTTTCGAATCGGTTTGTATAAATTACTTTTAGACTTCCGTTGTGCATTTAAACTGTGATTATTGACCATGATGATATCAACTATGTCACGATACTCCCCACCGGGCCCACCGGTAATACGTGGAAATATCGGGGTGTGACACCTCGCGACCTCCCTTGGTTCTCTCTCGCGCCCCGCCAGAAGCAGAATCCGCAGATTAGTTGTTTTGGATTACGGGATTGGCTTGTTTTTATGTTTGTTGGATGGTTTATTTGTGTTTCTTGCATTAAAACTCAACCACCAACCAACCGCCTTCAAACCCTATAAATGCAAGGCCTATCCAAGCTTAAATCACTTTTTAGACACCTCAAGATCACTCTCAAACACCTTCAAACAACTGCATATTCTGAAGTTCGAGCAGATTGCTACCCTCATACAAAAACAAGCATATCTCACTCATTTCTTGTCCGTTTTCATTGATTCTTCTTCCCACTTGCTTGGATTGACCTAAGGAACATTTCCATAGGTTTTCCCTGGAAAACCAAGGCCTGGAAAGTCCCCGAAAAGGCTCCAAAGTGGGCTGATGTTTCTGTTTTGAATCAAACTTTGTTAAACCTTGTTTAAACTTGAGTTATCTCATCTTAAACCTATGGCCTTATGCTTATAACCACTTCTATGGTTAGTTAGGCTTAAAAACAAGGTTGAGACATTCGAAACCAGAGGTTAAACCTCCCATGCATTCTGTTTTGTTTAGGGTTTTTAACCCACAACTGATGTTCAAGCTTCAAGCTTGATGAAGGTGTGATTGAGGATTAACTTGGGTTATCCTACATAAAATCCCCACATTACTTAATGCTTTCTCTTAGATTAGTGTTTAATATTCTTGTATTACTTATAGGTCATGACCCTCCTTGTATGTTTTTACATCAAGTGGAGTGGTGAACACTTAGAGGTACCTAAATGGAAGCTTGTTCTTCCTACCTCCTATATGACTTCCATGATAGTTAGAGGTACCTAAATGAAGATCTTAATCTTCTACCTCATGCTTGACTATTGGACTTATTGATATATATATTACATAACCTATATAATACATAAGTATATTATCCAAATATCCGAATCTTTGATGATGAACTAGTGTTCATATGTCAAGGTACTAGATTACACCATTTAGACTTTAATAACTTGTCACGGTTCTAATGGGGCCTCGTCCCATGAAAACATTTAAACTCCTTAGAGTTTCCTAGTGTCAAGACAAGTATCATGTGCACTAAATGATTACTTTCATATGTTATATTCTTATGTTTTAAATTCCGAATCTCGACTCTAAACATACCTTGAACTTTAACCCTTATACTTTTGATCTCCTAATCTCATTGCTCGTCAACCATTGGATAATCGGAAAGCATATGCAAATTTTGTGAGTATACTTGACCCATTTTACCGTTTTCACACTTTTGGGTGTAACATGTTTTTTATATACAAACGCACTTAATATACATATTCTTATGCAAATCCTTAAACCACAATCTAGTACATGCTTACTATTTGTTATGTTTGATTCGTGTTTTCTGGGTGATTCTTATGTGATGAACTTGTCATTAGCTTCGTACAAGCCTCCACTTAACATGTATAGCGCTATAGGAGTAACGCATCGCCCGTGAACGAGAGGTCATGTTAGGTTTATTCATTCATACTGGCGTAAACAGAGGGTTGACTTGTAAATCGCATGCCAGTTTAATATGTTAATCTTGATAACTAGGTTTGCCATGTGGATTGTTCCTTATCATTTTTATGCTTATATACTACACACCAAACTTGTATGCTCGCCAATACTTTTTGTATTGAACTACACTTTTAAAACATCTTGGAAGTTTAGCGATGATGTTGGTGATGCATGGAATCTAGTAGGATGCTTAGATACACACTTGTATTCCTATTGTATTGTATTTCGTTACTCATGTTGTATTTATTTCAAATCTTTGTAATTAACTCTTTAGAAATGAAATGGAAATTTATTATTTAAATACTTGTCACAATAGTATTATGAAGTCTCTTGCAATCTATTTCATCTCACTCCGATGTTTCCGCCATTGGTTGGGGTGTGACAGTACTCTTGAGCTCAACAATCACCTCTTCCCTATCGATCTTATCCCGATGCAGCTTGGTAGTTTTGACATCATAGTAGGCATGGTAGTTTCGATAAAATGATTCGGATCTCTCTCGCTAATGGTGATCAACTTTGTGTGTATGGCGAAACTCCTTCGAAAGACTTCAAACTCATGTTGTGGGTCCAAGCAAGCAAGTATCTCCACAAGGAATACAAAGCTTTCTTGGCAAACATCTTAGTAGTGGAGGAAAAGGAAAAGAAGGCAATGGATAAGGTGCCTGTGGTACGTGATTTTCCTCGTGTATTTCCCAACGATTTACCTTGTTTACCGCCCTCTCGTGATATCGATTTCCGCATTGATCTCATTCCTGGAGCAAATCCTGTTGCTAAAGCTCCCTATCGACTCGCTCCGTCTGAAATGCGCGAACTCTCGAGTCAACTCCAGGAATTGGTTGACAAAGGCTTCATTCTCCCTAGCACCTCTCCTTGGGGCGGACCCATCCTTTTTGTCAAAAAGAAGGACGGATCATTCCGGATGTGCATCGATTATAGGGAATTGAATAAGCTGACAATCAATAATCGTTATCCCTTGCCTCAAATCGATGATTTGTTTGATCAGTTACAAGGTGCTACATGTTTTTTGAAGATCGATCTACGCTCAGGCTACCACCAGTTACAAATCCAGGAGGAAGATATACCCAAGACCGCTTTTCGAACTCGATACGACCACTATGAATTCGTTGTTATGCCCTTTGGTATAACCAACGCGCCCGCAGTTTTCATGGATCTGATGAATCGCGTGTGTAAACCCTTTCTCGACCGCTTCATCATCGTGTTTATCGATGATATCCTGATCTATTCCAAGTCGAAAGTCGAACACGCGCAGCATCTACGTTTGGTACTCGAACTACTCCAAGGGAATCGACTTTATGCCAAGTTCTCCAAATGTGAATTTTTGCTAGAGGAAGTTCAATTCCTCGGTCACATTGTCAATAGTCAAGGTATTCATGTCGATCCTGCGAAGATTGAAGCTATTAAGAGTTGGATTACACCTAAGAACCCGTCTGAAGTTCATTCTTTTCTAGGACTAGCAGGTTATTATCGCCGATTTATCGAAGGATTCTCTAAAATCGATGTTCCGCTTACTTCTCTCACGCATAAAGACAAGCCTTTTGTTTGGGGAACTGAACAAGTGTCTGCCTTTCAAACTCTTAAGCTTATGCTCTGCAATGCGCCTGTACTAGCTTTACCCGACAGAAACGGTGACTTCGTAGTCTATTGTGATGCCTCTAACCTCGGTCTCGGTTGTGTTCTCATGCAACGGGACAAGGTTATAGCTTACGCGTCTCGTCAACTCAAGATCTACGAGAAGAACTATACAACCCACGATCTCGAGCTTGGTGCAGTTGTTTTTGCGTTGAAGATTTGGCGACACTACCTTTACGGTACCAAGTGTACGGTCTTCACCGACCATAAGAGCCTACAACACATCTTAAACCAAAAGGAACTAAATATGCGCCAACACTAATGGGTTGAACTTCTTAACGATGACGACTGTGAGATTCGTTACCACCCTGGCAAAGCAAATGTCATTGCCGACGCCCTCAGCAGACGAAGCTATTTGCATAGCGTTCGTAATACTCACTCCCAGCACGACCTCGAAGCTCTTATTCGTGACGCCCAACATGCCTGTTTCACCGGGAGCACGCTAAAGGAAGAATGAATTCTTGGTTCCGAAAGCCGATTGGAAAGCAAATCGAATGGTATTCTCTACTATCTCGATTGCCTCTAGATTCCAAGTCGCAATGACCTTCGGGAGATATTGTTGACTGAAGCGCACAAATCTCGATATTCCATTCATCCTGGTGCCGACAAGATGTACCATGACCTTCGTCTATGGTATTGGTGGCCTGGAATGAAGAAGGATATCGCTATCTATGTTTCGAAGTGTCTAACTTGTTCGAAAGTCAAGGTTGAACAGCAAAGACCCTCTGGCTTACTCGTGCAACCCAAGATCCCTATGTAGAAATGGGAGAGTATAGCTATGGACTTCATAACGAAACTTCCTCGCAAGCCATCAAGTCACGATAGCATCTGGGTTATCGTTGATCGTCTTACCAAATCTGCTCATTTTCTACCGATACGAGAAGACTTTAAGGTAGAACGATTAGCACGGATCTACACCGACGAAATTACTTGTCGACACGGGACGCCTCGTGACATCATCTCTGACCGCGATGGTCGGTTTACCTCGCGTCTTTGGGAAACGTTTCAATCTGCTCTTGGTATTACTCTTAATCTAAGTACCGTTTTTCGTCCCCAAACCGACGGTCAGACTGAACGAACGATTCGTACCCTTGAAGACATGCTTCGCTCGTGTGTCATAGATTTCGGTGGTAATTGGGACATGCACTTACCTTTGGTTGAATTCTTGTACAATAAGAGTTATCATTCTAGCATTCAAATGGCACCATTTGAGGCATTGTATGGAATAAAATATCGATCACCTATTGTATGGCACGAGATCGGAGATGCGCAAATTACCGGTCCTGAGCTGTTGCAAGAAACGACTGACAAAATCCTACAAATCCGAGACAATCTGCTGAAAGCTCAGAGTCGTCAGAAAGTTACGCCGATAGACGCCGCATGATGCGTGTGAGGTGTCGTATATTTTTATATATATTTTTTGCCCTTTTTACACGTTAGTCAAGTTTTAAATTTATAAAACACGATATTTTACTAACACTAAACACACATATGGGCAAGTGCACCCATCGTGAGCGTAGTATAGCGTTGGTAAGATACCGAGGTCGTCCAAGGACACAAGAGCTTTTAATACCGGTTTATCCTCAACGTCTAATCAAATCAAAAGTTTAGAAAAATTGTTAAACTAGAAAATAAAAACTAAAAATGCTGAAAAATAAAATAAAAATAAAAGTAAAAACAGATAGACAAGATGAATCACTTGGCTCCGACTCGTGTTTAGTGTAACCTTTGATTATTTCCACACTTTTGCACATTTTAAGAGATTATCTTAGTTATTGTAGTAGGCCCCTCTTTTGAAGGTGAGGTTACCCTCAACCCAGTAGTTTGAGTCAGCAAGGATACAATCCTAAAGGGTCGGATTATTGAAAGATAATTAATTAAGTTATTAATGCATATTATGGTAGGCCCCTCTTTTGAAGGTGACGTTACCCTCGGCTAAGTAGTCTGAGTCAGCAGTGACAAAGTCCTAAGTAGCCGGGTTAAAGTATTAATAGTAGCTTACATATGAGGGGATCAAAGAGTTTAGACCCCCGCCATCCAATACCGGTGGATATTGAAGGAGGTCCTACTAAATTTGACCCAGGTCCTTGCAGGATCTATACACTGAACAAGGCAAGACTCTTACAAAACCGTTCCCTTAACCCCTGACCAGGTAGCCAACATATCTCCATATAGACCGTGGAGATATGAATGGTGAAAATTTTTTATTTTTTATAGAGACAGTAAAATAATGCCAAGACACCACGGACAAACGATAAGGAAGAATCACCTTCAACATAAGAAACCAGTTATTAAAGTCATTAATACATAACCAAATAAAAAGTGCTAAAAGATTAAAAATAAAAAGTATTACACTAGACACTTGTCTTCACCAAGTGATGTAAGAGACTTAGGCAAACATGGCCTTTGATTGTCAAGAACTCTTACGATCAATCTTGGATCCCGAGACGACTCACACACTCTACGATGGACGATGGATGATGGTGGTGGATGTTGGTGTTGTGATGGTGGTAGGTGGTGGGTGAAGTGTGAGAGAGGTGGTGTGCCAAGGGATGGTTTGCAAATGAGCCAAGCACCCCGATTTATAGGCCGAATAGAGTCTCGGGCACTGCCCCGTGTCCATTGGGCACGGCCGCATGTCCACCTTCCTTCTCTTTCTTCATTAATTGCATTTTGTCTGCATTAGTTGACCATGCCTCCGTGTCCGCTGGGCACGCCCCCGTGTGCAGAAGCGTATCTGTACTATCAAGATTTCCTTAGATTCTACGAATCTTAGAGTTGACCACGTCCCCGTGTCCGCTGGGCACGCCCCCATGGTGGATGATAGAAGCTTCTACAGCTTTGTCTTTTCTGCTGACGCTTGGGAACGCCCCCGTGCTCATTGAGCACGGGGCGTGTTCAGCCTTCTGTTCTCTTGTTTTGCTTGGGAAGATGCTGTCGGGGAGGCCGGGCATGCCACGTTTGTTCCTTTTCTTGTATTTTTGTTAGATTTAGCTGCCCTTTTGCTTCTTTTGTTCATTTGAGCTCATTTAATCCTGAAAATACAAAAGGAAGACAAAAACACACTTTTTCCAACATTAGTACTAAAAAAGGGTTAGTTTTATGCCACAATTGATGTAATTTATATGTTGCATTTTGTGCACATCAAATACCCCCACACTTGAATCTTTGCTTGTCCTCAATCAAAACTCTTTATAATGTGGCTTTACACTCCTAAATGGAATGGGTAAAAGAGAAGGTATTTTTGGGCTTGTCATAGAGTGTCGGGATTCCCAAGATTCTTTATTAAGTTTTATTTTTATTTATTTACAATCCTACTCGTCATAATTTATTTAAAATCTTACATAAGATAAATTACTTATTAGGGCATAACATGCCTTTTTTAAAATTTCATTTATATACAAGTTCACATACCTCACGGGGGATCACTCAACACTCGGCCGAAGATATATTTTAGTGAATCGCTCGAGAGCGGCATGGAACTTACTCCTACCATAAGCTTGCCAAGCAATCAATCCTCATCCTTTTAAACTATACACCTTTGTAAATATCAAGAGGACTTTTGGGGTGGAGGGTAAGGCTTGGGTTAAAGGTAGGTGGTTGGGTTAGTGGTTAGTAAAAGGGCGAAAGGCGTAAAAAGCGTCGGTTTTCGTAAGACTTTTTATTTTTGAAATTTTTATTTTGATGAAGCCATTATTCAAACAAAGTTATTTTTGATAAACTTGTTTGTTTATTTCTCTTTTGCTTCATCATCATCATCAATTTTTTTTTCTTTTTTTGAAAGTCATAAGAAAAACCGAGCTTGTTACTAAAACAAAGGGTTAAAAATAAAAAAAGGTTTTGGTGGGTGAAAGGGTGTTTGTATTGGGTTATGAAATGAAAAGGTTTAGGCTCAAAGGGGTTAACTAGGGGGATTTTGGGTAGGTGGTAAAAAAAATAATGGTGTAGAAATAAAAAGGGTTAGTCCTAATGCCTCTGTCATTTACTTACTCGGGTTTAAACTGGTAAGGACCGGGAATGTATCGTCGTGGCAAGTTCTAGAGTCGTAAGAACCAAGCGGCTATTCACACAAGAAATGAAAAATGAGCAATTAGTTTAAAGATATGTATTTGTATGCTCAATAAAGGCTCAAAACTCACTTTTTTGTGGGAATGGGTTTTTATGTGATCAAGTATATATAAATTTTAACTAAGCTTGTCATGACGTTTCATAATTTTCTTATGTTGGTTCTTTTTATCACGACGCTATCGGTTGTAAATTTGCAAAAATATAAACCTTTTTAGAACTTAAAATTCCCAAATTAAACCTAGACAAGTAAAGAAAATGAAAAATTTTTGAAAAAATTTAGGGTGATTAGCGGTTCCAATAGAGTTTTGTGTAAGGCTTGTATTTAGAACTTGCAAGATTCAAGGTTTTAGCATCCCCCCACACTTAAATTACACATTGTCCTCAATGTGTCCCAAAAATAAGTTTTTAGGTTGATTGAATGTGTAAAAAGGTGTGAAAAAGCAAAAATTCATGTTACTGGGCGTCTAGACACGGCCCCGTGGTATCCGGGCAGGGCCCCGTGTTCAGATCGCCAGTAACAAATTGAGTACAAAGAAACAGAAGCCTGGGCACGGGGGCGTGTTGGGTGACACGGCCCGTGTCCAGTTACCTGAACTGGGCATTTTCTGCAGATTGTTGGGCACGGGCCGTGTTGGGCTAGCACGGCCCCGTGCTGAACTTGCTGTAATGAAGAAAAATTTGTTGGGTGTACCTGTTTTTGTGCATGGGGTGCTGGTTCAAGTTTCCCTTGTCATCCTTCACCATCCCGAATGTGTTTTATCCATTACAACATCATCCAAACACCAATTTAGTTAAAACCATCACTCAATTAAATAGAGAGAATTACATAATATTCCTAATAAGTTAAAATTCTAGATAAATAGGTCAAAAGAAACACAAGAAATCTAAACCAAGAAGTTCTAGCCTAATACTTATTCTATTAGCAAAATTTCCGAAAAGATAATTCTCTCGGTTGGATGCGGCTTGAAAAACTTCTTTCTCCGGGCATGGGTCCCTCACACGTCTGGGAGCCACTCCTCTATCTCCCTAGGGAGAAGAAAGGCGAGCTCATTGGCATTGGTTTGAGGGGGTGCAACCTCCATCGGGACTTCTTGTAGATCTTCAAGAGGAGGTTCCGCTGGAATGTCGTCCCATCCGGTAGGATTGTTGACTCCAAGTGCTAGGTTCCAATCCTCTTGAGGGAGGATTGGTTCCATGGGAGGTGTCACAAGAATGTTTAACCTCTGGTGCAAGAGGTTAATTTCTTGAAAACTGTTTTCCAGCCCCACCGTAAGATAGTTTAGACGGTCTATAAGGACCTCCTCTACCGAAGTCATCTCGTCAAGAGCTTCACGTAATGCCATTACGTAGCGTACGAGAGTTGCTTCAATTGAAGACCTTATTTCCCTTCGACTGTTTCGGGAGTGCGCAGAAGAGGTTCCACTGTTTTGGCTTGACATTCTACGAAAATAAACGGAAAAGAGTTTATTTTAATGAAACAGTTCCCTTGGACACGGCCCCGTGCTATATGAGCACGGCCCCGTGTTCACCTTTCTGCAGATTTTTGGAACAAGGAATCTTAGAGTTTCAAATTACTTTTCCAACTTATGAAGCATTTTTTAGCAGAAATAACTTAAAACAATGTGATACAACTTATTTTTAACAAGTTTCCTTGAACAAAAACCCAACAAACATCACAATAAAGCTTGGAATCATGGTGATCTCAAGCTTCAATGGAGGTGTTGATGCAAGAAAGATGAAGAAGAAGGTAATGGGTAAAAGAGGAAAGGACAAGATGGTTGTTAGAACCTTCTTTTAGAAAATACCTAGGATGGTAGGTGAGAAGATCCTCTCAAATCTCTGTCCCTGGATGGTCCAAATATGCAGGATTCTTGGCTGCATTTATAGAAAATGACAGCATGCTGCACACGGCCCCGTGTTGGCTGGACACGGCCCCGTGTGCAGACAGGATCCTAACACATTTTGTCCGTATTCTGAGAAAAAGTTAGAATGGAATCTTTTGGTGGACACAGGGGCGTGTTGACCTAGGCACGACCCCGTGTCTTATGAAGTTTTTCTATTTCTAAGGAACTTATTCGTATCGGGCGGTTCCTTACTGGATGGAACAACCCCAAAGTGCCTAAGATACCTTAATTGCTCTAGATTAAGACGAGAACGCAAGAGGTTGTCGGTGAGGGTGATTCCTATGCTAAATGTAGGTGGACAAGTCCAACCCTTTCCCGGGCTCTCGTTAAAGAAGGTGTATGACGAATCGCTCAGGTCTATGTATGCATCAAACGAAGTCGATGGGGAGTCCTTCACGGCACAATCTACACAGGGACAACTATCGCTCAAGTCCTCGCTAGAGTTAGAGGTAACATCGGGAACAACGAAGTTGTTTTAATTTGAATGCGATCCCAACAATTCTTTTTGGTTATCGTCTTGAGATAAATTATTGAAATCCATCCTAAGTTCTTTTAACCAATTAAGAATTAGATCTTCCATTTGAAATAGTTCATCAAGAAGCATTTCTCCTAGAAGATCCGGTTGAGAGCATTCGAGGGAGAGATATGGATTATTTATACTTTCGCCCCTCTTAAGGCTACAGGAAAACAATGGGTCTATATAATGGGGCTTATAATTTAGAAAACAACATTCTAAATCTTTATGGGAGCCACCACATGTTTGGCACCGCGTACCATAAGAGTGCCGAAAGTAAAAAATATCAGTATCACTCACGTTTGTGTCAGAAATTACCAACCGTCGGGATCTTACGGTTCTGTTTTCAGTAACTGAAACTTGGGCACGGGGCGTGTTGAGTGGGCACGGCCCCGTATTCAGCTTACTATCTGACTTAAAACAGGATTGCCAGTTCCAAGGATCGGGCATGGGGCGTGTTCAGCGGGCACGGCCCGTGCTGAGTTCTGCAGAAGCTGAAAAACTAAGAAAATACTAAAAAAACAGAAAAATTAGAAAAAACGATTAGGCCGTTGATTCCTAACTTTCTTAAAATCCTTGTGTCCCCGGCAACGGCGCCAAAAACTTGATGCGCGTGTGGTGTCGTATATTTTTATATATATTTTTAGCCCTTTTTACACGTTAGTCAAGTTTTAAATTTATAAAACACGATATTTTACTAACACCAAACACACATATGGGCAAGTGCACCCATCGTGATTGTAGTATAGCGTTGGTAAGATACCGAGGTCGTCCAAGGACACAAGAGCTTTTAATACCGGTTTATCCTCAACGTCTAATCAAATCAAAAGTTTAGAAAAATTGTTAAACTAGAAAATAAAAACTAAAAATGCTGAAAAATAAAATAAAAATAAAAGTAAAAACAGATAGACAAGATGAATCACTTGGCTCCGACTCGTGTTTAGTGTAACCTTTGATTATTTCCACACTTTTGCACATTTTAAGAGATTATCTTAGTTATTGTAGTAGGCCCCTCTTTTGAAGGTGAGGTAACCCTCAACCCAGTAGTTTGAGTCACCAAGGATACAATCCTAAAGGGTCGGATTATTGAAAGATAATTAATTAAGTTATTAATGTATATTATGGTAGGCCCCTCTTTTGAAGGTGACGTTACCCTCGGCTAATTAGTCTGAGTCAGCAGTGATAAAGTCCTAAGTAGCCAGGTTAAAGTATTAATAGTAGCTTACATATGAGGGGATCAAAGAGTTTGGACCCCCGCCATCCAATACCGGTGGGTATTGAAGGAGGTCCTACTAAATTTGACCCAGGTCCTTGCAGGATCTATACACTGAACAAGGCAAGACTCTTACCAAACCGTTCCCTTAACCCCTGACCAGGTATCCAACATATCTCCATATAGACCGTGGAGATATGAATGGTGAAAATCTTTTATTTTATATAGACAGTAAAATAATGCCAAGACACCACGGACAAACGATAAGGAAGAATCACCTTCAACATAAGAAACTAGTTATTAATGTCATTTATACATAACCAAATAAGAAGTGCGAAAAGATTAAAAATAAAAAGTATTACACTAGACACTTGGCTTCACCAAGTGATGTAAGAGACTTAGGCAAACATGGCCTTTGATTGTCAAGAACTCTTACGATCAATCTTGGATCCCGAGACGACTCACACACTCTACGATGGACGATGGATGATGGTGGTGGATGATGGTGTTGTGATGGTGGTGGGTGGTGGGTGAAGTGTGAAAGAGGTGGTGTGCCAAGGGATGGTTTGCAAATGAGCTAATCACCCCTATTTATAGGCTGAACAGAGGCTCGGGCACGGCCCCGTGTCCACCTTCCTTCTTTTTCTTCATTTATTGCAGTTTGTTTGCATTAGTTGACCACGCCCCCGTGTCTGCCGGGCACGCCCCCGTGTGCAGAAGCGTATCTGTACTATCAAGATTTCCCCAGATTCTGTGAATCTTAGAGTTGACCACGGCCCCGTGTCTGCTGGGCACGCCCCCGTGGTGGGTGATAGAAGCTTCTACAGCTTTGTCTTTTCTGCTGACACTTGGGCACGCCCCCGTGTTCATTGAGCAAGGGGCATGTTCAGCCATCTGTTCTCTTGTTTTGCTTGGGAAGATGCTGTCGGGGAGGCTGGGCATGCCACGTTTGTTCTTTTTCTTGTATTTATGTTAGATTTAGCTGCCTTTTTGCTTCTTTTGTTCATTTGAGCTCATTTAATCCTGAAAATACAAAAGGAAGAAAAAAAAACACATTTTTTCCAACATTAGTACTAAAAAAGGGTTAGTTTTATGCCACAATTGATGTAATTTATATGTTGCATTTTGCGCACATCACCGCAGGCCCCTTGAATTTGACGTTGGCGATTACGTACTCCTAAAGGTTTCACCTTGGAAGGGGGTGATCAGATTCGGCAAGAAAGGAAAGCTCACGGCTCGATATGTTGGACTCTTTAAGATTCTAGAAAGGATCGGCAAAGTGGCCTACAGACTCGAACTACCGGAGGAACTTAGCAACTTCCACCCGACTTTCCACGTCTCTAACCTCAGAAAGTGTCTAGCCGAGCAGAATTTACAAGTGCCACTTGAGGATCTACAAGTGGATGAAACATTACACTTCATGGAAAAGCATGTAGTGATCATGGACTGAGAGACCAAGAAACTTAGACGCTCACGCATTCCCATTGTGAAGGTTCGTTGGGAAGGAAAACGCGGCACTGAGTTCACCTGGGAACTCGAAAGTGACATGAAGGCTAAGTATCCACAGCAATTTGTTACGCATGCGGCCTAATTTCTGGACGAAATTCCCTAAAGTAGGGGAGGCTGTAACAACCCGCGTTTTGAAGTCAAAGTCAAAGGAAGAAAAGATTGCTAATTGGATCTGTCATTCCTTGCTTAATTATTGACTGTACACATTGACTCGGCAATCGATACTCTAATTTATTGTTACTTTAGTTGTATTATGTGGAGTAAATGCTAATCATCGCAGTTTATCGCTAATCTACTCACCGCTATCTCATCGCTATCGCATCGCAACTCGAATCGCATGTTCTAGATATTGTTTTACGTGTGTGTGCTATTTATGTGTTATTTGTGCATGTTTATTGATGTTTGTGGTGATTGTTCGAAAACGCAATCGCAACTCTATCACAACGCAATCTCGTCCCGAACTAGGACCGCAAGGTTATTTATGTTATTGTATGTTAGTTAGGTTATTTGTATAACTATTTTTTAATACTATCGCATCGCTTACTCGCATCGCATCGCAACGCTCAACGCACGAAATGAAAAATCAGAAACCAACCCGCTGGAGCCCTTCGATCGAATGACCATTCGATCAAATGGTCACTTGTCTGGATGACCATTCGATCGGATGGCCATCCGATCGGACTGCCCTCCGATCACACCTCTACACCGCCTTTCTCCTCCTTTTACCTATAAATAGCACCTGTCACATCACATGAACAGTGATGTGACAGCTCTCGTTCGACAAGCATGCTCTTAGGCCTTTTTCTCTCGATTCCTCGTGATTCTTGTAAGGTTTCCCCTTAAATCATGTACTTCTTCAATTAGCACACACTTTCTCATCATTTTCACCATCGAATCTTAACTTTTCACCATGAAATCGGATGATTTAGGCTGTTCTAGGATGATGTCATCATGGGTTCTCACGAACTTCAAAGTGTGACCTCATACCACCAAGAACAATTCAGATCTGAGAGATTTCAAAAAGTTTAAACACTGATTTCGTCATAATCTCAACATTTTCCAACTGATTTCCACTTTTCTTTAACATTCTCAACTTTTCACATAAAACCGATAGAATCCGAGCTCATTCAGGCCTTCTACTTGTTCTATAGTGAAGTGTTTGGCTGAGAATAGATTCCAATCGGAGAAGACGACCGATTCACGGGTTGAACAGGAAGTACCGACAAGAACACTTAACTGATCGGACGGGGTGGTTCCCATCCGATCGGACGACTTGAACTTGGTGGAGTTTCCATTGTTTAACACGTGGTCATACCGTCTCGGTTTAATCGCAAAATTTTCCAAACCTAGCAAATTTTACGAGTTCACAACTAACAGTCGCTGAACGGATCGCCGTCCGATCGGATAGCCTTCCGATCGGACGACTTGTGCCTCTCAAATACATAAACATTTTCACAAAAGTTAAGGAAGACTAGTTTAAGCGAATCGTCATCCGATCGGACGGCCATCCTACCGGATGACCATCCGGTCGGATGACCTGATTTGTAAGAACACTTCTAAATTTTGAAAATGCTACATTGAAAACTTCAAAGTTCCATCATACACAAACACATCCATCCCAAACGGATCACCCTCCGACCGAATGGCCATCCGTCCGGATGACCATCCATCCGGAGGGTCATTCGATCGGATGACAATTCGTCCCTCCACTCTCCGTCGCACGTTTTACGCATTATTCAACGCTTATACTGTCGTACTGTGTTCAGGCTAACCTCTCAGCGCCCCCTTCAATCCAAGTTTGTGTTTAATCATTTAAACACGAACTGTGAGTATACTCGATCCCTTTTTGCTTTACGCACTTTTGGGTGTTACATACGTTACTTATACTAAATCACATCGATCACACAACGCAAACACATTTTATACGCTAACTGCTCTCGCACGTTATACGTGTTATTCGATGAATGCTTATATGTTATGTTTACATAGTGATTGTTGCCTGATACCTTATCAACGATAGTACTATAGTTTGGACTCTGCACCTGTCGTGGACGGGGGTTGCTAAGGGTAATTCTTCACGTGTCACAGTGGTGATATGTGTTGCGCACTCTACAACTCGCAGTCACGTCTGCGCATATTTCATTGTCGATAACCTACTTGCTTCGCATTACTACGTATTACATGCTGGTTATGAGTAAACTCGCTCTAGCTACTATTATACTATTAAAGTTGTATGCTCACATTTACACTATGTGTGTTGACCTCTATTTTAACGTATATGATAGGTGTTTAAGATGCTAGGATTGCTGGATGTTTTGGAATCAAGCTTAGGGGAGTCTAGAAACAAAGTAATTAATTTATGAGTTGTCGAAACAGTTTCTATTTATCTTTGAGAACAACTTGTCTGTAATAAATGTGTTACTTTTTATGTTACGGTATGGGACGTAATGCTTAAATAATTGGTAATCGTAGTTGTTATGGAATCTCTTGGACAATCTGTTTCGCTCAGTGCCTCACCCCGATGTTTCCGCCATCGGTTAGGGTGTGACAGTGAATTCCAACTAGAATTCAATGAAAACCAATCCACATTTCAGATTATATACATATCCTAATAGTTTGATATAATATGTACAGCAAACCAAGCACCCCCTGGTCATCATCCTCGCTGGCTAAAACAGAGCTCGACCCTGAACCCCCTTCCATTCCTCAATAGAACCCGATATTGAATCCGGATTGTGCCTCGGGTCACCTGCACGTGAATTCCAACTAGAATTCGACGAAAACCAACCCACATTTCAGATTATATACATGGCACGCATACGAAATCAATGATTTTAAGTAAAATTTACACAATTTCGTACCAATAACTTGGAGAGTCATCAAGATTATTGCGTATTGCCTCATGTTTCAACGATCAAAGCTGTTATGTGTGGTTCATTGGAGGGTTTTGGAGGAGAGAATGATTGAATTGGTGCTTCTCTCGAAAGCTAGAGGGTGAAAAGGTGTGATAAGGGTCAGGTTTTGGTGAAATGATCAAACTGCCCTTCACACCGTTAAATAACTTAACGGTCAACTGACGGAACTTGGTGTGTGGGACTTGATTGCTAGCTATCGACAACCACAGAGACTGGACTGTTTATTTTTTTCAAATAAGGGTTGAACCCGTGATTGAGTGTAAAACCCAGGGACTAAACTATACTTTACTTTAAATTAGAGGATTTCATAAAAGACCATTTAGTAAAATAAATGGATTTTTGTAAAAAAAGTTTCATGGAATAGTTTCCTTCTATTTGTTTAATTGGCTTTATTTCTGCTTTCGTAGAACTTTTTTATAAAATTCTAAACTCTAAACTTCATTTGAAATATTTCATTTTAAATGGACTAATGGAAATAGAAATACATGTGTCTTTGACGCAAGCAGCTCACAAACTTGTCACGTTACCACTATCTCATCATTACCCCTACGAACCTCTCACAAATCTCTCTCTCTCTCTCTCTACAAATACCATCCCTCTCTCCTCCACATTAGTGTCTGTGAGGTCAACGGGCCCACTACAGATGCTATAAATAAGATGTAGGTGACATATTGGCCAATCCAAACTAGTGTTTGTGAACTCAATGGAGTACATGATACGTTTCATGTATCCAACCTCAAGAAGAGTCCAGCCCAAGAGACAGTGATCATCCCTGCGGCTGAAGTGCATATTGACGACACCCTCCGATTTACAGAACAACCCGTTGAGGTTACTGACTGGAAAGTCAACAAGACCCGAAGGAGTAGTGTCAAGCTTGTCAAAGTACGTTGGAACTCTAAGCACGGACCCGAGTACACGTGGGAACGTGAAGACCAGTTTAAAGAAAAGTACCCCCACCTGTTCAAGAAAACTCCTGCAAGAGATAGATCAGCCTGAATTTCGGGACGAAATTCTTTTAACGGGGGGAGACTGTGACAACTGGCACAAAACCGGTAATTTCCGTACAATTTAATTATTACTTAATGACTGTAATTATATGCTTAAATGTCAACATTAACTAAATTAAATGCTATACTTGTGAATTCATGCACATTTATACTACAAAAATTGCTTTATGCATTAATGATAGCATTACGTCAGAAATACTAGTAAACTCACTTGTAAGACACACTGTGTCAACAATTCTGCAGAAAGTAGTCAGAAAATAGAATTGCAGCCTAGGTGTAGGTCCAACTTCAAGAATACATTAAAACCCAAGAGTGTATACAAGGGTTAACATATAGACTTTCCGGAAGCTAGAATATGCACTAAAAAGCACCCGAAACGCACTTTAAATGCAGAATTCTGCACAAATCAGCTATAATCAGCTTTTTAACACATAAATATTATGCAAAATTCATGTTTTATTATCCAGAATACCCTCCTAAGTGTTGGGAATTAAAAGGGTTACGAAAGGGTACTTAAAGGACACTAAACGGTGCAATTTAGCACTTTCACGAACCGGTATTTAACCGAACAACCGGACATTACCCGGAACATCAAAATATTACTAGAAGCATTATTTTAATATTTCTAAACTAGTTATGGTCCCCGAACACCATAACACCTCTTATAACATAATAACACATCAAGTCCCTAAAAAATTATACTTGAAAGCTAACTTGTTTATAAAATTAAAGTTTGAAATTACACATTACCCCCCCCCCCCCTTATATTGTTCACGGTCACATGGGGGTGACCCCACCAAGATTTTTCCCAATCTTCCATTATCTTGCTTAGATTTGGAAGGATATAATTAGATATGGTGAGATCTATAGAGATATGATATGATCTTGTGAAAGATTATAAGTATCACCATTTTCATTTCACCACTCAACACCACACCTCCCTCCTCCCTTCTCCCCCACCTACGGTCGTGAGCCACCCCCACAACCACCAACATCATTCCATTCCATTCATCCATTCCAAGCTTAACATAAGGTGCAAGAAGGTGTTTAAGAAGGTTTAGAGCTTGTAGATCTTGAAGAACCTTCTCCATTTGCTTTTATCCAACCCATTTTTCATATTCATCTTCAAGTGTTCTTCCCTAGTCCTTGTGCTAGTAGTAAGCTCCTTGTAACTTGTTATTTCATATTTTGATGAATAAAAGACGATGAAAATTGTTAATCACAAGAACACAAAAGAACACGATCATGATACTTTAACATAAACTTAAAAATATAAGAATACATGTTGAATATGTTGATTTGTTTCTTGTTGAATGATGATTTGTGTTAGTGATGTTAGACATCATGAGAAACCTACTACATTGTGATTAAACACATGATCTAGTAAGTTGAAGTGGTGATCTTGTGAAAGACCAAGATCTTCATGCTTTATGTCTTCATGAACTTGAATAATGAAAGTGATTTTCATATGTAAAAATGATATTGTTAGGATCTGAGTTTGGTTTTGATTGTGTTTTCGTTTGAATTAAGATGAAGATGGATGAGTTGTGCAGCGGAATTAAGATGGAAACAAACTTTGCACACAATCAAACGAGAGAATTGCTTTAATCAAACATTTTCCACTAAGAACCGAAAGATTGAATTTATTTCAATAACGATTACAATGCTATGTCTGAATACAAACTCCCCCTCAGCCTGAGCTCACAGCGTTTGTTCGTGCAGGAAAACGATTTTGCAAAGAGCTAATAGAACAGTACAGAGCACTGTTCTATTTATAGGCACGAGCAAACCATTGAGACATCTTGTCACACCCCGACCACGTGGAACAACCAAACGTGGCGGAAACGTCGGGGAGTGTTGTAACAGAATTAATTGTTTCAAATCCATGGCAATTGAAGTTCCGTTTTATTAATCAAACATGAAAGTTTACATTGTTTTAAACAAGAACCAAAGAGTACATAACATAAATTAACTAGTTCTTGTCTCGTTTTAAGTCACTAAGGCACAGGTCCGCCTAAGTATGTCTTGATAAGTCCTATGCATCATCTCCTGAAAACACATGTGAAAATAGGTGCGTCAGCATAAAAATGCCTGTGAGATACATAGGTTTTGTGAAAACAGAATTCATGACTTATGTTTGAGAAAATGTTTAGTCATGAACCTTTTAATTTGCTTTGTCTTGTAAATCATTTGAAAAACGATAAGATCAGATGATATGTATAAATAAGAGAATAATGTATGGTTAAATGAATAACCATGTAAAATGAGTTTGTATAAGATAAGTTGTTTGTAAATCAATGTCTTGTGAAAAGTATGTTATTTGTATAAAACGTTATATGTCTCAAATTGAAATGATTCAAATAACACTACAATATGTGATACCATACAAACACTTACATATAGGAAGTACCAGCGGCGTATCCACCGTGCTTGTATCATATTACATACGCCTAGTTACTTAAATCACTTACTCAAACCAAACCATCAAGATGAAATGTTTAACAATCGTAGAAATGTTTATGTATAGTCAAATGCCTATCGTCAAATGTAAATCATGTCAACAGATACAAATGGTTCACACGGTTCAACAGTTACAAACAGTTCATATAATCAAACGGTTACGACGGTTCACATAGTTAAATGGTTACAACGGTTCAAAATGTAATATAATGTGTTCATATGCTGGATGAGCATATGTAACAGAAATGCAATGTAAAACAATGTACTAAGTATGCACACAATGGACATACATAGCATGAAATGTAATGTAAGACGATGTACTAAGTATGCACACAATGGACATACATAGCATGAAATGTAATGTAAAACAATGTACTAATAGTGTACTAATGAACATAGCAAGTATATGATGTGAAAACAGGAAAGCACGAAAGTAACAAGTAGGCACATGTGTTTCACCCCAAAACAGTTTGGAAAACAGTAAAAGAGGGGGTTCTATGTACTCACTTGAGATTGCTAAGAAGTCCTAAGATAACCACCAAGCAATGCTAGAGATCACGGAATCAAACGGCACCTAATATAGGTAACTATGTTAATAAACCGGACCTAAATCGGAGGATTGGATAGAATGAGGGATCATAAACCAAATGAGTATGGGAACTCATGTAGTATGGTTTAACAAAGCCCACATACTAAAATGAAACCTAACCTAAGTGCTTACGACCCATTACGATCCGTTTAACGCGTCGTTCGCGTGAAACGCGTTCGGACCGCCTAACTAGTCCTATGATAAGTAAAATATGCCTTAACATGTCTAATATTGTTACCAAATCAGTTTAGATACCAAAAGTTATGCTACATATGCTTAAAATGAATTTTGGCATCAAAAGGGCATTTTGGTAATTTACCTAAGGCATATAAACTACCTATCATACAACTACTTAAACGAAGCGACCATAAGGTATAACCTTGGAAGGTTATTCCCTATATACTATGGTTACCTAATGTGTTTGGTCGGATCCTAGTGATCGACCAAACGGGTCGGGTTCGAAAGTATAAGCGATTGTTTAGATCGCTTACCTTACGACCCTATATAAGTACTATACTAAAAGTGACGAGCTAAGCATGTTAAAACATGCTTAACTAAGTTTAGAAAACAGGTTTGGTATCAAAACAAACGGTTTTGATACCTAAGAGTAGTTTGGTTACAAAATACGCAAGAATGCGCATTTTGGCCGAAACTACGACTCGTCACTGAGCCTAGATAACGTGGTAATCAGTAGGTATAGTCACTAGGGACTATAACCATCGTGATCACGCTCACGTTATGAAGTTCAAACGAACTTCGCATTGACCATAAACTGGTCAATGCAGAAAGTCAAACAAAGTTTGACTTTCGGACTCGAAAAGCAATAAAAGAACGAAGGAACACTTACAAAGGGTCCCCGCAAGATTGATTTCCAAGTAATCTCAGGTAGGAAGTGTATAAACACAACCACTTAGAGAAAAACTCAAATTTCAAGTGGGTTTTGCAATGGGGATGGATGGGTATTTATAGTAAATGGACCACCGTTAGGATCATTTCTCGAATAACGTGATCGAATCTCATCCGTACAAGTGTTGGAATGTTATGGTAGCTCATTTTGCCCCCCACCACCAGTTATTGACAAGTGGCATTGGCATTTGGAGGGTTTAAAGGCTGGGAACAGGCTATTAAAAACAAGTTGCTGGATCTGGCCCCTGCTTGCGCACCGTAACACTCAGAGTGTTGAGGTGCGCAAAGACCTACTTTCACAGAATTACACTTTTGGTCCCTGTTAGTGTTTTGAGCTATTTTCGACATGTTTAAGGCCCGTTAACCCCATTTCAAAGCTCTAAAATGAAGTTAAAGTATAGGTAACTTAAAATGTGTTCAAAAATATCTCGGGTGTCGGTTCGTTTGGCCGTACGATCGCGATGTTCGCTTAATTACGACGGAATGCGCATAAGCGCGAGAAACGATCCAAATGACGCGACGAATGGATTTTTCTTATGCCAAACACTAAAATAAAATTTTTTAGTGCTTACATAAATTTTTGGATGTCCGGAGGTATTCAGAACGTAAGTTATGCGCGAAAATGCAAACTTGTGCACTTTTTGACGCTTTTAGTCCCTGAATGAGCCAAAAGTTTATTTTAGCACACCGAACCCCTCAAAGCCTATTTCTAAGCTATGTGAAGGATATTTATGGTATGTTTAACTTATGGTCATGTTCCGGAATGTTCGTTACAGTTCAAATTGACATACTTTCGCAGTTTGTCAAATTTAGTCCCTATAGGCGATTTAACTTGTTTTTACCATACCAAAGCCTTTAAAACTTATTTCTAAGTTATGTAAAGGTTATTTAAGGTATGTTAAGTATATGTTGATGTTCCGGAGTATTTGTCACATTAAACTGATTACGTTTACGCACCAGTTTGCGTATAACTCTCCAGAAAGCGATATAGAGTTTGAAATCGAACAAGAATTGATATGTGCAAAAGATACACATATTTATACAGATCCCAAGTATGAAATACAATATTTCATTGGCTTGGTATTTGTTTGATGGTCGTAGTGACCCAGGTGTCACAGTCTCCCCTACTTTAGGAAATTTCGTCCCGAAATTTATTCGTAGGAGTCTATCTGTGACTTTATGTCAAATAACCACCAGAGATATGCAAGGCATAATCCTGTCATTTCCTTAACGGACATTCTTCAGAACAAAAATGAACAGATGGAGTCATTTTCCTCAACGAGTATTCTTCAGAAGTGGAAATGAATGAATAAACAAACGAGGATTCATTTCCTCAACGGACAATCTTCAGAAACGTAAAATGAACTAACGGAGTCATTTTCAACGGGTGCTTCATCAGAAATGGAAATGAAAATGATGGACAAACGGATATTCATTTCCTCAACGGACAATCTTCAGAAACGAAAAATGAATTGACGGAGTCATTTTCAACGGGTGCTTCCTCAGAAACGGAAATGAAAAAGGATAGTCAAACGGATATTCATTTCCTCAACGGACAAATCTTCATAAACGAAAATGAACAAACGGAGTCATTTTCAATGGGTGCTTCCTCAGAAATGGAAATGAAAATGGATAGTTAAACGGATATTCATTTCCTCAACGGACAAATCTTCAGAAACGAAAATGAACAAATGGAGTCATTTTCAACGGGTGCTTCCTCAGAAACGGAAATGAAAAAGGATAGTCAAACGGATATTCATTTCCTCAACGGACAAATCTTCATAAACGAAAATGAACAAACGGAGTCATTTTCAACGGGTGCTTCCTCAGAAACGGAAATGAATAGAGTTAACTTCTAGGCACATGACAAAGCTCGCTGTGGTTTCTGTGCACTGAATTCCATAATTATGTATGCATCCATAATTACGTAATTCCTTGCACAGTCCGCACAGTCTGTCTTGTAATGTTTAGGGAAAAAAATCAAACCTGTGATGAGGGTGACTAGACTACCATAGGGTCCTTTTAATTAGATCGACAAATGATCTTTTTAATTAGGCCACCAAGGAGTCCTTTCAGCTATATCATCACATGATGTTCCTAACCAGATTTTTGGATCAATCTGTTTAACTAGACCACTCAAGGGGTCTAATTATGGAGTAGTACTTTATAATCCAAGGGACTTAACTTCAACGTAGAAGTCCATTAAGGATTTTTGATAACAAAAACTTGGATTACACCAAAAACATAAAAGGGAACACATAAGCACATAATCACATAGTCGCTTAACTCTGTTATTAATTTGTTATGAACTTGTTAGTGATTGAATATGGATATTCAAACTACACCAAGAAACCAGTCGCTGGACTTCAATGTCCACTGGGATCTATCTGAAAAGATAGGATGTTCTCCCAAAATTCGATTTTGTTTTCAAAGAAACGTAATATTCGAATTAAGGAACACAAAAATTTTAGGATTTACGGAAATATCCTTAAGTACCCTTATTAAGGATTTATAGTGGTACTTTGGGTATTCGTCTCATGTTGTAACTTGCGCCTTGTACTTCGTTTTCCTTAGAATAAACGGGTACTTAGGAATTTTGTGGAAACGCAAGAGATCATAAGATGAGAGAAAAAAAATTTGGGGGTTGTTTGCTTTACAAGGGATACGATTCCTTGATTGTCGGTATTGTAAGAGATATGTTGTTTATACATACAACCACATAAATACATTGCAATGTAAATAAAAGATTTATTTATAAACAATGATAACAACTATTTCTTAGATCTTGACAACAAAAGAGAATAATACATAAGGATTGATTATTTCTAAACAGCATTGTCTTCCATTCGGTCAGATGCTCATCCCTGTGCTGGATTTGCATTAGCAAGCTTTGGGCAATTTCTTCGGAAATGACCCATCTCGTCACAGTTGAAGCAAGAACCTAGTAGAAAACGACCTTGAGCAGGATTGTTGCCAGCTTGGTTTGGTGCAGCTGCAGCTGGGCAGACTCTTGCTGTATGGCCTATAAGTCCACAAGTTTGGCATTTGCGGCACTTTACATTGGCATGATGATGGAGGATACATTGGTTGCACAAGGGTGCAGTTCCATTGTATGGCTTCCTAGCAGGGGGTTGAGCTGGTTGGTTCGGGACGGCTTGATCATTGTGAGTAACCATGGCGAAGTTCTGAGAAGCCTTTCGCTTCTTTGACTTCTTAGGGGATCCAGTCTGTTCATCCATGGTCTTTGATTCCTCGATTGGGTTCGATTCCTCGACCGGTTTCTTGTCACCTTTTCGGAAAAGTTTACCTTTCCTGATCTTTGATTCAGTCAAGGTTGCAGATAGCTCAATGGCCTGTCTAACTGTAGTAGGGTTGCTACCAGTCACAATGTCTTGTATTGAGTCAAGGAGGCCATCAATGTACTTTTCGATTGCCTTATCCAAAGGCGTGACCATGTTTGGGCATAACAGACTTAACTCCTCATAACGGTCCGTGTAGGCTCGATGCTCACCGCTATCTTGCGTAAGATCGTCAAATTCCCTTTCCAAGACCCTGATCTCGTGACGAGGACAGAATTCCCTCATCATAAGGGCCCTAAGTTCAGCCCATGTCTGTGCTAGAGCAACTTCTACACCACGATCTCTCATAACCCCGTTCCACCACGTAAGGGCCCTCTTTTGGAACACACTCGAAGAAAACTCGACCTTGCGATTGTCAGGACACTGCACGTGGCAGAAAGTATTCTCAATGCTCTCGAACCATTGAAGAAGCCCAGTCGCTCCCTCAGAACCACTAAACTTGAGTGGTTTAGCCGAGTTAAAACTCTTGAAATTGCATGGACCATTTTTGTTGTTGTTGGCTTGGTTCCATTGAGCAAAGAGGTTTGGCAATTGAGCAGCCATTTGCTGCGCAATGATTTCTGCCAGTTCGGCAGTCGCTATCTGGTTTTCACGTCGTGGAGGCATTCTAAAAGAGAAACAAGAAAGAAAACAAATGAAATGGCATTGTGTAAGAATAGGATGTTACAATTACCGACCATAATCATGGTTGATGGTCATTTGTTTGAACCACGAAGCAAACAAACGACACAAAGGCTGAATCAAAGCAAATAGATCCTCATAGTGTATCGCGAAGACATGCTCTCCTATAAGTGGACACTCACCCCAAGAGTTCCCAGGTAAGAGTGACTGGTCCGATTATGTGGATTTGTACGAACACTCTAGCCTTAGACAGAAAACCCAGGGTACAGGCATTCACTCTTCTAGTTTGCACGTGTTCACACTATTTAGGACCCAAAACTTTGACGAGAGTTTTGAAAATTCAAAGGGGTTCAAAACCTTATAACAGAGGGTTCAAAACCTAGTAATCAATCATCCTAGAACAGAAGATTAGTTTTCAAAGCGGTTTTGAAATTTATGTTCTTGTTGTGGTCGTCGCCTAAGGATAGGTGACGGTATTGTTTTATGACTAAACGCAAGTAAACTCGCGTTAGGGTCCTAGGAAGGTTATAGACTAGGTCAAAGTATTACTGATAACCTAATTCCCTATAACCATGGGCTCTGATACCAATTTTTTCTGTCACACCCCGACCACGTGGAACAACCAAACGTGGCGGAAACGTCGGGGAGTGTTGTAACAGGATTAATTGTTTCAAATCCATGGCAATTGAAGTTTCGTTTTTTTAATCAAACATGAAAATTTACATTGTTTTAAACAAGAACCAAAGAGTACATAACATAAATTAACTAGTTCTTGTCTGGTTTTAAGTCACTAAGGCACAGGTCCGCCTAAGTATGTCTTGATAAGTCCTATGCATCATCTCCTGAAAACACATGTGAAAATAGGTACGTCAGCATAAAAATGCCTGTGAGATACATAGGTTTTGTGAAAACAGAATTCATGACTTATGTTTGAGAAAATGTTTAGTCATGAACCTTGTAATTTTCTTTGTCTTGTAAATCATTTGAAAAACGATAAGATCAGATGATATGTATAAATAAGAGAATAATGTATGGTTAAATGAATAACCATGTAAAATGAGTTTGTATAAGATAAGTTGTTTGTAAATCAATGTCTTATGAAAAGTATGTTATTTGTATAAAACGTTATATGTCTCAAATTGAAATGATTCAAATAACGCTACAATATGTGATACTATACAAACACTTACATATAGGAAGTACCAGCGGCGTATCCACCGTGCTTGTATCATATTACATACGCCTCGTTACTTAAATCACTTACTCAAACCAAACCATCAAGATGAAATGTTTAACAATTGTAGAAATGTTTATGTATAGTCAAATGTCTATCATCAAATGTAAATCATGTGAACAGATACAAATGGTTCACACGGTTCAACAGTTACAAACAGTTCATATAATCAAACGGTTACGACGGTTCACATAGTTAAATGGTTACAACGGTTCAAAATGTAATATAATGTGTTCATATGCTGGATGAGGATATGCAACAGAAATGCAATGTAAAACAATGTACTAAGTATGCACACAATGGACATACATAGCATGAAATGTAATGTAAGACGATGTACTAAGTATGCACACAATGGACATACATAGCATGAAATGTAATGTAAAACAATGTACTAATAGTGTACTAATGAACATAGCAAGTATATGATGTGAAAACAGGAAAGCACGAATGTAACAAGTAGGCACATGTGTTTCACCCCAAAACAGTTTGGAAAACTGTAAAAGAGGGGGTTCTATGTACTCACTTGAGATTGCTCAGAAGTCCTAAGATACCCACCAAGCAATGCTAGAGATCACGGAATCAAACGACACCTAATATAGGTAACTATGTTAATAAACCGGGCCTAAATCGGAGGATTGGATAGAATGAGGGATCGTAAACCAAATGAGTATGGGAACTCATGTAGTATGGTTTAACAAAGCCCACATACTAAAATGAAACCTAACCTAAGTGCTTACGACCCATTACGACCCGTTTAGGTAGCTTATGCTACTTTAACGCGTCGTTCGCGTGAAACGCGTTCGGACCGCCTAACTAGTCCTATGATAAGTAAAATATGCCTTAACATGTCTAATATTGTTACCAAATCAGTTTAGATACCAAAAGTTATGTTACATATTCTTAAAATTAATTTTGGCGTCAAAAGGGCATTTTGGTAATTTACCTAAGGCATATAAACTACCTATCATACAACTACTTAAACGAAGCGACCATAAGGTATAACCTTGGAAAGTTATTCCCTATATACGAAGTTTGACTTTCGGACTCGAAAAGCAATAAAAGAACGAATGCACACTTACAAAGGGTCCCCGCAAGATTGATTTCCAAGTAATCTCAGGTAGGAAGTGTATAAACAGAACCACTTAGAGAAAAACTCAGATTTCAAGTGGGTTTTGCAATGGGGATGGATGGGTATTTATAGTAAATGGACCACCGTTAGGATCGTTCCTCGAATAACGTGATCGAATCTCATCCGTACAAGTGTTGGAATGTTATGGTAGCTCATTTTGCCCCCCACCACCAGTTATTGACAAGTGGCATTGGCCTTTGGAGGGTTTAAAGGCTGGGAACAGGCTGTTAAAAACTAGTTGCTGCATCTGGCCCCTGCTTGCGCACCGTAACACTCAGAGTGTTGAGGTGCGCAAGGACCTACTTTCACAGAATTACACTTTTGGTCCCTGTTAGTGTTTTGAGCTATTTCCGACATGTTTAAGGCCCGTTAACCCCATTTCAAAGCTCTAAAATGAAGTTAAAGTATAGGGAACTTAAAATGTGTTCAAAAATATCCAGGGTGTCGGTTCGTTTGGCCGTACGATCGCGATGTTCGCTTAATTACGACGGAATGCGCATAAGCGCAAAAAACGATCCAAATGACGCGAAGAATGGATTTTTCTTATGCCAAACACTAAAATAAAATGTTTTAGTGCTTACATAAATTTTTGGATGTCCGGAGGTATTCAGAACGTAAGTTATGCGCGAAAATGCAAACTTGTGCACTTTTTGACGCTTTTAGTCCCTGAATGAGCCAAAAGTTTATTTTAGCACACCGAACCCCACAAAGCCTATTTCTAAGCTATGTGAAGGATATTTATGGTATGTTTAACTTATGGTCATGTTCCGGAATGTTCGTTACAGTTCAAATTGGCATAGTTTCATAGTTTGTCAAATTTAGTCCCTGTAGGCGATTTAACTTGTTTTTGCCATACCAAAGCCTTTAAAACTTATTTCTAAGTTATGTAAGGGTTATTTAAGGTATGTTACGTATATGTTGATGTTCCGGAGTATTTTTCGCATTAAACTGATTACGTTTACGCACCAGTTTGCGTATAACTCTCCAGAAAGCGATATAGAGTTTGAAATCGGACAAGAATTGATATGTGCAAAAGATACACATATTTATACAGATCCCAAGTATGAAATACAATATTTCATTGGCTCGGTATTTGTTTGATGGTCGCAGTGACCCAGGTGTCACACATCTAAGATGACGTCACCATGAAAGTGACATCTAACCTCCTAACAAACTCTAACCTCTGATATATACAACCTCTGCTATGCTAAACAACTGCTATTACATTTCATTACATAAAGACATCTAGACTACTAATGCATCCTTCCACTGATGTGAACCCAGCAGTACTTGTCCAGATCAGCAGAGCTTGACTCAAGGCAGTAGATTGAACAACAGAGCTTTAGTCTTCCATCAGGCTTTTACTAGATTAGCAGTTTGAAGGTCAGCAGTTTGTACGATCAGTAGATAGGAGGTCAGCAGATGTTGAAACCACTTTCAAGGGGAGAGACGTGTATACAAAACATCTGCTTATTCTGGATCCACTAATCTGATCCAGTTTTGGCTTTAATTATTTGTTCGTTTGGTAGGGTTCAATCCCAACAATCTCCCTCAGGAACAGATAATGCCAAAACCCTTCATTATTGTGGAACTTTATTGCCTCATCAACAGCTCCCTTATCTGACCTTTAAGTTGTAACTCAAAGTCTAGGGCATCTGTGTCATCTTCATCCTTACCAAGTGGAAGATCAAGGAGATCCTGCATATCTTCAAGACTTAGGCCAAGTGCTTGTTCCCTTGATATTTTCTTCACTTCTCCACTAGACCTGATCATAGTCAGTACATGGGTCTGTTTGTCAGTTACCCACTTTAGTACTTTTGAGCCTGGTGGGTTTCTTGGAAGATTTTTATTGGGTGAGGTATTTGGAGAAGCTGGCCTATTGATAACTGTCTGAGCAGTACTTGTAGGTTGATTCAGGCCAAGAGTATCAGCTATCATCTGCTTAATGCCTTCCTTTACAAACTCATCTCCTGACTTTAATTATGCCACTGTTTCAGTAACCAGTTGTTTTTGTGGCCTTCTTTTAAAGATGGCTGCACCAGCTGGAACAGTGGCTCTCCTGGTTTGCAGCTTTGTTTGTCTTTTTGAAACCTCTGCTTCAGGATAGTCAGTCGTTTGTGGAGCAGTAGGATCTGTCTTTCTTAACTTCTCCAAACTTTTATAGGTAGCCCTAACTTTGTCTTCTTTCCATCTCATCACTTGATTCAAAGACCCATAATCAGCAGCAGCTAATTCCTCTTTCATTCTCCTCAGCTCTACCTTTTTATCAGGTACATTCTTTTTGAATTTTGCCCAATTTGGAGGAGTATGTTTGACCTTATTCTTTATCATTTCTTGAATCCTGGCTGCTTCTTGTTCAAGCTCAGGAATGGTCCACTCCTTGTACATATACTTTTCTCCCTTGTACTTCTTGGTTGTCATGATGCTTTCAATGTAGTCTTTTCTCAAAGCTTCATCTGCTCTCTCTGAGATCTGTTGATATACATTTTTTACAAATTGCTCTAAGGATCTGACTTGTGTGAGCAAGAATTGGTAATTCTGCTGAATTTCTCTATTAGATTTTCCTTGTGCATTTCTTTTTGAGATATCCTCTGCTCGTTTAGCTTTGACTTTCAAATATTCTTCAATATTGTTTGGCTTTGGATATCCTTTAACTGATGGCAACTTCCTTTTAGCAGGGTCATCCTCATAGTAGAAGGATTTGATCTCTTCTCTAACTGCTTCAAGTTCTAGAGGAAATTGGACACCTGCAGGAGTAATGACAGGGATTGTTTGTTATACTGGAGCTGATGAGAGAGGAACAGGCTTTGGTATTGTAATAAGTGATAGAGATTTTGAAGATGTTGGTGGTGGTGATGGTGAATCATCATCTGGTATGAAAATCCTTATCCTTTTTTTTATTTTAGGAGAGGCAGATGATGTTTTGGGTGGATCAGTGGTGGTGATTTGGATGGCAGTGGTTTGTGATTGACTAACAATTGTTGAAACAACTGGTGTTTCAACCACTGTTGTCATTACAACAGATGTTGTAACATCTGCTGTCTTCTGCTTTTTGGCAGGAGGCGATGGTGGTGGTGTTGTTTTTGGTGGAGATGATGGTGGTGGTAAGACAGTGGTTGTGGTGTGTGTTGAAGTGATAACAGATGTTGAAACCTCTAAAGTACCAACAGTAGTTGATACAGCAGGAGTTACAACAGCTGTTTGGATGGAGGTTTGATGTTGGGGGCTTTTGGATGGTGGTTTGGGAGTATGCTTTGTGAGTCTGGATGGTGTGGACTTGGGTTTACTCACTTTTCTAGTGAGATTTCTTTTTAGCTCAGGATTTTGAACATCCTTTAGCCTAGAACAACCCTGCGCATTCAGCTCCATATAAGCTTTCTTCTCCTTATTCCACCTTGACACATCCTTTGCCGCTCTGTCCCTTTTTACACTTGCTTTAGCTTCATCAAGTGCATTTTGGGTAACATCAACCTTTTTGCTACCATCTGGCAAAGGTATCTGCTTGGTCATATTTTCCGTTTCTGGTTCTATGTAGAGACCATCATCTACTCCCTTTTTCTTCCATTCTTTAATTTTCTCCCCCTTTTTGGCATTATCTGGAGGAAATTGATCAATGAAGAGAACAGTTGGAGGAGCAGTGCCAGTGGTTTTCAATATGTGGGCCTTGAGTGCCTTGATGTATGCTTGTGTGTTCTTGAACCTAGACTCGATTATGTTTCTCAGCTTTTGGACATGTATTTCTTGTTGCTGATCAGCCAGTTGTTTTTGTTGTTGGAGAAAAGGTTGAAATAGATTCCAGAGCTCATTTGCTACAGGTGCTTGAGGTGGAACAATAGTGGATTGCATCTTTTGTACTTTCAATAACTGTTGTAGCATGTCTTTGATATCTGCAACAACTGTATCCAGTTTGTCAACTCGTTCCGTCAAATCCAAATATTTTAAACCATCACCCAATTTAATGGGATCATCTGATTTCCCACTAGCAGTGGTTTTATCAGTGGTTGAGGTAGGGAGTGTACTCCAAACATTAACCACTGATGCCCCTTTTTCTTGGTACTGGGGTCTTCTTCCTTCAACACTTGACAATCTTTTGATGTTGCCAGTGGTCAAAACAAATCCACTGGTAGATGTCAGAGGTGCTATGGAAGGAGTTGCCTCTAAGGAAGTCTTATTGATGTAACCACTGTCCAAATGTAAACCAGTGGGTTCAACACTTGTAGTGGCTGCTTCACTTGGATTACCACCAAGAGTTACTTGTAACTCAAGGGGTGTAACCTCCTCAGGTTGAGTTGGTGGGTTAGCAAAGATTGATACATCAGACCCAGTCATTTGTTGAGGCATGTTTTCATTGATGGGTGATTGAGAAGGACTGGTTTGTGCCTGGTTCAAACCAATTGCTTCCAACAAAAGTCTTGTTGGTGGAGGAATTGTGAATGTGAGGTTTGGGGTTAGACGAGAATTTGCCCCGGGCATTGGGCTGTGGATGATGGAAACGAGTGATTCCAGAGCATCATATTGTGGTGTCCCTATGTATACAACCAGTTTTTTTGAGAAGTAGCAGGAGGAGTTTCGGTTATGGGTTGAGATATTTGTACCAACTGCTGTGAGGAAGTAGCAGCAGTGGTTTCTTGTTACTTTTGTTTTGTCACAGGCAGTTGCTCTGGTATCTCATCCTCCAGAGTTGCCTTTTTGATGGGTTTAGGGGGTTTTTGAGTTTTCTTTTTGTTTGGCTTTTTGGTGATTAAAGGTGTGGGTTTCAAAGAAGTTGTTTTGCTACTTTGATCACCTTGAGCAGTGGGCTCAGCAGCAGATACCTGAGGAGCAGTGGTAACTGCTAAATTCTGCTCAGGCACCTCTGCTTGTGTTTTGCAAGGTGTTGACATTCTTGTATAAGTTTCAGCAGTTAAGCTGTGCATTTGAAGAGATTCACCTTGTTTTATTGCAGAAGGATCATTCTTACCAAGTTTCTTTTCAAAATAATAACTTAAAAATCTTGGAAACAGTAAGAATGCCTTTGTTTCAACATTTTTAACCAAATCATTAAAAATTTCCCGAGAATAATTAAAATTTTCTCCTTGAAGAATAGCATATCCTAGATTTTGAATTTTTAATGGTATTTAATTAAAAGCAGTGGTTTTTTTTGAAACACACATTAGGAGGGTATGAAATAAAAATCTTGTTGCAGAAGGGAAGTAACCTTTTTGTAAGGTGTCCTTTTTACTTCTGCATTATACCCTCTTTCCAGAAAATCATTTTTTAACTCATTTTTGGGAAAAGAAATTGTACCTTCCTGATCATCGAGTTGAAAGACCTCTGAAATTGATTGTGGTGTAATCTTGACCGCTTTACCCTTTAGAGAAGAGTTAATGGCTATGACAGTTTCACCTTGTTTGTCAAGGGTTACATTCTTCCAGAACTCTCTTTGGGTTGCCAAGTAAATTGGTGCATCTGCTGTTAACAAAGTTTTGTACTTTGATGCAGACATGATATCAATGATGAAGTCGAAGATATTTGTGGTGCCGGGTTTTGTGAGAAGACCCAGAATATTGTGAGATGGTTTATGTGGAATTTCAGTGGGTTTTGCCTTTTGAAAGGCTTGTTTTGATGATGATTTGGAAGTGGGTTTTGCAGATGACTTCGATTTTGTCATTTTGGAGATGATGATCAAAGAAAGTTGTGAAGGAATTTGAAGAAAAACTGCTTTGAGAAGAGAATTTTTAAGAATTCAATTCGACAGTAAAACCCTGTTTTGGGTTTTGAATGGGGGTTTTATAAGGAAAAAGTGAATGCTGACGTGGCAGCGGTTACAAAAGGTCTGACCACTATGTACTGCCCACATGCCAACCCCTGATGAAATGAAGGACAGTACTTTTATGAAAGTTACTGATGAAGGCAGTGGTTATAACGGTAACAAATGGAAGCAGTGGATGATTTTCACTATCAGTGGATAGCATATCAGTGGATAAGACACAGCTTTTGAACAACAGTGTTTATCAAGGAAATGAGAAAACAGGGGATGGCTTTCAGCAGTGGACAGACTTTGAAGTAGAGCAGAGTTTTGAACAAGCAGTGGTTATGGCAGACTTTTAAGAATTTTAATGAAAATTTCATTTTTAGCTATTTTTAAGGATGGATTTTTGATTTTCTGAAAACATTTTAATGCTTTTATTCATAGAAAAACAAGATGATGCTTGTTATTCCATGTTTAGCATCCCAATCCTAGAGACCAAACTTTCAAAGGTGGTTGTATCTAATGCTTTTGTGAGCACATCTTCCAGCTGGTCTTTAGTTGGAACATGATGCAGAGAAATCAAACCTTTTTCATAGCAATCTCTTACAAAGTGATGTCTGATGTCGATGTGCTTGGTGGTTGAATGGGAAACTGGATTTTTGATGATATTTTCTGTTTCCTGGCTATCCAGCATGAGTGGTGTCTTTAAGGCAGTGATACCAAAATCCAGCAATTGATTTTGAAGCCACATGAGTTGGGTTGTACAGCTTGTAGCAGCAATGTATTCAGCTTCAGCAGTAGATGTTGAAACTGCTGCTTGTTTTTTGCCTTGCCAAGAGACTAAGCAATCACCTAGAAATTGGCACCCTCCTGAAGTGGACTTCCTTTTGGTGTTACATCCAGCGAAGTCACTGTCTGAGAAACCTGAAAGCTTGATATTCCCATTAGCTGGATACCAGATACCAAGTGTGGGAGCACCTTTTATGTATCTGAAGATCCTTTTTATAGCAATGAGGTTTGATTTTCTGGGAGCTTATTAACTTCTTGCACAGACACATGTTGCAAACATAATGTCTGGTCTAGATGCAGTTAGGTACAGTACAGACCCAATCATGCTTCTATAAAGTGTTTGGTCAATCAGTTCATCCTTTTCATCAGACATGACAAGCTTATTTGTTGCCATGGGTGTGCTGCATGGTTTACAATCATTCATATCAAATTTATTCAAAAGTTCTTTAGCATATTTGTTTTGATGAATGAAAGTTCCATTTTGCATTTGCTGTACTTGGAGACCAAGAGAGCATTACAGCTCACCCATTGCACTCATTTCAAATTCAGCTGTCATCAGTTCCCAAAACACTCCACACATTTTATTACATGTGCTTCCAAATATAATGTCATCCACATAAATTTAGACAATCATTAAATCCTTTCCTCTCCATTTTAGAAACAGTGTTTTATCAATGGTACCTCTTTTGAACCCATTTGAGAGTAGAAAGGTGGAAAGAGTTTCATACCAGGCCCTCGGTGCTTGTTTCTGGCCATACAAGGCTTTGTTTAGCCTGTAGACATGATCTGGATAAAATGGATCCTCAAAACCTGGAGGTTGACAGACATACACCTCTTCTTGAATTGTACCATAGAGGAAAGCACTTTTGATATCAATTTGGAGCACCTTCATGTTGTGGTTGACAGCAAAGGCCAGGAACAGTCTTATAGCTTCCAATCTTGCTATAGGGGAAATGTTTCATCATAATCAATCCCCTCTTCCTGTCTGTAACCTTGATCCACAAGCCTAGCTTTATTCTTGACAACAATTCCCCTTTCATCAGTCTTGTTTTTGAAGACCCACTTTGTGCCGATGGGGCTGACATCTTTTGGCAGTTGTACAAGCTCCCATACTTGTTGTCTTTTAAACTGTTGGAGCTCTTCTTGCATAGATTCTACCCAGCTGTTGTTTTTCAGTGCCTCTTGGTACTTGACTGGCTGATGGAGTGATAGAAAACCAGCAAAAAGACAAATGTTTTGGGTTTGGCTTCTTGTGAGCACCCCTTCATTGATGTTGCCAATGATTTGATCAGGTGGATGAGATCTCAAGAAGATTAAATCTCCTTGGTATGGTATGATGGCATTTGTTGGTGAAGGCTGCAAATGTGTATCATCTGAGCTAACCACTGCTGGTGACTTTGATGATCCAGCAGTGGCTTCAAAAGGTGGTGGAATCGGAGGTAATGGTGAGGACACATACTGACTTTTATCCACTGTTTGGGGACTTTTGTCAGCAGTGTTTGATGATGTGGAAGTAGTGGTTGATGGGCTACTTTGGTCAATAACTGTTGAGGTAGCAGTGGTTGAGCTTTGACAGCTGTTTTGAACAACTGATGCCTTTCCCATTGTGGCAGACTTTTGAGGGATGATGATTTCATACCCATAGTCTGGTGATGAATCCTCTGATGGACCTGCACTGTTAGTCTTGACAGCAGTATTTTCAAAAGTAAATTTATCAAGATCAAACAAATCTGCAGGATTTGCTGGGATTTTCATTGATGAAAGTTCATTGAACTTTACATTTAAGGTCTCCTCCACTGCTTTGGTCCATGTATTAAACACTTTGTAGGCCTTGGCAGTGGTTGAGTATCCCAGATGATAACCACAATCTACTTTGGCTGCAAATTTTGAGATGGAATCTTTCAGGTTCAAAATAAAGCATGGGCAGCCAAATACCTTGAAGTATGAGATCAGTGGTTTGATTTTATACAGAATTTCATAGGCAGTCTTTTTGTGCCTGGGGTTTATTAAAACTCTGTTTTGGACATAGCTAGCAGTGTTTACTGCCTCTGCCCAAAAAGTTAATGGCAAACCTGAATCAGCAAGCATGGTTCTGGCAGCCTCAATCAAAATTCTGTTTTGTCTTTCCACTACCCCATTTTGCTCTGGTGTTCTAGGGATGCTGTACTGCCTTACAATCCCTTTCTTCACACAGAAGGCATCCAACTCCTTATTTTTGAATTCTGTGCCATTGCCACTCCTGAAGACTTTTACTGGAAGGTCAAATTGCTTTTCAACCTGTGTCACAAACTCTTGCAAAATGCCTGCAGTCTCATCTTTTGAGTGTAAAAAGAAAGTCCATGTAAACCTAGAGAAGTCATCAATAATAACCAAACAATATCTCTTTTTCTTGAGACTCGTGACTTGAACTGGGCCAAACAGATCCATGTGCAGCAATTGCAAACACTGGGTTGTTTTGGACTCATCAATGGACTTAAAGGAGCTTTTATGTTGTTTTCCTTTTAAACAGGAAACACAATGCTCAGGACATGAAAACAGTTTTTGTGGCAAGCCTCTTACAAGGCCATTTTTTGAAATTTCTGTGATTGTCTTGAGATTTGTGTGCCCAGTCTCCTGTGCCAAAGTTCTGTCTCTTTGTTAGAGGCAGCTGAGAATAGACAGGCGTCAGCTCTGGGACACTCTTTTGACATATCAACAACATAAACATTGCCACTTCTTTGAGCAACAAGTTTTGTTTTTCCAGTTTTTATTATTGCTTCAATCTTTTTAACCATTTCTGGTCCAACAATCCTACAACATTCCTTTGTGAAGAATGACCCATACCCCTTATCACTCATTTATGAAACACTCAGGAGGTTGAATTTTAGATTGTCTATCAGATTGACATTTTCAAATTTTACATTTCCAGACTGCACTGTAGCAAACCCCAGAACTTTCCCTTTACTATTATTTCCAAAGGATATATCACCCCCTCCATGAATTTTGAAATCTTTGAGTAGGGCTTTACATCTTGTCATGTGCCTGGAGCCTCCACTATCTACATACCAAAGGCTATCTAAGCATGCAGAAGCTCCCTGCACATGAAGTAAAAGGATTAGTTCATTAGGGTTTCCAAAGCCAATAAGGCTTTGGATGGGGTCTCAACAGTGTCTGGGATGGATGCAGATTGATGGACAGTGGTTAGGTCAGGGGTTTGGACAGTTTTAGGACTGTTTCTTTCTAACCACTGTTGTGGGTTTTGCCCAATCACCTGTTGATACCCAAAAGGATGCCTATTCACTCTGGGTTTAGAGGGCCTTTTGTTGGTCTCATAAACGTGTGGAATCCTTTGGTAGGATGATTGTTCCTTGCCTTTTCTGAACTGGTTGGCAGGGGGTGCATCAGTAACCTGAACATCTCTTTTGACAGATGTTTGGTTCAGTTGTTTTGTGACAGCTGTTTGAACTGGCACAAACAGTGGTTGGTTCTTGGTGAATTTTACAGATGATGTTGATGGACTCAAGGATGTTTTAGAAGTGTATTCATTCTTTTTCACATCAAAGTTTTTGAGATACACACATGATTGAGTTTTGTGGTTTGTTTTACCACAGATGGTGCAGCTTTCAGCAGGAACAATGACACTTGTTTTGTTTAGATCATATGCTTTTAGATGAAATCAGTCTTTTATTAGATGGTTTCTCTTTTCACAAAATTCACAAAACAAGTTATTGATCTTTTCTCTCTTCTTTCTCTTTTCAGACTCCTTAGCAACAGAGTTTTTAACCTCTGCTGGGATGTCCTTGAGAGGAATGACTTTTGCTTTTGGAGCTTTAACACCATCAGTGGTTGTGAAATCCATGGGTATAAAATTTTCAAGAATGTCACACTCATCAGACCATGTGGGTTTAAATTGGTATTTCTCAATTTCCTCAAAAGTAAAGGATCCCACTGGTCTCTCAAGTGTGATTTTGTTACCAAGTTTATCAGTGATTTTCACTTCTTGGCCATTCTTGTTTGTTGGTTTAATTTCAGATGAACCATCTTGTTTACCAGCAGTGTTTACAAGATCATCATATTTTCTATATCCTACACCAAACTTGACATTGCTTTCAAGCTGTTTCTCAAGCATAACCTCATACCTTTTACAAGATTCCACCCATCTCTCACATGTGATTTGGGTGGACTCTAACTCCTTTTTGCAAACTTGGTATTTTTCTACCATAGTTTGGAGTTGAGTTTTGGTTATGCTTTGCTCTTCTTTGAGACTGCTGATATCTTTATCTTTTTCAGCCAATTTGTTTCTAAGCTCTTTCAATGACTTTTCAAATTTGACTTCATCAGTTAAGATTTTATCCCTAAGGTTTTCATTTACCTCTTTGATGTTAGCAAATGCAATAATGCACTTGTCTGAACACAGTTTTTCAAGAACTTGAGGTGATACCTTGGCAGCAGCCATCATGGCACAATCACATTGATGATTTTCTTCATCATCAGCTCTTACTTCTTTCTCACCTGCTTTCTTTTCTTCCTCTTCTTCCTTGTCTTCTTTGGACCAGGGGTCTGTCAGTGGTTCAATCAGGGTTTCTGAATTTTCTCTCAGCAGCAGTTCACCAGCAACCGCAGTAACCATTGCTTCAGTCACCTCATCCACTGTTTCAACACTTAGCTGTTCACCTTCAGTTTCTATCCCCTCTTGTATTGACTCTAATGCCATCAAACAAAATTCATCATTAGAAGGTTCATTAAAAGCATAGAGTGCAAAATTTTCATCACCAAGCTCATCAGGCATGCTGCTCCAGTCAACAAAGCCTTGAGTGAAGAAGCTTTGCTGATCTGGTTGTACCACTGCTGGAGCAGCTATTTGAGGTGCAACAGGTTTCACCTGTGCCTGGGGAACAGGGGTTTGAACATACTGAATTTGTGGAACAGTGGTTTGGATATAATGCACAGGCATAGGGGTTACAGCATAGTGAGCAGTGTTAACATGGGCTGCAGAGGTATATTGGGTATAGTGAACAGTGCTTTGATTTTGTGGTCTAGGGTTTGAGCTGGGATGAGTGATTATAGGACCAGTAGTTTGACTCCTGCATTCCCTAGCAAAATGACCTAGCCTATTGCACTTGTAACACTTGATTTTTGATTTATCCAACCCCACCCTTAAATTCCCATGTAATCCTGGGAATTTTCTCCCTGTTCTTTAATAGAATTTACTTGTTCTTACACTAAGCAAAGCCAATTGATGCAAAATTTCCATCTCTTCTAAGTCAGTGGGATCAAAGTGTTGCAAATCATTGAGTTCAAAGCACAAATTATCTGACATCTGGTTTTCACAATTTGCAGTAAAAGCATAATTTTTCCAGAGTGAGAATCAGGGTTGTTAAAATTTCCACCAGCAGTTATATCAATGAAGTGATCATAACCCTGATCCTTACCACTACTACCAGATTCTTCCTGACCAAAAAGAGCTATGCTACCGAATGAATAATCATCAGCAACTTTGCCAGACTCTTACAACTTCTTTTTCTAGTTCAACTCCCTTTCATAGGTCAGGAGTCTACCATGAAGTTGGGTCAGGGTCAGATCTTTGAATTCAGCAGAGTTTCTAGTGACAAAAGCTATGGTGTCCCATTTTTCTGGTAGTGACCTAAGGAACCTGCTATTTTGAGTTGAATTTGGAAATGTTACTTTAACAAGCCTTAGTTCACTAATGAGACAACTGAATCGCTCAAATTGCTGAGTCAGTGATTCACCCTTGATGTGACAAAATGTTTCATACTGCTGATTCAGAATTTCCCTATTGTTTTCAATGACTTCTTCTATTCCCCCAAACTGTTCCTTCAGTGCATCCCATAGCTCTTTGGCACTGTTACAATGTAACAGTGCATCCCGAAGGAGTAGTGTCAAGCTTGTCAAAGTACGTTGGAACTCTAAGCACGGACCCGAGTACACGTGGGAACGTGAAGACCAGTTTAAAGAAAAGTACCCCCACCTGTTCAAGAAAACTCCTGCGAGAGATAGTTCAGCCTGAATTTCGAGACGGAATTCTTTTAACGGGGGGAGACTGTGACAACTGGCACAAAACCGGTAATTTCTGTACAATTTAATTATTACTTAATGACTGCAATTATATGCTTAAATGTCAACATTAACTAAATTAAATGCTATACTTGTGAATTAATGCACATTTTATACTACAAATGTGACAACCCTTACCAAACCGGGTATCCGTACGAATTAGTTAATATTTAATTGATGCTTAATTACTGTGCTTGCTTACAATTGTGGATATACTGCTACTTGAATTCTGATACATACACATACATGCATCATATTTTATTTACTGTCACTCCATTATTTACACAGAACTATAGTGACAAACTTGATGCACAAAAGCACAGTAGCACAATGAACGGATAACCCAGTAAACGTGCTGACATAGCCAGCACCAGACAGACACTGTCTCTAAGGCCAGTATGAGCCGGGAATAGTTTACCACACTAGTAGGAAGTGTAGGGAAGAGAGGATTGTAGAACTGCGTCACTAGGTATTAGTTATAGTGACCGGATGTGCCTAAAACATGTTCTAAACACAAAATTCTGCACTTTAATACAAAATTCAGCATTTAAGCTAACTAGTAAAGTGCAAAAACATGGGAAAATAATACTAGACACTTTCCAAAGTGTCGGGAATTCATTGTGTCACTAAAAATGATATCAAAGACACTTTAAATGCTTATTAAGCACTTTAACGGATCGGTATCCAACTGAACAACCGGACCTTACCCGGAACATAAAAATATTGTCAATGACACTATTTTTCCTTTTCTGAGCCAGTTAGGGTCCCCGAATACACCAACACCCGGTACAATACATAACACACTAGTAACTAAATAAATCACCCAACTAAATTAAATAGTTGCTAACTAAATGGTTCAAACCCAACCCCATACCCCCCTTTTTTATCGAACTGGTTGCATGGGGACACCACCCCCATGATCCTTCTCATTATTATATTAGATATGGTTGGTGGATCATGAGACATTTTAACCATTGTGTAAACGAGAGTTAGAGGACTTTTATTTAAACTCATGGCCTATCATTCTCACATCAAACTCACCAACTTCCAACAACACTCTCTTTTTCTCTCCTTTGCTTGTTCAGCCGAGAACACAACCACAACCACCACCATCTTCATTCAAGCCTCTTCCATGCAAACCACATACATCCAAAGGTGTTAAAGATCAAACAATGAAGCTTGGTGTGTTCGGAAATTCAAGGACCGCTCTTGTTTTCTTTTATCCACCACTTTAACGCTTTTGATATTCCCTAGCCTTGTGCTAGTTGTAAGTGCTTCTAAACACTCTCTTGTTCTTATTTAAAGTGGTTAATAAGAGGTTTAACGGATAAAAATCGAGAACACTAAAGATCAAAACTAAAAGACTTGAAAGTATGATGAACTAGTTGGTTAAAAAGAAACTAGTGGTATAAATCATGATAAATCTGAAATAAACAAACCATAATCTGCTGTAACAGACTCATGATCTGATTTTAATCCTATTAGAAAGGTTGGCGGACGTATGGGTGCGTTTTCGTAACCTTTAAACTAAAAACAGCTTGTTGATTGCCCTTTTCAGCCGAATTTATCGGGCTGTAACAGGACCTTAACTAAACGAAAAATGTGTTTTCTGAGGTCTAGATATATGTACTATGAAATACGGTTCTAATGGCACTGGAATCATAATTTTTGGACTTCGTTTACTATTTTTAAAGTGTCCTTTTCTAACAGCAACTAAAGCTGAATTATTACAGCAGAAAATGAGTGTTATATTTTCAGTTATAACTTAAATTCTGTGTAGAGTTAGATCAGGAAATTTTTACTGTAGCTGACCACCGATGTATTTTTAATTATCCCACCGGATTTTCGTAAATCGGTCTTACAAGGAATTTTAAATAAATTATTCCGCGGACTGTGGTCAGAAAAAGATAAATCTGATTTCGGTCCAGAAAATGATTTTCTATAAAATATTGGTGATGATTTGGACCTCGATATTTTGGCACAATAATTTTTGGAACGTATAAGATACTCTGTAAAAGTTTGGGAATTTTTGGAATAAGATAAATATTTTAATAAATTACCCGAAAACAGCCCAATTTTGTGTTTTGAAACTGAAACGATATAAGTAGTGTTCTGCATGTCTGATTGTCGGGTTGGTTAATTGAGAACTGATAGCATGATTTTACAAAAGAAAATAATACGCTAGTAAGTGTGGAAGCCTCCGTTTACAGAGGAAACTCTAGCGAAATTTTTCCAGAAAATATAACACTTAGAAATGTTTTTGGTGACAAGTGTTATAAATATATTTTTAACTTGTTTTCCAAAATATAAATTTCACCATGATTCTTATTACAAAATAACCAAGTGTCGGAGGTAGATTTTCGTAAATGAAAACTTGTTAAATATATATTGAAAATAGATATTCATTACTAAAACTCTTGTGTGATTAATTGTTTATTTGAGAAATAGTTATATTATTTTTAGGGTAAAAATAATATAACTGATATAGCCATGAAAATACGACTCCAAAATAATACCAACGCCCTCACAAATACATATCTAAGTTACACCGGTATTATTGTTACTACACGAACATTAAATCGTAACTTATGAATTTTCTGAAAATACCCTTAAATGTGTATTTTGACAGTATTACTTTGGGAATTGTATGATATAAAATATAATAATTTTGGGAAAAATATGTATATTTTGGAAATAGAATATTTTAGACAAGTAAATTTTATTAAGTGAGACATAAAAATATATTTTGGAATCACAAAGACGCACATGTATTAAAACCCTCATCCTTGGGAAGGAATATAACTATAAGATAATTACGAAGTGTAAACACGAAATAGTTGCCTAACTGTTTCCCAAAAACTTAGACCTTAAGCCAAGGCACGGCCGTCCGTCTAATAGAAGTTAGTACGTGTAGGTCTTCACCCAGCAGGTTACTTTGGGACGGACTATTTCGAGACGCACTTCAGTGAGTTCATGTCCCCCTTTTCTCTTAACTGTTTTCAGTTTTAAACTGCGGGGGTGAAATACATGTTACGATTATTATGAACTTTTATTTACATGGTATGGTTAGCTTAAGGAGGGTTACTACTTAGATCATGTGAGTGGGTAGGCGGGAACTGGAGGCCATTAATCCTCATTGTAGGATTGAGGGTCGTAAGCGGTAGATCTATCTGGGTGTAGCGAGCCAAACCCCTGAGCCCGCCTAGTGGACCAGGTGGTGACTTTGAGCCCGACGCATAAATCTGCTAGGTTTGAGTCTTCCTACAGCACTTCACACATATCATTGGCTTTGCAACCCAGTGGTGATCTCTTTTTCCTTAATTGCTACATACCAGGAACTTTTATACATACTTACAACATTTTCAAATGTTTGTACATACTCACTTACACATGAACTCGCTCAACTTTATGTTGACTTTTCAAACTACATGTATTTCAGGAAACTAACGGATCTGGCACGGTATTCACGTATTTTCAAGCTGCGTTTGAATAAAGAAGTCATCCAGGGTTTAGAAGGTGTAACCTCTTCCTGGACGGGTTACATATCTCTAAACCTAGTATTGTTTAAAGTCTTTTGCTAAGTCTTTAGAAACTCAATTAAATCAAGTTAAGGTTTGTAACTTATTTTGTGATTATTGAAAATGGGATTTTTCTAACTTTATTAATGGATGAATATCTCATGTTTTTTATCATATAGTATGGTTATGATTGTTGCTATGGTATTAAGAAGTCACACCCAATGAACCCACGCTTCCGCAAAGCCAGGGTGTGACAGCTTGGTATCAGAGCCTCGATCATAGCGAACTAGGATTCTTTCTCGAGTCTAGACTATGATCATCAGGGCTCTCACGAAAAAATTTTCAAACACTTTTACATTGCATACACTAGACGTCCAGATCCAGGGAACAGACCTTTTTACAAACAAAAAGGCACAAATACACATTCCCAAATTTAAATTTATAATTCAGTCTGAGAGGCTGGGAGATTAATCTAGTGGGACTAGGAGATTCAGTCTGAGAGGCTGGGAGATTTATCTAGTGGGACTAGGAGATTCAGTCTGAGAGGCTGGGAGATTAATCTAGTAGGACTAGGAGATTCAGTCTGAGAGGCTGGGAGATTAATCTAATGGGACTAGGAGATTCAGTCTGAGAGGCTGGGAGATTTATCTAGTGGAACCAGGAGATTTTAGTCTGAGAGACTGAGAATTCAATCTGAGAGATTGGGAGATTATAGTCTGAGAGGCTAGGAAGTTCAGTCTGAGAGGCTGAGAGGATAGTCTGGGGAAGACTAGGATGATTACATGCTTACATTGTTACTGCTTAATTGATGATTATTGATATACGTGCACATGTGGTGAATGTTTGCATACACTAATTGTTAATAGCTACTATGGGTATACGTACCATGACTATTATGAACCAGCACACACGTCGCACTACTTAGAAGGCGAGTTATCAGACATTGATAACCCTACAGCCGCCGCCACAGAAGATGAGACTACATCAGCGCCAGAGATATTTACGGCAGACACTGAGAGTGATCCTGATATGCCGACCAAGGACGAGGACGACTTCTAACAGTCCGCACTACCAAACTCTGGTAATACTTTACCCTTGCTGATGGCTTCTCTGACAAGAATCCTTCTGTCACTCTCGTTTCGATCCATGACCACTTCATCACTGGTCCTCCCGATGGTGAGCACACTAGGGATCCGATCCTAGACAATGCGCCCCTTGGAGACATTCCTTCCGAAGGTGGACTACTCGGCGAATAATTGATAACGATATCGGCGTGATATTGACGGCCCTTCTGATAACGCCCATAATGACAGAAAGTTGGATGAGAACACTGTTACTAACTTCACTTCTTAAGACCACTGTTAACAAGCCATCCTCTGATTCTAGCATGCATTCAGACTCCTTTGAGTCTGTGATACCTGCAACCTTACAAACAGCTGGAGTATGGCATTCGACTACTGACACAAGACGACGACGACATGGCTGCTGCACTATCACCTGCTCGAGACACCACACCGTTACACGACCCAGAGCCTGCTCTTGAGCTAGCTTCTACACCTTTTGGGTCATCTTGATGTTACGCCTGCTGAACCTACACCTTTACGTGATCACAATCCTGTTACTTTTTGGTCTGCCAAACATTGCACCCGTTATATCTACCTACATCGGGCAATCTCCTCATTTGTTGAGATGTTTGTTTTTACACCCGCAACAGCTGACATTGCTCCTTTTCCCTATGAAGACCGACTTCCATTTGCGCCAAGGTGCCTATAGCTTTCTTTCAGAATATAACCGCACCCCGGGAAGGTACTTCAGTTCAACACCTGCATAACGATTAATCTGCTACAACAGCATTTTCCCAACTGCACAGGTGGCATCATTCGCTACATTCACTTCTACAACGCCGAACGAGCCACTTTGATGGATCTTATAACATGCTATACTGATTTTATACCCTTGCCATCCCTCTCATTATGGAGGCTGTACACAGGATGAGTGTTCCTATAACATCAACCACAGTTGAGGATACAAGTCGCAGAATGTTGGAGCTTGAGCTGACGCCACAATTGGCAACTTCAAATACAAAACATTACATAACCGAAAACATGAGTTAAGTGTCTACATCACAAGACAACATATTGTCTGAAAAGTTTATGTAAAACACCACGTCCTCCACCCTGTCTATTGTCAGCATACTTTGATTCGCCACATACATCAAAGTTCCTCTTGCGCTCTTGACCGTTGCTATTACACCGTTCCCAGGATTCTGATGCTCATTTCTTTACTGTCGAGCGGTAGAACAGATAATTACTTCAACGTATATACAAGCTCGAGGAGGGACTCACACATGTTAACAGTTTACTTTACTTTTCTTTCCTCCTCCACCTCAGTCACCGGTATAGTTGGTTTCTGGATTTTGCGGATTTCATTACACTTGGGTAAAGACACTAATGATAAGCTGGGATTGCGGAGACTTTGAGGACCACTTCTGTTTACAAAATTTTGATGCGCTAATATACTTATTGGACAAGGGTAGGGTGACCCTGTGTCCCTTTCGATGTGATACATTTTGTTAGACACAGTGATTGTGGCCGAAGGGTAATGAAAGCCCAATCATCTTTAAACATGCGGCAACACTTTGTGGCCAATAACCAATGAGAGCTCAGTCGCTAGATCTTCACTAAGCACGTCATTAATCTATGTGGGTGTGCTATAATTATACCACTACGTGTTTACTTGCTATAAACACAATTACCGAATTACTTGGTCATACTATGATTATACTATTAACTGATTGGTTGGTATGGTGACCTGTTATGTGTATGTACTTATGACCACTAAACAACCAAATGCACGCACGAAGCAATTTAGACCTGACCTAATCGACCTTCTTCTAGGAAGATGTCGACACAAGGGATCACCGATATCAACAACCCTCTACCGACAACAGAGGCAGAAATGCAAGAGCGCCTCTTACAGGCCATCGCACGGTACGAGGCCCGTCGCTCCGATTGCAGCGGAGATACCTCGGGAAATAACCCCCCCCCCCCCAACGGTAATGTCTAGTCCTTTAAGACACATTACAAAACGTTTGGACATTTCCACGAGTGCCTTGCTAAGGCCTTATGCGAATAATGTTGCTTACATCGCAGGCTACACCTACAAGCAGTTCTTGGACCACAAACCTCGAGAGTTCGACGGCACTGGGAGTGCCTTAGCCTTCGTGCGCTGGGTTGAAAAGACAGATTCTGTTTTACGATTGAGCCAATGTGACCCCGAACATCAAGTCAAGTATATAACTGGACTATTGGTGGATGAGGCTCTGTCATGGTGGAACCATCAAGTTCGGACAATGGGCGAGACCGCTGCGTATGCTATGACGTGGGACGAACTGAAAGATCTGATGCGTAAGAGATATTGCTCGAGGGCAGAAGTCCAGAAGTTGGAAACAGAACTGTGGAACTTGAAAATGGAAGGACCAAAGATAGCGGAGTATGTGCAGAGATTTAACGAATTATCACAAGTTACTTTACTCCTGGGGGCACCAGAGTTTAAGAGAACTGAACAGTTTATAAGGGGATTGGCACCTCAGATTCTAAGCCTGGTAACAACATCAAAACCTTCAACGATCACCGAGGCTATCAACATAAGCATAGCACTCACCGGAGAGGCAGTTAGACGAGGAGAATTTTCCACTACGGAGGAGAAAAAGGAGACTGCTATAGAGGCATCTGGGGATAACAAGAGAAAGCTTGCAAATTTCAAGATGGTTACTCGGGTAAGTAACAAGAAGAAGGCCAAGAAGGGAAAAGATTACAAGGGTATCCTACCTAAGTGCGACAATTGTTTACGTTATCATGTCGGGCGATGCAAATATGGAAATTGTGGTAACTGTGGCAAGGTGGGACATGTCAAGGAAACTTGTTGGGAAAATACTGAACATAGTAATGGGGGCCAAGACGGTAGTAAGAATCATGAAGGGGACAACGACAATGATAATTGTCGAGGTAGAATGAGTGACAAACAAAAACGTGCTCGAGGATGTTTAAACTGTGGAAGCAAAAAGCATTTCAGAAGATATTGCCCTAAAAACAATCAGGCGCAAGGATGAAAGCTCCCCACCGGAGCTAGGGATACACGCCAGGGATCCAAGCATGGATATCGGTACGTCCCATATTACTTAATATTATGCATCTGTATTGCTAAATACTGTTGCAAATTTTACGATTCGCACTTCTAGAGTTCGAGAGCATAATTGGTTTAAGTAGCGAGTAAGTAGATATTCCAGTACCCATTAGAACTAGCCTAGGGGGAAGCTAGTGGAAGCCAACGCAGTAACTAGAATCGGCACGATAGAACCCGGAGAGCGTAGGTTTACGCTAGATCTATTGCCAGTTGAGTTGGGAAGCTTCAACGTGGTAATTGGATGTATTAGTTGGCAAGCGATCGAGCGAAGGTTGATATCCGCACCTCGATGATGAATGAAGGAACGATCGTGACTCACGAAACAGGATACGCCACCACCGATCATGAATTACTTAAGGCACGAAAGTTGTTGTGGGAAGGATGTGTTGTTTCCTGGCTCATGTCGGGGACAAGGGAGCCGAAGAACTAAAATTTGAAGATACCCCCGTGATCGGAGAATACCCTGAAGTCTTCCTCGAAGACTTGCCGGAATCACTTCCTCAACGATTAGTCGAGTCTCGCATCGATTTAATCCCAGGCGCCACGCCTGTAGCCGATGCATCGCAGCGACTTACACTTACGGAGAGGCAAGGATTGACAGTGCAACCTCAGTGGTTGATAGAGAAGGAAGATAACAGACCAAAACTTTTGTTTTGGATAACCTCAGTTCTGCTCGCCAAAAGAAAGGGTGAATGACTTTCAAATAACCGGGAGTCGGACGAACTAGCCAACCAGAGTCGGTGGCTCTTGCTGAGGACTAACGAACTCCTTACATAACTGACTGTGAGGACCCAACTACCATTACACGACTGGTCAACAATCGAGCATCGTAGCAGTGAATTCAAGAAGAAAGTTTGCTGGTGAAAATTGTGGGACAATGATTAGTTCTTAGACGTACACAAAAACGGTGCTTCCTACACAATGTACAAATCGGATCCACACGGGACACGAAATCTGGAGGATTTAGAAAACATATATTTAGGACCTTTGGGAACCCAGGTCCAAACTCGTAAGGGTTTTTATTTTGGAACCATATCTGTCAACTCAATCAACCATCATTAACCTGGCGCATACGCCAGTTCCATTGACCAAACAGAGAGTACTTGGATTTCTTTTACTTCTGGCGAGTATATGTTTGCATCTCTACTCCCCTTAATGGTAGTTGCATCACAATAATTTTCTCGCTGAGAGCGAACACACATTTGCTTCGATATCTGGTCATTTCTTCACTTTATCAGATACTCGTTGTTCCTTTTGTTGGAAACTTACCTGACATATATGCATCATTTGCCACGCATGTGATTTCATTTTGAACAAACACTTCATTGGAATTTACATATTATTTTGCTAAACCTAATTACTGATTCCTGATTCGAGTAACCTACATTATTGTTATTGTTGGCTCTTTTGTTACCAAGCCAACACACTTTCTTGAAACCGCTTTCTTACAAGTTACATTCATGGTTTATTTTGCTACCATGCCGAGAATTCCTTGTTGATACATACATTGTCGGGATACGTTGAAACCAAGTTCAATTGTTTGAACTTATCCAGTTCACAGGTTTAACTTGAAACGCTATATGATGTATTGGGAGCATCATATTCAACTATTTTTGCAGAGATTCTTTCATTTCGAGTCGTAGTAGATTTGGTTGGTCTACGACTCCACTAAAACGTTTGATTTGCTTCGATACCTTGCGGTGATATTTTCACAAAATCGAAACTTGCGCTAATTTGGTTACTTACTTCGTACACGGACTCAATCCCCTATTTAGTTGTTAACAACCCATTTTGGATCTTCACGATCAAAGCGGTCTCAACACAATTGTGTGTTAAGGCAATGGTACATACATTCATTTCATAAGCACAATGTACCTCCTAACGATTCTTTCGTTGTCAATCAAATGCCTTGCGATACTTATTACTTTTCATCCTCGATTGGAAACAGTGGTTCTATGATGTTCCGTATTAAATTGGAAACTCTGTAACATGGTATAAATCAAATCTTCAGATTGCCTCAGTACACCTTCATTTGACTTCAAACGCGGTGAACTTGTTCAGTCACCACTATTATCGGGTAATGCCATTACGACACCTTGTGGTGTCATCATAAACTTGTAGCTTGTGCTAATCATGGTAACCGTTTTACAGGAGACCACACATACCTTTGTTTGATTTATCATTTAAACATTTCTGATGCAACTACGAATCAAGACAATGATACACCAGATTCACTTGTATTCCATTCGGTGTATCTTCACCATTCAAAAATGTCAACACACTAAACCTTACCAGACATTTATTCAGGAGTTGACAGATCATTTTACTATTACGTTGAGTTGTTGCTTTTGAGTTCATATAGCGGGTGCTATGGTTTGTGAAAACTCGGTTGCATATTGCAACCAAGCGATTAAAAATCTTATTAGTCAAAACTCCACTTTTGTGGAACCCCTACTAGCTGGTTTACACTAGATTATACGTCAAGTACGTCTTGTACCTTGACAACTAATGCTAAAAGCACACACCTTCTAACCCTAGGATTTGGGTTTATATATATTCTTGGACTCACCAAATGTGAGCAATGTTTGTTTCGATTTGATGATTACCTACTTCGATATTATTCATATACGCGTGACAAAACCATAAGGGGGTTAAGGTAGTACATATTTCGAGGACGAAATTTTTCTAACGGGGGGAGAATGTGACAACCCTTACCAAACCGGGTATCCGTACGAATTAGTTAATATTTAATTGATGCTTAATTACTGTGCTTGCTTACAATTGTGGATATACTGCTACTTGAATTCTGATACATACACATACATGCATCATACTTTATTTACTGTCACTCCATTATTTACACAGAACTATAGTGACAAACTTGATGCACAAAAGCACAGTAGCACAATGAACGGATAACCCAGTAAACGTGCTGACATAGCCAGCACCAGACAGACACTGTCTCTAAGGCCAGTATGAACCGGGAATAGTTTACTACACTAGTAGGAAGTGTAGGGAAGAGAGGATTGTAGAACTGCGTCACTAGGTATTAGTTATAGTGACCGGATGTGCCTAAAACATGTTCTAAACACAAAATTCTGAACTTTAATACAAAATTCAGCATTTAAGCTAACTAGTAAAGTGCAAAAACATGGGAAAATAATACTAGACACTTTCCAAAGTGTCGGGAATTCATTGTGTCACTAAAAATGATATCAAAGACACTTTAAATGCTTATTAAGCACTTTAATGGATCGGTATCCAACCGAACAACCGGACCTTACCCGGAACATAAAAATATTGTCAATGACACTATTTTTCCTTTTCTGAGCCAGTTAGGGTCCCCGAATACACCAACACCCGGTACAATACATAACACACTAGTAACTAAATAAATCACCCAATTAAATTAACTAGTTGCTAACTAAATGGTTCAAACCCAACCCCATACCCCACTTTTTGATCGAACTGGTTGCATGGGGACACCACCCCCATGATCCTTCTCATTATTATATTAGATATGGTTGGTGGATCATGAGATATTTTAACCATTGTGTAAACGAGAGTTAGAGGACTTTTATTTAAACTCATGGCCTATCATTCTCACATCAAACTCACCAACTTCCAACAACACTCTCTTTTTCTCTCCTTTGCTTGTTCAGCCGAGAACACAACCACAACCACCATCATCTTCATTCAAGCTTCTTCCATTCAAACCACATACATCCAAAGGTGTTAAAGATCAAACAACGAAGCTTGGTGTGTTCGGAAATTCAAGGACCGCTCTTGTTTTCTTTTATCCACCACTTTTACGCCTTTGATCTTCCCTAGCCTTGTGCTAGTTGTAAGTGCTTCTAAACACTCTCTTGTTCTTATTTAAAGTGGTTAATAAGATGTTTAACGGATAAAAATCGAGAACACTAAAGATCAAAACTAAAAGACTTGAAAGTATGATGAACTAGTTGGTTAAAAAGAAACTAGTGGTATAAATCATGATAAATCTGAAATAAACAAACCATAATCTGCTGTAACAGACTCATGATCTGATTTTAATCCTATTAGAAAGGTTGGCGGACGTATGGGGGCGTTTTAGTAACCTTTAAACTAAAAACAGCTTGCTGATTGCCTTTTTCAGCCGACTTTACCGGGCTGTAACAGGACCTTAACTAAACGAAAAATGTGTTTTCTGAGGTCTAGATATATGTACAATGAAATACGGTTCTAATGGCACTGGAATCATAATTTTTGGACTTCGTTTACTATTTTTAAAGTGTCGTTTTCTAACAGCAACTAAAGCTGAATTATTACAGCAGAAAAAGAGTGTTATATTTTCAGTTATAACTTAAATTCTGCGTAGTGTTAGATCATGAAATTTTTACTGTAGCTGACCACCGATGTATTTGTAATTATCCCACCGGAATTTCATAAATCGGACTTACGAGGAATTTTAAATAAATTATTCCGCGGACTATGGTCAGAAAAAGATAAATCTGATTTCGGTCCGGAAAATGTTTTTCTATAAAATATTAGTGATGATTTGGACCCCGATATTTTTACACAATAATTTTTGGAACGTACAAGACACTCTGTAAAAGTTTCGGAATTTTTGGAATAAGATAATTATTTTAATAAATTACCCGAAAACAGCCCAGTTTTGTGTTTTGAAATTGAAACGATATAAGTAGTGTTCTGCATGTCTGAATGTCGGGTTGGTTAATTGAGAACTGATTGAATGATTTTACAAAAGAAAATGATACGCTAGTAAGCGTGGACGCCTCCGTTTACAGAGGAATGTTTTTGGTGACAAGTGTTATAAATATATTTTTAACTTGTTTTCCAAAATATAAATTTCGCCATGATTCTTATTACAAAATAACCAAGTTTCGGAGGTAGATTTTCGTAAATGAAAACTTGTTAAATATATATTGAAAATATATATTCATTACTAAAACTCTTGTGTGATTAATTGTTTATTTGAGAAATAGTTATATTATTTTTAGGGTAAAAATAATATTACTGATATCGCCATGAAAATACGACTCCAAAATAATACCAACGCCCTCACAAATACATATCTAAGTTACAGCGGTATTATTGTTACTACACGAACATTAAAACGTAACTTATGAATTTTCTGAAAATACCCTTAAGTGTGTATTTTGACAAAGTATTACTTTGGGAATTGTATGATATAAAACATAATATTTTTGGGGAAAATATGTATATTTTGGAAATAGAATATTTTAGACATGTATATTTTATTAAGTGAGACATAAAAATATATTTTGGAATCACAAAGACGCTCATGTATTAAAACCCTCATCCTTGGGAAGGAATATAACTATAAGATAATTACGAAGTGTAAACACGAAATAGTTGCCTAACTGTTTCCCAAAAACTTAGACCTTAAGCCAAGGCACAGCCGTCCGTCTAATAGAAGTTAGTACGTGTAGGTCGTCACGCAGTAGGTTACTTTGGGACGGACTATTTCGAGACGCACTTCAGTGAGTTCATGTCCCCCTTTTCTCTTAACTGTTTTCAGTTTTAAACTGCGGGGGTGAAATACATGTTACGATTATTACGAACTTTACTTACATGGTATGGTTAGCTTAAGGAGGGTTACTACTTAGATCATGTGAGTGGGTAGGCGGGAACTGGAGGCCATTAATCCTCATTGTAGGACCGAGGGTCGTAAGCGGTAGATCTATCTAGGTGTAGCGAGCCCAACCCCTGAGCCCGCCTAGTGGACCAGGTGGTGACTTTGAGCCCGACGCATAAATTTGCTTGGTTTGAGTCTTCCTACAGCACTTCACACATATCATTGGCTTTGCAACCCAATGGTGATCTCTTTTTCCTTAATTGCTACATACCAGGAACTTTTATACATACTTACAACATTTTCAAATGTTTGTACATACTCACTTACACATAAACTCGCTCAACTTTATGTTGACTTTTCAAACTACATGTATTTCAGGAAACTAACGGATCTGGCACGGTATGCACGTATTTTCAAGCTGCGTTTGAATAAAGAAGTCATCCAGGGTTTAGAAGGTGTAACCTCTTCCTGGACGGGTTACATATCTCTAAACCTAGTATTGTTTAAATTCTTTTGCTAAGTCTTTAGAAACTCAATTAAATCAAGTTAAGGTTTGTAACTTATTTTGTGATTATTGAAAATGGGATTTTTCTAACTTTATTAATGGATGAATATCTCGTGTTTTTTATCATATAGTATGGTTATGATTGTTGCTATGGTATTAAGAAGTCACACCAAATGAACCCACGCTTCCGCTAAGCCAGGGTGTGACAACAAAAATTGCTTTATGCATTAATGATAGCATTGCGTCAGAAATACTAGTAAACTCACCGGTAAGACACACTGTGTCAACAATTCTGCAGAAAGTAGTCAGAAAATAGAATTGCAGCCTAGGTGTAGGTCCAACTTCAAGAATACATTAAAACCCAAGAGTGTATACAAGGGTTAACATATACACTTTCCGGAAGCTAGAATATGCACTAAAAGCACCCGAAACGCACTTTAAATGCAGAATTCTGCACAAATCAGCTATAATCAGCTTTTTAACACATAAATATTATGCAGAATTCATGTTTTATTATCCAGAATACCCTCCTAAGTGTTGGGAATTAAAAGGGTTACGAAAGGGTACTTAAAGGACACTAAACGGTGCAATTTAGCACTTTAACGAACCGGTATTTAACCGAACAACCGGACATTACCCGGAACATCAAAATATTACTAGAAGCATTATTTTAATATTTCTGAACTAGTTATGGTCCCCGAACACCATAACACCTCTTATAACATAATAACACATCAAGTCCCTAAAAAATTACACTTGAAAGATAACTTGTTTATAAAATTAAAGTTTGAAATTACACATTACCCCCCCCCCCCTTATATTGTTCACAGTCACATGGGGGTGGCCCCACCAAGATTTTTCCCAATCTTCCATTATCTTGCTTAGATTTGGAAGGATATAATTAGATATGGTGAGATCTATAGAGATATGATATGATCTTGTGAAAGATTATAAGTATCACCATTTTCATTTCACCACTCAACACCACACCTCCCTCCTCCCTTCTCCCCCACCTACGGTCGTGAGCCACCCCCACAACCACCAATATCATTCCATTCCATTCATCCATTCCAAGCTTAACATAAGGTGCAAGAAGGTGTTTAAGAAGGTTTAGAGCTTGTAGATCTTGAAGAACCTTCTCCATTTGCTTTTATCCAACCCATTTTTCATCTTCATCTTCAAGTGTTCTTCCCTAGTCCTTGTGCTAGTAGTAAGCTCCTTGTAACTTGTTATTTCATATTTTGATGAATAAAAGACGATGAATAAAAGATTGAACAACAGAGCTTTAGTCTGCCATCAGGCTTTTACTAGATCAGCAATTTGAAGGTCAGCAGTTTGTACGATCAGTAGATAGGAGGTCAGCAGATGTTGAAACCACTTTCAAGGGGAGAGACGTGTATACAAAACATCTGCTTATTCTGGATCCACTGCTCTGATCCAGTTTTGGCTTCAATTATCTATTCCTTTGGTAGGGTTCAATCCCAGCAATCTCCCTCAGGAACAGATAATGCTAAAACCCTTCATTATTGTGGAACTTTATTCCCTCATCAACAGCTCCCTTATCTGACCTTTAAGTTGTAACTCAAAGTCTAGGGCATCTGTGTCATCTTCATCCCTACCAAGTGGAAGATCAAGGAGATCCTGCATATCTTCAAGACTTAGTCCAAGTGCTTGTTCCCTTGATATTTTCTTCACTTCTCCACTAGACCTGATCATAGTCAGTACATGGGTCTGTTTGTCAGTTACCCACTTTAGTACTTTTGAGCCCGATGGGTTTCTTGGGGGATTTTTATTGGATGAGGAATTTGGAGAAGCCGGCCTATTGATAACTGTCTGAGCAGTACTTGCAGGTTGATTCAGGCCAAGAGTATCAGCTATCATCTGCTTAATGCCTTCCTTTACAAACTCATCTCCTGACTTTAGTTTTGCCACTGTTTCAGTAACCAGTTGTTTTTGTGGCCTTCTTTTAAAGATGGCTGCACCAGCTGGAGCAGTGGCTCTCCTGATTTGCAGCTTTGTTTGTCTTTCTGAAACCTCTGCTTCAGGATAGTCAGTCTTTTATGGAGCAGTAGGATCTGTCTTTCTTAACTTCTCCAAACTTTTATAGGTAGCCCTTTTGTCTTCTTTCCATCTCATCACTTGATTCAAAGACCCATAATCAACAGCAGCTAATTCCTCTTTCATTCTCCTCAGCTCTACCTTTTTATCAGGTACATTCTTTTTGAATTTTGCCCAATTTGGAGGAGTATGTTTGACCTTATTCTTTATCATTTCTTGAATCCTGGCTGCTTCTTGTTCAAGCTCAGGAATGGTCCACTCCTTGTACATATACTTTTCTCCCTTGTACTTCTTGGTTGTCATGATGCTTTCAATGTAGTCTTTTCTCAAAGTTTCATCTGCTCTCTCTGAGATCTGTTGACATACATTTTTTTTGCGAATTGCTCTAAGGATCTGACTTGTGTGAGCAAGAATTGGTAATTCTGCTGAATTTCTCTATTAGATTTTCCTTGTGCATTTCTTTTTGAGATATCCTCTGCTTGTTTAGCTTTGACTTTCAAATATTCTTCAATATTGTTTGGCTTTGGATATCCTTTAACTGATGGCAACTTCCTTTTAGCAGGGTCATCCTCATAGTAGAAGTATTTGATCTCTTCTCTAACTGCTTCAACTTCTAGAGGAAATTGGACACCTGCAGGAGTAATGACAGGGATTGTTTGTTGTACTAGAGCTGATGAGATAGGAACAGGCTTTGGTATTGTAACAAGTGATAGAGATTTTGAAGATGTTGGTGGTGGTGATGGTGAATCATCACCTGGTATGAAAATCCTTCTCCTTTTTATTTTAGGAGAGGCAGATGATGTTTTGGGTGGATCAGTGGTGGTGATTTGGATGGCAGTGGTTTGTGATTGACTAACAGTTGTTGAAACAACTGGTGTTTCAACCACTGTTGTCATTACAACAGATGTTGTAACATCTGCTGTCTTCTGCTTTTTGGCAGGAGGCGATGGTGGTGGTGTTGTTTTTGGTGGAGATGATGGTGGTGGTAAGACAGTGGTTGTGGTGTGTGTTGAAGTGATAACAGATGTTGAAACCTCTAAAGTACCAACAGTAGTTGATACAGCAGGAGTTACAACAGCTGTTTGGATGAAGGTTTGATGTTGGGGGCTTTTGGATGGTGGTTTGGGAGTATGCTTTGTGAGTCTGGATGGTGTGGACTTGGGTTTACTCACTTTTCTAGTGAGATTTCTTTTTAGCTCAGGATTTCAAACATCCTTTAGCCCAGAACAACCCTACGCATTCAGCTCCATATAAGCTTTCTTCTCCTTATTCCACCTTGACACATCGTTTGCCGCTCTGTCCCTTTTTACACTTGCTTTAGCTTCATCAAGTGCATTTTGGGTAACATCAACCTTTTTGCTACCATCTGGCAAAGGTATCTGCTTGTTCATATTTTCCGTTTCTGGTTCTATGTAGAGACCATCATCTACTCCATTTTTCTTCCATTCTTTAATTTTCTCCCCCTTTTTGGCATTATCTGGAGGTAATTGATCAATGAAGAGAACAGTTGGAGGAGCAGTGCCAGTGGTTTTCAATATGTGGGCCTTGAGTGCCTTGATGTCTGCTTGTGTGTTCTTGAACCTAGACTCGATTATGTTTCTCAGCTTTTGGACATGTATTTCATGTTGCTGATCAGCCAGTTGTTTTTGTTGTTGGAGAAAAGGTTGAAATAGATTCCAGAGCTCATTTGCAGCAGGTGCTTGTGGTGGAGTAGGTGCTTGAGGTGGAACAATAGTGGATTGCATCTTTTGTACTTTCAACAACTGTTGTAGCATGTCTTTGATATCTGCAACAGCTGTATCTAGTTTGTCAACTCGTTCCGTCAAATCCAAATATTTTAAACCATCACCCAATTTAATGGGATCATCTGATTTCCCACTAGCAGTGGTTTTATCAGTGGTTGAGGTAGGGAGTGTACTCCAAACATTAACCACTGATGCCCCTTTTTCTTGGTACTGGGGTCTTCTTCCTTCAACACTTGACAATCTTTTGATGTTGCCAGTGGTCAAAACAAATCCACTGGTAGATGTCAGAGGTGCTATGGAAGGAATTGCCTCCAAGGAAGTCTTATTGATGTAACCACTGTCCAAATGTAAACCAGTGGGTTCAACACTTGTAGTGGCTGCTTCACTTGGATTACCACCAACAGTTACTTGTAACTCAAGGGGTGTAACCTCCTCAGGTTGAGTTGGTGGGTTAGCAAAGATTGATACATTAGACCCAGTCATTTGTTGAGGCATGTTTTCATTGATGGGTGATTGAGAAGGACTGGTTTGTGCCTGGTTCAAATCAATTGCTTCGAACAAAAGTCTTGTTGGTGGAGGAATTATGAATGTGAGGTTTGGGGTTAGATGAGAATTTGCCCCGGGCATTGGGCTGTGGATGATGTAAACGAGTGATTCCAGAGCATCATATTGTGGTGTCCCTATGTGTACAACCTGTTCTTTTTTAGAAGAAGCATGAGGAGTTTCGGTTATGGGTTGAGATATTTGTACCAACTGCTGTGAGGAAGTAGCAGCAGTGGTTTCTTGTTACTTTTGTTTTGTCACAGGCAGTTGCTCTGGTATCTCATCCTCCAGAGTTGCCTTTTTTATGGGTTTAGGGGGTTTTGAGTTTTTTTTTTTTTTTTTTTTGGCTTTTTGGTGATTAAAGGTGTGGGTTTCAAAGCAGTTGTTTTGCTACTTTGATCACCTTGAGCAGTGAGCTCAGCAGCAGATACCTGAGGAGCAGTGGTAACTGCTAAATTCTGCTCAGGCACCTCTGCTTGTGTTTTGCAAGGTGTTGACATTCTTGTATAAGTTTCAGCAGTTAAGCTGTGCATTTGAAGAGATTCACCTTATTTTATTGCAGAAGGATCATTCTTACGAAGTTTCTTTTCAAAATAATAACTTAGAAATCTTGGAAACAGTAAGAATGCCTTTATTTCAACATTTTTAACCAAATCATTAAAAATTTCCCAAGAATAATTAAAATTTTCTCCTTGAAGAATAGCATATCCCAGATTTTGAATTTTTAATGGTATTTCATTAAAAGCAGTGGTTTTGTTTGAAACACACATTAGGATGGTATGAAATAAAAATCTTGTTGCAGAAGGGAAGTAACCTTTTTGTAAGGTGTCCTTTTTTACTTCTGCATTATACCCTCTTTCCAGAAAATCATTTTTTAACTCATTTTTGGGAAAAGAAATTGTACCTTCCTGGTCATCGAGTTGAAAGACCTCTGAAATTGATTGTGGTGTAATCTTGACCGCTTTACCCTTTAGAGAAGAGTTAATGGCTATGACAGTTTCACCTTGTTTGTCAAGGGTTACATTCTTCTAGAACTCTCTATGGGTTGCCAAGTAAATTGGTGCATCTGCTGTTAACAAAGTTTTGTACTTTGATGCAGACATGATATCAATGATGAAGTCGAAGATATTTGTGGTGTCGGGTTTTGTGAGAAGACCCAGAAGATTGTGAGATGGTTTGTGTGGAATTTCAGTGGGTTTTGCCATTTGAAAGGCTTGTTTTGATGATGATGATTTGGAAGTGGGTTTTGCAGATGACTTCGATTTTGTTATTTTGGAGATGATGATCAAAGAAAGTTGTGAAGGAATTTGAAGAAAAACTGCTTTGAGAAGAGAATTTTTAAGAATTCAATTCGACAGTAAAACCCTGTTTTGGGTTTTGAATGGGGGTTTTATAAGGAAAAAGTGAATGCTGACGTGGCAGCGGTTACAAAAGGTCTGACCACTATGTACTGCCCACATGCCAACCCCTGATGAAATGAAGGACAATACTTTTATGAAAGTTACTGATGAAGGCAGTGGTTATAACGGTAACAAATGGAAGCAGTGGATGATTTTCACTATCAGTGGATTGCATATCAGTGGATAAGACACAGCTTTTGAACAACAGTGTTTATCAAGGAAATGAGAAAATTGGGGATGGCTTTCAGTAGTGGATAGACTTTGAAGTAGAGCAGACTTTTGAACAAGCAGTGGTTATGGCAGACTTTTAAGGATTTTAATGAAAATTTCATTTTTAGCTATTTTTAAGGATGGATTTTTTATTTTCTGAAAACATTTTAATGCTTTTATTCATAGAAAAACAAGATGATGCTTGTTATTCCATGTTTAGCATCCCAATCCTAGAGACCAAACTTTCAAAGGTGGTTGTATCTAATGCTTTTGTGAGCACATCTTCTAGCTGGTCTTTAGTTGGAACATGATGCAGAGAAATCAAACCTTTTTCATAGCAATCTCTTACAAAGTGATGTCTGATGTCGATGTGCTTGGTGGTTGAATGGGAAACTGGATTTTTGATGATATTTTCTGTTGCCTGGCTATCCAGCATGAGTGGTGTCTTTAAGGCAGTGATACCAAAATCCAGCAATTGATTTTGAAGCCACATGAGTTGGGTTGTACAGCTTGTAGCAGCAATGTATTCAGCTTCAGCAGTAGATGTTGAAACTGCTGCTTGTTTTTTGCTTTGCCAAGAGACTAAGCAATCACCTAGAAACTGGCACCCTCCTGAAGTGGACTTCCTTGTGGTGTGACATTTAGCAAAGTCACTGTCTGAGAAACCTGAAAGCTTGATATTCCCATTAGCTGGATACCAGATACCAAGTGTGGGAGCACCTTTTATGTATCTGAAGATCCTTTTTACAGCAATGAGGTTTGAATTTATGGGAGCTGATTGACTTCTTGCACAGACACATGTTGCAAACATAATGTCTGGTCTAGATGCAGTTAGGTACAGTAAAGACCCAATCATGCTTCTATAAAGTGTTTGGTCAATCAGTTCATCCTTTTCATCAGACATGACAAGCTTATTTATTGCCATGGGTGTGCTGCATGGTTTACAATCATTCATATCAAATTTATTCAAAAGTTCTTTAGCATATTTGTTTTGATAAATGAAAGTTCCATTTTGCATTTGTTGTACTTGGAGACCAAGAAAGCATTACAGCTCACCCATTGCACTCATTTCAAACTCAGCTGTCATGAGTTCCCTAAACTCTCCACACATTTTATTACATGTGCTTCCAAATATAATGTCATCCACATAAATTTAGACAATCATTAAATCCTTTCCTCTCCATTTTAGAAACAGTGTTTTATCAATGGTACCTCTTTTGAAACCATTTGAGAGTAGAAAGGTGGAAAGAGTTTCATACCAGGCCCTAGGTGCTTGTTTCTGTCCATACAAGGCCTTGTTTAGCCTGTAGACATGATCTGGATAAAATGGATCCTCAAAACCTGGAGGTTGACAGACATACACCTCTTCTTGAATTGTACCATAGAGGAAAGCACTTTCGATATCCATTTGGAACACCTTCATGTTGTGGTTGACAGCAAAGGCCAGGAATAGTCTTATAGCTTCCAATCTTGCTACAGGGGCAAATGTTTCATCATAATCAATCCCCTCTTCCTGTCTGTAACCTTGATCCACAAGCCTAGCTTTATTCTTGACAACAATGCCCCTTTCATCAGTTTTGTTTTTGAAGACCCACTTTGTGCCGATGGGGCTGACATCTTTTGGCAGTGGTACAAGCTCCCATACTTGTTGTCTTTTAAACTGTTGGAGCTCTTCTTGCATAGCTTCTACCCAGTTGTTGTCTTTCAGTGCCTCTTGGTACTTGACTAGCTGATGGAGTGATAGAAAACCAGCAAAAAGACAAATGTTTTGGGTTTGGATTCTTGTGAGCACCCCTTCATTGGTGTTGCCAATGATTTGATCAGGTGGATGAGATCTTCAGAAGATTAAATCTCCTTGGTATGGTATGATGGCATTTGTTGGTGAAGGCTGCAAATGTGTATCATCTGAGCTAACCACTGCTGGTGACTTTGATGATCCAGCAGTGGCTTCAAAAGGTGGTGGAATCGGAGGTAATAGTGAGGACACATACTGACTTTTATCCACTGTTTGGAGACTTTTGCCAGCAGTGTTTGATGATGTGGAAGTAGTGGATGATGGGCTACTTTGGTCAATAACTGTTGAGGTAGCAGTGGTTGAGCTTTGACAGCTGTTTTGAACAACTGATGCCTTTCCCATTGTGGCAGACTTTTGAGGGATGATGATTTCATACCCATAGTCTGGTGATGAATCCTCTGATGGACCTGCACTGTTAGTCCTGACAGCAGTATTTTCAAAAGTAAATATATCAAGATCAAACAAATTTGCAGGATTTGCTGGGATTTTCATTGATGAAAGTTCATTGAACTTTACATTTAAGGTCTCCTCCACTGCTTTGGTCTGTGTATTAAACACTTTGTAGGCCTTGGCAGTGGTTAAGTATCCCAGATGATAACCACAATCTACTTTGGCTGCAAATTTTGAGATGGAATCTTTCAAGTTCAAAATAAAGCAGGGGCAGCCAAATATCTTGAAGTATGAGATCAGTGGTTTGATTTTATACAGAATTTCATAGGCAGTCTTTTTGTGCCTGGGGTTTATTAAAACTCTGTTTTGGACATAGCAAGCAGTGTTTACTGCCTCTGCCCAAAAAGTTAATGATAAACTTGAATCAGCAAGCATGGTTCTGGCAGCCTCAATCAAAATTCTGTTCTTTCTTTCCACTACCCATTTTGCTCTGGTGTTCTAGGGATGTTGTACTGCCTTACAATCCCTTTCTTCACACAGAAGGCATCCAACTCCTTATTTTTGAATTCTGTGTCATTGTCACTCCTGAAGACTTTTACTGGAAGGTCAAATTGCTTTTCAACCTGTGTCACAAACTCTTGCAAAATGCCTGCAGTCTCATCTTTTGAGTGTAAAAAGAAAGTCCATGTAAACCTAGAGAAGTCATCAATAATAACCAAACAATATCTCTTTTTCTTGAGACTCGTGACTTGAACTGGGCCAAACAGATCCATGTGCAGCATTTGCAAACACTGGGTTGTTTTGGACTCATCAATGGACTTAAAGGAGCTTTTATGTTGTTTTCCTTTTAAACAGGAAACACAATGCTCAGGACATGAAAACAGTTTTTGTGGCAAGCCTCTTACAAGGCCATTTTTTGAAATTTCTGTGATTGTCTTGAGATTTGTGTGCCCTAGTCTCCTGTGCCAAAGTTCTGTCTCTTTGTTAGAGGCAGCTGAGAATAGACAGGCATCAGCTCTGGGACACTCTTTTGACATATCAACAACATAAACATTGCCACTTCTTTGAGCAACAAGTTTTGTTTTTTCAGTTTTTATTATTGCTTCAATCTTTTTAACCATTTCTGGTACAACAATCCTACAACACTCCTTTATGAAGAATGACCCATACCCCTTATCACTCATTTGTGAAACACTCAGGAGGTTGAATTTCAGATTGTCTATCAGATTGACATTTTCAAATTTTACATTTACAGACTGCACTGTACCAGACCCCAGAACTTTCCCTTTACTATTATTTCCAAAGGATATATCACCCCCTCCATGTATTTTGAAATCTTTGAGTAGGGCTTTACATCCTGTCATGTGCCTGGAGCCTCCACTATCTACATACCAAAGGCTATCTAAGCATGCAGAAGCTCCCTGCACATGAAGTAAAAGGATTAGTTCATTAGGGTTTCCAAAGCCAATAAGGCTTTGGATGGGGTCTCAACAGTGTCTGGGATGGATGCAGATTGATGGACAGTGATTAGGTCAGGGGTTTGGACAGTTTTAGGACTGTTTCTTTCTAACCACTGTTGTGGGTTTTGCCCAATCACCTGTTGATACCCAAAAGGATGCCTATTCACTCTGGGTTTAGAGGGCCTTTTGTAGGTCTCATAAACGTGTGGAATCCTTTGGTAGGATGATTGTTCCTTGCCTTTTCTGAACTGGTTGGCAGGGGGTGCATCAGTAACCTGAACATCTCTTTTGACAGATGTTTGGTTCAGTTGTTTTGTGACAGCTGTTTGAACTGGCACAAACAGTGGTTGGTTCTTGGTGAATTTTACAGATGATGTTGATGGACTCAAGGATGTTTTAGCAGTGTATTCATTCTTTTTCACATCAAAGTTTTTGAGATACACACATGATTGAGTTTTGTGGTTTATTTTACCACAGATGGTGCAGCTTTCAGCAGGAACAATGACACTTGTTTTGTTTAGATCATATGCTTTTAGATGAAAACAATCTGTTGTTAGATAGTTTCTCTTTTCACAAAATTCACAAAACAAGTTATTGATCTTTTCTCTCTTCTTTCTCTTTTCAGACTCCTTAGCAACAGAGTTTTTAACCTCTGCTGGGATGTCCTTGAGAGGAATGACTTTTGCTTTTGGAGCTTTAACACCATCAGTGGTTGTGAAATCCATGGGTTTAAAATTTTCAAGAATGTCACACTCATCAGACCATGTGGGTTTAAATTGGTATTTCTCAATTTCCTCAAAAGTAGAGGATCCCACTGGTCTCTCAAGTGTGATTTTGTTACCAAGTTTATCAGTGATTTTCACTTCTTGGCCATTCTTGTTTGTTGGTTTAATTTCAGATGAACCAGCTTGTTTACTAGCAGTGTTTACTAGATCATCATATTTTCTATATCCTACACCAAACTTGACATTGCTTTCAAGCTGTTCCTCAAGCATAACCTCATACCCTTTACAAGATTCCACCCATCTCTCACATGTGATTTGGGTGGACTCTAACTCCTTTTTGCAAACTTGGTATTTTTCTACCATAGTTTGGAGGTGAGTTTTGGTTATGCTTTGCTCTTCTTTGAGACTGCTGATCTCTTTATCTTTTTCAGCCAATTTGTTTCTAAGCTCTTTCAATGACTTTTCAAATTTGACTTCATCAGTTAAGATTTTATCCCTAAGGTTTTCATTTACCTCTTTGATGTTAGCAAATGCAATAATGCACTTGTCTGAACACAGTTTTTCAAGAACTTGAGGTGATACCTTGGCAGCAGCCATCATGGCACAATCACATTGATGATTTTCTTCATCATCAGCTCTTACTTCTTTCTCACCTGCTTTCTTTTCCTCCTCTTCTTCCTTGTCTTCTTTGGACCAGGGGTCTGTCAGTGGTTCAATCAGGGTTTCTGAATTTTCTCTCAGCAGCAGTTCACCAGCAACTGCAGTAACCATTGCTTCAGTCACCTCATCCACTATTTCAACACTTAGCTGTTCACCTTCAGTTTCTATCCCCTCTTGTATTGACTCTAATGCCATCAAACAAAATTCATCATTAGAAGGTTCATTAAAAGCATAGAGTGCAAAATTTTCATCACCAAGCTCATCAGGCATGCTGCTCCAGTCAACAAAGCCTTGAGTGAAGAAGCTTTGCTGATCTGGTTGTACCACTGCTGGAGCAGCTGTTTGAGGTGCAACAGTTTGCACCTGTGCCTGGGGGACAGGGGTTTGAACATACTGAATTTGTGGAACAGTGGTTTGGATATAATGCACAGGCACAGGGGTTACAGCATAGTGAGCAGTGTTAACATGGGCTGTAGGGGTATATTGGGTATAGTGAACAGTGCTTTGATTTTGTGGTCTAGGGTTTGAGCTGGGATGAGTGATTATAGGACCAGTAGTTTGACTCCTCCATTCCCTAGCAAAATGACCTAGACTATTGCACTTGTAACACTTGATTTTTTATTTATCCAACCCCACCCTTAAATTCCCATGTAATCCTGGGAATTTTCTCCCTGTTCTTTTATAGAATTTGCTTTTTCTTACACTAAGCAAAGCCAATTGATGCAAAATGTCCATCTCTTCTAAGTCATTGGGATCAAAGTGTTGCAAATCATTGAGTTCAAAGCACAAATTATCTGACATCTGGTTTTCACAATTTGCAGTAAAAGCATAATTTCCAGAGTGAGAATCAGGGTTGTTAAAATTTCCACCAGCAGTTATATCAATGAAGTGATCATAACCCTGATCCTTACCACTACTACCAGATTCTTCCTGACCAAAAAGAGCTGTGCTACCGAATGAATAATCATCAGCAACTTTGCTTGACTCTTACAACTTCTTTTTCTGGTTCAACTCCCTTTCATAGGTCAGGAGTCTACCATGAAGTTGGGTCAGGGTCAGATCTTTGAACTCAGCAGAGTTTCTAGTGACAAAAGCTATGGTGTCCCATTTTTCTGGTAGTGACCTAAGGAACCTGCTATTTTGAGTTGAATTTGGAAATGTCACTTTAACAAGCCTTGGTTCACTAATGAGACAACTGAATCACTCAAATTGCTGAGTCAGTGATTCACCCTTGATGTGACAAAATGTTTCATACTGCTGATTCAGAATTTCCCTATTGTTTTCAATGACTTCTTCTATTCCCCCAAACTGTTCCTTCAGTGCATCCCATAGCTCTTTGGCACTGTTACATTGTAACAGTCCAGCATAGATCTCATTGGGTAATGCGGATGCTATGATGCTAAACGCTTTGGCATCGAGTTCGAACTTTTGAAAATCAGTTTCAGTATAGTTTTCCGTTGGTTTAGGAACGAACTTCTTTGCATCCTCAACATTTGGCACCATAGGAACATGGGGACCAAAAACAACAGACCTCCAACATCCAGTATTCTGTTGAGCAAGGATGTGACCCATCCTTCTCTCCCAGATGTTGTATTCATTACGTTTAAGCATGGGTGGTTTAAAAAGCGAGTCATTGTTATTCTTATCATCTTGTGATTGTGACGTCATCCTGGTTGTTTTACAGGCACTGATCAATCCACTTTGATGGTGATTAAACCTTGCTCTGTTTTGCAACACAAACGAACAAACTATCAGTATCAACAATTATGAGCTGAACTATTTATGTCAAAATGATTGTTAAATCAAATTTGACTGTCCAAGCTCTGATACCAATTGTTAGGATCTGAGTTTGGTTTTGATTGTGTTTTTGTTTGAATTAAGATGAAGATGGATGAGTTGTGCAGCGGAATTAAGATGGAAACAAACTTTGCACACAATCAAACAAGAGAATTGCTTTAATCAAACATTTTCCACAAAGAACCGAAAGATTGAATTTATTTCAATAACGATTACAATGCTATGTCTGAATACAAACTCCCCCTCAGCCTGAGCTCACAGCGTTTGTTCGTGCCAGAAAACGATTTTGCAAAGAGCTAATAGAACAGTACAGAGCACTGTTCTATTTATAGGCACGAGCAAACCACTGAGGCATCTAAGCTGACGTCACCATGAAAGTGACATCTAACCTCCTAACAAACTCTAACCTCTGATCTATACAACCTCTGCTATGCTAAATAACTGCTATTACATTTCATTACATAAAGACATCTAGACTACTGCTGCATCCTTCCACTGATGTGAACCTAGCAGTACTTGTCCGGATCAGCAGAGCTTGACTCAAGGCAGTAGATTGAACAGCAGAGCTTTAGTCTTCCATCAGGCTTTTACTAGATCAGCAGTTTGAAGGTCAGCAGTTTGTACGATCAGTAGATAGGTGGTCAGCAGATGTTGAAACCAATTTCAAGGGGAGAGGCTGGTATACAAAACATCTGCTTATTCTGGATTCACTACTCTGATCCAGTTTTGACTTTAATTATCTGTTCCTTTGGTAGGGTTCAATCCCAACAGATATAAACAAAATACAAATCTTATAAATAGATGATTACAAAAATGATTTTCTCAAGAAACAAAGTTTATTTACAAGACTTACAAAGTCATGGTTTCTAAGTAAACTAATAATATTTTTAGTGTTTAAACAAGACTAGAAACATGTATGTAACAAGAAAAATACAAGAGAAGTATTTTTAGAAAAATCATCTTACAAGTTGTAAATGACTAGATCTTTTAATAAAGTAATTTACAAACAAATAACCATGTTTTTAAGGGTAACTAAACCTACTAAATAACATGGTAAGTTACTACACGTTTTTACAAAAACTTCAAGTTCATGATATAGTGTAATATACTTGATTTTGACACTTGGTAAATGTTAAATGAATTGATGATTGTTGTGACGATTTTAAAAGAAAATAAACAGATGTTTTGAAAACATGGGAAACCTCCATTTTTAGGGGAAACTATGTCTAAATTTCTATAGAATTTGACACTTAGAAAAAAAAATATAAGTTTTGGTGAAACTTATTCCCTAAAAATATTTACCAAAGTTTCCCTAATTTTTATGTAAACTCCAAGTTAAGAAATGATGATTTCTTCAAGATTGTTGATGCAACAAAGTTGATGTTTGTTTGACTTTACACTTTGAGGTCTTGTGATATGGTATGACCCAACGTTGTTGTTTCGATGTTTCTTACGGTTGACCAAGAACGACGATCGGGTCACGTTTGAGACATCCCAAGTTGATGTTTGTTTGACTTCCTTAATGGTTACTACCGTTTGTTCTTGGAAGGACCGAATTTTCTGGATTTCTGAGTCCATTGTTTTCTTCAAGCTTGTTTGGAGGCACCCTGATGCTATGTTAAACAAGCTTAAGCCATTTGAGTCTGAACTAGATTGTTTAAAAGCCATTAGGAAGTGTCCTTCAAGGCTTCGTCCCTTTCCTGAACACTTTTTAGTGTTGATGGGTGTGAGCACCTTGTGGGACAGGCCGGATCGTGACCCTGTGCTCATGAGGTATGATCAGGGTATGATGTTTTGCCTTATGCTCTATCAAGAGTGATGATACCTCTGATGTTGTGTTTGGGGATGCTGAGGCCACCCCCAGTGAAGATGCGGTTGCCAGAGGTGCTGAACACAGGTTCGAGGGTTCAGGTTATGTGAACCTTCCAAATGTCAAAGGTTTCACCAAAGTTGTTGCTTCAAAAGTCTCTACTCGTCGTTCGAGCTGCTGTTTGATAAAGACTGCTGACCAACCATCGGCTTCTGAGCCGGTGGAACTAAGTAATGACATAGAGGCTTCAGATGATTTAGAAGTTGGGGTTGGGGAAAATCAAAAAGGACAAGGGACGGCCCTTGGTGGTTTGGCGGGTAAAAAGGTTGTGAGCTTGAAGGGTTCCGGGAAGGGTGGTGAAGGTTCCACCAATGTTAATCCAGGGGAGGTTTATGTGCCGGATTGGAAGGTCACAGTTGGTGACAGCTTCAAGCCTTCATCCGTTTGTGAGGATGTTCTTACCCACTTTGATTCTCCTATTGTTCGAGGTTCTTGCTCATTTATGGATGATGACCTGATGATTTTGAAAAATGGTAATGGGTGCTTATAACCTTGTTGCCTTTCTTCCAGAGGGTTTATCCCAATTTCGCAAGAGGATGTGAGAATATGATGTCTTCTCGAAGAATAGGGATGAGATGAATGCTTCACTAGCTACTCTAAAGAAGGAGGCAGAGGGTTATGCTGGGAGGGATAAAAGCTGATGTTGAGGATTGATGAGCTTTCTTCCCAGCACAAGACTGATATGGTTGAGTTAGAAAAACGCTTGGAGGCTGACAAGGTTTAAGTCAGGGTCGATAAGGCTGCCTTGGAGGTTTAGAAAAAGAGCCTTCTTAGAGGAGAAAGAAGGGTTAAAGGCTTCATTTGCCCAGGAAACTAGTGATAAAAAATGGCTCATTGAGGATGGATTCCAGCAAGTGGTTACTTATCTTCTCCATTCGTCAGAGTTCAAAAAGGTCTTGGGTGATGTGTACATCGAGCTTCTTGTTCATGGGAGACACCAAGGTTTGTTTGCTGGTTACAAATATTTGTGAACCTAGGAAGCCTTAGAAAAAATCTTCTCTTTTTCAACACAAAGCCTTCAAAGTATTATGGGAACATTTTTTAAGATAGAGCATTTGATTTACTCTTATGTGGGTGAAGTCTCCGAGTATTTTGGTAAACCTTTGCCTGTCTTGTAGGAGCTAAAACCCAAGGGCCTTAATGAGGCTGTTTGTAACGAAGTGTTGAAGTCCCTCTCGAAGAAACGTCCTTGCTTCGGAGATAGCGAGGAAACGTGTTCTGAAGGTGGTGAGGGCTCAAAGGGTTCAAGCCTTGAAGCCTCCGAGGCAACGGGTGCAGCAGGGAGGAAAAAGAGGAAGGCTAAAAAGACCCCAGATGATGGAGGTTCGAAGAAGGATGATGTAGCAAAGTCTTCCATCCCTGACGTTGCTAAGTGAAGAAGAGGCCTTAATTCATAGCTTTCTTAGCATGTCGAACAATGTTATGGGTTGTTTGTTTGAACATCTTTTTATTTTAAAGGAACCGTCTACATCCCTTGGTGGTTAAAGCCTTGGAGGCTTGTGGACAATGTTTTATGTTTGATGGCCAGTATGGCCCTTGCTATCTTTAACTTATCTTGCTATGTTGTTCTATTTATTCCCTTGCGTTTTCATTGATTTTGCATGTTGTCTTTGTTTTGGGTGGTGCATCTTATGTTATTTATACCTTAAAGGGTTCAGTGTTGCAGTCACTTAGCCTTAGGATATTTTTAACAAGAAGATACAACCTCTATCCTATGTATGACATTCACTTAGAGTCTTTTGGTTGGTAAGCCAATGTTGGGGCTTAAGGAACATTTGGTGTAGGCTGTTCAAACCCGTCTATGAGACATGATTTTTAAGATTTCTATGAGTCTCATGGAGTTGTATTGATTTAGGAACTCACCCCTTATATAGGTCCATTAAACCCTTGAACCTATTGAGCGATGTGGCCTGGGAGCTCATCCCCTTACATGGCCCTTGCCATGGAGTTTCTTGCTAGGTTCTCAACCTGATTATAGGATAGAAAGACAAATTCATTGTTCATTCATTTCAAAGTACTTTGATTACCAGGGGAATAGAACAACTTTTTGGAACTATTTGTAACACGTTTTGGTTAAACATGGAACATTTTAAGGTTTTTGCCATTCCAATGGCGGGGAAGCTTTTTGCCTTGCGGGCCTGCCAGCTTGTATGATCCCCCTTTGTGGGCTTTAAGGATATTGTATGGCCCTTCCTACTTAGGGCCAAGCTTTCCTTGGCTTTCTTTCTTACAGGCCTTATTATTTCGAAGCACAAGGTCCCCAGGCTTGAAGCGTTCATGCTTCACCCGTGTATTGTAATACAATTCCATGTTTTGCTTGTACCTTGCTTTTTGTATGGCTGCTTGATCACGAGCCTGTACGAGGAGTTCTAAATTCAATATCGTCTCTTTCTTATTTAGCCCGGGGTCAATGTTAATTGTTCTTTGTGTTGTTACTCCGATTTCAGCTAGGATTACAGCCTCTGATCCAAACACTAGGCTGTAGGGTGTTTTCTTGTGGCTCGTTTTCTCGGTTGTTCAAATTTCCAATAGCACATTGGGAAGCTATTCGAGCCAGTTGTTGTCGTATCTTCCCAATCGAGATTTAATCCTTTCAACAATGTTGTTGTTTATCCTATTAATTTGGCCGTTGGATTGTGGGTGAGCTACCGAGCTGAATACTTGGGTTATTCTGAACTCCTTACACCAGGAGCTAGAAGGCTTCTTGGCAAACTACTTCCCGTTATTCCTGACTAGTACTCCTGGAGCCCAAAACGACAGATTATGTTTTCGTATACGAAATCAATGACCTGTTTCCCTGAGATTTTTGCCAATAGTTTTACTTTTGGCTACTTGGTGAAGTAGTTCACGGCTACCAATAAGAGCTTGACTCCTCATTTGGCTAGTGGGGATGGACTAATGATGTTTATTCCCTACTTGTGAAATAGCCAAGCCGAGGAGATGGGAACGGGGTCATGTTTGAGGCTTTTGGGTACCGGAGCATGTAATTGACAAGCTTCATACTTTCACAGTTGTTCGGAGGTATCTCGATGCATGGAAGGCCAAAAGTGTTCGAGGTTCATCAACTTTGACACTACCGATTTTGGGCCACAATGAGCTCCACATATCCCTTTGTGAACCTCTTTGATCAGATATTGGCTTTGTTCTGGGCCAACGCATTGAAGTAGTGGTGCAAGGTATCCTTTTTGTAAAGGATATCTCCTTGTAACACATATTGCCTTGACTTGATGCGAACCCTTTTAGCCTTAGTCTGGTCATTAGGTAATTTACCATTTTGAGGAACCTTTCAATGGGAGTCATCCAATTTGGCCCTTTTTTAGTGATCACATCTTGAACCTCAAGTCTTTGGATGGATGAGGTTTTTAACACCTCAATTAGTACCTTCTTGGTGAGGTGGGCAAAACGTAGGAGATACAAGTTTGCTTAGTGCATTAGTTCTCTTGTTTTGAGATCTTGGAACTTTTTTGATGGAAAATGTTTGAAATGTGTTCATCAATTCCTTTGATTTCTCTCAGTACTAATACATGTTGGGTTCTTTTGCCATGTAGCTGTTATTGTCTTAGCTTGAGAGAGTCTGTGAGGACTTGAAGCTTTTGAACCCCCATTTCTTTGGTTGTGTAGTTGTCACTTATTTGGTTTGAAACAAGCAACGAGTCTGTGAAGACTTGAAGCCTTTTGACACCCATATTTTTGCAAGCTTGAGCCCAGCAATCAATGCTTCATACTCAGCTTTGTTGTTTGTAGTCTGAAATTCAAGACGAAGGGCATACGTGAATTCCAATTCATTAGGATCAATTAGAACTAGCCCTGCTCCTGACCCTTCAAGGGTTGAAGCTTCGTCGGTAAAGAACTTCCAGGTATGGGGGTCAGAGGGTTCAGTGGAGGTTGTATTGACTTCCGTTGTGACTTTTTTAGGGACTTCTATGATGAAGTCAGCTGAGACTTGGGCTTTGACAGCTTTTTTCGGGACATAGGTGATTTTTTTAAGCACATTCTTAATAGGTTAGTCAGTGACCACTTGTATCGGGTGTGACCGAAAGTACCTTCGAAGCCTTCTAGCCGTTTGGACTAGGGCTAGAGCAAGTTTTTTCGAAGAAGAATATTTGATTTCTGCTAATTTTGAAGTTTTGAAAAAGTCAGTGGGTATCTGAACTTTATTTCGTTCAATGATTAAAGTCGTACTTATGGTTTTTTCAGCAATCGAAAGGTGGACGGAGATCATTCCTCCTGTTTCCAGAGCTGAAATGGTTGGGAGTGAAGCCAAGTGTTGCTTCATTTGGTTGAAGGCTTCCTTTTGAGGTAAAACGCTTCAAAGCTGTAAGCTTTCCATCGAAAGCCTTTCTTGTTAGCATATCCCTTGAGGGTTAGCTTTTATGCTTTGTTTCCCAATGATATGCCCTACAAACGAGCACTTGATTGGATTAAGCCTCATGTTGATCTTTCTCGAGTTTTGGAAAGTTTCTTTTATGTCATCGAGCATTTGGTATTCCGTTTTGCTCTTGATCACCAAATCTTCAACATAAGCTTTAATGTTCTTGCCGATTTGTCCTGCAAATGCTTTGTCAACCATACGCTGATGAGTGGCACCTGCATTTCTTAAACCAAAAGGCATTTTTTGATAGCAAGATATACCTTTATCAGTGTGAAATATGTTTTTTTTTCATCTTTTTTTTATTATTATTAGGATCTGATGGTAACCCTTTTAGGCGTCAAGAAAACACGAGAAGCCCGTGAGTGAGTTAACCTTGAGGTCTATCCAGGGCAGCGGGTAGCAATCCTTTGGGCGTGCTTTGTTCAAGTCTTTAAAATCGATATACATCCTCCAAGACTTTTCGGGTTTTTAAACCATTATCGGATTGGCCACCCATGATTGATACTTGACCTCTCGAAGGGTTCCGGCTAGAACAAGCTTTTCCATCTTTTGGCATTCTGCAAGGCTTCTTTTAGGGGCTTGACTCCGTTTCTTTTGTATAATGGGCTTAACATCATGTGGGATCCATAACTCATGTTTCAACAATGCTACGAGGGATGCCGGTCATATCTTCGGGGCATCAAGCAAATACATAGTGCAAGAGCAGCTTTTCAAGGTATGAGAGGGTTTCATTGTAAAGGTTAGTGTTTACCCTTATCCCCTGTTGACGATATTTTGGGTTTATGTTCAACCCTTGTTCATCGTCTTCGTCCTTTCTTGAGCTTTCCCCTACAACCACAAAAGCTTCTTGGGTAGGTTGAAGGGTTGCGATCCCTTTTTCAGTGGGAAACTTCACAGTGCCTTGACCAACTAAAACTGCCATTCCGAACACACCTTGCCCTGGCCTTCCTATGATGATATCATAGTTGGAAGGGATATTGATCACCGCAAAAGTGAGTTGTTCGGTTCGTCACTTTGTTCTCTCGTTGAACAAACGTAATGGGTTATTTGGCCTAAAGGCTTGATAGGTATGTCTGCGATACCTTCAGACTGTTGAAGCTTTGAACGCTCATCGTCGCTGAGAGGATTAAAGCGTTTCAAGCTTTTCATCAGCTGAGAGGGTTAAAGCATTTCTCAAGCATGATTTTGGAGGATTCAGACTGTTGAAGCTTTGAACGCTCATCATCACTGAGAGGGTTAAGGCGTTTCAAGATTTTCATCAGTTGAGAGGGTTAAAGAATTTCTTAAGCATGATTTTGGAGGATTAAGACTGTTGAAGCTTTGAACGCTCATCGTCGCTGAGAGGGTTAAAGCGTTTCAAGCTTTTCATCAGCTGAGAGGGTTAAAGCTTTGTTTTCAAGGTCGACCATGTTCACTTCCTACTTTTATTCTTCAACCATTTTGTCCTTGACCCCTTTAACCAAGTGAGCCAGTTCGGACGTGACGGCTTTTTCGATCCTATTTTTTTGTTGGAAGAAATCATTGGTATGGTGACCTTTCTATTCGTGAAACTCACTATATTGGCTTGATTTTTTCGACCTTTTGTTTTTTGGAAAAGGTTGAGGAGGGTGGAAGCTGTGTTTTACCTCTTCGGTTGCCAAGATCTATTGCAGAGTATTGGTTAAGGCTGTAAAGTTTATGGTTTTTTTCTCGGCTTGGAGGGTTCCGGCCTTCAGGCCTTCTGGAATCCGATCCTTTGAACCGTTTGTCATAAGAGCCATACTGGAAGCTCCGGTTAAGAGTTTATTTATTTTTTTTATTTATTTTTGTTCTTTGATGTCTACAACTTATTCTCCTCGAATGTGGGCCTCAGCCCTTTTGAGTGTTTCTTCAAGGGTTTTGGACAGGCATTTATTAAAGTCTCTTGTGAGATATTTGGAATTTAGCATTCATGAACCCTGCGACCCTAATTTTTTCATCGGCGTAAGTTAAACCTTCCTTCTTGTAACTTTTGATGAAGTCTCTGAGACTTTCATCATCACGTTGTTTGGTCTGGAAGATTACCGTGGCGTCATTGACATGCCTCCGTTGTTATAGGGAACTTTTGCTAAGATCGACAAAGGTCTGAACGCTTCGTCCAGGAAGGTCATTGAACCATATGCCAGAAGGCCCTTCAAGGGTTTGCATGAACATGAGACAACATTCGGAGTTGGGTCATTTTTCAATTCTTGCAGTCCCGGCGAAGATTTGGAGGTGGTCCTCAGTACCGTGATGGCATCTTTATCTAGGTTTGAAACTCGTAATCAACGATTTGTTGGGAGAAGCAAGACAAGTTGTTGGGCTTGTAAGGTTTTGAGAGGTATTTTATTACCCTTGAAGCTGGGTTACCGCTTGAGGTACCCTGGTGAATGGTTGACACTTGGTTGATGAAATTAAGGTTAAAGCCTTGAAGGCTTTCTGTGTCATCGTCCAGTTTTCACGTGCTGCAAAGGAAATGTTGCCATCATCTGTGTCATCAGCTAGGGCATAAGGTTAAAGCCTTAAAGGCTTTCTGATGGTACTCATAAAAGATGCCATTATCTGTGTCATAAGGTTAAAGCCTTAAAGGCTTACTGTATAAGGCATTCCCATGGATGTGCTCATGACCGCACCTCGAGCCAAAGGCCGGGTGGCCATGGCTTGTTTTCACGAAGTAGCAATGGGAGGGGGAACACTTGAAGCTGGTGACTGCCATAATTGATCAAGAGTGGTTTTATGCCCCATAGGTGCACCGGTTGTAACGGGTTGGGAGGTAAATAAGGGAAAAGCGGTTGGACTTGGCCTCCCCAAAAGCTAAAGGGCTTGAGTGGTTGGTCTGTCACACTAGGACCAGCTTCAAGGTAAGATGTGGCTGAACGTGAGCTGCTAAAAGGAAGAGATGGACGGCCAGGTGATAATGAGGGTTTAGACTCCTCATAATTTAGTCTTATTCTCACCCTTTTTTTTCCTTTCTAAGCTTACATGCTAGTTGAGAAGAAATCTCAGTTGTAAGAAATTTCTAGCTACTCCCTCGGGTGTTAGATCTATGCGTTCCGGTGTATGCATTGCATCGATTTGAGTAGGTGCAACCCCTGACCGAGATGGGGTTGGTGTTTGAAAAGAAGTGAACTCCGGGAACATACCTCGGTGGAGTACTTCCGGGAGTAGAAAGAAATGTAGATTTGACCGGTGAGATCTGACCGGAACTTGGTGTTAAATCGGTGTTGTTAGGAGCCTGATTTACCGGACCGAGAGACTCGCTTTCAGACATGATGTAAAGAGAAAATGGAGCTACACAACTGGTCTTTAAGATAAAGTTGGCGGCGTAGCCCCACGGTGGGCGCCAACTTGTTGATGCAACAAATAATAGACCAAGGCCTGTAGCGATATCTCTGGGGTAAAAGGGTTCAGGGGTTCGATTAGCCTAACGCAGGTCGTGGGGTCCCCCCCCCCACGTTTGCAAGACGTGGAGAGAGATTCACTAGTATTATTTTTATCTTCCTTAGATCTTGAGCTGATTAGAAATCAGCCCAGAAAGCGATCGTTGGTGAAGATGAATTATTTAGTATGAAGAAGAGAAGCAAGCATGAAGCTAGTTCTCAAGAGGGAGAAGGAGAATCAGAGAGTTAGAGTGACATCTGCTGATCCTGGAGTGAATGGCATGGTGGAATGACCTGCATTTTATAGGGGAAGGTGTTTTTCAAAGGAGAAACCCGTGACTAGTGAATCTGTGCTTGTAGTGAGGGGTTTGCCCATTTTGGGGGTTGAAGGGTTTGGACCTGCGGACAAAAGGATGTGCTCTCCCACATGTTCTGGTTGCGGCTGGGCAGAAGGTTTCACACGTTAAGTGTTGATGTGACCAGACACTGTGCTTGTCCTTTTTACTGTTCATGACCGTTGGACCATTTCCGAACCTTTTAACCTTTTAAGCTGTTGTGTCTCTAATCAGTTTATTAAGGTTTGAGCTACCCCCGTCATCAAAGATAAAAATTAATATTATGTACGGATATTTTTGAGGAAAATATATATATTTATTGATCACCAAATTTTGTGCTAAGTGTATGTAGTATGTATTATATGTAATCGTGTGTTAGGACTTGAAAATACACTAAATACTCCTAAGGAGTGAAATACAAAATACACATACAACATGCTTAGACAAATACAAGAAAATATATTTATGAAAATATATTACTTAATAGATTACATAACTTGGACAAGTTATGAACATGAAATAAAGTTTTGGACAAAATACATAATTCGGGTGAGAAAAATACAAGATACTTATATTTATTTTTGAGAAATAATATAAGTAAGATACATAGTTAAAAATATAAATTATTTTAAACACACAAAGAATACATACATAAAAGATGGTGACTTGTACTTGTGCGATACAAGTTTAGTGACTAACGTTAATAAAACACGTATAGGTCACGACGCTATATAAGCAAACTCGGTGAAGTTTACGGCGCAAGAAACGCAAAGTTGTGAGTTCATGCTCCCCCTTTTCTTTTAACTGTTTTCAGTTTTATAACTTCGGGGGTGAAGTACATGTTTCTAAATGTTTACAGAAAAGTCCCCACTTTTAAACTTTTACATACTTTTTAAACTTGGGGAAAATACATGAGTTATGGTATAATGGATACAAAAATGAGGAATGATACTTGAAATAGTGTCACGAATAGGGTACCAGAAGCACCATTAATCGTGTACATACTAAGACCGCAGAACAAAGGGTTAGATCTAATGGGTTTTCGGGCAGCCACACTCTTGGTGATAACTAGTACCAAGTAGTGCTTCTGTGTCTCAGTCATGAATCGACAACTAGAAAATGCCTATGGTTTGGATGCTTCCTATGTCGTGTCACATGTTAATGGCCTTGCAACCCATTAACAACCTTGATACATGCAGAAATACTTAATTTATACAAATTATATCCCATGTATTTATACAAAGTATACAAACGTTCAATACAAAAACTGCATGAATTCACACCAACATTATGTTGACGTTTTTCCAAAAACTCACATGTATTTCAGGTAACTAAAGTGGATGTGTGCGTGGTCTTACTCATGCTCTTGGATGTTGTTTATGTTTATCCTTAAATAAAGTTGTAAACTTTTCAGACAAAATGCTGTCTTGTGTTGTAAACACTTAATCTATGTTTTCAGTTATATAATGTTATTGGCATTTGAAGTTATTTTTACGAGCATGTAGTATGTTTACCAGTCGTATGCAATGAAAACCATTCATGATCACACCTCGTGCTTCCGCCTTAGAAAGGGGTGTGACAGATTGGTATCAGAGCTACGATTGTAGTGAACCAGGATTCCTTCTCGAGTCTAGTCTAGTCTACAATCTTTAGGATCCTTTCACGAAAACAATTTTTCAAAGAGTTTTCATTGCAAAAAACTTTCCGCGACATCCACTACCTGAAACTGTTTACATGAGTCAAGAAAAGACACTACGAAGCTTAGGGTGCACTGGAGTAGCACTTGTCTTTGACTAGAAATTACTTGCAACTATGTTTGATAATTGATATATACATATACTAGAAATAGAATGTCTCGGGTACTCGTGACTTTACCTGAAAACAATGGCCTATCTGAAGGAAGTGATACGAGGATGAAACGAAATGTGCGGACTGTGCAAGGACTTACGTAATTATGGATGCATACATAATTATGGAATTCAGTGCACAGAAACCACAGCAAGACTTGTCACGTACCATAAGAGATTCCTTCAAATACAAGAGAAGGTCAAACGTGAACACCCTTCCCCCAGCCTATTAAATACTCTTTTGGAGTAATAATTTAGGGTATTAAGAGATGAACCGCCAATGTGAAGTAAGATATTTGTCCTTTACATATATTAAACTTGTACCTTGGGGAGGTGTAACCCTTATGCATTTTGTTTACTTCGCAAACAATAACGTAACAAGTTGCCCTAATATGTGTAAAGACTTGGTGAATATCTTATGACACATCAGTACCTATCTATTTGTGCATGATTGTTGCTGTATGAATTAATTTATATATTTGGCGGATTGTTTGATGTCACTTATGTGGTATATGCTTGTGTATATTGTTGGTGCACTACGTCTGTCAACTACGTCTTATGTCGAGTCTCAGTCTCGTTGCTGATCTGAAAGAAGATGATGTCACCATCTTTGATGATGACATCATAATAGTGATGTCATTATTACTTCACTACATATGAGATAATATAAGTTGCATGTGCACGTGAAGATGAAATCAGGAAACATGTTACTTGACTAGGTCCGCTCATGTGTCAAGCTAGGTCCGCTTATATGTACAAGTCAAGTAGGTCCGCTTTTGTGTCAAGTGATAGGTTCGCTCATTTGTACATGTTCTTATAAGCGAACCTGGTCACCTATATATAGGAGCATTTCAAGCGGATCTAAGTAGAGAGTTCTAGGTGATTGTCTTCCGTTGAGCCACGAAGTGCTGCCAAAGTGTTGTCAGGTCTGTAATCGATTGCATATCAATAAAAACAACAGATTAAAGTGAATGTTCGCTGAATTACACCGAAACACTTGTTTCCGCCTCTTGTTTTGGTGAAAAACTCTTCTAACCGACTCGTTCGGATCCGAAACCGATCCTACAAGTGGTATCAGAGCTCAGGAGGAAGAGTTCTTACTGTTTAGTTCGTTTTCGCTCAAAATTCTGAATTCTACGCCTTCTTTCATCATCAGATCAAGTTTTACCGGTCGGAATTCGCTCAAAGTTTCACGGATTGTGCGCAATTGATCATAGACAAACACTGGAAAGTTTCGGACCAAAATACGGACTAAAAATGGAGCAAATGACCTTCGGATTTAGGTTCGCTTATTCGGACACCTGATAGGTCCGCTCTTGTGTACATCACTAGGTCCGCTCTTGTGTACATCAGGAGATCCGCTTATTCGAACATCAGGAGATCCGCTTATTCGGACATTTGGTAGATTCACTCCAAAAATCATTCAAGTCCGCTTTTAAGACCATTCAAGTTCGCTTATTCAGACATCTTTTCAGTAGATCCACTCCAAATTACACTTAGATCCGCTCAAGTGGTCCGCTTGTAGTGACATTTATTTGTGGTTCGCTTGTGAGGTTCGCTTCAAGTGACAATTCGGAGGTCCGCTTGTGAGGTTCGCTTCAAGTGATAAGGAGTAGTTTTGTTTGAGAGGTTCGCTTTTAGGAACTTGATTGTTGTAGGTTCGCTCAAGAGGTTCGTTTAAGTGACAAACCTTGAAAGTATTTGACAGTCATCGAACAGGATAATCACATGATTTGTTGTCAGTAATTGGAAAAGAAAATCTTGAGTTAGTGTTTCAGTTGATAGCATGCGTGATTCATTCAAAGTTTGCATGTGATGTTGCATTAATTGTTGTCGGCTCATGATTGTCCACTACTCCATGTGATTATTTGTCATATTCAATTAATCGGCTCAATCAGAATACATTTAATACTTTCACAATGTCAGACTAAGTGGATTGTGCATAACTTGTCGGATAAGTGTATTTTAGAGGCCCAATCATTTGTTGGTTTAGTGGATTTAGAGGCCCAATCACATTGAATAGTTGTTGGCGGTTAAGGGAGTAAAAGGTCCAATGAATGTTTAACATTGCGGCCCAATGAGAATCAAATAGTCCTAATAGTTGTCGGCTAAGGGAAATTGTTCGATCCAATCAATTTAGTTTGACAATTGATGTTGTCGGCAACTTGAGATATTCACAAGATTAAGTCATTTGTGTCAGCCCTTGTCATGTGATTGTCAGCCCATGTGATAATAGTCATCAGCCCAAATAAACAAACATCACAGTTGTCAGCACTTGATATATTCACAAGGTTAAGTCAAAGCTTGGTTATGAAATTGATGAACTTGTTCGGTCCAATCAGATTATTTTAAACAGTTAAAGTTGGTCGGCTTAGTGGTTTGTGAGTCACAAAAAGATTTGTGATATTTTAAAAAAGTGGTTGGCCATTTGAGATAAAGAAATTTTCTGATACTTTCATTTGAAGTTGAAAATTAAATCAAGTTCTCGGCACAATCAGATTTAAGTGTTTGAACAGATTGTTTGAAAAATGGAAGTGATGTTTGACGAAAAGGAAAACCATGATCTTGAAAGGATAAATGATTGGTATCGAGGGTATTTCAGTAGTCATTATCAACGTTTGTCCAAAAATGTTTGGGTTAACCGGTTCGAGTATTTTCTGTGTAAGAAAGATGAAAAATTAGATGGTATGGAGAAGCGATTTGATTGTTTGATTGATCATTTGAAAGAAAACAAGATAATGATATCAGAAGCTGAAATGGTATCAAAGTTTGCTAATGGATTACCAGCTGAGTGGGATGATTTTTTGGAAAATTTAAGAAAGAATTATAGTTTTTCAAAATTATCTTTAAGTAAATTCATCAGTAAACTTACAACACATATGAATGATAATGAAGAGAAAAAGAAAGGGTTGTTGAATAGAATAGAAAATAATTTGAAAAAATTAAGTTTGGATGTGATTGTAGAACTGAACAAAAGAGTCTGTGTGTGTCTTAGTGCAAAAGATGTTATGAAATACAATATGAAGAGGGGTTGTTATATTGATGAGAATATGAATCCTCTTGACTTCGTTAAAATTTTTTGTGCAGGAACTTACAAGATGAAGACAGAGCAAGTTCAAAAGAATGAAGAATCTGTGGAGATTGATTTCTCAAATTCTGAATCAGTGTGCTCCAAATGTGACAACTTTAAGACTGACAATAACAAACTCTTGAAGGATGCGGAAAGTTTGAAATCAGATGTCAAGAAGTTGAAAGATGAGAAGCAAACTGATGTAAAACAGATTCTGGATTTACAGGGAAATTGTGAAAAGCTAAAAGCTGAAAATGTTAAACTGTTAAATGATTTGAACAGTTTGACATCAGAAAACAAGAAGTTGAAAGAAAAAGTAAAAATTTTTGAAGAGAAAATTAAAAGTTTTGAAAATGAAAAATCAAAGATTGAAAAAGATTTTCAAAGTCAAATAAAGATTTTAGAAGGTGAGAGAGATATGTTTGGTAAAAACAATCTTGAAAAACAAATTGAAATCAATTCTCATCTTGAAAAGATTATTCGACTTGAAAAAGAAGCAGAATGTGCTCAAAAGAAAATCAATGAATGGGAAGAAAAGTTGAAGGTGTTTGTGAATACTTCAACTATTCCTTGCCCAAAACCTGTTAATTCTGATCCAATAAGTGACAATGTCACAAACTTTGACAAAGTCAAAGTTGAAGATTGTGATGAGAAATCTGATGATGAAAAAGATAAAAGTGAAAAACAAAAATTGTTTTTGAAATTAAAAGGAAAATTTCAAGAAACTGTTCTGCAATCAACTGAAAAGGGTGAATGCTCTATGCAAAAACCTTTGAAGAAGAAAGTGGAACAGAAACAAAAAGATAAAAATTTGAAAAATTTTCAAAAAGAAAATAAAAGTTCATCAGATCAATCATCCAATCGCAATCAAAAATTACAAAAAGTAAAAAATGAAAATTCAAAAATTGTTGGCAATAAGTGGTGCAGGTCGGACCACAGTGCTCAAAAGTCAAATCTAGCAAACAAGAGGAGCAAGGATTATCACCAAGCCAAACAATGCTATGATTTGAGCATTTGGGCTGACAATGGTGATTGGTACGATAACAGGGTGTGTTACAGATGCGGCTATCAAGGACACATTGTTGTTAACTGCCAGAGTTGGAGGTTTGATTCAAGGAGATGTTTTAATTGCAACATCATTGGCCACATTGCCAGAGATTGCCCAAGGAGATCAAATGAAAGATTGAGGGTTAATTCTCAGAAAATGGCAAAGAAATCAGTCAATGTCAAGCCCAAAGAACAGAAGGTTCAAGAACCTAAAGTTCAAGAAACGAAAGTGAAGCTTTCTCAGGGGCAGAAAGACAGACTGAGGAAGAAGAGAAAGAAGGCTAGAGAGTATCTAGAGAAGATCTTGTCCTCGGGTTCATCTGTTAAGAATAAGAGTTCTGATGAATCAACTCACTCAACTGCAAAGTCAAGCAAGACAAATTCATCAGATACAAATCTGAGGACGAAAAAGGAAAAGAAGAAGGTGAAAATGGTCGGCGATGAATCTGACTCAAAGTCAGACAAGCCATGTTCAGGCGATGAATCTGGCTCCTCAAAGTCAGACAAGCCACGTTCAGGCGATGAATCTGGTGTGGTAAAGCCAGAAGAGCCATGTGTTGAGGTAAAAATGGAGATTTCAGGTTTAACAATGAATGATGTAAATTTTCCACCATTGTTGAACAAGAATTCGAAATGACCCAAGGACCGTCAGGCTTGGGTGAATCTGTTTAAATAGAAAAACCTGACTTGCCGGAGTTCCCAGGTTGGTAAGCGTGGAACATGAATCGGCACATTTCTTGAAAAATTCACGAATGTGATATTTCGACTTACAAGTGGTCAATCAGGGACATTAAATTGTACTAGATTTTCTACAAGTGTTGTTTGTGGATTGATCTTAAAAATGTTAGTTTTTACAAGTGGTTGAAAGAACAAGATGATGAAACCCCGAATTTGAGAATTGATACACAAAACTTATTTTCCGGAAAAACCATTTTGATTAAAACAAACTTAAGTGTTTTGAAATCACTATGGGAAAATAGTTTGTTGTGAGGGGGAGTTCTGATTGTTTATGCCAGGTGGATGGAGAATAGAAGTGATTCTCATCATGTTGTCACATTTCTTTTACAGTTTGTTTCAAATTTTCCCAGAAAATCAAAATTGAGACTTATTTTGATTTTAGGGGGAGAAAAATTTTAAAAAAATTAGAAAATTTGAAAATGTCAAAAACATGATAAATTTAAAAATGAGTTTTGCTGAAACAAGAGGAAATGATAGAAAATCAGTGGACTATCACAGCATACTAAAGAAATGTAAAGTCTAAAAAGTGATAAACGATCTTACTAAAGATGTGACGATAGGCTCAGCTAGACTAGTAGATTTGCGAAAACGATACAAACCTAAAGCAAAAAGCCTAGTTCTAGTGGGAAACACGGTTGAAAGTGTAGTACTTGGTTTTATCCTTCTTGACTGTGTGCCTACTCGGTAATTGCTGATTGTCGAAAGACATAAAACTGGTTAAGTTTGTGAACTTTCACAACTTTGCTAAAAATTTGCTGTGATTGTGCATTTCTTTTTGCAAAGATTTAAACTTGTTTTGTTTCTTTATTTTGTTTAAGCATCGGACATCCTCTGCGTATACGTGAGTATCGACCTGGATGTTGTTGCCTAAACGTTCTGCTTTATTTTCTTTGGTGTTTCGTTTAAGCTTTGGATCACCTCTGCGTATACGGGAGTATCGACCTGGTGGTTAAAGCCTAAACAACTTCAACTTGTTTTATTTTTCTTATTTTGTTTAAACATTGGACTTTCTCTGCGTATACGGAAGTATCGACCTGATTGTTAATGTTTAAACATTCTGCTTTATTTTCGCACAAATCACAGTTGATAAAAGTTTAAAGGCATTACTTGAGTCAGTGTATTGCATGATGAGGGGATATGCTGAGATCGTGGGGTCCATAAGAATTTAGTGCTATCTAAATATACCTTAATGTATCGGTAAGCATGTCGAAAGTTTTTAGATTGAGCTTAAAAGGACAAACATATCGTCAATCAACGTGAATCGTTTAGAGCTTAAAACGATTAAAAGCTTAACGGTGCTTGTGATGTGTCTAAAATCTGATCTGATCCTCTTACGCATTCTCACAAAAATATTGTTTGTAAATATTTCATTTCTGCATTTATTTTCTTTTAGAAAATCCAAAAAGATTTTTAGTGTGTTTTAGTATAAATTTTGAAAAATCCAAAAAGATTTTCGACAACTGATTTTGGAAAGCTGATTTTCAAAATTCAGAGTGCTAAACATGATGAACAAATGGTTTGGGTGAAAGTGTTTGAAGATTGTTAAAATGAAATGAGAAAAGTTTTGCAATATAAATGTTATTCCTGCAAGTGGTAAATTAGATTTGAAAAACTTATCCACAAATGGTTATCAGAAAATTTATTTTTGGGTAGAGTTTTTGCAGGTTGGCAAGGTTCCGAAACCTGAACGTGATGAAGTGCCAGGTTACGATCTAAGAACCTGTGGAAATTGAGTTTCAGACTACTATCCCAGCAGATTGAGAGGGGGAGTCTGAAGACATCATGATATTCAACATTCGAGAGAGAGGAGTTTGTTGATGATAAAGATAGAGAATGAGGATTCTTGCAATGACAAATACTTTAGAGGAAGATCAAAGACCGATAAAGATTGTAGATTGACAATCAATGAATCGACACTGAAGACTCCGTCAACATCCGAGGGGGAGTTTGTTGGTGCACTACGTCTGTCAACTACGTCTTATGTCGAGTCTCAGTCTCGTTGCTGATCTGAAAGAAGATGATGTCACCATCTTTGATGATGACATCATAATAGTGATGTCATTATTACTTCACTACATATGAGATAATATAAGTTGCTTGTGCACGTGAAGATGAAATCAGGAAACATGTTACTTGACTAGGTCCGCTCATGTGTCATGCTAGGTCCGCTTATATGTACAAGTCAAGTAGGTCCGCTTTTGTGTCAAGTGATAGGTTCGCTCATTTGTACATGTTCTTATAAGCGAACCTGGTCACCTATATATAGGAGCATTTCAAGCGGATCTAAGTAGAGAGTTCTAGGTGATTGTCTTCCGGTGAGCCATGAAGTGCTGCCGAAGTGTTGTCAGGTCTGTAATCGATTGCATATCAATAAAAACAACAGATTAAAGTGAATGTTTGCTGAATTACACCGAAACACTTGTTTCCGCCTCTTGTTTTGGTGAAAAACTCTTCTAACCGACTCGTTCGGATCCGAAACCGATCCTACATATATATACTACTACTGTCTCGTATAACGATATCAAACAAATGTCTAACCCTGTTGTGTTATGTTCCGACTGAACATGGCACCTAGGAGAGCTATGACCAATCAAGGTTCCGACCAACCCCCTCCTCCTCTCCTGCCAAGGACCACTGAAGAACTAAACGCCCTACTAGAGGAAAGGATCTCCGCAGCTATCGCTCAATACGAGGCGAACCGCACCGAAGAAAGTGGAGGACCAAGCAATGCTAGACGTAATGGGCAGGGAGATACATCGGGAGGAAACTCAGCTCAAGGCTGCACTTTCAAGCAGTTTCTCAACTGCAAACCACTAAACTACGATGGCACTGGAGGTGCAGTAACCTTTGTACGCTAGACGGAGAAGACTGGTGGCACTATCCATATGAGCAAGTGTACGGCGGATCAGCAAGTCACTTTTGCTATGGGGTTGTTTGTTGATGAAGCTTTGACTTGGTGGAATTTGCAAGTCCAGACTCTGGGTGATGATGCTGCGTACGGCATGACGTGGGATGAACTTAAGGAACCTATGAGAGAGAAGTATTGCTCACGTGCTGAACTCCAAAGGTTGGAGACTGAGTTCTGGCACTTGACCATGGAAGGTGCTGACATTACTGGTTATACTCGAAGGTTCCACTATCTGTCGAGAGTGATCCCCTACATGGTGACTCCCGAATTTAAGCGCGTTGAACGCTACATTTGGGGATTGGCCTCAGAGTTTCGCAGCGTGGTCACTTCGGCCAAACCTCAAACGATCACTGAGGCTGTAACTCTGGCTGTCAGCCTTACTGAAGATGTTGTCCGTATGAAAAAGTTATCACTGAACCCTACTGAAAAGACCGAGACGCATACTGAGTCGTCCGGTGACAAGAAAAGGAAGCATGCGAACCTGAATCAAGCAACACGCAACAACAAGGGTTCTAACAACAAGAAGCGTGACCCCAACCCGCCTCAGGAGGCGAAAACTCTTGCAACCATGAATAACGCTCCTGCCAAAAGATAGCTAGGCACTCTCCCCACTTGCAACCAGTGCAAGCGTCATCACGAAGGAGTTTGTCGCATCCCAAAATGAGACAAGTGTGGAAAACTGGGTCACCATATTGAGGATTGTTGGGGAAAAGGAAATAGGAATGGGAATGGAAATCACAACGGTGTTGGTAATAGAAGCAATGGTGGGATTGGAAATGGTAACCGAAATGGGAATAGAGCTGGGCAGAACCAAGGATGCTTCAGTTGTGGAAGCAAGGATCATTTCATAAAAGATTGCCCAAGGGGAAACAATGCTCAGGCTCGAGCATTTGTGAAGGGAGCAAGGAACGCACGCGAGGACCCTAATGTGGTCACCGGTACGTTTCTCGTTAACAATCACTTTGCATCCTTATTATTTGACACTGGTGCCGATTAGAGCTTCATGTCTGTGGAATTAAAAAGTATGCTTGGAATAGGATCTACTAGATTAGATATTCCTTATTCCATAGAACTAGCCAATGGTAAACTCGTTGAATCGAGCGAAGTCGTTAGAGGTTGCACATTAGAACTTGGTGAGCAAAAATTTAGCATCGATCTCTTACCTATTCAATTGGGTAGCTTCGATATAGTGGTCGGAATGGACTGGTTGTCCAAGAACAAAGCTGAAGTTGTTTGTCACGAGAAAATCATTCGCATCCCTCTGACGAATGGTGAAACTCTCATCGTGCATGGAGAAAAACAAGACACGCCTCTACGAATCATCAGTTGTATGAAGGTGCATAAGTGCTTGAGGAAAGGGTGTGTTACTTTCCTAGCGCACGTTGTAGATAAGAAGGTTGAGGAGCCAAAACTCGAAGACATTCCTGTGGTGAAGGAATTCCCTGATGTTTTTCCTGAAGATCTACCAGGATTACCTCCGCAACGACAAGTCGAATTCCATATAGACTTGGTTCCAGGAGCCGCTCCTGTAGCCAAGGCACCCTATCGGCTTGCACCATCCGAGATGCAAGAATTATCTACACAACTCCAGGAGTTGTTGGATAAAGAATTCATAAGGCCAAGCTTTTCGCCTTGGGGAGCTCCAGTATTGTTTGTGAAAAAGAAGGATGGAACACTGCGGATCTGTATCGATTATAGAGAACTGAACAAGCTCACAATCAAGAATCGGTACCCACTACCGAGAATTGATGACTTATTTGATCAATTGCAAGGATCGAGCTACTATTCCAAGATCGATCTTCGATCTGGATACCATCAGTTAAGGATTCAAGAGGAAAGCGCACCAAAGACTGCATTCAGAACACGTGTTGGATCTGAGTTTGGTTTTGATTGTATTTTTCGTTTGAATTAGAATGAAAATGGATGAGTTGTGCAGCGGAATTAAGATGGAAACAAACTTTGCATACAATCAAATGAGAGTATTGCTTTGATCAAGACATTTTCTACAAAGAACCGAAAGATTGAATTTAGTTTCAACAACGATTACAATGTAATGCTTAATACAAACTCCCCCTCAGCCAGAGCTCAGCGTTTGTTCGTGCAGGAAAACAGGTTTGCAAAGAGCTAATAGAACAGTACAGAGCACTGTTCTATTTATAGGCACTAGCAAACCACTGAGCATCTAAGCTGAAGTCACCATGAAAGTGACATCTAACCTCCTAACAAACTCTAACCTCTGATCAATACAAATATTGCTTATGCTAACTACTGCTATTACATTATATTACAAACAGACTATAGAACAGCTGCTGCAACCTTCCACTGCTGTGAACCCAGCAGTACTTTTCCGGATCAACAGTGCTTGACTCAAGGCAGTAGATTGAATCAGCAGAGCTTTAGTCTTTCATCAGGTCTTTACTTGAGCAGCAGTTTGACGGTCAGTAGCTTGTATGGTCAGTAGATAGGAGGTCAGCAGATGTTGAAACCACTTTCAAGGGGAGAGACTTGTATGTAACATCTGCTTATTCTAGATCCACTGCTCTGATCCAGTTTTGGCTTTAATTATCTGTTCCTCTGGTAGGGTTCAATCCCAACAATCTCCCCCTGGAACAGATAATGCCAAAACTCTTCATTATTGTGGAACTTTATTGCCTCATCAACAGTTCCCTTATTTTCCCTTTAAGTTGTAGCTCAAAGTTTAAGGCATCTGTGTCTTCATCATCCCTGCTAAGTGGAAGATCAAGGAGATCCTGCAAATCTTCAAGACTCAGGCCAAGAGCTTGTTCCCTTGATATTTTCTTCACTTCTCCACCAGACCTGAGCAAAGTCAATACGTAGGTCTGTTTGTCAGTTTCCCACTTTTGTATTTTTGAGCCTGGTGGGTTTCTTGGGAGATTTTTATTTGCTGAGGAGTTTGGTGATGATGGCCTATTGAACACTGTCTGAGTAGTGCTTGCAGGTTGTTCCAATTCAGGATCTTCTTTCATCATTAATCTAATGCCCTCTTTTACAATGGCATCTCCAGCTTTTAGATCTTGAACTGTTTCGGCATTTGACTGGTTTTGGCTCCTTCTTTTGTAGATGGCAGCACTAGCTGGAGCAGTGGATCGTTTGACTTGCAGCTTTGGTGGTCTTTTTGAGACCTCTGCTTTAGAATAGTTAGGTTTTTTAGGAACTTTGGGATCTTTCTTCCTCAGTTCTTCCAACCTTTTGTAGGTGGCCCTGACTACATCTTCTTTCCATCTTGCTATTTGTCGTTTAGACCCATAATCAGCAGCAACCAATTCCTCTTTCATTCTCTTCAGCTCAAGTGATTTATCAGGCACATTCTTTTTTGAATTTTGACCATTCTGGAGGAGTGTGTTTGACCTCATTTTTTATCATTTCTTGAATCCTGGCTGCTTCTTGTTCAAGCTCAGGAATGGTCCACTCCTTGTACATGTGCTTTTCTCCCTTGTATTTCTTTGTTGCCATGATGCTTTCAATGTATTCTTTTCTCAGAGTTTCATCTGCTCTTTCTGAAATTTGTTGACATACATTTTTTGCAAATTGTTACAGGGATCTGACTTGTGTGAGCAAGTACTGATAGTTCTGTTGTATTTCCCTATCAGATTTCCCTTTTGTGTTTCTTTTTGAGATATCCTCTGCTTGCTTTTCCTTGAGTTTCAAATATTCTTCAATATTGTTAGGTCTGGGATATCCTTCAACTGATGGCAATCTCCTTTTAGCAGGGTCATTCTCATAATAAAAGGACTTGATTTCATCTCTGACTGCAATGAGCTCAAGAGGAAATTGGACACCTGCAGTGTCACACCCCCAAAATCCACACGCGGAGTACCACCGCTTGGAGGCGTGACATGACCAGGATCAAGCCACCAATCATATTGAACATAAGCAAAAAGTAAAAGTCATTCATCAATACGATAGGTGTTTCCAAAACCAAATACAAACAAGTGTGTAGCGGAAGCATTTAAAGTAAAACCCAACATAAGTTTAAGTACAAAATGTCATAATGTTTAACAACACATTTCACGATCCATGTCCACAACGACCGTGCCTCCCGTGCAAGCTCCAAAAGTACCTAAGGTCCTGCAAGGCATGTAACAGAGAGTCAACAACTAGTTGAGCGAGTTCACAGTTGGTTACTTAGTTATAATGTTCGTATCGTAAATCGTATGTTCGTTTAGTAATCATGTATCGTGTGTAATAGCATCGCGGCCCTCTAGGCATGTTTGCGAAGTTTAGTGGGGGTCTCCCATGTTTTCTAGACAAGTTATATTTGTATCGCGGCCCTCCAGGCATGTTTGCGAAGATTAAAGTATAGTTCGCGGCCATTCCAGGCATGTTTGCGAAGATTAAAGTATAGTTCGCGGCCATTCCAGGCATGTTTGCGAAGATTTGTTCTAGTATAGTTCGCGGCCATTCCAGGCATGTTTGCGAAGAGAAGTATATGTATCTCAAGTCTAGTAGTATCTATCATTGACCCTCCTCTACCGAGGCCAATGGTATGTAATTCCGATAACTCTTAATCATAAATAATCAATCAACCCATTCCCTACCCCGGGAATCCCATGCCTTGGTAGAAGTGTGAACTCACCTTGTTTGCTCGGTATGCTAAGTTAAGTGCTCACAATTAATCAGTCAAGTCCTATAGTGCACGTATGCTCGATCAGTACTTGTTTGTAAGGTTTCACATACAATTAAAATCACAGAGTGCCTAGAAATTAGCATCTTGTATTATGTAAACAGTTAATCCAACTCATGCAATTCATGTTTCATATTAGCTTTCACAGTTAATTGAGCTAGTTAACTGAACTAACATATTCAAACAGGGGTACACAGTTAACAAAGTTAACATTTAATAACTAACTGTGTCACATGCTTTTTCTTAACTAAATTAATAGTTATAACAGAGTTATCATAAATAATGAGTTTGACATACTTAACCTAGTTAACATAACATGCTTAACAGTATCATGTTAAATAGAATTTACAACTACACAGTTAGTTAACTAATATTGTTTATTGTTTTCATATGGTTAGCCAATTAAAAGTAACAATAAACTAAACAAAGTTAAGCAATTATTTGAGTTAACTAAACTAACAGAGGTTTAATAACTAACAGAGTTATTGTTTAACAAGATAAATAACTCAACCACGTTAATAACTAACTAAGCAATTAAACCAATAATGTTGCTGAATAATATAACGAAATCACATGTAACAGATAGGGCTTTGGCGAAATCCCTTTATGGGCCGAAATCACCCTTGGGCCTTAAACATCTTGGCCGAAATCCCTATAGGGCCGAAGTCCAGCTTGTGCCGAAATCACCTTAGCCGAAATCACCTAAGGTGATTTCGCTGGTGAGTGGATTTCGTTAGGTGGGGGATTTCGTTAATATTATCATCATCATCAACAGCAGATACAAAATCCCCAAATCAGTCTAATATATACATCGGCTATAACAAACATCTATCAAATATAAGATCAAACAACAACACAATCATTCCACCAGATCGATTCATTCAAACTTATAAATTACCAAAACATTGTGAGATCCAGAACATAATTCCATCAGTTTATCATTCATTACCATAGACCCACTGTTGATCCAAACATCCAAGATACAGACAGTTTAGAGATAATAATTATCTAGCAAGCACACAATGATAGATCACATAATCACATATATAAATAATGATTAAACCTCCAAAATCATACAATAAGCATCTTAAACAACTGAACATGAAGATCACTAACCGTAGATTAAACAGGGGTTTGGCTTCAAAAGAAGAATTCTGTTTGTTGGGTTTTCAGATGTAGAGAGAGAGAGAACAAAGTGATAAGATAAGGTTTGGTAAGTGGGTAACGTCTCGGAGAAGATTTGTTTATAAACTGCTTATATAAAATATCTCACAATACTGGGCCATGGGCCAAGCCCATCTCTGTTTTCGTCAGCCACAAGGACGAAATCACTATAAGGTGTTTTCACCACTAGGGTGATTTCACCAGGGAGGTGGTGTTTTCATATTAGCAAGGGTGTTAGGCCAAACTTCCATAATAAATTATCCAATCCCAAATATCAAATATTAATCGCAATACTAATTAACATTTTTACAAATGTAAGCGTTGTGAAACAAACAAGTCGCATTAACAAACAATAAAAAAAAATTAACGTGCACTAAATGCGAAGATGGAAATCTTGGAAACTCGAGTTGTCACATGCAGGAGCTAAGGGCTGTTGAACTTGTGCTGATGAGAGAGGAACAGGTTTGGGTATGGTAACAAGTGACAAGGATTTTGAAGATGTTGGTGGTGGTGAATTGTCATCATCTTTAAGAATTAGCCTTCTCCTTTTTGTTTGAGGAGGGACTGATGATGTTTTGGGTGGAACAGTGGTGGTAGATTGAGTGGCAGTGATTTGTGTTTGACTAACAGCAGTTGAAACAACTGGTGCTACAACCACTGTTGTCATTACAACAGACGTTATAACATCTGTTGTCTTCTGCTTTTTGTCAGCAGGTGATGTTGTTTCTGGTGGTGATGGTGGTGAAGCAGTAGATGTGGTGTGTGTTGAAGTGGTGTGTGTTGAGGTGAGAACAAATGTTGAAACCACTGAAGTACCAGCAGCAGTTGATACAACAGGAGTTACAACAGCTGTTTTGGATGGTGGTTTTGGAGCAGACTTTGAACGTCTGGTTGGTATGGATTTGGGTTGCCTTACTTTTCTTGTAGGCTTCTTCTTTTCAACAACAGGATTTTCATCATCCTTTGAACCAGAAGTACCCTGATCTGGATAATCCACCCTGGCTTTCTTCTTGGCCTCTCTATCCTTTTTGACACTTGCAACTGCCTCTGCCAGTGCATTTGTGGTCTCATCAATTTTCTTGCTACCGTCTGGCAAAGGGATATTTTTGGTCATGTTTTCTCTTTCTGGTTCAATGTAAAGACCATCATCTATTGCCTTCTTCTTCCACTCCTTAATTTTCTCCCCCTTTTTGGCATTATCTGGAGGGAGTTGATCAATAAAGAGGACAGTTGGAGGAGCAGTGCCAGTGGTATGCAAGATTTGGGCTTTTAGAGCTTTGATATCAGCCTGGGTGTTCTTGAACCTAGACTCCAATGTATTTCTCAGCTTTAGTACATGTTTTTCATGTTTCTGATCTGCCAATTGTGCTTGTTGATGGAGAAAAGGTTGAAATAGATTCCAGAGCTCATTTACAGCAGGTGCTTGTGGTGGAGCAGGTGCTTGAGGTGGAACAGCAGTGGATTGCACCTTTTGCACTTGTAACAACTGTTGCAGCATATCTTTGAGTTCTGCAACAGAGTTATCAAGTTTTTCAACACGATCCATCAATTTCTGGTACTTTAAACCATCACCCAATTTAATGGGATCATCTGATTTCCCACTAGCAGTGGTTTTATCAGTGGTTGTGGAAAGGAGTTTACTCTAAACATTAACCATTGATGCCCCTTTTTCTTGGTACTGGGGTCTTCTCCCTTCAACACTTGACAGTCTTTTGATGTTTCCAGAGGACAAGAAAAGTCCACTGGCAGATGTCAAAGGTGCTATGGAAGGAATTTCCTCCAAGGAAGTCATATTCATGTAACCACTGTCCAACTGTAAACCAGTGGGTTCAACAGTTGTAGTGGTTTCTTCACTTGGATTAACACCAAGAGTTACTTGTAACTCGAGGGGTGTAACCTCCTCAGGTTGTGTTAGAGGGTTAGCAAAGGTTGATACATCAGACCCAGTCATTTGTTGAGGCATATTCTCATTGATAGGTGATTGAGAAGGACTGGTTAATGTCTGGTTCAAATCAATTGCATCCAACAAAAATTTTGTTTATGGGGGAATTGTGGATGTGATGGTTGGTTTAGAAGCAGAATTTGCCCCGGGAATTGGGTTGTGGATGATGGAAACAAGTGTTTCCAGAGCATCATATTGTGGTGTCCCAATTTGTACAACCTGTTCTTTTTGTGAAGAAGCAGGAGGAGTTTCGGTTATGGGTTGAGATATTTTGACCAACTGCTGTGAGGAAGTAGCAGCAGTGGTTTTGAGTGACTTTTGTTTTGTCACAGGCAGTTGCTCTGGTATCTCATCCTCCAGAGTTGCCTTTTTGATGGGTTTTGGGGGTTTTTGAGTTTTCTTTTTGTGGATTGTAGGTGTGGGTTTCAAAACAGTTGTTCTGCTGCTTTGATCACCTTGAGCAGTGGGCTCAGCAGCAGATACCTGAGGAGCAGTGGTAGCTGCTAAATTCTGCTCAGGCACCTCTGCTTGTGTTTTACAAGGTGTTAACATTCTTGTAAAAGTTTCAGCAGTTAAGCTGTTCATTTGGAAATAATCACCTTGGTTTATTGCAGTAATATCATCCTTACTGAATTTCTTTTCAAAATAATAACTCAAAAACCTTGGAAACAGTAAGAATGATTTTGTTTCAACATTATTAACCAAATCATTAAAGATTTCCCGAGAAAAATTAAAATTTTCTTCCTGAAGAATAGCATATCCCAGATTTTGAATCTTTAATGGTATTTCATTAAAAGAAGTGGTTTTGTTTGAAACACATAAGAGGAGGGTATGGAATAAAAATCTTGTTGTAGAAGGAAAGAAACCTTTTTGTAAGGTAGCTTTCTTCATCATTGTGTCTGCATACCCTCTCTCAATGAAGTCAATTTTTAACTCGTTTTTAGGGAAAGAAGTCTTACCTTGCTGATCCTCAAGTTTAAAGACTTCTGATATAGATTGTGGCGTGATTTGAACAGCTTTACCCTTTAAAGATGAGTTAATGGCTACCACATTTTCACCTTGTTTGTCAAGGGTTGCGTTTTTCCAAAACTCTCGTTGGGTTGCTAAGTAAATTAGTGCATCGGCGGTTAACAAAGTTTTGTACTTTGATTTGGCCATTTTGTTGATGATGGAGTCGAAAGCATCTGTGGTTCCGGGTTTTGTGAGAAGACCCAGAAGATTGTGAGATGGTTTGTATGGAATTTCGGTGGGATTGGCCTTTTGAGAGGCCGCTTTCGACGATGATTTGGAGGTGGGTTTTGCAGATGGCTTCGATTTTGTCATTTTGAGGATGATGATCGAAGAAATTTGTGAAGAAATGAGATGGAAAAACTGCTTTGAGAAGAGAATTTTTGAGAATTCAATTCGACAGTAAAACCCTATTTTAATGGTGAGTGGGGGTTTTATAGATGAAAAAGTGAATGCTGGCGTGGCAGCGGTTACAAAAGGTCTGACCACAATGTACTGCCCACGTGACAACCCCTGATGAAATGAAGGACAATACTTTTATGAAAGTTACTGGTGAAGGCAGTGGTTATGGAAGCAGTGGATGATTTTCACTATCAGTTGATAGCATATCAGTGGATAAGACACTGCTTTTGAACAACAGTGTTTATCAAAGAGATGAGGGAACAGGGGTTGACTTTCAGCAGTGGACAGACTTTGAAGCAGAGCAGACTTTTGAACAGGCAGTGGTTATGGCAGACTTTTAAGGATTTTAATGAAAACTTCATTTTTAGCTATTTTTAAGGATGGATTTTTGATTTTCTGAAAACATTTTAATGCTTTTATTCATAGAAAAACAAGATGTTGCTTGTTATTCCATGTTTAGCATCACAATTCTAGAGACCAAGCTTTCAAAGGTGGCTGTATCAAGTGCTTTTGTGAGCACATCTGCCAGCTGGTCTTTAGTTGGGACATGATGCAGAGAAATCAAACCTTTTTTTCATAGCAATCCCTCACAAAGTGATGTCTGATGTCGATGTGTTTGGTGGTTGAATGGGAAACTGGATTTTTGATGATATTTTCTGTTGCCTGGCTATCCAACATGAGTGGTGTCTTTAAGGCAGTGATACCAAAATCCAGCAACTGATTTTGAAGCCACAGGAGTTGGGCTGTACAGCTTGCAGCAGCAATGTATTCAGCTTCAGCAGTGGATGTTGAAACAGCTGCTTGCTTTTTGCTTTGCCATGAAACTAAGCAATCACCTAGAAACTGGCACCCTCCTAATGTGGACTTCCTTGTGGTGTTACATCCAGCAAAGTCACTGTCTGAAAATCCTGAAAGCTTGATATTCCCATTAGCTGGATACCAGATACCAAGTGTGGGAGCACTTTTTATGTATCTGAATATCCTTTTTACAGCAATAAGGTTGGATTTTCTAGGGGCTGACTGACTTCTTGCACAAACACATGTTGCAAACATGATGTCTGGCCTAGATGCAGTCAGGTACAATAAAGACCCAATCATGCTTCTATAAAGTGTTTGGTCAATCAGCTCATCCTTTTCATCAGACATGACAAGCTTATTTGTAGCCATGGGTATGCTGCATGGTTTACAATCATTCATATCAAATTTGTTTAAAATTTCTCTAGCATATTTGCTTTGATGAATGAAAGTTCCATTTTGCATCTGCTGAACTTGGAGACCAATAAAGCATTGCAACTCACCCATTACACTCATTTCAAACTCAGCTGTCATGAGTTCCGTAAACTCTTCACACATTTTGTTACATGTGCTTCCAAAAATAATGTCATCCACATAAATTTGGATAATCATCAAATCCTTTCCTCTCCATTTAAGAAATAGTGTTTTATCAATGGTACCTCTTTTGAAACCATTTGAGAGTAGAAAGGTGGAAAGAGTTTCATACCAGGCTCTAGGTGCTTGTTTCAGGCCATATAAGGCTTTGTTTAACCTATAGACATGATCTGGATAAAATGGATCCTCAAAACCTGGAGGCTGACAAACATACACCTCTTCTTGAATTGTACCATAGAGGAAAGCACTTTTGATATCCAATTGAAACACCTTCATGTTGTGGTTGACAGCAAAGGCCAGGAACAGTCTTATGGCTTCCAATCTTGCTACAGGGGCGAATGTTTCATCATAATCAATCCCCTCTTCCTGTCTGTAACCTTGAACCACAAGCCTGGCTTTATTCTTGACAACAATGCCCCTTTCATCAGTTTTGTTCTTGAAGACCCACTTTGTGCCAATGGGACTAACCTCTTCTGGCAGTGGTACAAGCTCCCATACTTGTTTTCTTTTAAACTGTTGGAGCTCCTCTTGCATGGCTTCTACCCAGCTGTTGTCTTTCAGCGCCTCTTGGTACTTGACTGGCTGATGGAGTGATAGAAAACCAGCAAAAAGACAAATGTTTTGGGTTTGGCTTCTTGTGAGCACCCCTTCATTGATGTTTCCAATGATTTGATCAGGTGGATGAGATCTCAAGAAGATTAAATCTCCTTGGTATGGTATGATGGCATTTGTTGGTGAAGGCTGCAAATGTGTATCATCTGAGCTAACCACTGCTGGTGACTTTGATGACCCAGCAATGGCTTCAAAAGGTGGTGGAATGGGAGGTAAAGGTGTGGACACCTGCTGACTTTTATCCACTGTTTGGGGACTTTTATCAGCAGCGTTTGATGTGGAAGCAGTGGTTGATGGGCTACTTTGGTCAACAACTGTTGAGGTAGCAGTGGTTGAGCTTTGACAGTTGTTTTGTACATCTGCTGCTCTTCCCATTTTGACAGACTTTTGAGGGATGATGATTTCATACCCATAGTCTGGTGTTGAATCCTCTGATGGACCTGCACTGTTAGTCTTGACAGCAGTATTTTCAAAAGTGAATTTATCAAGATCAAACAGATCTGCAGGATTTACTGGGATTTTCATTGATGAAAGTTCATTGAACTTTACATTCAAAGTCTCCTCCACTGCCTTGGTCCGTGTATTGAACACTTTGTAGGCCTTGGCAGTGGTTGAGTATCCCAGATGATAACCACAATCCATTTTGGCTGCAAATTTTGAAATGGAATCTTTTAAGTTCAGAATAAAGCATGGGCAGCCAAAAACCTTGAAGTATGAGATCAGTGGTTTGATTTTATACAGAATTTCATAAGCAGTCTTTTTGTGCCTGGGGTTTATTAAAACTCTGTTCTGGACATAGCAATCAGTGTTTACTGCCTCTGCCCAGAAAGTTAATGGCAAACCTGAATCAGCAAGCATGGTTCTGGCAGCCTCAATCAAAGTTCTGTTCTTTCTTTCAACTACCCCATTTTGCTCTGGTGTTCTAGGGATGTTGTACTTCCTTACAATCCCTTTCTTCACACAGAAGGCATCCAACTCCTTATTTTTAAATTTTGTGCCATTGTCACTCCTGAAGCTTTTCACTGGAAGGTCAAATTGTTAGGAAACTTTATTTGTAAGTATTGAAGAAAAACACAATCAACTGGATCTATGAAGAGATCACAGTCCTGAAGATCACGAACTAGAAAAAGAAGATCAGATGGGACAACCGGAATACATAGCATCTACTTCAAAGAATCACAAGTTGATCAAGAGCTGAATTGGATTATCAGAAGAGGTCATTTCTGATGGATCTGATGATGTTTCTGATGAAATATCATCAGTATCTGACGATTCTAATCATCAAGGATTTTCTGATGATTTGTTCATCAGAATTTCTGATGAAGTGGTTTATCAGAATTTCTGATGAAATAACCCACTTGTCTGAAATTGGCTCTGTCCTACCACACTTACCGAAGCAAGTTGACATTTAATGATATCATGATGAAAAAGGCAACTTGAACGTTGGAAACAATGAATATGTCAATTGGCTACTTTTTGCAGGAATTATTGTATGAATAAACTATTGTTTATTCATACAAGCCATCTATAAATAGAAGGCTCAACCAGGAGAAGCAAAGTGAGTTTAAAGCTTAGCATTCACACATACATCTAAACTCCATTGCTCTCTCCCCCACAGAATTCAAGATTCGTTTGTATTAGATAATAATCTTTCAATCACCTTGTAAACCATTTTGTTTCAAAGTGATATAAACTTGATAATTCTGTAGGTCTTGTTTCTTGAAAGTCTGATTTCCATTTCCGCACATCTTTTTCACATCTACTGAAATCACTTGCCATATTACGTGAAAAGAAGTTGTTTTGAGCCTGAACTGGGTCTAACAATTGGTATCAGAGCAGATTGAATAAACTATTTTCAAACGATCAATCGCTCATCTTCTTTTCTCTAAATATGGCCAGCTTTCAATCCTGGAATAATGCTTTTAACATTGGTTCTATGTCTAAACCTCCGACTCTGGTCAGAGAAGAATACCCCCCAGTGGAAAATCAGGATGGTCAATTTCCTTAATGGTCATGACCGAGCTCTGTTTCAATCCATTGAAAGGGGTCCACATACACCAATGACTGATATACCTGCTATTCCAGCAACTGACCAATCACCAGCATGAGGGGCAGCAGCATAATGAGCAGTGTTAGCATGAGCTGTAGGGGTATATTGGGTATAATGCACTGTGCTTTGATTTTGAGGTCTAGTGTTTGAAATGGGATGAGTGATTATAGGACCAGCAGTTTGACTCCTGCATTCCCTAGCAAAATGACCTAGCCTATTGCACTTGTAACACTTAATTTTTTATTTATCCAACCCAACCCTTAGATTCCCATGTAAACCTGGGAATTTTCGCCCTGTTGTTTTGTAGAATTTGCTAGTTCTAACACTGAGCAAAGCCAATTGGTGCAGGATGTCCATTTCTTCTAAGTCAGTGGGATCAAAATGTTGTAAATCATTGAGTTCAAAAAACAAATTATCTGACATCTGGTTTTCAGTGTTTGCAGTAAAAGCATAATTTGCAGAGTGAGGATCAGGGTTGGTAAAGTTACCACCAGCTGTTATATCAATGAAATGATCATAACCCTGTTCCTTACTACTGCTACCAGATTCTTCCTGACCAAGAAGAGCTGTGCTATCGAATGAGTAATCATCAGTGACTTTTCCAGACTCTTGCAACTTCTTTTTCTGGTTCAACTCCCTTTCATAAGTCAGGAGTCTACCATGAAGTTGGGTCAGGGTCAGATCTTTGAACTCAATAGAGTTTCTAGTCACAAATGCAATTGTGTCCCATTTATCAGGTAGTGATCTAAGAAACCTGCTATTTTGAGTTGATTTTGGAAATTCAACCTTAACAAGTCTTAGCTCACTGATGAGACAACTGAAACGTTCAAATTGTTGGGTCAATGTTTCACCCTTAATGTGACAAAAGGTTTCATACTGCTGATTCAGAATTTCCTTATTGTTTTCAACAACTTCTTCAGTACCCCCAAACTGTTCCTTCAATACATCCCATAGCTCTTTGGCACTGTTACAATGTAACAATCCAGCATAGATCTCATTTGGTAATGCAGATGCTATGATGCTAAATGCTTTGGCATCGAGTTCGAACTTTTGAAAATCAGTTTCAGTATAGTTTTCATAAGGTTTTGGTACGTTCTTCTTTGGATCCTCGGCACTTGGCACCATAGGAACATGGGGACCAAAAACAACAGACCTCCAACATCCAGTGTTCTGTTGAGCAAGGATGTGACCCATCCTTCTCTCCCAGATGTTGTATTCATTACGTTTAAGCATAGGTGGTTTAAAAAGCGAGCCAACATTATTCTTATCATCTTGTGATTGTGACGTCATCCTGGTTGTTTTACACGCACTGATTAATCAACTTTAATGGTGATTAAACCTTACTCTATTTTTCAACAAACCGAACAAACTATCGATATCAACGATTTTGAGCTGAACTATTTATGTCAAAATGATTGTTAAATCAAATTTAACTGTCCTAGCTCTGATACCAATTGTTGGATCTGAGTTTGGTTTTGATTGTATTTTTCGTTTGAATTAGAATGAAAATGGATGAGTTGTGCAGCGGAATTAAGATAGAAACAAACTTTGCATACAATCAAACGAGAGTATTGCTTTGATCAAGACATTTTCTACAAAGAACCGAAAGATTGAATTTAGTTTCAACAACAATTACAATGTAATGCTTAATACAAACTCCCCCTCAGCCAGAGCTCAGCGTTTGTTCGTGCAGGAAAACAGGTTTGCAAAGAGCTAATAGAACAGTACAGAGCACTGTTCTATTTATAGGCACTAGCAAACCACTGAGCATCTAAGCTGACGTCACCATGAAAGTGACATCTAACCTCCTAACAAACTCTAACCTCTGATCAATACAAACATTGCTTATGCTAACTACTGCTATTACATTATATTACAAACAGACTATAGAACAGCTGCTACAACCTTCCACTGCTGTGAACCCAGCAGTACTTGTCCGGATCAGCAGTGCTTGACTCAAGGCAGTAGATTGAATTAGCAGAGCTTTAGTCTTTCATCAGGTCTTTACTTGAGCAGCAGTTTGACGGTCAGTAGCTTGTATGGTCAGTAGATAGGAGGTCAGCAGATGTTGAAACCACTTTCAAGGGGAGAGACTTGTATGTAACATCTGATTATTCTGGATCCACTACTCTGATCCAGTTTTGGCTTTAATTATCTGTTCCTCTGGTAGGGTTCAATCCCAACAACACGCTATGGGCATTATGAGTTCCTTGTGATGCCATTCGGACTGACGAACGCGCCAGCAGTATTTATGGATCTGATGAACCGCGTATGCAAACCATATCTCGATAAATTCGTGATTGTATTTATCGATGATATCTTGATTTACTCGCGAACGAGAGAAGAACACGAGCAACACCTCAGGACCATTCTGGAACTACTGAAGAAAGAGAAACTTTATGCAAAGTTTTCAAAGTGCGAATTCTGGATTCGCGAAGTACAGTTTTTTGGTCACGTTGTGAACGAGAAAGGCATTCATGTAGACCCATCCAAGATTGAAGCAATAAAGAGTTGGGAAGCCCTCAAAACCCCAACTGAAGTTCGACAATTTTTGGGCTTAGCGGGCTATTACCGACGGTTTATTGAGAATTTCTCCATGATAGCTCAACCGCTAACTACCCTTACGTAGAAGGACAAGAAGTACGACTGGGGTGATAAGCAGGAAGAAGCCTTTCAACTACTCAAGAATAAGCTATGCGATTCACCAACACTTTCCTTACCCAAAGGCACAGAAGACTTCATGGTATACTGCGACGCTTCGCGTCAAGGTTTGGGTTGCGTGCTTATGCAACGCCAGAAAGTCATCGCTTACGCTTCAAGACAGTTGAAGGTGCATGAAAGAAATTATACCACTCACGACCTAGAGCTAGGTGCAGTGGTATTCGCCTTGAAGATCTGGCGACATTATTTATATGGTACTCGATGTACAATCTTCACAGATCACAAAAGCCTACAACATATATTTGATCAGAAGGAATTAAACATGCGTCAATGACGGTGGGTCGAGCTGTTAAATGACTATGATTGTGAGATTAAGTACCATCCTGGAAAGGCAAACGTTGTAGCAGATGCGTTAAGCCGAAAAGAAAGGGTTAAGACCCTAAGGGTTCGAGCATTGGAAATGACTATTCGAACGAACCTCACTGCACGCATTCATGATGCACAACAAGAAGCCCTTAAGATGGAAAATCGTAGAGCTGAATACCTTCGAGGTATGCTGAAGAATTTGGTGCCAAATAAAGAGGGAACCTTATACTTTAAGGGGCGTATTTGGGTTCTGCTCTATGGCGGTATTCGAGAAGTCATCCTTAATGAAGCTCACAAGTCAAGATATTCGATCCATCCAGGATCGGACAAAATGTATCAAGACTTGAAGGACTACTATTGGTGGCTGAGACTTAAAAGCGATGTTGCTATCTATGTTGGAAAGTGCCTAACCTATGCTAAGGTTAAGGCTGAATATCAGAAACCGTCTGGCCTACTGCAACAACCAGAGATACCCATGTGGAAGTGAGAGCAAATCTCGATGGACTTCATAACAAAATTACCCAGGACCCCTAGGGGGCACGATATGATATGGTTGATTGATTGGCGAAATCTGCGCATTTCCTACCGATCCGAGAGAAGGATAGCACTGGAAAGCTTGCTGCGTTGTACTTAAAAGAAATCGTGGCACATCATGGAGTGCCTATCTCAATTATTTCAGACAGAGATGGACGTTTTGTCTCGAGGATCTGGCAATCCTTTCAAGAAGCCTTTGGATCTCAGTTAGATCTAAGCATGGCCTTCCATCCGGAAACAGACGGTCAGAGCGAACGGACCATACAAATGCTAGAAGATATGCTTCGCGCATGTGTTATGGACCTAGGCGGCAGCTGGGATACTCATCTACCTTTAGTTAAGTTCTCCTACAATAACAGTTATCATACGAGTATAAAAGCTGCACCGTTCGAAGCTCTGTATGGCCGCAAGTGTCGCTCGCCATTATGTTGGGCAGACGCTGGAGACAAACGTATGGTTGGTCCTGAACTTGTGCAAGAGACAACCGACAAAATCATGCAGATCCGAGAGCGCATTAAGGCGGCTCGAGATTGACAAAAGAGCTACGCTGATCGAAGACGAAAACCATTGGAGTTCGAGGTGGGAGACAAAGTTTTGTTAAAGGTCTCACCTTGGAAGGGCGTTGTAAGATTCGGAAAACGTGGAAAGCTGAATCCACGATACATCGGACCATTCAAGATCTTGGAAAGAATTGGTACCGTGGCGTACAAGTTGGAATTACCGGAAGAACTCAATGGAGTACATGATACGTTTCATGTATCCAACCTCAAGAAGAGTCCAACCCAAGAGACAGTGATCATCCCTGCGGATGAAGTGCATATTGATGACACCCTCCGATTTACAGAACAACCCGTTGAGGTTACTGACTGGAAAGTCAACAAGACCCGATTGAGTAGTGTCAAGCTTGTCAAAGTACGTTGGAACTCTAAGCACGGACCCGAGTACACATGGGAACGTGAAGACCAGTTTAAAGAAAAGTACCCCCACCTGTTCAAGAAAACTCCTGCGACAGATAGATCAGCCTGAATTTCGGGACGAAATTGTTTTAACGGGGGAGACTGTGACAACTGGCACAAAACCGGTAATTTCCGTACAATTTAATTATTACTTAATGACTGCAATTATGTGCTTAAATGTCAACATTAACTAAATTAAATGCTATACTTGTGAATTCATGCACATTTTATACTACAAAAATTCCTTTATGCATTAATGATAGCGTTGCGTTAAAAATACTAGTAAACTCACCCGTAAGACACACTGTGTCAACAATTCTGCAAAAAGCTGTCAGACAATAGAATTGGAGCCTAGGTGTAGGTCCAACTTCAAGAATACATTAAATCCCAAGAGTGTATACAAGGGTTAACATATAGACTTTCCGGAAGCTAGAATATGCACTAAAAAGCACCCGAAACGCACTTTAAATGCAGAATTCTGCACAAATCAGCTATAATCCGCTTTTTAACACATAAATATTATGCAGAATTCATGTTTTATTATCCAGAATACCCTCCTAAGTGTTGGGAATTAAAATGGTTACGAAAGGGTACTTAAAGGACACTAAACGGTGCAATTTAGCACTTTAACGAACCGGTATTTAACCGAACAACCGGACATTACCCGGAACATCAAAATATTACTAGAAGCATTATTTTAATATTTCTGAACTAGTTATGGTCCCCAAACACCATAACACCTCTTATCACATAATAACACATCAAGTCCCTAAAAAATTACACTTGAAAGCTAACTTGTTTATAAAATTAAAGTTTGAAATTACACATTACCCCCCCCCCCCCTTATATTGTTCACGGTCACATGGGGGTGACCCCACCAAGATTTTTCCCAATCTTCCATTATCTTGCTTAGATTTGGAAGGATATAATTAGATATGGTGAGATCTATAGAGATATGATATGATCTTGTGAAAGATTATAAGTATCACCATTTTCATTTCACCACTCAACACCACACCACACCTCCCTCCTCCCTTCTCCCCTACCTACGGTTGTGCGCCACCCCCACAACCACCAACATCATTCCATTCCATTCATCCATTCCAAGCTTAACATAAGGTGCTAGAAGGTGTTTAAGAAGGTTTAGAGCTTGTAGATCTTGAAGAACCTTCTCCATTTGCTTTTATCCAACCCATTTGTTATCTTCATCTTCAAGTGATCTTCCCTAGCCCTTGTGCTAGTAGTAAGCTCCTTGTAACTTGTTATTTCATATTTTGATGAATAAAAGACGATGAAAATTGTTAATCACAAGAACACAAAAGAACATGATCATGATACTTTAACATAAACTTAAAAATATAAGAATACATGTTGAATATGTTGATTTGTTTCTTGTTGAATGATGATTTGTGTTAGTGATGTTAGACATCATGAGAAACCTACTAGATTGTGATTAAACACATGATCTAGTAAGTTGAAGTGGTGATCTTGTGAAAGACCAAGATCTTCAAGCTTTATGTCTTCATGAACTTGAATAATGAAAGTGATTTTCATATGTAAAAATGATATAAACAAAATACAAATCTTGTAAATAGATGATTACAAAAATGATTTTCTTAAGAAACCAAGTTTATTTACAAGACTTACAAAGTCATGGTTTCTAAGTAAACTAATAATATTTTTAGTGTTTAAACAAGACTAGAAACATGTATGTAACAAGAAAAATACAAGAGAAGTATTTTTAGAAAAATCATCTTACAAGTTGTAAATGACTAGATCTTTTAATAAAGTAATTTACAAACAAATAACCATGTTTTTAAGGGTAACTAAACCTACTAAATAACATGGTAAGTTACGACAAGTTATTACAAAAACTTCAAGTTCATGATATAGTGTAATATACTTGATTTTGACACTCGGTAAATGTTAAATGAATTGATGATTGTTGTGACGATTTTAAAAGAAAATAAACACATGTTTTAAAAACATGGGAAACCTCCATTTTTAGGGGAAACCATGTCAAAATTTCTATAGAATTTTGACACTTAGAAAAAAAAAATATAAGTTTTGGTGAAACTTATTCCCTAAAAATATTTACCAAAGTTTTCCTAATTTTTATGTAAACTCCAAGTTAAGAAATGGTGATTTCTTCAAGATAAAAATTAATATTAAGTACGTATATTTTTGAGGAAAATATATATATTTATTGATCACCAAATTTTGTGCTAAGTGTATGTAGTATGTATTATATGTAATAGTGTGTTAAGACTTGAAAATACACTAAATACTCCTAAGGAGTGAAAATACAAAATACACATACAACATGCTTAGACAAATACAAGAAAATATATTTATGAAAATATATTACTTAATAGATTACATAACTTGGACAAGTTATGAACATGAAATGAAGTTTTGGACAAAATACATAATTCGGGTGAGAAAAATACAAGATACTTATATTTATTTTTGAGAAATGATATAAGTAAGATACATAGTTAAAAATATAAATTATTTTTAACACACAAAGAATACATACATAAAAGATGGTGACTTGTACTTGTGCGCTACAAGTCTAGTGACTAACGTTAATAAAACACGTATAGGTCACGACGCTATATAAGCAAACCCGGTGAAGTTTACGGCGCAAGAAACGCAAAGTTGTGAGTTCATGCTCCCCCTTTTCTTTTAACTGTTTTCAGTTTTATAACTTCGGGGGTGAAGTACATGTTTCTAAATGTTTACAGAAAAGTCCCCACTTTTAAACTTTTACATACTTTTTAAACTTTGGGAAAATACATGAGTTATGGTATGATGGATACAAAAATGAGGAATGATACTTGAAATAGTGTCACGAATAGGGTACCAGAAGCACCATTAATCGTGTACATACTAAGACCGTAGAATAAAAGGTTAGATCTAATGGGTTTTCGGGCAGCCACACTCTTGGGGATAACTAGTACCAAGTAGTGCTTTTGTGTCTCAGTCGTGAATCGACAACTAGAAAAATGCCTATGGTTTGGATGTTTCCTATGTCGTGTCACATGTTACTGGCCTTGCAACCCATTAACAACCTTGATACATACAGAAAAACTTGATTTATACAAATTACATACCATGTATTTATACAAAGTATACAAACGTTCAATACATAAACTGCATGAATTCACACTAACATTATGTTGACGTTTTTTTCCAAAAACTCACATGTATTTCAGGTAACTAAAGTGGATGTGTGTGCGGTCTTACTCATGCTCTTGGATGTTGTTCATGTTTATCCTTAAATAAAGTTGTAAACTTTTCAGACAAAATGTTGTCTTATTGGCATTTGAAGTTATTTTTACGAGCATGTAGTATGTTTACCAGTCGTATGCAATGAAAACCTTTCATGATCACAACTCGTGCTTCCGCCTTAGAAAGGGGTGTGACATATGTGATATGATCAACTGAAAAATGTAACCAGGTTAGTGTAAAAGGACGTAGTGTGTAATGAGTTTTACAAATAAAGGACCGTGACTATAGTTATTGAAGTTAAAGGTCATCCATTGCAATCCAACACAAACATAAAGAACGAAAAGTGTAATTTACCCTATAAATTTTATTCACCATTTGCTGAATGCGCATCGAGACTCCCAATAAGGGTCTCTACCCTTTGGACCCTGTTGGTGCATGAATAAGAAAAGTGATGAACGAGCGTATGCTCCACATCCCCTAACTCTAATCAATTATATTCTTATTTCTTTTTTATCTTAAGTAAATCCACCAACCCAAATGGCTTGATCACACTAAAATTACCAATAGATAACAAAATAGACTGATAATTTAATAAAGAGTTAACTGCCAATTTCGTCCCCGTGGTATGTCCAATTATGCCAGTTCAGGCCAAATTTCATATTTGTACCATTTTCGTCCCTGACATTCTTGAAACATGTTAGTTTCATCCAAAAAACTAAGGTTGAATCGAATAATTGAACAAACCACGGGGACGAAAATGGCAGTTAACTCATATTTTTTTGGACAGAGCCGACGTATTTCAAGAATGTTAGGGACGAAAATGGTACAAATTTGAAATTTGGTCTGAACGTGCATAATTGGACAAACTATAGGGACGAAAATGGCAGTTAACTCTTTAATAAATGAATTTAATGGTAGAGTTAAATGATTGGTTGGTCCCTGTGGTTTGCGAAAATTGCAGACTTGGTCCTAATGGTTTACTAATTACACGCGTGGTCCCAAAAGTTGTCAAAAATGAACTCGGTTAGTCCCCTGACCTAACCTCTGTTAAATTTCTCAGTTAACTATGTGTGAAATAACTATATTACCCATGAACAATTAAAAGAAATAAAAAAAAATATATAAGAGATAGGGGCCCACGACTCATCTTCTTCATCACCCCTGTCTCTCTCTCTCTCTCCTTTTCAAAAACTCAGCCACCACCTCCTCATTCACAACCTGCAATCACCTCCACCATCATCACCTTCGCCGTCTGATCAACACCACGTTCACAAACCACCTCCACATCTCCACCTTCACAAACCACCACCACCACCTCCATCTCTCCAAACCATCACCCACCGCGCAGGAGAAAGGAACGGTGAAAATGGCGTCGATAACCACCACCGCCACCAGTTCAGACGAACCGTTGAAGCTCGCTCTAGCAATGTTTCTTCTTCGTTCTAAGCACCTGAATAAAACTTCCGATACTCATCATTCTCCATCTGCATCTTCCAATTCAGAAGCTCTCAAATGGAAACTTGTAGCATACAACTATATAATCAACAAATTAGAAACTTGTAGCCCACATTATGGGTGGAAAGATGATCCATATAATTGCATACAAGCTTTCTGTCAAAAAAAGTTATATGATTTGAAACTTAGTACATCCAACAACATAATTTTGAAAAAATAGCATCTCAAAACTTGATTCTCAACTTAGCGCTTGCCCACTAATGCACGCCACCACCCCTCCAACCGGCACCCCCAGTTCAACTAGCGGCCTTAGGCTCCTCTGTTCCTCGTCTGTGTTTCACAGCTGCCTGAGGTGATAATGATGGTGGTTAGTCGAACCGGAAGTTGCAAATCTGAAATCGGTTGTAGATATGATGGGTTCATCTACATTGATATTGAACACTGTTACATATATTTACCGGAGACGAGGGCATTTTTCCGGCGAGGGATGGTGTTTTTCGGTGGTGATTTGTGGCCAATAATGTGGACTGAGAGCTATAGATGAGAGGGGAGATGACGGGAAAGGGGGGAAGAAGAAGTGGGCCATCTTCTTTATATATTTTTTTATTTCTTTTAATTGTTTAAGGGTAATATAGTCATTTCATACATAGTTAACTGAGAAATTTAACAGAGGTTAGGTCAGGGGACTAACCGAGTTCATTTTTGACAACTTTTGAGACCACACGTGTAATTAGTAAACCACTAGGACCAAGTATGAAATTTTTGCAAACCTCAGGGACCAACCAAGCATTTAACTGTTTAATGGTATAGCCATAAAAATTACTTTACCACGAAACCAATATTTCTTATCTCCTAGTATTGGTGGCAATCCACCTAAGCATGTATAACAACAGAATTTAGGATCCAACTAAAACAAGAAGAAGACTGACTGCACACATGCTAAAACACAAAGATACATCATGTAGCTAAAAGAGGCCACCCCGCTATTCATGTTTTCTTCATTAAGGTCACCCAACCATTGTAACTACTTCATAGACCAGATATCCGGTTTTATTCATACCAAATCCGACAAAAAAACATTTGGTATAAAAAAAATAAAAAATAAAAACTTTCTTTAAGACTTGACCATGATTATTTTTGGTTCGCTAACATAAAAACTAAAAAAGAAATCGTATAAATGTAAGAATGGTTTATCGAAAAGACGAAAACTCACCTATAATGCCATGTAGAATCTGTTTAAAAGATAAGCAAGCAAGAAAACAAAATAAAGTCAAAAGTCAAAATTCGCCCGTAGTGAGCTTATAATATACAGCTGTCTATGAAGATTAGGGGTGGCAAATAAAGTGGGTTGGATAGGTTTGGGTTAGGATGGGTTTAGCTCAACTTGGGTTTTTGTCAAAATGGATTTGGCCATGACAGGCTAAAAATATAAATAAATAAAATAAAAAAAAATAAAAATAAAAAAAATTCAAAATAAAAAAAAATTCAAAATTAAAAAAAAATAATAAAAATTAAAAATAAATTAAAAATTGTAAAAAATTAAAAAAAATCTAAACCAAAATAAGTCCGCCAATTTCAGATTCAAACAAACCAGTTACTCAAGTACAAGGGTTCAGAACACTCCATAAGTCCTTCTAGGTATGATTTCATTGCTGCAACCACTTGGTCACTTCATCCAAATGCTCCATTCACTAACCATGAATGTCTGCCACCCGTAGACCACTCATTTCCAAACATGAAAAAGGCTAAAACAGAGAGTAACAAAGTAATGAAAAGAGTAGGATCAGGATAGCATCTAGCCCCATAGTACAGCGACAAAGGAAACACAAAAGCATAGTTCAAAAGTCAAAACCAATTACAGGGTAGCCTAAAACAAAGTAAATTAAAAGCTACATACAAACAGAAAAATGACTATTTATAATTCTAAATTCAGACCCAAAAAAGCTGCAATTAATGGTTCAATCGACACTCAATAGATTCATTGCACATATGGGTTCTAATTTTTGTTATAACTCAAAGAAAACACGCATAGACCAAAAAAGCTGCAATTAATGGTTCACTCGGCACTCAATAGATTCATTGCACATATGGGTTCTGATTTTTGTTATAACTCAAAGAAAACACGCATAGAAACGTTTTGTATGCTTGCTAAGCTTGACCTAGAAAGAAAACAACCAGTTCTATTTTTTGTAAACTTTAGCAGTTTCTAGGAGAATAGCAGCAATATATCATCTAATCACCTACAAAACGAGATTCAAATGTATTAATGAAGCAGAGAATTGAATGTTTAAACAGTGTGTAAGTTGTTGAAGGTGAATTACCAGATGCCGTATGAGAATATTTGCTTCGACGAATCCATGTGATGATGGAGTTTGGAATTGACGATGATTTAGGGTTAGAAACTTGAATTCACGAAGCGGGATTCACAAGCGACACAACTGATATCCCGTACCCATGAAGTGTGATGCGTTTTAGGGTTAGAAAGTTAAAAACCCTGACCAATGTTAAAACTTAGATGGATATTTTAAAACCCATTCTAACCCATCTTGACTATTTCTCCAGCCCATTTTGAGCCTAAAATAACCCAAAATATCATGGATAGATTTTTGTTGCCACCCCTAATCCGTTATATGCTGTTAAAGTTCATGAAATGAATTATGCCCTTAGATATCAGACCTTATACCAAAACTATTTTGATTGACCCATATGAAACAAAGGAAAAATATCGGATTCGACTGAAAGATCCCAGATTGGCACAATCCTTTAAAAACTGGGGCGATCTGAAAACGCCTCATGCACTTCTAAGTCAAAATTAGGGTGTGGTATGTAGGAGGCTGATAAAAATATAAGTGGTCCACTTGATAAAAATGGACCGAAAACTATAAGTGGTCCACTTGATAAAAATGGCATTATGGCCAGTCCATGGTCAGACCGTGAACCGACCGCCAATCTTCTGACCAAGACCAACAAATCTTTGCAAAAAGCAAGAGATCAACGGTCACACATATACTAATAACATACATGATTTTCTATTGCATATATACTTTACTCGCAAATTTTTTGAGCCCGATAAAGTGCATAAACCATGAATTACGTAAGTACAGAATATTTGTTAGGGTACGCGAATATGATAAAAGATATACAATGTAACTTTAGTACAACAGAAATAAGTTAAAACAATAAATTAATTTATTTGACATATGAATCATCTAATGTGTTGATAGTACTAAAATATGTTATAACTACTTTGCAAACCAAACATATGGCTTACCTCTGTCCTATGTACATGCTATACAAATGGCATGCAATATCAACTCGATACCGATCTACCCAACGACTGAGGGGCTGCTTTACTTCTTATCGGTGGTCATAGAGCTATGGGTATTTCCGTCTTTCTTATCCTTCTCTGATGACGATGATCCTTTTGCGGTTTTGGTCAGTTCCTTTACTTGAGCTGAAGCAGTATCCATATCCTCTTCAATAGGAAGAGTTCTTTTTGACCCATCCAAAGCAACACCAAGAACAATATTCTCTTCCATTGCAGGTCGTGACGCCTTTTGGTCAGTTACACCATCACTTTCAACCGCTTTATTGGATGGTTTTCCATCCACATTTGGCGGTTTCGTATCTTTTGGATCAGAAGTTGTTTTATTATCAACAGTTTTAGAGTTTGATGGAGCGCCTCCTCCAGTCTTTCCTTCTGCCTTGTTGTTTGACTTTATTGAAGACTTGTTGCTTTGACCTTTTGACTTTTCTTCTCCGTTGACTTTGTAAGTGGGTTCGATTAATAGCATCGGATGATTTGAAGGCGCTCTACCGCGAGTGAAGACTGAATCTGCAAAGGGGTAGCTGTCCAAGTCGGGGTCGTTGTAAATCTTTTGGACTGTACGGATTGGTGTTGCGAGTCGAGCCCGGTGATGATTAATCACTCGCAGAAGATCCAACATGATAGCCTCCTGCTTCCATATAAAAATTTAAAAAAAAATACAAATAAAGAAATAAATATTTGAGCTCAATTCTCAAACATTATCTTACCTTTACACATAAGTACTCTTCAAAATGAGAAGTTTTCACAAAGCAAGACACCAGAATCTGCACAACAGAAATTACAATAACTCAGAACTAAAAAGTTATATAATCTTGATAATTAAGCAGAAAATACAAGGAATAAGACCAACCAAAAGTGACTGATTTTCAGGGTCAACGTTTTCAAGGAAAACCCTCCGATGCAATCTTTGTTGTTCTACTTGCGGATTTTTCGCCAAGACTTTCCTCATATCCGCTACAATAATCTGTGCAAATAACAATCCATACAGTTATAAAAATAAAAAATAAAAAAGAGTAAAATGCCGTTTTCATCCCTGAGGTTTGGCCAGTTGTGCGACTTTCATCCAAAGGTTTGCTTTTTCGCATCTAGATCCAAAAGGTTTGAAATCTTGACATTTTCATCTTGCTCGTTAACTCCATCCATTTTTTCTCCGTTAAGTCACTGGTATTTTTGTTTTTTTTATTTATTTTTGTTAACTCAAAGAAAAATTCGGTCTTTTTTACTTTATGTACAAGCATTTAGAATAACTTACACGTATTCAAGATACCCTTGCTAAAAAAGACGAAAATACCCCTGAATTAACGGAGAAAAGTCGATGGAGTTAACGAGTCGGATGAAAATGGCAAAATTTCAAACCTTTTGGATCCAAATGCGGAAAAACAAACCTTTGGACGAAAGTCGCAAAACTGGTCAAACCCCCGGGACAAAAATGACATTTTACTCGATAAAAAAATACATAAATGGCATACGGCATACCCAAAAAAAACAGTGAATCATGTACTTACATTAATCTTACTGACATCTAAATGGCTGATAGCGAGATGAGTTTTAATACGCCAATGAGTCTTCTGAGTCATATTTCTCACAACATTCATAGTAAACTTGTGGTTTGGAATATGAATGGCCTCGCGATCTTCACCTCTTACGATTGTAGGTGACCACCACCCAACATGCTAAACATAAAAATACGGGGAACCCACATCAGAGGGAACGTTTTTAGAACAAATCGTATTGATTAATACATAGATATTTGTAAGTTTTGTAAAATCTTGTTAGATTGTATGATATGAAAGAACAATTCAACAAACCTCTACAGTTCCGGAAACTTCATAGCCTCCTATCTTTGCTTTGATCCACTCATTCGGCACAAATGGACGGGTTGCATGAATCATAGCACTTGAGAGAAAGTTTGTGAATATCTACATATACAGGTAACTTGATAAATTAATCTTCACACATGAAATGACATGCATATATTGTTAAACACACCTCACGGCCAGCAAGTGTCAACAAGACAGTCCCGAGACCACCTGCGGGTAGCCATTTCCGGGTAGAAATACCGAGCAACTCCATGAACAGTGATACAGCCGCAACCCATACCGCAGTGTATACAGCTTTGCCAGCAAATTGGAATCCCATCTGCCAAACACCACAACAAATAATAATAATAATAATAAAAAGAAATTAATAAGGAAAATTGGATTTAAATAATCCCAACACCTATCAGCCGGCAACAGTCCTAACTAAAAAATTGTTTTGTGACTATCCCAACTTTTAACCTATATTCTCCCAACTTTGACTTTTTTGCCACATAAGCAGTCCACATCATCAAAAAACTAATGAATAGAAAAAGCTCATTGGGAGAAGATAGATTAAAAGTTGGGACTATCTGTCAGACTGTCACAAAACATTTCGTTAGTTGGGATTGTCGCCGGCCAATACGTCGAAATTGGGATTGTTAGAATCCAATTTTCCAAAAACAAATAACTTGTTAATCTTATAAAAATAATTGTTGTGGAACATACATTTCTTGAATTGGTAGAATCAGTGGTCTCCGTGAAAAACGTTTGCGTTTGTTGAATTGCACTACAATAATAATTTAAACATGCAATTAGTAACAAATCAAGATAATCAACCGCGATCAAGTATCAAACAAAAAAAGAAATAGAAAAATCACCTGGATAAACAGTAAGCAAGTGCAAGCACGGTCGACAATGATTTCACAAAAGTTAAAAGCCGATTTTTTACAATCTGGCTAGCCGCTGATGGCAGGACAACCGGATCCAACGCTCTACACAAAAAAAAAAAAAAAAAAAACCATGACGTCAGTGAAACAGCAGAAAGTATTAACTTCCATATCTTGCTTAAATATTTCTCGATAAAACCACCTGCAGATAAGTATGGCTCCGGTCCAGAGCAGCAAAGGTTGAAGATAAGAAGTCATGACATAATGGGCATTACTCTTTCCCCAACTCCCGTCGCTCTTCTGAAAAATGTGAGATAAACGTTAAGCATAAGTATTAAGTATGAAAAAAAAAAAATAATAACTGAATGACGAGAAAGATTTAGATGGAGACGGGAAAAGGCACAAACGTGAAGAAATATGTTTCTGGTTTGACGCATTAGTGGCCCGAGACCCCACACGGCAAACACAATGATACCCACTGCTGGAAGTAGCTTTAGTATAATAGGTCTACCTTTAAAACCACTGCAGTAAGTTTTAACGCGATTATTAAGATGGTAAGCGGTCATTTTATGATACTTTTTCAGTCAAATGGATCGGAAAATGTTTTTTAAAATGAGACAAGATTGATTAATGATCACTGATCACCTTGATAAGGCAAGAGCAACATTGTTCAGAGCAGAAGTTGCAAAATCTTGGACTGGATTAAGTGAGCAACTACACTTGAGTAGATTAATTCGATTAGGGGCAGTGCTTAATGGTTGATGTAATCGAACGGAAAGATTGATACTCAAGGAATCTCGTTGCTGCAAGAAGTTCATATTGTTCATAAAATGTAGACACCAAATAACATTAACAATTGATGATAATCTCCAAAGATTTAAAGCGAAGAAAAACATACAGATGCAACCGCTGAGAGACTGGCAGGTAATATATGTAATTTGTTACTTTCAAGCAAGCCTCGTTGAGTACATACGACATTCTGCGAAATATATTAGTTCAAAATGACATAAAATAACTCAGGCAAATTGTATTATAATAATCCAAACTTATAACCAATGCCATTCCTATGTTTCACTTCCGTCGTCAAGGTCAATCCAACAATAACAGAGAAACAATCTCGTCTCACCCTAATGAACAATTGACTGATTTTTATCTCAATCAGAATATTGAATTTTTTTAAACAACATAAATTAAACTAGAATTGCCCTTGGAAGCGAAAGTGAAAGTTAGGAGTGTTACTGGTCAAATTGTCAATATGGATTTATTATACTATGTATTATTATATATAATACAATTATCAACTTGGGTGAATAATGACTTGAGTTTTTTTTTTTTTTTTCTTTTTTGTCTTTTTGCTTTTTTTTCTTTTGTCTTTTTGTACTTTTTATACTTTTATCTTTCAACTTCTAGTATTGACACTTACAACCCCTTAACTTTTTAAACACTTTGTGATTGAGTTTTACGTGCTTATTTTTATGCACAAATGTGTATAAATTCAAGTTGATTTACGTTTCGATGTAAAAATTTTCCTGGGAATTAGTCGGGTCAAATATAATATGTTCTTTTGCTTATTATCATATACGTTTTCGGTTTACCTACGTTTTGACGTAATTTTTTTCCGGCAATTAGTCTACGTTTTCGTATTTTTTATATGAAAGATTTTGCTTATTTTATCTTTCAACTTTTAGTATTGACACTTACAACCCCGTAACTTTTTAAACACTTTGTTATTGCGTTTTACGTGCTTATTTTTATGCACAAGTGTGTATAAATTCAAGTTGATTTACGTTTCGATGTAAAAAATTTCCCGGAAATTAGTCGGGTCAAATATAATATGTTCTTATGCTTATTATTATATACGTTTTCGGTTTGCCTACGTTTTGACGTATTTTTTTTTTCCGGCAATGAGTCAGGTCAGTTATAACACGTTTTCGTGCTTATTTTTACATACACTTTTAATTAGTCTATGTTTTGACCTAGATTTTTTTCGGAATGCCGCGGCAACGTGCGGGGCAATTTACTAGATAAAATACAATTTGCAATAAATTATTACAAACACAGGGCAACATAATCATACCTCAAACTGCTTGTTGTACAACTGGATCTTATAAATTCCCCATTTAGGAGAAAAATTGAAAGAACCAGTCATATCTTCGATATTAATTTGGAAACAGGATGAAACTCACCATCAAGCACACAATAACAGGTCCAAACCCTAGAAGAAGTTAATATACAAAAAACAATTCAGGATTAGTTATTTTCCAGCAAACAATCACAAAACTATAATGATTGTGAATAAGTGATCCATCACATGTAGTTACAGAATTATGTAAACAATAAGGAAATTGAGAAAGTATAGATACAGAATATAAGATAAGGTTGAGGTGGTGGTGTTGATTGAGTGCAAAAACATAAGAAGTATACAATTATTTTATTGTAAGAAGAAATTAATAACCTGTTTGAATGATAAGAGATGAGAGCAAAATCGGGTGGTTATCTAGCGTGCCGTTGAAGGTTGTTATTTCTGAAGACCAAAATATGGTTGAGCTCGGTATAGTGAAGTTTGGGATCATATGGTTCTTGTGGCCAAACCTTTTCAGATATTATTTTATATATTTTATGATAAAAAAAAGGGTAAATTACGCTTTTCGTGTTTATGTCGGATTGTAACGAATAACTTTTAAGTTCAATAATAATTACAGTTACAATCCTTTATTTGAGAAACTCAATACCTCTTAGGTCCTTTAACACTAACTTAGTTAATTTTAAACGTTTTGGGAAGCTCAGTACACCTTAGGTCTTTTAACACTAACCTAGTTAATTTTAAACGTTAAGAAATATCATGTGCACCTCATGTGAAGGCATTTATGTCTTTTTACATCCCTCGTTTATAACACCCATCACCATTATTTTTTTCTTGGGGAAATAGCCAAAATAGCCGTTGACCGGTCAAAATATCAAAAATAGTCATGTGAACCGTCACCAGGAGCCTTTTCACGAGTTCCCACACGGCTCAAGTTAAAAGATAAGAACTTTCCTCACCAACCACTTACCTTTTGCCATGTGGCGACACCGTTTCTCTCTCCTCTTTCTTGTCATAAATGTAGAGACATTTTCTCTCTTAATCAAAAACATGCATCTCTCTTCTCTCTCTCTCTCTCTCCACTTTCTCTCTCTCCCCTCTTTGAAGAGACCCCTTCACCTCTAGCTCCATCACCACCACCACTAGGGGTGCAAACAAGCCGAGTCGAGCCCGAGCTTGACCAAGCTCGAGCTCGATTAACTTATGTGAGCTCGGCTCGATTCGAGCTTTATTTTCAAGGCTCGAGCTCGGCTCAGGCTCGGCTCGTTTATTATCTATTAATTAATATATTAAATAAAAATAAGAGTAAATTACAAGTTTTGTCCTTTATCTTTACATCAAATTTCAGGCGCTGTCCTTTAGTCAAAAAGTTAACAGGCGGTGTCCTTTATGTTGCCAAATCTTGCAAGTTTTGTCCTTTTAGCCAAACCCATTTAGATTTTTTGGTTAAATCTGGTCACTCAAGGGCATTTTAGTCTTTCTACCCAATTTATTTAATATTATCTAAAAATAAAACAAAAAAATTTAAAATAATAATATTATTATTATTATTATTATTATTATATATAGAGTAAATTACTGACCACCATCACCACCACCCTTCATCACCATCACCCTCCACCGCCGCCACCGCCACCGCCACCGCCGCCACCACCACCGCCACCATCAAACACACCTTAAACCGCCCAACATAACAATCATGTTCATAAACAAAACCCCTAAATTAAAACATCATCCTATCTTCAACCATTGCTCATAAACAAAACCCCCAAATCACCACCCTCAAAAATCTATCATTTTACAAACACAGCATGTAATATAGCTTCCTAAAATTCATATAAAACCAACTCAAAAACTTTTCAAATCTCACAAACACAACTCTTCAGAATTTGCAATAGTAAAACAACAAATTTAAAAAAAGTAATAATAAAGTCATAAAGCAGTGTATCACCTCCTGAAATTACACTCCTTTTTGGCAACTCTTCTGGTTTATAAAAAAAAATATCAAACAAACAAACAAAAACTCAGAAACCAGCGGTGGTTGAATCTGGTGATCCAGAGGGTCCTTTACTAGTTTTGCTAATAATCCCCTTTCCAAAATATTCAGCAATTACTGAAAATCCATCTTTTGAACTCTTGACTTGATTAAAGAACTGATCTTGATTCTTGGAGTTTTGTTCTAAGTTTCTTTTCATTTCTAGAACGGATCTGTACTCAGGGCACATTCGGGACATTCTTTTTCATTGTCACCAAGACAACGTTGATGGAACGAATGCATACACATAAAGTGGACAGCTGGCAGGTCGAGCGTGATCACGAGCACCATCGAATCCAAATCAACTGCTCCGCACCTAACCCACCACCCCCTCACCTTCACCCACCACCAAATCACCCACCGCCGCCCCTAACCCACCACAACCACCCTTCACGGCCGTCATCCATTCAGATTGTTTTAGAGAGAGAGGGACCTTCACTGTCCTCGCCACTTCAGATATTGTTAGAGAGAGAGAAGAGAGAGAGAGGAACTGTATAGTTTAGAGAGAGAGAACTACTTTCAGTTTGAGAGAGGGAGAGATTATATTTATTTTATTTTTCATTTCATTGCAACCTAGTCCCTAAACACAAGTTGTTTTACAAAACAGTCCCTGAAGAGGTGAAATGACAATAGTAGCCTCATGTGCAAGGCACATGACCAGATTTAACCAAAAAATCTAACTGAGTTTGGCTAAAAGGACAAAACTTGTAAGATTTGGCAACATAAAGGACACCGCCTGTCAACTTTTTGGCTAAAGGACAGCGCCTGAAATTTGATGTAAAGATAAAGGACAAAACTTGTAATTTACTCTAAAAATAATATAAATAATAGACTTTTTAGGCTCGCGAGCTCGATAAGTGAAGCTCGGGCTCGGACTCGTTTACTAAATAAGCTTATTTTTAAGTTCGAGGTTGGTTTGTAAACAAGTTTGAATACGCTCGACTCGACTCGGCTCGTTTACACTAAGGCTCGACGAGCCTAACGAGCTTCACATGCGAGGCTCGAGCTCGGGATCGATAAACAAACGAGCTTTATTTTAGGCTCAAGCTCGGCTCGAGCTCGATAAGGCTCGGCTCGTTTCGAGCTTTTTCTCGAGCCGATCTCGAGTAGCTCGCGAGCCACTCGGCTCGTTTGCACCCCTAACCACCACCAACACGGATGGACAAAAATTTATAACAGCAAACAAATTATTGATTATTCGTGACCACTCAATTGTTCTCTCTTCTCGTGCAGATCCTTTTTCTTTCTCATCAACCTACAAGCCAAAATCAAGAATTTATAACAACAAACAAATCTTTATAACAAAATCTATTATTCTGTCTTTTAAGTGTGTGCTTGAGTATGAACATGAACATGAAGGAAGCTAAGAACATGAGGAGGTTGATCATGTGTCAGTTGCTTGACGCGACAACATCTTGCATGATACGCGATTGTCGGTCTGTTATTCGATCACGGAGGTCGAGTGATCAAACACTGGTTGAGCACACTAGGTTGTTGAGTAGCATTAAGTACATTCGACTCGCAGAGGGTCGTGGCTATGTTTTGCCTGCAAGTAGGAGATTATTGTTGTCTTCGTCAGCCGCTAACACTAACAGTGTGAAGTTGGACCAGAATGCCCTCCCGTTATCGTCCGCTAAACAAGTCGTTCAGGTCGGTCTTTTTGTTGTCTCCCTAAATGGTTAATGTTGGTTTTTCGTTGCCGGAGAAGAGGAGAGAGAGAGAAAGAGGAGAGGAGAGAGAGAGAAAGAGGAGAGAGAGAAAGAGAAGAGAGATGTAGGTTTTTGACAAAGATAGAGAAGGGGTTTATGCATTTATGACAAAAAAAGAGGAGAGAGAAAGGGTGACGCCATGTGGCAAAGGTGAGTGGTTGGTGAGGAAAATTCTTATCTTTTAACTTGAGCCGCGTGGGAACTCGTGAAAAGGCTCCTGGTGACGGTTCACATCGCTATTTTTGATATTTTGACCGGTCAATGGCTATTTTGGCTATTTCCCTTTTTTTCTTTCTTTCCTAGCCGCCACCACCACCTCCTGCCACCACCAATTCCATATCAAATCAATAATCTAGAAAACTCAATAATCTAGAAAACTGAATCTGAATCAAATAGTGCAATATAACACATAAATCAGTCACACAAACCTTACAGATCCCACATATCAACTCAAAACATCATTGATTTCTCAAAAGCTCTAAATCTGCCAATAAAAGTTAAAGGGCAAACACCGTTCTTGGACCTCCCCAGCTATAACATCACTTATACCATCATCAAAACATGCTAGAAAAATAGCCTCAAGTTTGCAAAAGATGTTGGATAACACTCACGTGCAGTGGCCGGTGGCGGACCCAGGAATTTTTCCATTGGGGTGCGGAACATTTTTTAAAACTTTAGGCCCCAAGGTATATAAGTAAAAAAATCGGTTCGTATCGGGTCGGGTCATGTAAAACAAAAGAACATCAAACTAAATTTATATAATCATAAAAAACAGGTCAAACCTTGTTACAAACATAATTAAAACGTCGCCCTACGGGTTTTCGTCTTTTGAAATCTATCCAAAACATCATCTAAAACTACTTTCTAAGGGGTTTTGTGCTTAATTATTTAAATCTCTATTCATGGTTCCTGTCGCAACCCCCGCCCCTATCTTTCCCGGGAACGGGCAGCCGCGAACTCAGTGTCGGTGGTATCGGTGTTCATTAATTTGGCAGCGGAATTTACATCAGGATCGTAGTTAGGAAATATTTTATCAGAGTAAAACACCACATTTTATAGAAATAAACACATTGGGATAAAACCCAAGTTTTCATTACAAACTAATTTATAGGGATAAATCCCATTTTATTGAATTAAAACGCCTTTTTTATTTAGGTAACTTTTATAGCCACTTTTCCAAGCCTTCAGTGCTATCCAACTGGCTTCTATTTGGCTTTCACATTGTGTTACCTGAAACGCGTTTAAAAATATTTGTCAGTGGGAAATACTGGTGAGTGAATCCCAGTTTAATCAAGAAACATTAATTTAATTTAAACAGTATTGAGAGCGATTACAATGTTTATATCTACCCAATTACTCATTCAGTACCGTCAATCCTGACTGGTGGGTCATAATACACATTGGCTAACTCTTCGTCCAATGGTAACATGTCTCACATTTTGTATACAAAACCCCAACATACCGGCAGTAATCGTAGAATTACAAAGACTCAATCACTGCTAAATTGCATTGTAAAATAGTTAAGGTTTTGTAAAAACTGTTTGCAAAAAGGAGATTACTCACATTGCTGTCTTAGGTTTTCAGTAAGGGTTCCCTGGGAATTATCTATAAATTACAAAAATGCACACGTGTTAGTATAATAACCCATTTTAACATTAGTAATACCCTCCCCGAGACGGCATTCCAATGACTACGTCGGGCAGAACCACGACAGCCGTTATGTGTCACACCCCGAATTCCACGTGTCACCGGTGGGCCCGGTAGGGGAGTATCGTGACGTAGTTGATATCATCATAGTCAAACAACACAATATATATAAATGCACAGCGGAAGCAAAAGATAAATTATATTACAATCCGAATATAAAGTAATATCAAGTATTACAACGGAAAGTAAAGGATCCACATGCGGATCTTAAACATAAATATTGTTCAACAGACTTTAGACGCCTAGAACTTGCAAGGTTCCTTGTTAACGTCCTGAGCAGCTTCCAGCCTATTACGTACTTGTACCTGTCACTAAGACTTTTGAAAATACGTCAGTTTTCACTGGTAAATACACTCAACCGACTCATTTGGAAATGTTTATGAAAATTGGTTTAGGTGCACAAGGCACAAAAATATTTTGACACTTTGATTAAAATGCGCTGAGGCAAAATTAATCTTTTATAACTCGATTAAAATGCACAGAGGCAAAATTAATCTTTTATACTTGGGACAAACTATATCTCATGTTATCAGTTTTACATAACTTACTCTACATACGGGGCCCGGTTCTATGCCGGTTCATGATTAACCGACACACCACTATTCCCTTATTGGGAATCCCTTGTTGGGTATAATTAATTAATAAACATATGGCATCTGTCAGGTGTATGCCTACACCCCGTGCTTAGGTCGTGGCCATTGCATTTAGTGAGTCAAGGATATCCAGGACACGGTCGCATTAATCCCCAATGTTTCAGTCAAGCAATACGAATTAAAAACAGGTTATTTGGATTTCCCGACTTATTGGTCTTTGAATCCCATACCTGACCATGCGGTATTTATATTACCGTATCCCAAGCCCGTAATAGGGAAAATAAGTTAAGAGTATTTACCTGAGCTAGCTCCTGCCTTAAATAGCAAGAATTATAATAACTCAGCCGTATTCACTTAAGTAAGCGTAGGTACAATTTACCGGAAGGCTCTAGTCTGGAATGATGGTATAAATAACCAATTAGAATGCTAACGGGTCTTTAATTAAGCCTAAGCTTAGACCGGTTAATTATACGGTTCAAACGCACAATTAGGCGAGGACCAGAATAGAATGTGATTTAGACCCAACAAGTTCGGAGACTTGCTTAATATGGGTATTTCATACCCATTCTGGATTTTGAGGTAAAACCGATAAGGTTTGACCCGTTTCGGCTAATTTATGCAAACTAGTTACATAAACCGAACCGAACGCGTAATAAGCGTAACGGGTATTCATAAGAGCCATATACAGGTTTTCTAAGTTAATATGCTTCAAATATGTTGTGACATCAGTAAGATGTCTTTTATTATGCCCGAAACGAAGTTGAACACAAACTATGCCTCGTAGGGGTAGTTTGGTCATTTTCAAGGTTATAAAAGAGTCTAAGTATTAACCTGAGTTACAGGTCTGATATAATCAGCAAAAATACTTAGTTTACTAAGTTATAACAGTAGGGTAAAGTATATATGTGAAATTTATCAATTATAACCAAACTATGCACCGTAGGGGCATTTTGGTAATTTCACATAAGCCGTAAAGCTCAAAACTGAAGTCTGAGTTAAAAAACTTTTGCTTACTGTTAAAATATTATAATTTGCCCAAAATATTAGTAGGTATAAACCCTTGTATGTTTAAAATAGTCTTAGTACATACTATGCGTTAAAAACGCTTAAAAAGGCGATTAGAAGCCATTTCCGGGTTCTATACATAAAGCTGATATTTTTATTATTCCAGAGGGCTTAAAATAATTTATTTATCATTTAAAATCAGTAGCAAAAGGTTTGGAGTCAATTGGATATGTAAAACTCATTTTATAGCCCGTAAGGGCAAAATCGAGAATTACCGGATTAAGCCTACGACTATAAGTTATGCTCAGCCTAACATTAATTAAAAATCTTTAAAAATCACAAAATAATATATTACATCAGTGGGTAATAATTTTGATATAAAAAAGTAGGCTTAACTAGGCTATACGCTAATTATGCCGTTTAATTAACATAAAGCTTTCATTTTACGCTAACGAGCATAACTCTTAGTCTACACCTCAAACTGATGTCAAATTTTGAATACAAGTTTATATATCAGTGACTAAGGTTTCTACTCTTTTACATTTCCAAAAATCACGTTTTATGGTAAAAAGGGCATAATGGTCAACATATGAGCAATTAACGGAATCATGCGTATTAATTGGTTAACTAATGAACCATGGTGTATAATCACAGAGGGTTATACTAGCATGTAACCTGGTCCAAATAGAGCTCTAAGGTATTTCTAAAACATACCATAATGGGTCAGAACTGAAGTCAAAGCAAAAGTCAAAGCTTTGCGACTTCCGGTTCCGAACCGGGTCTAAACAGTAAATTGTCAGGTTGAACATGTTTAGACATGTTCTTACACTAATTACCAAGTTATATTAATGATCAAACATGTTGTAAATGTTCTACATTGCTAATCATGCATAAATTAGAAACTAAGTATCCTGTTGACTTTTTAAATGACAAGTTTGACCCGACATTTGACCTAGTTGGAGTGGGAATCAGGGGGAACCCTTTTAAGGGTTTATTACCCACATAATTACCAACTTATAACTACTTTTGATTCGACTAATCACTGGACCATTAGTGATTAATCTTAAAGTCAACCGTTAATTACGACTGTTTGACTTTTAAGCTATAACTAAGCAAAGACTTAACTAAGGAAGGTTAAGCAAACTTACAAGAGTCCTATGAACGACCAGAGATCACTTGAGAGGAGTCTTGAGCTCCAGAAATGATCAGGAATGCAAGAGAAAGGTGTGATCACAATGGTTGCACATGAAGCCTTTATATAGTGTTCATAACTTCATAGATTGTTGACAACAAGGCCTACCATTGATGTTTGATCACTAACAAGTGTCCCTAAATGTCTAGGAGTCACTTAGGGGTCGTGCAAGATGTGGAAAATCGGATATAAGTCGGTTAGCATGCAATTGGAAGGCAAGAACCAAAGAAATTTGGAACAGACAGGCCCTCGCGTGGCGCGTAGACCCCTCCCTTGGGGCTTCGCGTGGCGCGGGGCCTCCTCTGACAGAATCTCATATTTTGATTTTTATGCAATGGTCCTTGGCCCTTCAAACTTTGTTTAGACTTCATTTTCTTGCATTTTGAGCCCTCCAAATTGGTGTTTAGGGGCTTCAAGACATATACCCATTTTGTTAAGTCCCCGGTTAACTTTATTGTTACCCGAAAAATCCTAACTTTCAACGTTGACGCTTTAACCCCTCGCATACGAATTTGATCATAACTTTCTCATACGATAACGAAACTTTCTGAAATTTATATCGTGTATTCTAGTGAGCATAATTAACCGTTACAAAGCTTCGGGTTTGTCAAAAGGTCACTCAGAGGTATAACTTCAACATGTTGACACATTTAACCCCTGTAGTTCGTAATCTCTCACTTTCCTTCATATGATCCATGATTTATTCGTTTGATGATATAAACATCATGTAGGGTTATTGTAAAGTATATTTATTCACTGTTGACATTTTGAACCCTTATATTCACATACTTTTTCATGTTTGTCAACTTTAGTCCCTCTAGAGTATTCTTTCACACGTTCAAGCTTATGACACGTGTCAATACATTAAAGGACGTGAATTTTTCGAGGTGTTACATCCTCACCCCCTTAAAAGAAATCTCAACCTCGAGATTTGTTAAAGTAAAGGAAGTAAATTCTGCCTTATATTGGGCTTAATCTTTCCCAGTACCTTTGAGCCTCTAAGGCACTCCAATTGACCTTTATAATAGGTACATGTATCTTTTTGGAGCTTCTAATCCTGTCGATCCTCAATCGACACAGGTTGCTCATACAATTATAGATCTGCATATCATTATGTGACAGTGTTTCTTGACTTATTGGCGAGACACATCCTTCAGCCACTAGTGTGCAATGTATTCCGAGCTCTGCCAAGCTCCTTAAATTGGTTTTAGCTTATAAGCTACTTGGTCTTGATACGTTCGATTTCCTTCGGGCGGTTCTATATATTCAGAGCTTAACTAGCCTGATAATTTAACAAATTTAGCACACCCTTCCTGGATGATATCTATTGTTGAACCTTATTCTTTAACAGGAATTTAGGAGGTTTGCTAACTTCAATAATCCTTGCTTTTCTGCCGAATAATGGCAACTTATAGACAATTAGGGGTTTGTATGATCTTATTCGTTGTTTCTAATACAACTTTCAGATTCTGATAGTTGGACTTACCTATTCTCTATTTCACAATAGATGTTTAACATTCCACCCATACAAGGTCTCCAAAGGAGTAGCCTTGGTACTTACACAATAATTTCTATAGAAAAACTTATTTTATGGTGAGATGGTTATTCCAACCATTGCTTAACTAATCTCAAAGAATAGCTAATCCTTTCAGCTAGTCGAACCAATCGACGATCCTGGACAGGTAATAGCGATTCTTAATTGTTGCCTAAATAGGTTTGCGGTAATCAATGCATAAGCAAGATGATCCGTCTTTCTTATTTATATAAATCGGAGTTCTTAGGACTTCGACTTTTGGCTTTATGAAATCTTCTCTAAAAGCTTATCGATTTGGCTCTTAGTTCTTCCTATTCCGTTGATACTAACAAATATAAGGCTTCTACAATAATTGTAGCCCTAAGCGGGATGTTCGTCCTAACATCCACTTGCCTCTCAGAAGGTAAACATGGTAATTCTTATAATAAGATAATCATGACACACACAGAGATGTTAGAGATGTCTGTATTCTCAGGCTTTGGTTCATCTATCGATGTCGGTGTCTGATATATGACACCTTCTCTTTACAATGCAAGGATGCCCTAAGTAGAGACACTTATAAGGACATTTTATATTGGACATCTTCTTTGAATACTACTAGTCGACTTTAGTACAATATGACCATTGGGATATCTCAGGGGTTCCATGCATTAAACCTCCATACTGATCAGGAATGGAAGCAATCTATGGGACACACTAGGATACGCCAATCCTCATATGGTACTCTTATCAACATAGTTTGGCATTCGCAGGCGATATAAAATAATGAGAAAATAATACAATAAAGTAATATATATATAGTCGTACTCCTTTTTTTTGGGAAGAGTACTCCAGATTCTTATGAAAAGATTATCTTCGAGGGTGGGAGAGATGGTCATTAAAGATTCCCTTGGTGAGTTATACCTTACATTAAATATCTGGAGTTCTTATGAATGTAATCAAAAGTTTGCTAAGCTTATTTCTTACAAAGGGGTTTATTATCTCTTGCATTAACGTAAGATACTTAGCAGAAATTATCAATGCTAAATGGTACGGGACGTACCTGATGCTATTATTGATATTGTGACAACTCGTATCACAGAACCTTTCTTGATACTTTGATGTAACCTGTATGAACATTACGTGACTAGTTGACGTGTTTGATTGTAATGGAATATTATGTTTTGTTATGCTATGTGCTACGTAATTGTATGTGAATTTTATAAGCTCGGTTGCACAACACTTGTCTGGTCGCACAAGCCATTGGGCCGCACACTTTGTCCCTTTCTCTCACACTCTTCTCGGCCCACTATGCTTGAACTCGAGACCATGGGTAGCCCAAGGGATGGGTTCGGCCCACTCTCTTTTGCGCATACACATACCCTTTGTGGGTGTTTACTTCTCATTATTTGCAAAACAAGGAAACACACACACAAACCCTACTCGCTTTCTTCCTCTCTCTCGAAGCCGACAGCAAACACCCCTCTTATTCGAAGCCCTTGCATCGATCAAACCAATCCATTCAACATTCCGGTTAGTGTTCCATCATTAGTAGTTTCCCATGATCTTGTTGTGGTGTTGTTATGTGATAACTAGGGTTTCATGCTAGTGCTTCAATTGATGAGATTATGCTTGAACTTGTGCCCGATTATGATGTTAGAGGTGATATGACTTGGTGTTCATGTAAATCGGCCCAAGGGTGTACCCTAAATAGATTGATTTAAGGTTTTGATGATTAATGATCTCATGAGTAAATGGTTGATGTGTTTTGTATGATGATGATGTGATAATACATGCTACTTGAATTATGATTCTCGAATAAGTGTTGTGATATATGCTTGGGTTGATAATTTGATGCTCATAATTTAGGTCACATGATAGTACTCGAAACTGTTAACCTTATGATCCGGTTGAATGCTTAATCGTGGTTCATGATTAGAGAATAATTAGATTCCATGATTGCTGAATAATTGTTGATTTGATCTAAATTGAAACCGCCAAAACTTGTTAGCTGATGTTACGGAATTGATGAGCTTGAAATAAGGATGTTTGTTACACGTTCGGTCTCGACACGGGTTACGAGTCGAGAACTCCTAGTCTCGACTCGAGACAACATCGGCACACAATCAACAGGACTCGAGACCTTGGTTGCGGGTCTTATTGCGACTCGAGACCACCTAGTCTCGAGTGATAAATGCATGACCCGAGACCCCTTAGTTGCGACTCGAGAACTTCAAGACTTTAACTCAAAACCACACAGTCTCGACTCGAGATCCCTAGTCTCGACTCGAGACCACACGACTATATATTATGTTTGGGCTTTGGTGATTACGTGATTAATACTGCTGAATTCGTACTGTTACTGAACTGCCATGATGCTATGTGTATACCATGATCCCTTTGTGTATGTAAACTGTTAGTATACGTGTAGAAATATACGTGCATTACTTGAACCTAGACCTGACTTGTATGGTAACCATGTTAGGACGTGGTTGACCACTAGCAGCTCGATCGACCTTTGTTTATCTGCCGAGCAAACCAAGGTGAGTTCACACCCTCTACAAAGCATGGGATTCCCAGGGGTTGGGAATGGGGTTAAGGAACATGGATTCCTCGTCCTTTATTGGGTAGGACAGTGTTGGTTCAGGAATATAATTCCTCGTCCTCTTGGACAGATAACTTCCACTAGACCAAAACTCTATCACGAAGTCCCTCCTTTTTATATCGACTTAATCGCCGGGCCAATGGCGAGCGGGTCATTAGTTAGATAGCGCTATTTAGGTCTGACAAGCCTCACACCGTGCCGCAGAGGACGGGCGTGAACTAATGGATCTGGGCACGTCAATGATGATAAACATTGACAGTTCAGGGCACTTAAACATGACTTTAGTCAGCAGTCGATATGGTAACGAGTCTAGTGTATACATGGGGTAGCCCCCACGACCAAAATGCCAGATAACTATCATGGGGTAGCCCTCACGGCTGGATTGCCAGAGTTAATGGGTTAAACAAATCACGTTTTTCAACTATGGGGTAACCCCCACGGCAGGGATGCCAGTTAAAGGAACTATTTTTGGAATAACTAAAACCAACAACCAACTGTGAACTCGCTCAACATTATTGTTGACTCGTTACTACATGCTTTGCAGGTCAATAGGTATTTAGCTGGAGCTTGCACAAGGAAGAGTCGTTGTGGGACATGGACAGTTGCGTGCCATGTTAAACCTTTGGATATTTAAACTTACGTTTTGGTTTTAAACATTATGCTTCCGCTCATAACTTAAACTATGGTTGTTTTGGACACTAATTGTGTTGGCTAGACTTTTACAATTAATTACTTGCTCGTTCAATATGATTAGTGGTTTGATCCTGGTCAGTCATGCCTCCAAGCGGTGATACTCCGCGTGTGGATTTTGGGGGTGTGACAGATTGGTATCAGAGCCATTGGTTATAGAGAACTTGGTTTTAATAATGGAAAATGATTTTTTGTTAAAACCAGACTACAACTTGTAACAGTGCTCTACGATCCACAACGACGCTTCACTCCACGTGCAAGGCTCGACATTCTAGGTGATATGGTTTATGTTTTATTACCTACATGCTATATATCGTAGAACTTTTCTCAATATATGCTTAGATAGTATAGCTATTGCTGCTTGAACACATGTGTGCTTACTCTCTTCTGTCATCGCACTTTCGCGAACCCTTCTCACTCGTGTTTCCCTTGATATGAAGATTATGTCTGGACGCATTAACATGACTCAAGCCCAGTTGACGGCTCTGATTAACGAACAGGTTGCTGCGGCACTTGCAGCCGCACAGGCAGGAGGTATATCCTGCAGTTTAAAACTCATTCTAGGATCTTTAGGTCCTACTCTCGTGAACCTATCATTGTGTTAAACTTTGTCCTTTCTTACACCCACAACAGGTCAGCATGCTCAGCCACCTGTGTGCACCTTCAAAACCTTTATGGACTGCCGACCAACTACTTTTAGCGGCACTGAAGGAGCTGTAGGTCTCCTCCACTGGTTTGAGAAACTAGAATCTGTGTTCGAAATGTGTGAATGCCCTGAGGCACGCAGGGTGAAGTATGCTACCGGTACCCTCGAGGGTTTAGCCCTCACATGGTGGAACGCTCAGGTCCAAATGCTGGGGTTGGTTGCTGCTAACGCCACCCCATGGAACAATTTTAAAGAGATGATCAAGGAGGAATACTGCAGTCGTGACGACATTCATAAGCTGGAAGTCGAGTTCTATAACCTCAAGATGACGGGGTCAGAAATTGAGGCGTGTACTAAGAGATCGAATGAGCTTGCATTATTGTGTCCTACTATGGCGGACCCTCCAATTAAGTGTATTGAACTTTTTCTCAAGGGCTTAGTGCCAGAAATCCAAAGTCACGTGACTTCAGCAAACCTCGCCACCATCCAGCAGGTTGTTCAGTTGGCTCACCGTCTCACTGATCAGGCGGTGGAGCAGAACATGTTACCAAAGCGTATAAGTGCTACAGCTACTTCGGATGCTCCTAGTGACAACAAGAGAAAATGGGATGGAGCTTCAAGCAAAGGTTCAACTTCTGTGCAATCTCAGTCTCAGCAGAGAAGGACTGATGACTATAGGAGTCCTAGTCAGCAATCATCTGGAAGCCAAAGTCATGGTGTGTACAAGGGGAATCACCCTAAATGTAATCGCTGTAACCTACATCACAGCGGGCCATGCACCAGGGGTAACTGTCATCGGTGCAACAAGTCAGGCCACGCAGCGAAGGATTGTAGAAGTTTATACCCCGCAAACCAGAATCGTCAGCAACAACAGAATCAACACCAGCAACAGCAGCCGCAGGGTAACAACAAAGGGTGCTTTCAGTGTGGAGCTGAAGGCCACTTCAAGAGAGATTGTCCCCAACTGAACAGGAACCAGAACAACAATAATAACAACAATCAGTGGAATGGGAACAATGGGGGTAACAATGGCAATGGTGCAAGGGGTCGTGTGTTCGTTATTGGCCAGGGAGAAGCTAGGAATGATCCCAATGTCGTGACGGGTAAGTTCCTTCTCGACGACTTTTACGTTACTGTCTTATTTGATTCGGGTGCTGATACTAGTTACGTGTCCCTAAAAGTTAGTCAACTGCTTAAACGTACCCCAACACCTTTGAACCCTAAGCACGCTGTAGAGTTAGCTAATGGTAAAAGTATAGAGGTCACACATGTAGTCAAAGGTTGTAACCTTGTTCTTGCTGATCACACTTTCTCGATCGACCTCCTTCCTATCACTCTGGGTAGTTTTGATGTTGTCATTGGGATGGACTGGTTATCCCAACACCAACCAGAGATTCTTTGCAACGAAAAGATTGTCTGTATTCCTCGCCTAGGTGATGAACCTCTCATGATTCGTGGCGACAAGAGTGGTGCTGTTGTGAGCATCATCTCTTTCCTTAAGGCTCAGAAGTGCTTGAGAAAGGGCCACACTGCTATTCTGGCTCTCGTTACTGAAACCTCGAAGAAAGAGAAGAAGATAGAAGACTTTCCGATTGTACGCGACTATCCTGAGGTATTTCCTGAGGAACTACCTGGCCTCCCACCTCATCGCCAGGTTGAGTTCCAAATCGAGCTAGCTCCTGGAGCAGCACCCATAGCTCGTGCACCGTATCGTTTAGCTCCATCAGAGTTGAAAGAACTCTCTACGCAACTACAAGAACTCTTAGATAAGGGTTTTATTCGTCCTAGCTCATCGCCTTGGGGAGCTCCAGTGCTATTCGTAAAGAAGAAGGATGGTACTTTCAGAATGTGCATCGACTATCGTGAACTTAACAAGGTGACTGTGAAGAATCGCTACCCTCTTCCACGTATTGACGACTTGTTTGACCAGCTGCAAGGGTCGAGCTACTATTCAAAGATTGATTTGAGATCAGGATATCACCAGCTGAGAGTCCGAGAAGAGGACGTCTCCAAAACAGCCTTTAGAACTCGATATGGACACTACGAGTTTTTGGTTATGCCTTTTGGATTGACAAACGCACCTGCGGTCTTCATGGACTTGATGAATCGAGTGTGCAAGCCTTACTTAGACAAGTTCGTTATCGTCTTCATCGATGATATCCTAATCTATTCGAAGAGTCAGGAGGAACACGAGCAACATTTACGACTCATTTTGGAACTCCTTCGAGCAGAACAGCTGTACGCCAAGTTTTCAAAATGTGACTTCTGGCTTCGTGAAGTCCATTTCTTAGGCCATGTAGTGAACAAGGATGGGATTCTCGTTGATCCATCCAAGGTAGATTCGATCAAGAGCTGGCCTGCACCTCGTACGCCAACGGAAATTCGCCAATTCTTGGGATTGGCAGGTTACTACAGGAGGTTTATTAAGGATTTTTCCAAGATTGCACAGCCTCTCACCTCACTAACGCAGAAGGGCGTTGTTTATCGTTGGGGAAATGCACAGGAGTTAGCGTTTCAGCACTTAAAGGATAAACTTTGCAGTGCACCTATCCTTTCATTGCCAGAGGGCACAGACGACTTCGTGGTTTACTGCGACGCATCCATTCAGGGTCTTGGTTGTGTATTGATGCAGCGGGATAAAGTTATAGCCTACGCCTCACGCCAACTCAAAGTTCATGAAAAGAACTACACTACACACGATCTAGAGCTGGGAGCGGTTGTTTTTGCACTTAAGATATGGAGACACTACCTGTATGGTACCAAATGTGCTATCTACACTGATCACAGGAGCCTCGAGCATATCTTCAAATAGAAGGAACTCAATATGCGACAGCGACGATGGGTCGAACTACTGAATGACTACGAATGCTCGATCAGGTATCACCCAGGCAAAGCCAATGTTGTGGCCGACGCCCTCAGTCGAAAGGACACTGCGTCCAGGCGCGTACGAGCTTTACAACTTACTATACAGTCTAGTCTTCCTTCTCAAATACGAGATGCTCAGATAGAAGCATTGAAACCAGAAAACGTCAGGGCTGAAGACCTACGCGGCTCAAGGCAACGCTTAGAACAGAAGGACGACGGTGCTTACTACGTCACAGGATGCATTTGGGTTCCACTTTATGGCAACCTACGAGAGCTTGTGATGGATGAGGCACACAAGTCTCGCTACTCAGTACATCCTGGTTCGGATAAAATGTACCACGATATCAAAACTACATATTGGTGGCCTAGCATGAAGGCCCACATAGCAACTTACGTTAGAAAGTGCTTGACTTGTGCGAGAGTCAAGGCGGAATACCAGAAACCTTCAGGCCCACTTCAACAACCAGAGATACCACAATGGAAATGGGAGCAAATTTCCATGGATTTTGTTACTGGCCTGCCTAGATCTCAACGTGGTAACGATACTATTTGGGTGATCGTGGATCGACTCACAAAGTCTGCTCACTTCTTGGCTATCAAGGAAACGGATAAGTTCTCCACACTAGCAGACGTATATCTCAAGGAAGTTGTCTCGAGGCACGGGGTGCCCACCTCTATTATCTCGGATCGAGATGCACGTTTTACATCAGAACTGTGGCAAGCAATGCACAAGTCCTTTGGCTCAAGATTAGATATGAGCACAGCCTATCACCCGCAAACGGATGGGCAGTCGGAACGTACCATCCAGACCCTCGAAGACATGCTTAGGGCATGCGTAATTGACCTTGGCAACGGCTGGGAAAAGCATCTGCCGCTTGTGGAAATCTCATACAATAACAGCTACCACACCAGCATTAAAGCTGCTCCGTTTGAGGCATTGTACGGGCGTAAATGCCGGTCACCTCTTTGTTGGGAAGAGGTGGGGGATAGTCAGATTACTGGTCCAGAACTTGTGGTAGACACAAGAGAGCGAATTGCTCAGATACGACAATGAATGGCGGCAGCTCGTGACCGTCAGAAAGTCTACGCCGATAAGGGCAGAAAACCACTAGAGCTCCATGTTGGGGAGCGAGTACTACTCAAAGTTTCACCCTGGAAGGGTGTGGTTCGTTTTGGTAAACGAGGCAAACTTAACCCACGATACGTTGGACCTTTCGAGGTCATTGAGAAAATAGGCAAGGTGGCCTACAAACTGAACTTACCAGCAGAACTCAGTGCAGTTCACAATGTTTTCCACGTGTCGAATCTGAAGAAGTGTCTGTCAGACGAGACCCACATAGTTCCTTTGAAGGAACTCACTATCGACGAGAAGTTGCGATTCGTCGAGGAACCCGTCGAAATCACGGACCGGGATGTTAAGGTCCTCAAACGTACTAGAATACCTCTCGTTCGAGTTCGTTGGAACTCACGTCGCGGCCCAGAGTTCACCTGGGAACGCGAAGATCAGATGAAACAAAAGTATCCCCAACTATTCGCAAATGGTAAAACCACTACTGAGGCTGAAGCTACGGAATTTCGGGACGAAATTCCAGATCAACGGGGGGAGGATGTGACACCCCAGGAAAACCAGGAAAACCATGCAACTTAACTAGCTTCCTCAGTAAGTACGTGCTAAATTTCGGGATGAAATTTCTTTCAACTTGGGGATAATGTGACAACTTGTATCACAGAACCTTTCTTGATACTTTGATGTAACCTGTATGAACATTACATGACTAGTTGACGTGTTTGATTGTAATGGAATATTATGTTTTGTTATGCTATGTGCTACGTAATTGTATGTGAATTTTATAAGCTCGGTTGCACAACACTTGTCTGGTCGCACAAGCCATTGGGCCGCACACTTTGTCCCTTTCTCTCACACTCTTCTCGGCCCACTATGCTTGAACTCGAGACCATGGGTAGCCCAAGGGATGGGTTTGGCCCACTCTCTTTTGCGCATACACATACCCTTTGTGGGTGTTTACTTCTCATTATTTGCAAAACAAGGAAACACACACACAAACCCTACTCGCTTTCTTCCTCTCTCTCGAAGCCGACAGCAAACACCCCTCTTATTCGAAGCCTTTGCATCGATCAAACCAATCCATTCAACATTCCGGTTAGTGTTCCATCATTAGTAGTTTGCCATGATCTTGTTGTGGTGTTGTTATGTGATAACTAGGGTTTCATGCTAGTGCTTCAATTGATGAGATTATGCTTGAACTTGTGCCCGATTATGATGTTAGAGGTGATATGACTTGGTGTTCATGTAAATCGGCCCAAGGGTGTACCCTAAATAGATTGATTTAAGGTTTTGATGATTAATGATCTCATGAGTAAATGGTTGATGTGTTTTGTATGATGATGATATGATAATACATGCTACTTGAATTATGATTCTCGAATAAGTGTTGTGATATATGCTTGGGTTGATAATTTGTTGCTCGTAATTTAGGTCACATGATAGTACTCGAAACTGTTAACCTTATGATCCGGTTGAATGCTTAATCGTGGTTCATGATTAGAGAATAATTAGATTCCATGATTGCTGAATAATTGTTGATTTGATCTAAATTGAAACCGCCAAAACTTGTTAGCTGATGTTACGGAATTGATGAGCTTGAAATAAGGATGTTTGTTACACGTTCGGTCTCGACACGGGTTACGAGTCGAGAACTCCTAGTCTCGACTCGAGACAACATCGGCACACAATCAACAGGACTCGAGACCTTGGTTGCGGGTCTTATTGCGACTCGAGACCACCTAGTCTCGAGTGATAAATGCATGACCCGAGACCCCTTAGTTGCGACTCGAGAACTTCAAGACTTTAACTCGAAACCACACAGTCTCGACTCGAGATCCCTAGTCTCGACTCGAGACCACACGACTATATATTATGTTTGGGCTTTGGTGGTTACGTGATTAATACTGCTGAATTCGTACTGTTACTGAACTGCCATGATGCTATGTGTATACCATGATCCCTTTGTGTATGTAAACTGTTAGTATACGTGTAGAAATATACGTGCATTACTTGAACCTAGACCTGACTTGTATGGTAACCATGTTAGGACGTGGTTGACCACTAGCAGCTCGATCGACCTTTGTTTATCTGCCGAGCAAACCAAGGTGAGTTCACACCCTCTACAAAGCATGGGATTCCCAGGGGTTGGGAATGGGGTTAAGGAACATGGATTCCTCGTCCTTTATTGGGTAGCACAGTGTTGGTTCAGGAATATAATTCCTCGTCCTCTTGGACATATAACTTCCACTAGACCAAAACTCTATCACGAAGTCCCTCCTTTTTATATCGACTTAATCGCCGGGCCAATGGCGAGCGGGTCATTAGTTAGATAGCGCTATTTAGGTCTGACAAGCCTCACACCGTGCCGCAGAGGACGGGCGTAAACTAATGGATCTGGGCACGTCAATGATGATAGACATTGACAGTTAAGGGCACTTAAACATGACTTTAGTCAGCAGTCGATATGGTAACGAGTCTAGTGTATACATGGGGTAGCCCCCACGGCCAAAATGCCAGATAACTATCATGGGGTAGCCCCCACGGCTGGATTGCCAGATTTAATGGGTTAAACAAATCACGTTTTTCAACTATGGGGTAACCCCCACGGCAGGGATGCCAGTTAAAGGAACTATTTTTGGAATAACTAAAACCAACACCCAACTGTGAACTCGCTCAACATTATTGTTGACTCGTTACTACATGCTTTGCAGGTCAATAGGTATTTAGCTGGAGCTTGCACAAGGAAGAGTCGTTGTGGGACATGGACAGCTGCGTGCCATGTTAAACCTTTGGATATTTAAACTTACGTTTTGGTTTTAAACATTATGCTTCCGCTCATAACTTAAACTATGGTTGTTTTGGACACTAATTGTGTTGGTTAGACTTTTACAATTAATTACTTGCTCGTTCAATATGATTAGTGGTTTGATCCTGGTCAGTCACGCCTCCAAGCGGTGATACTCCGCGTGTGGATTTTGGGGGTGTGACAGATATGTACTGTCTCTGTCATTCAATCGGTAGTTCAGGCGTTTCCTTTCTTATCCTTCCCAGAATTAGCTGCTCCTTCCTTGGCGGCCTCAAGACAATTAGTACTGATGTGGCCCTTTTCGCCACAGCTGAAACAGTTTGCATTCTTTATGTCCCTACATTCGTGGGACTGGTGACCAGTTCTTTTGCAGATGCCACATTGCTTTATCTTTTGGTTTGATCGACACTGTCCCCAGTGTCTTCTGTTGCAGGTTTTGCATGTAGGCTTCTTGTTGGAATCCTGTTGGTTATTGTTGAGCTCAGATTTGCTCTTCTTAGGATTCTGGGAGTTATCCTCCTCCCTTTGACGCTTCCCATTTTCAGAAGCCTTGTTTCTAACCACATCGAGTGTGAGAGATAGCGACAGATCTGCCGCTGACCTGAATGTAGTAGGTCTCGATGCTTTCACACTTGCCTTTATTTCTGGGGCTAGACCCCCAATAAAGCAAGCTATTCGCTTTGGTTCTGGTGTGATCAAATAAGGAACCAATCAAGACTTGGTATTGAAACTCGTGAGGTATGCTTGACAATCTAAGTTCTCCATGACTAATGTCAAGAATTCAGTCTCAATCTTCTCAACTTCATGTTGAGGACAGTAATTTTCTTTGATAAGAGCAATGAACTGATCCCAAGTCATGTTGTACAAAGGGATCTTCCCGGTGGCTTGAATCAACGATCTCCACCAGGCTAGGGCCTCACCCTTAAATGATTGCGACACGAACTTGACCACATCCATCTCAGCGCATCCGCTGATATCCACAACTGTATCCATCTCATCTAACCACGTCATACAATCTACAGCTCCTTCCTCCCCAGTGAAATCCCGGGGTTTACATGAAACAAAGTACTTGTAGGAGCGACCCTCATCACGGGGTCTTTGATTCAGTATGATTTGTTGGGACAGATCACTGTGATGATTAGAAGAGTGACGCTCGTCATCTTCCTTCTTGGTTTCATCCTTCTTGGGAGGTGGCTTTGAGGGTGGTGAAGATAGGGTCCTACTACGAGTCCCACTATACTCTTCATACTGTCGTTCTAAGGCCCTTGTAACAGCGTCGTCTACCAACGCTTTCAATTCAGCACCCGTTAAATTAATCCGGGCGTTATCAATATTCTCCACTGGATGGCTATTAATTTCGTCAGAGTTAGCCATTTTAATTGAACTATTACAGAAAACAAGGACAATAGTTTATTTGGGAGTTTATTATGGAATTGCCCCTTAGGGTAATTCATTAACCATGGTAAACAGAGACCATATTTGGTTAATTTATGAATCATATTTATTTTAGGATTTTATATTATAATTTATCCTAATTATAAAAACAATAACAGTTTTACCAGTGGCACGAAAGGCCTAGTCACATGGACATTTATGAATTATAAGCTATGATTTCAGAGAATCAAAGCATTGAGGTTTGAATCAAAGTTCATTACCTTTGAACAGGGAGTCGTAGACCACAACTGTCGTTGTCATAATTGACGATACAATATGGCCCGTAGGCAAATCAATTGACATTACAAAACAATGTTTTAAGAAAAATAATAATCATCGCACTGATGATAGTAGTCATGATAGTATTGATCATATTGACTATGAGGCTTGGGCATAGCCCACCACCTTAGACAGGGAACCATAATGGTTACAACTGTCATTGTCGTATTGACAATATAATAACGTATAGCCCGTAGGCACTTCATCACTAAGGATGTTAATAGTATGATCATCATATTGATGATATTAGTCATGATCGCACTGATCATATAGATTTATGAGGCTTGAGCATAGCTCACCATCTTTGACAGAGAATCATAAAAGATCACAACTGTCTTTGTCACGAATGGACAATATAATATAGCCCATAGGCAAAACATCACTAGGATGTTATATGATATTAGTCATGATCGCATTGATCATATAGACTATTAGGCTTGAGCATAGCTCACCACCTTAGACAAGGAATCATAAAAGATCACAATGTCAGTGTCTCAGATGGACAATACGTTATAGCCCGTAGGCACTTCCCTTCTAAGGGATGTTTATAATATGATCATCTTATAGGATGATATAAGCCATGATTTCAGAGAATCGAGGCATTAAGGTTTGAATCATAGTTCATTACCTTTTCTTGACAGGGAGTTGTAGGCTACCACTGTCTTTAGTCACAGAGGACGTCAATTATAGCCCGTAGGCACTTCATCCTTAAGGGATGCTTATATAAATAAGGGAAATTGGAGTAATCTTATTTAAGGATGACTCATGCGATTTTATCAAACCACGTCTGCCAGGAATGTTAACATGTTACAGATGTTAACAAGGATTGGAATCCTTTGGGTAGGTTTTACCGTCTTGGCCATGTCTGCAATGACATTTAGGTTAGGTTATACCATCTTGGCCATGTCTGCATTGACATTAAGGCTAGGTTTTACCTTTAAGATTCCTTTAATATTTAACGCAGAACAATCCTAAATTGAAATGTTAACAAGGATCTGAATCTAATTGTGGAACTACCGTCTTGGCCCTGTCTTAAAATGACACATGAGCTAGGTCTTGTCCTTTTTAGATATTGCCATTTTATTATAATGGTAGATTTTATAATATAGGAATGATATTTTTAATATAATCGTTCCTTTAAAATTTAAACAAGTATATGGTTGCCCTAAACGGGTCTTCTAACAGAAAAATGACTTCCCTATGCAAGAGCTAATCAGAAAATGACAAAGGAATCAAATAAGGACAAATAAAACAAATTAGAATTTGTCCTATGTTCTTGTCTAGACTCAAGAATGTGCAACTGTGTAACTGAGATTAAACACAAAAAGGCTAGTGTTTAATTCGCTCAGTGTTGGCTCTGATACCAACCTGTCACACCCCGAATTCCACGTGTCACCGGTGGGCCCGGTAGGGGAGTATCGTGACGTAGTTGATATCATCATAGTCAAACAACACAATATATATAAATGCACAGCGGAAGCAAAAGATAAATTATATTACAATCCGAATATAAAGTAATATCAAGTATTACAACGGAAAGTAAAGGATCCACAGGCGGATCTTAAACATAAATATTGTTCAACAGACTTTAGACGCCTAGAACTTGCAAGGTTCCTTGTTAACGTCCTGAGCAGCTTCCAGCCTATTACGTACTTGTACCTGTCACTTAGACTTTTGAAAATGCGTCAGTTTTCACTGGTAAATACACTCAACCGACTCATTTGGAAATGTTTATGAAAATTGGTTTAGGTGCACAAGGCACGAAAATATTTTGACACTTTGATTAAAATGCGCAGAGGCAAAATTAATCTTTTATAACTTGATTAAAATGCACAGAGGCAAAATTAATCTTTTATACTTGGGACAAACTATATCTCATGTTATCAGTTTTACATAACTTGCTCTACATACGGGGCCCGGTTCTATGCCGGTTCATGATTAACCGACACACCACTATTCCCTTATTGGGAATCCCTTGTTGGGTATAATTAATTAATAAACATATGGCATCTGTCAGGTGTATGCCTACACCCCGTGCTTAGGTCGTGGCCATTGCATTTAATGAGTCAAGGATATCCAGGACACGGTCGCATTAATCCCCAATGTTCCAGTCAAGCAATACGAATTAAAAACAGGTTATTTGGATTTCCCGACTTATTGGTCTTTGAATCCCATACCTGACCATGCGGTATTTATATTACCGTATCCCAAGCCCGTAATAGGGAAAATAAGTTAAGAGTATTTACCTGAGCTAGCTCCTGTCTTAAATAGCAAGAATTATAATAACTCAGCCGTATTCACTTAAGTAAGCGTAGGTACAATTTACCGGAAGGATCTAGTCTGGAATGATGGTATAAATAACCAATTAGAATGCTAACGGGTCTTTAATTAAGCCTAAGCTTAGACCGGTTAATTATACGGTTCAAACGCACAATTAGGAGAGGACCGGAATAGAATGTGATTTAGACCCAACAAGTTCGGAGACTTGCTTAATATGGGTATTTCATACCATTATGGATTTTGAGGTAAAACCGATAAGGTTTGACCCGTTTCGGCTAATTTATGCAAACTAGTTACATAAACCGAACCGAACGCATAATAAGCGTAACGGGTATTCATAAGAGCCATATACAGGTTTCCTAAGTTAATATGCTTCAAATATGTTGTGACATCAGTAAGATGTCTTTTATTATGCCCGAAACAAATTTAAACACAAACTATGCCTCGTAGGGGTAGTTTGGTCATTTTCAAGGTTATAAAAGAGTCTAAGTATTAACCTGAGTTACAGGTCTGATATAATCAGCAAAAATACTTAGTTTACAAAGTTATAACAGTAGGGTAAAGTATATATGTGAAATTTATCAATTATAACCAAACTATGTACCGTAGGGGCATTTTGGTAATTTCACATAAGCCGTAAAGCTCAAAACTGAAGTCTGAGTTAAACAACTTTTGCTTACTGTTAAAATATTATAATTTCCCAAAATATTAGTAGGTATAAACCCTTGTATGTTTAAAATAGTCTTAGTACATACTATGCGTTAAAAACGCTTAAAAAGGCGATTAGAAGCCATTTCCGGGTTCTATACATAAAGCTGATATTTTTATTATTCCAGAAGGCTTAAAATAATTTATTTATCATTTAAAATCAGTAGTAAAAGGTTTGGAGTCAATTGGATATGTAAAACTCATTTTATAGCCCGTTAGGGCAAAACCGACAATTACCGGATTAAGCCTACGACTATAAGTTATGCTCAGCCTAACATTAATTAAAAATCTTTAAAAATCCCAAAATAATATATTACATCAGTGGGTAATAAGTTTGATTTCAAAAAGTAGGCTTAACTAGGCTATACGCTAATTATGCCGTTTAATTAACATAAAGCTTTCATTTTACGCTAACGAGCATAACTCTTAGTCTACACCTCAAACTGATGTCAAATTTTGAATACAAGTTTATATATCAGTGGCTAAGGTTTCTACTCTTTTACATTTCCAAAAATCACGTTTTATGGTAAAAAGGGCATAATGGTCAACATATGAGCAATTAACGGAATCATGCGTATTAATTGGTTAACTAATGAACCATGGTGTATAATCACAGAGGGTTATACTAGCATGTAACCTGGTCCAAATAGAGCTCTAAGGTATTTCTAAAACATACCATAACGGGTCAGAACTGAAGTCAAAGCAAAAGTCAAAGCTTTGCAACTTTCGGTTCCGAACCGGGTCTAAACAGTAAATTGTCGGGTTGAACATGTTTAGACATGTTCTTACACTAATTACCAAGTTATATTAATGATAAAACAGGTTGTAAATGTTCTACATTGCCAATCATGCATAAATTAGAAACTAAGTATCCTGTTGACTTTTTAAATGACAAGTTTGACCCGACATTTGACCTAGTTGGAGTGGGAATCAGGGGGAACCCTTTTAAGGGTTTATTACCCACATAATTACCAACTTATAACTACTTTTGATTCGACTAATCATTGGACCATTAGTGATTAATCTTAAAGTCAACCGTTAATTACGACGGTTTGACTTTTAAGCTATAACTAAGCAAAGACTTAACTAAGGAAGGTTAAGCAAACTTACAAGAGTCCTGTGAACGACCATAGATCAATTGAGAGGAGTATTGAGCTCCAGAAATGATCAGGAATGCAAGAGAAAGGTGTGATCACAATGGTTGCACATGAAGCCTTTATATAGTGTTCATAACTTCATAGATTGTTGACAACAAGGCCTACCATTGATGTTTGATCACTAACAAGTGTCCCTAAATGTCTAGGAGTCACTTAGGGGTCGTGCAAGATGTGGAAAATTGGATATAAGTCGGTTAGAATGCAATTGGAAGGCAAGAACCAAAGAATTTCGGAACAGACAGGCCCTCGCGTGGCGCGTAGACCCCCCTTGGGGCTTCGCGTGGCGCGAGGCCTCCTCTGACAGAATCTCATATTTTGATTTTTATGCAATGGTCCTTGGCCCTTCAAACTTTGTTTAGACTTCATTTTCTTGCATTTTGAGCCCTCCAAATTGGTGTTTAGGGGCTTCAAGACAAATACCCATTTTGTTAAGTCCCCGGTTAACTTTATTGTTACCCGAGAAGTCCTAACTTTCAACGTTGACGCTTTAACCCCTCGCATTCGAATTTGATCATAACTTTCTCATACGATAACGAAACTTTCTGAAATTTATATCGTGTATTCTAGTGAGCATAATTAACCATTACAAAGCTTCGGGTTTGTCAAAAGGTCACTCAGAGGTATAACTTAAACATGTTGACACATTTAACCCCTGTAGTTCGTAATCTCTCACTTTCCTTCATATGATCCATGATTTATTCGTTTGATGATATAAACATCATGTAGGGTTATTGTAAAGTATATTTATTCACTGTTGACATTTTGAACCCTTATATTCACATACTTTTTCATGTTTGTCAACTTTAGTCCCTCTATAGTATTCTTTCACACGTTCAAGCTTATGACACGTGTCAATACATTATAGGACGTGAATTTTTCGAGGTGTTACATTATGGAACCCTAGATCAATCGGGCAGAGTATCTAATACGTATCCAGGGGTTATGATACTTACAACGGAGCAGAACTTCGTTATTTAGGGGGTATTATACCCGAGTATAATGCCTACACTTCAGAATTTAGAGATTTAGAAAGAAAATGAACGATCAGACTGAAGATCCGATGCCCTCTACTTATAGGTCTTCACTTCGACTTCTAAGCGGCCCGCGTAATTTAAGACAAGGGGCTACGCGGCCCGCGTCAAAGGGAGTCAACGGCATAGCTTGTCCGGGTTAGCATATAGGGTCGACGGGTGTTGGGCCACGTGGCGGCCCAGGGTTTCGCCAGCTTTTACCTTGTTGCGGCCCACATAAGGGTTCGGGGATGGCTTACGCGGCCCGCCTGAACCCCAAAAATCCAATTTTTAATTAATTTTAAATATATAAAAGGTATTCGGGGACTGTTTTCACGTATGGGGGGTATTTTAAGACATATTGAGATATTTTAAATATTTTTAGGGTGTCAGAAAATTTATGAGGGTGTCGGTTTTCTTTAGGGTTGTTATATTCTTCCCACCTTGTTTTAGAGCTCGTCCTCGAGATCTACTTGAATAAGTGTGGATATTTCTTTTGCATTTCCGATTCAAGCTCCCATGTGTACTCAGGTCCTCTTTTGGAGTCCCACTTCACTTTGACCAGAACCAATCTCTTGTGCTTGAGATTCTTGACTTTCCTATCTTCAATCTGTAGAGGCCTTTCTACAAACTTGAGTTGTTCATTTACCTCTATATCCTTAAGAGGTACTACAAGTGATTCATCGGCTAGACATTTCTTGAGATTAGATACATGAAATACATCATGTATTCCTGCCTTTTCCTATGGCAGTTGTAGCTGATAGGCTACATGTCCTATTCTTTTAATAATCTCAAAAGGTCCAATATACCTGGGACTTAGCTTCCCTCGTTTAATAAATCTTACTACTCCTTTCCAAGGAGAGACTTTTAACAGTACTCTACCTCTTACTTGAAATTCCAATGGTTTACGTCGGTTATCAGCATAGCTCTTATGTCGATCACGTGCTGCTTTCAGTCGTTCCTTGACTTGAGTAATCCTGTCGGTTGTTTCTTGCACTATCTCAGGTCTAGATAGTTGCTTTTCCCCAATTTATGCCTAACAGACTGGGGTTCGACACTTTCGTCCATAAAGTGCTTCGAATGGTGCAGCGTTGATACTGGTGTGATAACTGTTATTATAAGAAAATTCTATTAAAGGTAAGTGATCGTCCCAATTACCTCCGAAATCAATTACACAAGCTCTAAGCATATCTTCCATTGTCTGAATTGTCCTTTCGCTTTGTCCGTCTGTTTGAGGATGGTAAGCTGTTCTTAGATTTAACTTGGTTCCCATTGCTTTTTGGAAACTTGACCAAAAATGAGAGGTAAAACGGCTATCCCTATCAGAAACAAATGATAAAGGAATTCCATGTAGTGAAACTATTTCATTTACATACAATTTAGCTAGCTGTTCCATATTGAAAGTTTCTTTCATTGGTAGGAAATGAGCTGACTTGGTTAGCCTATCTACAATCACCCAGATTGTATCACTACCTTTCCTTGTTTTGGGTAATTTGGTAACAAAATCCATTGTTATCAATTCCCATTTCCACACTGGCATTTCTAGCTAGTGTAACAAACCTGAAGGTTTTTGGTGTTTAGTTTTAACTTGTGAACATGTTAAACATTTAGAAACATAGGCTACTATGTCCTTTTTCATTCCTAACCACCAAAAATTCTTTCTTAAATCCTGTTACATCTTATCACTTCCAGGATGCATTGTATATTTATACTTATGGGCTTCTTCTAATATATGATGACGCAGGATTCCTAATTTAGGTATCCGCATTCTCTTTTTATGGAATCTCCAAATTCCATATGTTCCTTGTTCTAATTCCTTAATCATACCTTTTAGTTTTTCAGTATCATTCCTGATTACTGATTCTTGTGCTTTTTTAATTTGTTCATTTAAATCTACTTGTAGATTTAATTTAAGAAAACGTACCCTTTTTGGCTTTTCATGATACTTTCGACTTAAAGCATCAGCAACTACATTTGCCTTTCCTGCATGATACTGGATATCACAATCATAATCACTAAGTATTTCCATCCAGCGTCTTTGTCTCATATTCAACTCCTTTTGCCCGAAAACATACCTTAAACTTTTATGATCAGTGAATATGGTAAACTTACTACCATAAAGGTAATGTCTCCAAATATTAAGGGCAAAAATTATGGCTCCTAATTCTAGATCATGGGTTGAACAATTCTTTTCATGATTCTTAAGTTGCCTAGATGCATAGGCTATAACCTTTTGGCGTTGCATTAATACATATCCATAACCTAGTTTGGAAGCGTCACAATAGACTACAAAGTCTTCAGTTCCTTCTGGTAACGCTAGTATGGGTGTATGGGTTAGTTTTTGCTTAAGAATTCTAAATGCTTCTTCTTGTTTTGGTCCCCATTCAAACTTAATGGATTTACAGGTTAACTTAGTTAAAGGAATGGCAATTCTAGAGAAATGTCGAATGAACCTTCTATAATAACCAGCCAATCCTAAGAAACTTCTAACTTCGGTTGGTGACTCAGGGGTTTTCCACTTAGTTATTGCCTCGATCTTGGTGGGATCCACCTGAATTCCTTCATGATTGACTAAGTGTCCAAGAAACGGTACCTGTTCTAACCAAAACTCGCATTTTGAAAATTTAGCATAAAGTTTTTTCTTTCTTAATAGACTTAAAAGAGTGTGCAAATGCTTTGCATGATCTTCCTTACTTTTAGAATAAATGAGAATATCATCAATAAAAACAATTATGAATTTATCCAAATATGGCTTACATATTCGGTTCATCATGTCCATAAATGCGGCTGGGGCATTGGTTAAACCAAATGGCATGACAGTAAATTCATAATGACCATACCTCGTTCTGAAGGCGGCCTTAGGAATGTCCTCTTCCTGTACCTTTAATTGATGATATCCTGACCTTAAATCGATTTTAGAGAAAAATCGAGCTCCTTGCAATTGATCGAACAGATCATCGATTCTCGGTAATGGGTACCAATTCTTAATTGTGACTTTGTTCAATTCACGGTAGTTAATGCACATACGCATTGATCCGTCCTTCTTTTTAACGAATAAAATTGGTGCTCCCCATGGCGATGAGCTTGGCTGTATGAATCATTTCTTCAACAATTCGTCTAATTGTTTCTTTAATTCCTGCATTTTTGCGGGTGCCAAACGGTAAGGTGCTTTGGCAATTGGTGTTGTTCCTGGTAATAGGTGAATTCTGAATTCGACTTCTCTGTCTGGTGGTAGTCCTGGTAATTCTTCTGGAAATACATCTGAAAACTGAGACACTACTGGAATATCTTTTAGTTCTTTTCCTTTAGTGTTAGTGATTATAGAAATCAAATACACTATAGACCCTTTTCTTATATAGCTTGCAGTTTTCATCACAGAGATGAATTTCGTGGATCTAGATGGTTTATCTCCTTTAATTATGATCTTTTCACCTTTTGGTGAATTTACTTGGATTGGCTTTTGATCACCTAAAATACTGGCTTTATTGGCTATTAACCAATCCATTCCTAAAACGACCTCAAATCCTACCAGATTCATTGGGTAAAGGTTTGCAATAAACTTTTGATTTAAAAATTCTATTCTTGCTCCACGCAAGATTTCAAAAATCCTAATCGTTTGTCCATTTGCTGTCTCTACTAGATATTCTTGTGGTAGTTTAGTTAATGACTGATTTAGAAGTTTGCAAAATGAAGTATTAATAAAACTTTGGTTTGCACCAGAGTCAAATAATACTTTAGCAAAAACATCATTAACTAAAAACGTACCGGCTATGACATCTGGAATCATTTTGGCTTCATCTGCTGTCAGAACAAATGCTCTAGCATTTTTAGTGTTCTTGTTGTTTATAGCTGGAGCTAATTTCGGACAGTTTGGCTTGATATGACCTTGTTCCCCACAATGGTAGCATATCCTGTTGTTGGCTTTCCTCCTGCAGTCTTCTTCCTTGTGTCCTGATATTTTGCAGAAATTGCAATATATGGAGCATCTTCCAGAATGCTTCCTTTTGCAATACTTGCAATAAGGTGCAGATGTGGAACCTACATTTTTACCACGGTTGGAATTTCCAGATCGGAATTCCTAGGTAAGTCTTTGAGCTAGGTTTCTTCTCTGATCTTCTTCTCTAGTACGGATTAATTCATCTGTCAAGGTGTTTGCTAGTTCTACAGCTTCTTTTATAGTTTGAGGTCTAGCTGCCTTGACTACATGTCTAATTTCTCCAATTAATTCCCAGATATAACGGGAGATTAATACTGGTTCAGGTGATGCAAGGGTTGGTACTATTCTAGCATATTCAAAGAATGTAGTAGTATAACCCTTACTATCTACCCCGGTCATCCTAAGGTTCAGAAACTTATTTGCTATCTGTTCCTTTTCATTGGGAGGGCAGAATTTCCTTTCTACCATATTCTTAAATTCCTCCCATTCCATGTTGTATAACCTATCACTTCCACTTGACTGGAGGATAGTGTTCCACCATTCTAAGGCTGAGTTTTTAAATAAATTAGAAGCAAACATTATCTTGTCTTCTTCAGCACACTTGCTTACTTTCAGAACAGCCTCAGTCTTTTCTATCCAGCGCAGAGTTGCAATGGGTCCTTCATTGCCAGAGAATTCTATTGGTTTGCAGGACCAGAATTCTTTATAAGAACAACCATAAGACATGGTTCTTCTTCTTTTGGGAATGGGCAGTTGAAGTACAGGTCCATTGTTCACGCTGTGTTCTGGTTCAGTTGGTCGCTTACTGCTATGCTTACTTTTATTTTCCGCATCCTTAACAGTTTGAAGAATATATGGCATTGCATCTATAATTCCTTGTGCCACTATGTGTTGGATGGCACTATTATCCATTTGGTTTCCATTGTTATTGTTGTTGTTCGGATTCTCATTAACCAAGTTAATGTTACTCTGGTTATCGTTATTCAGATTTTCTTGATTCCCTTCGTCGGCCATCTGAATTTTAAACAGTTACCACGTATTAATATCACAAAATAATATTTAATATAGTCAATCACATGACACGCACTTTGGTCAAAAGCGTCGATCATTGCGACTTTACTCTATTCATATAATATGTATCTATTACACACCAGTACTGAAATTAAAATTACAATACCGACTAAAATTTAAAGTTACACTACTAGTAATAGGCATCCGTAGTTTTTTTTTTCATACACATACACACATATTATATTATTTTATTATAAATATTATTATTACTACCGTTTCCACCATCACTTTCATGGATATGGATTTATCCAGAAATCCATATTGCGCTCGTCGTACTTCCAGACGAGTCGCTCTCCCACCTGTCTCATCCTTTCATTATTCTCTAAAATTTCCTCACCAAATGTCCTAAGTTCTTGTACGTTTTCTGCACTCATTGGGGGTGCAGGTTCTAGGACTGGGTTTGGAATCTGGGGTGCGGGATCCTGGTATGGAGGTGTAGGGGCCTGGTATGGGTAAGGATTTTCTAAGATCTCCCTAATGAATACACCATTGTCGTAATAGGGATTTAGAGGATCTAACCCTGGGTAGGCTCCTAGGTTTGGCATAGGCATGTCTTCGTGTATCGGGTAACGTTGCACATAGTCCCTATTGTCGTCCCACCATGGGTCGTAATTTGGGTCTAAGGGATTTGGTGCAGGTACCCTAGGTATTTCCTCCGGGTTGAAATCAATCATTTCTACTTGATTTTTAGGGTTTTCTATCTCCATCGGTTGGTCAGGAATTGGTGGTTGTGGTTGGGGTGCTATCATTTGTTCCAGGTTAGGGTCAGCTGCAGTGGTTGCTAGGATGTGGATGTTGGCTATACCCCTATTAATCATATCATGGGCATAGACATCGGTTTCTCTTTTGGCTGCTGCTAGTGCTCTCTGGTCTTGTAACTTTTTCACACGCTTCCTACGCTCATGTGCCCCTCGACTGAACCATCCTCTCTTTTTCTGAGGGAATGGCTCCTCGGACTGAGCTTTAAACACGAATATTCCTTCTTCCGTATCAGCAGAGTACCCTGAGAGGGCATGCTGAGATGAGGCACCTTCGCTTCTAGGCGAACCAGACAATTGACGGTACGCGTCAGATGGTCCTTGGTCGCTCATACTGTAAACTAACAAATAGTCAAATAACACATAACAAGAAAAACAATTATGCACGTATTCCCGTAATTTATTTCCTAACAATTTAAATTTTGATGTCAGCAGAACGCTTCTGGGGCTGAATCAGTGGCTTAGCTCTGATACCACCTTCTGTCGCAACCCCCGCCCCTATCTTTCCCGGGAACGGGAGGCCGCGAACTCAATGTCGGTGGTATCGGTGTTTATTAATTTGGCAGCGGAATTTACATCAGGATCGTAGTTAGGAAATATTTTATCAGAGTAAAACACCACATTTTATAGAAATAAACACATTGGGATAAAACCCAAGTTTTCATTACAAACTGATTTATAGGGATAAATCCCATTTTATTGAATTAAAACGCCTTTTTTATTTAGGTAACTTTTATAGCCACTTTTCCAAGCCTTCAGTGCTATCCAACTGGCTTCTATTTGGCTTTCACATTGTGTTACCTGAAACGCGTTTTAAAAACATTTGTCAGTGGGAAATACTGGTGAGTGAATCCCAGTTTAATCAAGAAACATCAATTTAATTTAAACAGTATTGAGAGCGATAACAATGTTTATATCTACCCAATTACTCATTCAGTACTGTCAATCCTGACTGGTGGGTCATATTACACATTGGCTAACTCTTCGTCCAATGGTAACGTGTCTCACATTTTGTATACAAAACCCCAACATACCGGCAGTAATCGTAGAATTACAAAGACTCAATCACTGCTAAATTGCATTATAAAATAGTTAAGGTTTTGTAAAAACCGTTTGCAAAAAGGAGATTACTCACATTGCTGTCATAGGTTTTCAGTGAGGGTTCCCTGGGAATTATCTATAAATTAAAAAAATGCACACGTGTTAGTATAATAACCCATTTTAACATTAGTAATACCCTCCCCGACAAGACATTCCAACGACTACGTCGGGCAGAACCACGACAGCCGTTACGGAACCCTAGATCAATTGGGTAGAGTATCTAATACGTATCCAGGGGTTGTGATACTTACAACGGAGCAGAACTTTGTTATTTAGGGGGTATTATACCCGAGTATAATGCCTACACTTCAGAATTTAGAGATTTAGAAAGAAAATGAACGATCAGACTGAAGATCCGATGCCCTCTACTTATAGGTCTTCACTTCGACTTTTACGCGGCCCGCGTAAGGTAAGACAAGGGGCTACGCAGCCCGCGTCAAAGGGAGTCAACGGCATAGCTTGTCCGGGTCAGCATATAGGGTCAACGGGTGTTGGGCCACGTGGCGGCCCAGGGTTTCGCCAGCTTTTACCTTGTCGCGGCCCGCGTAAGGGTTCGGGGATGGCTTACATGGCCCGCCTAACCCAAAAAATCCCATTTTTAATTAATTTTAAATATATAAAAGGTATTCGGGGCCCGTTTTCACGTATAGGGAGTATTTTAAGACATATTGAGATATTTTAAATATTTTTAGGGTGTCGGAAAATTTATGAGGGTGTCGGTTTTCTTTAGGGTTGTTATAGTTCCTATCACAAACAAATTGATCCATAAGTTCAACGTTTCATAACATAATGTTTCAATTTTAATTTTCAACTATTCAAGCCCTAGAAATCATAATGTATTTACCCTAAAAATCATCTAAACAACATAATCACCCTAAAAAATCATCTAAACAACCATAAACAATGTCAAAACACACAAAATTTCAAACCTATTTAACAACTTTATTACCCTTTTTTTCCTATAATATCAACCAAAATCATCAAAATAACAAAGAAACTTACTTGTGTTCGAATTCCAATTGGATTTGGAGTCGAACGACAGAGGTATGGTGGCTGATTACTGTGGTCGTCGGGCTGGATTTCTGTTCGCTGTTGGTTGATGTTCGCTGGACGCAGGGACGCAAGAGACTGAGAGAGAGCGGGAGGGAATTCTAAGGGTTTTGGGCTTAATTATTTTATTATAGTTTAAAATATTGTTGGGTTTGGTTAATGGGCTAAGACTTAGTAGGCTAGCTAGTTAGGTATTATAAGTGGGTAAAGGTATTGGGTATTTGGATTTAATTAGTTAGGTATTAAAAGTTATATGATTTAAGTAGTATTTTTTTAAAAAAATAATAGTTTACTAAAAAATTAAAATTATAAATTGATAACACTTTTTACCTAAGGGATGCGATGGAAAATTCCAATGGGTGCGGACGAAAAATTCCAAGGGGTGCGGACGGGTGATCGGAGTGTCGCGCTCCGGTCAAAGATAATATTTATAAGCCCAAATTACCCTTAACAAATAGTTAGTGGTAGCAAGGGGTCGAACCACGAAGAGTATGTGGTTTGCGTATGGATTCGATTGAATTAGAACAGTTGTTACAATTTATGAAGCTTGCAAGATATTTTTGTATTTTTGTTTAGTTGAAAGATGTAAATTTAAACTAATGAAATTGATTTAATTGATTAATGACTACTAATTAACAATTGCAAGAAAGATTGATTACTAACGATAATAAGAAAAAGGGTTCACACCCGGTTTCGGTAATTGCTAACCTAGGGTTTCTACAAGTTTTTAGATTCAACTCAATTGCATACGATTAGCATATTTAGTGTACCGTGACTTAGGTGCCAATAACTATCAACGCTTCGAAAAACGAACAAGAATGCACTTTGTAATCAACACAAGTAAAACCTAACCACGACAATGCATAACTACACATAACCATTGCGTAAAGTCATAACTTTTAACATCGTTCGACAATTTACGAATACGAAAAAAATGTAAACTATTGTCAATGGTTTCAAAAATCAAACACAATTTGTCACCAAGTTGAAACAAGAACAATTCAAAACCCTAAATTTAACAACTACTTACACCGGGGTGAAACCAAGGTGATTAGCCGCTCATGGTTGAAGAAGCTTGAACACCGGATGCTTGGAACTTGAATGAAGTCATCTCAAAGCTTGAACAATGGAGAATTGATGAATGTTGACGGTTTGGTGAAGGATGATGGTGGTAAGATTGATGGTGATGATTAGGGTTTTTATGGATTGATGATTGTGAAGGATTGATGATGATCTCGATATGATTCGGGTCTTGTGTGTTGTAGAGATGGAATTGGTGATGAATGATGTGTGGTCTTGGCTCCAAGATCAAAGTTCAAACTCCAAGTAAAGTGTAACTCCCGAATTCAAAGCTCCCCGACCAATAAAAATCGTTCCCAACAACCGAATGCCAAGATTTCGCGTTTCAGAAATTTACAAGTCATCGCCGACGGCCCTTAACCCGTCGGCGACGGGCTGTGAATAATGCATCTTCGTCCGACGCCTTAGTTGACTGGATACGAGTGTTTCTGGCCGACGGGCATTTTTAGAAGGCGTCACCGACGGCCTGGGCCCCGTCGGCGACGGGCTCTCCATTGTGAGATCTCCGTTTTCACGTCTTATACTCCCGGTTGACCGGTAACGCATCCCGGTGCTCCGGTTTTCGACCCGATAACTCGTAAAGCTCCCGAAAAGCTCCTTAAACTCCATCAAACCTGCAAAACACATTTTTGATTAAAAGTAGGCTATCCGAAATTAAAACTTATGTAAAAACACCAAGTTATGCAATAACAAGCACCGGTTTTCAACCACGTATCACATCCCCACACTTGTCTTTTGCTTGTCCTCAAGCAAATCTGTTTTTCACTTTCACAAAGGTCAAACAACGAACACACTCCCCACTCCCGAGACTAAGGTTAAGGTCTATTGTCATACAAAAGTTCAAATTCTTTACAATTTTCACATATTTACCGGTCAAGTGAATAATCACACATAATAATGGTTATCCAAGATTTACCCGCCCGTAAAGCTAACAAGTTATGCACATCCCTCACAATGTTCTCTCCACTCGGCTTATAATTTAGCTAATGTGTAAAACGTATTAGCACTTCAATCAATTAATCGCTCAAAACCGATTAGAACACGTACCCGCATAGGCTTGCAACTCAATCATTCTCCACCACCGATCACGAATACTAAGCACAAGTCATTAGGTCTTTGTAAGGGTTGTAACGGGGCTAGGCTAAGGGTAGGAAATGGGATATTTTAAAGTGGCTAAGGTGATGAAAATTCGATTTTTATTACAAAAGACTACTCTAAACTCAAGTAACTATAAACATCAACTATAAGGCACTGATTTTCGCCTTTTATTTAATAACTAGAAATACATATTTTTGTTCTTTTCTCAATGATTTTCTATTTTTTTTTTTTTTTGTAAACAACAAACAACTATACAAACGTGACTACTATAATCGAATTTTCATCACACGGGTTTAAAAGAAAAAGGTTTTAAGGTTATTGGCTAAAGGGTGGTCAAACGAAGGGATTAGGCTCAACATTGGCTACTAGGGAATAACTTTCGGGTAAGGATATAAAAATGGTATAAAAGAAAAAGGTTTACCTAATGCCTTAATCATTCTCATGCTTGTATTCGGTCTATGATCTCGAACGTATCAAAAATTGCAAGTTCTACAATACGCGACTAATGGCCCACTCAAACAAAGAAACATGTATATGTAAATCTATGATATAAAAGTGGCTCAAAACCTCACGTATAAGGGTATGGTATGTGATATGCATAAAATGCTAGTTCCTTAGGTGAAATATTCCCAAATAACCACCCGCTAAATACCCGTCATGCTATTAATTTGAACTTGACCATGACAAAAGACCAAATGGGTTGTGCCATCCCTCGTTGACTTAGTTACTTGTGCTTTTAAGATCGCTTTTGAAACAATAATTTTTTTTAAAATTTTTTGAAATTTTCCCCCATCCCCACACTTGAGGCAAACATTGTCCTCAATGTATAGTGTTTAAATGAACGGGTCAAAATCGAAAACTTTTACTACTCCCCCATCCCCACACTTGAGGTAAACATTGTCCTCAATGTGTAAGAACTAGAGTTTGAAAACGCACAAGGGATGTGACGCGACTACCCTTCCCAAAATTTCACCCCGGAAAAATAAAATACAAAATACAATCCACTTATTACTAAACTAAGAATCAAGGTAAAAAGGAAACGCATGCACCTGATTTTTGTCGCTTGATGCCCATATCTTCTTCTTCTCTTCATAAAAACGGTTGTCTCTCGAACATCATGCACCTACAAATTCTAACCCTTGTGTAGAAGCATGCTTCTCACAACCATTGAAATTTGTTAAGTCGTTAGTTCTACCATTTTTATAAAAGTGTTACCAAATCATGCATTAAATTACCTTGATTTTTTGTGGAAAAATGAGTTACAACAATAACAAGCCTAACTCACTTTCGTAGGAATCACGGTTGCATTTAGCTTATGCAACAAGCCCTTTTAAACCCCCCAATAGCTTGGGAGGACGAGAGGTCTCGTGAGGGTTATATAGGGAACACACCCACAACGTTCATTTAACTAGGCAAAAATAAATAATAACGAAAAAGAAATAAAGAAACTAAAGTATACAACAACAACAACACAACACAACACAAAACATACCTTGCCTTCACCGCTGATATCTCTCGGTGGGATCAACTGGCGGGTTTGGCTGGTATGGATAACCAGTGAGGGCTTCAAACATCTCCCTGTAGTTATCAAGTGGGCTCGGCTCTCCTTGAGGTGGTGGCTGATAGGGTATCAGAATGAAGCTGGAGCCTACGGCCTCAGGCCAGTGAGGAGATGGGTCGGATGGGCCTCGAGGAATGGGGAGATTGGGGTAGTCTGATGCGTGTGAAGTGTTATATATATTAGGTGTATATTTTAAGCCCTTTTAACACTTATTTTTAGCCAAGTTTTAAATTTATAAAACACAATATTTTACTAACACTAAACACACATATGGGCAAGTGCACCCATCGTGAGCGTAGTATAGCGTTGGTAAGATACCGAGGTCGTCCAAGGACACAAGAGCTTTTAGTACCGGTTTATCCTCAACGTCTAATCAAAATAAAAAGTTTAGAAAAATGTTTTAAACTAAGAAAAATAAAAACTAACTAAAATGCTGAAAATAAAAATAAAAAAAAAACAGATAGACAAGATGAATCACTTGGTTCCGACTCGTATCTAGTATAACCTTTGATTATTTCCGCACTTTTACATAATTAAGAGATTATCTTAGTTATTGTAGTAGGCCCCTCTTTTGAAGGTGACGTTACCCTCACCCCAGTAGTTTGAGTCAGCAAGGATACAATCCTAAAATGGTGGATTATTGGAAGATAATGAATTAAGTTATTAATGCAATATTATGGTAGGCCCCTCTTTTGGAGGTGACGTTACCCTCGACTAAGTAGTCTGAGTCAGCAGGGATACAGTCCTAAATAGCGGGGTTATAGTATTAATAGTAGTTAACTTATGAGGGGATCAAAGAGTTTGGACCCCCGCCATCCAATACCGTGAAGCATTGAAGGAGGTCCTACTAAATTTGACCCAGGTCCATTGCAGGACCTCTAAACGCTGAACAATGGCAAGACCTTTACCAAACCGTTCCCTTAACCCCCGACCAGGTAGCCAACATACCTCCATATAGACCGTGGAGATATGAATGGTGAAAATCTTTTATTTTATATAGACAGTAAAATAATGCCAAGACACCATGGACAAACGATAAGGAAAGATCACCTTCAACATAAGTAACTAGTTATTAAAGTCATTAATACAAAACCAAATAAAAAGTGCAAAAGATTAGAAATAAAAAGTATTATACTAGACACTTTGTCTTCACCAAGTGATGTAAGAGACTTAGGCAAACATGGCCTTGATTGTCAAGAACTCCTACGATCAATCTTGGATCCCGAGACGACTCACACACTCTACGATGGACAATGGATGATGGTGGTGGATGATGGTGTTGTGATGGTGGTGGGTGGTGGATGAAGTGTGAGAGAGGTGGTGTGCCAAGGGATGAGTTGAAATGAAACCAAGCACTCCTATTTATAGGCTGAACAGAAGGTTGGGCACGGCCCCGTGTCCGCTGGACACGCCCCCGTGCCTGTCTAACACTCTCTCTCTTCATTAATTGTAATTCACAATTACAATTAATGCGCCTGCTGTACTTTCGCCACGCCCCCGTGTTCACTGGACACGGCCCCGTGGTGGGCAATAGAAGCTTCCATAGGTTTGTCTTTTCTGCTGCTTCTTGGGCACGGCCCCGTGCTGGCTGAGCACGGGGCGTGTTCAGTCTTCTGCCTTCTCTATTTTGCTTGGGAAGATGCCGTTGAGGGGTCGGGCAGTCCACTTATGTTCCTTTTCTTGTATTTATGTTGGATTTAGCTGTCTTTTTGCTTCTTTTGTGTTTTTGAGCTCATTTAATCCTGAAAATACAAAAGGAAGACAAAAACACTCTTTTTCCAATATTAGTACTTAAAAAGGGTTAGTTTTATGCCTCATTTGATGTAATTTATATGTTGCATTTTACACACATCAAATACCCCCACACTTGAACTTTTGCTTGTCCTCAAGCAAAACTCTTTAATATGTGGCTTACACTCCCAAATGGAATGGGTAGAAGAGAAGGTTTTGGCTTGTCATAGAGTGTTGGGAATCCACGATCCTTTTGGGTTTTATTTTTATCTATTTACAATTCTATTCGTAATGATTTGTTTAGAACGTTTCATAGGAGAAATTACTTATTTGGGCATAACATGCCTTTTTAAAATTCCATTTATATACAAGTTCACATACCTCACGGGAGAAATCACTCACACTCGGCCGAAGGTGTATTTTTAGTGAATCACTCGAGAGCGGCATGGAACTTACTCCTACCATAAGCTTGCCAAGCAATCAATCCTCCTCCTTTTTAACTTTTATACCTTTTGTAAATATCAAGAGGACTTTGTGGGTTAAGGGTTAGGCTTGGGTTAAAGGTAGGTGGTTGGGATAGTGGTTAGTGGTTAGTAGAAAAAGGGTGAAAAGCGTAACAAGTGTCGGTTTTCGTAGGACTTTCTATTTTTGTAACTTTTATTTTGATGAAGCTATTATTCAAACAAAGTTATTTTTGATGAACTTGTTTGTTTATCTTTTGCTTCATCATCAACACATTTTTTTTTTGAACGATCATACGAAAAAAAAACCGAACTTGTTACTAAAACAAAGGGTTAAAAATAAAAAAGGTTTTGGTGGGTAAAAGGGTGTTTGGTTTGGGAAATGAAATGAAAAGGTTTAGGCTCAAAGGGGCTAACTAGGGGGATTTTTGGGTAGGTGGTAAAAGAAAAAGAAAAAAAAATGGTGTAGAAATAAAAAGGGGTTAGTCCTAATGCCTCCATCATTTACCTACTCGGGTTTAAGTTGATAAGGACCGGGAATGTATCGTCATGGCAAGTTCTAGAGTCGTAAGAACCAAGCGGCTATTCACACAAGAAACGAAAAATGAGCATTTAGTTTAATGATATGTAATTGTATGCTCAATAAAGGCTCAAAACTCACTTTTGTGGGAATGGGTTTTTATGTGATCAAGTATATATAATCAAATTTTAACTAAGTTTGTCATGCCTTTTCATAATTTTCTTATGTTGGTTCTTTTTATCACTACGCTATCGGTTGTAAATTCGTAAAAATATAACCTTTTTGAGAACTTGAATTTCCCGAGTTAAACCTAGACAAGTAAAAAAAATGAAATTTTTGAAAAAATTTGGGGTGATTAGCGGTTCCAATAGAGTTTTGTGTAAGGCTTGTATTTAGGACTTGCAAGATTCAAGGTTTTAGCATCCCCCCCACACTTAAATTACACATTGTCCTCAATGTGTCCCAAAAATAAATTTTTAGGTTGATTAGATGTGTAAAATGGTGTTAAAAGCAAAGATTTATGTTACTGGTAGTCTGGACACGGCCCCGTGGGGACCGGACACGGCCCCGTGTTCAGGTGCCAGTAACAGAAATTAAAGAAAAGAAACAGAAGCCTGGACACGGGGGCGTGTCTGGTGAACACGGGGGCGTGTCTGGTGAACACGGCCCGTGTCCAGTTACCTGAACTGGGCATTTTTCTGCAGGGGGGTTCAGCACGGGGCCGTGTTGGTTGGACACGGCCCGTGCCGAGCTTACTGTAATGAAGAGATTTATGCCGGGTTGCCTTGTTCTTGTGCATGGGGTCATTTTTCTCGTTCCCCTTTTCATCCCTTACCACCATGAGTGTGTTTTATTTATTAAGAACCATCCAAACTTTAAAAACCATCATTTCATTGCACTCATAGAGAGACCTTACATAATCCTAAATTAAGATAAAACAAAACCTTAACTAAATAGGTCAGGAGGTACACGAGGTTATCATAAAGAGTTCTACTATTTTAAGAAAATTTCGAGAATAGTTTCCCGATATAGTAGGACTTTTAGCCGAAGGATTCTTTCCCTAAACATTGTTTAAAGCCATTCTTCGATCTCCCTAGGAAGGAAGAATGCGGCTTCATTTTCCTCAGCAACTGGTGGCTGAGGGGGAACATTCACCGGGACTCCTTGCACCACCCTTTGCGGAGGCTCTTGGTGCATGGCATACCATTCGGCCGGAATGATGACTTCGGGCACCACGTTCCACGCCCTTTGGGTTATTATAGGTACCAAAGGCGGGGAGGCGAGAAGGTTTAACCTCTGGTGCAAGAGGTTTACTTCTCGGAGACAGCCCTCCAGCCCTACTGTTAAATGGTTGATACGGTCGACCAATGCTTCCTCCACTCCCGTCATTTCGTCAATAGCCGCCCTTAGGGCGTAAACATAGTTTACAAGAGAGTCTTCCGTTGTCGACGATCTCCTCCCTTGTCGGTTACTTCTTGAAGATGATCCGCTTGTTCTGCTTGCCATTTGCTGTGAAAGAAACCGAAGAAAGCTAAATTTTTACAAAACAGTGCCTCGGACACGGCCGCGTGCTCGCTGAGCACGGCCCCGTGTCTAGTTTTCTGTAGGATTTTAGGCTAAGGATTCTTGGAGTTTTAAATTATTTTCATGATTTTTAGCGAGGTTTTAAGCTTAGATAATTTAAAATAAAGTTATACAGCTAACTTTAAACAAGAATCCTTAGCAAATAATCTTGCAAACTTCTCATAGAGGTTTGGAATCTTGGGATTTCCAAGCTTCCATGGAGGAAATGTTGAAAAAATTTTGAAAGAAGAGGAAATGAATAAAAGTGGAAGGGACAAGATGGTCCTTGGGAACCTTCTTTTAGCACTTACCTAGGATGGTATGAGTGAAGATCCCAGGAATCTCTGTCTATTGAAGTGGTAAAAAATGAGCAGGAATCAGGCTGCATTTAAAGAAAACGACAGCGCACTGGACACGGCCCCGTGTTGGCTGGACACGGCCCCGTGTGCAGATGAAATCCTGACACATTTTGTCCGTATTCTGACAAAATCAGCAGAGAATCTTTTAGGTGAGCACGGGGGCGTGTTGACCTGGACACGGCCCCGTGTCTGGAGGCTGTCTTATGGATTTTTGTTACTTCTAAGGATCTCGTCGATATCGGGTGGTTCCTTACTGGTTGGAACAACCCCAAAGTGCCTAAGATACCTTAATTGTCCTAAACTAAGGCGAGAACGCAAGAGGTTGTCGGTGAGGGTAATTCCTATTTTCATTCTAGGTGGACAAGTCCAACCCTTTTCCGGGCTCTCGTTAAAGAAGGTGTATGCCGAATCGCTCAGGTCTATGTATGCACCGAACGAAGTCGATGGAGAGTCCTTCACGGCACAATCGGCACAGGGACGACTATCGTCCAAGTCTTTGCTAGGTACGAAGGTATTTTTGGGAGCAACGAGGTTGTCGGAATGCGGTTCCAGCATTTCGTTATGGTCATCGTCTTGGGGTGGATCAATAAAGTCCTTCCTAAGCTCTTTTGACCAATTTAGAATTAGCTTTTCTAGTTGAAATAACTCGTCAAGGAGCATTTCCCCTAGAATATCTGGCTGGGCGCATTCGAGGGAGAGATAGGACTTATTTTTACTTTCGCCCCTCTTAAGGTTATAAGAAGTCGGTGGGTCCATGTAGTGGGGCCTATAATTTAGAAAGTAGCATTCTACTTCTTTATGTTCGCCACCACATAATTGACACCACGTACCATAAGAGTGCCGAAAGTAAAAACAATTACTATCACTCATGTTTATGTCAGAAATTACCAACCGCCGGGATCTAACGGTTCTGTTTTCAGTAAGTGAATCTTGGGCACGGGGGCGTGTTGGGTGAGCACGGCCCCGTGTTCAGCTTACTGTCTGACTTAAAACAGGATTGCCAGTTCCAATGATTTAGCACGGGGGCGTGTTCAGCGGGCACGGCCCGTGCTGAGCTCTGCAGAAGCTGAAAAACTAAGAAAATCCTAAAAAAAAAAGAAAAATAAAAAAAATGATTAGGCCGTTGATTCCTAACTTTCTTAAAATCCTTGTGTCCCCGGCAACGGCGCCAAAAACTTGATGCGTGTGAAGTGTTATATATATTAGGTGTATATTTTAAGCCCTTTTAACACTTATTTTTAGCCAAGTTTTAAATTTATAAAACACGATATTTTACTAACACTAAACACACATATGGGCAAGTGCACCCATCGTGAGCGTAGTATAGCGTTGGTAAGATACCGAGGTCGTCCAAGGACACAAGAGCTTTTAGTACCGGTTTATCCTCAACGTCTAATCAAAATAAAAAGTTTAGAAAAATGTTTTAAACTAAGAAAAATAAAAACTAACTAAAAAGCTGAAAATAAAAATAAAAAAAAACAGATAGACAAGATGAATCACTTGGTTCCGACTCGTATCTAGTATAACCTTTGATTATTTCCGCACTTTTACATAATTAAGAGATTATCTTAGTTATTGTAGTAGGCCCCTCTTTTGAAGGTGACGTTACCCTCACCCCAGTAGTTTGAGTCAGCAAGGATACAATCCTAAAAGGGTGGATTATTGGAAGATAATGAATTAAGTTATTAATGCAATATTATGGTAGGCCCCTCTTTTGGAGGTGACGTTACCCTCGACTAAGTAGTCTGAGTCAGCAGGGATACAGTCCTAAATAGCGGGGTTATAGTATTAATAGTAGTTAACTTATGAGGGGATCAAAGAGTTTGGACCCCCGCCATCCAATACCGTGAAGCATTGAAGGAGGTCCTACTAAATTTGACCCAGGTCCATTGCAGGACCTCTAAACGCTGAACAATGGCAAGACCTTTACCAAACCGTTCCCTTAACCCCCGACCAGGTAGCCAACATACCTCCATATAGACCGTGGAGATATGAATGGTGAAAATCTTTTATTTTATATAGACAGTAAAATAATGCCAAGACACCACGGGCAAACGATAAGGAAAGATCACCTTCAACATAAGTAACTAGTTATTAAAGTCATTAATACAAAACCAAATAAAAAGTGCAAAAGATTAGAAATAAAAAGTATTATACTAGACACTTTGTCTTCACCAAGTGATGTAAGAGACTTAGGCAAACATGGCCTTGATTGTCAAGAACTCCTACGATCAATCTTGGATCCCGAGACGACTCACACACTCTACGATGGACAATGGATGATGGTGGTGGATGATGGTGTTGTGATGGTGGTGGGTGGTGGATGAAGTGTGAGAGAGGTGGTGTGCCAAGGGATGAGTTGAAATGAAACCAAGCACTCCTATTTATAGGCTGAACAGAAGGCTGGGCACGGCCCCGTGTCCGCTGGACACGCCCCCGTGCCTGTCTGACACTCTCTCTCTTCATTAATTGTAATTCGCAATTACAATTAATGCGCCTGTTGTACTTTCGCCACGCCCCCGTGTTCACTGGACACGGCCCCGTGGTGGGCAATAGAAGCTTCTATAGGTTTGTCTTTTCTGCTGCTTCTTGGGCACGGCCCCGTGCTGGCTGAGCACGAGGCATGTTCAGTCTTCTGCCTTCTCTATTTTGCTTGGGAAGATGCCGTTGAGGGGTCGGGCAGTCCACTTATGTTCCTTTTCTTGTATTTATGTTGGATTTAGCTGTCTTTTTGCTTCTTTTGTGTTTTTTAGCTCATTTAATCCTGAAAATACAAAAGGAAGACAAAAACACTCTTTTTCCAATATTAGTACTTAAAAAGGGTTAGTTTTATGTCTCATTTGATGTAATTTATATGTTGCATTTTACACACATCATAGTCGGTCCACCCTGAGTGCTCGACATAAGGAAGGCCGGCCTCATAGTCTCTTCGATGTCTCTCCTGATCGTGGAGGATTTTGGCATTATTAATTGTCGTTTCCTGTGAGAAAAATAAGGCACTCCAGCGGGTGTCCTCTAACGTGTTTCGCTCGTGCCGCACTTTTTCCTCCCTTTCTTCCCATGCCCGTCTTCGGGCCATATCTTCTTCTTGCAATTGTAACAAACGTTCCATGTGAGATCTTTGAAGCGCTTGTTGCAATTGTTGCTCTTCCATATATTTCTCCATCCTCTCGCGATAGGATGCTTGGGAGGCCCATTATTCTTGCGTGTAAGCCTCGTGCTTCTCTTCCCAGTTCTCTCTCCTCCTATTATATTCTCGGCCCTTGCCTATACATGCCGAGACATTATCATAAACCGCTTGTTGCTCGCGGTTAAAATTTCTGAACGACAACCCTTGTCTTTGTTTCACAAAACCTGCCACATCTGCATTAATCTCCCTGTGTAGCCTCATGTACCTCTGTTGTGGTGCCCGTGGACCAGAAGGCTCAGTCTCGTCTTCTTCGTCAAACGTCTCCTCATCTCCCCCAGCTCCTTGCTGTGCATCTGGATTAACAACATCATACCTGTGACCCAATTTGTCGGTCACCACATATTTGTTTCCCGACAGATTCACATCTATTTTCCAATTTTTCCTCATTGTTGCTATGTTGAATTCTTCCAGAGGTTTGGATACCCAAAGCGATTCTGGGGGCAAACAATTTTGCTGGAAGATCATAGCACTGATGAGGCGTGCATATGGAATAAAACGCCTTTGAGATGCCTCCCGGGTGATCCATGTATTCATCATTATGATATGCCTCCATGACAATGTAGGTGTCCCGTACAACAATGAATGGACAACCCTACAATCGCTTGCTCTCACTCCTCCTCGATCACCGAATCTCACCATCACATTCTCTAGGGAAATTCCTTGAAGAATTTTCCCCTCGATCGTCATTTGAGTTCTTTTAGCCTCACCCCCATCATTGTATGTGACACCTGTGCCTTCACGGCCATCAAACAAATACCAAACCAATGAAATATTATATTCCATACTTGGGATTTGTATAAATATGTGTATCATTTGCACATATCAATTCTTGTTCAATTTCAAACTCTATATCGCTTTCTGGAGAGTTATACGCAAACTGGTGCGTAAACGTCATCAGTTTAACGCGACAAATACTCCGGAACATCAACATATTCTTAACATACCTTAAATAACCTTTACATAACTTAGTAATAAGTTTTGAAGGCTTTGGTATGGCAAAATCAAGTTTATTCGCTTACAGGGACTAATTTCGACAAACTGCGAAAGTATGTCGATTTGTACTGTAACGAACATTCCGGAATATGACCATAAGTTAAATATACCATAAATATCCTTTACATAGCTTAGAAATAGGCTTTGAGGGGTTCGGTATGCTAAAATAAACTTTATGCTCATTCAGGGACTAAAAGCGTCAAAAAGTGCACAAGTTTGCATTTTCGCGCATAACCTACGTTCTGAATACATCCGGACATCCAAAAATTTATGTAAGCACTAAAATATTTTATTTTAGTGTTTGGCATGAGAAAAATCCATTCGTCGCGTCATTTGGATCGTTTTTCGCACTTATGCGCATTTCGTCGTAATTAACCGAACATCGCGATCGTACGGCCAAACGAACCGACATCCGAGATATTTTTGGGCACATTTTAAGTTCCCTATACGTTAACTTCATTTTAGAGCTTTGAAATGGGGTTAACGGGCCTCAAACGCATCGAAAACAGCTTAAACGGGCTGCAGGGACCAAATTTGACATTCTGCCAAACTAGGTCCTTGCGCACCGCAACAATATAATTTTTACGGTGCACAAGAAATGCCCAGAATAGCAGAATGTTGCAAACAGCCTGTTTTCAGCTGTCATACACTCCAAAACCTCTTGCAAACGGTTTTTACAACACCATGGGCCATTTCTATGGGTTTTAATGGTTTAGTAAAACTAGGGGCACACTTGGACGGTTGAGATCGAGGCACGTTTTTCGACGAACGATCCTAACGGCTCTACATTTCCTATAAATACCCCCCCATGTTTGCTCATTTCCCTCACACCTAAATCTGATTCTAGCTCTCTAAGTGGAAGTGTTTGTGCTTCCTACCTGAGAGTGAATTGGGTTTAATACTTGCGGGGACCTTCTGTAAGTATTCCTTCGTTCTTTTCTTTCGTTTTTATGCTTTAAAGTCAAACTGCGTTTGACTTTCTGCATTGACCAGTTTATGGTCAATGCGAAGTTCGTTTGAACTTCATAACGTGAGCGTAATCACGATGGTTATAGTCCCTAGTGACTATACCTACTGATTACCACGTTATCTAGGCTCAGTGACGAGTCGTAGTTTCGGGCAAAATGCGTGTTCTCGCGTATTTTGTAACCAAACTACTCTAGGGTATCAAAACCGTTTGTTTTGATACCAAACCTGTTTTCTAACTTAACTAAACATGTCCTAGCATGTTTAGCTCGTCACTTTTAGATTTGTGCTTGTTTAGGGTCGTAAGGGTAAGCGATCTAATCAATCGCTTATGCTTTCGAACCCGACCCATTTGGTCGATCATTAGGATCCGACCAAATACATTAGGTGACCATAGTAGTAGGGAATAACCTTCCGTGGTTATACCTTATGGTCACATCGTTTGAGTAGTTGTATGATAAGTAGTTCTTATGCCTTAGGTAAATTACCAAAATACCCTTTTTGAACCAAAATTCATTTTAAGCCTATGTAACGTAACTTTTGACATCTAAACTGATTTAGTAACAATAATAAACATTTTAAGGCATATCATACTTGTCATAGGGATAGTTAGGCGTTTCAAACGCGTTTTACGCGAACGACGCGTTAAAGTAGCATAAGCTACCTAAACGGGTCGTAATGGGTCGTAAGCACATAGGTTAGGTTTCATTTTAGTATGAGGGCTTTGTTAAACCATATCATATGAGTTCCGATACTCATTTGGTTTACGAAACCTCATACTACCCAATCTCCCGATTTAGGTCCGGTTATTTATATAGTTATCTATATAGGGTGCCGTTTGATTCCGTGATCTTCTAACCTTGCTTGGTGGATATCTAAAGTCTATTGAGCAATCTCAAGTGAGTACATAGACCCCTCTTTTACTGTTTTCCAAACATTTTGGGGTGGAACACATGTGCCTACTTGTTACTTTCATGCATTCCTGCTTTCACATCATATATACTTGCTATGTTCATTAGTACATTTATAGTACATGATTTCATTGTGTTTTATGCTATGTATGCCCATTGTGTGTGTACTTAGTACATTTTTTTCATTACCTTTTCATGCTATGTATGCCCATTGTGTGCGTACTTAGTACATTGTTTTCATTATATTTCACGCTATGTGTGCCCATTGTGTGCGTACCTAGTGCATTGTTTTACATTACCTTTTCATGCTATGTATGCCCATTGTGTGCGTACTTAGTACATTGTTTTCACTATATTTCACGCTATGTGTGCCCATTGTGTGCGTACCTAGTGCATTGTTTTACATTACCTTTTCATGCTATGTATGCCCATTGTGTGCGTACTTAGTACACTGTTTTCATTATATTTCACGCTATGTGTGCCCATTGTGTGCGTACCTAGTGCATTGTTTTACATTACCTTTTCATGCTATGTATGCCCATTGTGTGCGTACTTAGTACATTGTTTTCATTATATTTCACGCTATGTGTGCCCATTGTGTGCGTACCTAGTGCATTGTTTTACATTACCTTTTCATGCTATGTATGTTCATCATACTTAGTGCATTTGCTTTACATTGCATCTCTGTTGCATATGTTCCAGTAACATATGGACACATTATTTTACATCTCTACCTTGTATGTTTACTTAGCATACTAGGTACATTATTTTCATCACATGCTTGCATTTTGATATGACATTTGGTTTGTTTAAATGGGACCATATACATTCATTAACATTAGCTACGCCGCTCGTTAGTAGGTAATGGTACCATAGGAATTGACAACTCCCGTTCCTGACATCCTAGGTATGTTTGGATGAAAGGAATGACCGAATTCGAATACATTAACTCAGATAAATCTTTAATTTGTTTAAAGGTTTATCACCACAGTCTCAAGGCTTGAATGTATGCATTTTCACAATACCGCATAAATGTTTGTATTCAGTATAGCATGCATTATTCTACAAAGCATAACTTATGATTTATTCAAATACTTTGTTTTGTACATGTTTACTTGTGGTTTAAGTAGTCTCATTTTACTTACCATACATAACTTTTGTTTACACATTTCATGATTTACATTTGATGGTTTTCACACAAACATTTGACTATACATAAACATTTTTACATTGGTGGTTTAGACATGAGCAATTTACATTGGTGGTTTGTTTGGGTAAGTGGTTTGAGTAACGAGGCATGTGTAATATGATATAAGCATGGTGGATACGCCGCTGGTACTTCCTATATATAAGTGCTTGTATGATATTACATATCGTAGCGTTATTTAAATCATTTCAGTTTAAACATATAACATTTTTTTATATACAAATAACATATTTTTCACAAGATATTGTTTTTCAAACAACTTATCTTATACAAACTCATTTTACTTGGTTATTCATTAAATCTTACATTATTCTTTTACATATCATTTACATATCTTCGTTTTTCAAATGATTTATAAAACAAAACATTTTACAAGGATCATGACTGACTTTTGTTAAACAACCTTCTTCTAAGCATTAAGTCATGAATCCTATTTTCACAAAACCTATGTACTCGCCGGCATTTTTATGCTGACGTACCTATTTTCACATGTGTTTCAGGGAATGATGCATAGGATTGATCAAGATACACTTAGGCGGACTTGGGCCTTAGTGACAATAAAAGATGGAAGACTAGTTAATTTTGTTATACTTCTTTGTTTGTTAAGACATCGTGACTCTTTTATTCAATAAAATAATATTTAAATTTTCCATGTGTTATGAAACAATGATTCTGTTACAACACTCCCCGATGATTCCGCCGCGTTTTGTTGTTTTACGTGGTCGGGGTGTGACATTGTATGGTAAAATAACCGCTGTCATCTGCTCCGGATCACCATCGTTCATATGATTATCCAAAAATTGTTCAATGGTTGGATAGTCGTATGCTTGCACCCCCAAAGAGTAAAAGCGTGCGATTCAATTAATGGTTTCAAAGGACATTGTCATACTCCCTCGGCTAGTCTTACCAACCAATTTCCACTGAGCGGGAGGATCATTCTTATTCATGAACTTCAATGTTGACAACCATTCGCACACCTCCGACAAATACACCCGCGAGGTGTTGTCTTCACACCAATCAAGCACTCTCTCCCATCCTAGACGCTCAAACATCTGCACAATCCCAATTCGTTTAAACTCTTCCACATTCACAACCCTTTCACAAATCACCCTTTCCGGCACTGAAGTGTTCACACCATTGACCATCTTCCACTTCCATAGTTTGGCCTCCAACTTCCTATCTTGATACGCTGATAAAGGTTTGTTTTTCTCCTCATCCCATACTTGAGCGCTTCTACTATCCCTGAATTTTTCCCACGCCCAATCTTTCCTGTACAGTCTCGCATACCCCTCTTCTACGAAGCTTAGTTGCTCCCACTTCTTCGGTATTAAACCGGAAGAAGATCCCACTCCCGATGATGAGCCTTGCCCTGTAGTCTTTTGCTTCTTTCTACCTCCAGCCATAACTACAAGCACAAAACAAACAAAGCATCAATATAAACCCCAACCTTTACTAAACTCTCAAACTTTGAACATGATGTGTGATGTTGAAGTTTTAATTAACAAGTAGATGCAAAATCGCCTTTTTAAACTTCCAAAGTCGCTCATTTTATCATATACCTATCAATTTTACTTGTTAACTCGCAATTTCTTATAAATTCAACAAGGTTCAACATCAACTTCATGTTCAATCATGTAAATAACGAGTGTAATCACTTCACTATGGTTATAACATGCTCAAATTCCATCCAAAACAACTAATCTTACTCAAAATCATGCTAAAACAACATGCATTGTCTAAACAACCTTCTCTTAAACTAACAAGTTTAAAATTTCGGAGGAAAAACAACTAACATATGATAATCATGCATAACTTTGAGTAAAATCCATACCTTTAGTGTTGTAAACAAGAAGAACTAAGAAAAAGATGTAAAGCAAGCAACTTGATGAACACCCCTTCAAAAACCCGAAATTACACGCCCAGAAATCTTGCAAACTAGCAAGAATTGATGAAAACCGTGATGGGGGTTTTGTTCCTCTCGAAAAATCACTCAAGATGGACCCAAAAATCAGGTGATTTGGTTAGGATTTGAAAGAGTTATGAAAGCTTGAAGGTTTTAGGGTTTTGGAATAGAGAATGGGGAAGATGAAGTTGCAAAAGAGAGAGAGTAACGTATGGATATGATGAGTGCAGGATCTTGAGTGGATTAGAAAGCTTGTGAGTCAGGTAAGGGATCCTAGGTTCGAGTTTGTGGTTAAAGATGGTTAGGGTTAAGTTTATTTGAGTGAAGAATGAGGTTTGGTTCGGTTTTACGCGTATAGAAACGAGTCTGCGTCGGAGCCCAAACGACAACCCGTCGCCGACGGGTCCCACCCCGTCGCTGACGGGCAAGGTAAAACCAAACCAAACTGGGGCCGACGCCTTAATGGTCTGGATACGGGGATTATTGGCCGACGGCCTTAACGGGAGCCCGTCCCGGATGGGATATACCCCGTCGCCGACGGGTAGTATATTTCCAAATTTTTTATTTTTTTCAATTTTATGTTTTTGATGAAAAAAATTGGAGGAAAATTATAAGACTTTTATAAAAGCACTATATACATTAAAAAATCCTAAAAATTATTAAAAATCTTTTTGTAAATTTTTTATAAGTTAAAATTTAGAAAATGCGAAACCGTTTAACGGTCCTACCCCCCCCCCCCCCCCCCCCAAAAAAAAAGTTGTGTATTGTCCTCAATGCACATAACAAAGTCTAAAAACATACCTTACGTCTTCAAGACTCATTCGGAGTATCCGGACTTCACACAATCACACGGGGTTAGTATGAAACGAAAACGATTATATCTAAAGCACTCAAACAATTAAAAATTATACATAACTCTACACGAAATGTTACCGGTCCTTTTTAGTTGACCTCATAAACCGGAATGCTTACCACGAAGCTTACCGATTCTTTGTTTTCATCCACCTTCTCATTACCATCGAGGAATGGTTTTAGCCGATGCCCATTAACCGTTTGCCGTGGCCCATCCTTCAGGTCCTCAATGGTAACATCACCCAATTGTCCGACCCGGGTGATAACATAGGGTCCCATCCATTTGCTTCGGAGCTTTCCGGGAAAGAATTTGAGCTTCGAATTGTAGAGCCACACCTTTTGCCCTATCTCGAATTCTTTCTTCCTCAACTTAGCATCATGCTCCTTCTTCATCCCATCCTTATACTTGGATGCGCATTCATGTGCCATTTCCCTTAGCTCCTCCAACTCGCAAAGCTTAAGCTTCCTTTCCTTACCTGCATCATCATATTCCATATTGACTTCTTTAATAGCCCATAATGATTTATGCACGAGTTCAACCGGTAAATGACAGTTTTTACCGTAAACCAACTGGTAAGGTATAGTGCCAATGGGTGTCTTATGTGCCGTACGGTAGGCCCTTAAAGCATCGTTCAACTTGATTGACCAATCCTTACGGTCCGCCCACACGGTCTTTTGCAAAATCTCTTTGATTTGCCTATTTGACACCTCAACTTGCCCGCTCGTTTGCGGGTGATAGGGGTAGCAATTCTATGGTCAACACCAAACCGTTTTAAAAGTTTCCCAAACCGAAAATTTTTAAAATGAGATCCTCCATCACTTATGATGACACGAGGAATCCCAAACCTTGAAAAAATATTGGTTTGAACAAAATTACAAACTATGGAATGGTCGTTCGTCTTGGTGGCTATTGCTTCGACCCACTTTGACACGTAGTCAACGACCACCAAGATATACAAGTTGCCATAAGCATTGGGGAATGGGCCCATGAAATCAATACCCCACACATCGAAAATATCGACTACGAGGATTGGTTGCATGGGCATCTCATCCCTTTTTGAAATACCCCCTAATTTCTGGCACTCTACATAATTCTTGGAGAATTCATTTGCATCTTTAAAAATAGTTGGCCAATAAAGACCACTATTCAACACTTTATGACCCGTTTTGTGGCCACTAAAATGGCCACCACATGCAAACGAATGTAGATGCTGCAACACGCTTGGAATTTCCTCATCGTCTATGCATCTTCTAATCACTTGATCCGCACACTCTTTCCACAAATGTGGTTCTTCCAACCGGTAATACTTGATTTGAGACATGAAGTGTTGCCTCTTCCGTCTATCCCAATGTGCCGGTAAGTTGCCTGTAACAAGATAATTCACAATGTTAGCATACCATGGTAACTTATCTAATTTCATAATATGCTCATCGGGAAACGACTCGTTGATCTCTAATGCTTTAGGATCTTCTTCAACCATCAACCGGGACAAGTGGTCCGCTACCACATTCTCGGTACCCTTTTTGTCCCGTATCTCCAAATCAAACTCTTGGAGCAACAATACCCATCGGATCAATCTCGGTTTAGCATATTTCTTCTCCATGAGGTACCTGACAGCAGTGTGATTAGAATAAATAATCACTTTACTACCCCATATATAAGACCGAAATTTATCTAATGCATATACCACCGCGAGTAGCTCTTTTTCGGTGGTAGTGTAATTCAATTCTGCATCCGAAAGAGTCTTACTCCCGTAGTATATGGCAACGGGTTTCTAGTCAACTCGTTGTCCCAACACGGCCCCCACCGCATAATCACTTGCATCGCACATAATTTCAAAGGGTAAAGACCAATTTGGCGATTGCAAGATTGGGGCCTCAACTAATTTTTCTTTTAACTTGTTAAATGCGTTTTGGCAATTTTCATTAAAATCAAACGGTTGGTCTTTTAACAACAAGTTACACAAAGGTTTGGTTATATAACTAAAACCCTTAATAAACCGTCGATAAAAACCCGCGTGACCTAGAAATGACCTAACACCTTTAACACTCGTGGGATACGGCAAGGTAGATAATTTGCACCTTTGCACGATCAACTTCTATCCCACGACTCGACACCACGTGTCCCAACACGATTCCCTCGTGAACCATAAAATGGCTCTTTTCCCTACTTAGGACCAAACTAGTTTCGACACACCTTTTTAGTACTTTATCCAATTGGTCCAAACAAGCCTCGAATAACGACCCAAAAATTGAGAAATCATCCATGAAGATTTCCAAAGACTTCCCCACCATATCTGAAAAGATACTCATTATACACCTTTGGAAGGTGGCGGGGGCGTTACAAAGTCCAAACGGCATTCGCCTAAATGCGAATGTGCCATAAGGACAAGTAAACGTTGTCTTTGCTTGATCTTCTGGATGAATGGCAATTTGATTATAACCAGAATAGCCATCTAAAAAGCAATAAAATTGTTGCCCCGATAATTTCTCAACAATTTGATCAATGAACGGTAAAGGAAAATGATATTTGGAAGTTGCGGTATTCAACTTCCTATAATCAATACAAATTCGCCACCCGGTTACCGGCCGAGTGGCTACCTCTTCACCTGCGTCATTTTTGACGACTTGTATACCAACTTTCTTTGGAACCGTCTGCGTTGGGCTCACCCATTGGCTATCTGAGATCGGGTAAATGATACCCGCATCAAGCCATTTCAGCACTTCCTTTTTTCACCACCTCCCACATATTCGGATTCAATCTCCGTTGTGCATCTCGAACGGGAGTCACATTTTCTTCTGTGATGATTTTGTGCATCACTACCGAGGGACTAATACCCTTCAAATCAGCAATGGTCCATCCAATCGCCGCCCGATTGGTGACTAATACACCCATCAATTTTTCTTCTTGCTCCTCGGTTAAGTTTGATGCAATGATAACCGGGAGTGTATTGCCTTCACCAACATAAGCATACTTGAGATACTTCGGCAATGCTTTCAATTCAATCTCCGGAGGCTCTACTAACGACGGCTTCAACTTGGTATCAATGCTCTCCGGTAAACTCTCAACTTGGTGCGTCCATGTCGGTTTTCCCTCTCTAACCGCAAGCACCACCAAACTCTTCACTTCCTTGTCTATGCTCTTATCCATCTCCACCTGTGACCTGTAAAACATATAACAATCCTCCATTGTGTTTTCCCCATCCACGACTGTGTCGCAAAGAGGTATACACGTGTCAACAATGTCTGCCATATAGCATTCATCATCAACTGGAGGGTTCGTAAGTCCTGAAAAAACATGCAACCTCAACCTTCGGTTTCCAAATGTCATGTCAGCCGTTCCTGTTTTGCAATCAATTTGAGAATTTGCGGTTGCTAAGAACGGTCGACCCAAAATCACCGTAGGTTGCTTGGTTGGGTCCTTGGCCACATAATCAAGTACTAAAAAGTCCACCGGATAGTAAAAATCCTCGATTTTTACTATCACATCCGAAACAATTCCACGGGGTAGTTTGGGTGTCAAATCGACTAACACCACGGTGGTGTTTGACGACTAAAGTGGACCAAACTCGTATTGGTCATACAAACTACCCGGTAGAATGCTCACGCTAGCACCAAGATCTAGAAGTGCCCGGTTGTTTTGAAGTCTCCTACTTGAATTGAAATGATAGGCGCACCCGGATCTTGGAGCTTAGGTGGAAGTGCACCCGAAAGAATCGAACTCACATTCTCGGTTAAATCTAATTTTTTAGGAAATTTATGAGTTCGTTTTTGGGTGCACAATTCTTTCAAGTACTTAGCATACGACGGTACTTGTTTGATTGCATCCAAAAGAGGTAAATTAATTTTTACTTGTTTGAAAATTTCCAACAACTCTTCTTGTTGTGGACCTCTTTTGTTTACAACTTTTTTCACGCGTCCCTTCAATGCTTCGGGATAAGGGGCGGTATTAGCCTCCACACCCTTTTCCTTAGCCTTAGGGACGGGTATGGTCACAACGGGAGTGTTATTATTCTTTTTCAAATCACTTTTATTTTGACCCGTTTAACCATCCTCATTTTCATCCTCACTAGCATCTTCCACCACCCCTTCAACAAACTGGGGTGGTGGTGTTTTGACACCATTATCCACAACTCGACCACTATGTAAAATAAGTTTATTAATTGGTACCTCACGTGTGTTCCTTAAGCTTGACCCTTGATGCTTAGGGTTCATTGTGGTGTCACTTGGAAGCTTTCCCATGCTTCCCCTCATTTCAGCCATCTCCTCCGCGAGTTGGCCCACTTGCTTTGCCAATGCCTCATGTGCTTTGTCCCGAATCTCGTTTGTCTTCTTTATCTCCTTAATGTCATTGTTAGATTCTTTGGTCATATTTAACAAAGCGTCCATTTTGGCACTCAAATCATCACCACCGGTTTGATTGTTCAACCCGCTTCCATTACCGCCTTGATTAGTGTAATTCCTTTGGTACCCACCTTGGTAATTATTATCCCGGCCTTGGTACCCTTGAGTGTAATTACGTTGGTAACCCCCTTGGTTATCACCTTGGCGATTTTGATATGATGACCCGCTTTGATTATCCGGTTGGAAGTTCGGGTTCATTTGATTCTTTGCATTCCCATATCGGAAGTTGGGATGGTTTCTCAATCCAGGATGATAAGTGTTTGAATTCATATCATTATTCTTTCTATCCCCGAACACTTGATTTACTTCCTCGGTGTACTCACCCGGCCCCGTTGGACATTGATCGGTCCTATGGCCGATATCCCCACAATCCACACACACTGCGAATTGAACCGCATTCACCTCCTTCTTTTTCATACGATCCATTTCCCGTTTTAAAGTAGAAATCCGATCCTTAGAATCAAGATCGGGCAGTGACCGGGAAACGGGATGTTTCTTGGCTCTATTGGCCGATTCCTTTTCCTTTGACCGCTTGCTCATTCGCTCGAGAAATTCCCAATCGTCATCTTCATGATTGCTCAAGAGAGTCCCGTTGCTCGTTGACTCGAGGCGATTCCATGTCGCATCATCCAACCCCCGTACAAAACACTTCACCAGTTCCCACTTTTCTATTTGGTGATGTGGGCATTTCCGCATCAATTCTTTGTAGCGAGTGACCGCTTCATGCAACGGTTCACTCGATAGTTGCCGAAACGACCTTATTTCATCCCGTGCATCATCGGTCTTCGACATTGAATAGTATTCATCCAGAAAGACTTGTTGCATTTCACTCCATGTCCGGATACTATTCGCCGGAAGTGTAAGAAACCACTGTTTCGCCTTGTCTTTTAGCGAGAACTGAAATAATCAAAGTTTAACCTCCTCCAATGTAAAGTTGTGCCCCCCGATAGTGTTACAAATGAAGGAAAACTCCGCCAAATGCGTGTGCGGTTGATTATTAGACCTCCCATTGAAATGGGGAAGTACGTTGATGTGGTGGGGCTTGCAGTCGAACATTCTCCTTTCACACACTATTGGAGAATCATTGTCGGTAACTACCGGTTGAAAACGGTCATTCACTCCCCATGGAAGTTGTTGACGACGATGCGGACTGTTAACTTCTTGATCGACCGGTCTTCGATTATCCTTTCTATCACCTCCCCTATCACCTCTTCGATCATCTCTTCGGTTTCCACCTTGGTTACCCCTTTGATTACCCCCTCCCACGAAACGAGGAATCCGGTTAGGGTTAGCATTGTTGTTGTTGTTGTAAAACCCATCATTCTGGTTCCTTTGATTGTTGTTCCGTGGTTGGCGGTTATTCTCGTAACCGTCATTTCTCCTATCCCCATACCCGTAATCATTGTTCCCCACAAAATTGGCGTTTGGGTAGCCAAACTAATCATCTTCAAACCTTCTTGCATTGTAGATGTTGCCTTGATTCACATACCCCCAATCTTCGTCATCATTAGCCCGATTATCATAATATCCTCCATCGTCAGAATTTTCCGTATGAACACTCACATGCTCCGGCGATTGATAATCGGGAACACTATACGGTTCGTCATCGGGGATGGCGTTCCTCAAATCGTCTATGTTGAAAAATGGGTCTTCGTCCGCGGGATTGCCACGATCTCGATTACCTCGATGGTCGGAATTGACATTCTGGTCATCAAGGTTGATAGGTAAGGAAGTTTGTCGATGAAGGTTTTGTTGTTGGGGTGTTCTGGGTGTTGTTGGGATTTTGGTTTTGGAAAGGTGGTGTGGGTGGTCCATTGTTGTTATTACCACCCGGTCGCTCTTGAGGTATAGGTTGAACATTTTGAGCGGGATTGAAATTGCTTCGGTATTGAAATTGGTGCGGGGTTTGGTTGAGGTTTTGGTTCGCCATTGAATCGGTTTCAATGGATGGTGTGAGTTGTGGTGTTTAATTGGTTTGATTAGAAGCAAGAGTTGCTTCCAACCGGCTTGCTAGGTTTCTTCTTGCCACTCTTTCGATTTCCGGTTCGTAGACTAACGGTGAAGTCCTTCCGGAGTATCGCGTATGCATACACTACCTGTAACCTGCACAAGTAACACACCCGCGTAACATGGAAAAAGACAAAGTGCAAGAAAAGAAACTATGCAACTTAAACAGATAACCGCGCAACTTCAAACAATAATCCAAACACAAAGCGCACGCACTCCCCGGCAACGGCGCCAAAATTTGATCGGAGTGTCGCGCTCCGGTCAAAGATAATATTTATAAGCCCAAATTACCCTTAACAAATAGTTAGTGGTAGCAAGGGGTTGAACCACGAAGAATATGTGGTTTGCTTGTGGATTCGATTGAATTAGAATAGTTGTCACAATTTATGAAGCTTGCAAGATATTTTTGTATTTTTGTTTAGTTGAAAGATGTAAATTTAAACTAATGAAATTGATTTAATTGATTAATGACTACTAATTAACGATTGCAAGAAAGATTGATTACTAACGATAATAAGAAAAAGGGTTCACACCCGGTTTCGGTAATTGCTAACCTAGGGTTTCTACAAGTTTTTAGATTCAACTCAATTGCATACGATTAGCGGATTTAGTGTACCGTGACTTAGGTGCCAATAACTATCAACGCTTCGAAAAACGGACAAGAATGCACTTTGTAATCAACACAAGTAAAACCTAACCACGACAATGCATAAATACACATAACCATTTCGTAAAGTCATAACTTTTAACATCGTTCGACAATTTATGAATACGAAACAAATGTAAACTATTGTCAATGGTTTCAAAAATCAAACACAATTTGTCACCAACTTGAAACAAGAACAATTCGAAACCCTAAATTTAACAACTACCTACACCGGGGTGAAACCAAGGTGATTAGCCGCTCATGGTTGAAGAAGCTTGAACACCGAATGCTTGGAACTTGAATGAAGTCATCTCAAAGCTTGAACAATGGAGAATTGATGAATGTTGACGGTTTGGTGAAGGATGATGGTCGTAAGATTGATGGTGATGATTAGGGTTTTAATGGATTGATGATTGTAAAGGATTGATGATGATGATCTTGATATGATTCGGGTCTTGTGTGTTGTAGAGATGGAATTGGTGATGAATGATGTGTGGTCTTGGCTCCAAGATCAAAGTTCAAACTCCAAGTAAAGTGTAACTCCCGAATTCAAAGCTCCCCGACCAATAAAAATCGTTCCCAACAACCGAATGCCAAGATTTCGCGTTTCAGAAATTTACAAGTCGTCGCCGACGGCCCTTAACCCGTCGGCGACGGGCTGTGAATAATGCATCTTCGTCCGACGCCTTAGTTGACTGGATACGAGTGTTTCTGGCCGACGGGCATTTTTAGAAGGCGTCACCGACGGCCTGGGCCCCGTCGGCGACGGGCTCTCCATTGTGAGATCTCCGTTTTCGCGTCTTATACTCCCGGTTGACCCGTAACGTATCCCGGTGCTCCGGTTTTCGACCCGATAACTCGTAAAGCTCCCGAAAAGCTCCTTAAACTCCATCAAACCTGCAAAACACATTTTTGATTAAAAGTAGGTTATCCGAAATTAAAACTTATGTAAAAACATCAAGTTATGCAATAACAAGCACCGGTTTTCAACCACGTATCAACGGGATTTTCGACGGAACTTAGCACTAAAAAACTTTTTTTCCGGGGGTGCGCCCGCCCACCTTGGGTTAGGCATGAGTCCGCCCCTGCTCACGTGGAGATCTGTTTTGTTCGAGTTCGTTGCCGGAATGTATCGAGACTAAATCTTGAGCCGCCGCCATCCCACAGTCATGCTGCCAGGTCGTAGAAGGTGGGTAAGCCACCGCGTGCCGCCTTGCACCGTCGGGTCGCTGCTGAAGTTCGGATGCCAGAAAAGAGTGCGAGTGAGGGAACTATTGGGCTGGTTTGAGAAGTAAATGCTTAGATCTTAGTCGATGGCTTCTAATGTTTACGGTGTGAGCAGAAAGAGAATATGTTCCAACAGTGGTGGTGCTCATACGGTGTGAGCAGAAAGAGAATGTGTTCCAACAGTGGTGGTGCTCATGGTTGCCAGAGGTTGGGGTGGTGGTGGTGCAGAAAAGTTAGAGAGAGAGAGAGACAGGGAGTTGTAGAGGATGAGGGAGAGAGGTTCTTTTTCTTTATATATACATAACTATTATTTTAGAAAATTATCTATTTGTTTTATTTATTAAATATTTTAAATAAGTAAAATTACTAGCCTACCCTCATGTGCAATGCACATGTCATAATTAGCTAAAAAATTCAACCAGGTTAGTGTCAAAGGACCTAAGGTGTATTGAGTTTCCCAAATAAGGATTGTGAATGTAATTATTGAAGTTAAAGGCTATCTAAATCCAGTATAAGAATAAAGAACGAAAAGTGTAATTTACCTTAAAAAATTCTCAATCATGTTTAACTAAAAAAATTAAATAAATTAAAAAGAAAAATTATATTTTAATAATCTCACCTAGAGGTGTTTACCGAATAACAATCCCACCTTCAAATATTGTAACTCACAATCTCACTTTAAAAAAAAAAAATCTCAATGGACCTCCCTCAAAAAACCTTAACGGAGTTAAGTTTTTTTCCAAATTTCAAATTGACGTTTTAGGGCTTTGATCAAAATAAGGATACGAGTCGATTAGTGTAAAACTTACCTCGAAAGGGTACTTCAAACGACTTGATCTTTTTTAATTGGAAACTTAAACACCTGAATTGAAGCACCGTTTTCGTCATTTGGAGCACTGTTTCGAGGTAATTTTTACATCAGTTGACTCGTACCCTCGTTCTAATCAAAAGTGTTAAAACATTAGTTTGACATTCGGGAAAAAATAAAACCTTAATAGAGTTCAGTTTTTCTTTAACGGATGTTCATTAAGTAAAAAAAGTTTAAAAAGTGGAACCGGCAGTAACAATATTATTGACCAATCACCTCTAGATAAGATTATTAAAATCCAACTTCTTTATAAAAAATAGATACGAGTTAAGTGAGTTAGTTTTTTTTTTTGGAAGGTGACTTTCTATGTACTGGACCAGTGGTCACCGGGTTTATGTCAAAGACATTCCCCCATCAGCCCCGCATCTGCGTACGCGATGTTCGATTGGGCCCCGGCCTGCCGCGTGAGCTGACTTCCGCCCGGAAACCATACTGCCCCCACACGAGAGACTCGTTGGGGTAACAGCTGGGTAAAACCGGGTTGCCCTCAAGACCGTTCCATGCCTCGGTAGGAGACGATCCATCATCGGGACATCCCAACCCCCAAACCGTAAACGCCGAGATTCGAACCGGGGTAGCCATTGGCAAACCCCCGGCCTCCTCCCAACTGGGCTAGGGGGCGGGAACAGTTAAGTGAGTTAGTTATGGTTGAAGTATACAAATTAAATACTAAACATAATAAATGGATAAAGGTATAGTTTTTTTTTTTTTTTTTAACGGTAACTTTCTTAAGATATTTACATCTCCAAGACGGGGACCCTAACCAAGTCTGTCCCAGACTTACGTTTTCTTAACCGGGTCCGCACTAGGAGTGGTCAGACTTGACTACGGCGTTCGCCCGGAAACCGTACCGCCTCCACACGAGACACCTCGCTGGAGTAACGGCCGGATTAAAACCGGGGCGGCTCAGGCTCAAATTTGCGCAACATTGGCTAACAAGCACTTACCATCATTGCCTGGTCCCCACACCTTTGCTACACCCGGGAGTCGAACCGGAGTCTCCATGGAAACAAACCGGCCCAACTCCCAATTGAGCTGGGGTGGGGGATTGTATAGTTAACAACAATTTTTTTCTATACTTAAATACCACATAATTTTATACTTGCAATAATTTAAACTTACGGTATTTTTTAGGGACAAAAACCTCACCATTATGTCATTGATGAATAAAAGTTTAATAAAAATGCTTTTCCTTGAATGAATATATATGAGTTGAAATAATTTAATTCTTCTTCCATGTGTTTAATAACTCCAACCGATGAAAACGCGTTTGGTTCCTAGAATTTTTTTTGAAAGAATTAGAATATATTATCAGAAATAAAATTCGGATTGATTCCAAAAGAAAATGAAATGTAAAAAAAAAAAATAGATGGGCCAATTTGGTCTTTTTGTAAGAATTTGGTTTTAAATATTTCTTCAAGGCGTGGAATCTGGAAAGATCATTGAATTCCATCAATCAAAGAATTCCGAAGGAAAATTTTTCAATTTCTTTAACCTAAGAAACATAGTTTTTATTAAAAGGTTTCCAATTCCAATAATAAATTCTGTTGACACACGAACCCTTAAAATATTTAAAATTAAGAACATCAAGATTAATAAATGATACAGGTTATATAACAACTGAATAATAAGTGTGAAATGGATTTAATTATCTGTTATTATATTATATAGCACTTTCATTAAAACATTATTGTATCAATACCGACCTAACTTTGTATTATAAAAAGCAGTGGCGGGGCTTGACCAAAAGTTCCGGAGCAAAATAATTGTGGGGGGGGGGGGGGGGCGACGATCCTTTATAATTTTAAAATTTTTCGACGAAAAATCGGAAATTTTACACTTCTAACCGAAACATTGGGGGATGGGTGCTCCCCCGAGTTTAAATTAAGCTACGCCCCTGATAAAAACGTCACATAATATACCTATTACACATCATTATATCATTAGCATGTAACCGTTACACCAACAATTCAATTCGATATAAGAAGAATACAAAGCAATCTCTTAACCAAGTTTTCAAATATCCATTGTGAATGGTCCAATGATCTTGGTGAGTTAGATAAGATGGAGATTATGGGTTCAATCTTCGTGAATGCAAGTTTAGCTATTAAAAAAAAGTCTTAAAATAAACACAGTTATTTCAATAACATAAATTACAATGAAACCATAAAAGATGAACAAAGAAATATATGGTTGGTTATGTTATGTCAACAAATGGACTATTCATACAAGTCACATATCGTATTCAAAGAACAATGCATGACTGACCAAACAGCCTCACCTACCCATTCATAGTTCTCAGTGGTGATCTCTCATCAACACTATTTTCTACCATATTCCTTTTGGGAGAAGACTGATGATACACATTCATGTTTTCTTTCACCGGATCAAACCGGTCTTTCAACTCCAAACACGCACTTCCACTAACCCGATTCTCGTCAAAACCCGACATTATACTCCTCAAAGAACCCATCATCTGCCCGTCTTCTCGCGCTAACTTACTTATCCATTCAGACGCGCCATCAATGATACCCATCAACTTCTCATTTTCTAACGACAGTTTCTTAACTCTTGACATACATTTCTTCGCAAACCGGATTCGCGCTTCTAAATCTTTATCCAATTCTGTGATCATCAAACCCTTTTCTTGTACTTCAATCTCCTTTAAAACCATTGCTGTCCTCATCTTCTCCCAAGCTTCATGAAACAGACTCATCTCCGCTTGCATTTTTGCTAGCTGAGAAGAGAAAGAAGCCGTCAAATCATCAAATTCGCGCTCTAATGAACTCATAACCTCTTGCAGGTTATGAATTCTTTGATCTTTCTGTTCTACAAGCTGGTTAAGGTTTTGCTTTTCACACTCGTGAATCCTCTCGGATTCTAACTGTGCAAGAATCGCAGCTTCGAGTTCTTTCGCCACCCATTCTTCTTTCAAATCTTTAATATCTTTTTCAAGATCATTAATTTTTATTTCTTTCTGTTTCAAGTCTTCTTTCAGGTTGACTTCAGTAGCCACTTGAGCCAAGAGGGACGCTTCTAATTCCCGTCTCATACGATGGTTAACTTCTAAATCGGTTTCTAACTTCTCAGCAACCGATTTCCATATATGCAACTCAAATTCAACCTCGTTTAACTCACAATAACTCTGATCCAGTTCTTCGTTTACACTCATCATCTCACTCTTTGTTCGCGCCAGTTGATCTTCATAACTTTTGATCTGTTTATGCAACAACCGCTTTTCTTCATCGATCTTCGATCTAGTCTCCAAAAGTATCGATTTCAACGCCACCATCATGACTTCAAATTCCTCTTTCTCCATCATTAACTGTAACACCAACGAGTTACAATCATCCACGTCAGCCATAATCTCCTTCAAACGAGTCTCTTTACTTTCTAAGTCGCGTCTGCAATCATTCATTTCCGCAACCATTTTTTCGATTCGAGAGGCCCATTCCGCCTCGTTGACGTTATTAATCTCCTCCAACGTTTTAATCTCGTTTTGAAGCTTTATGATAGACGAAGAATCAGCAGCTTCTTGATTTTCTTCCTTCATTTCTCGAATTTTACCCTCCATCTCCTTACAAACACGCTCTTTCTCGATTATCAAACGATCAAGTTCGGCTTTTGCGGCCACAAAACGCGAATCGGATTCTGAAAGCTGAATCTCTAACCTCTTTCTTCGGTCCTCTTCGCGAGCCAGAGCTTGTTTACACGATTCTAATCGCGTTTTAAGATCCTCAGAAACCGTAATCTGGGAATCTAGCTTTGATTCCAGTGTGGATATATCATCAAAGAACGTACGTTTCTCGATATCCCACTCGTTTTCCTTTACGCGAAGCTTATTTCTAACCGTTTCATGCGCTTCTTCCAAGTGCTTAAATCGTTCATTCTTCCATTTAAGCTCTTCTTCAAGTTTCGCCTTTTCTTCCTCCAACTTTTCAAACATATTGCCACGTTCTCGCATTTGTTTAGACGCTTTAGCGATCTTGCTTTCACTCGCACACTTTTTTTGCGAAACCGATACAATCCCTTCTTTCAGAACCTCAATCTTGTCCATAAACGCACGGTTTTGGTCCTCGAGGTTCAAAATCTTTACATTTGCCTCTTCTAACGAAGAAACGAGCATTTGTTTCTCAGCTTCGCATTCCCGAAGCTTTGAATTCAAATCAGCACGAAGCTTATCGTTCGCAGAAGTGATACTTACGATGACTTTTTCTTTTTCTCTGAGTTTACACTCGAGTTCTTCGAGTGACTGCTTTGCAGCGTAAACTTCGTCAGCTTTTGAGTCTACTTCTTGAGCTTGTTTCTTGAGTTTCAGATTGAGTTCTTGGATTCTTTTGAGTTGATCGTTATTCGATCTCTTTAGGTTTTCGCATAGATTGGCTTTTGCAATGTTTTCTGATTTCAGCCTTTCGATTTCGGTTTTTGCATCATTTAGCTCTTCGTAAACTTTTTCTGTCATGTTCACTGTTTTTAACTACCTGTTGATAACCAAGTATCATTAGTAACATGAAATGTCCAATGCTATACATATATGCGATGAACATTAAGCTCGCAGCCATTTAAAACACAATAATATTCTCTTATTCATTACAGATTCAGAGCATAAACCCATTTGAGAGATATGTTAAAAGACTCATTCCATTGTAATTTGTATAACAAAGACCTAACAAACTGCATCATAACATAACTACCAAATAAGACCACATATAACCCTAGGTAAAAACTGGATTCTAAAAACGGCAGATTCAAATTCAGTGACGTTCATGAACAATCAGATAGCACGAGTGATTAACAAACAACATCAATCAATTACAGAACACAATTAACGAATACGAAAAACTAATCATCCTAGGGTTTCAAAATGCGTCTGTGTACAACCAAAAAAGCTTAATATACTAGCAGAAGCTACATCTCTCTAATATATTTAACATATCAGCCTATTTATCAAGTACACCATTCATGATTTCTTCGCAGGTTTTGGTTTTACATATTTTGACCATTTCTGAGCAAATAAGCTTTATATACAACTAGAATCTGCCTCTCTCTCTCTCATCTATTTTACATATCAACCTGTATATCAAGAAAACCCTTCATAATTTCTTCATCAGTTGTTTTTACATATTTTGACCAATTATAAAACTACATGAGGCGTGCATCATGTACCATCTGTGTACAACAAAACTAAATAAGCTTTATTTACGACCATAAGCTACATCTCTCTCATCTGTTTAACATATCAACCTATTTATCAAGCAAACCTTTCATAATTTCTTCTTCGGTCTTTTTACATATTCTTACCAATTTTGACCAGTAACTACACGCCTCGCGAAGGCGCACCTATTTAAACCAAGCTAACATTTGATTTCAACAGCTGTGTACCAGGTTTCCTCACCTAGTTCAAAAGCATCCTTTTCAAGTTAATAACTTAATACCAAAGACATTTACAAAGTCTAACTCTAATTCAGTAATTCTCACTCCCTCAAGCCAAATCAAAGTCAGCATTCGACTTCTAAGCGGCAAATAGTCAATTGTCATCTCTAAAAACCTACAAAACTCCTTCCATTGCTTAAAAAAACCCCTAATAAACCGCATCAGAACATAAACCCTAGGTCAGGTCAACAACAGATTCTAAAACCTAAACCTCCGATTCAAATTCACTAACATTCACGAACAATCAGAGATCAAAATCCACATATAATGAGCATAATAACAAAATCAATCAATTACAGAACACAAACTACAAACAAAATGAGCTAATCAACCTAGGGTTTCAAGATTATCATAACGAAGGTGAAGAACAGTGTACCTGATGATCGTTGTGAAGATTGTTGCAATATCAGAGCATGAATTTGTCGATTAATTGTTGAATGTGATCGATTGTTGAAGATATTTTGGAGAAGATGAAGATGAAGATGCAGTTTCGAGTGGAGGGATTTGGGGGAAATGTGGGTTTTGCAGGTAGCCGTTGTAACTGAATTGTACTATATTATTATTTTAAATTGGGACAGGTAAGTTACCGTTTTACTCTATACGACGTCGCTTTGGAGTTATTTTTCATTTTTCATCTTTTGCAACGACAAAAGGGTTATTTAATCATGAAATTAATTTTCGCTCATAAGTGATTAGACTATTTAATCACACGATGTATTTTCTTGAGTTTTTGTTTATTTTGGAAAAAATACCTATAACTTTTCACACTAAGATGCTTGATAAAAATTACTTGCGGTTTATTTATCAATTGATCATGCATCTAAACTCGAGCGAGCTTTTTTAACCTTCCAACATAAACAACCACTCGAGACCTTTTCAAGTTCGCCATCACCCATGACGCACTCCCCACTTTTATTTCCGGTTTCCTTCTTCTCCCTACGAAGCTTTTTCAACACCTTAGCATACGCCAAATCGAGACCTGCAGTGGCCAAGGCTTCTAAGCAGGGCCGGCCCGGAGGATTCAAGTGCCCTATAAGAGTCGAAAAAAAGGCACCTGAACCATAACAAATTATATAAAGTATGTTTTTAAACGATGATTAATGTTATAGCATTCAGCATAGCAAAATCATACTTATTGAATGGCATACCCTATATTGCAGCCGCTTTTTTATAAAATATGAGAAAAATAATAAATGAAGATAAAAAAATACAACGGTATATTAGGAAAATCAAGAAAAAGTTGTCTTGCTTTAAAAAGTTATCGTTAAGAAACATGCAAGTGTATTTAAAAAAAAAAAAAAATGTATAAAATTACCAGATAAACACTTGTTTAATCTAATTTATATATAGAAACGGGATCAGGGTGTGAAAACGATGAGAACGGATCCTGGTCGAACACGTGGCAGGGGCGCTAAATGATATGCAGGGGCACGATTGTCATTGTCCACGTTCCCCTCAATAAATGGCGTTATAATTCCGTTTCAAACAAAATTCCAACAGATATGGCGTTTTGTTCTTTATGTTTGTTTCAACGGCGTTTTTTTTTTCAAAGTAATTTTTTTTAAATGGTGTTTATGTTTCAATGGCCTTCTTCCTATATTCAATATTTGGGGTTTTAATTATTAATGTTAATTATCGTTTGGGTTTTAATATATGCTTATTGTTTACGATCAATGGCGTTTTATACCTGGTTACTACTTGTTAATTATTCAAATTATGTTGTTTTCATTAATATGTTTTAGGAAGATAGTAACATCAGTTCTTCTTACTATTTATTATTCAACTAATGGCATTTTCATTATGAAGTATTCATCATGGCGTTTTCATGAATTTTTCACCACTAGGCGCACATATTATTAAAAACGCCATGATGAATACCCCATAATGAAATATGTTTTATTAAGAAACAAGTGGATACAATAGATTAAACTAAAATACATTAGTCAACATTAAAATTATAAAATGTAAGCAATTCAAGGCGTTTAAGCTAATCTATATATTCCCCCATCCTTTGTTCTATTCTACTGTGCCCTGTTTTATACAATTCAGATATTCTTGCTGCCCCTAATTCCAAGAATTTATTTAAAGATTTAACCAATTTTTTCTGTTTTCATTTTGGCTAAGCAGCAGGATTTTTGCAATGTATTTGATCCTGAGGTCATTTAGTTGTTTTTGTTGTAGGTCATTTGGGGCATCTTCTTTTGCCAGACCACATTCCCAACCAGCCAACTGCCCCATATACGTTTCCATATGCCTCATTGCAAAAATCCCACAGTCGATCCCGTTAGACTCTGTCCTCCAGTCCATCTTTTGTCTGACAATAGGCGGCGACTTCATGATCTTAGCCATTGGGTGCTTTTGAATAAGCAAGTAGTTTGCAAAAGCATCTTGCTGCAGTTTCACATTTTTGCATATATTAGTATGCGTTTTGTCAACATAGTTTCTACATACAAAGTTTTTAAGATACTTACTATAACAACTCTCCTGAAACCCTTAAACATGTCCTATATGTCCTAAAATATACCCCGTATACGAAAAATAGGCCCGTGATACCTTTAATTTAACAAAAATCAAGAAAAACAAGATTTAAGGGGCTCTCGCGGGGCGCGACAGATCCCTCTTGATCCGTCGCGGGGCGCGAGCGAGTGATATGTGGCGTAACCCGGTACCGCCACGTGGCGTGACACTCGGCGGACCTACACCGGTGACTGGCCAAGGCTAGGCCCTAGCCAGCCTAGCTCGCGGGGCGCGAATGCCCTGTCCTCATCTGTCGCGGGGCGCGAGAAAGCAGCCGAACAACCCTATAAATAGAGGCCATCGACATTCAGTTTCAAATCATTCAATTCTCGTAACTTTCTCTCAAAATTCTGAATATTAGAAGTAATATCGGGTATTATACCCCCTAATTAGCGAAGCTCTGCCTCATTGTAAGTATTATAACCGCCGGTTACGTATTAGATACGCTGCCCGATCGATCTAGTGCTCCATAACGCATGTCGAGGCTCAGCCTGACTCAGTCGTTGGAGTTCTGTCTCGGGGAGGGTATAGCTAATGTAAATTTTGGGTTATTATACTAACACGTGTGCATTGTTTATTTAACTAGATTATAACCAGGAAGTCACAAGGAAATACCTAAAATAGCAATGTGAGTGATTCCTCTTTTCACAAAGTGTTTTTACGAAACCTCAATTGTTTTAATTTATATTTAACAGTGATTGAGTATTTGTATTTTACAATTATCGTCGATATGTTGGGGTTTTGTATACAAAATTTGTCACTACACTGTGAGTAGTAACATTACCACCAGTCAGGATTGACAATACCGTGGGTGGTAATTAAAGTAGATATAAACAAATATAATTGCTGGATTGCCCTCAATGTTGTAAAATGATAAAAACCTGTTTTGATTAAACTGGGATTAACTCGCCAGTATTTCTTGCTGATAAAATGTTTTTAAACGCGTTTCAGGTAACAAAATGTGAAAGCCAAATAGAAGCCAGCTGGAGAGCACTGAAGGCTTGGAAAAGTGGCTATAAAAGTTACCTAAATAATGAAGAAGTTTTATTTCAATAAATTAGGGTTTATCCCTATAAATATGTTTGTAATGGAAACTTGGGTTTATCCCAATATATTTATTATTATAAAACGGTGGTGTTTTACTATAATAAAATATTTCCTAACTACGGTCCTGATGAAATTTCCGCTGCCAAATTAATGATAAACATCGATACCACCATCTCTGAGTAGGTCGCGGCCGCCCGCCTCCCGGGGCAAGGGTCGGAGGTTGCGACAGAAGGTGGTATCAGAGCTACAGCCACTGATTTTAGCCACAGAAGTGTTCCGCTGACACCAAAATTTTATCCATCATGTTAGGAAATAATCTATGGGATTACGTGCATATTATTGTTTTGTGTTATTTGAGAATTTGTTAGTTTACAGTATGAGTGATCAAGGAGCATCGGACGCCTATCGTCAACTGTCTAGTTCTCCTAGAGATGAAGGAACTTCTTCCCAGCCTACCCCCTCGGGGTATTCAGCTGACACAGAAGAGGGGATTTTTCATATTTAAGGCACAATCCGAATAACCATTCCTTACCAAAAAGAGAGGATGGTTCAGTCGGGGAGCACACGAGTGTAGGAAAAGAATGAAGAAGTTGCAGCAGCAACGGGCTTTAGCAGCAGCAAATAGGGAAATGAATGCCCAGACTCAAGACATACTCAATAGGTGACTAGCTAACTTTCACATATTAGCTACCACTGTCGCAGACCCAAACTTAGAACAAATCATTGCACCACAGCCACTACCACTGTTTCCAACTCAACCCATGGAAATCGAACCTAACCCAGGAGACCATATTCCAATGCCTGCCTTCGACCCAAACGAAATCCCTATAGTTCCAGCACCAAACCCTCTAGCTTATGACCCATGGAATGATGAAGATAGGGATTATCGAGAACTTTACCCACAGGAGGAACTCATACCTAACCCTGTAGCACCATACCCCAACCTTGACCCTCTAGATCCACACTGGGATGCCGATCAGTATGTTAGGGAAATACTAGAAAACCCATACCCATATGGAGAACCCGTACCACCATACCTTGACCCGATACCAGCACTACCACCACCCATGAGTACTGAAAACATGCAGGAACTCCGCACGTTTGGTGAGGAGTTATTAGATGAAGGTGATAGAATAAGACAAATAGGGGAGAGGCTCGTTTGGAAGTACGACGAGCGCAATATGCAGTATTGGATGAACCCCTAGTGATAATAGTAATAATAATAATAATAATATAGATGTAATATATATATATATATGCGAGTAGTTTGAGAAAAAAAGATAATCCACTTCCTACTGATGCATAGCTAGTGGTGTATTTTAAATTCCAGTTGTATCATGTAATATATAAATATATGAAATAGAGTAAATGTCTCAATGCACGACGATTTTGATCAATGTGTTTGTTGTGTGATTATTTGCATTAAATATTGTCCTGTGATATTAATATTGGGTAAATGTTTATAATCCAGATGGACAACGAAGTGAATCAAGAAAACCCGAATAATGATAATAACGGGAACCAATTAGATAACAGTGCCATCCAACACATAGTGGCACAAGGGATTATAGACGATATGCCATATATTTATCAAAACGGTTAAGGAAGCGGAAAATAATAAAACTAACAGTGGAAGTAAACGACCACCTACTGAGCCCAGTCACAGCGTAAATAATGGACCATTACTTCAGTTGCCTATTCTAAAAAGAAGAAGAACCATGTCTTATGGTTGTTCTTACAAAGAATTCTGGTCTTGTAAACCAATGGAATTCTCAGGCAATGAAGGAGTCGTTGCAGCTCAATGTTGGATAGAGAAGACCGAGGCAGTCTTAAAAATAAGCAAGTGTGCAGAAGATGATAAAATCATGTTTGCTTCCAATCTTTTTAAGAATGCAGCTCTAGAATGGTGGAACACTATTCTCCAGTCTAGGGGAAGTGACAGAGTCTATAATATGGAATGGACTGAGTTTAAGAATATGGTTGAAAGGAAATTATATCCTCCCAATGAAAAAGAACAGATAGCTAATAAGTTCAAATCTTAAAATGACTGGAGTAGACTGTAAGGGTTACACTACCGTATTCTTTGAATATGCTAGAATAGTGCCAACCCTAGCATCATCAGAACCAGTATTAATCTCCCGTTACATCTGGGGATTAATCAGTGAGATTAGACACGTAGGCAAGGCAGCTAGACCACAAACCATAGAAGAAGATGTAGAACTAGCAAATACCTTGACTGATGAACTAGTACGTACACAAGAAGAAAACCAGAGGAAGAACCTAGCTCAAAAGTTTACCCAAGAGTTTCGCTACGGTAATTCCAACCCTGGGAAAAACATAGGTTCTACCTCTACACCTTACTGTAAGGCTTGCAAGAAAAAGCATTTAGGGAGATGTTCTACATACTGCAATTTCTGCCAGATACCAGGACACAAGGAAGAAGACTGCAGAAAGAAACCCAACAATGGAGTATGCTTCAATTGTGGAGAGAAGGGGCATATCAAACCAAAATTTTCGAAACTAGCTCCAGCCATGAACAACAAGACCACTAAGAATGCTAGAGCATTTGTTCTGACTGCAGAAGAAGCCAATATGATTCCGGACGTGATTGGCGGTACATTTTTAGTTAATGATATTTTTGCTAAAGTATTATTTGACTCTGGTGCGAACCAAAGTTTCATTAATACTTCATTTTGCAAACTCCTCAATCAACCATTAACTAAACTTCAACAAGAATGTCTAGTAGAAACGGCAAATGGATAATCCATTATGATCACTGAAATCTTGCAGGGAGCAAGAATAGAAATTTTAAACCATAATTTTGTTGCAACTCTTTACCCAATGAATCTGGCAGGATTTGATATTGTATTAGGAATGGATTGGTTAATAGCCAATAAAGTCAGTATTCTATGTGATCAAAAGTCAATACAAGTAAATTCACCAAAGGGTGAAAAGATCACAATTAAAGGAGATAAGCCATCTCGATCCCCGAAATGTATCTCTGTGATGAAAACAACAAGTTGTGTAAGGAAATGATCCCTAGTGTATATGATTTCCATAATCATTAACACTAAAGGAAAGGAATTGAAAAATATTCCCGTAGTATCTCAATTCTCCGATATTTTTCAAGAAGAGCTACCTGGACTACCGCCAAACAGGGAAGTCGAATTCAGAATTCACCTGCTACCAGGGACAACACCGATTGCCAAGGCACCTTACTGTTTGGCACCAGCAGAGATGCAAGAACTGAAGAAACAGTTTGATGAACTTCTGGAGAAAGGATTCATACAGCCTAGTTCATCACCGTGGGGAGCACCAATCTTGTTTGTCAAGAAGAAGGACGGATCAATGCGTATGTGCATTGATTACCGAGAACTCAACAAAGTCACGATTAAAAATCGGTACCCATTACCGAGAATCGATGATTTGTTTGATCAATTGCAAGGAGCTCGATTCTTTTCCAAGATCGATTTACCTCAGGATATCATCAATTGAAGGTACAGGAAGAGGACATTCCTAAAACTGCCTTTAGAACAAGGTATGGCCATTATGAATTTACAGTCATGCCATTTGGTTTAACCAATGCCCCAACTGCATTTATGGACATGATGAACATGATATGTAAACCATATCTGGATAAATTCATAATTGTCCTTATAGATGATATTCTCATTTACTCTAAGAGTAAAGAAGAACATGCAGCACATCTGCATGCGCTCCTTACATTATTGAGAAAGGAAAAGCTTTATGCTAATTTTTCAAAATGTGAGTTTTGGTTAGAAGTAGTGCAATTCCTTGGACATTTAGTAAATCATGAAGGAATTTATGTAGATCCCACAAAGATCAAGGCAATTACTAAATGGAAAACCCCTGAGTCACCAACAAAAGTAAGAAGTTTCCTAGGACTGGCCGGTTATTATAGACAGTTTATCCGAGATTTTTCTAGAATAGCTATTCCTTTAACAAAACTAACCTATAAATCAGTTAAGTTTGAATGGGGACCAAAACACGAAGAAGCCTTTAGAACCCTTAAGCAAAGATTAACCAACGCACCCATACTAGCCTTACCAGAAGGAACTGAAGACTTTGTAGTCTATTGTGACGCTTCTAAATTAGGTTATGGATGTGTGTTGATGCAACGACAAAAAGTTATAGCCTATGCCTCTAGACAACTTAAGAATCATGAAGAGAATTATACAACCAATGATCTAGAACTAGGAGCCATAATTTTTGCTCTTAAGATTTGGAGACATTATCTTTATGGTAGTAAGTTTACCATTTTCACCGATCATAAGAGTTTAAGATATGTTTTTGGGCAAAAGGAGTTAAATATGAGACAAAGACGCTGGATGGAAATTCTTAGTGATTATGATTGTAATATCCAGTATCATGCAGGAAAGGCTAATGTAGTAGCTGATGCTTTAAGTCGAAAGTATCATGAAAAGCCAAAAAGAGTACGTTCCCTTAAGTTAAACCTGCAGATAGATTTAAATGAACAGATTAGAGAAATACAGGAATCAGTAATCAAGGATGATACTGAAAAACTGAAAGGAATGATTAAGGAATTAGAACATGGAACAGATGGAATTTGGAAATTCCATAAGAAAAGAATTTGGATACCCAAACAAGGAAACCTACGCCACCGAATATTAGAAGAAGCCCATAAGTCTAAGTATACGATACATCCTGGAAGTGATAAGATGTATCAAGACTTAAGAAAGAATTTCTGGTGGACAGGAATGAAAAAGGATGTAGCAGCTTATGTTGCCAAGTGTCTAACCTGTTCACAGGTTAAAGCTGAACATCAGAAACCCTCAGGTTTATTACAATAATTAGAAATGCCAATATGGAAATGGGAATTGATAAAAATGGATTTTGTTATCAAATTACCCAAGCCACGAAAAGGAAATGATACAATCTGGGTGATTGTAGACAGATTAACCAAGTCTGCTTATTTCTTACCAATGAAGGAAACTTTCAGTATGGACCAGTTAGCTAAGCTCTATGTAAATGAAATAGTTTCATTACATGGAATTCCTTTGTCTATTGTTTCTGATAGAGATAGCCGTTTTACTTCTCATTTTTGGACTAGTTTCCAAAAAGCAATGGGAACCAAGTTAAATCTAAACACTGCTTATCAACCTCAAACGGATGGATAAAGCGAAAGGACAATTCAGACAATGGGAGATATGCTTAGAGCTTGTGTAATTGATTTCGGAGGAAATTGAGATGATCATTTACCATTAATAGAATTTTCCTACAATAACAACTATCATACCAGTATCAATGCTGCACCGTTTGAAGCACTTTATGGACGAAAGTGCCGAACTCTAGTCTGTTGGGCAGAAATTGGAGAAAAGCAACTATCTGGGCCGGAGATAGTACAAGAAACAACGGACAAGATTATTCAAGTCAAGGATAGACTAAAAGCAGCACGCGATCGTCAAAAGAGCTATGCTGATAACAGACAAAAACCGTTGGAATTCCAAGTAGGAGATAAAGTATTGTTAAAAGTTTCTCCTTGGAAAGGAATAGTTAGATTCATCAAGAGAGGAAAGCTAAGCCCCCGGTATATTGGACCTTTTGAGATTATTAGAAGAATAGGACCAGGAGCTTACCAGCTACAACTGCCAGAGGAAATAGCAGGAATACATGATGTATTTCATGTATGTAATCTCAAGAAATGCTTAGCAGATGAATCATTAGTGTCACACCCCTTTCTAAGGCGGAAGCACGAGGTGTGATCCTGAAAGGTTCTCATTGCATACGGATGGTAAACATACTACATGCTCATGAAATAAATCCAAATGCCATTAATATTACATGACTAAAAACATAAGTTAAGTTTTGAGTTTACATCACAAGACAACATATTGTTTAAAAGACTACAACTTTAATTAAAAGATAGACATCAAGGTTTTGGTTCTTATATCACCACATAGAATGGGACATAACAACCAAACTCAGCAAAACGGGCATAGGAGTCTTGATACATAGTAACTAAAAACACAAACAACATCCAAGAGCAAGAATGAAACTGTGCGTACATCCAACTTAGTTACCTGAAATACATGTAAGTTTTTGGAAAAACGTACATAATGTTGGTGTGAATTCATGCATTTTTGAAAAGAATGTTTATATACTTGAATGAAAACATGGTATGTAATTTGTAAAACGTATCTGCACTGTGAATGTAAATGTAAGGAATACGAGATCGCTAATGTTTCACGAGGACATTAACATATGTCACGACATAGGAAGCCACCAAACCTAGGCATTTTTGTCGAGATCGACTGAGACACAAAAGCACTCATTGCTAGAAGTAGGCCAAGAGTGGGGTTGACTGAAACCCATTAGATCTAACCCTTCTGTTCCGCGGTCTAAATGTATACATTGACTAATGGTGCTTATGGTACCCTATTTGTCACGTGATCTATGTGTCATTCCTTAGTTTTGTGTGCTACATACCCTTGTACATGTATTTTCCCCAAGTTAAGAAAACAAGTAAAAGTTTAAAAGTGGGGACATGAACTCACAATTTTGCGTTTCCTGCGTCGTAAACTTCACCAGGTTTGCTTAGAGCGCCGTATCACTACCTACACACGTGCTATGTCTTATTAGACGCTTAGGTCATGTAACGACTATTAGTCTTTGTGGTTTATTGAGACTGATTTTGGAATCATTGGTATATTTTGAGTTACATCCTTGATGTATTGTATAATTCCGAAGTGCATAATCCCAAGCATAGGAATGCTTGTATTTGTGTATATTCATACTTGTGTAAAAATATATATTTTCTCCATCAAAATAATACATTTCCTATTTGCCCAAAATATGTTATATTTTGTAATACTTGTAAAAATGCATATCTTGCCATTTCCTTGGTTTCAAAAATACCGTTCGTCACATCTGTCAAGTTACGAATTTATTTCTGGAATACTTTTACTTATAGTTTATAAGTCCGTTTGTCCGAAATTCGGGTATAAATCATATATGTATTTTCTTGTAATTTGGTAGTATTTGTATTCCAAATTTTGGTGTATTTGTGTGTTATATTATTTTCAAGTTTCTAAAATAATATAACTACTACACATAATATACAAGTAACACACATATTGTGACAACTAAATATATACTTAGTCACTTTTATTTATCAAAAATCAACCTCCAATGTTTGTAATTTTTGTAATGAAAATTATGGCAAACTTTTATATGAAAACCATGTTCAAAATTAACTTATAAACACTTGTATAAAAATATTTTTCTAAGTGTTTAATTTCTACAAAAATTTTGCCATAGTTTCCTCTTAAAAATGGAGATTTCCATGCTTTCAAAGCATATCATTTTCTTTTAAAATCAACCTCAATCATCAATAATACAATCAAGACTTACCATAAGCCAAGATCATGTAAATTACATTACATCATGAACTTGAAGTTTTTGTAAAAACTTGTAGTAACTTACCATGTTATTTAGTAGGTTTAGTTACCCTTAAAAACATGGTTATTTGTTTCTAAATCACATTCTTGAAAGATTTAGTCATTTACAACTTGTAAGATGATTTTTCTAAAAATATTTCTTTTGTATTTTTCTTGTTACAACCATGTTTATAGTCTTGTTTAAGCACTAAAAATATGATTAGTTTACTTAGAAACCATGACTTTGTAAATCTTTAGAATAAACTTGGTTTGTTGAGAAAATTATTTTTGTAATCATCTATTTACAAGACTTTTGACATGTATCAACCATCATCATACTCTAAAACATTCTTATTTTCAAGTTCATGTGAGACATAAAGGATGATCATTGTGCTTTCTTCAAGATCCATCCTTATACTTGCTAGATCATGTGTTTAATCATCATCTAGCAAGGTTATTATGATGTTCAACATCATAAACACAAGAAATCCACAAACAAGTTCCATACATACACTTAATCATCATAGATCATTATGTTAATGTTCATCTTCTTATTTCTTTGTGATCTTTGAGTTTAACCATTTACATAACACTTTAACCACTATGGTTAAAAGTAAAAACAAGATCAAGAAGCTTACTACTAGCTCTAATGGCTAGGGAAGAACTCAACATGATGAAGATGAGAAACTAGGTGGATAAAAGCTTATGGTGAAGGTCCTTCAAGTTCCAATGCTACCAAGCTTCTTAATCAAGTTCCTAGCACCCTTGAATCACCTTAGAATGGTTGTTAGTGGGTTAAAAATGGTGGTGGTGTGGTGGTGACTTGAGGCAGAGAGTAAGGGGAGGAGGGAGAGGTGTTTGGGGTGAGTTAGGAGATGAATGATGGAAGGTTATTGTTTTGTGGTTTATATAAAAATCCTTCAAACTCATGGCATATTATGTTGGAATATTACATAACATAATCTTAGCATATCTAATATTATAATTGAAAGAAATCCCCCATGTGGGACCCTTGTCCAACCGTCCAAGATGGGGGGGGGGGGGTTAGTTTCATTTCAATGTTTAATTTCTTCACTTAGTTGGAAAGTAATGGTAATAATTAGGTATTTTATGTATTTAGTAATATTAGGATGTAATATGGTGTTCGGTGCTCATAACTAGCTTTGTAACACTAAAACAATACTTCTAGTGAAAATTTGGTATTTCGAATAGTGCCTGGTTGTTCGGTCGGTTACCGGTTCGTTAAAGTGCTAAATAGCGCAGTTTAGTGTGCTTTATGTTCCCTTTCATGGAAGTTTTGATTCCCGACACCTAGGAAGGTATTCTGGATAATAAAACATGAATTCTACATGATATTTCAATGTTAAAATGCATATTAGAGCTGAATTATTGCTGAAATATGTAAAATTCAGCATTTAAAGTGTGTTTCGGGTGCTTTTTAATGCTCAGATTAGCTTCCGGGAAGTTTGTAAGTTAACCCTTGTATCCATACTTGGGTTTTAATGTATACTAGGTGTTGGACCTACTCCTAGGCCCTAATTCTATTGTCTGACTGTTTTCTGCAGAATGCTGACACAACGTGTCTTACCGGTGAGTTTACTAGTTTCTCTGACGCAAGGCTTACAGTAATGCACAAAGCAATGTTTGAAGTATAAAACATGCATGAATTCATATGTATGGTAAGAAATCAGATAATGTTAACATTTAAGCACATAATTGCAGACAATAAATAATATTAAAATAGTACGGAAATTACCGGTTTTGTGCCGGTTGTCACAATTAGTGGTACCTCTTAAGGATATAGAGGTAAATGAAAAGCTTAAGTTCTTAGAGAAGCCTCTACAAATTGAAGATAGAAAGATCAAAAACCTCAAACACAAGAGATTGGTTCTATTCAAAGTGAAATAGGATTCCAAGAGAGGACCAGAGTACACTTAGGAGCTTGAATCAGATATGCAGAGGAAATACCCACACCTGTTCCAGTAGACCTCGAGGACGAGTTCTAAAACAAGGTGGGGAGGATATAACAACTCTCTCGAAACCCTTAAACATGTCCTATATGTGCTAAAATATACCCCGTATACGAAAAATAGGCATGTAATACCTTTAATTTAACAAAAATCAAGAAAAACAAGATTTAAGGGGCTCTCGCTGGGCGGCGACAGACCCCTCTTGATTCGTCGCGGGGCGCGAGCGAGTGATATGTGGCGTAACCCGGTACCGCCAAGTGGCGTGACACTCGGCGGACCTACACCGGTGACTGGCCAAGGCTAGGCCCTAGCCAGCCTAGCTCGCGGGGGGGGGGGGGGCGAAAGCCCTGTCCTCATCCGTCGCGGGGCGCGAGAAAGCAGCCGAACAACCCTATAAATAAAGGCCATCGACATTCAGTTGTAAATCGTTCAATTCTCGTAACTCTCTCTCAAAATTCTGAATATTAGAAGTAATATCGAGTATTATACCCCCTAATTAGCGAAGCTCTGCCTCGTTGTAAGTATTATAACCCCCGGTTACGTATTAGATATGTTGCCCGATCGATCTAGTGCTCCATAACGCATGTCGAGGCTCTGCCTGACTCAGTCGTTGGAGTTCTGTCTCGGGGAGGGTATAGCTAATGTAAATTTTGGGTTATTATACTAACACGTGTGCATTGTTTATTTAACTAGATTATAACCAGGAAGTCACAAGGAAATACCTAAAATAGCAATGTGAGTGATTCCACTTTTCAGAAAGTTTTTTTACAAAACCTCAATTGTTTTAATTTGTATTTAACAGTGATTGAGTATTTGTATTCTACAATTATCGTCGATATGTTGGGGTTCTGTATACAAAATTTGTCACTACACTGAGAGTAGTAACATTACCACCAGTCAGGATTGATAGTACCGTGGGTGGTAATTAAAGTAGATATAAACAAATGTAATTGCTGGATTGCCCTCAATGCTATAAAATGATAAAAACCTGTTTTGATTAAACTGGGATTAACTCGCCAGTATTTCTTGCTGATAAAATGTTTTTAAACGCGTTTCAGGTAACAAAATGTGAAAGCCAAATAGAAGCCAGCTGGAGAGCACTGAAGGCTTGGAAAAGTGGCTATAAAAGTTACCTAAATAAAGAAGAAGTTTTATTTCAATAAATTAGGGTGTATCCCTATGAACATGTTTGTAATGGAAACTTGGGTTTATCCCAATATATTTATTATTATAAAAATATGATGTTTTACTCTGATAAAATATTTCCTAACTACGGTCCTGATGAAATTTCCGCTGCCAAATTAATGATAAACACCGATACCACCATCTCGGGGGGTTGTGACACTTACCAACTTTTCCACCCATCCATCATACTTTTTTTATGTTGAGTGTATCCCCTCCAGCATTGTTATCCAATACATCAACTTTGCTGTGTTTTATATTGAAGTAGACAACATAGAAATGTCTTTGCCATATTATTGGCAAGAAGACCAGATCGTATTCATTTGTCTTTCTATCTCTCCGGTTTTCTCTGAAACAGGCGAGTTTCAAAACCAATTCCATGTTGTTGTTGAATTCTTTGTATCGATAACCCACTGTCTTTGTATACGCGGGCGTATTCTGTAATTTTGAGGAACCACATTTTTAACAACAAAACAAAGTCATAATATAATCGCATAGCAAAAGAGTTACCAGCATTATTTGTGTGCAAAATAATCTTGATGGTGATTCTGGAGCCTTGTATCTTTCTTCATAGTTCAGGATATGCCCCCAACTTTGAATAATGAAAACATGTGCATAGAATCCTGGTCTCATGCTCTCACAAATCATCCTTGAGAGTTTTGACAATCCTTCAATCTTGAACACGGTACTCTTGAAAGAAACAGTGTGACAACTCGTGTTTTGTAGTTCTTATACGCTTATTTCATAATATAACTTATGTGTACGTTACGTAAACTATTATATTCAATGATAACTCAGTGATTGTGATGTATTTATATATTATGAGTTTTGTAAATGTGGGCCGCATGAAGCTTCGAACCTCACACCTTCATTCTAATCGCACACCCTCACACCCTCATGACTCTTGGGCTCTCGGTGTGGCTATTCTCGGCCCAAACCAAACACGGCCCATCCCCTATTTTCTCTTGTACGCATGAATACATGAGAGCATTCACATAATTCTTTTCCAACTTGTTGCAAACCCTAGCGAACCCCTCTTCACCCTCGGCGATTGATGGCAACCTACCCTTCTTCTCCCTTCGAAGCTCGCACCCAGTGACTACCAAATCCCATCTTACGGTTAGTACCTTCGGCCTTGCCTTATGTTTGATCCCAGCATTGTGTATGTTCTACAAAACATGATGTGTTGCCATGAACAAAGTGTTACAATTTATGTGTTTGATTAATAAGAGATTCGATAAGTACGTAGGATGTTAATTAAGCAATATGAACATGATGAATGTGATCGGCTGAATTGTGAATTGTTTTAGGGGATTACATAGACTTAAATGCTTGTTAATCTTGATCATGAGGAGGTGTAGATTCATATATAGAAATCCAACCCTTAAACTATATGCATGAACTCGCAGAATGATTGTAAATCTATGTGAAATTGTATGATGAATGATTTCTGAAACAATAATGATGGTTGGTTCAATGTATTCTAAGGCAAGAAACGGTTAGATGTTGATGATAAGAATTGCATGATTTTATGGAAAATTGTTAGGTTCTTATGTAACTGGTTGGCCACAATCAAGGGAAATTATTAGCATGGCCACACATCTTAGCTTTGATCGCACAAGATTGCCGAATCGCACAATAGGGTCCCAATCGCACATCTCATGATCTGGGCTAGTTACATTGGGCCGCACACCTTAGGGGTTGGGTAAAATAGTTGGGCCGCACTATGATGGGCCGAGTTACGTCTGGTCGCACAAATAAACAGGTCGCACATCCGGGCTGCAATCTCACAAGCAGGCCCAGTCGCACAAGCTGAATGTTTGGGCTGAACTTCTCGTTGGCCTGCACACTGGCCTACAGACAAGATATCAGTCGCACAATTTCAGTCAAATCGCACATTTTGAGGTTGGACTGCAGCTTTTTGGCCGAACCTTTGTGTTGGATAGCACACCTTAACCTGATCGCACACTCTAGTTGGGCCGGTGATGGTGGGCCTCACACACACTATTGGTTGTACACTCGGTCTGGGCTTCGAACTAATGTGAGTACATACTTGAATGATGAATGTTAAGAATTGTCAACCTGTATTTGGACTTGGCTTTGTAAACAAACAGTATGGGATTCAAACACCTACTTTATGACACTATGATGTGTGTTATGGTTTGCTGGGTTGCATGAACAAATGTTACAACTTGCATGATATTATGTGGTGTTACTTGTGTAATATGCATAAGGGAAATGTGATTAACTGTTACCAAACTGATTGATAATGGTAACCATACTAGGATTTGGTCGACTAACTGTAAACAAGTAACTAGTCTTACCGAGCAAACCAAAGGTGAGTTCACTACTCTCATTACAAGCATGCGTCCGGTGGGGACAATCAAACAGACAAACAAATAACAGGATTCCATAAACACATATCCTCGTAGGGGATATGAGGCAGTTTTCATAAACCCATATCCTCGTAGGGGATATGAGGCAGTTTTCAGTAAATGCTAATGTTGGATAATACACTTACTTTCTATCACTTAAGTCCCATCATACTACCGAACTATTTGCTTGTAGGGCAACGGGGTTATTAGTTGATAACGCTATTAGGTTTCGCACCCTCACGACGTACCTAGATAGGACGGGTGTGAACTAATAACTTTATAATCATGACCAGTGTTTGATAGAGTATTGGGAAGGGCAAAAAGGAGCAGTCTGCGGTATCGAGTTATTATCAACATAATGTAAATTAATACTTGGTAACAAACGGTTAACAAAATAGTGAACTCGCCAGCTTTTTGCTGACGCACTTTTCTGCATGCTTGCAGGCCCTTAGGTACACTGGCATGGAACTTGCTGTCTGGGAAGCTGGAGTGGTCATGGGTTGTGGCATTTGGGATGCTCCTTGATGTTACATTGTTTTTAAACAGTTTCATTAAACTTATTGAACAAACTATTATGCTTCCGCTGAACATGTTTGGTTTTCTAAACTAGTGCTTGAATTATACTATTTTGTTTAATGGAAAGTTCTATTTTACTTATGGTTCAATGTGATTAGTGGCTCGACCCTGGTACGTCACACGCCTCGCGGGGGTTTTCGCTTGTGGTATTTTTGGGGGTGTGACAGTTTGGTATAAGAGCCACTGGTTATAGTGAACTAGGTTTCAAAACGTTTTCATAAAACCAAACAGTATCGAAAACAACCATGACACTCAGCTCCAGATTGCAAGGTTCGTCCTTTGTTTACTCTATGTATTACTTACCTAGTGTACACACACCCACGACTTGCATGAAACTACATACTTGACATTATGATGTGACTGCATATGCTACTTGTTTAAGTGATGTTTGATAGTGTAATGCTACCCTTCGACTTTTGTGATTCCTAGTTTTGTGATGCCTTTCGTTTTGTTATTCGAATGTGGGGAACGTTTTAGCTCGAGTTAAGAGGCACTGAGATAAGCATGCAAATTGCATTATTATTGTGGGTGCACACATGATAATAATGTGGGGTGCATGTGAGTCCCATTGAGGCTTAATAAGTGTGAAAGGGGTTCTGTTCCACTATCCGCTATAATGATAGAGTTCCTCAAATCTATATAAGTCATAGTGATGATTGACTTCCACTCAACTATGATCCTCATCTTTTCCACTCTTCTTACATAGAATCATGAGCGGAGGTGGAAGATGTAACGGTGGACGCGGAGGTGGCCGCGACGGTGGACGTGGCAACATTGTAATGACTCAGGCAGAGTTGACAGATCTGATTAACACACGTGTGGCTGAGGCTTTGGCAGCTCAGCAAGCCGGTACGATACATACCAGACAAAGCATAGCCCTTAGTCATTTTACTCGATTCTCATTCGTGCGTACTTTCTTTTTGTTTTAGGTCAACATGCGAACCAAAACCAAAATAATCCGCCTGTGTGTACGTTCAAAACGTTCATGGATTACAAGCCTCCAACTTTCAGTGGAACTGAAGGTCCTGTGGGACTGCTCCGTTGGTTTAAGAAAGCCGAATCTGTCTTTGCTATGTGTAACTGTCTAGCTGGGGACAGGGTGAAGTTTGCTTCAGGCACCTTGGAGGACGGTGCCTTGACTTGGTGGAATGCTCAGGAGCAGATGCTGGGCATAGAAATGGCAAACGCGACTACATGGGACAATTTCAAGGAATTGATACGGGAAGAGTACTGCCCTCGAGATGAGATACAAAAGCTGGAAAACGAGTACTATAACTTGAAGATGGTGGGATCTGAGATCGAGGCTTATACAAAACGGTCTCACGAGTTGGCAAACATGTGTCCTAACCTATCCCGACCACCTCACTGCAGGATCGAACTTTACATCAAAGGATTAGCACCACAAGTCAAGGGTTTAGTCACTGCAGCAAATCTTGACAACCTACCACGGATCATCAGACTGGCTCATAAGATCACTGATCAAGAGGTGGAGCGTGTCTCGTTGCCACCACGTGTTACTTCCACTACTGCTACTACTACTACTACCCCACCACTGACAAAAAACGTAAATGGAATGACGCAGACAAGGCGACCAACTCGAACCAGTCGCAAAAAAAGCCTGACAACAACAACAGCCGCAGTTTCAGTCAGTCATCTTCGGTCAACCAGAATCAGAACAATAGTCAAACTTCAGTCTCTTATGCAGGGAAACAGCTGAAGTGCAACAAGTGCGGTTTCCACCACTATGGTTCTTGTAACCGAACATGTCAAAGGTGTGACAAGGTGGGTCACATGGCGAAAGATTGTAGAGCTCCGCATCCAAAGCAGCAGCAGCAACAGCCCCAACAACAGCAACAGAGGCAGCAACCACAGCAGAATCGAGGAAATCAAAGGGGATGTTAACAATGTGGCAATGAAGGGCACTTCAAGAAGGATTGCCCACAATTGAATCCGAACGCCAACAACAATAACGGTGGGAACAATAATCGCCAGAACAACAACAACGCGGGAAACAACAATGGGAATAATGGTGGGAATGGTGCTCGTGGGAGAGTGTTTACCATTGGAGCAGGTGATGCAAGGAATGATGGCAACGTCATAACCGGTACGTTCTCTGTTAATGGTATTTTCGCTTCTGTATTATTCAACTCTGGTGCCGACTAGAGTTATGTGTCTTTGGGGTTTAGTCGTCAGTTAGGGTTAACTCCAACACCTCTCGAGATCAAACACGTAGTAGAATTGGCTGATGGGAAGTCAATTGAAGCCTCACATGTCCTTTTAGGGTGCAAACTTGATCTGTTGGGTCAAGTGTTCGACATTGACCTTCTTCCCGTCACTCTTGGTAGCTTTGATGTAGTTGTTGGTATGGATTGGTTGTCAAAACACCGAGCCGATATACTGTGTAAGGAGAAAATCGTGCGTATACCCTCCCTTGTGGGGAACCGTTATCCGTTCAGGGTCATCGAAGTGGAGCAACTGTCAGCATTATTTCATCCATGAAAGCCCAGAAGTGTTTGCGGAAGGGCTATCCTGCTATTCTTACGCTTGTTACTGATACCCAACCTGAAGAGAAGAGAATCGAGGATTTACCCGTTGTTTGTGAGTTTCCTAACGTTTTTCCCGAGGAACTTCCAGGTTTACCTCCATACGTCAGGTGGAGTTCCAACTCGTGTTTTGCAGTTCTTATACGCTTATTTCATAATATAACTTATGTGTACGTTACGTAAACTATTATGTTCAATGATAACTCAGTGGTTGTGATGTATTTATATATTATGGGTTTTGTAAACGTGGGCCACATGAAGCTTCGAACCGCACACCTTCATTCTAATCGCACACCCTCACACCCTCATGACTCTTGGGCTCTCGGTGTGGCTATTCTTGGCCCAAACCAAACCCGGCCCATACCCTCTTTTCTCTTGTACGCATGAATACATGAGAGCATTCACCTAATTCTTTTCCAACTTGTTGCAAACCCTAGCGAACCCCTCTTCATCCTCGGCGATTGACGATAGCCTACCCCTCTTCTCCCTTCGAAGCTTGCATCCAGTGACTACCAAATCCTATCTTACGGTTAGTACCTTCGGCCTTGCCTTGTGTTTGATCCCAACATTGTGTATGTTCTACAAAACATGATGTGTTGCCATGAACAAAGTGTTACAATTTATGTGTTTGATTAATAAGAGATTCGATGAGTACGTAGGATGTTAATTAAGCAATATGAACATGATGAATGTGATCGGCCGAATTGTGCATTGTTTTAGGGGATTACATAGACTTTAATGCTTGTTAATCTTGATCATGAGGAGGTTTAGATTCATATATAGAAATCCAACCCTTAAACTATATGCATGAACTCCCAGAATGATTGTAAATCTATGTGAAATTGTGTGATGAATGATTTCTGAAACAATAATGATGGCTGGTTCAATGTATTCTAGGGCAAGAAATGGTTAGATGTTGATGATAAGAATTGCATGATTTTATGGAAAGTTTTTAGGTTCTTATGTAATTGATTGGCCACAATCAAGGGAATTTATTAGCATGGCCACACATTTTAGCTTTGATCGCACAAGATTGCCGAATCGCACAATAGGGTCCCAATCGCACATCTCATGATATGGGCTAGTTACATTGGGCCGCACACCTTAGGGATTGGGTAAAACAGTTGGGCCGCACTATGATGGGCCGAGTTACGTCGGGTCGCACAACCGGGCTGCAATCGCACAAGCAGACCCAGTCGCACAAGTAGGCCCAGTCGCACAAGCTGAATGTTTGGGCTGAACTGCTCGTTGGGCCACACACTGGCCCACAGACAAGATATCGGTCTCACAATTTCAGTCCAATCGCACATTTTGAGGTTGGACTGCAGCTTTTGGGCCGAACATTTATGTTGGATCGCACACCTTAACCTGATCCACACTCTAGTTGGGCCGGTGATGGTGGGCCTCACACACAATATTGGTTGTACACTCGGTCTCGGCTTCGAACTAATGTGAGCACATACTTGTATGATGAATGTTAAGAATTGTCAACCTGTATTTGGACTTGGCTTTGTAAACAAATAGTATGGGATTCAAACACCAACTTCATGACACTATGATGTGTGTTATGGTTTGCTGGGTTGCATGAACAAATGTTACAACGTGCATGATATTATGTGGTGTTACTTGTGTAATATGCATAAGGGATATGTGATTAACTGTTACAAAACTGATTGATAATGGTAACCATACTAGGATTCGGTCGACTAACTGTAAACAAGTAACTAGTCTTACCGAGCAAACCAAAGGTGAGTTCACTACTCTCATTACAAGCATGCGTCCGGTGGGGACAATCAAACAGACAAACAAACAAACATGTTTTCATAAACCCATATCCTCGAAGGGGATATGAGGCAGTTTTCATAAACCCATATCCTCGTAGGGGATATGAGGCAGTTTTCAGTAAATACTAATGTTGGATAATACACTCACTTTCTATCACTTAAGTCTCATCATACTACCGAACTAGTTGCTTGTAGGGCAACAGGGTTATTAGTTGATAGCGCTATTAGGTTTGGCACCCTCACGACGTACCTGGATAGGACGGGCGTGAACTAATAACTTTATAATCATGACCAATGTTTGATAGAGTATTGGGGAAGGGCAAAAAGGAGCCGTCTGCGGTATCGAGTTATTATCAACATAATGTAAATTAATACTTGGTAACAAACGGTTAACAAAACAGTGAACTCGCCAGCTTTTTGCTGATACACTTTTCTGCATGCTTGCATGCCCTTAGGTACACTGGCATGGAACTTGCTGTCTGGGAAGCTGGAGTGGTCATGGGTCGTGGCATTTGGGATGCTCCTTGATGTTACATTGTTTTTAAACACTTTCATTAAACTTATTGAACAAACTATTATGCTTCCGCTGAACATGTTTGGTTTTCTAAACTAGTGCTTGAATTATACTATTTTGTTTAATGGAAAATTCTATTTTACTTATGGTTCAATGTGATTAGTAGCTAGACCCTGGTACGTCACACGCCTTGCGGGGGTTTTCGCTTGTGGTATTTTTGGGGGTGTGACAAACAACATATAGCGTTTTAGTTATGCAAACTCATTTTAATATAAGACATGGCGTTTTGGGTGTTTACATGCATATGCATGTATATTTTTAACGTAACAAATGCAAAGTTTGGCATATTTAGAAGAAAGAAATGTACATACATCCAGTGAATATTGTAACACCCCGAAAACGGGTTTGGTAATCAAACCACGTTAATACCAAAAGATGGGTAAATACCGTTAGTGGTAAAATTAACCCGGTAAATATTAGGATTTAAATAAATAAATCTAATATTGAATAAAATGTGAGTGAAAGCTTTTAAGGAAATAAAGTTTATAAGAGACCCGAGTTAACGGGACTTAAAATAAACTGAGTCATAACTTTCCCGAACCCACCAAGTAGCTAGGAATATCAACCTAGTTAAAAAGTGCTTTCAAACAATGAAGAAAACATGGGTAATAACCCCTTTTATAAAGTTACAAACTAGAGGGGCTAAAAAGGGAGGATTCGAAACTTAGTTTATTAAAAAAAAACAACAAAACACTACACACACACTAGTGTGTGTGCGTGTATACGATCAGGAGCAGAGCTCCCCATGGAGCAAACCCTAGCTCATCGCAAAATCAACAAACTGAAGCTAAATTCAAGCACCAAATCAATGCATGAACACATATAAATGATCACCTAGTCGTGGGGATCACAAGGTATGTTGAGTATTATGATTTGGTGATACTTTGAGATTATGATGAACAATCATAATCAAAATTCTGGAATGAATGTTGAATCTATGAGTGTTATTGTGATGAAATCTTCGTTTAGAAACAAACCCTAGTTGAAAACTTGAAGAATTGGTGTCAAAACTAGGGATTTGATAATTACCCTATTATGTGCTAAGTGGGTTTTATGACAATATGATGAACACTCAGATTAGAGTGTTAAATTGATGTTATGATATAAGTTCAAGATGTAGTTCATGAACACTAGACATAGAGGTTTGATTTTTGATATAAATCTTGGTAAAAATAACTAGTTATGAACTAGTTAGTAAACAACACATAGGGTTATCGTGTAATACACGTTACCTCAATTAAATGAAAAATATAGTTGACGGAATTACGTGCGTTGACGCGTATAGTAGAAAGCCTCGTATTATAATACGGGCGATAATTAATGTCGACATTACTAACCTTTGTGAATGTTTTAATCAAAGGAAACTCGCATCTGAAGATGACGTGAAATGAATAAATTGCGGATATGATGGAGGAACGGTCCGAGGTATGACAAGCAGAGCATACGCGATTTAGAACAAGGTTAACGGCAAGAGAAGCCCGTTAGGGCAAGTATTACCAGGTGCACATTTTAAATTTAATCGCACAAATAGCAATATGCAACAAACATGTAGAGAATGATTGTTGCATATGTAAATTAAAAGCTTGGAAAACCTGAATAGAATACCTATCCAGGATATTATTTCCATGAAAACTAAATAGAGGCGTTACTTACATGGGGTGTAATGTGAAAATTATTAAAGGTCATGTATATCATGTGTTGATCGCTTACTCTGGCCAAGTAAGTAGTGAACACGTGGTACCATGAACTTTTATGATGGACATATGTACATCCGATGTAGTAAGGACGGTGTGAGTGGGACAAATTAAAAAGTACCCAAATGAATCAAATGAGCAAAATATATGATAATAATGTAAACGCACAGCCGGGTGACGGAAGCATATTACCTTAGGATAAGGAGCCCGAGAGAAGGGACAAAGATTAATATAAATGAATGACCTAAGGAAAAATTCACAAAAATAAGTCATTTTGGACGAAAGAGCCATGGTTGACAAAAATGGGCAAGTAAAACCAAAGTATAGATGATCCGCATGGTCATAAAAACGAAGGTATTGCCCACACGAAAAAGATAATCAAGGTTGTTAATTTTGGTCATAGTAAAGAAAGGATGACGATGATAATCGTTACTCGTAATCTATAAGGCTGTCAAGGATGGTCGGATAAAGAATAAAAGACATGGTTTAATAAAAGCGATGGATTTCGCTAAGACGGCCAAATAAATCGAAGCGAAGTCTTAATGCATACCGGAAGGGTTACAACGATAACGACTTCGGTAAAATACCGGATGAATGGATAGGGTTTTAAATGCATGTAAGTAAACCAAGAGACGGGAACGCGGATTTGAAAGTCAAAAGACTCGGGTTTCGAGTCACAACTAAAAGACGATGAGATACTGTAGATAGAAATTTTGATAAATTACGTTCAACTAATTTAAAGTTGAACGGGTCAAATAAAGAATGAAGTTTGACATTCATAAGTGATGAAATTTCCCACGAACAAGTCAAACGAATTTAATAAAGGATGACGCTTGCTAATGTAAGTAAGCGCGAACCGAATAAATAAGAACGCGAAATATTAATAAACCTATGTAAAGGGGTTATGGGCGTTAAAAACATTAAGGTAAAAGAACCCGGGTAATGGGTTGTAAAGAAGTATAAGTACGAATCGGGAAACGGTAAGCGTGGAACAAACTGACGTGTAAATAACGTAAGGAGTCATAAAGTCGGAAGATTAGTCCGAAAGTAAACGAATGAAGCCTTAGACTACGGTAAAGGTCAACTAAAGGTTAAAAGCAAAAATAAATGATTCCAAACATAACAAGAGATGCTTTGAAGCTATATATATGTATATATATATATATATACGTTTGAATATTGACAAGAATAAAAGATGATCTACGGGATCATCATAACCTACGGGATTTAACGTAGTGTTAAGGTCTACGGGACCAAGTAAACCCTTGGGTCATAAATAGAAAGAAACGAACTGTTGGGATCTCACCTTAAAAAGGTGAAAGATCTAAAGAAATAGCCTATGACGCTAAGTGAAAGAATCTACGGGTCAATAGCGTAAAGAATGGGAACTGGTTACGATTCCTCGTGTAAAACGAGAATGGGAAAAGAATAAATTATGGGTTGTCAATTGCCTTGACATGAGTAATTGACATAGTTAAAAAAAACCGTTAAACTAAAATTCAGTTTTAGTAAGAGACAACGTTTTAACAAACATGAATATTATGAGATGAACTCGGAAATGGGTAATATTAAAGGATAGAGGTCTTGACACCGATAGGTGTAAAACGATGCATTCGAAAGAAAGATTTTCGATAATGAAAACTCGACATAAACTTAAGCAAGACGTGATGTGATCACGGTCACAAAAAGTGACATAGAATATAACCACGTTGTAGCGTGAGTTAAGAGATATGAAATTTGAAAACACGCAAAAAGGGCGGGTTGGCAATAAGATATACCCGAATGACGGGGTATAAAGTGACGGCGATTAATCAGTCTAGCCGGTAAGACCATTCAAAGTTAAGATAGCGTTACGACTTATACAAAGTGCTTGTCAATGTAAGATTAGCTTGAAGTAAACATATTGAAGAATAAATATGATCGAGTGATCAGATGACAACTCGGTCAAATAAGTGACCAGAATAAGAAATACAAGATGAAAGTAACGGCCTACGAGGCCTTACACGTGAAAGGCTCATACGTTTGAAAGCCAAAAAGACATTACCATACTGTCCTGGTAAGATTATTAAATGCGAGCAATGCTCAAGTAATTATTGAAACTAAGTCCATGGAGTTAAACCTAAGAAACTGCGTAAGAAAGGTTTCGGGGAAGAAACCTCTTTAAGGGGGTAGACTTGTAACACCCCAAAAACGGGTTTGGTAATCAAACCATGTTAATACAAAAGACGGGTAAAGTACCGTTAGTGGTAAAATTAACTCGGTAAATATTAGGATTTAAATAAATAAATCTAATATTGAATAAAAAGTGAGCGAAACCTTTTAAGGAAATAAACTTTATAAGAGGCCCGAGTTAACGGAACTTAAAATAAACTGAGTCATAACTTTCCCGAACCCACCAAGTAGCTAGGAATATCAACCTAGTTAAAAAGGTGCTTTAAAACAATGAAGAAAACATGGGTAATAACCCCTTTTATAAAGTTACAAACTAGAGGGGCTAAAAAGGGAGGATTTGAAACTTAGTTTATTAAAAAAAACAACAAAACACTACACACACACTAGTGTGTGTGAGTCTATACGATCAGGAGCAGAGCTCCCCATGGAGCAAACCCTAGCTCATCACAAAATCAACAAATTGAAGCAGAATTCAAGCCCTAAATCAATGCATGAACACATATAAATGATCACCTAGTCGTGGGAATCACAAGGTATGTTGAATTTTATGATTTGGTGATACTTTGAGATTATGATGAACAATCATAATCGAAATTCTGGAATGAATGCTGAATCTATGAGTATTATTGTGATGAAATCTTCGTTTAGAAACAAACCCTAGTTGAAAACTTGAAGAATTGGTGTCAAAACTAGGGATTTGATAATTACCCTATTATGTGCTAAGTGGGTTTTATGACAATATAATGAACACTCGGATTAAAGTGTTAAATTGATGAATATTGATGTTATGATATAAGTTCTAGATGTGGTTCATGACCACTAGACATAGAGGTTTGATTTTTTATGTAAATCTTGGTAAAAATAACTAGTTATGAACTAGTTAGTAAATATGTAAAATTATGCACATTAGGTGTTTGTTAAAATGCCTAAATGAGAACTAAAGCGTTGAAATTTAGAGTGAAACGCGTATTTGAATGATATGGCAATTATGCGTAATATGAAGTGATAAGGGTTCTAAACATAATGTTGATTTAGACTCAATTGTGTAAACCAAGTGATTGAAAGTAGTTAACTTTTGATAAGTTAATCTAACTAATGATGAAGTCGAATGGTTGTTTCGACATAGAGAATAAGTAAGGTGGAATGGTCGTGATTGTTAATGACTAGTCTAACCACCTTGTAAATGTTGACAATAGATTGACGCTCGAAAAGCTAGGTGGAAGCTTGGGTAGAAGCGGGTCAAACAAAACTAATACGCGTGGAAAAGCATAATCGGAATTCAAGGTAAGTAAAGCTTACGCCCTCTTTTGTAAGTTATGTATTTATTCATAAGTTATAAATACGACAAAAGCTATATCCGAATTATGGTTCCGACACGAAATGAAATGGGTCGGAACATATAAAATAATGATAAACCATGTTTAATGGTAAAACGGGTGAAATGGTAATTGGACACGAGACGACATATTTACAAAATGAGTTTTTTTAACGAAATGGTAAATAAATACCATTCGAATATATGTGCAAGATGTTTGGCCGTATAGACCAAACGGGTCAAATGGTAATGTTAATACCATTTGACACATAATGACTAACAAGTGCTTGTCGAGTCTAATGCTCACAGGATAAAACGGCTTATGGAAATTTGCGTTGCTATAAATTAGCAAAATTATGGAAGCAAGGTATTAAATGGGTCAACATGTTGACCCGAGCTAGGTACGTATAAATAGGTTTATAGTTAAGAATGAGTTTTTGGTCAAATAATTAGTAAGTCCTTTGTAGAAAATGAGGGACTAAAAGTTGACCAAAAAGCCCTTGATGGGTGAACCGGGTAAACGACCCTTAGAGGCGGTTTAGGATCTTGTTTATTGATTATGAAACCCTTGGATACATATAAAAGTTATAGGCAAAAACACTCATGGGTCGAATGCCTAAAAATGGGTCATTTGCGTAAAATGACTAGTTAAAGGGTAGAATTGGGATTTTGCGTTTCTTACGTTAAATCCACCACAAAAATAGTTGTGGTGGAAGATAATTAGTTAATTAGTACGGAAATGCGAGATACGAAAGGAAAATAGCGAGTTTGATGCTTAATGCTTAAAAGTCCACTAAACGGGTCAAAATAAATTAAGAAGTTAAATATGGATTAAGTGATTAGAAAGATACACATAAATCGGTGAATGTAAATTGATGCGTGTGTGGTGTGTATATAAATTTAAGTATATTTTAAGCCCTTTTTACACGTTAGTCAAGTTTTAAATTTATAAAACACGATATTTTACTAACACCAAACACACATATGGGCAAGTGCACCCATCGTGAGCGTAGTATAGTGTTGGCAAGATACCGAGGTCATCCAAGGACACAAGAGCTTTTAGTACCGGTTTATCCTCAACGTCTAATCAAATCAAAAGTTAGAAAAAAGGTTTAAACTAGAAAAATAAAACTAACTAAAATGCTGAAAAAATAAAATAAAAATAAAAACAAATAGACAAGATGAATCACTTGGCTCCGACTCGTGTTTAGTGTAACCTTTGATTATTTCCGCACTTTTGCACTTTTTAAGAGATTATCTTAGTTATTGTAGTAGGCCCCTATTTTGAAGGTGACGTTACCCTCAACCCAGTAGTTTGAGTTAGCAAGGATACAATCCTAAAGGGTCGGATTATTGAAAGATAATTAATTAAGTTATTAATGCATATTATGGTAGGCCCCTCTTTTGGAGGTGACGTTACCCTCGGCTAAGTAGTCTGAGTCAGCAGGGATACAGTCCTAAGTAGCCGGGTTAAAGTATTAATAGTAGCTTACATATGAGGGGATCAAAGAGTTTGGACCCCCGCCATCCAATACCGGTGGGTATTCCTACTAAATTTGACCCAGGTCCTTGAAGGATCTATACACTGAACAAGGCAAGACTCTTACCAAACCGTTCCCTTAACCCCTGACCAGGTAGCCAACATATCTCCATATAGACCGTGGAGATATGAATGGTGAAAATCTTTTATTTTATATAGACAGTAAAATAATGCCAAGACACCACGGATAAATGATAAGGAAGAATCACCTTCAACATAAGAAACTAGTTATTAAAGTCATTAATACATAACCAAGTAAAAAGTGCGAAAAGATTAAAAATAAAAAGTATTACACTAGACACTTGTCTTCACCAAGTGATGTAAGAGACTTAGGTAAACATGGCCTTTGATTGTCAAGAACTCTTACGATCAATCTTGGATCCCGAGACGACTCACACACTCTATGATGGACAATGGATGATGGTGGTGGATGATGGTGTTGTGATGGTGGTGGGTGGTGGGTGAAGTGTGAGAGAGGTGGTGTGCCAAGGGATGGTTTGCAAATGAGCCAAGCACCCCTATTTATAGCCTGAACAGCAGCTCGGGCACGGTCCCCCGTGTCCATTGGGCACGGCCCCGTGTCCACCTTCTTCTCTGTCTTCATTAATTGCAGTTTGTCTGCATTAGTTGACCAAGCCCCCGTGTCCGCTGGGCACGACCACGTGTGCAGAAGCGTATCTGTACTATCAAGATTTCCCCAGATTCTGCGAATCTTAGAGTTGACCACGGCCCCGTGTCCGTTGGGCACGCCCCCGTGGTGGGTGATAGAAGCTTCTACAGCTTTGTCTTTTCTGCTGACACTTGGGCACGCCCCCGTGCTCAGTGAGCACGGGGAGTGTTCAGCCTTCTGTTCTCTTGTTTTGCTTGGGAAGATGCTGTCGGGGAGGTCGTGCATGTCACGTTTGTTCCTTTTCTTGTATTTATGTTAGATTTAGCTGTCTTTTTGCTTCTTTTGTTCATTTGAGCTCATTTAATCCTGAAAATACAAAAGGAAGACAAAACACACTTTTTCCAAGGGGTTAGTTTTATGCCACAATTGATGTAATTTATATGTTGCATTTTGTGCACATCAAATACCCCCACACTTGGATCTTTGCTTGTCCTCAAGCAAAACTCTTTATAATGTGGCTTTACACTCCCAAATTGAATGGGTAGAAGAGAAGGTTTTTGGGCTTGTCGTAAAGTGTCGGGATTTCCAAGATTCTTTATTAAGTTTTATTTTTATTTATTTACAATCCTATTCGTCATGATTTATTTAAAACATTACATAAGATAAATTACTTATTAGGGCATAACATGCCTTTTTTAAAATTCCATTTATATACAAGTTCACATACCTCACGGGGGATCACTCAACACTCGGCCGAAGATGTATTTTAGTGGATCACTCGAGAGCGGCATGGAACTTACTCCTACCATAAGCTTGCCAAGCAATCAATCCTCCTCCTTTTTAACTATACACCTTTGTAAATATCAAGAGGACTTTTGGGGGGAAGGGTTAGGCTTGGGTTAAAGGTAGGTGGTTGGGTTAGTGGTTAGTAAAAGGGCGAAAGGCGTAAAAAGCGTCGGTTTTCATAAGACTTTCCATTTTTGAAGTTTTTATTTTGATGAAGCCATTATTCAAACAAAGTTATTTTTGATAAACTTGTTTGTTTATTTCTCTTTTGCTTCATCATCCAATTTTTTTTTTTTTTTTTTGAAAGTCATAAGAAAAACCGAGCTTGTTACTAAAACAAAGGGTTTAAAAATAAAAAGGTTTTGGTGGGTGAAAGGGTGTTTGTTTTGGGTTATGAAATGAAAAGGTTTAGGCTCAAAGGGGTTAACTAGGGGGATTTTGGGTAGGTGGTAAAAAAAAGAAAAATAATGTTGTAGAAATAAAAAGGGTTAGTCCTAATGCCTCCGTCATTTACTTACTCGGGTTTAAGTTGGTAAGGACTGGGAATGTATCGTCGTGGCAAGTTCTAGAGTCGTAAGAACAAAGCGGCTATTCACACAAGAAACGAAAAATGAGCATTTAGTTTAAAGATATATATTTGTATGCTCAATAAAGGTTCAAAACTCACTTTTTGTGGGAATGGGTTTTTATGTGATCAAGTATATATATTCAAATTTTAATTAAGCTTGTCATGCCGTTTCATAATTTTCTTATGTTGGTTCTTTTTATCACGACGCTATCGGTTGTAAATTTGTAAAAATATAACCTTTTTAGAACTTGAAATTCCCAAATTAAACCTAGACAAGTAAAAGAAATGAAAAAATTTTGAAAAAAAAATTGGGGTGATTAGCGGTTCCAATAGAGTTTTGTGTAAGGCCCTGTGTCGGATGGACACGACTGAAGGGTGGTCCTTAGGACAACCCTTAAGTGCCTTAAAAAGATTAAAATCCCATGCTTTACACGTTTAATTGTTTGAACTTGGTAACTACTAGTTGTTTGGACGTGCAGGTGCAAATGGAGCATAAAAGGGAAAGAATTTGGAGCATCAGTAAAAAATTTCAATTTTTGGAATTGAAGAATTAAGAGGATAGCATGATAGAGGACGAAATTACGAGAACGTAGGCGAAAACAGTGAAGAAAACGGAGCTGAAACGAAAAAGTTATGCTGAAACAAGTTTTCAGCATTGCCTGCCGTAAGACAGAAGACAAGGACCGTATGACTCACTGACCGCCGTAACCTACGGTGGGGAGCCGTAGGTTACGGCACCGACTGATCCAATAGTGTAACTTCTCGCATTTAATGGCCTTTTGATGGAGTTTTATGGGGTCTAATCATGTTTTTCGGTTACTACCTGCTAGGGGGACGAAATTGGGAGCTTGTTGGAGATTTTGGCAAAGAGAAACACTTTCTTAATCATAAGTTTATTGTCTTTGATCTTGATGAACAATAGTACTTTTGGTATGATGTTGCTTCAAGCAATGAGTGGCTAAACACTTTGTGGTCACCTTTAGTTGAAGGTTTGTGGAGACTATTGTGTTTGTTTTTATATTTCTAGAATGGTAAATTGAACTTATGTTTTGTTTATCATGGTGTGTTCTTGTTTGTTTGTAAATTGTTGACACTTATGATTATTCTTCTTTGAAACCATACGTTCTTGGTGCCGTTGGCAATCGAGATATCATGGGTAGAATTAGGATTGGGCAAGGGTCAATTGGTCATCGGGTAACAACCTCACGTTCTAGGAATCTGAGTACTTAGTTCCCTTTTATCACAACAAGTAATTGCACATGAACTATGTCTATGTAGTTCTTTCTAGTAAATGAGAGCACAATTGTTGAAGCAACCCGGAAACTAAAGGTGGTCATTATTCTCTAATTTGCTCACAACCAGAATTTTTCTCTTGCAATTCAATTAGTTAATTTTAGTTTTAAAACCAATCCAAGCAAATCAACTCTTGAATTCTACTTTATTTGCAATTAGTTTAATTTTAGTTAATTTAGATAAGTCTTGAAATAACACATATTCCACAAACTCCCTGTGTTCGATACCCACTTGCCACTAACTATTTAGTAGTAATTGGATTAAATTTGATTGTGACCGCGACATCACATCAAATTTTGGCGCCGTTGCCGGGGAGTAGTGCGCAACGTGTGTTATTTTTTATTGTTTTAAGTTTGTTATTTTTTTTTCTGGTTTACGCTGGATGTGTTAGTGTGCACGTATTGACAGGTGCATGTGTACTAGGAGCTCTCACAAGCTTTCACCATTAGCATTTGATCCGGAAATCGAACGAACTTTGCGAGCAAACAGAATTTTGTTAAGGGAAAACACAATTAGCGGTTCACCAACAACACCAACTACACCGATTACACCACTTCGATACATGGATCCACCACCACCACCACCCACTACGGGTGAACTTGTACCACCTTTTATACCAACATCCAATCAACCGTCACCAAATACCACCATCCCAAACACTACCACCGAACCTACTTTACTTCATAATGTTACACCAACCAATACCACACAACCCATTACCACTCAAGAAGAACCAACCATTACTTTTAACCCTTCTACTACAATTCCACCTCTCACCCATTTCTTTCCAGGTGCGGGTCAGTCATATTCAAACTACACAATAGCACCTAACTCAACCATTGTCCATGCTACTTCTACTTTCAGACCATCGGACCAGTTGGGTTTTCAATACTCGACTCTTCCATTTGGGCAATCTTCGGGTATAGGGGGAGATGGATATGAGGAAGGATATGAAGATTTTGAGGGTTATGATGAAGACGGTTATGCTTATGGGGGTGATGGAGATCAAGGAGAGTTTGGTTATTTGCAAGGTCAACCTCAAGGAGTACCAAGTGTTGGTGGAGTGCCACAACAACAACAAGTCATACCACAACACATTAGGCCGAGGCCACAAGGGCCGCCAGTGCAACGCCCTATACCATTGCAACAAGCTCGACCACAAAATGTACAACCACAATTCCAAAGGCTAATTCAACACCCACCGATGCCACAACAACAATTTCAACAACCATTCACACCACAAGGGCATATACCAAGACCAATGGGTCCTGTTCGTCCAAGGGGTCGGTTTGGTGTACCAAGAAGGCATCTTAGAGAACATGCGAGGGGAATTGAAGCACACTTTAGGCCAGTAATTACTCACAACCCTTCACCGGTGGTTATTCCTCACAACAACCAAGGAAGAACTTTTGAAGTAAGGACTAATTCCTTACAAAGTTTGCCGAAATATAAAGGGCTAGCAACAGAGGAGCCTTATTTCCATTTGGAGGCCTATGACTCAATTTGCAATACTCTTGGGAGTCAAGGTTTTTCGGCCGATGATGTCAAGTTAGTCTTGTTTCAATTTTCGTTGGAGGATAAGGCAAAGAAGTGGTTCTATACTTTGCCTTCAGCATCGATTTATACTTGGGCGGAAATGCAACAAATTTTCCTAGATGAATTTTATACTGCTCAAAAGACCAACGATGCTAGGAAGGGGTTGAGGAGTTTTCAACAACAACAAGGCGAAATGTTTCATGAAGCCTTTGAGCGTTTCAACATGATGATCAAGAATTATCCTCATCATGGAATTGAACTTTGGGAGTTGATGAATGCCTTCCACGAGGGATTGAGTGCCGAAGACGCTCGCGACTTAATGTCTATTACCGGTGGCACTTTTGGTACGAACTATGAGCAAGACGATTGGGAGTCTTTGGAGCAAATGACAATCACTTCAAAGAGGAAAGCTCAAGCATCGAGGAGAGCAAGACCGGCCGTTACCCGACCACAAGTGCATGCGGTCAACGATGGTAATGTTCAAACCTCTAATCAAATTTATGATGTTTGTGCTATTTGCAATGAAATAGGTCATACGGCTGAAAATTGCCAAGGAATGGTGGAAGGGCAATATGAAGAAGTTCATGCAGTACAAGGTCAAGGAGGGGGTGGTAGAAATTACAACAATATGAATTCTAATACTTACCACCCCGGTTTAAGGAACCACCCAAACTTTCAGTATGGGAACCCTTCAAATCAAGCTAACCCGAATTTCCAAGGAAACCAAGGATTTCAAAGGCAATATCAAACGGGTCAAAGCTCTTCAGGTGGAAACGAAGTAATGGAGATGTTGAAGGCGATGCAAGTTGAAATGCAACGAATGAATCAACGTGATGAGGTTCGGATGCAAAAGAACGAGGCCCGTGATAAAGCGATTCAAACTTTGACCACCCAAATGGGTCAACTTGCAAGTGAAGTGGCGATATTGAAGAAAGCAAAAGGCCAGCTACCAAGTGACACTGTGATAAATCCCAAAAACATTAAAAGTGTTAATATCAATGTGGTAAGCACCGTTCCTAGTACAAAATTTAATGAAACATTGCTAACTTCTTCGTATCAAGTGAATGCAGGTTTGGAAAAAGATGCCGAAATCGAGAATGATAAAGAGTATGGAGCGCCAATCGTGCCTATCCGAGTGGGGAAACTAAAAATTCCTCATGCATTGTTGGATTATGGGGCGAACATGAGTGTGTTACCGGGTGAGCTATATGACATGTACGATTTTGGTCCGCTTGAAGATGTAGACACCATGGTGAGCTTGGCGGATGAGAGTTGGAGGCATCCACGGGGAATGGTTAAGAATGTTATGATGTGGTTGGGAGAATTCGAATACCCGGTGGATTTTCTGGTTTTAGATTATGCTACTACCATGATGGCGTCACAACAAAGGGTGATTTTGGGTCGACCGTTTCTCTATACGGCAAATGCTCAAATCGATTGTAGAGAAGGAATCATTACTATGACAAAAAAGAACCGTAAGTTGTCATTTGATGTTCAGACTAAGATGATTAGTTACGATTTTGTTGTGGCGAAGGATAGCGGGTTTAGTGAAAAGGTGTTTCAAAGAATGAGAAGAAATCACCCACCGGATCGTGAAGAAAAGCATATGGGTTCAAGCAAGAGCGTATTTGATTACCCACCGAGTCAAAACAAGATGGATGCATTTTGCTCAATGGCACAAGGAAGTGATGGAGATGGCAGGAACCGCCTCTTTGAGCCACCATAAACGGGGGTGGCATGGTCTGGCTGAAGACTTGAAACTTAGCGCTGCTCGGGAGGCAACCCGGGGTTTTATATTGATCTTGTTGTTTTTATCTTTCTATGTTTCAGGGCCATGGTGACATTCAAGTGTGGGGAAGATGTACGGGTATTTGGGTGAAGGTGGTGATAGAAAGTCGGATTATCTACAACATCTGTTTTGTCAAACTTCACCAGGTCATGTACTCTTTCCTTAGTCTTGATATGTTCTTTAGCTTTGAAATATTGGTAGTTAGTTTGTTTGCTTTTGTTTAAAAAATAAAAAAATACAAAAAGAAATTTGGGGTTTGAGAGTATAAGCAAATGTTGGTGTTTTTGTTGAAAGCGATATTCCCTTCAAAACCATACATTGGGACAATGTATCCCAAGTGTGGGGATGAGGGGAAAATTTTGAGAATTTTTGAAAAATTTGTGAAACCAAACGAAAAGTTGTTGGAATTTGAACACTTGACATTGTTCTGCATGACACACCGACACCCCTTTCTAGTCATTTCATGGTGAGTTTTTGAGCCACATATGATTATTAAAGATGCTTTCCTTGTTTTGAGTGGAGGTGTGTGTATTGTGTTAATAGAACTTGTGTACGAATTCTTGTTGAAGCCTAGGATTAGCATGCTTGTGAAAATGATAGGGGACTTTTAGGTAGCCTCGTCTAGATGTGTGAGAGTGTGGGAATTGGGGGTTGGACCTCATACGTTACATATATGAGCTTGGTATTGTGAGGGGTGGGGGTTTGGTCTTTAGAAAGCCATGTTTGAGCCTTATACCATTCGGTTGTGACCCAAACCTACTTCCTACAAAATTTTACCTATTGAGACGACCCGGTTTAGTAGATTTAGTATGTAGTGTTGATGTTCTTGTATATATTGTTGAGTTTTATGTGTTCTGAAAAAAAAAAAAAAAAAAAAAAGAAAGAAAAGAAAAAAAAAAGAGAAAAATATGAGAAAAATACAAAAAAAAAGAAGGATTTAGTTGCAATAGTAGTTGAAAATGTTGATGAAGTTGTGTATATAGTTGATGTTTGCTTTGTTTAGTAGTAGAAATAAAAACCGGGTCGAATCAATGAGCAACTTTCACATTCCCACTATTTCCTACCTTTACACATAGCCCCGTTACAACCCGAATGTCCTTTTGATTCATAAGCATGCTAAATATTTGATAGGAGGAGATTTGATTTGTATACAAGCTTATTGTCGCACAATCACACACGTGAATTGAGTGTTTTAGCATAATGTGCTAATATTTCTTGTCACCGAGAGTTGTTGTGAGGGGTGTGTCTTGTGGTGTTATAAAAAGTTAGTAAAAGGACGATACATTTTAGCTTGATTTGCATGTTGATCGCTTGTGGTTTTGAAATGGTTTTTGAATAGGTTGCTTGGGACAAGCAACGAGTAAGTGTGGGGATGTGACGGGTGGTCCTTAGGATAACCCTTAAGTGCCTTAAAAAGATTAAAATCCCATGCTTTACACGTTTAATTGTTTGAACTTGGTAACTACTAGTTGTTTGGACGTGCAGGTGCAAATGGAGCATAAAAGGGAAAGAATTTGGAGCATCAATAAAAAATCAATTTTTGGAATTGAATAATTAAGAGGATAGCATGATAGAGGACGAAATTACGAAAACGTAGGCGAAAACGGTGAAGAAAACGGAGTTGAAACGAAAAAGTTATGCTGAAAACAAGTTTTCAGCATTGCCTGCCGTAAGACAGAAGACAAGGACCGTATGACTCACTGACCGCCGTAACCTACGGTGGGGAGCCGTAGGTTACGGCACCGACTGATCCAATAGTGTAACTTCTCGCATTTAATGGCCTTTTGATGGAGTTTTATGGGGTCTAATCATGTTTTTCGGTTACTACCTGCTTGGGGGACGAAATTGGGAGCTTGTTGGAGATTTTGGCAAGGAGAAACACTTTCTTAATCATAAGTTTATTGTCTTTGATCTTGATGAACAATAGTACTTTTGTTATGATGTTGCTTCAAGCAATGAGTGGCTAAACACTTTGTGGTCACCTTTAGTTGAAGGTTTGTGGAGACTATTGTGTTTGTTTTTATATTTCTAGAATGGTAAATTGAACTTATGTTTTGTTTATCATGGTGTGTTCTTGTTTGTTTGTAAATTGTTGACACTTATGATTATTCTTCTTTGAAACCATACGTTCTTGGTGCCGTTGGCAATCGAGATATCATGGGTAGAATTAGGATTGGGCAAGGGTCAATTGGTCATCGGGTAACAACCTCACGTTCTAGGAATCTGAGTACTTAGTTCCCTTTTATCACAACAAGTAATTGCACATGAACTATGTCTATGTAGTTCTTTCTAGTAAATGAAAACACAATTGTTGAAGCAACCCGGAAACTAAAGGTGGTCATTATTCTCTAATTTGCTCACAACCAGAATTTTTCTCTTGCAATTCAATTAGTTAATTTTAGTTTTAAAACCAATCCAAGCAAATCAACTCTTGAATTCTACTTTATTTGCAATTAGTTTAATTTTAGTTAATTTAGATAAGTCTTGAAATAACACATATTCCACAAACTCCCTGTGTTCGATACCCACTTGCCACTAACTATTTAGTAGTAATTGGATTAAATTTGATTGTGACCGCGACATCACGTCAAATTTTGGACATGGCCCTGTGTCGGATGGACACGACCCCGTGGTCAAAGTGCCAGTAACACTTACTTACAGAAGTTGGACATGAGGGCGTGTTGGCTGGGCATGACCCCGTGTCTGGCAAAAGTCTGCAGATTTAAATAAACAGCAGGTCTGGGGCAATGGGCACGGGAGCGTGTCAGCTGGACACGACCCCGTGTGGACAATCTGCAAAGGTGAAAAACCGGTTTCTGGCTTCGTTTTTCCTGCTCCGGCTTTAGTAGTACTAATATTTAGTACTCTAAGCCTCGTATGTACCTATTTTATCACTAAACACTACACCAAACCATAACAAGCATCCTAAATTACCATAGTTCAACATCCAAATCACAAAGTTAAAAAGAAAAGAAAATGCAGAAAATAAAAAGAGTTAAAGGAAAGTAAATTGTTCAACACATGGCACGCAGGCCGGAAATTGTTCAAAAGGAAAAGGGGTTAACCTGTGGGATCACCAACCATCTGCTCCTACCTCTACTCCTCCCACCTAGTCCATGTCCTCGTCCTCATCATCATCACCTCCTCCTCCGTGCCCCGCCATGTACTCCCGGATATTCCCAATGTCATCCTGAATGTCGGATATGTTTCTCTCAATTGCTCCGACCTAGGTGTACGTGTTGCTCGCCATGTTATAGGTGTTCCTGGTGCACATGAGGTTTTCCTGCAATAAGTCATGCAAACTTTGGGAGTTAGGAAAACCGCCTCCTTGTGAGGAGGATTGGCCCGGATCACCGTGGGGTGGTATTGGTAATGAGGAGGTTGTTGAAACTGTGGAGCGTGAAGAACGAGTGCCTCTTGCGGGTTCAATGCATGCCCTTGGACTCTTTGGAAGCTAACCGACCTGTCTTCGGCTTCATAAATTAGGTTCATGGAGCGGCAGATGTGTATGTCCACTCTTCCCGACCATGGGCTCCTTTGGAAAGATCTGGGCATGTTCACAAAGTGCTTGAAGAGACGGTATATCCATCCCCCGATGAAGATAGGGGTTGGTGGAGTAGCAAGCCGGTTCCAATGCATGTTGCGGAGCAGGAGGTACGGAACATCGAGGTGTCTGTGGTTATGAATACAATGAAGGACCACCAAATCTCTCAACCCAACAACGCCACTGCTATCATTCCTTTGGCTAAGAGAGTAAGCGAGGACCCTATGGATGTAACGGTAAAGTGGGTCCCTCAGCTTAGTGCTCTTAGTGATGCTCGGGTTGTAGTGCCCTTCTCCAATTTGAGCCCAAGCGGCTTGGCGCTCGTTTTCATCCAACTCTCGCACTCCTCCGGTGTTTTCTTCATTACCCGCATCTTCCTCCGCACACAACCCAACTATCGACCCAAACTGTGCCATCGAAATCGAGTACTTAGTCCCCCCGCATCGGAACTCTACCTCATCATTGTCAAATGGGTCACACCTTTAATTGAACACGAATGTGCTATAGAATTCCAGATTGTACTCGTGGACCGAGCGCAGTCGAGTGGTTAGGGCGACTCTTAGTGGGCCGGTAACGAGGTTGTTAAACCGGTCAAGTTGGATCACCAATGTTAAAAGATCCATGCATACTTGTCTTGGGTATTCTTCCGGTCTGGTTCGATGCACATCGTATCTTGCTTTAGCGTCCTGCTCAGTTGCATTGAACCTTGTGAATTTCTTTGACATCTGAAAGAATACACCAAAAGTTAGCACGAAACAGTTAAATTTTCAGAAAAAACTGAAAACAACTAACTGGACACGGCCCCGTGTTCAGCGGACACGACCCCGTGTCCAGGCGTCTGTTACTCAAAAACTTCATTTTTCGACCCGGTCCCGAAAACTTGAAAATTTTGGTCCAGTAGGTGCGGTTTCCCCCGAAAATGAAACCACAAGTGCCATTTTTCCCAAAACAAACCGTTTACCCCTTCGATTTTATCTTTTTCGGTTAAAAAACAAGGGTTTGAGGTTTTTGTGAGAAATCTGGCAAATCTATGAACAATACAAGTGGATTTACTTCCTATAACACTAATCTAAACTAATGCTAACAGATTTATGCAAAAAATAGAGGTTCGATCCGGATGAAGTTCAAGAACCCTAGATTTTTTCCCAAATTCTTTGATGTTTTAACTACATGCAAATGCTTAATCTAACTACTAATGATGGTAGAATCATACGTTGATGTTTTTAGAAGTAGAGGAGACATCGGAATTCTGCGGAAAAATCGCCTGAACCAGAGCGTTTTTGGGGAAATGGGGCGTGTGGAAATGAAAAAACTGTTTTGAAAAAGGGTTTTATCCCGACAGTTGCGCGGACACGGCCTCGTGCCAAGCAAAGTTGAATTTTTTTTTAGTGCTCGTGTGAGTGCCCTTATTTCCCAAAACTTGGTTAGAAGACTTACCGATTAAGATGTCGTCCCGTTTGTTCGTAACTTACCAGGTATGATGTTGATGCTTTCATTCTTCGACCATTTGAAGCGAGATTTCTTCCTCTTCATCCTCAATGAATCCTTGATAGAGCTTCAGCCATTGGCCATTGACTTTGAATGGAGGGCCATTCCGAGATTTAATTTCTACTTTCGTGGGGTACTCGCGACACCATGATGTCCTCCGTATGGACCTTCATGACAATGGCGGAGAATTCTTCGTGCTTCGCTACCATGTACGCACCGTTGGATGAGTTGGTCGGCACATATTTTGAAAAGATAAGGATCTTCCCAAAAATAAAGTTTTACATTAGCAAAGAATTTCTTTCTTTGATGATGTGGCCAACCTTTTGCGACTATACCGCTAGCTAAGTAGTTAGCATAGTCGGTGTACCATGGTTCTTGTCTGTATTCCACCATTTCTAGGGACTCTGTTGGAAATTTTTCGTTGATTTGCTCGTCCCTGGTTGCCTCCAAAGCTGGGTCTTCTAGGCGTGAAAGATGATCTACTGCGTTGTTTTCAGCTCCTCTTTTGTCTTTGATTTCAATATCGAATTCTTGGAGGAGTAAAATCCACCGAATCAAACATGGTTTTGCATCCTACTTTTTGAAGAGATATCGAATGGCTGCATGATCTGTATAGACTACTGTTTTAGAAAGAACAAGATAAGAACGAAATTTATCAAAAGCAAATACCACAGCTAGTAATTCTTTTTCAGTTGTTGTGTAATTTTCTTGTGCATCGTTAAGTGTTTTACTAGCATAATAAATTGGGTGAAAATGCTTTTCTTTTCTTTGTCCCAAGACAGCTCCAACTGCAAAGTCACTTGCATCACACATGATTTCAAAAGGGAATTTCCAATCAGGCGCTATCATGATAGGTGCATTGACTAGCATTTCCTTTAGGGTTAGAAATGCTTGATTGCAATCCTTGTCAAAGATGAAAGGGGCATCTTTTTCAAGTAATTTTGTTAGAGGCCTTGAAATTTTAGAAAAGTCTTTGATAAACCGCCTATAAAATCCGGCATGCCCCAGGAAACTTCTGATAGCTCTAACGGAGGATGGGGTGGTAATCGAGAAATAGTGTCTATTTTGGCTCGATCAACCTCCATTCCTTCGCTTGAGATTTTGTGACCGAGTACTATTCCCTCCGTTACCATGAAATGGCATTTTTCCCAATTAAGGGCGATGTTAGTTTCCTCACATCGGGATAGCATTCGTTCAAGGTTATCGGGCATTGGTCGTATGAATCCCCAAAGATAGAAAAGTCATCCAAGAAGACTTCCATTGTCTTTTCTATCATATCATGGAAGATGGCTACCATGCAACGTTGGAAGGTTGCAGGGGCATTACATAGACCAAATGGCATGCGTCGATAGGCAAAAGTTCCATAGGGACATGTGAAGGTTGTCTTTTCTTGGTCTTCGGGTGCTATCGGGATTTGAAAGTAACCTGAAAAACCATCCAAGAAACAATCAAATTTATGACCGGATAATCTTTCTAACATTTGATCAATGAAGGGCAAAGGAAAGTGATCTTTCCTCGTTGCTTCATTTAATCGTCTATAATCTATACATACTCTCCACCCTGTGACGGTTCTCGTTGGTATTAATTCATTCTTTTCATTAGTTATTACCGTCATACCTCCTTTCTTTGGAACTACTTGGACAGGACTTACCCACGGGCTATCGGAGATAGGGTAAATAAGTCCGGCGTCAAGTAATTTGATTACTTCGTTTTTAACCACTTCTTGAACATTTGGATTTACTCGACGTTGTGGTTGTATTACCGATTTGTAGTCATCATTCATTAAAATTTTGTGTGTGCACATGGAAGGACTTATTCCTTTAATATCTACAAGCTTCCAAGCAATCGCATTTTTGTGTTTTCTCAAAAGATTAATTAATTTTTCTTTTTCTAAACTACTTAATTTAGATGAAATAATTACAGGTGATCTACCATCTTTGTCTAGAAAAGCATATTCCAAACCTTTCGGAAGTTCTTTGAGCTCAAGAGGTGGGTCTTTAGGAGACTCCTTATTTGGTTGCTCATTTTGATCAAGAACTTTAAAAGTTTGTTCTATGGCGACCTCTTCTTCAACAAAGTAGTCAATCTTTTCACTTGTATCAGGTGGTTCATCTTCATCTTCAATTAGGGGGTCATTATTGCCGAAAGGATATTTCATTGACCGTTCAAGATCGACACTCTTTTTAAATGCCCCTAATTGAATAGATAGATTGTTGTACTTCCAGTTTTTCAAAGCTTCGTGGGTTTTTACAAAGGGTCGTCCCAACACTAGAGGAGCGTCATCGAGGATGACAAAGTCGGTTGGGATTACCATTTGATTTGTTTGAACCAAGACATCCTCAACTACACCGATTGATTTTATTACTTTCCGATTGGATAGAAAAATGGGTATTTGAAGTGGAGAAAAATCACTAATACTTAATTTTTCGAAAATGTAGTTGGGCATTATGTTAACGCAAAGATCTTTATCAATTGTGACATTACTAATAAAGGAATTTTGAAAAAAAACATGGAACCGGTGTAATGTTGATTTCAAATGAGTCTTCTTTTATTAGCGAAGTTTGATCGTTAGTTAACTTAATGCTTACCGTTTCGTCAATTTTAGTGTTAGTGTTTAACTCTTTTAAAAACTTAGCATGAGTAGAGACTAAACAATGATTTTCAAAAGAAGGTGACAAGAGATTAATTTCTTCAAAATTAGACTCTTCTTGAATTTTAACTTTAACGGACTCACCTTTTTCATTGTTTAACTCATGTGTCGGTTTTTCACTTATTTGTTCTTCCATTTTTACACTTTCAACTGTCTCTTCTTTATTACAAGTTAGTTCTTCTCTTGCGCGGGACTCCTCTTCCCTTGCGCGAGATTCTTTTACGTAGCGTTCGATAGTTTTAAGGTGTTCTAATATCCTATCAGTCACTTCGGTGATAGAGTAAGGATCGGGATTTTCAAAGCTTGAATCCGGTTGTTCGATCCTTTGTTCCTCATAATACTCATAGGAAGTAGATGGTTCACACCATTGTTCTTCATTGTAAGTATATGATGGATAAGGGTCGTAATTTTGTTCTTCATAATACTCATATGAGGTGGGTTGTTCACGCCATGGTTCCTCATAATAAGTATACGAAGGTGGTGGCTCATATCTTGGCTCCCCAAAGTATGAGTGTGAAGGCTCATACCTTGGTTCATCAAAATATGAGTATGGGGGAGAAGGTTCATACCTTTGGACTTCATAGGATGTGTATGAAGTTGATGGCTAGTACCTGGGCTCCTCATAGTAGGTATATGAAGTGGATGGTTGAAATAAGTTACAATATTGAACCGAGTGCGGGTTACCACAATTAGTGTAATAGTTTTCCCTATAATCATCCTCCTCATAGGTGTAGTTGTAACCCCCTAAGTATTGATCCAAAAGAATCAGCAGACCACAACAACGTCTCGAGACCAGAAAACAAAAATGGAAACGGAAACAGAGGCTGGACACGGCCCCGTGTTCAGTGGACACGGCCCCGTGTACAGAATCTGTATCTGGGCATTTGAATTAAAGTTACTGGTTTCGTTGAGCACGGGGGCATGTTCAGTGAGCACGGCCCCGTGTTCAGTTTCTGTATCTGGGTGTTTTATGAAAAATATGCAGCACGGCCCGTGTTCAGTGAGCACGGCCCGTGTTCAACCTACTGTAAATCCAAAAATTAACTAAATGCAGGAAAAAAATCCGCGCGTTTAAGAAGGTTTTTGAAAAACTGATTAGGCCGTCGATTTTAAGCTTTCTTAAAATTCTTGTGTCCCCGGCAACGGCGCCAAAAACTTGATGCGTGTGTGGTGTGTATATAAATTTAAGTATATTTTAAGCCCTTTTTACACGTTAGTCAAGTTTTAAATTTATAAAACACGATATTTTACAAACACCAAACACACATATGGGCAAGTGCACCCATCGTGAGCGAAGTATAGTGTTGGCAAGATACCGAGGTCGTCCAAGGACACAAGAGCTTTTAGTACCGGTTTATCCTCAACGTCTAATCAAATCAAAAGTTAGAAAAAGGTTTTTAAACTAGAAAAATAAAACTAACTAAAATGCTAAAAAAAATAAAGTAAAAATAAAAACAGATAGACAAGATGAATCACTTAGCTCCGACTCGTGTTTAGTGTAACCTTTGATTATTTCCGCACTTTTGCACTTTTTAAGAGATTATCTTAGTTATTGTAGTAGGCCCCTCTTTTGAAGGTGACGTTACACTCAACCCAGTAGTTTGAGTCAGCAAGGATACAATCCTAAAGGGTCGGATTATTGAAAGATAATTAATTAAGTTATTAATGCATATTATGGTAGGCCCCTCTTTTGGAGGTGACGTTACCCTCGGCTAAGTAGTCTGAGTCAGCAGGGATACAGTCCTAAGTAGCCGGGTTAAAGTATTAATAGTAGCTTACATATGAGGGGATCAAAGAGTTTGGACCCCCGCCATCCAATACCGGTGGGTATTGAAGGAGGTCCTACTAAATTTGACCCAGGTCCTTGCAGGATCTATACACTGAACAAGGCAAGACTCTTACCAAACCGTTCCCTTAACCCCCGACCAGGTAGCCAACATATCTCCATATAGACCGTGGAGATATGAATGGTGAAAATCTTTTATTTTATATAGACAGTAAAATAATGCCAAGACACCATAGACAAACGACAAGGAAGAATCACCTTCAACATAAGAAACTAGTTATTAAAGTCATTAATACATAACCAAGTAAAAAGTGCGAAAAGATTAAAATAAAAAGTATTACACTAGACACTTGTCTTCACCAAGTGATGTAAGAGACTTAGGCAAACATGGCCTTTGATTGTCAAGAACTCTTACGATCAATCTTGGATCCCGAGACGACTCACACACTCTATGATGGACAATGGATGATGGTGGTAGATGATGGTGTTGTGATGGTGGTGGGTGGTGGGTGAAGTGTGAGAGAGGTGGTGTGCCAAGGGATGGTTTGCAAATGAGCCAAGCACCCCTATATATAGCCTGAACAGCAGCTCGGCCACAACCCCGTGTCCATTGCGCACGGCCCCGTGTCCACCTTCTTCTCTGTCTTCATTAATTGCAGTTTGTCTGCATTAGTTGACCACGCCCCCGTGTCCACTGGGCACGGCCCCGTGTGCAGAAGCGTATCTGTAGTATCAAGATTTCCCCAGATTCTGCGAATCTTAGAGTTGACCACGGCCCTGTGTCCGCTGGGTACGCCCCCATGGTGGGTGATAGAAGCTTCTACAACTTTGTCTTTTCTGCTGACACTTGGGCACGCCCCCGTGCTCAGTGAGCACGGGTCGTGTTCAACCTTTTGTTCTCTTGTTTTGCTTGAGAAGATGCTGTCGAGGAGGTCGGGCATGCCACGTTTGTTCCTTTTCTTGTATTTATGTTAGATTTAGCTGTCTTTTTGCTTCTTTTGTTCATTTGAGCTCATTTAATCCTGAAAATACAAAAGGAAGACAAAAACACACTTTTTCCAACATTAGTACTAAAAAAGGGTTAGTTTTATGCCACAATTGATGTAATTTATATGTTGCATTTTGTGCACATCATAAATGCGTACGTGAACCCCGTAATGGGAGTGAAAATGCTATGGCTTGATAAGCCCGGGATGGGTAGGAAATGTTAGAAACGACAACTTGTTAACATTATTGCAATGTAACTTTAAAAATGGTCGAATAATAGGAAAAGGGATTTATAGACTTGTTGCGTATAAACCAGTTTTTAATACGAACAATGATGGTAAACAGGTCCGTATTTTAATTACGGACACGTAGGAAAAAGAATTAGGTAAAACAGATTTGTAAATCAAAAGTTATGCACATTTTTGTGCATAATAAGTTAGTGAAATTGAGCTGGGAATATGCAACAGGAAACAAGCATTCTGTTGAAAATAGGTGCTAGTGTCGCGCGACAGGTGGAAGGGTGTCACCGTCGTGGCATGCGACACCTGTCGCGGCGTGCGACAAAGGAACGCCAGACCCGTCGCGGCACGCGACGGGTGTAGAACCTGCTAATCCTTGTTATTTTGTTTGTTTGACCATGCGACTTGTAGTAACTTGTTAATAAACTATCAAAACTAACTTTTATGTTGGTTTTGATTTTAGGTGAATATTATATGCCTCTGGACGAAGATCAAGCGACGAATAAGAACCGAACACACCTCTCAATGAAGCTTCCGCATTTGATTTTGTTTTGTTTAATAAAAGTGGATTATGTAAATACTTTTGATTATGTTATTGGATGTTGTAAAACATGTTAAAATACTTATGATATAAAAAGTTTTTGTTAAGTGGCATTTTTCATATAAAATGCTTACATTAATGTTATAGTAATGTTAAAAATTACTATGGGTGTTACAAATATGTATGTGGAAATGTTGTTTTCATATTCCATCCTTGCTGCATGTATAACCACTTGCCTCCTGACATAAGGTGACAAACATACCCTACTCTTCTTTGATTCTCTCTTCTCCTTTTTTCCACCGTCATTTCCTTTTTATTTTCATTATCTTCTTCATCACCAGGCAGCCTTTTTGGATTTAAAATTGTGTTATCTTACATCAAATTTGTGATATCTGGCGTTTTCATCTTGGGGTTCCTGGGGTGTCTCTTCTTCTTCAAAAGTTTGCATGAGTTTCTTCCTACCTACAGGTGGTGGTTGCTGACATGGCGTTTCATCAACCACTGCACCTTGCTGGTCAACACTTTTGTTCACCATCTCCCCTTCAGTTTTTTTCTAGTTCAGTGATGAACCCTGACTGTATTGTGTTTCCGTTGGGGAGATTTTTGGCGTTGTATCAAATAAAGGCATTTTTGGGGTCTCCTTAGCAGGGTGCAGGTGGTTTTTATAGCTTTAAGCATTTGATCCACCATCTTTGGACAATCTAAACCTTCTTTTAGTTCAATCATTTGTTCTCCCGGCAGTTCCAAAACCTCAGCAATACTCCTTTTAATTATCTTTTCCCCATTATATCTGAAAATGTGATATTCAAGTGTTTTGAAATCACAATCCCAGCATTCAATATCATTTTCGTTTATATCTTCATCTAACAATAAAATATTCTCATCACCACCCTCAGTCTCCCTTTCATCTTCATGATGAGCATCGTCATTTATGGGGGTTGGTGTAACAGTTGAGGGTTTGGCGTTTTGATCTCCAACTATTTTCCCTTCCCCTTCATTTTCCCTTTCTCCTTCCCCTCCCCCTTCTCCTTCCTTTTCACCTTCAGCTTCCCTTTCAACCTCACTTTTATTTTCACATTCCTCTCTATCATCAGCCACTTCCTTGGCGTTTTCATCAACAAATGATTGCTCTTCTATGGCATTTTGTTCTCCAGCCATCTCCCTCTCCCCTTCTCCTTCCCTTTCCCCTTCTACTTCCACTTCCCTTTCACCTTCAACATCCCTTTCAACCTCATCTTCATTTTCACCTTTTCTCTCTCAGATGCCACTTCCTTGGCATTTTCATCAACAAATTTTGACTTGTTCTCTAACAATGTCATACATTGTGAGTATTTTATGTATACCAAGAGACTGTTTGGATGTTCAGTCTTTGACTGTTTTAACCATGTCCTCATTTTATTGTAACAATCTTCTAATTCTTTGTATGCCCCATCCAACTTCTCAGCCATTTCCTGTTAAATAAAAAAAGGAATTTATTAGGTATGGTGTTTTGTGTTTTTTTGTTAAACTTATTATTCGAATAACATACTACCTCAGCTTCATTGTTTTGTTGTTCCTCACCAGCACCATTGTCTTCATACTGTGTTAGTACTCTAACTAGAGCATGGTTCCCTGATGCAGAAACTTTAAACATCCTGTTCTGGCTTTCTACATCTTCATCCACAACCCTTTGAATGAAAGCCTCTTCATTCTCATCATTGATGTGCATGGCGTTTTGCACTTCAGGGTCGAGTTCAGCATAATCATAATGATCATCATGATCAAAACCATCATCATCATCATCATCAACCTCATCATGATCATTATCACCATGCTCATCAACATTGTCAACATCAACTTCATCTTCATTGTCAACATCATCACCATCAGCATCCTTTTCATCAACACCCTGTATTTTGTCTGTCTTGGGTGTGGCTTCCTTAGCCTTCTTAACAGTTTTCTTTTTATGTTCTTTGCCATCATGGCATTTTGGCTCTCCACCATATTTGCTTTTAACTAGTACACTCTCAAACATGTCAAGGGTTCTTGTTGTAACCCACTCAATCGGGTATCCTTTTTTTCGTTGCAACCTTTTTCTATTGCAAGCATCATTCACCAAAGCAAGTTGTAACACAAGACATTTTTTATTTTTAAATTGTTATTTTGTGTAAACTATTATATATAGAAATTGTTTTCTTACCGCAAGTATAATCAAGGGCCCTGTGAAATGCTTTTTTGAAGACCAGCAGGGGCGTAGCTTTCAAGGGGCCGGGGGGCGCCCGACCTCCCGAACTTTTCGCTCAGTAGTGTTATGTATGTACGTTTTGTGTAGAATTTTATAGGTATATACGTTTTCGACCCCCCGGTTTTATAAAAAAAATTACTTATATAGAATTTTTAGGTTCGGTGACTTCTGACACCCTGGTGGAAATTTTCAAGCTTCGCCACTGCACAACTGTTCAGTTGGTTTATTTCAACATTTTATTAGTGTTGTGCAAGAACTATTGGTTGACGACCGCATTATCACTTGCATGCCCAATTATAGTGAAGAATGATATAAGGAAATTTATGCAGAAGTTTCTCCCGAAGCTATCTATCTCAGGCAAGATATTATCAAAGTAGAGCTTCACACTTGGTTTGTTAATCCAGGCAGTCCCTTTGAACTGTGCTCTCCACTCAACCACTATTTGGTCATTGGTTGTTGACCTTTTTTCCCCCTTCACGACCACGTCTCCATTCGGTATACCCGTTAAAGAGTTTATCAATTCTTCATTGATATGCATTGTATGGTTGCCAACATTTAGATTGTTTGTTCTTTCATTATAATTTTCAACCAACCAACACCCAAGCATTGTGGGTATGCTGACTATTTTCATCCTGAGGGCAGTACCAAACCCCATGTCGTGTACTGTATGTCTTTGATTTTGATTTAGATTTATAAACCAAGCAGTCAAGTTTATAAGTTTTACTCTTGATAAAACTCTAGCCCCACTGAACTGGTAAAATGTTTCTTCCTCAACCTCAACATCCTGACTTAAGGCCTTCCTCTTATTGGCGTTTTGGGCCTTGCCGGTATGCACATTTATTCTTACTCTTAAACCCTCTTTGCCTATAAAACATGATTAGTTTCCATGGCATTTTAGTTTTTCATGGCGTTTATTAAAACTAATGATACATGTCGTTTAATAAAACACACAAATGATATATTGCTCAATAAGACAATCACAGACAATCACAGATGATGCATGGTGTTTAATAACACAAATGATATATGTAAAAGACATTCTCATACAGTCAAACAATATTATACAAACGATACATGTATTAGCGTTTAGTAAAAAAATATCAAAGTATATTACATGATATATGGAGTTTTACAAACAAACATCACAAAAGTAACCATTTGTACCATGTTTTGTTGTCGTCTTCTTTCGTTGCTTGGTGGTTCTTTGGCGTTTTGGAGCAGGTGACACTTCCTCTTCCACACCCATAGAAACTGCACATTTATTGATAAAATTAAAACGCCAAAAATATCATAAAACTAGTATAATGTAAATCGAAGTTAACTCACTCTGTTTTTTGCCTCTTGATCTTGTTTGATCTTTCGACACCATAATAGTGGTGGTTTTAAGTTTTCTAGGGTTTTCGCGTTTTCGCGTTTTCGTTGGAGTTGGAGAGGTTTCACTGGGAAGTATATATGTTTCGGTCCCATTTGATAGGTTTTGCAGATGCACATTTACCTTTTTGCCCTTAATGAAGCGCGTCCACTTTCGAAAGTTGATGTTATTTACAAAAATGTCATCGTGCCAATCTAATCCATAAATTGTTTTGATCCAACGGATGAGGAGCGTTCTCAGTGTTTTCACACTTATAGGTGTTTTCTCTAAATCATGCCCACACACACACACACACACACACACACATATATATATATATATAGGGTAAGGTTCATGCGAGAACCACCCTTATTGCGAGAACCAATGTGAACACAAAATAAAATCTAAAAAAAATCAAAAAAGCACTCAAAAAGAATTTTAATATTTTTTTTTAAATCGCTATATTTAGTTAGCAAAAAAAATCTTTTTTTAGTAACAGTTATCCATGCACATGTGCATATGTATCATTACTTCGAAAAATTTCGTAATACGTCATCAGTAATAGACAATTGCACTTTAATTTACAATACCATCCATAATACACTACTTTTTACATTACCAATATTCAAAATGCATATGTGCATCATTATGTATAACCATGATATAACGTGTTTTCGTACAAAAAGTTTGTGATTTTGAATGGAGAAGTAGGCCCATATACATGTTTTTTGGTTAGTTATATCTAGTGGTTGATGGTTTGGTTATAGTTGTCAATTTATGATGTAATATGTTGATTGGATGGTATAAATGGTGTTGACATACATGTAATAAAGTAAAAATATTGGTAATGGTATTCTATTATGGATGGTAGGAGGTAATGGTATTGTATTATGAATGGTAGAAAGTAATGGTAGTGTATTATGGATGGCATGATAGATGAAAGGGAAAGTGTATTCAAAGTAGTGTACCAAAACACTTTATTTCATGTTGATGCATATAGATGCACATGTGCATTTCTAATATTTGTAATATAAAAAAGTAGTGTATTACATATGGTAGTGTAAATGAAAGTGCAATTGTCTAATATTTGTAATGAATTACGGAATTTGTCAAAGAAATGACAAAAATGCACATGTGCATGTTTGTGTATTATGGATGGAATGATAGATGAAAGAGAAAGTAGTGTACCTACACACCTTATTTCATGTTGATACATATAGATGCAAATGTGCATTTTTAATACTGTTAACGTAAAAAGTAGTGTATTACACGTGGTAGTGTAAATGAAAGTGCAATTGTCTAATATTTGTAATGAAATACGGAAATTGTCAAGAAATGATACAAATGCACATGTGCATGGATAACTGTTACTTGGAATTTTTTTTTTTTTTTTTTGAAATTTTTTTTTATAAACAAAATATAGCGATTTTATCAAAAAAAAATAGTAAAAAAAGTTAAAAAAAGAATTGGGTGTTTTTTAGATTTTTTTTAGGTATTAATGTTTGTGTTCACACTGGTTCTCGCAATAAAGGGTGGTTCCTAACGGATCATTCTCCTATATATATATATAGGAGAAGGATCCGTTAGGAACCACCCTTTATTGCAAGAACCGCGAGAACCAATGTGAACACAACCAAAAATACCTAAAAATAGCTAAAAAAACAAAAAAAAAAATATCTTAATATTTTTTACCTCAAAATCACTAATTTTCGTTACCAAAAGAAATTTTTTTTTTTTTGCTACTAAAAGTAGCGATTTTGAGGTAAAAATATTAAAAAAAAAATTGTGTGTTTTTTAGATTTTTTTAGGTTTTTTTTAGGGGGGGGGGGGGTGGTGGGGGGTTTAGGTTTTTTTTTTAGGGGGGGGGGGGTTAGGTTTTTTTGGTGTGTTCACATTGGTTCTCATGGTTCTCACAATAAAGGTATTTCTCAAATGAACCTTACCCTATATATATAGGGCAGGGTTCATGCAAGAACCACCCTTATTGTGAGAACCGCGAGAACCAATGTGAACACGAGGCAATTTGTAAATATCGAAACAAATTTTAAAACACCCGCTTGTTATACGCCTGTTATACGGACTTCAATCAAAATTAAATTATGTTCAATATCTGATCTCACGTCCGATAAATCTCATATCCCCAAAATAACTCTCCCAATCCGTTGAATTCATCATATCGATTCGTAAAAAGATCAAGTCTGAAGCTCACAAAATCAGCAGTTCATCATCGACATTCGTCGTACTATCGTTATTAGTGCAATACGATCATAATCGTCGACCGCACATTAGTCGTCGATTCGAAAATTAGGGCAAAACGATCATAATCGGTGAGGTTTATTGCACGAAGAGGGATAATATGAAGAACATAAGTCTTCTAACTAAAGGACAAACACTCGAGATTCGCAGTTGCATCGTTTTATAAATTTGTAAGTTCATACAAAGTTTTGAAGCCGTATATGTTAATGCAACTTTTAATTGTCGATTCATAAGTGTGATTATGACACTTAATCAGTCGTTTAATATCTAAATTATTGAAAAAATGTGTTATATGTATATGATTTTTTGAATGAATAGTAGCGGATGTTGTAATATAAATATATGTAATGTGGTAGTTATGTGTTTGTTCATATAGATTTTGTAGCCAACTATAGTTTTGGTTCATTTATATTTGATTTGGTATGTGTTAAAGTTTTTTTTTGTATTGAAATATAATTGTTGATAAGTTATGTCATAGTTATAGGTATGCACATGTGCATAGTTATACTTGCATAGTTATAGTTATGCACATGTGCATAATGTGATAAATTATGTTTAGATTTTGTAGCCGACTATAGTTTTGGTTCATCTATATTTGATTTGGTATGTGTTAAAGTTTTTTTTTTTTTTTTTTTTTTTGTATTGAAATATAATGGTTGATAAGTTATGTCATAGTTATAGGTATGCACATGTGCATAGTTATAGTTATGCACATGTGCATATTGTGATAAATTATGTTTACACTTAACATGATAAATGCACATGTGCATATTATGATAAATTACGTTTACACTTAACATGAAAATGAGTTATCACTGTGTGAAAAAGAAGAAATGATAGTACATCAACAAGTTAGACTGTCACACTGAAAATGAATTTAAATGCATAAGTGTGATAGCAGCTTCATCATATGATGTACCAGTAGGCAAAAAACATGAAATAATCAACTTACCATATATAAACCTAACGAACTGAGTATGAGTGGGTAACACATTAGTGGCGTATGGTTTAATGACCTTAAATCTTGCGTTGATGGATTGCCAAAATTTGAGGTTTTGGGTCTTTATACTGTTATTTCATCTGGGGGTATCAGGGTTGTCCTTCTGCTGCATCCAGATACATGCTGACCTAGGCACAACCAGGATATCTTAAAAGAGCTAAAAATGCCAAAACCCATAAATGAATAAGCTCTCCTAGAGAGTCATTCAAATGTCCAAAATGCATAATTCATACCAAAAAATGGTATTTATCATAGCCCTCGTTAGAAATTTTGGTATCTTTGTTGTACAGAAGTACTGACCTGATCACTAATTATCTTTCATTGAAAAACAAAACGGATGAATTCAGTATACTCACCTACTACGATGAATCTTTGTGCATACCTTGATCGCGGGGGTACATCCTGAAGTGGGACACACTAGGATATTTGTATTAATATTACCTTAACGTATCATATGGTAATGGTACTTGAAATGTTCATGCATTTTGTTTAGGTGGATAAACATATTGGTAATTGTCTTGGACTGCTTTTCATGAAAAATTATATAAAGAATTATCTAATAGTCTGAAAACAGTTTGATGTTGCTGATATGATCTTCTTACTGGTGATTCTCACAAAAATAGAGTGTTTATTGCTTTTATTATTTATTTGCTTTCAGAAAATATAAAAATCCAAAAATAGTGTCTTTTTCTGTTAAAATTCTTAACGTACGGAAAACTGTTATTCTTGGAGGAGTTGTTACCGATAGGGGGAGACGGTGTTAGAAAGTGGGTTCAAAATTTTTAAATCATGCAGGTTATAGGGTGTTTGATTAAAATTTTTTGCGTGTTGGTGTTTAAATTGAAAGTGCTTAATCTGTGATACAATTTAACTATCCCTTGAATAATAATAATTGGTTTAACTATGTTGAAAAAATTCTTATGGTTTCTCGAGATGTTTGTTTTATAGTATACATATTGAAGCAGTATGTTACTGATAAGTTGGTTTGAAGAGATGAGGAGTTTGTTGCTGCTTGGTAGAATCCTCCTTCTACAATGCAGAATGGTTGTTCTGGAGACTTACTTGGATTGCTAACTCAAAACTTGGAAGATTTGGTGATTGGATATATCAGCTTAGGGGGAGTCTGTTGCTGACTGAATTCGTGTTGAAGCTGACGCTATCCAAAAACCAAATACTGTGAGATTCTAAAGACTAAAGTTACCTTTGCGTGCTATTGTCAAGGGGGAGTTTGTTGGTGCATGTTATGTGACAACAGCTTTGGATTGGTCTTTGGATATTAAGCAAGTTTGGGCCGCGAAGACTTACAAAGACTGAAAGGAATTCGAGTTATGTTTGAAGCCCAATTCAAGTCCAAGTTCAAGTTCATGTTTAAGTCCATGTAATCTAGCCCGTAATTCTGTTTAGAATGCGTGTAGGCTTAGCCCAGTTCGAATTGTATTGGTTGTAGTATATAAACAACCTTTAGCTAGAGTTTTAGGGTTAGACATTCTAGAGATTGAGAGAGCATTCGAGTTGGAGAGAAAACACAGAACATTGGCTGTGAGTTCTTGTAATCTAGGTGATTGTAAACGTTTCGTTGGATAATCACAGAAGATCAATTTGTGAAGTGTTTCGTGTTCTTGTTTCTGTTTTGTTCGGATTATCAAGGGGATTCCGCACCCTTGGTAGATTATCGGTTTTGTTACGATCCATGCGGGATAGGGGACCTACAGTTTAAAATGTCATATTTTGGCTAAAGGGTGTGGGGGGTATGGTTTGGGTCATCAATGCCACATAGGATCATTAATGGATTGCTACGCCACCCCTCGCTCATCCACTATGGTTGGCATGGATTAAACCATGGCAGCCATGGACGTCCTTTCCTTTTTAAAAATTTCCTTTTCCTTTTCACAAAAATAAATCAAAATAAGAAAATAGTGCTTTGGGTCATGACCACACCCTTATGGTAGTGGTTTTGGATGATGGATTAGAAGTGGATGACATGACGCTGATATGGAGGGTCATGATGACCCTGAGGGTCATGACCACACCCTATAGCCTTATAGAACATCATGGTTGCTTGGGCAACAAGTAATTCGCATGTTGAAGTTGTGTCCTAGCTAGAAAAATAAATAGTGATGCTGTCGTGTTACCTCTATAGAGTTATAACATTCAAATGGTGCGTACTTGTAATATATTTTTGAGTTAATTACACAGATGGACTTTATAGTTTATAGTTAATTTCACCTTTCGGTACTAACTTTTTTTTAAAGGTTTAGGTTTTATGGTTTCAATTTAACCTTTGGGTACTAACACCAAAATTAGTTAATTTTATCAATATAATGACTAAAATACGCTTCCATTTTTTAATTTTATCAATGTAACACCTTTGAGTACTAACACCTAATTTTATTTAGATTTAAACCAATTTTACAAAAAAAAATATATATATATTTTCATCTTTTTATTATATCTCTTAATTAACATAAAATCTATTTTTTTCATATTTTTATTAAATTTCTTATTTAACATAAAATCTACTAGTTACACCAGTATTTTTTTTTTTTTTGTTCATTTACATTTTACTATTTTAGAGCTTATACAGTTTCTGTATTTATTATATTGATCACTAAGATATAAAATACATATTAATATAAAACTAATTATATGCACAATTCGGTTCTAAAAAAATTAAATACACAGCTGAAAAGTTTACTCGAAACATGTTAGTTGAATCCAAAATTGAAAACGAGTAAGGTTTACATTATTTAAAACTAACAGCTTTATACATGTCTATTTTTTAATTTACATGAAAGATATTTATTATTATCTATCATATCTATCCAAAATTGAAAACGAGTAAGGTTTACATTATTTAAAACGAGTAACATATTTAATTTACATAAAGCTATATAGCTAGTAGATTTTATTTAAAAATCTATTTAAAAAAATACTGGTGTAACTAGTAGATTTTATGTTAAATAAGAAATTGAGTTAATTACATAGTTACTCCCTGTGGTTTGCACAAAGTAACATATTTAGGTACTGATGTGCATAAAGTGTGATAGGTATTTAAGTATATTTTAAGCCATTTTTATACGTTAGTCAAGTTTTACATTTATAAAACACGATATTTTACTAACACCAAACACACATATGGGCAAGTGCACCCATCGTGAGCGTATTATAGTGTTGGCAAGATACTGAGGTCGTCCAAGGACACAAGAGCTTTTAGTGCCGGTTTATCCTCAACGTCTAATCAAATCAAAAATTAGAAAAAGGTTTTAAACTAGAAAAATAAAAACTAACTAAAATGCTGAAAAATAAAATAAAAATAAAAACATATAGACAAGATGAATCACTTGGCTCCGACTCGTGTATAGTGTAATCTTTGATTATTTCCGCACTTTTGCACTTTTTAAGAGATTATCTTAGTTATTGTAGTAGGTCCCTCTTTTGAAGGTGACGTTACCCTCAACCCAGTAGTTTGAGTCAGCAAGGATACAATCCTAAAGGGTCGGATTATTGAAAGATAATTAATTAAGTTATTAATGCATATTATGGTAGGCCCCTCTTTTGAAGGTGGCGTTACCCTCGGCTAAGTAGTCTGAGTCAGCAAGGATACAGTCCTAAGTAACCGGATTAAAGTATTAATAGTAGCTTACATATGAGGGGATCAAAGAGTTTGGACCCCCGCCATCCAATACCGGTGAGTATTGAAGGAGGTCCTACTAAATTTGACCTAGGTCCTTGCAGGATCTATACACTGAACAAGGCAAGACTCTTAGCAAACCGTTCCCTTAACCCCCGACCAGGTAGCCAACATACCTCCATATAGACCGTGGAGATATGAATGGTGAAAATCTTTTATTTTATATAGACAGTAAAATAATGCCAAGACACCACGGACAAACGATAAGGAAGAATCACCTTCAACATAAGAAACTAGTTATTAAAGTCATTAATACATAACCAAGTAAAAAGTGCGAAAAGATTAAAAATAAAAAGTATTAAACTAGACACTTGTCTTCACCAAGTGATGTAAGAGACTTAGGCAAACATGGCCTTTGATTGTCAAGAACTCTTACGATCAATCTTGGATCCCGAGACGACTCACATACTCTATGATGGACAATGGATGATGGTGGTGGATGATGGTGTTGTGATGGTGGTGGGTGAAATGTGTGAGAGAGGTGGTGTGCCAAGGGATGGTTTGCAAATGAGCCAAGCACCCCTATTTATAGCCTGAACAGCAGCCCGGGCACGACCCCGTATCCATCCTCTTCTCTGTCTTCATTAATTGCAGTTTGTCTGCATTAGTTGACCACGCCCCCGTGTCTGCTGGGCATGCCCTTGTGTGCAGAAGCATATCTGTACTATCAAGTTTTGCCTGGATTATGCGAATCTTATAGTTGACCACGACCCCGTGTCCGCTGAGCACGGCCCCGTGGTGGGCGATTGAAGCTTCTATAACTTTTTATTTTATGCTGGCACTTGGGCATGCCCCGTGTTCACTAAGCACGGGGCGTGTTTAGCCTTCTGTTTTCTTGTTTTGCTTGGAAAGATGCTGTCGGGGAGGTCGGGCATGCCACGTTTGTTCCTTTTCTTATATTTATGTTAGATTTAGCTGCTTTTTTGCTTCTTTTGTTAATTTGAGCTCATTTAATCCTGAAAATACAAAAGGAAGACAAAAACACATTTTTTCCAACATTAGTACTAAAAAGGGGTTAGTTTTATGCCACAATTGATGTAATTTATATGTTGCATTTTGTACACATCCGTACTAATAGTTTAAAATCACATTCTAGGGTATTAACTTTTCATTTTGTAACGTTTGGAGGTATTAACGTTATTTGTATGTTTAAAATCACATTCTATTAAGTATGTTATTTTGTACAAACCACATTAACTAACTATGTTAATACCCTAGAAGTTAATACCTCCAAACGTTACAAATGAAAATTTACCCTAGAATGTGATTTTAAACTGTTAGTACCTAAGTACGTTATTTTGTGCAAACAACATGTACTAACTATGTAATTAACTCTAAGAAATTTAATAAAAAGATGAAAATAAAAAAATAAATAGATTTTATGTTAATTAAAAGATATAATAAAATGATGAAAATAAAAAAATAAATAGATTTTGTAAAACTGATTTCAACTTAAATAAAATTAGGTGTTAGTACCCAAATGTGTTATATTTGTTATGAATGCAGACATTCAGGCCCATAGGCCAAGCCCAACCTAATGTTAATGGGCTTTAGGGTTGTTGTTGTATTGTTCTATATATATGATATATGTACATGAAATACGATAGAATCAAATCTTTTTCTTATGTTTGCTCTCTTGTTTATATCACGTTATCAGCACGAGATGTGCTCTCTTTTATTCGTAATCCTTACACTTTACTAACATGTTCATTCGCCAGTTTCTAGTTTCTAGTGTCTTGAAAATTGTTTTGGGGATGTCTCCTGTCACCGTCTCACCCATGTTGAACATGTCTAGTTTCTACCAAGATGAAGCAAATCAATCAACAGTGGCGTCAATTCCATCAAAAGTGGTAACACCGTGAATATTCTGATGAAACTGGTTCGTCTCCAATCAGATTCCTACTAGGGATTAAGGCATCCGCACAACACGTCAAACGCCACCACTACGGGAACCGCAAGAAAATATGGTGTTGGTCCAGAAGCCATGGGTTTCTTCCCCGTTCTGTTCGTCGGTTGCAGTTTTTTTTTTCGGTGGTTTGAATTATTATGCATCCATGGCTTCCGATGGAGAAAAACGGTTACGAACGGGAAAATGGGAAAGGTGGTTACGATCATGAAAAAGCATCTCTGTTCACCGATTCCGCAGACCGTCACCGACCGAAGACCATCAGTGGCTTCTTCTGTTTTGTTGCACGAACCGCACGTTAGGTTGCGATGAACAGAGATCAGGTAACAATTATCAAACTCTCTATTTTTAAATTATGCTTATGTGTGCTTGAACTAACTAGATATTTAGTTGGGATTTTGTTCCTACAAATGGAGTTTTAAATATAAATAGATAAAAACTTGGTATGAAAATCTCTAATAAATTGGATGGTATACCACAAAGTGAATAGAGTGGGCCTTCTGGTAAAGCCAAACTTAGTTTCCTAACTCATCTGCACACACATGGACATACCCCCGAGCGAACATTTCTTTGTTTTTTTTTCCCCGGCCCTAGCGAACCTTTGGTTGACTACGTTTTCAAGCTTAGGTTTCACGCCTACAATATTAGTCATATAGAATACCCACAATTACACAATGGTTTGCTCGAAAGTAGGGCAGAAATGACGAATAACGAGAGATGTGGCAATCGTTCTAAGCCTCATACGACAATGAAAATGGGAAGAAGATGAAGTGGTCAAACGAACTTGCCACTTGCCAGAAAACTAGGGGTGTTAGCGGAGATGGTTGTTGAATGGAGTAACTGCCGGATTTTCAGCCGACATTTTTGGTAACAGCCACCGAGATTGAAATATTAAATTAGTAAGTAACTATTAATTTAAATCTCATAAAGCTACGTGGAGTAACTGACGATATTCCCTTATTGTTGTTTAATTTTTATTTATTTATTTTATTTTCACTAATTAAAAACTCATTTATGAGTTTAAAAAAAAATGGGTTTACTTGTGACTTTAGATAATACGTGGATATGTTAATGACAGGCTGATTTTTTTTATATGGCCTGGACTAAGCCTCCTCAAATTAAATCAAAATACATATGTGTACAATTGTATTATTTAAAATGTAACTTGTTAATTAACAACAATTATATTATAGTTATTTTACTTTGTTGTGATTAGCATATATGTATAGTAAGAAAATCTGATTTCACATATTGATCTCAAGCTAGTCTTTTTGACATGTTAGATACTAAACAACCACGCTTATACAAATATTATTATGCTTTAGTGATTTGATAATTCAGTTTGTTACAATGTTACATAGTCAACATAATTAGGTGTAAGGTTATTTTTATATTTATTTGTTGTTGCTAAACAAATATTAATAAACATTGATGTAGTCATTAGAAAAATGTTTTCACACGAAAATGATGAAAACTAGCTATGAAAATAATTAGTGGACTTTAGCTTAAGTAAACTACTCTGATGTTAGTTACTTAAATTGATAGATAATAATTCATTTAAGTTAGTGTTGATGCTCATTTATACTGAATTTCACATGAATCCTAAATCAATGTTGAGAACCCGAAGTTCTCCCAAATGTATACAAAGTCCCGTTTGTTTTAATAAAGATTTTTCAAGTTCAACCCAAACTTTAGTTCATCGCACTTGACGTTTTTTACTAACATATAGCCTAGTTATGGAAAACCTTATGAATAGTACATGTTTTCCCTCTAAACAAAGGCTAAAACTATAATATTTCTCCTCCATGACGTATTCTAGACGTGTGAAGATACCCGATCGACATGTTTGACCACCAGAAGTTAGTCATTCTTTGAAAAGCTTGCTATAAATCTTCTCGCCATGCTCCTGATGCAACAATATCGAGAATGTGATTTCACAAAACGCTCGGATGTAAATGTTATAATTTGTTAATGTCACCAGAGGAGCAAAGGATTATCGGCCGCAGTATAGGCCTTACGTGTGGATGATCATTAAAAAAAAACTGACATCTATGGCCCAAACATATGCAAATCTAGAAGCTCCAGTAGAGCGATCACAAATTAAGGTGGCAAATGTCTGATACACATCACAACTAACACTGTTACAAACATAAGTAATATAATTTTTAGTTGTCTTGGTAGAGACGCTATTGATACTATTTCACGTGTTAATAGCATATTAAATGCTCCAGAAGAACATCGATAGTTTACCCGCTGATATCGAATTTTGTAATTCATAATGCATCATATTCTAATGTATACCAAAGAAATTTATTAAGTTTCCACTATGTTTGAATGAAAAGTCATCATCTTGGAATGGTATAAAAGAAAATGTACTAAATATCTAAAATATATCATATAGCAAATATGGCCAGAAGACTATATTAGAAGTTACTAGAAATGATACTAATTTTTCACAATATTCCATTAAATCAAATATGGTGAGTAACCAGAAGTTACTAGAATATTTATACGTTCACCACATGGCATGACCAAATAGGTCATCAAGATAGCATCATGATAATGCTAAACAATCAAACATGCTAACCGGCACCTTAGCACCTCTAAGTAATCTAAAAAACATTGCTCCCAAAATGCCTTATCATATGTCTAGTTATTTTTTTGTGGCAAATAATTTTTTTATGCCCTTCCAAACAATAAACTCCTACAAACAATCCATCTTATATGGGACCATTGAAATGTACAGTTGTGTGGATTGTGGCATTCATACATGGTTACATGGACCATTGTTGGGCACAATGTGAAATATAGTGAGAGGCATACGTAGTCGAGACGGAATTCGTCGATTGATTATATAAATTCAAAACCAACTGCTTATCACAAATACTCCCTATTACAACTGGTCTCCTGAAGAGAACCAAGTTTCCATTTTTTTATATATTTTGTTGTGCAGCCTATGTACCAATAGCACCACCATAACATATAAAATGGGATATGGACATCGTATTCCCAGTCTTAGGGGGAGACAAGAAAATGAAAAACTGGAAAATGAAAGACTGGTAACATAAAAATAAAATAAAAGATAATGCATCATATTATATATCGACCCCTGAAGTGGTCAATGCAAATCTGAAGTCCAAAAGAAAGAGCGTGTATTTGCAAATAATAACAAATGAAATACAAGATGCATTCACTAACACAAATAAGGTGACAAAGTCACATATACCAGCTTAAACTTATCTGCTCGAATGGAAGTACTCACAAAATGATTATCATATTAAAAAATTGTGAGAGATAAATCGGTTCCAAAAAGATAAAACCCACAAACACAAAAAGAGCAGAGTAACGCAGTTGGTGTAACCCCAAAAGAGGTGGCACATAAAACACCATAAGTGGTTGCATACAAAACCCCAGAAGTGGTTGCATACTAAACCTTAAAGAAGGTTGTTGTCAAAACCCCAAAAGAGGCTAATGGAGTTCTAAAAGAAACTCTAGTACCAAACAAATATGAGATCGCGATTAATTATGTACAAAATAAGTACAATATGGAACCGTAATGAAACACGTGTAAAATGATATATTTGATTATGCTATAGCAATAGATGTAATCGATGAAAAAAAAGATTACGTATATAGAAAATGTGCAAGAGTATACGCACACAAATAGCCAAAATGGCTACATGACTTAAGGATTGAACTAAATTTGCTCGACAAACTAAACGTTTTCGAACCAGCAGTTCGAACACCCATAGACGTCAAACCAGTAGGTTATAAATGGGTGTCTTTAAATAAAAGGAAACGTAAATAATGAGTTTTTGCGATGTAAGGCACGCATTTTAACATTAAGATTTTTCCCAAATCCCAGCAGTTGATTACGAGGAAACGTATACCCCTGTAGTGGATGCGATAATCTTTAGATGTTTAAGCGGCCTCGCAATTTTAGAATGACTTCAGATAAAACAACTTATGGATGTCATCACTGTATACATGTACGAGACAATTGCAAATGACATCTGCATGAAAACCCCTGAAGGATTAAAAATGCTCAAAGCATTATGAAACAATAACCCCATATGTGTTATATATATGAATCTTAAAGGAAACCACTCGTATGTGGTACAGTCGACTATACTCTGAAAAGAGAGGTATAATTTTGATAAAATGAGCTACATCTATTTAACAAGATTTCACTCTTACAGTGATAATGTAAACATCATCGAGAGGGAACTCTCAAACTAAAGAGGAAAATTTTGAATGACCTTTCCAAAGTGTAGTTATTCTCGACCTGTAGTTCGAGTAAATATGTACTATTTTTGCTCATCAATCTAACTACATCTAGAAGATGTTATATAGAAAAAGCTCATTCGTTGAGTACATGAACGATTGTCTGATCGCTTGACATAGAAAAAATATTCTTATCAACCCCAAGAAAAGGATGTTGAACTACTTAGTCAAGAAGTACCATACTTAATTGCGATCAGAGCATTGACGTATCTTACAAACAAGACGACATCTGATATTACGTTCTTGCTAGATGTATTGGTAAGATTACAGTTCTAATATCAAATGTTGCACTCTTTTTCCCTTCCCTAAGTTTTTCCCATTGGGTTTTCTTGGTAAGGTTTTTAACGAGACAACATAACTGATCCAGTAGTATCAGTTTATCTTATAGGTCCCGAAGTACTAATTTAACATCATCATAAATCATGTTGTTAATTATGTATAATGCGTAGTGCACTCTTTTCCCTTAGCTACGGTTTTATCCCATTGGGTTTTCCTGGCATGGTTTTTAACGAGGCAGAATTATAAAGCGCATTAAATAATTATTTGACATATTTACAAACTCGAGACACGAGATAGTTCCACAAGAACAATATGGAGTCCTGGGTTATGATTGATATATATTAGACTCGCATAGAGTTCGATCTCAATCCAGATACAAGTTATGAAGGTCGAAGATTTCAGCATATTTAAGAAGTATGTAGATTAGAGTTGATCAAGAGAAGCTCAAGCTATACTATATGAAGACAATGTAGACAACAACACTCAAATCAAAGAAGACTACACCAAATATCAAGTCAAGCAATTGTCACAGAAGATTGGATTCAACATCATCAAGATATATAAGTAAAATTGAGGGAGAGTAATGTACCCATAATATACACAATGTATGTACTCTTTTTCCTTGACTAAGTTTTGTCCCACTGGGTTTTTCTTAGTAAGGTTTTAATGAGGCAACATAACTGGTCCTGCAGTATCAGTTAAAATCGGTCCTGAAGAATCGTGTAAACATTATCTAGTAGTATAATGTTAACAGTGTATGTGTATTTCTAAATGTCTGAGGGGGAGTGTTATGAATGCAGACATTCAGGCCCATAGGCCAAGCCCAACCTAATGTTAATGGGCTTTAGGGTTGTTGTATTGTTCTATATATATGATATATGTACATGAAATACGATAGAATCAAATCTTTTTCTTATGTTTGCTCTCTTGTTTATATCAATATTGATAAAAAAAATGGAAGGGTATTTTAGTTATTATATTGATAAAATTAACTAATTTTGGTGTTAGTACCCAAATATGTTACAAAATTGAAACCATAAAACCTAAATCTGTTAAAAAAGTTAGTATCCAGAGGTAAAAACAGTTATAAACCATAGGGTTCATCTGTTACTATTTAATTAATAATCAAAAATACTTTAATTTATTAATATTCGGTGGAAACCTAGGGATATACGCGGGATAAGTCACTTGTGAAGACTTTTCTAGTAGAGAACTATTCATAAAAGTTTGTGTTTGTCTGAATTTAAAGAGAGTTGGCATTTAAAACTACTTAGACTAATGGGTATGGGGTCGGCTAGCCCCGGCTAGCTCCGGCGCCGAGCCCCCACACCGCCCCCCTTAGCCTCGGCCCGGCCCAAACGACTCACCCACACCGAATGAGACGAAGCAACCTTTCACGATTTTCAATATATTACCGTTGAATTCAACGGTTATTTTTCAAAAAAAAAAAAAAAAATCAATTTTTCTATAAAATACTCCCATTTTCACCATTTTTCCCCACTTTCAACCAACAACCCTCTTATTTTTATACCATTTTCTCTCCACTTTTATAAAAAAAAATTACCTTTTCATCCACAATGCCATCTAATTCTTGGTGGTCCTCGTCTTCGGATGAGGAAGAGGAGATGTTTATCGCGAACGTTGTGCTACAGGCGGCGGAGATTCTTATCGAGGAGGAAGAGGAAGACGAAGAGGAAGACGAAGAGGAAGAAAGCGTTATTACCACACGAATACGGGTTAACAGAGACCGCCAAGGTTTATCATTAATAAATTTTATTATCCTTATTTCCTCGTATTTATATATTTTTTACGACAGGAGCGCACGAGAAATTGGTGAACGATTATTTTTCGGACGAAGACGAAGACGAAGACGAGTAGTTTTTTTTAGGAAATCTAATTTTTTATTTTTCGGTAATTTTTTTTTTTTTAGGAAATGTACTTTTTTTTATGTTATGAAATGAAATTATTTATGTTGTTTTATGTTGTATTTTTTTATTTTTATTAAGTTAATAAATTAAAACTTATAAAATTATAAAATAATGAGGTGGGGCCCCATCCCCCACGAGCCTCCATCCCCCTCAAATATGATGGAGGCTCATCCCCCACGAGCCGCCTACGTGGCGCCTACGTGGAGGCTCAACCCATTCAAGCCCATCCTAACCATACCCATTAGTCTTATCAGTCAAGCTCTAGTTCTAAATGTAATCTTGAAATGAGTCACGATTAAAATCTAAGGAATTGCTTTAACGGTGAGAATAGGTGTGCCATGTTCGGCGATGGAAGCGAAACTGCAGATCATCTTTTCTGCTCATGTGAGGTGGCTTCGGAGGTCTGGTGTCGTGTTAGTAGATGGGTTCATATTGGTCCGAATTATGCTTTCTCGCTGAATGATCTGCTCGAAGTCCATGAGTTCTTCGGTTTAGGTCCTAAAGCGAAAGGCATTCTCAAAGGTATCATTATGATCGGCTGGTGGTGTATTTGGAGAGCTAGGAACGAAAGAAGATTCTCGGATAAACATAAATCGGCGGATAGTATAGTGCAGGATATTAAGTCGCTTGGTTATTAGTGGTATAGTAATATATCTAATTGTAGAGATGTTTCATGGGAGAATTAGGTTTCTTTTTCGATGATATAATCAGTTTTGTCCGGCTTTTTGGCTGCCCTTGTTTCGAGGGTGTGCCGTTGTGAATAATAGTTACCTTTAAAAAAAATTAAAATCTAAGATCAAATTTTAAAAAAACTACTTATTCACATCCATGATATTTAATTACGTTGACTTGGTCTTACCGTCTCACACCTATTGCCACATCACCCTTCTTCACGTCCAAACAGTTTTAAAAATCGGTTCAAATCGGCTGGTTGTATCGGTTGAATTATCCGGTAAAACCGATTAAACCGCCCGGTACACCTGGTTGAACCGTCCGATACATCCGGTTAAATTGTTTTTGAGCCAAATCAAATACGATATAAAAACCGGATTTTAAACCAAACACCAATCCAAGGCTTGTGAAACTTGTGAAGATTCACAGCGTGGCCTTCTTCACGCCATCACGTGACCTATGCAACAGTACCGTGCGCGTTGCGGCGCCGGTACGTCGCAAACATCGAATGAATTAGTTCAAGCGTTATGTGATGTGTTTATAACCATATGAAAAACGTGTGTTTCAACGTATCCGATTGAAGTCAATGTAACCAATATAAGCATTGCGATTGGATCAAAACGTAAAGTAAATTGAAATTATACCCTACAATCATAACGTACTATATATGGCCTGACTCATACATAGAAAACGTAACATGTGTAATCAAAAGGGATTATAGCTTTCTAAAAAGGAAAAAAAACCACAGTTTGACTCCACTGGTTCGGAACAAAATTTACGAAACGTACATAAAATAAGCACGAAAACTTATTATATATGACCTAATTCGTTCTCCAAAAAAAGTTTAAGTCAAATGTAGACCAATTCAAATTTATACAGACAAGTATATAAAAATATACAAGTAAAAATGGTTTTTTTTCTAAACGAAAATGTATTATATTTAACCTAACTCGTTTTCAGAATAAAAAAAGTTTATATCAAAACATAAGCCAACTCGAATTTATACTGGTATCTACATAGAAATAGACACGTAAATAGTTAGTCTTAAAAATGAACGATAGGGGTATTATTAATGAATCATTAAATTAAAAAAAAGTTATTAACAATGAATATTATTTATTCAATAAAATGCATCTTATTAATTTGGTTAAATGCTTTTTAAATTATAGTAAAGGGTATTAAAAATTATTATCCTAATACCTAAGTTGGTATTAGGCCGGAGGGTGTCGGGGCTCCATCCTGCCACCTCACCGCCTATAGCGCCCCCCTTGGCGCCACCATCCATACCAAGCAAATTAAACCGGGGCGCCATTGATGGGGCTCAATCATGGTGATGGGGAAGAAGGGCTTTATCAGGTGGGGCTCACATCATTTCAGCCAATATTTTTTTTTTTTAATAGGGGGCTTCATCCCACATCATACAAGTTAAATGGGGTGTGATAAAGCCCTCTGGCTGACATGGATCCTAGGTGGCACTGATGTGTCTTGATAAAGCCCATAGGAGCTCCATCCCACACCCTCCAGCCTTAGAGTTATTATTTTGTCGTTTAGTAACTGTGTGAGATACAAAGTATTTTGCCCTCCTTCAGCGGCTTTACACAAAATTTACCACTATTACTATATGACCAACCAAAGAAACAACAGAAAAGACAAAGGTAAAGTATAAGAAGAAAAAAAGAAGGGGGTAAAATTAAAATATTACCGACATTTGCATTTAATATAGAATTAACTCACATTTTGCAAGCTTTGCTAGCTTCTGCGACGTATGATGAATACCATACCCAATCTTCGAAGCTCTCTTATTAAACTCCGACTGAAACGCTACACTCGATCTCGATCCACCACCCTTGGCTCCACCACCGGCAACACCTCCACTACTGTTAACTCCGGCCACCGCATTCGCCGACGACACCGACTTCCTCAGCCTCTCTGTTATGCTCGAAAACTCCTGTGTACGATCCCTATTCGACGACGATTGCACCGATTTCATACTCATCGAATAGTAAACAACTTAACAGATCGATCAAATTGATTGTAAAACCCTAGATGAAGTAGCAAATTGCTTTTCAGAGATGAAATTGGAACAGATCTGATGAGTATGTGATGCGGAATAGTGTAGTGATGGAGAATTTGTGATTTGAAACCCTAGATTAATGGAATTGTTACAGGTTTATGTGAGAATTGGGGGATTTTGAGGTTGAAGAAACCCTAGATCTGGAGAGGTGAATGATGAGGATGCGATGCCTGCCGTGTTTTGTCTGCTTGTCAAAGGGTAGAATGGTCATTTGTCGGTGCCACCGACCTTTCATTTTAAGAGTATATAAATACGTGTTTTGTCTGCTTGTCAAAGGGTAGAATGGTCATTTGTCGGTGCCACCGACCTTTCATTTTAAGAGTATATAAATAGATTGTAGCCAATGGCCGCGCGTTGCGGCGGCAGCGCATTAGTTGTTTATAGTTGGCGGCACGTTATGTGATACGTTAACCATATGAAAACGTGTGTTTCAACGATCCGATCTAAAGCATTGCGGTTGCAAAAGAAACATTATCAAACCCGAGTTGGTTCATTTAGTGAACGTTCCATCCAACCACTACACCACTATTACCTTTAAAATTAAAAAAAAAAATGTGTATTTATTTTGAGATATTAACATTTGACGTAAAAACATGTCAAATTATAATATTTAAATGATTCCCACATAAAAAAAGATGAGGATTTAATATTTGGTAAACCAATTCCTAAAATCAGTAGAAGAATAAAAAAGGAAGTTGAATGATGAAGCAAAGGTGGTGCATGGACAAATAAACGGATAGTATAAAACCAAAAACCGTGATCCTTGTGATGCTTAATAAACAGAGTGTTTATCAGTTTATGTCAATGTTTCTGATTTAAATGAGAAAATTAGAAATTTACGGAAATGAAGGGGGTTAGTTGTACATATTTGAAAGCTTAGTCTTTTACTCTTTTTCCGATGTTCTTTTAGGGGCTGTTTGGTAGCCTCTGAATGATCATTAAGAGGCTACCTCTTAATGGAACCATTAAGAATTTTACCAATGAGAAGGTAGAAGAATGTGACATGTGATGATTTACCATTCAGAGGTTACCTCTTAACCATTCAGACTTGAATTTACCTCTTATTCATTCAGAGGTTTTAAACCATTAAGAGGTAGCATCTGAATGGTCATTAAGAGACTACCAAACAGCCCCTTACTCTACTTATCAACCATCAAAGCATATTGCATTTTTTCTTTTAACTCGCCAAACAATAATAATAATAATAATAATAATAATAATATATAAAAAGAAGGTGATGTTTTGTCTATTTGTACCACTCACCTTTATATTTAATAATATATAATATAATTGATACCCTAGGATTAGAATCAAATACAAAGAGAAAATAGATACGAGGAATTTTGGTCCATTGATTTAGATTTGGAGGGTTAAGATTAGTTTTAGAGAAAAAAAATAGTAAAATGGTATAAATGAGTCACATTTATTGACTTTATCTTTCCACATGCAACGCACATGTCAATCCTCTCATTAATTTAAAACGTTCATAATTTTTTTCATACGACAAACGTTTTTTATAACGTTAAAAAAATCACAATAATAACAAGCGTTTTTTAATCTTTAATACGAGTATTGATATTGCAATATAAAAATAAAATAAAAAAATGTAATGGATTTTTCTTTGCATTGTGTTAAATGTTCAGGTCATTGTGTCTTTTAACTGGGTTTTGGTTTTTACTAGGGTTTCTATACATTGTGTTATTATCAAAACTTATAACACAATGTTAATTTGGGTTCTGGCCACTGCGCTTTTATCAGAACCTATAACATAATTTATGACAATGAAAATGATGTTATATTTGGGTTTTCTATATGTTATGTTATTACTTCTGATTATTGTGTTTTTCAACTGAGTGAGTTTTCTATACATTGTATTATATGTTTTGGTCATTGTGTTTAGTCTCTTATCCATTAGTATATTGTCCATTGTGTTTTTATTTTGTTATACATTGTGTTTTAATCTGTTGTTCATTGTGTATTATTATGTTGTTCATTGTGTTTTTAGTCTGTTGTCCATTGTGTTTTAATCTGTTATTTAATGTGATTTTTGGTCGTTGTCCATTATGTTTTAGTCTGATATCCATTGTGTCTTTTATATGTTGTCCATTGTGTTTTTATCTCTTGTCATCAATGATGTTTTTAGTCTACTTTCCATTGCGTTTATAGTTTGATAGTGTTTTATGTTATGTCCATTGTGTTTTAGTCTCTTGTCCATTATGTATTTTATCTGTTGTCATCGATTGTGTTTCTGGTTTAGTTTTCATTGTGTTTTTAGTTTGATACTCATTGTGTTTTACGTGTCCATTATGTAATACGCAACTGGGTTTTCAATTTTTTTTTTTTTTTTTGAAAACTATAACAATAGGGTACTCATATTAAAGATAAAAAGATTCTCGATTTTATAGTATAATTTTTTTTAAAACAAATGACGTATAAAAAGTTACGACAAAATTAGGGCGGAAATAGCATGTGACTTGTATGTGCATATTCTTTTGGACAAAATTAATCTTTTCACTTGAATACTTCTTGGATACTTAACACTATATGATGGTTTTTTTACCGTTCTTATTTTTAAACTAGTTTATATTATAACTCAACCCAATTAACACGCATTTTGGTGGAAATTTTGAAAAAAAAATATGATTATATAATTGGTACCTAATTACCACGCATTTTGGTGGAAATTTAGAAGAAATAATAATTATATAATATACAATCCTAACATGCTTTTAATAATGCATTGAAAGGTGGTAGACCAATTTGACTTGGAGAGCAAGGAAGGCAATGGTCAAATAATCATATTTAATTGCAAGTTTTCAAACTTTCAATTCTGTACAAATTCGCTATGAACTAGTTTAATAACAAAACCACATATCATAAGAGTTAAATGCACGTGACATGCATTGCAACACCCCAATCTTGGAGGTTGGCGTGTCACGATACCCATAATTTTAGAAATAAAAGTCATAATTTTATTTATTTATTTGTTAAAAGTATAAATTAAAAGGCAAACATAACTGAAGATAAAATAAAACTAAGGCAGTCACTAATTTAATTAACATCTTCTTGATTAATTTTTTAAGCTTTATTGTTCTATCTTTATCTCGCTCAAAGTAACTTGTAAACTTGTACATACAAAAGTGTTTATGGAATGAGCCGAAGTCCCAATACGAAATATAAGGCTCAAATAATGTTTAAGTGAAATATTATCCAAACTGAACTTATGATGAAATGATACGGTGCAGGAATATCATAATCTAAATCGTATTATACGGATGTACCCATGAGTCAAACATAAGACGTAACAACAGACATGTAGCTACCCCTGCATATTTATCACATGAGATGGCGAGTTGGCATACCCATTATCTAGCTCCTTAGCTTAAATCCTAAGGTCGATCCATAGGCCTCCTAGTAGCTTTGTACCACACTTGTACCTAGAGATGCCGTGAACTAATCTCGCCATCACATAAGGAGCACATGTTGTTGATGCCACAACAACACGGCTGTGGGACAAATATATTAATCACATAATCTTATACAATAAAATTTTATTATAAACTTATAACAATTAACTTATTTTAAACTTATAACAATTATTTATAAGTACTAGATGAATTTAAACGTTTTTGAATATGAGTAATATATGGAAGTTGTAGTAGTTATATAGTCTATTGAATTTATAATTTAAAACGTAATTTATGGAAATCATAGAACTTATATCATGTATATCTTAAAACATTATAAATTTATGTTATAAACTTTAAAACATTATAGGTTTATGTGGTCAGGATATAATAGAAAGTTTATATCAATAGGAAGGATATGAAGCAATCTGGTACGTCCAGTGTTGTAAAAGTCGCTAGGCGGTCCCTAGTCGGCCGACTGGGGAGTTGGGAGTAATCGGAGTACTCGGAGAGTACTCGGGGAGTACGCGGACATGGTAAATATAAAGAAAATTAATTGTTATATATTATTTATGTGTTAAAATAAGCATAATTCATGTCAACTGGGTATAATTTAAAATGAAACATGTTTAAAGTTCAAATATTCTGAATACAAGTCCGACTAGTCTGAGTACAAGGCCGAGTAGTCCGAGTACAAGGCCGAGTAGGCCGATTTTGACCGATTAAAAGTCAACAAACCACGTTGACCGCCTAGACCGACTAGGCCGACTAGGCTCCGACTAGGCCGACTAGGCGCCGACTAGGACCGAGTACTCCCGAGGCCGACTAGTTGAGACCGCCTAGGAGGAAGTCGCCAAGGTGGAGGTCCGAGGACCGAGTACTCGCCGAGTACTCGGCCGAGGAATCCGACTTTTGCAACACTGGGTACGTCCAATTGTACTATCAACGGCCAAGATTAAAATCAAATAAAAAACTCTCATTTAAACACGTTGTCCGGGCTTTCAAGGGTATTACGTCAAATTCCAACAACAACCGCTCTTGAATATACCAAGAAAGGTTCGTAAAAAAGTTCATTACGTTTTACATTTCTATTGAAAGAACACACACACATTCAAATTAGAGATAATCAAACACCGTTGAAGTTCATGGCATCATCGAGAGATAATTTGAAAGTTTACCTTCGACTTATTGAGGAGAAATCCATATCGCAAAATCCACATCGATCAACAAGGGAAAATTAGCGAAAAATCAACATTGAAAGAACAAACTAGTAGAAAACGAAAAGAGATTTCTGATAATGGTAATTTGATATATTTTTGCCTTTTAAATTGTATTATTTTCAATAAATTATATTTTATGAAGTAGAATAGTACCTAATATTCCCTAATATTGAGTATAAATTGTTACTTAATGAGTTTTATCTTATCATTGTATTTGCTTAGTTAGGTTTGTTGTTAACTATTGCGTTTTATATTAAAACTACGACCTACTGCTTTTTATCTTAATACTGTGAACTAATGTGTTTTATCTTAAAAAACTAGTAGAAAACAAAAAGAGATTTATGATAATGGTAATGGTAATTTTATACATTGCATTTTATCTTATCTTTGTATTTGCTTAGTTAGATATGTTGTTAACTATTGCGGTTTTTCTTAAAACTGTGAACTACTGCTTTTTATCTTAAAATTGTTAACTAATGCATTTTATCTTAAAAATGTATTATACATTATTACGTTTTAAACTGACTTTGTTTCATTATTCTCTTTAAGATAAAACACTACAAGAAAAAAAAGAAAAGGAGAACAAAGGAAGTGGTGATTGAGACTTCAGAAGATGAAGATTCTGTTTCACAAGAGAAAAATACTGAGAGAGCCATAATTCTGTGTCACACCCTGATTTCCACGTGTCACCGGTGGGCCCGGTGGGGAGTATCGTGACGTGGTTGGCAACATAATAGTCAAACAACACAATATATAATATGCACAGCGGAAGCAAATGAAAAGATATAATTTAACCGAATTTAATATTGTAATATCATGTATCACAATAGTCGATTGTTTATCCACAGACGGATCGAAAATAAATAATAGTTCAACAGACGGTAGGCAACTTAAGCTTGCGAGACTTCTAATGATGCTAAGGAGAAATCCCAGCCAATTACGCTTAGTACCTGCATTTAATCTTTTTGGGAAAATACGTCAGTTTACACTGGTAAATACTATCAACTGACTCATTTTAGAAAATGATTGAAAATTGATTTGGATGCACGTGGCATAAACATTTTATTTAACTTGGGAGAATTATTTAAATATATAATCTTGTGAACGAATTACATGTTCCTTGTGCGTTCAGTAGCCCGGATCGTGTCCGGGTTAAAGATCAATAGACACATCACATTATTCTTTTGTGCACTGACGGGTGTACGCCTACACCCTGCGCTTAAGTCGTGGCCATTTCGTAAAATGATGCCAAGGATATCCGGGACATGGTCATTAACCCCCCAAAGGCTTTAAGTAACAAGACTGTTTAAACGAGCCGATCAAATTATTCAATTAACCACCCAACGATGGAAGATTTGATGCCCGATCAAGCGGTATTCTATATACCGTAACCCAAGCCCGTATAGGGAAAATAAGTTAAAAGTATTTATCTGAGCAAAGTATAATTCACAATAAGCAAATTGCAAGTAGCTTTTACTGGTCCTCCTAATCTGGAACGAAGGTTTATAATAACCTATTAGAATCCTAACGGGTCTTTAATTAAGCTTAAGCTTAGACCGGTTAGTTTCAAAGATACGGTTCGTACGCACGATTAAGCGATGACCGGATAGAATGTGTTTTGGACCCAACAAGTTTGAAGACTTGTTTAATATGGGTATATTATATACATTCGGGATTTTGAGATAAAACCGATAAGGTTTGACCCGTTTCGGCTAATTTATGTAAACTAGTTACATAAACCGAACCGAACGCGTAATAAGCGTAACGGGTAATAATGAGAGCCATTTACAGGTTTCCTAAGTTAATATGCTCCAAATATGTTGTGACATCAGTAAGATATCATTTATTATGCCCGAAATGAATTTAAACACAAACTATGCCCCGTAGGGGTAGTTTGGTCATTTATAATGTGATAAAAGAGTTTAAGTAATATCCTAAGTTACAGGTCTGATGTAATCAGCAAAGATAATCAATTTTCTAAGTTATATCAGTAGGGTATTGTATATATGTGAAATTTATCAATTATAACCAAACTATGCACCGTAGGGGCATTTTGGTAATTTCATATAAGCCGTAAAGCTCAAAACTGAAGTTTGAGTTAAACAACTTTTGCTTACTGTTAAAATATTATAATTTTCCTCAAATATCAGTAGGTATCAACCCTTGTATGTTTAAAATAATTCTAGTACATACTATGCGTTAAAAACGCTTAAAAAAGGCGATTAGAAGCCATTTTCGGGTTCGATACTTAAAGCTGATATTTTTATTATTCCAGAAGGCTTAAAATAATTTATTTATAATATGTGATCAGTAGCAAAAGGTTTGGAGTCAATTAGATATGTAAAACTCATTTTATGGCCCGTAAGGGCAAAACCGACAATTACCGGATTAAGCCTACGACTATTAGTTATGCTCAGGCTAAAATTAATTAAAAATCTTCAAAAATCCCAAAATAATATATTACATCAGTGGGTAATAATTTTGATACCAAAAAGTAGGCTTAACTAGGCTATACGCTAATTACGCCGTTTTATTAACATAAAGCTTTCATTTTACGATAACGAGCATAACTCTTAACCTACACCTCCAACTGATGTCAAATTTTGTATGTAAGTTTAAATATCAGTAAGTAAGGTTTCTAATCTTTTACATTTTCAAAAATCACATTTTAAGGTGAAAAGGGCATAATGGTCAACATATGGGCAATTAACGGAATCATGCGTATTAATTGGATAACTAATGATCCGAGGTGTATAATCACAGAGGGTTGTACTAGCATGTAACCTGGTCCAAATAAATCTCTTTGGTATTTCTAAAACATACCATAACGGGTCAGAACTGAAAGTCAAAGCGAAAGTCAAACTATGCGACTTTCGGTTCCGAACCGGGTCTCTACTGAAAATTGTCGGGTTGAACATGTTTAGACATGTTCTTACATTCATTACCAAGTTATATCAATGATCAAACAGGTTATAAGTGTTCCACATTGCTAATTATGCATAAATTGTAATTTAAACATTCTGTTGACTTTTTATTAGTAAGTTTGACCCGACATTTGACCTAGTTAGAGTGGGAATCAGGGGGAACCCTTTTGAGGGTTTATTACCCACATAATTACCTACTTAAAGGTACTTTTAATTCGAGATTTGACTGAGCCATCATTATTTAATCTTGAAGTCAAACCGTAATTACGACGGTTTGACTTTTAGCTAAATAACTAAGCTAAACTCAATTAAAGAAGGTTAAGCAAACTTACAAGAGTCCTATGAACGATTTGTGATCACTTGAGAGGGGTCTTGAGCTCCAGGAATGATCAGGAAGTGCAAGAGAAGATGTGAAGAACTTTTTGCAAACTAAGGGCTTTATATAGTGATTTAATCACCATAAGAAGTTGATACACAAGTCTACACCTCACCACAACTGATCAACAAGTGTTCCTAGTGCTTAGGGGGTGCCTAGGGGTCGTCCAAGATGAGGAAATTCGGTTAAAGGTCGAGCATAAAGGCTATGGCAGACAAGGAAGCAAAGAATTCGCAACAGATGGCCCTAGGCGTGACGCGAAGGACCCCCCCCCCCCCCCCCCGGGCCTCGCGTCGCGCGATGCCTTGTCTGACTCAAATCCAAGTTTTAGATTTTTATGTTTTGATCCTTGCCCCTTCAAACTTTGCCTAGACTTCCTTTCTTGCATTATGAACCCTCATAATTGATTTATAAGGCTTTAAAACATATACCCACTTTCTTAAGTCCCCGGTAAACTTTATTGTTACCCGAAAAGTCCTAACTTTCAACGTTTACGCTTTAACCCTTCGCACACGAATTTGATCATAACTTTCTCATACGATAACGAAACTTTACGAAATTTATATCGTGCATTCTAGTGAGCATAATTACCAGTTACAAAGCTTCGGGTTTGTCAAAAGGTCACTCAGAGGTATAACTTAAACATGTTGACACATTTAACCCCTGTAGTTTGTAATCTCTCACTTTTAGCTTCGCATGATCCATGATTTATTCGTTTGATGTTATAAACATCATGTAGGGTTAATGTACAATTTATTTATTCACTGTTGACATTTAGAACTCATATATTCACATACTTTTCATGATTGTCAAATTTAGTCCTTATAGAACATTCTTTCACACGTTCAAACACGTGACACGTGTCAGCTTATTATAGGACGTGAATTTTCGAGGTGTTACATCCTCACCCCCTTAAAATAAATCTCGACCCGAGATTTACTGAAATAAATAAGGGTACTTTTCTTTCATCGTGGACTCAACCTCCCACGTATATTCGGGACCTCTACGGGCATCCCATTTGACCTTTACAATAGGTACATGCTTCCTTCGAAGCTTCTTAACCTGTCGATCTTCAATCGACAATGGTTTTTCCACAAATTTTAAGCTCTCATCTATATGCACATCTGTATGTGGTATAACCAATGATTCATCAGCGAAGCACTTCTTCAGATTGCAGATGTGGAACACATTGTGAATTCCACTGAGCTCTTCAGGTAAGTTTAACGTATAGGCTACTGACCCGACACGTTCGATAACCTCGAAAGGTCCTATGTATCTTGGGCTTAGCTTGCCTTTCTTACCGAATCGCATCACTCCCTTCCAGGGTGACACTTTAAGCAACACTTTGCCGCCTACTTCGAAGTTAAAAGCTTTACGCTTTGGATCAGCATAGCTCTTCTGCCTATCTCGGGCAGCTTTGAGACGGTCACGAATCTGGACAATCTTGTCCGTCGTCTCGAACACTATCTCCGGTCCTGATAATTGGACATCTCCGACTTCCGCCCAACAAACAGGCGTTCTACACTTTCTACCGTATAAGGCCTCAAAAGGCGCACCCTTTATGCTGGTGTGGTAGCTATTGTTGTAGGAGAACTCAATTAGTGGTAGGTGGTTATCCCAACTACCACCCAAATCGATCACACATGCACGTAGCATGTCTTCCAAAGTTTGAATAGTACGCTCACTCTGCCCGTCTGTCTGAGGATGGTAAGCCGTACTAAAATTCAAACGTGTGCCCAAAGATGTCACACCCTGGCTTTGCGGAAGCGTGGTTAATTTTGGTGTGACTTCTTAATACCATAGCGTAATCATAACAAAGCTATATGAATTTAAAAACCATGCAAGTCATCATTAAGTTTAGAAATCAACATACATTACCATTGTTTAACGCGGACATACTCTAGTAACCATAACCTTGTTCAATAACATTACAACTTAAAATAAAACATAAACGTGATTTAGGGATTATGCCTTGTCCAGGAAAGAGGCACAACCCTAAACCCAGATGACTTCATGAAAGGTTGCAGCGGAAAACGTTCATACCGTGCCAGAATCCGTTAATTTCCTGAAATACATGTGAGTTGAAAAATCAACAATAATGTTGAGCGAGTTCATGTGCAAGTGAGTAAGTAAAACACTTGTAAGTATAAAAGTTTCCTGGTATGTAGCAGTGTAAGAGGACTTGTGATCACCAATGGTTTGCAAGGCCATTAGCATGTCGTTAAATGCAAGTAAGTAAGAAACAACCCTAGCCGATTTTACGTTGGGTACCAAGTCACTCCGGATCCGTTCTGTTAGTCCTCCGAGAGGCCTGTTCTGTTGGACCGGGAGCTGGGCTCGCTACACCCAAATAGATCTACCGCTCGAGTCCCTCGGGGTTCTAACTACCCATTCACATGATCTAAACCTCCTTACGTTATTCATACCGTGTAAAAAGTACTTGTAAACAAAGTAACATGTATTTCACCCCCGCAGTTAAGAAAACTGAAAACAGTTAGAGAAAAGGGGGACATGAACTCACAGTGGGTGCGTAAACTCTATCAAGCGTCTCTGAAGCAGTAAGCTGTGCAACGACCTACAAGTGCTAATTCTATTAGACGGACGGCCGTGCTTTAGCTTTACAGTTTATGTTTGCGGGAAATAGTTAGACAACTATTTCGTGTTACATTTTGTATATGCTTGATAGTTATTTCTCCTTCCCAAGGATGGGGGATACAATACATGTGCGTAAGTTACGTTTTATCAATCTTGTGGTAATGTAATTACCGGTGTAACTTATATGTTTGTGGAAGCGTTCGCAAAGTTTTGGAATCATTAACGCTTGTAAATATTATTTTCATTCTAAAATAATATTTAAGTGTTTCACAAAATAATCATAAACAGTGTTGTGACAAATATATTTATCACGTTAATCTTTGTGAAAATCCCACCTCCGAATGTTTAGTAAAATATAGTGCTGGCGAAATTTATGTTTCGAAAGTATGTCCAAAAATAGTTGTAACACTTGTTGTGTAAAAAGTCTAAGTGTTAGGTTTTTAGAAAATTTCGCCAGAGTTTCCTCTGTAACTGGAGGTGGCCACGCTTTCAAGCGTATCATTTTCTTTTAACCAATCAACTCAATCAACTTCTTTATTCAATCAAACAATTTCCGACACATCAAACTAGTCAATAAGTATGTAAATTTGCATAGTCGCATGAACTTGTAGTTTTTCCGAATCTATATTATAAATCTCATTTATATACGTAGATCTTTATATAAAGTACTTTCAATCTTGTAAAAACCTCGTTTTTAGAGAAGTCCGACTTTACAACTTCTAGTTATTTTTCCCAAAAATAGTCATTTTGTCGAAATATGCGTTTCACAAGTGTTCACACACTCGTGTGTTCTAAATATTATTCTTAACATTGTAAGATCCGTTTCTTTAAAAACATGATTTCTTTAAAGTGTGGTCCTTTGAAGATACCACTTGCGGATACGTAGATCCACGAGTTTTAAACACCATTTCACCGGTTAAACTACTTTTACACAAGTAAAATATTTCTTTACAAGTTCATGTCTCTAAAATGTGGTAGTGTTTCATCTTTAACCCTTGTATCTTTCAAAAACAAGCTTATGTGATGATACGTGATTTTACAAAGTCGGGTTAAACGAAGATTTGAGCTACCACATTATAGATCGGGTCACAATAAACACAAAATTCAAGTCCTACGACTTTTACACAAGACATGTGCTATTAACCTCCATTTTAGTGATTTTACTAGACTTTAAAGATTCAAAACGCGTGTTTACGATATTTAACCGACGAAAGTTCTATTAACCACTTTAGATATGTGTAAAAACGAGTTTTAAAGGTTATACCTCTAGCTCAAGGCTAGGGAAGAGTTGTGACGAAAAACGCGTGGATAAAAGCCAACGAGAGAGGTCCTTCGTGATCCGAGTGCACCAAAGCTCCTTATACGCGACTTGTGATGTTTGTATGGTCTTGGAATGCAAGAGACAAGAACCGAAAGTATGATGATGGTGATGATGGGGTTCGGCCGAGAGCCACCAAGGAAGAAAGAGAGAGAGTGATTTTGTTTGTGAAGTTAAGTGATAATGATCTCTAGTAATCCCATGTATTTATAGGCAAGATTAGTGCTTTTATCCAATGGTTCTTATGTAGTGATGATATTAGACAACAAGATCAACTAAATCTCCAAGTACAAGGGTGGGGTCACATGGGTGACCGAGTTCGGTCATGGGGGGGGGGGGTCCTTGTTCGATTTTGAGTGTTAGTTAGGGAGTTTAGTTACGGTTAAGTAAGTTAGTTTAGGTTTAAACTCCGTTAGTTACGTGTAACATGTTATGGCGGGTGTTAGGGTAATCAGGGACCCTAACTGGCTCAGAAAAACAATAATAGTGAAAATACTAATATTTTCATGTTTCGGGTAAAGTCCGGGTGTTCGGTTGGATAGTAATCCGTTAAAGTGTTACAAAGGACTTTAAAGTGTCGTTATTATATTTTTAGTGACACATTTTGTTTTCCCGACACTTTAGAAAGTGTCTAGTAATATTTTCTCATTTCTGGCACTTTACTAGTCAGCTAGAAGCCGGTTAAATTGTTAAAGTGCTGTGTTTGGTACTTATAGTACGTTTTTGGCACATCCGAATCAGTGTATCTTATCCCTAGAGACGCGGTATCACAACCCTTATATCCTACACTCACTACCAGTGTAGTCAAAATATATGAGGCTCTTAACAGGCCTTGAGGCAGTATTTGCCTGATGCTGGTTATGTCAGCATGTTCACTGTGCATCCGTTTAGTGCTACTGTGCTTTTTGTGCATCAAGTTTGTCACTAGGGTTCAGTATGTAAATAATGTAGTGACAGCAAGCAAGTATGATGCAAGTAAGTGCATGTATTAGTATGCAGGTAGCAGTTTATCAGCTAGTTTCAATCAAGCACAGTAATTAAGCAGTAATCAATCATTAATTAAGTTGTACGGATACCTGGTTTTGTGCGGGTTGTCACATTCTCCCCCCGTTAAATAAATTTCGTCCCGAAATTTTAAGTTCTGCTTGTAGATGCAGTGTTCTTGGGAAATAAGTGGGGGTACTTTTCTTTCATCCGGTCCTCACGCTCCCAGGTGAATTCAGGACCATGTCTGGCATTCCAGCGAACCTTGACGAGTTTGACACTACTCCGGCGGGTCCTGTTAACCTTCCAATCTGTGACCTCGACGGGTTCTTCTATGAAGTGGAGCGTGTCGTCAACATGAATCTCGTCGATAGGAATGGCAACGTCAACTTGAGTTGGACTTTTCTTTAAATTGGATACATGAAATGTATCGTGAACGCCATTTAGTTCAGCAGGTAGGTCCAACTTGTATGCTACTGTCCCAATTCTTCCCAGAATTCTGAAAGGACCAATGTAGCGCGGATTTAACTTTCCTCGCTTTCCAAAGCGTGCTACCCCTTTCCAGGGTGAAACCTTCAATAATACCATCTCTCCGACTTGGAAGTCCACGTGTTTACGGTTTGGATCCGCGTAGGCCTTTTGTCTGTGGCGAGCGGCTTCGATGTTTTTAAGTATTTGCGCGATCTTATCTGTCGTCTCTTGGACGATTTCGGGACCGGCAAGTTGCCTATCACCTGCGTCAGCCCAACATAGGGGTGATCGGCACTTGCGTCCGTATAGGGCTTCAAAAGGCGCGACACCAATACTGGTGTGGTAGCTGTTGTTGTAAGAAAATTCGACCAAGGGTAAGTGTTTATCCCAGCTTCCGCCCAAATCCATAACGCATGCTCTCAGCATGTCTTCCAAGGTTTGTATCGTTCGCTCGCTCTGGCCATCAGTTTGCGGATGGAATGCAGTGCTCAGATTTAATTGAGAGCCAAAAGCTTCTTGGAAGGATTGCCATATTCTTGACACAAACCTTCCGTCTCTATCAGAAATGATTGAGAGAGGCACTCCATGACGTGCGACGATTTCTCTCATGTAAATTTCAGCCAACTTGCTTGTGTTATCCTTTTCTCTGATAGGTAAGAAGTGTGCTGTCTTTGTTAGGCGGTCAACTATTACCCAAATCATATCATGGCCTCTTGGCGTTTTTGGCAGTTTTGTAACAAAATCCATTGAGATTTGTTCCCACTTCCACTTGGGGATCTCAGGTTGCTGCAGCAGCCCCGAAGGCTTCTGGTATTCAGCTTTAACTTTAGCGCACGTTAAACATTTGCTCACGTAGACAGCAACGTCGCCTTTCATTCTAGGCCACCAATAGTAATCTTTAAGGTCTTGGTACATCTTATCCGCCCCCGGATGAATAGAGTACCGCGACTTGTGCGCTTCGTCGAAAATAACATTCCTTAGATCTCCAAACAAAGGAACCCAAATCCTTTTCTCGAAACATAACGTTCCTTCATTGTTTGGTACCAGTAACTTCTCCATCCCACGGAGATATTCTTCCTCAAGGTTTCCCTCCTTGAGAGCTTCCGTTTGTGCAGCACGAATGCGCGAGGGAAGATCGGTTCGTATGATCATTTCCAAAGCCCTAACCCTTATGGGCTTGATTCTTTCTTTACGACTTAGGGCATCGGCGACCACATTCGCCTTCCCTGGATGATACTTGATCTCGCAGTCGTAATCGTTTAGTAATTCAACCCATCGTCTCTGTCTCATATTCAGCTCTTGTGATCTGTGAAGATTGTGCATTTCGTACCATACAGGTAGTGTCTCCAGATCTTTAAGGCAAATACCACGGCGCCAAGTTCTAAATCGTGTGTGGTATAGTTCTTTTCGTGCACTTTCAGTTGGCGCGATGCATAAGCAATAACTTTTTGGCGTTGCATCAACACGCAACCCAATCCTTGACGCGATGCGTCGCAGTATACCACAAAATCATCCGTACCTTCTGGTAGTGCTAAGATTGGCGCATCACAAAGCTTGTTCTTCAATAACTGAAACGCTTCTTCCTGTTTGATTCCCCAATCAAACGTCCTATCCTTCTGTGTGAGCGCGGTAAGGGGTTGAGCGATCTTTGAAAAGCCCTCTATGAATCTTCTATAGTAGCCAGCCAAACCCAAGAACTGTCGAATCTCGGTTGGCGTCCTTGGCGTTTCCCAATTCTTGATTGCCTCGATCTTGGTGGGATCAACATGAATTCCATCCCCATTAACCACATGTCCAAGAAATTGGACTTCGCGTAACCAGAATTCACACTTAGAAAGTTTGGCGTACAGCTGTTCTTTCTTTAGCAGCTCCAGAATGGCTCTTAAGTGCTGTTCGTGTTCGGCCTTTGTTCTTGAATAAATCAAGATGTCGTCAATGAATACAATCACGAACTTGTCGAGGTATGGTTTGCAAACTCTATTCATCAAATCCATGAAAACTGCAGGTGCGTTTGTCAAACCAAACGGCATAACCAGGAACTCATAGTGCCCGTATCGAGTTCTGAAAGCCGTCTTCGGGATACTTTCTTCTTGAATCCTCAGCTGATGGTATCCAGATCGAAGATCGATCTTAGAGTAACAACTTGAGCCTTGAAGTTGGTCGAACAGATCATCAATTCTTGGTAGAGGGTATCTATTCTTGATCGTCAGCTTGTTCAACTCTCTGTAATCAATGCACATCCGAAAACTACCGTCCTTCTTCTTAACAAACAGGACTGGAGCTCCCCAAGGCGAGAAGCTTGGTCGAATAAAACCCTTGTCTAACAACTCTTGAAGTTGTGTCGACAGTTCCTGCATCTCAGATGGAGCAAGTCTGTAAGGTGCCTTAGCCACAGGCGCGGCGCCTGGAACTAAGTCGATGTGAAACTCGACTTGTCTCTGAGGTGGCAGTCCGGGTAAGTCTTCTGGAAAGACTTCTGGATACTCCCTTACGACAGGGATGTCTTCGATCCTTGGCTCGGCAGCCTTCTTATCCACGATGTGTGCCAGAAAGGCAACACATCCCTTCTGTAAACACTTCCTTGCCTTTAAACAGCTGATAATTCTCAATGGCGTCTCACGCTCCTCTCCATGTACAACAATGGTCTCACCATCATCAGTTGGAATACGAATCACCTTTTCGTGGCAAACTATCTCCGCTTTGTTGCCAGATAACCAATCCATTCCTACCACCACGTCGAAGCTCCCCAATTGGACTGGTAGTAGATCCAGAGTAAACTCGCGTTCTCCCAATTCTTATCACACAACCTCTGATAACTTCATTTGCTTCTACTAATTTTCCATTAGCCAATTCAATCGAATACGGAATATCTAACTTATTCGTGGCTAAACCAAGCATATCCTTAAATTCTAACGATACGAAGCTATAATCGGCACCAGTATCAAATAAAACAGATGCATAGCGTTGATTTACAGGGAACGTACCGGTAACAACGTTGGGATCCTGGCGCGCTTCCCGTGCACCGATCTGGAACACCCTTCCACGGGCTTGGTTCAGTTCTGGGCAATCTTTCTTAAAATGCCCAGCATCACCGCAATTGAAGCATCCAAGTCTTTTACCACTTCCCGCACCATCCATAACTGGCGGGTTGTTCTGGGTAGCATTTCCGGCTTGATTGGCATTGTAGCCTCGATTATTCCCCTGTTGGTGACTACCAGAACCACCACGGTTGTTATTTCTATTTCCATATCCTCCCTGGCCTCCCCGGCCAGTGCCAACCCAACAGGTGTCCTTAGAGTGACCACGTTTCCCACATGCTTCACATACTTTTAGCCCACAATGACCAGAAGGGTGACGCTGGCAGGCACTACACCTGGGATGGGTGCCCATATATCCTCTTCCTTTCCTTCCACTGCCAGTCGTACCCTGAGCTGGCGTGCTTGGTGCTCCTCTCTTGCCATCACCGCTAACACTTTGTTTGAAGTTTGAAAACTTTCTTTTGTTACTTCCTGACGACTCAACATGAGTCTCTTTCTCCTTTGCCTTGACATCACCAAACTTGTTCAGACGAATCGCCTCTTCTGTTAGAGCCACGCTCAAATCAATGGCTTCTGTGATAGTTGCTGGTTTGGAGGAGGTTACCATGCTAATGATTTGGGGAGCCAAACCCCAAATGAAGCGCTCAATACGCTTGTATTCCGGCGTAACCATGTAAGGAACCACTTGAGATAAGTCGTGAAACCTCTGGACGTATTCCGCAATCTTTGGCCCATCCATCTTTAAGTGCCAAAATTCAGTCTCCAACCTTTGAATTTCTGCGCGTGAACAGTACTTTCGGCGCATCAGTTCTTTCAATTCGGCCCAAGTCAGGGCGTAGGCGGCAGCTTCGCCTAAGGTTTGGACTTGTAAGTTCCACCAAGATAGGGCTCCGTCGAGAAATAGCCCTGAAATGTATGTGACTTGTTGATCCTCAGCACACTTGCTCATGCGTAAGACAGAGTCGGTTTTCTCAGCCCAGCGGGTGAAGGCAACTGCACCTCCTGTGCCATTGAAGTTAACTGGTTTGCAGTCTAAGAACTGCTTGTAGGTGCATCCTGCACGTATGTTAAAACATGTGTTTGGCATTAGCATCACCGCTAAAATCTCCAACTAGTTCATGGTAGGTTCGAATGGCGTGGTATTACCGTGAGGTGGGTTGTTATTGCCTTGATTAACACTTCCGCTCCCTCCTGGCTGAGAAGCTGCGTACTGCGCTATGGCAGCAGCAATGACTTGTTGTAGCTCTTCCTGAGTGGTAGGCATAGGCTGCTGTTGTCGTCTTGGTGGCATCTTTCTAAAAGATGTGTTCACGTTGGTCAGGACATAGTACAGTGTACGTATGCATTCAACAATACCAACACATAACATTTCATGCTACCAACAAGTCAATCACATAACCTCTTATGTTATAAGACATAAACAATTGATTGAACATCGCATGTGATGAGAATACTGTGATTGTATTGCTACAATTCGAGACCACAATGTAAAGCTCGCAAGTACACTACTATATCATACTACATCAATGACTTAGTAGGGGACGACCCTAGACAAGTCGTGCGATCGCTGGTCATGTTCAGGAGTCTCTGGTTCGTCCTTTCTCAATCTTCAGGACTCCACGTCAAGTTTCTGAATTTCTGTCCTAAAACAACATTTCTTCTCAATCGTTTCCTTGAGCTCGTCCCAGCTCAGTGTATAAGCAGCGTCTGTGCCAAGGGTCTGAACCTGGAGGTTCCTTTAAGAGAGTGTGCCATCTAGAAATATCCCTGAGATGTAGGTAACACTCTGTTGGGGCGAACAGTTACTCGTTCTTAGAATGAACAAATGCAACGGTGCCTCCTCTTTTATCAAAGTTCAAAGGCTTGCAGTTCAGGAACTGTTTATAGGTGCAGCCAGTTGGATGGTTACTCTCAGTAATGCCATCGTTGTACTTAGAGTGGAGGGCTTCATGTCGTGCATTTATCGGTGAGATGCGTTCTTGCAGCTCGGCTTTTGTCCTTGGCAACGTACTGGTGTTTGTGTCACGTCTGGGTGACATTCCCTTTTGTCGAAAAAGTGTGAAGCGGGTTGGACAACGTTCCAATTGTCTATGAGGTATATATCAACATAAGCCATCATGTAATCACCCGATTTCATACGCAAATATACTCAATGTAAGAGTGGGGAAATAAATTCCTGAGCCTTCACATAGGCTTGTCAATTTGGCTTGTTGCTTGTAATAGAATGAACTCGAGGCTACATCGCCTAGGTCATTTGTGTTTAGGTTATTTCCTGCTGCACTGGTTATCATTAGCTCGGCCTGCAGAGTCCACCAGGATTCCTGTGCACTACAAATCGTTATTACGTGGGCCCCCGTAATAATAAATTGTCTTGCACAGTTACCCCAAATTTTCTCTCATCCAAGCAGATGATCAATCAAGGAGCAACAGCCGGTGCATGGGCATGAACAAGGTCATACTCAAATGCGGGGTCAGGAGCAATGCCTGGCCCAGGGGCCACGGCTAGTTTTGAATCGAAAGCTCCATCTCAAAATCAGCTGGATCAACAATCACAGGGGTTACAGGATCCCCCAAGGGCTGGTCTAAGTGCATGAACTCAATGTCATGGTCTGGATCGACACCAGGCGGAAAAACAGGATTGTCCTCAATATCGCGACCATACTCAAAATTGTGTGCGGGATCCGGTGCAGCTAATGATGCCCTATCAGGGTCAGCGTCGTGTAAGTAGTGCTGCATTCCCTGTATGTGCGAAGATGCGGATGTTAGAAACTCGAATGAGTCTAGGATAGGGGAATGGACATGAGTTTCCCCTACGGAGCGTCCGCATGCAGTAGTCTAATACCAGCAGCAATAGGGCCTCGCCCTCAAGTGGGTCCTCCTCTTAGTAGTTCGACATCGTCTTCAGAGACAACGTCGGGGCGTATCAACAACGAGATAAGCGGCAGGGGGCAAATTCCCAACAAGGTAGCCATTAGTAGGCTCTGCTACGACTTTAGGCAGCGCACAGAGGGCTGAGAGTCGTCGTTGTCTGTGCCGGTAGTATCAGAAATGTACACCTCGTGCTTCGATGAAACTATGTCGTCTGATACTATGGTCATGGGATTTGTAGCGTCCGTCTTTCTAGTACTTGATGAAAGCATGACGTTTGTAACACATACACATATACGTATAATAATCAATCATATAGTCATATAAACATGTAGTCACCACGTAACATTCAAATTATCCTTCTAGTCCCACTAGCCAACATTCCTAGTCCCACTAGTCAATACTTCTAGTCCCACTAGTCAACACTCCTAGTCCCACTAGTCAACACTTCTAGTCCCACTAGTCAACACTTCTAGTCCCACTAGTCCAACACTCCTAGTCCCACTAGTCAACACTTCTAGTCCCACTAGTCAACACTTCTAGTCCCACTAGTCCAACACTCCTAGTCCCACTAGTCAACACTTCTAGTCTCACTAGGCCAACACTCCTAGTCCCACTAGACAACACTTCTAGTCCCACTAGACCAAACCTCAGCCTCCCGACTGGGCCTAAAATAATGAATAAAATGTGCTCAACATTTGTTTGTAAAAAGTTTTGGATCTGGACTTGAGTGGTATGCAGAAAATGTTTTCGTGAGAGCCCTAGTGATCATAGTCTAGACTCGAGAATGAATCCTAGTTCGCTATGATCAGAGCTCTGATACCAAGCTGTCACACCCTGGCTTTGCGGAAGCGTGGTTAATTTTGGTGTGACTTCTTAATACCATAGCGTAATCATAACAAAGCTATATGAATTTAAAAACCATGCAAGTCATCATTAAGTTTAGAAATCAACATACATTACCATTGTTTAACGCGGACATACTCTAGTAACCATAACCTTGTTCAATAACATTACAACTTAAAATAAAACATAAACGTGATTTAGGGATTATGCCTTGTCCAGGAAAGAGGCACAACCCTAAACCCAGATGACTTCATGAAAGGTTGCAGCGGAAAACGTTCATACCGTGCCAGAATCCGTTAATTTCCTGAAATACATGTGAGTTGAAAAATCAACAATAATGTTGAGCGAGTTCATGTGCAAGTGAGTAAGTAAAACACTTGTAAGTATAAAAGTTTCCTGGTATGTAGCAGTGTAAGAGGACTTGTGATCACCAATGGTTTGCAAGGCCATTAGCATGTCGTGAAATGCAAGTAAGTAAGAAACAACCCTAGCCGATTTTGCGTTGGGTACCAAGTCACTCCGGATCCGTTCTGTTAGTCCTCCGAGAGGCCTGTTCTGTTGGACCGGGAGCTGGGCTCGCTACACCCAAATAGATCTACCGCTCGAGTCCCTCGGGGTTCTAACTACCCATTCACATGATCTAAACCTCCTTACGTTATTCATACCGTGTAAAAAGTACTTGTAAACAAAGTAACATGTATTTCACCCCCGCAGTTAAGAAAACTGAAAACAGTTAGAGAAAAGGGGGTCATGAACTCACAGTGGGTGCGTAAACTCTATCAAGCGTCTCTGAAGCAGTAAGCTGTGCAACGACCTACAAGTGCTAATTCTATTAGACGGACGGCCGTGCTTTAGCTTTACAGTTTATGTTTGCGGGAAATAGTTAGACAACTATTTCGTGTTACATTTTGTATATGCTTGATAGTTATTTCTCCTTCCCAAGGATGGGGGATACAATACATGTGCGTAAGTTACGTTTTATCAATCTTGTGGTAATGTAATTACCGGTGTAACTTATATGTTTGTGGAAGCGTTCGCAAAGTTTTGGAATCATTAACGCTTGTAAATATTATTTTCATTCTAAAATAATATTTAAGTGTTTCACAAAATAATCATAAACAGTGTTGTGACAAATATATTTATCACGTTAATCTTTGTGAAAATCCCACCTCCGAATGTTTAGTAAAATATAGTGCTGGCGAAATTTATGTTTCGAAAGTATGTCCAAAAATAGTTGTAACACTTGTTGTGTAAAAAGTCTAAGTGTTAGGTTTTTAGAAAATTTCGCCAGAGTTTCCTCTGTAACTGGAGGTGGCCACGCTTTCAAGCGTATCATTTTCTTTTAACCAATCAACTCAATCAACTTCTTTATTCAATCAAACAATTTCCGACACATCAAACTAGTCAATAAGTATGTAAATTTGCATAGTCGCATGAACTTGTAGTTTTTCCGAATCTATATTATAAATCTCATTTATATACGTAGATCTTTATATAAAGTACTTTCAATCTTGTAAAAACCTCGTTTTTAGAGAAGTCCGACTTTACAACTTCTAGTTATTTTTCCCAAAAATAGTCATTTTGTCGAAATATGCGTTTCACAAGTGTTCACACACTCGTGTGTTCTAAATATTATTCTTAACATTGTAAGATCCGTTTCTTTAAAAACATGATTTCTTTAAAGTGTGGTCCTTTGAAGATACCACTTGCGGATACGTAGATCCACGAGTTTTAAACACCATTTCACCGGTTAAACTACTTTTACACAAGTAAAATATTTCTTTACAAGTTCATGTCTCTAAAATGTGGTAGTGTTTCATCTTTAACCCTTGTATCTTTCAAAAACAAGCTTATGTGATGATACGTGATTTTACAAAGTCGGGTTAAACGAAGATTTGAGCTACCACATTATAGATCGGGTCACAATAAACACAAAATTCAAGTCCTACGACTTTTACACAAGACATGTGCTATTAACCTCCATTTTAGTGATTTTACTAGACTTTAAAGATTCAAAACGCGTGTTTACGATATTTAACCGACGAAAGTTCTATTAACCACTTTAGATATGTGTAAAAACGAGTTTTAAAGGTTATACCTCTAGCTCAAGGCTAGGGAAGAGTTGTGACGAAAAACGCGTGGATAAAAGCCAACGAGAGAGGTCCTTCGTGATCCGAGTGCACCAAAGCTCCTTATACGCGACTTGTGATGTTTGTATGGTCTTGGAATGCAAGAGACAAGAACCGAAAGTATGATGATGGTGATGATGGGGTTCGGCCGAGAGCCACCAAGGAAGAAAGAGAGAGAGTGATTTTGTTTGTGAAGTTAAGTGATAATGATCTCTAGTAATCCCATGTATTTATAGGCAAGATTAGTGCTTTTATCCAATGGTTCTTATGTAGTGATGATATTAGACAACAAGATCAACTAAATCTCCAAGTACAAGGGTGGGGTCACATGGGTGACCGAGTTCGGTCATGGGGGGGGGGGTCCTTGTTCGATTTTGAGTGTTAGTTAGGGAGTTTAGTTACGGTTAAGTAAGTTAGTTTAGGTTTAAACTCCGTTAGTTACGTGTAACATGTTATGGCGGGTGTTAGGGTAATCAGGGACCCTAACTGGCTCAGAAAAACAATAATAGTGAAAATACTAATATTTTCATGTTTCGGGTAAAGTCCGGGTGTTCGGTTGGATAGTAATCCGTTAAAGTGTTACAAAGGACTTTAAAGTGTCGTTATTATATTTTTAGTGACACATTTTGTTTTCCCGACACTTTAGAAAGTGTCTAGTAATATTTTCTCATTTCTGGCACTTTACTAGTCAGCTAGAAGCCGGTTAAATTGTTAAAGTGCTGTGTTTGGTACTTATAGTACGTTTTTGGCACATCCGAATCAGTGTATCTTATCCCTAGAGACGCGGTATCACAACCCTTATATCCTACACTCACTACCAGTGTAGTCAAAATATATGAGGCTCTTAACAGGCCTTGAGGCAGTATTTGCCTGATGCTGGTTATGTCAGCATGTTCACTGTGCATCCGTTTAGTGCTACTGTGCTTTTTGTGCATCAAGTTTGTCACTAGGGTTCAGTATGTAAATAATGTAGTGACAGCAAGCAAGTATGATGCAAGTAAGTGCATGTATTAGTATGCAGGTAGCAGTTTATCAGCTAGTTTCAATCAAGCACAGTAATTAAGCAGTAATCAATCATTAATTAAGTTGTACGGATACCTGGTTTTGTGCGGGTTGTCACAAAAGATTGCTGGAAACTCTTCCAAAAATGTGATGTGTATCTAGTATCTCGGTCAGAGATAATAGACACAGGTATGCCATGTAAGGCTACAATCTTATCAACGTATAACTGGGCTAACATGTCGGAGCTATAAGTCTCATTGATGGGTAAGAAATGTGCTGACTTAGTCAGTCTATCAACTATAACCCATATTGTATCATTTCCTTTCCTTGTCTTGGGTAACTTGGTAATAAAATCCATAGTTACCATTTCCCACTTCCACGTAGGAAGTTCAGGCTGTTGTAGCAAGCCTGACGGCTTTTGATGTTCTGCTTTGACTTGCGCATAAGTCAAGCACTTAGCTACATAGGCAGCTACAGACTTTTTCAAGCCTATCCACCAATAATTTGCCCTTAGATCCTGGTACATCTTATCAGCTCCAGGATGAACGGAGTATTTGGAACTATGGGCTTCCTGGAGGATGACATCTCGAAGTCCTCCATAAATTGGAACCCATATTCGTCCATTTAATCTTAGCATTCCGTCCTTGCTAAGAGTTAGGATAGTTAGCTTCCAACACAGCTTCCTTCTGTGCAGCTAACAACCTTTCAGTCAAACTGTTCTTTATCTCCATGCGCTTGGCATTGATTTGGATGGGTTTCGCCCTCTCCTTTCGACTCAAGGCATCGGCGACTACATTCGCCTTGCCGGGATGATACCTGATTTCACAATCATAATCATTTAAAGTCTCCATCCAACGGCGTTGCCTCATGTTTAAATCTCTCTGATTAAACAGGTGCTGGAGGCTCTTGTGATCAGAATAGATCACACATTTGATACCATATAAATAATGCCTCCATAGTTTTAGTGCGAATACAACGGCACCCAACTCCAAGTCGTGGGTGGTGTAATTCTTTTCATGCAACTTTAACTGTCGTGATGCATAGGCAATAACCTTGCCTTTCTGCATAAGCACATACCCCATGCCAGTGTGCGATGCATCGCAGTAAACTACAAAATCTTCTATTCCATCTGGCAATGTCAGAACGGGAGCGTTGCTCAACTTCTGCTTTAGGGTATCAAAGGATTCTTGCTGCTTAGGGCCCCAAACGAACTTTACTTTCTTCTTGGTCAAGGAAGTTAGGGGTGCAGCAATCCTTGAAAATTTTTCAATGAAATGTCTGTAATATCCAGCCAATCCCAGGAAGCTACGAATCTCAGTAGGCGTCTTTGGCTCTTGCCAGTTCATAACTGCTTCAACCTTGGCGGGATCCACTTGGATACCACGCTCACTCACCACATGTCCAAGGAATTGGACTTCTCGAAGCCAAAATTCACATTTAGAGAATTTGGCATAGAGCTTCTCCTGATGCAGGAGTTTGAGAATACAACGAAGGTGTTTCTCATGGTCAGCTTGGTTCTTCGAATAGATAAGAATGTCGTCAATGAAGACGATGACGAATTTGTCCAGGTACGGCTTGCAAACGCGATTCATGAGATCCATGAACGCGGCAGGTGCATTAGTGAGCCCAAAAGGCATCACTAGGAACTCGTAATGACCATAACGAGTCCTAAATGCAGTTTTATGTACGTCTTCACCTCTAACCTTCAGTTGGTGGTAGCCTGACCTCAAATCAATCTTCGAGAAATAACTTGCCCCTTGTAGCTGATCGAACAGATCATCGATTCTGGGCAATGGATACCTATTCTTTATCGTGACTTTATTAAGCTCACGATAATCGATGCACTGACACATCGATCCATCCTTCTTCTTAACAAACAGGACAGGTGCTCCCCAAGGGGACGAACTAGGTTTAATGAAACCTTTAGCTAGCAATTCATCCAGTTGCGTTCTTAATTCTTTCATCTCCGTTGGTGCTAACCTGTAGGGTGCTCTAGCAACAGGTGCTTCTCCAGGGATTATATCAATTCTGAATTCCACTTGCCTATCTGGTGGTAAGCCAGGTAGTTCTTCAGGAAAAACTTCTGGGTATTCAGAAATGATGGGGATGTCTTCGATCTTCGGTTTAGGCTCATCAATAATCACTTGTGCCATGTAGATGACACAACCCTTCTTTAAATACTTTGAAGCTTTGAGCATAGTCACTTGCTCAGGTAGTCCATATTGGGTATCTCCCCAAATGGTAAGTGATTCACCAGACGGAGTCTTTATCACCACTTGTTTCTTGTTGCAGACAATTTGGGCCTGGTTATGAGATAACCAGTCCATACCCAGAACTACGTCAAAACCGGCCAACTTAAAGGGAAGTAGAGACAGGGGAAAAGAATGGTTCTTAATGGATATAACACAGTTGAGACGGTTTCTAGTGTGCCATCTGCTAACTCCACCTCATAATTCACAGTTAAGGTTTTGACAGGTAATTTCAACAATTCACAAAACTTATTATCTACGAAAGACTTATCAGCGCCTGAATCAAAAAGTACTCTTGCATAGACATCATTTACAAGGAAAGTACCTGTAATCACATTGTCGTCTAGAACCGCTTCCTTTGCGTCCATTCTGAAGACTCTAGCATTAGTCTTCTTGGCCTCTTCAGGCTTCTTGGCGTATTTAGGGCAGTTGGTTTTAATGTGCCCCTTTTCATTGTAACTGTAGCAAGTTGCATCCTTCATCTTTTTGCAATCCAAGGTTTTGTGGTCCTTGGACTTGCATATACCACAAGCATAGGTTTTTGACTGAGTCTGTGAGTTCGACTCGAGTCTGCACTTTCCAAAGTGCTGTTTCTTGCAAATTTTGCATTTGGGCTTCTCACCCGAATTATGCCCATCTTTCCTTGACTCAGATCCTTTCTTGTTGTCACCGTTCCCACGGTGCTTCTTGTTCGACCTCCGTGAACTATCATCTTCACGTTTTCTCTTCTCAGCCTCCTTATTCCTCAACGACCTTTGTCTGACCGCATCTAAAGTGAGGGACAAGGATATGTCAGCTACAGATCTAAAAGTAGCTGGCCGAGAAGCCTTCACGCTTGCTTTGATTTCCGGGGCTAAACCACCGATAAAACGAGCTATTCTTTTTGGTTCCGGGGTTACCAGATATGGAACCAACCGGGACATCGTGTTGAAGCTCGTGAGGTAAGCTTGACAGTCAAGGTTTGTCATCACCAATTGTAACAACTCTCATCAAAATTCATATATATTAAATTAATTTGATCAATAGGAAACTCTAATTGAGACACCCAAGTGATTCTGCACAAACCCTAAAATTTTTAGAATTTTCAGAATCAGGATCAGGGCCCCTAAAACTCGGGGGGGGGGGGGGGGTAAACCCTAAGCTACGATTATCCATATAACACTCTGTCAAATTCGAATTTTACGATTTTATCGACTCAGCAAGGCTAGTTCTAGACGTGGCTGACCTAGGGTGAAAACGTGTCCCTTGCGCACCGTAAGGGTTTATGCTTGCGGTGCGCAAGCCTGGCTAAATTTTGGGTATAAATAGAGGGCCTTGGGACTCGACTTCTGAAGTTCAAACGACGTAAAACTTCGATACATGCACTGAGATACATTCTGTTTACCACAATTAACACACACGGATCACTAATCGACGCCGCAATCAGGGTAATAACTCGATCGCTGATACGATTCAATGTCCGATCGATTAAACTATCCAATGGATGTTTAAGTGCTGCCCACATTAGGGTTTATGCTTTGTCATTCGTCGTTAATTCGATGGATGTTTAAGTATCGCACTTTGTCATTCGTTGAGAAGGTTTTAATCTCGTGAGTTATCGTAAATGCTGTATTAAGTTACTAACCGAATTGTCTGCTAGTTATTAATTTAGGATAAAAAGGGCTAATCAGTAGGCTAGGCTCTGCTCAAATTAAACTTGCAATGTGAGTCATTCTCCTTTTATCAAATTTGTTTACAAAAGCATGTTTATTTTCAAAGATTATAAGTACAGTGATTAAGTTTATGTAATCACCAAGTTACAGCCGGTATGTGGGGTTTTGTATACATTACTTGATAACCGTCACTTTTGGACAACGAGTTAGCCAATGAGTGATATGACCATAGTCACAGACTCCATTGGACAATGAGGTTACCGATGGATGGTCGAGTGACAAATACTGTGGGTAGTTGGTTTGATATCTGGAAACATTGTAATCTCTCTTAATACTGTAAATTATAACAAAGGAGTCGTTTTATTAAAATGAATGATTCACTCAGTATTTCCCGCTGACAAAACCTTTTTCAAACATGTTTCAGGTGATCTGTTGTGATCCAGGAAAAGTGCCGCGAATCACTACAAGCTTAAGGAAGTGGCTCAATATAAAATAAAGAAACATGTTTTGTAAAAATAAAGATTTCTCAGTGAAATCACACGATTGTAAATTACCGGGTTTTATCCCGAGTTGTGAAATAAAATAATCGGGAAATATTTCAGTTTTTAAAAGATCCTGAAGAAACTTCCGCTGTTAATTTAATACCACGGGATTTCTGTCCCGCGGCTCCTGAAACGGGTCAAACCAGGTCGGGGGCCGTGACAGAAAAAGGTGGTATCAGAGCCAATGATTTAAGCCTATTAAGTATTTAGAAAATACTTAATTTTTATTAATTACTATTGTATGATTATGTGTTTCATTATCTGACTAATTGTGTACAGTATGGACAGGTCTTTATAAATACAAACCTTTAAAATAATCTGACTCAAAGTTTTAGCACCCGGATTTCCTACAGCCTAGAAACTTTAAGTAAACCTTGGTGTGTTGTAATTTTCAGTTATTTTGGTAGTTACCCAGTATGAAATAATATTTAAAAGTTTTCTATAAAATTTTGTTATAATTTTTAACTTAGTAATTGTGTGTATTTTGCTAAACAGCATGAGTGACTTGTCTGACGCCCTTCAGAAATTAAATCTTTATCCGGTAAGAATAGAGGTTTCCAGAGATTTCAATAGGTATATACCAGACATAGAAGAACCTATAGAATTCAACGCTTCACCTCCCGAGAAACCCAAGCCTAAGAAAATGGAAATTGGGGAAAGCTCTAGGCAAATTGAGGGGTTACCATCTCAGGAAGAGTTAGATTTTATAATGGCAAGCTATAATACTATTAAGCCTGATAATGAAAATTTTTTTTATTCACTCTCTTGAAACACAACTACCAATGAACTTAGAACCAGCTATTCCAAACCCTTCAATCCACTCGCAAATAGACGAATGGTTGACTAATGAAATACAGTTACAAAACTATCCCTATAAGCTTTTTCCTCAGTTCAATCCAGAACCTTTACCAAATCCACCAATGAGTAACGAGAATATGGCTGAACTTCGCTTTGATGAAGAACTAATGGACACTGGGAATAGGATCCAAGAGATTGAGGGACAAATCTCCTGGAAATACAATGAGAGGGAACGCCGTTGCTAGAATATCATCTGACAAAGGATAGGGGATTTATGGAACTGTGGTTGTGTAATAATAATAGTAAAAATCAGTTTGTAAAATAACTACAAATAAAACTCTGTAAGATAATAGTATGTATTGATGCATACTATTAAATAAATGGAAATCGAGAAATCGATAGTTTTGGCTATATTGGCGTATGAACTCAGAATAATTATGTTATATAATTGTTATTTATTTAATACTAAGAAATTATATATATATTCAGATGGAAAACGCTAATAACGAACCAGTTAATGAAGTTAATCAATCTGAGCAACAACCGGGGGATCAATATATGACTAGGCAGGATATAGAAAATATCGTTGCTCAAGGGATAGCCAACGCTATTCCAGAAATAGTTGCTCAAGGGATAGCCAACGCTATTCCATCAATCGTTGCTGCTGTTAAAAATCCAATTGAACCACAACAAATCGTTCCTAGCAAACGTATTTCTGAAGATAACTTCAGTAATAGCATAAACGGAGGCAATAATCATGTTAATCATGATAATGAACCACGGCAAGCTCCGCTTCCTAAGAAGATGAAAGCCGCAACACCTGGTTGTACTTTCAAAGAATTTCTTGCTTGTAAACCCACTGAGTTTGCAGGCAATGAAGGAGCGACTGTGGCACTGCGTTGGTTAGAGAAAACCGAGGCAGTAATTGCCATAAGTAAATGTGCTCAAGATGATCAGGTCATGTATGCGTCAAATCTTTTCAAAGAAGGGGTGCTAGAATGGTGGAACAAGGTGTTACAAGCCAAAGGAAGAGATAGGGCTTATGCCATGAAATGGGAAGAATTTAAGATTCTTGTAGAAAGAAAATTTTGTCCCGAATATGAAAAAGATCAAATGGCAAACAAGTTTTTAAACCATAGAATGATGGGTGTAGATTGTCGCGGTTATACTTCGACATTCTTTGAATATGCTAGAGTGGTACCAACACTGGCTTCGCCAGAACCGGTACTCATTTCTCGCTATATTTGGGGACTGATTGGTGAAATCCGTAATATCGTTAAAGCTGCGAGACCTCGTACGATTGACGATGCTGTGGAATTAGCCAATACCTTAACTGATGAACTGGTACGCACACAAGATGAAAATAGGAAGAAGGAACTGGCTCAGAAAATTACCCAAGGATTTCGTATGGGTAATAATAACAGCTTCAAGAGAAGAGGAACAGGGCAATCTTCAAATCCGCCGTTTTACAGGAATTGCAGAAAGAAACATTTTGGAAGATGTAGTGTAACCTGCAATTTTTGTAAAATGGTAGGACATCGTGAAGAGGAATGTAGAAAGAAAACAAGAGTCTGCTATAATTGCGGAGAAACAGGACATTTTAAGCCTGAATGTCCTAAATTGGTCAAACCTGCAGACAACAAAGCCAAGACAGCCGACGGAGCTACTAAGAAGAATGTTCGAGCCTTTCAGTTAACTACTCAGGAAGCCGAGATGATTCCTGATGTAATAGCCGGTACGTTCTTAGTTCACAATATTTACGCAAAAGTATTATTTGACTCTGGTGCAAACCAAAGTTTTATAAATACTTCATTCTGCCAAGCTCTTAATATACCTTTAACCCAACTTAGGCAGATTTTTACAGTCGAAACGGCAGACGGAAATTCTGTTAGCATAGATAAGGTTTTGCAAAAAGAAAATATAGAACTTTTAGGTCATAAATTTTATGCAAACCTATTACCTATGAAATTAGCCGAATTTGATGTTGTGTTAGGAATGGATTGGTTAGTAGCCAACCATGCTAGAATTCTTTGTGATAAGAATTCCATAGAAATTCAAACACCTACTGGAGAAGTCATTATGATTACAGGAGATAAACCACGTAAGCCCATGAAGTTCATATCAGTAATGAAAGTTGCTAGTTATGAAAGAAAGCAAGGAATAGTGTATATGATTTCGGTAATCATTAGCACTAAGGGTAAAGAACTTAAGGAAATTCTTGTAGTCTCAGAATACCCAGATGTATTTCCGGAAGAACTTCCGGGATTACCACCTGATAGGGAGGTAGAATTTAGGATTCATCTAATTCCAGGAATTACACCGATAGCCAAGGCACCTTATCGGTTAGCTCCCACAGAAATGTTAGAACTTAAAAAGCAATTAGATGAATTACTAAGTAAAGGTTTCATACAACCTAGTTCATCCCCTTGGGGAGCACCCGTGTTGTTTGTTAAGAAAAAAGATGGTTCAATGAGAATGTGTATCGATTATAGAGAATTAAATAAAGTTACTATTAAGAATCGATACCCATTACCTAGGATGGATGATCTTTTCGATCAACTTCAAGGAGCTAGATATTTTTCTAAGATAGATTTACGCTCCGGATATCATCAATTAAAGGTACAAAAAGAAGATATACCTAAGACTGCTTTCAGAACTAGGTATGGTCATTACGAGTTTACAGTCATGCCCTTTGGGTTAACAAATGCACCTGCCGCATTCAAGGACATGATGAATAGGATCTGTAAACCGTACTTGGATAAATTTGTAATTGTCTTCATCGACGATATACTTATTTATTCCAAAAGTCAGGACGAACATTGTCAGCACTTGCATGCACTCTTAACTTTGTTAAGAAAAGAAAAGCTTTAGGCCAAATTCTCAAAGTGTGAATTTTGGTTGCAAGAAGTGCAATTCTTAGGTCACATGGTGAATCGCGAAGGTATTCATGTAGATCCTGCTAAGATAGAAGCAATTACCAATTGGAAGGTTCCACAATCCGCAATGGAAATTAGAAGTTTTATAGGTTTAGCTGGATATTATAGACGGTTTATTAAGGATTTTTACAAGATAGCTGTACCATTAACTAAGCTAACCTGTAAAGCAATTAAGTTTGAATGGGGACCTAAACAAGAAGAAGCCTTTAGGACCTTAAAACAGAAATTAACCAATGCTCCAATCTTAGCTTTACCAGAAGGAACAGAAGATTTTGAAGTATATTGTGATGCTTCAAAATTAGGATTTGGGTGTGTGCTAATGCAACGCAAGAAGGTAATTGCGTATGCTTCAAGACAATTGAAAAAGCACGAAGAAAATTATACGACTCATGACTTAGAGTTAGGAGCCGTAATTTTTGCCCTTAAGATTTGGAGACATTATCTGTACGGAAGTAAGTTTACTATCTATACAGATCATAAGAGTTTAAGATATATATTTGGGCAAAAAGAGTTAAACATGAGGCAAAGAAGATGGATGGAAATCCTAAGTGACTACGACTGTGATATTCAATATCACGAGGGAAAGGCAAATGTAGTTGCAGATGCCTTAAGTCGTAAGTATCATGAAAAACAACGACGAGTTCGTGCTCTTCGATTAAATCTACAAATAGATTTAATGGAACAAATAAAGAGTGTTCAGGAAACAGCAATCAAGGATGACGCTGAAGGAATGAAGGGACGAATAAAAGAATTAGAGCAAGGAGCTGATGGAATTTGGAGATTCCACAAAAGCAGAATTTGGGTACCTAAGCAGGAAGAATTAAGAAATAAAATCTTAGAGGAAGCACATAAATCTAGGTATACCATACACCCTGGAAATAATAAGATGTACCAAGATTTAAGAAATAATTTCTAGTGGATAGGCATGAAGAAGGATATAGCTAGATATATTTCTAAGTGTCTTACTTGTTCACAAGTTAAGGCAGAACACCAGAAACCTTCAGGTCTATTACAACAACTGGAAATGCCTGTATGGAAATGGGAACTCATAACAATGGATTTTGTTACTAAGTTACCCAAAACCAGAAAAGGTAATGATGCAATTTGGGTAATTGTGGATCGATTAACCAAATCTGCTCACTTTCTGCCTATGAAAGAAACCTTTAGCATGGAAAGATTGGCAAAGTTATATGTAGATGAAGTCGTATCTCTACATGGAGTTCCACTCTCCATTGTATCAGATAGGGATAGTCGTTTCACTTCTCATTTCTGGAAAACTTTCCAAGAAGCTATAGGAACTCGACTAAATTTAAGTACTGCATATCATCCTCAAACAGACGGGCAAAGTGAAAGGACGGTCCAAATTCTAGAAGACATGCTCCGAGCATATGTAATAGATTTTGGTGGCAATTGGGACGATCATTTACCTTTAATTGAATTCTCCTATAACAATAGTTATCATTCAAGCATTGAAACTGCCCCATTCGAGGCACTGTATGGAAGAAAGTGTAGAACTCCAGTTTGTTGGGCAGAAATAGGAGAAAGTCAATTGTCAGGTCCTGAGATAGTATAAGAAACTACTGATAAGATTACTCAAATAAAGGAAAGGCTGAAGACGGCTCGAGATCGTCAGAAAAGTTATGCAGACAATAGATGTAAGCCGTTAGAATTCCAAGTTGGAGACAGAGTACTGTTGAAAGTTTCTCCTTGGAAATGAGTGGTTAGATTTGGTAAGAAAGGAAAGCTAAGTCCAAGGTACGTAGGACCATTTCCAGTGATCCAACGTATAGGACCAGTTGCTTATCGTTTACAACTACCAGAAGAGTTAGCTGGAGTACATGATGTATTTCATGTATCCAATCTCAAGAAATGTCTATCAGACGAATCTTTGGTAGTACCTCTCCAAGATATAGAGGTAAACAAAAAGCTAAAATTTGTTGAGAAACCTCTTCAGATAGAAGACAGAAAAGTGAAGTTTCTCAAGCACAAACGACTAGTGCTAGTTAAAGTAAAATGGGATTCAAAGAGAGGAGCTGAATACACTTGGGAGCTGGAATCTGAGATGAAGAAAAAGTATCCCTACTTATTCCAGTAAATCTCGAGGACGAGATTTTTATTAAGGTGGGGAGAATGTAACAACTCTCATCAAAAGTCATATATATTAAATTAATTTGATCAATAGGAAACTCTAATTGAGACACCCAAGTGATTCTGCACAAACCCTAAAATTTTCAGAATTTTCAGAATCAGGATCAGGGCCCCTAAAACTCAGGGGGGGTAAACCCTAAGCTACGATTATCCATATAACACTCTGTCAAATTCGAATTTTATGATTTTATCAACTCAGCAAGGCTAGTTCCAGACGTGGCTGACCTAGGGTGAAAACGTGTCCCTTGCGCACCGTAAGGGTTTATGCTTGCGGTGCGCAAGCCTGGCCAAATTTTGGGTATAAATAGAGGGCCTTGGGACTCGACTTCTGAAGTTCAAACGATGTAAAACTTCGATACATGCACTGAGATACGTTCTGTTTACCACAATTAACACACACGGATCACTAATCGACGCCGCAATCAGGGTAATAACTCGATCGCTGATACGATTCAATGTCCGATCGATTAAACTATCCAACGGATGTTTAAGTGCTGCCCACATTAGGGTTTATGCTTTGTCATTCGTCGTTAATTCGATGGATGTTTAAGTATCGCACTTTGTCATTCGTTGTGAAGGTTTTAATCTCATGAGTTATCGCAAATGTTGTATTAAGTTACTAACCTAATTGTGTGCTTGTTATTAATTTAGGATAAAAAGGGCTAATCAGTAGGCTAGGCTCTACTCAAATTAAACTTGCAATGTGAGTCATTCTCCTTTTATCAAATTTGTTTACAAAAGCATGTTTATTTTCAAAGATTATAATTACAGTGATTAAGTTTATGTAATCACCAAGTTACAGCCGGTATGTGGGGTTTTGTATACATTACTTGATAACCGTCACTATTGGACAACGAGTTAGCCAATGAGTGATATGACCATAGTCACAGACTCCATTGGACAATGAGGTTACCGATGGATGGTCGAGTGACAAATACTGTGGGTAGTTGGTTTGATATCTGGAAACATTATAATCTCTCTTAATACTGTAAATTATAACAAAGGAGTCGTTTTATTAAAATGAATGATTCACTCAGTATTTCCCGCTGACAAAACCTTTTTCAAACATGTTTCAGGTGATCTGTTGTGATCCAGGAAAAGTGTTGCGAAGCACTACAAGCTTAAGGAAGTGGCTCAATATAAAATAAAGAAACATGTTTTGTAAAAATAAAGATTTCTCAGTGAAATCACACGATTGTAAATTACCGGGTTTTATCCCGAGTTGTGAAATACAATAATCGGGAAATATTTCAGTTTTTAAAAGATCCTGAAGAAACTTCCGCTGTTAATTTAATACCACGGGATTTTTGTCCCGCGGCTCCTGAAACGGGTCAAACCAGGTTGGGGGCCGTAACACCAATGATAGAAAATCAGACTCTATCTTCTCCACCTCATGCTGGGGGCAGTAATTTTCCCTGATGAGGGCAACGAATTGTTCCCAAGACATGTTATACAGGGGAACCTTCCCGGTGGCTTGGATCAGCGACCTCCACCAGGCCAAGGCTTCGCCTTTAAATGATTGTGACACAAACTTTACTATATCCCTCTCAGCGCACCCGCTGATATCCACAACTGTGTCCATCTCATCTAGCCATGTCATACAGTCAATGGCCCCTTTTTCCCTAGTGAAGTCCTGGGGTTTGCATGAAACGAAGTATTTATAGGAGCAACCCTTCTCACGGGGTCCTTGGTTCAATACAATGTGTTGAGATGGAGCACTGTGATGGTTTGAGGAGTGTCGATCATCATCTTTCTTGGGTTCATCCTTCTTGGAAGGTGGCTTTGTATGCGGTGTAGATAGGGTCCTACTCCGAGTCCCACTATAGTCTTCGTACTGCCGCTCCAATGCCTTTGTAACTGCGTCGTCTACCAACGCTTTCAATTCAGCACCCGTTAGATTAATCCGGGAGTTATCAATGTTCTCCACTGGATGGCTATTAATTTCCTCTGAGTTAGCCATTTTAATTGAACTGTTACAGAAAACAAGGACAATAGTTTATTTGGGAGTTTATTGTGGAATTGCCCCTTAGGGTAATTCATTAACCATGGTAAACAGAGACCATATTTGGTTAATTTATTAATCACATTTATTTAGGATTTCAATTATAATTTATCCTAATTATAAAACAATAACTGTTTTATTTGTGGCACAAAAGGCCTAGTCACAAGGACATTTTAAATTATAAGCTATGATTTCAGAGAATCAAAACATGTAGGTATATTGGCACAACAGGCCTAGTCACAAGGACATTTATAATTTATAAGCTATGATTTCAGAGAATCAAAGCATGAAGGTTTGAACCTAGTTCAATACCTTTACCTGACAGGGAGTCATTTCTACCACTGTCTTTTGGCTCATATGGAAATGAGCAGGGCCCGTAGGCGCTATATTACCACGTATGGTCAAATATGATCATCTTAATTGATGACCTAAACCCATGATTCAGAGATCATATAATTGGGTTAGGAATCTTTTGAAGAATCCAACAATAAGAATGACGTGTGTGGTTTTAATGGATCACGTCTGCCAGGAGTGTTAACATGTTTTCAGATGTTAACATGGATACGAATCTTTTAAACAGGTCTTAGCATCTTGGCCCGACCTTATAATGACCCGAAGGCTAGGTTTCACTCTTTAAGATTCTTATTTAAAATTTTACATAGGCAGATTATTTCGAAATGAATGATTTTAATTCATTTATTTCATACATAAATTATTTATGCACATAAGGCAAACATGAAATTTATAAACTTACATTCCATTACTTTATTAAAATATTACACGCTGTCCTAAACGGGTCTTTTCAAATAACAAACTTACCCACGCAGGGGTTTAAACAAGGATTTGCCCTCACAGGGGCTTAACAACAAACATCTTAATAGTCCACGCAGGGACTTACACAATTAACAAAATAGTCCGCGCAGGGACTTAAACAATAACATACCCTCGTAGGGGTTAACAGAAAGATAGACCCACGCAGGGGTCAAAACAAACAAACATACATACCCACGCAGGGGTTTATACAACAAGATTGGCCCACGCAGGGGCTCAACAACAATTGGAAGGATTCAGTGGTCCTTCTTGCTCTTCCCTTTGATCAAGCTTGTCAATCCTTGGAAGAAAGTTTGTCGCTCCCTTCGTTCCCTGTGAAATTCTCGCTCTACATGGTCCAACCTTTGCAGAATTTCTTCACGCTCTGGTGGGGAGAACCTTGGTGGTTGCGATTGTTGCCAGATAATAGGTCTTGGAGGTATTTGGTACCCATGTGTTGGGTACCCTACTCCCCATGGATCTCCATACGGTCCTTGGGCGTTATAGTTAGCCGCTACCAAGTATGGGTCGGCTTCTGCGTAGTTGTAGTTGGTGTGCACTGGCTGTTCAAACGGGTTATACGCCATGGAACCCGTGTATGCCGGAATCGGGTTATCAAAACCCATAGGCGGTGGTTGCGGTGCAACTGGGTGTGAGGGTCCACCCATTTGTGGGTCCTCCTGAAGTGGCGGGTAATGGCTGCCACTCGATTGGCGTGGAGAACTAAAATGAAAGTCTGCCGCTCGCGCAGACATACGCGCTCCGGTTCTCCTACGCCTTGGCGGTTGCGGAGGTGCCGGTTGAACTGGTGGCGGTGGCGGTGGAGGTGGTGGCGTGACTGCCACAAATCTTGGATCCTCAGAGGGATCCTGTTGCTGCTGCTGCTGCTGAGGAGGTGAATGGCGAGGAGGTGTATAGTACCATTCGTGCCTGGTAAACATAGCTTGAAAGCTATCTGGACCAACATAGGGTGATCCATGGAAAGAAGATCCGTCAGAGATCTCTATCGGGTGGTTTGGTGTACCACTGGCAGGCTCGACGGGGTCCGTATCCTCGTCCATATCGTCCGCGTGATCTCCCGAGAAATGATCCTCCGGCCCCAATGGGTTAAAACCCGCTGGTTCTGGTATGTAATTGGCCGGGTTAAACCGGCCCCTGAAGACAGGTGTAGGGTCTCCGAAAGAGTTGTGCGATAAGGATCGCTGTAATGGTATGTAGGACGGTTGAGGGTTGTTGGGCTCATACACCGGCTGTGGCCCGTAAGGGTTATGGACAGGAGGTGTTGAGCTGTGCGAAACCGACCGTCTAGCCGGCTCGAAGAGGTTCCTCCGGTTCTGCCGGGGATCGTCACTCTCTGTGGTGGAAGGAGCTCGCACATTCGAAGGTCCTGCCTCGTTGTCATTGGGGGCGGTGATTGGCCCCTTGCCTCGTCCTCTTCTTCTAAAGAATCTTGGCGGCATTTTGTTAATCCTGTCAATATAGCATGAGATAACAACAACAATATATAAAAATTTAAAGGACAAAACAAAAACCAAACAAGGTAGAATTTGTCCTATGTTATTTGTCTAGACTCGAAAAGTTTAGATATGTGCAATTGTGTTATTGAGATTAAACACAAAAGGCTAGTGTTTAATTCACTCAATGTTGGCTTTGATACCAACCTGTCACACCCCGATTTCCACGTGTCACCGGTGGGCCGGGTGGGGAGTATCGTGACGTGGTTGGCAACATAATAGTCAAACAACACAATATATAATATGCACAGCGGAAGCAAATGAAAAGATATAATTTAACCGAATTTGATATTGTAATATCATGTATCACAATAGTCGATTGTTTATCCACAGACGGATCGAAAATAAATAATAGTTCAACAGACGGTAGGCATCTTAAGCTTGCGAGACTTCTAATGATGCTAAGGAGAAATCCCAGCCAATTACGCTTAGTACCTGCATTTAATCTTTTTGGGAAAATACGTCAGTTTACACTGGTAAATACTATCAACTGACTCATTTTAGAAAATGATTGAAAATTGATTTGGATGCATGTGGCATAAACATTTTATTTAACTTGGGAGAATTATTTAAATATATAATCTTGTGAACGAATTACATGTTCCTTGTGCGTTCAGTAGCCCGGATCGTGTCCGGGTTAAAGATCAATAGACACACCACATTATTCTTTTGTGCACTGACGAGTGTACGCCTACACCCCGCGCTTAAGTCGTGGCCATTTCGTAAAATGATGCCAAGGATATCCGGGACATGGTCATTAACCCCCCAAAGGCTTTAAGTAACAAGACTGTTTAAACGAGCCGATCAAATTATTCAATTAACCACCCAACGATGGAAGATTTGATGCCCGATCAAGCAGTATTCTATATACCGTAACCCAAGCCCGTATAGGGAAAATAAGTTAAAAGTATTTACCTGAGCAAAGTATAATTCACAATAAGCAAATTGCAAGTAGCTTTTACTGGTCCTCCTAATCTGGAAAGAAGGTTTATAATAACCTATTAGAATCTTAACGGGTCTTTAATTAAGCTTAAGCTTAGACCGGTTAGTTTCAAAGATACGGTTTGTATGCACGATTAAGCGATGACCGGATAGAATGTGTTTTAGACGCAACAAGTTTGAAGACTTGTTTAATATGGGTATATTATACACATTCTGGATTTTGAGATAAAACCGATAAGGTTTGACCCGTTTCGGCTAATTTATGTAAACTAGTTACATAAACCGAACCGAACGCGTAATAAGCGTAACGGGTAATAATGAGAGCCATTTACAGTTTTCATAAGTTAATATTCTCCAAATATGTTGTGACATCAGTAAGATATCATTTATTATGCCCGAAATGAATTTAAACACAAACTATGCCCCGTAGGGGTAGTTTGGTCATTTATAATGTGATAAAAGAGTTTAAGTAATATCCTGAGTTACAGGTCTGATGTAATCAGCAAAGATAATCAATTTGCTAAGTTATATCAGTAGGGTATTGTATATATGTGAAATTTATCAATTATAACCAAACTGTGCACCGTAGGGGCATTTTGGTAATTTCACATAAGCCGTAAAGCTCAAAAATGAAGTCTGAGTTAAACAACTTTTGCTTACTATTAAAATATTATAATTTGCCTCAAATATCAGTAGGTATCAACCCTTGTATGTTTAAAATAATTCTAGTACATACTATGCGTTAAAAACGCTTAAAAAAAGGCGATTAGAAGCCATTTTCGGGTTCGATACTTAAAGCTGATATTTTTATTATTCCAGAAGGCTTAAAATAATTTATTTATCATATGTGATCAGTAGCAAAAGGTTTGGAGTCAATTAGATATGTAAAACTCATTTTATGGCCCGTGAGGGCAAAACCGACAATTACCGGATTAAGCCTACGACTATTAGTTATGCTCAGCCTAAAATTAATTAAAAATATTCAAAAATCCCAAAATAATATATTACATCAGTGGGTAATAAGTTTGATACCAAAAAGTAGGCTTAACTAGGCTATACGCTAATTACGCCGTTTTATTAACATAAAGCTTTCATTTTACGATAACGAGCATAACTCTTAACCTACACCTCCAACTGATGTCAAATTTTGTATGTAATTTTAAATATCAGTAAGTAAGGTTTCTACTCTTTTACATTTTCAAAAATCACATTTTAAGGCGAAAAGGGCATAATGGTCAACATATGGGCAATTAACGGAATCATGCGTATTAATTGGATAACTAATGATCCGAGGTGTATAATCACAGAGGGTTATACTAGCATGTAACCTGGTCCAAATAAAGCTCTTTGGTATTTCTAAAACATACCATAACGGGTCAGAACTGAAAGTCAAAGCGAAAGTCAAACTATGCGACTTTCGGTTCCGAACCGGGTCTCTACTAAAAATTGTCGGGTTGAACATGTTTAGACATGTTCTTACATTCATTACCAAGTTATATCAATGATCAAACAGGTTATAAGTGTTCCACATTGCTAATTATGCATAAATTGTAATTTAAACATTCTGTTGACTTTTTATTAGTAAGTTTGACCCGACATTTGACATAGTTAGAGTGGGAATCGGGGGGAACCCTTTTGAGGGTTTATTACCCACATAATTACCTACTTAAAGGTACTTTTAATTCGAGATTTGACTGAGCCATCATTAATTAATCTCGAAGTCAAACTGTAATTACGACGGTTTGACTTTTAGCTAAATAACTAAGCTAAACTCAATTAAAGAAGGTTAAGCAAACTTACAAGAGTCCTATGAACGATTTGTGATCACTTGAGAGGGGTCTTGAGCTCCAGGAATGATCAAGAAGTGCAAGAGAAGATGTGAAGAACTTTTTGCAAACTAAGGGCTTTATATAGTGATTTAATCACCATAAGAAGTTGACACACAAGTCTACACCTCACCACAACTGATCAACAAGTGTTCCTAGTGCTTAGGGGGTGCCTAGGGGTCGTCCAAGATGAGGAAATTCGGTTAAAGGTCGAGCATAAAGGCTATGGCAGACAAGGAAGCAAAGAATTCGCAACAGATGGCCCTAGGCGTGACGCGAAGGACCCCCCCCCCCTGGGCCTCGCGTCGCGCGATGCCTTGTCTGACTCAAATCCAAGTTTTAGATTTTTATGTTTTGATCCTTGCCCCTTCAAACTTTGCCTAGACTTCCTTTCTTGCATTATGAACCCTCATAATTGATTTATAAGGCTTTAAAACATATACCCACTTTGTTAAGTCCCCGGTTAACTTTATTGTTACCCGAAAAGTCCTAACTTTCAACGTTTACGCTTTAACCATTCGCACACGAATTTGATCATAACTTTCTCATACGATAACGAAGCTTCACGAAATTTATATCGTGCATTCTAGTGAGCATAATTACCAGTTACAAAGCTTCGGGTTTGTCAAAAGGTCACTCAGAGGTATAACTTAAACATGTTGACACATTTAACCCCTGTAGTTTGTAATCTCTCACTTTTAGCTTCGCATGATCCATGATTTATTCGTTTGATGTTATAAACATTATGTAGGGTTAATGTACAATATATTTATTCACTGTTGACATTTAGAACTCGTATATTCACATACTTTTCATGATTTTCAACTTTAGTCCTTTCAGAACATTCATTCACACGTTCAAACACGTGACACGTGTCAGCTTATTATATGACGTGAATTTTCGAGGTGTTACATTCTGCGTAGTTCTGAACAACAACAAATAAATTCAGGTAACATAAATCACAGAAAACATAATTTTATGAACAAATATTTGTTTCTAATACACTTGTATATATCAGATGATGATTTCATTGATCCCCCACCAAGAGTGAAAAAGACAAAAAAATATCGTTATTTCAGCGAGAGAAAAATCAAACCAAGAAAAAGAAAGAAAAGTCAGATAATGTGAAAGCAATGACAAAGAGATCATTAAGGAAGGATAAAACACAAAAACAACAACCATATTATGAATGCGATGGAAGAAAAGTCAACATAAGATGTGCAATCAATAACTTACCAAAGTATCTTAACAATTTATCAAAAGAGCAAAAAAAAGTTGTGAGAGAAATAGGCTTTGGCAGCACACTATCAGTCAACTTGCAATCAGTTCCATGCAAATTCGGATATTGGCTAGTAAATAACTTTGATGCTGAAAATGATATGATAAATACTGGAGATGAAAAGATTAAGATCATGGCTGATTTGATTCAAAAGGTAATTCAAATACCAAATGGCAAAATAAAGATTGAGGAAAAATTGAGGCCCAAAGATACAGATCTTATAATTAAATTCTGACGGGGGCAATTTTGCAAAGAACTTTTGAAGAAACTATATATTGCCAATTTGATTAAAGATTTAGAGAAAAGAAATGAACTTGGAAGAATGTTCAAACTAAATTTTTTGGCTATATTTTTTACCATCATGGCAGAGGCAATGCAAAGTAGTACTTCTAACCCAAGGTTTTTTTACCATCAATTAAAAGTAACATAAATATCCAAGATTTTGATTGGTGTGATTATATGCTAAATTGTTTAAGGCGTACAAGAAAACAATGGCCTGAAGGTGAAAAGACCTTCAATGGACCTATGGGATACTAGCGGTATGAAATCTGATCTTTATGTTTTTTATCTATCATAAAACGCAATAATGCTTACTTGTTTATATGTTTGCTTTATTGATATCTTATCTCAATGCTGAATGCTTGTTAATATGTTTTGTTTAAAATATGCCAGCTATATTATATCTTATCTTAATGTTGAATGTTTTATATCATAAAACGCAATATATACTCATTGTTATCTTTGGTTAAATATGCTAGCTGAATGATATCTTTAGTCAATGCTCAAAGCTTTGTATCATAAAACGCAACATATATTCATTGTTATCTTTATTTCATAAAATGAAATAATTATTCATTGTTGACTTTGGTTAAATATGCTAACTGAATGATATCTTTACTCAGTGCTCAAAACTTTGTATCATAAAACGCAATAATGATTCATTGTTGTCTTTGGTACCCTAAATATGCAAGCTGCATGATATTTTAACTAAAACACAATGTATATAAAGTTATTATGTACCTTGTAAACAATGCTTTATATTATAAAACTCAACAACTTTAGTATTGATTATTTTTTAAAACACAATGATTTATACAGATTTTATATGGTTACAAAAAACAAGGATTTGATGAAGGTGAACAAAATGAAGAATTCTCTCTAGATAAAATTGACTATACAACTTTACAAGAATTAGAAAATGAATTGGAAATTTTCAGCGCAAAATGAGGGGAGAGTCCTTGTAAAAGAACTAAAGAAAAAGGAGAAAAATGTGGCAAAGAAAAAACAAAAAAAAGAAAGATGAGGAGATTGTATATTATGTTTATCCATCTGAATCCCACAATGAAAATGAAGAAATTTATGATGCTGAATCTGAAGAAAAAAATGACGATGATGTTGAAGAACTTCATGAAGAACAACCAAACAGCCAAGTAAACTGTGTTCAAATAGAAGAAGATAACACCTTACTAACTGCTGCACTAAATAGGATTGCACAAGAAGATACTCAAAACAACCCACATAAAACCAATGAAACTGAAAAACCCCAACAGAAAGTGGAGGATCATGGGGGCATTTCTTTGATAAACCATCAGAAGGAAATAAAGAAAAAATGTTGGTAAACAGTCAATGTAGATTGCGAAATTTCATGCCATCACAAATTCAAATTGAAAAAACAAAAGGTCTTTCTGAAATACATTCAACAAAAAGTGGTGATGAAATTATGATAAACAATGAAGGTGAAAAAAGTAATGAAGAACATATTGCGCCAACCTTAGATAATCCTAAGATCCCTTTGTGTCTGTCTCGGTGAATTTCAATGCCAATAACGTCATAAGCATCTCCGAATTCCTTCATTTCGAAGTTATGCAAGAGTAACCGCTTCGACTCATGCAACATGTCTAAACTATTACTTTCCAATAGAATATCATCTACGTAAAGGACAACTATAGTAAAGTTGATCCCACTCATCTTGAGGAAGGTGTATTGATCCACTTGATTCTTTGCAAAACCTTGTTTCTTCATGACTTCATGAAACATGTGAGTGCATTATATGTATTGCCTCCGTCAATTATGAATAGCTCCGTCAATGTATCGAGTCATTGTTGATTGTATAGGTTTTCGTGTTGAAGAGGCGGCTTTGTAATGTATAAGCCCTTTCACACGAAAGGACCTTTCGTGTGAAAGGCCAACTCTGTCGTCCCAAACTCTCTCATACGAGAGAGTCCCTGTCGTTCCAGATGAGCTCGTGTGACAGGGCTAGCCTATAAATAGGAGGCTTGGGACTTGTCATTTAGATCTTTTGTGGACTTGAGAGGGGAAACTCTGTCCATTTGGTTTCGTGGTTCTGTACTTGAATATAATCAATAGAAACCAGTTTAATTAGATTGTTCTTGTGTTTGTCAACTTCAAACATGGATTATGCACGTGATATGAAGATTATCTGACCGGCTGGAGCATTCGGAGACCCGAAACGGTCCTCACAAGTGGTATCAGAGCTTGGAGGTCGGTTTTAGTGATGGATAACACAAGATATCAACCGATTTGAAGCCCTCACATCATATCTCTTCAACTTCTACACTTTCTGCTAAAAACTTAAAATTGACCTAGAATTCATGGACAAATTTTTGCTGAAAATCAAATATGTTGTGCGAAATCAGTTAAATTCAAATCCTTGAAAGAATCTGACCTTAATTTGATCTAAATCATTGAAAAATCTTGAAAAAAATGTCAAAAAAATGAAACTTAAGTTTCGAACAACAGAGCCTGTCCTCCGAGAGAGCATATCCTCTCGCACGAAACGTCAAATCCTTTCGCACGAAAGGATCAGATATACAACTGAGTGTTTTGAAAATTTGACCCTCTCGCACGAAAGGCAATCCCTTTCATACGAAAGAGACTGGTTGTTGTTAGTTGTTCAAATTTGATTCTTCCACACGAGATGCATTCCCTCTCGCACGAAAGGAGTTGGTTTCTTTCGTTTGAAAAACTTGTTTGATTGTTTGTTAATCTTTCAGGTATCTTTCGAGTAATTCAAGGTATTAAACAAGGATTCAGAGTTTTATAATGCTTTTGCAACTATGCCTGACTGGGTGGTTCAGAGTTTGAAGTTAGAAACTGAAATGGAACACAACAAAAACCACCTAGAATGATGAGCATAGATGAATTTAAAAGTTGGGAAGATCGATTTGCAATCTGGATTCAAGCTCATCATATGGGATGTTGGTATTCAGTATTAATTGAATATGCTGAACCACTAGGGAACGATGGTCAAAAGAAAACACTGATGCAATATGATGAAGAAGAAAGACTAAAATTCAAAAATGAAAAGAAAATGATAAACTTTTTACAGCAATCAGTGAAAGAAAATATTCTATCTCTATTACAACAAAACGGAACTGCTTACTTGATCTGGAATGCATTGAAACATAAATATGAAGGTAATGAACAAATGATGAAGAGTAAGAGAGCGTTAATGAAAAAGGAATTTGAAAAGTTTACAAGTTTAAAAGGAGAATAAATACAACATATTATTGAAAGATTCTGTCATTTGATAAAAGAATTGAGGTTGTTAGGGATTGAAAAAAAAATCGAGAAGAATTAGTGGATAAGCTCATAGACGCACTTCCAAACGGGAATGATTGGTCTACATATGTAATGATCATGAAAAATAGTCTAGAGTATGAGACTATGAGTTTAAACAGGTTAATCCAGAAACTGGAATCACGCGAGTTAGAGCTGAGAAAAACAACAAAAATGCATAATATACAGCAAGATGTGAGCCTGTAATACAAGAGTGGTAGCTCATCAGATATTCAGAGTCCGAAAATACAGACTGCATACAGTGCAGACAGCTCAACAGGATTTTCTGGTTTTTTCTACAAATACTTCAAATAGCAGTGGGTTTACAACATTCTCAAGCTGTGATTCAAATTCTTCGACTCCAAATTCAAAATTATTACAAGGCTCTAACTCACATTCAAATCAAAATAATTCAAATGTTCATGTGCTTCAATGCAATGTTTCAGTAAATTTACAGAATGCTCAGGGTTTAAATGAATCCATAGTGAAACAGCAGATGACATTTCTAGCATCAGTTCTTAAGTCATATGACAGTTTAATTGCTGGAAAAATCAAAAATTGTAATATGACAAAAGAGGATTATGATCAAATAGATCCAGAAGAGTTAGAACTAATGGATATTATGTGGAACATGATGAGTATTCTCAGACGAGCACGAAGATGTGCTAAAATTACAGGGAGACAATGTTTGTTTGTATCTAATACTAAGCTGGGTTTTGACAAGTCAAAAGTAACTTGTTTCAGATGCAAATAGAAAGGACATTTTAAAAGAGAATGTACAAATCAAGAAAATCAAAGTGATATCAATCCTTTCTGTGAGTATTATATCACAAGCCCTCACCACAACAAAGGCCTCAAATTGAAGTTGGATCTTCAAAGTCGAAAAAATAGAGCATTAGTCGTCATTCAAGAAGACGAGAGTTTTAATTGGAATAATATGTTTCCTCAAAATGATGGACAAGCAATGCTTGCTGAAATTATTGAAGAACCTAAGCAGACGTTTGAAAAAGATAAAGAAGAGTGTTATTTTGATGGAATTCCTAAAAATTCTGATGTTTCTTATTCTTTAGCTGATGAAATTTATAATCATTTTGCAGAAATGTACTACAGCAGCGTTGGAATTATTAGGGAGGAGAGAGAAAAAGAAAAGATAGAAGATATGGCAGCTCGGATTGTTGAAGAAGATAAGCAAAAGCTGGTTGATGAGCAAATGAACAAGTGTTCAGAAGCTGATGATAAAATTGAAATTGAGTATAAAAATTACACTGGACCATGTGAGATCTATGAAGAAAACGAAGAATTTTTCAAAAAAAAAATGCATAGTTCTTGATAAAAAGGAAGATTTTTTAAACGAAAAGTATTTAGAAGTTATTGAAAAACAAGAATTTCTGGAACAACAACACAGAGAAGTAATTGAACATGTAGAATTTTTAATCAAACTCACTTAGAGTTTGAGAAAAAGGAATTATTTTTGAGACAAAAATGCAGAGAAATTCTTGAAAAAAAAGGTATTATATCAAAAGGAAGAAGGTTTGAAACAAAAATGCAAAGAGCTTGAACAAACAAATGAAATTTTGAAACAAAATGTTCAGAAAAGTGTAATGATTGTGTTCAAAAAGAGAAATTTTCAAGAGTTGATAAACAAAATGATTTTTTGAAATACGATTATTCTCAAATGAAAGAAGCTTATGATAAGATGAGTAGCAAAACAAAACAATTTATTGAAGTAAGCCATAAAGATGCTGATACTAAAAGGATACTTGAAGCTACTTTGGAAGCTAAAAAAATGCAATATATAAGTATCTTGATGAAATTACATTGCTTAAACAAAAATTGGTTGAAACGGAAAGGGTCAATAAAAAACCGATCAGTTACTCATCTTCATCATATGTACTTGATCGTATTTTGCAACAACCACTAGAAGAGAATGAATCTGAGAAGAAAAATGTTGGGAACAGAAAAAGGGATGGGTATCATCAGGTTCCACCTCCCATGATGGAAAATTATTTCCGAAGTAAATTTGAGGGGGTGGAAAGGGCGTTGAATATCAAATTAAATTATGTTTCAAATGAAATTGATCAATTACCTGATGATATTGATGTGACATACACCAAATCTGATGTTTGTGAGTCAGAGTTGATGAATGATGTGATCGAAAAAGTTTTTGATGATGAAAAACAGAATGATTCCACCAAAAGTGAAAGTTCTAATTCACAAGTTGAAGATGAGGAAAGTTTTCACAAGAATTATCTTAAAAATTTGATTCCAAAATGAGTGATGATCCAACAATGGTGATGTACAAAATGATTGGATTGGACAAATTTTTTCAGATAATGAATTTCCGATTCAAAATGTGAATTTGAAAAAACTCGAGAAAGTATAAACTGGTGGAAATTGATGTTTCAGAGATTGAAAATCTTGCAACTGATGCAAGAAATTTGAAGAAAAATAAATCTTTTTATAACAAACCAAGAAGCTCGCATTACCAAAAGAAGAATTTTAAAAATGATAAAGCTGGTTTAGGTTATGAAAAGAAGAAAAATCAAAATAAAAGATTTCAAAAGTCAAATGTTGAGAAGAAGATGAACTTTTTTCATGGAACAAGTTCAGAAAAAGAGAGAGAATCGCTGTCACACCCCGATATTTCCACGTATTACCGGTGGGCCCAGTGGGGAGTATCGTGACGTAGTTGATATCATCATAGTCAAACAACACAATTTATATACACAGCGGAAGCAAAAGATGAATCACATTACAAACCGAATAAAAAGTAATATCAAAGTATTACAAACAGACTGTAAAGGATCCACAGGTGGATAAAAAAGATAAAAAGATCATTTTTCAGCAGACTTTAGCATCTTAAGCTTGCAAGACTCTTTAGTGATGCTAGAAGTAGCCAACCTATTTCGTTTAGTACCTGCACTTAGCCTTTTTGGGAAAATACGTCAGTTTACACTGGTAAATACAATTAACCGACTCATTTTGAAAAGAGTTTAAGAAAATTGATTTGAATGCACAAGGCACAAAATAGCTTTTATAACTTGGGAAAATTATTTAAAAATAATCTTGTATACAGTTTTACTTATTTGTCGTCCGTCAGGGCCTGTTAGAAGAGCCGGACAAGATTAACTGACACGCCACAGGCATAATGCCCACAAGGTTAATTCCTTAAAGTGGATTACCAGTTTTTACATATGCAGCTGTCAGGTGTATGCCTACACCCCGTGCTTAGGTCGTGGCCATTTCAATGAATGATGCCAAGGATATCCGGGACATGGTCATTAACCCCCCAAGGGCCATATACCAAATAAAATAGATTAAAACGGGTTATGTAAATATATTAATCACAATCCGATTTAAATAACTACATACCCGACCAAGCGGTATTATTATAATACCGTATCCCAAGCCCGTATAGGAAAAATAAGTTAAAAGTATTTACCTGAGCAAGTATATTTCACAAACAGCGAGTGCAAATAGCTTTTACCGGGCTCTTTAATCTGGAATGAAGGTTTTAATAACCTATTAGATTCCTAACGGTCTTAATTAAGTCTAAACTTAGACCGGTTAGTTTTAAAGGAAGATATACGGTTCAAAACGCACGATTAAGCGGAGACCGGATTAGAATGTGGTTTAGACCTGACAAGTTTGTATACTTGTTTAATATGGGTAAACTAGACACATTCTGGATTTTGAGATAAAAATGATAAGGTTTGACCCGTTTCGGTAATTTATGCAAACTAGTTACATAAACCGCACCGAACACGAATAATGTGTAACGGGTAACCAAATGAGTCATGAACAGGTTTCCTAAGTTAAGATGCCTTAAATATGTTGTGATATCAGTACGATACCTTCCATTATGCCCAAAATGGATTTAAACTCAAATTATGCCCCGTAGGGGTATTTTTGGTCATTTTAAAGGTTATAAAAGAGTTTAAATACTAATCAGAGTTTCAGGTCTGATATAATCAGTAAAAATGTTTATTTTTATAAGTCATAACAGTAGGGTATTGCATATATGTGAAATTTATCTTTTATAACCAAACTATGCACCGTATGGGCATTTTGGTAATTTCACATAAGCTTTAAAGGTCAAAATTAGACTTCTGAGTTCAAAACTTTTGCTTACTGTTTAATTATAAAATTTTACTTAAAACATCAGTAGGTATTAAGTCTTATATGAGAAAAATGGTTTTAATACATACTATGCGTTTTAAACGCGTAAAAAGATGGTTTTAAGCGATTTTCGGGTTTTTAAAGAAAAGCGTTTTATAATTCCAGAAGACTCAAAATTTTTATTTATTATATAAAATCAGTAGCAAAAGGTTTGGTATCAAAATATTATATAAAACTCATTTTATAGGCCAAAAGGGCAAAACCGACAATTTCTGAATCAAAGCTATAACCCTCTGTTATGCTCAGCCTAAAATAAATAAAAATCTTCAAAAATCCCAAAATATTATTTTACATCAGTAGATAAAAAGTTTGGTATCAAAATTTGGGTTTAGATAGGCTTTATGCTAATTACGCCGTTTAATTAATAAAAAGCTTTCCAATTACGCTATTGAGCATAACTTTTAATCTAGACCTCAAACTGACGTGAAAATTTAGGGACATGTTTATAAATCAGTAATAAAGATTATTGTCCTCTCATATTTTCAAAATTCTTGTTTTAAGGTCAAAAGGGCATTATGGTCAATATTTAGGCATATAACGGAAACATGTACATGAATTGAATAATTAATGAACCAAGTTGTATAACCTCAGAGGGTTACACTAATCTATAACCTGGTCCTAATAGAGCTCTAAGGCAATTCTAAAGTATGCTATAATGGGTCAGAACTGAAAGTCAAAGCAAAATTCCACTTATGCAACTTTCAGTTCCGAACCGAACTTAAATTGAAAATTGTTGGGTTGAACATGCTTAGACATGTTCTTACATTAATTACCAAGTTATACAAGTGATAAAACATGTTTCATAGCTTCTACCTTGTTAATTATGAGTTTATGCGAAAATTTGCTTTCTGTTGACTTTTTATAATCAAGTTTGACCCGACAATTGACCTAGTTAGAGTGGGAATCAGAGGGTGCCCTTTTAAGGGTTTATTACCCACATTACTACCAACTCAAAGTTACTTTTAATTCGAGAATTGACTGGACCATTAGTGATTAATCACTAAGTCAAATCTTAATTACAACGGGTTTGACTTTAGGCCATTAAACTACTAAAACTGAATTAAGTGAGGTTAAGGACACTTACTGAAGTCCTATGCACAACTAAGGATCCTTGGGAAGTGGTCTTGAGCTCCAGGAATCTCCAGAACAAGTGTTTGGAAGTTTTCACGTGAAGTGCTCAAATGTAAGTTCACAAGTTACAACAATGGATCCATTTATAGCCAAGGAAGGGTCATGGAGATTGATCCAGGTGTTATGGCATCTCTAGAGATGAAAACAAGTGTCCAGGGACGTGTTTCAAGCAGCTAGAGGGTGGCAAACTCGCGGAACTTAGCAAACATGCAAGCTGCCACATCCAAACACAATTTTCTAAGCTGGCAGTCCATCGCGTCGCGCGACGGAGGAGTGCCCAGGTGGTGGCGCAGCGCCAGGGTGTAGGGGACCAGCAAACAAGTTTCAAAAATTGACATTTTCACCCCCTGGACCTTCTAAAGCGTAATTTCTTCCATTTTAAGCACTTTTAACCCATGAAATTTATATTTCTATGATCCATGAGATATAACCAAACATCGTTAGGTCCGGTTTCGTTAAACGGTAACCGAAAACACATGTTTTGCCTCGTTGACGCTTTTATCCCCTTAATTACGAAAGTTAGCGTATCTTTCTCATACGATATCGAAACCTTGTGAAATTTTTACCACTTATTCTTGGGAGTATAATTAATCGTTATAAGGCTCCGGGTTCGCTAAGAGGTCACTCAGAGGTATAACTTAAACATGTTGACACATTTAACCCTCACGTCTTGTAAACTTTCACTTTCTTCCACAATCGGTTTAACACGCTTCATGATACATTCGTTTTAGGGTATAAACATCGTGTAGGGTTGTTAAAAGGCATAATTATCAAATGTTGACACTTTGTATCCTTGTATACATATACTTTCTTCGTTTGTCAACTTAAGTCCCTCATATTCAATTTGTTACACGTTTAAAGTCCATGACACGTGTCGATACTATATTGGACTTGATTTTTATGAGGTGTTACATCCTCACCCCCTTAAAAGAAATCTCAACCTCGAGATTTACTGAAATAAATGAGGGTACTTCTCTTTCATTGTGGACTCTACCTCCCACGTATACTCGGGACCTCTACGGGCATCCCATTTAACCTTTACAATCGGTACATGCTTCCTTCGAAGCTTCTTAACCTATCGATCCTCGATCGACTAAGGTTTTTCAACAAATTTCAGGCTCTCATCTATGTGCACATCCGTATGTGGTATGACTAGTGATTCATCAGCTAGACATTTCTTCAGATTGCAGATGTGAAATACATTATGAATACCACTGAGCTCTTCAGGCAAATTTAACTTATAAGCTACCGTTCCGACACATTCGATGATCTCAAATGGTCCTATATATCTCGGGCATAATTTGCCTTTCTTACCAAATCGCATTACCCCTTTCCAGGGTGATACCTTAAGTAACACTTTGTCACCAACCTCGAATTTTAGAGGTTTACGCCTTTTATCTGCGTAGCTTTTCTGCCTATCCCTGTCAGCTTTGAGACGATCTCGTATCTGTACAATCTTATCTGTCGTCTCCAGGACTATATCAGGTCCTGTTAGTTGGACATCTCCAACTTCTGCCCAGCAAACGGGCGTCCTGCACTTCCTTCCATACAAGGCTTCAAAAGGTGCAGCTTGAATACTGGAATGATAGCTATTGTTGTATGAAAATTCAATCAAAGGAAGATGATCATCCCAACTTCCTCCTAAGTCAATAACACAAGCTCGTAGCATATCTTCGAGTGTCTGTATAGTACGTTCACTTTGACCATCCGTCTGAGGATGATATGCAGTGCTGAAATTTAATCGAGTGCCTAGGGATTGCTGAAAGCTTTTCCAGAAATGCGATGTATACCTCGTATCCCTATCAGAGATGATAGACACTGGCACTCCGTGGAGAGATACAATCTCATCCACGTACAGCTAAGCTAACTTATCTGAGCTGTGTGTTTCCTTAATAGGTAAGAAGTGGGCTGACTTAGTCAGTCTATCCACTATAACCCAAATAGTATCATTTCCTCTCTTCGTCTTTGGCAACTTGGTGATAAAATCCATAGTCACCATTTCCCACTTCCAGGTGGGAAGTTCAGGCTGTTGTAGCATACCTGACGGCTTTTGGTGTTCAGCTTTAACTTGAGCACCTGTCAGACATTTAGCCACATAAGTGGCTATAGAGTTTTTCAAGCCTATCCACCAGTAATTTGCCTTCAAATCCTGGTACATCTTATCACTTCCAGGATGAACTGAATACTTGGAACTATGGGCTTCTTGAAGGATCACATCTCGAAGTCCTCCATAGATTAGAACCCATATCCGTCCATTCAATCTTAGGATTCCATCCTTACCATATGAAAATTGTTCTGCAGTGACTCCCAGCTTTTCATTTGGATAGTTAGCTTCTAATACAACTTCTTTCTGAGCGGCTAACAATCTTTCATTCAAACTGTTTTTCAATTCAATGCTCTTGGCATTGATTCTAATGGGCTTAACCCTTTCCTTTCTGCTCAAAGCATCGGCGAATACATTCGCCTTTCCTGGATGGTATCGGATTTCACAATCATAATCATTCAGTGTCTCCATCCATCGTCGCTGCCTCATGTTCAGATCCTTCTGATTAAATAGATGTTGAAGGCTCTTGTGATCAGAATAGATCACACACTTGGTACCATACAAATAATGCCTCCAGAGTTTCAGTGCAAATACAACGGCACCCAACTCCAAGTCGTGGGTGGTGTAATTCTTTTCGTGCACTTTTAATTGTCGAGAAGCATAGGCAATGACTTTGCCTTTCTGCATGAGCACACACCCCATACCAGTGTGTGACGCGTCGCAGTATACTACAAATTCTTCAATTCCTTCAGGCAATGTCAACACGGGAGCATTGCTCAGTTTTCGCTTAAGTATATCAAACAATTCTTGTTGCTTAGGACCCCAATCAAACTTAATATTCTTTCTAGTCAACGAAGTTAGGGGTGCTGCAATCCTTGAGAAATTCTCAATAAAACGCCTGTAGTATCCTGCCAGACCTAAGAAGCTGCGAATTTCAGTGGGCGTCTTCGGTTCTTGCCAATTCATGATGGCTTTAATCTTAGCAGGATCCACTTGGATACCACGCTCACTAACCACATGCCCAAGGAATTGGACTTCACAAAGCCAAAATTCACACTTTGAAAACTTGGCGTAGAGTTTCTCATGTTGAAGAAGTTTAAGAATACACCGAAGGTGCTTCTCATGGTCAGCCTGATTCTTTGAATAAATAAGAATGTCATCAATGAATACAATGATAAACTTGTCCAAGTAGGGTTTGCAAACGCGATTCATGAGATCCATGAACGCTGCTGGTGCATTAGTGAGCCCAAAAGGCATCACCAAGAACTCGTAGTGACCATAACGAGTTCTAAATGCAGTCTTGTGTACATCTTCATCTCTAACCTTCAACTGATGGTAACCAGACCTTAAATCAATCTTGGAGAAGTAACTTGCCCCTTGCAGTTGATCGAACAGATCGTCGATCCCGGGCAATGGATGTCTGTTCTTGATTGTAACCTTGTTTAGCTCACGATAATCAATGCATAACCGCATTGATCCATCTTTCTTCTTAACAAACAGAATAGGTGCTCCCTAGGGGGATGAGCTAGGTCTAATAAATCCTTTTGCCAACAAATCATCCAACTGAGTTCTCAACTCTTTCATCTCAGTTGGGGCTAACCGGTAAGGTGCCCTTGCAACAGGTGCTGCTCCAGGTATAATGTCGATTCTGAACTCCACTTACCTATCTGGCGGCAAACCAGGTAGTTCTTCAGGGAATACTTCTGGATATTCAGAAATGACAGGGATGTCTTCAATCTTGGGTTTTGGTTCATCAATAGTCACTTGTGCCATATAAATGACACAACCTTTCTTCATACACCTTGATGCCTTAAGCACATACACTTGCTCAGGCAACCCATACTGGGTATCTCCTTGTATGGTAAGCGGCTAGGGCTGTAAACGAACTGAACGAACACGAATGAGGCCTTGTTCGTGTTCGTTCATTAAGTAAATAAATGTGTTCACGAACGGTTCATGAACACTTACCGAATGAGATTTTATGTTCGTGTTCGTTCATTAAGGAAATGAATGTGTTCACGAACGGTTCACGAACACAAGTGAACACAAATAAATTTGGCGAATGCGATGAAGGATAAAAGTGGATGGCACAGAGAGTAGCACTAGAAATTGAATCCCTTATTGTGGAACGGAGGTAGATCATATTCGTCGATGTAAATAATGAGAAAAGAAAGGGAAATGGTGCATAAACAAGGTGAAAGAGGGTTTCCTAGTTTAATTGTTAGGGTAATGATATAAATAAAAGTTTAATAATATAAAAAGTATAGATAAAATATATGAAAGTATAAAAATCTTTAATTAAAACACGAATATACGAACATAAACGAACGCAAATGAACGAATGTTCACGAACGCAAATGAACGAACGTTCACGAACACAATTGAACGAGCGAGACCTTTGTTCATGTTCGTTCATTTAACTGATCGAACGGAATTTCTCGTTCATGTTCATTTGTTTATTAAACGAACGAACATAAACGAACTTCCCGCCGAACGGTTCACGAACTGTTCGCTGAACATTCGGTTCGTTTACAGCCCTATAAGCGGCTCACCATACGGAGTCTTGATCACCACTTGTTTCTTGTTGCAAACGATCTGGGCTTGGTTATGAGATAACCAGTCCATGCCTATAACTATGTCGAAACCAACTAACTTCAAAGGAAGCAAGGATAACGGAAAGGAGTTGTTCCTAATGGATATAAAACATCCATCTAATATAGTTGAGGCAGTTTCTATGGTACCATCGGCCAACTCTACTTCATATTTCACGCTTAGGGTCTTAATAGGTAAATTCAACAACTTACAAAACTTATCATCTACAAATGACTTATCCGCACCCGAATCAAATAACACCCTTGCATAAACATCATTTATAAGGAAGGTACCTGTTATCACATTATCATCCTGAACGGCTTCTCCTACATCCATTCGAAAGACCCTTGCATTGGTCTTTTTGACTTATTCGGGCTTTTTGGCATATTTAGGGCAGTTGGACTTGATGTGCCCTTTCTCGTTACAGTTATAGCACGTTGCATCCTTTATCTTCTTGCACTCTATCGTCTTGTGCTCCTTGGATTTGCATAACCCACATGCAGACGGTTTTGATTGAGACTTGGATTCAAATCTGCATTTTCCGAAGTGTCGCTTCTGGCAGGTTTTGCACTTTGGCTTTTCATCTGCTTACTGATTACCCTTGCCAGACCCAAACTTCTTCTTGTGGTCTGTGTTTCCCTTAAACTTCTTCTCAGACCGTCGTGAGTTATCGTCCTCATGTTTTCTCTTACCTTCCTCCGAGTTCTTATGCGATTTTAGCTTGACCGCATCCAAGGTAAGGGATAAAGATGGGTCAGCTGCTGACCTAAAAGTAGCAGGTCGTGATGCCTTGACACTGGCCTTGATCTCTGGGGCTAAACCCCCAATGAACCGAGCTATTCGCTTGGGTTCCGGTGTTACCAGATACGGAACCAGTCGAGACAGGGTATTGTAACTGGTGAGGTAAGCTTGACAATCTAGATTTTTCATCATCAATGATAAGAAGTCGGACTCAATCTTTTCAACCTCATGTTGAGGACAGTAATTCTCCTTGATGAGAGCAACAAACTGATCCCATGACAGATTGTACAACGGGATCTTCCTAGTAGCCTGGATTAGTGACCTCCACCAGGCTAGTGCTTCTCCTTTAAACGACTGAGATACATACTTCACAACATCCCTATCGGCACAACCACTAATGTTAACTACGGTGTCCATCTCGTCTAACCACGTCATGCAGTCGATAGCTCCTTTTTCCCCAGTGAAATCTTGGGGTTTACAGGATACGAAATACTTATAGGAGCAAGTCTTTGTACGTGGCTCCTGACCCAATACAATTTTCTTAGACGGAACACTATGCTGGTTTGAAGAGTGTCGGTCATCATTCTTCTTTGATGGTGGTTTACTATGAGCCTCCGAGTGAGTCTTAGGTTTAGAATGGGGTACAGATGAGGCCTTGATTCGAGTACCATTTGTCTCATTTAATTGCCTATCTATGGCCTTGGTAACAGCATTATCAATCAATGCTTGAAGTTCCGCACCAGTTATGTTGATCCTGGTGGTATCATGATTTTCCCTTAGGTGAGTGTTGATTTCTTCAGACTCTGCCATGTAGCTTTATTGCTATATAAAATGATGACAATAATTTATTTAGAGGTATATATTAGATTTGTCATCTTATTAGTCTATTAACCATGGTATTAAAGAACCATATTGGTTAATTTGTTAAGTAATTCATTCAGGATTTTTCATTAATAATCCTCAGTTGTAATTAAATATTATAATGGCACAAAAGGCCAAGTCACACGGACACATTTAAATTATAAGTCAAGATCTTATATGATCGAGATATTAAGGCTTGAATCATAGTTCATTACCTTTCTTGATAGGGAGTTGTAGGCTACGACTGTCTTTTGTCTTATATGACAATAATTATGGCCCGTAGGCATTACATCACAAATGGATGTTTAATAATAAAGAAGGAATTGGAATAATCCAATATAAGAATGACACGTGTGATTTTACGAATCACATCTGCCAGGTATGTTAATCATGTTTTCAGATGTTAACAAGGATTTGAATCTTTTTAAACAGGTTTTACCATTATGGCCAGGTCTTATAATGACATACAAGCTAGGTTATACCCTTTAAGATCTTTATTTAATATTTTAAGGCAGACCTTATAAAAGGAATGACATATTTTAGATTTATTTATTTATTTCATATATATTACATTTATGCATATAATGACAAATAAATTTTAAATGATAACATGCCACTAATAATTTAAAAAGAGTACATTTTGCCCAAAACGGGACTTAACAGAAATACTTGCCCACGCAGGGGCTAAACAGAAACTACAAGTCCTCGCAGGGACTGGTTACAGAAGCAGATGTCCACGCAGGGACTTGATTTAACATTAAAGAAATACAAATAAACAAATAAAAGATTTAATGATCCTTTTTGCTCTTCCCTTTGATTAAGCTCGCCAAACCTTTAAGAAATCCACGGTTGTTCCTACGCTCTTCTTGGACCTCCCGCTCAACCTGGCTCAACCTTTCGAGAACCTCCTGTTGTCGCTCTGGTGGTATCAATTATGGCTGCTGCGGCGGCTGCTGATGCTGCGGAGGTTGAGGAGGTGGCGGGTATTGGTACCCATAGGGTGGATACCCAGCCTGATATGGGACTCCAAAGGGCCCCTCAGGGTGGAGAGCATTATAGTCCCATGCTGCCTGGTATGGGTCAACATTAGCATAGTTGTAGTTCGTATGGGCCGGCTGCTCGAAAGGGTTATACGCCGATACACCAGTGTATGTAGGAATTGGGTTGTTAAAGCCCACTGGTGGTGGTGCAACTGGAGCAGACTCCACTTCAGAAACAGGGTTCGATGGCCCACCCATTTGTGGGTCTTCGTATAGTGGCGGATAATGACTGCCACTTGAATGCTGAGGGGTGCTGATACGGACTCCCCCTCGCACGGACATCCGTGAGGTTGATCTCCTACGTCTCGGTGGCTCCGGAGGCTGTTGCTGCACTGGTGGTGGTGGCGGTGGAGTGACCACTACAAAACTGGAATCCTCGGAGGGATCCTGCTGTGGCTGCTGCTGATGCGGAGACGAGTGATAACTGGGAGTAAACACCCAGTCGTATTTGGTAAACCTCTCCTAGTAGCTGTCGGGACCACTATAAGGTGATCCAAGAAAGGGTGACCCATCCGAAATCTCGATGGGGTGTGTAGGTGTTCCGGTTGGTAGTTGGGCAGGTTCTGGATCCTCCTCCATGTCCATGGAGAAATGGACCTCCGGTCCCAATGGGTTATAACCCATTGGCTCTTCAACTAGGTTTGCCGGGTTGAAACGGCTTTGGAAATAGGGTGTTGGGTCGTTGAAGGGTGAGTTGTGGCTTTGGAGGGGTATAAAAGAATGGTGTGAGTTGTGGGGCTCATTTTCCGATTGAGGCCCGTAAGAATTTTGGTAAGAAGGTGAGGAGCTCAGCGAGACTAAAGGCCTCGCGGGTTCTACAGAGGTCCTCCAGTTTTCCTGAGGACTTTTGCTTAAGGAGTCTGATGGAGTTCGCCGGTGTGAAGGCCCGGCCTCGTGATCGTTGGGGGCGACGAATGACCCCTTGCCTCTGCCTCGGAATCTTGGCGGCATAGTTGTAGGTCCTGTTAAAACAAACAAAAGAACAACAAAGAAATATAAAGGACAAAGTTAGAAATAAAAACAAATTTGGATTAGTCCTAAGTTCTTTGTCTAGACTCGGAAGTCGAGGAATGTGCAACTGTGTCATTGAGATTAAACACAAAAGGCTAGTGTTTAATTCACTCAACGTTGGCTCTGATACCAACCTGTCACACCCCGATATTTCCACGTATTACCGGTGGGCTCGGTGGGGAGTATCGTGATGTAGTTGATATCATCATAGTCAAACAACATAATTTATATACCCAGCGGAAGCAAAAGATGAATCACATTACAGACCGAATAAAAAGTAATATCAAAGTATTACAAACGGACTGTAAAGGATCCACATGCGGATCCAAAGATAAAAAGATAATTGTTCAACAGACTTTAGCATCTTAAGCTTGCAAGACTCTTTAGTGATGCTAGGAGTAGCCAGCCTATTCCGTTTAGTACCTGCACTTAGCCTTTTTGGGAAAATACGTCAGTTTACACAGGTATATACAATTAATCGACTCATTTTGAAAAGAGTTTAAGAAAATTTATTTGAATGCACAAGGCACAAAATAACTTTTATAACTTGGGAGAATTATTTAAAAATAATCTTGTATACAGTTTTACTTATTTGTCGTCCGTCAGGGCCGGTTAGAAGAGCCGGACAAGATTAACTAACACGCCACAGGCATAATGCCCACAAGGTTAATTCCTTAAAGTGGGTTACCATTTTTTACATATGCAGCTGTCAGGTGTATGCCTACACCCCGTGCTTAGGTCGTGGCCATTTCAATGAATGATGCCAAGGATATCCGGGACATGGTCATTAACCCCCCAAGGGCCATATACCAAATAAAACAGATTAAAACGGGTTATGTAAATATATTAATCACAATCCAATTTAAACAACTACATACCCGACCAAGCGGTATTATTATAATACCGTATCCCAAGCCCGTATAGGGAAAATAAGTTAAAAGTATTTACCTGAGCAAGTATATTTCACAAACAGCGAGTGCAAGTAGTTTTTACCGGGCTCCTAATATGGAATGAAGGTTTTAATAAACTATTAGATTCCTAATGGTCTTAATTAAGTCTAAACTTAGACCAGTTAGTTTTAAAGGAAGATATACTGTTCAAAACGCACGATTAAGCGGAGACCGGATTAGAATGTAGTTTAGACCCGACAAGTTTGTATACATGTTTAATATGGGTAAACTAGACACATTCTGGATTTTGAGATAAAAATGATAAGGTTTGACCCGTTTCGGCTAATTTATGCAAACTAGTTACATAAACCGCACCGAACGCGAATAATGCGTAACGGGTAACCAAATGAGTCATGAACAGGTTTCCTAAGTTAATATGCCTTAAATATGTTGTGATATCAGTAGGATACCTTTCATTATGCCCAAAATGGATTTAAACTCAAATTATGCCCTGTAGGGGTATTTTGGTCATTTTAAAGGTTATAAAAGAGTTTAAATACTAATCTGAGTTTCAGGTCTGATATAATCAGTAAAAATATATATTTTATAAGTCATAACAGTAGGGTATTGCATATATGTGAAATTTATCTTTTATAACCAAACTATGCACCGTAGGGCCATTTTGGTAATTTCACATAAGCTTTAAAGGTCAAAATTAGACTTCTGAGTTCAAAATTTTTGCTTACTGTTTAATTATAAAAATTTACTTAAAACATCAGTAGGTATTAAGTCCTATATGAGAAAAATGGTTTTAATACATATTATGCGTTTTAAACGCGTAAAAAGACGGTTTTAAGCGATTTCCGGGTTTTTAAAGAAAAGCTGACATTTTTATCATTCCAGAAGACTCAAAATATTTTATTTATTATATAAAGTCAGTAGCAAAAGGTTTGGTATCAAAATATTATATAAAACTCATTTTATAGGCCAAAAGGGCAAAACCGACAATTTCCAAATCAAAGCTATAAACCTATGTTATGCTCCGCCTAAAATAAATTAAAATCTTCAAAATCCCAAAATATTATTTTACATCAGTAGATAAAAAGTTTGGTATCAAAATTTGGGTTTAGATAGGCTTTATGCTAATTACGCCGTTTAATTAATAAAAAGCTTTCTAATTACGCTATTGAGCATAACTCTTAATCTAGACCTCAAACTGACGTGAAAATTTAGAGACATGTTTATAAATCAGTAATAAAGATTATTGTGCTCTCACATTTTAAAAATTCTTGTTTTAAGGTCAAAAGGGCATTATGGTCAATATTTAGGCATATAACGGAAACATGTACATGAATCGAATAACTAATGAACCAAGTTGTATAACCTCAGAGGGTTACACTAATCTATAACCTGGTCCTAATAGAGCTCTAAGGCAATTCTAAAATATGCTATAATGGGTCAGAACTGAAAGTCAAAGCAAAAGTCCATTTATGCGACTTTCGGTTCCGAACCGAACTTAAACTGAAAATTGTCGGGTTGAACATGTTTAGACATGTTCTTACATTAATTACCAAGTTATACAAGTGATAAAACAGGTTTCATAGCTTAGATATTGTTAATTATGTGTTAATGCGAAAATTTGCTTTCTGTTGACTTTTAACTCCTTAATTACGAAAGTTAGCGTATCTTTCTCATACGATATCGAAACCTTGTGAAATTTTTACCACTTATTCTTGGGAGTATAATTAATCGTTACAAGGCTCCGGGTTCGCTAAGAGGTCACTCAGAGGTATAACTTAAACATGTTGACACATTTAACCCTCACGTCTTGTAAACTTTCACTTTCTTCCACAATCGGTTTCACACGCTTCATGATACATTCGTTTTAGGGTATAAACATCGTGTAGGGTTGTTAAAAGGCATAATTATCAAATGTTGACACTTTGTATCCTTGTATACATATACTTTCTTTGTTTGTCAACTTTAGTCCCTCATATTCAATTTGTTACACGTTTAAAGTCCATGACACGTGTCGATACTTTAGTTGACAGACTAACGATGAATTTTTTGCTCAAAAGAAGCAACATCAACAGGCTAAAGATGTTTCAAATAAAACTTGTTTCACATGCAAACAAGTTGGACACATTGCTTGCAAATGTTCACAAAATTCAAAGCCTGTTTATGTTGAGAAAAAGGAAAAATCAGAAAATTTGAAACTGAAATCACCAAGTTTTGTACCAAAACAAATTTCAAAAGAAAGCATTCAAAAAGACTCAAAGTTGTTTGTAAAAAGGAATGTTTCAAAAGGTCAAACTTGGGTGATAAAAAAGAAACTTGATTCAACAGAGAAAGTTGAAGTCAAGAAAACTTATGTTTTTATGAAAACTGAAAAAGATTTTCCAAGTTTGTCTGAAACAATTTCTGTTCAGTTACCCGAATCCAAGCTGACTTGGGTTGCATTATTCAAATGATTGAGTTTGTGCATGTGCAGGTGTTCCGGAGGTCAATCCAAGTACAGTATGGACAACAGAGCAGTCTGGCACATGAAGAGAAATCCTGTGTTGAAAAACAGGATATGATGAGTTTATTTGAGAAAATTTTGAAAATTTGAAAAGATTACGCCGAACCGTCACGGCTGAACAAACAAAACATGATAGAACAAGAATTGAAAACGGTTTTCAAAGTGTAAAATATCAATGTTTTGTGATTATGAGGGGTGAAAAAGAAACAAAGAACGTGTAAGCAGAAACGGATGGCGAGATAAAGCTATCTACATCGGTTTGTCAAATTTTCTTTAAAATGTTTTGAGTTTTAGGGGAAGTAAGAGAAATTTAAAAATTCAAAGACATTTGAAAATTTTGAATAAAGATTAAAAACATGAAAAAATTAAAGAGTTTTAGTGTAAAAGGAGGAAATGATAGTACATCAGTAGACAATCACGGCATGCTAAAGAAATGGAAAGCTAAAAAGTGATAAACGGTCTCACTGATGATATGCTAGTAGGTTTTTACACACTCAGTAGATTGATTTCGAGATATAAACCTACATCAAAAATTGTCTTAATATGTGGGTAACATCTCTCAGATATATGGACTTAGTACTCCGAAATTTCGTTTGAGAGATTGCCTGATTCTGAGATATTAGGTCTTTATACTTATTTATATCTGGGGTATTATACAAGATCTTCTGATTTTGCGTCAGCAATGGCCTAGATCTTGTAGAATACTTTCATGTTTAAACCCTAAAACTGCACAAAAAATTGAAAATGTCGAAAGATATACCAATTGCAGTTCAGAAGATTCCTAAGTGGAACACACCTTAAGTCAAGCCTTCATCTCTTAGTCGGTACGGTGGCACTAACCTGAGCTCTCAAGGTCTCGCACTAACCTAGAGACAGTTATCAATTAGGTATATTCACCTGTAAGACTGAATCCAGGGAATCTTGATACGGGAGTATATTCTGAGGTGGGACACGCTATTAAGTTAGTTCCTAAAACATTAATCGGTATCTTGAAATAATCGAAGTCTGTGTAGAAATTTAAATGGATCAGTATAATGACAATCTAAGTGAACTGTTTAGAACTTAAAGTTTAAATAGATCAACGGTGTTTGTGATTTGTCAAAAACTGATATGATCCTCTAACACAAACTCAACAAAAATATGTTTGTACATAGTGTTATACTTCATTTCAGATAAATCCAAAAATATTTTGGAAGTGTTTTAGCATAAAGTTTGAAAAATACAAAAAGATTTTGATTCATCTTATGTTTCGATAATCGATGTAGCAATGCTAAATTTCAAAATCTTAATATGCTAAACATGGTTTAGAAATAATCACAAGTTCATTAATTTGAAATTTGAATTTGAAAATTGAAAATGTTATTTTGTTTAAAATTTTCATCCAAGGTCATTAATTTGGACTTGGTAGATAATTTAGATAATCAAGGTCATTAATTTGAACTTAATTATCTATGAGGGTTATTGATGTTGATAATGCTTCATAGTCAAATTTGATAATAGATGTTTGGTTTTCTCACAAGTGAAATCTAAAACGTTTATTTGAATGAAAGTGAGATTTGACAGAGAGTTTATAGATTGGGGGAGAAGTATTAGAAGCTAAATGATAGGGGGAGTCTGTGAATGTCAAAGTTATTGAAGGTTCTGAAGAGTTTGAAGATTGATGAAAAGATTGATGGAAAATTGACAAAGTTAAAAATTGACTGCGGCAATATCCAAGGGGGAGTCTGTGAGCGCATTATGTCTATTGCCTCCATCAATTATGAATAGCTCCATCAATGTATCGAGTCGTAGTTGATTGTATAGGTTTTCGTGTTGAAGAGGCGGGTTTGTAATGTATAATCCCTTTCGCACGAAAGGACCTTTCGTGCGAAAGGCCAACTCTATCGTCCCAAACTCTCTTGCACGAGAGAGTCCTTGTCGTTCCAGATGAGCTCGTGCGACAGAGCTAGCCTATAAATAAAAGGCTTGGGACTTGTCATTTAGATCTTTTGTGGACTTGAGAGAGGAAACTTTTTCCATTTGGTTTCGTGGTTTTGTACTTGAATATAATCAATAGAAACCAGTTTAATTAAATTATTCTTGTGTTTGTCAACTTCATACATGGATTCTGCACATGATATGAAGATTATCTGACCGGCCGGAGCATTCGGAGACCCGAAACGGTCTTCACAAAACTTGAGATACTATTGACGTGATTCTTGTTTTAACCCGTATATGGATTTCTTTAAGTTACAGACTAGATCTTCTTGACCTTCAGGTAGTTTCATGTACACATCTTCGTCTAAGTCACCGTTAAGGAAAGAGGTTTTAACGTCCATCTGATGTAGCTCTAAATCAAAATGAGCTACTAGGGCTATAACGATCCATAATGAATCATTACGAGAGACAGGTGAAAAAGTCTCTTGATAATCAATTCCCTCTTTCTGAGTGTAGCCTTTTGCAACCAATCTCGCTTTGTAGCGTTCAACGTTCCCATTCGGATCTAGTTTTGTTTTGAATACCCATTCACATCCTACGGGTTTGACACCGTTGAGTAATTCTACCAAATCCCAAACGTCATTTTTCTTCATGGATTTAAGCTCATCGTTCATTTCTTTATTCCATTCAGAAGACTGATCATTGTTAATGGCTTCATTATAAGAGATAGGATTATTGAGCTTTCCGGCATCCATTTTAGCTTCAGTCGGGTAGGTAACATAATCATCACAATTAGTAGGCCTTCTAGGCCTAGATGATCTCCTGAGTTGATTATCGGGTTCAACGTTGTCTTGGTTTTGAGCGTTTGATGTGCCTTCGTTATGAAGTATAATTGGTTCTAATTGTGGAGGTAAATTTGGAGTTGGTGCAGTAACTTCAGGCGCAGTTGTTGCATCGGGTACAAGAGGAGTATACAGAGTTACGGTAAGTGACGAGTCTCTCACCCCCACTTCTTGCAATTCTTCGTAAGGGTTGGTAATGCTCCCACTGACCTTAAAATCCTCCACGAACGCGGCACGCTTGGTCTCTACAATACGAGTGACATGGGAAGGACAATAGAAACGATAACCCTTTGAGTGATTAGGACACCAGATAAAGAATCGGGTAACTGTTTTAGGGTCATGTTTCCTTAGGAAAGGATTGTAAAGTTTTACTTCAGCAATGCAACCCCATACTTTCATATATTTAAGACTCGGCCTCCTTCATGTCCAAAGTTCATAAGGAGTTTTAGGGACAGACTTAGAAGGAACTCTATTGACTATATGAACAACTGCTTTTAATGCTTCAGTCTAGAGGAATAATGGTAAATTAGTGTTGGTTAACATACTGTACACGATGTTCATTAGGGTACGGTTTCTGTCACACCCCCAAAATCCACCATGCGGAGTACCACCGCCTGGAGGCGTGACATGACCAGGATCGAGCCACCAATCATATTGAACAACATAATTAAGTAAATAAAACCAAACACTATACGATTGGTGACCAAAAGGAAGTAATCCGATTTTAGGTTAACAGCGGAAGCATAAAACGTGAGTTCAAAAGCATAAGTCCATAGTTCATAAGTTAAAGTTTCAAAACGCAAGTTTAGTAAGTTCATAAGGACTTAAACATTAAGCACGGAACATAATAGTCCGTACACCACAACGACTCCTTCCCCGTGCAAGCTCCAAGCATTTAGCAACCTGTAAGGCATGTAACAACGAGTCAACAACAAAGTTGAGTGAGTTCACGTTTGGTTGTTTAGTTTTAAGTTGCTTCTGAAAATGTGGTTTGACTTTCGTTGGCTTACTTGCCGTGGGGGTTACCCCATAGTTGAAAGTATGTTTAACCAGTTCCTTTTCTTTACCCAAACCATATCCATAATCAGTGGGGGGCTTTCCCCGTTTGAACTACTAGACGGAATGATATCGACTGCTACGCAATTAAGTTGTGCCCTATATCAGTGTCTATCATCACTGACAATCTGCCATAGTCCATTAGTACACGCCCGTCCGACTGGCACGGTGTGAGGTTTGTTAAACCTAATAGCGCTATTAACTAATGACCCGCTCGCCATTGGCCTCGGCGATTAAGTCGATATAAATTGAGGGACTTCATGATAGAGTTTTGTCTAGCTAGTTTTAAGGTTGTTGTCCTACCCAAGGAGGACGAACGTACGTATTCTGCACCAGGAGAATTCGTAGGTTTAATAATGGCATCCTACCTATGGAGGATGGCCGTACATATCCTACCCAAGGAGGATATGTAGATTCCAATTTTAATTTCTTAACCCATTCCCAAACCACCGGGAATCCCATGCCTTAGAAAGTGTGTGAACTCACCTCGGTTTGCTCGGTTAGATTCTCAATATAGCTAACGGTCAAGGTCGGTCAATCACGTCCTAGTATGATTTACCAGTTAGTCATTTAGTGGCTTTCAAATAGAACACAAAGTTCCTACACGTATCTATCACACAACATGCATCACTGTAACGGTTTATGCCCATCTAAGTTTCCCATCCATTCCCCACTCAAAATCAAACATACGATAATGCACCTAACATATATAACATGTTAAATCATTCACAGATAGCATACTCGACATTTAGACACGCAAGTCACAACTTATGTCAATTCATCACTAATACTCAAAACCGGCTGTTTTCGGACATTTAAATAAAATAGTTAGATTATTCCAAAAATTCTCGAATTTTTATAGAATGTCTTAAACATTCCATATTTTATTGTGTAAAAATATCGGGGTCCGGTTCATTACCCACATTTTATAAAAATTCATATTCGGGACTGAACTCAGATTTATGTATTTCTGACCACAGTCCACGAAACAATTTATTAAAAATTCATCGTAAGTCCGATTTGCGAAATTCCAGTGGGGTAATTACAAATACTTCAGTTGTCATCTACAGTAAAATTTTCATGGTCCGATTGATCACAAAACTCAGGTTATGACTGAAAGTACGACACCCATTTATTGCTGTCAAAATTCAGCTTAAGTTGCTGTTACAAATTAACACTTTAAAAATAGTAAACGGAGTCCAAAAATTACGATTCCGGTGCCACTAGAACCGTATTTTATAATGACATATTTTAGATTCAAAATATCGGTTTTTCGTTACGTTTATGACCTGTTTACAGCCAACTGAAGTTGAGTGTAAAAGTTGGACAGATTCTAATTTTCAGTGTTTAACCTTCTAAATCGTGTTCGATCGATTCCGTTAACAAGTTTAGTGACCACAACAACATGAAACATTAATCTTAATCAGTAAAACATCAGATAATCAACCAATAATCATAATCACACAAGATCTACATGATTTACACTAATATTCATCCATTAACCACCTTGTTCATCACTTTAGTAGACTTTTAGACTTTGATCTTATATGTTCATAATTTTAACCGACAAATCTCTTATTAACCACACTAGACAAGATCAAGAAGGAGCTTAGAGTCACTTACTACTAGCTCGAGGCTAGGGAAGATCAAAGGCGTGAAAGTGGTGGATAAAAGAAACGTAGTGAGGTCCTTGAGATTCCGAGTGCACCGAGCTTCCTTATGTGATCCCTTGCACCTTTGTATGTAAGAAAATGGCAAGATTGAAACTTGGATGATGGTGGGGTGTTGGCTATGGTTCTCGGCTGAACATAGGGAGAGAGGAGAGAGCAAGTTGCTTGTTGTTGGAAGTGAAATGAAAGAGAATGATAAACCACCATGCATACTTATAATCCATTCTCATCATTAACCAATGTGTAATATGTTATCTAGATATTAGACCAAGGTGAATATTATAATCAAGAAGTGGTGGTGTGTGTCCCTCATGGGGGAACCGATTGGGGGGGGGGGGGGGGTATGGTCTAGTTGGGTTGCAACTTATAGTTAGTGATTTAGTTAGGAACCAAGTATTTAGTTAATAGTTTATGGTGTGTTGTATAATATATAGTGTGTTAGGGTGTTCGGGGACTCTAACCAACTCAGAAAAATAGAAATAATGTGTTTGACAATATTTTTGTGTCTCGGGTAGTGTTCGGTTGTTCGGTTCGATCCTGTTCCGTTAAACCGCTTAATTAATCCGTAAAGCGTCCTACATATATATTTTGCAACGTTTTTACTTTCTAACACTTAGGAAAATGTAACGGACTATTTAGTGACCTATCTGTACATTATTAGCATATTAACAAATACGTGTAAGCATAACACAGATATTATCATTAATAATTTATCAGAAAGCAGTTAAGTAATTTCACACAGTCGTCAGACACTTTAATTATCATTAATAATTTATACGGAATACATGGAATTTTGAGGGTTGTCACAGTTTCTACATTCAGCGACACTGTTTTGTTGAGGTGTACCAGGCATAGTGTATTGGTTCACGATCCCCTGACCCTTACACAACTCATAAAATGGACCAGGAGCTTGACCCACATCAGTATGTCTTCCATAATATTCACCGCCTCTATCTGATCTTACAACTTTAATTTGACGATCTAGTTGTTTTTCAACTTCAGATTTATAATCTTTAAAAGTTGTAAGAGATTCAGATTTTTCCTTAATGAGATACAAGTACATGTAACGGGAATAATCATCAATGAAAGTGATAAATGAAGTATGTCTAGTTATACCAGCGATGGGGTAAGGACCACTAATGTCAGTATAAATGACTTCTAATAAACTAGAGCTCCTAGTGACACCTTTCTTATTCGCTGATGTCATTTTACCTTTAAGGCATTTGACACATATTCCAAAGTCAGTGAAATCGAGAGGTGGTAAGACTTCATCCTTTGCGAGTTGAGTTAATCATTTTCTTAGGAACATATAAGGTATCATAAAATTTATAAGGTATCATAAAATTTAATGCATAAACCAGTTTTCATAAATAATTTAAGGTTCCTCTGATCTTCACTTCTAGTTCTCTACCATCCCCCACTTTAAGTGTTCTTTGGTTTCTTCCCAGCCTCTGGATTGAAAGGAATCCCTGAGTAGAATTGGTCACATGAACCATAGCACCAGAATCAAACCACTAAGAATTAGCAGGAACATTTAAATTATAGGACTCCAGTATCATGAAAAGATTATTACCTTTCTTAGCCAACCACTCATTAAAGTCATTACATTCCTTTTGCTTATGTCCTGTTTTTTTTTTTTACAAAACTTAAAGTAAGGTTTGCCTAAGGAGTTCTTAGAGCTGGAAGGTACACTTGGATTAGGCTTATGGACTTTAAAAGCTAAATAAGTCATCTATGTTGACATTTGTTAACCAAACTAGGCCATATAGAGATTGAGACAGCTTCTTTCAAGCTGTCAATTGGTAGATTGGTCCTTTCAAAGCCAATTATTGATCTAGCTATAATCTGGTGAGGGACAAATCAGGTACTTGCTTGTTAAAAGTGTTAAGTTTCAACAACATTAAATGTAACAATTAAGCTACGATCAAAAGGACATTCGTGTCCTTCCCGTCCACCGTCTTATGTTAATTCATTTGACTCCAATGTAGTTGACTCAAATTGATACCATCTGTACCATGCTTTAAAGGAGCTTTGTGGTCAAATTGATCTCTAGAAGTTGGTAATTTATGCAAATCCATAAAAAACATCCTTATAAGATTCTAATAACAATTGTAACTCTTGAGTTTGGATTGTTGATTGTTCAAAATCTTGCAAGGTAATAGAAATGAGGGAAGTCGTTTGACCCTCAATAGCATAAACTTGCAGCATAGGCAACTCCCCTCTCTGATGAGTTATGTTTTTAAACTACCACTTTTTGTCCATTGTACTTGAAGGCCACTGTTTAATCTTTATAATTCATTTCGATACAACCTAGTGTAGTGAACTATTTCACACCCAAAACTTTGTCATAACCCCCCAAAGGCATGAAATACACATCACCCTCAAGATTAAGACCCTGCATTTTTCATTTAAACCGTTGTCACAAATTTCTTCATGACCATTAGCCACTTTAGCCAAAGTAATATCCAAAAGAGAACTACCGGTATCCATTAACACATGTAAATCATAGCTAGTAACTCTTATGTACCTATACATGTATGTCACTACCTTCCATTGCATTAAGTGAAATTTGGGCGCATTTGATTATCCTCTTCTTCAAAAACTTCATCCATCCATTCCACTTCTATATGATAAAGTTGAGGTCGTTTACCCTTACACACATGATATTGGGAGTATCGTTCGTCACAATTAAAACACAAACCGTTAGACCTTCTTTCATTCATCTTGGTCCTGGTCAAAGTCCTTCTATTAATAGTTTTCATTGGTTCAGGTATAATTGGTTTAACACAAGGAAGGCATTACTGACTTATTAGTGTTATCATTTGGGTTTGAAAGGATAGGTGTTTTGTATCCAAATCTCGTTTTCTCAGCCTTAATTGTAGGTTCTTGTAATATGGTTAAACAAAAAGCTTCCTGAATATTCTTCTTTAGGTTAAACATTCTAACTTGTAATTGTATTTCTACTTCCAACCCAACAACAAAACAATTTAATGCATATGCAACAGGCAATTGTAATAAACTAATAATAGCATAAAGTGCACCGATGATGTATGTATGTTTCAAGTTATAGTCATCGGGTCATCAAGCAACTTACTAAATCTGGTCACTTACTACACATCATCCACGTGTTTCTTCAAAATTCAAACTCCGGGGGCAAAAATGACTACTAACGGATATATGAAGGGTCGTTTCTTGTAATTATGTTAGAGCATCCACAATAGAGAGATTTTTTGATATTTTTACAGAGAGAGAAAATGATGTGGAGGAGAGAGGGTGTGAGGTGGAGTAGAGAGAGTGTGGTGATGTATGTGAAGAAAAATGTGAAAAAATAGAGAGATGGTTATGTGAGTGTGATGTAGGAGAGATGAGAGATAATATGTGTTTTTGTGTTGTGTGAGTAGGGCTAGAGAGAGAAATAATAGGATTGGTTGGGTATGTGCCAACTAGACACCCTTAGACCGGAGGGTATGGCGGCCGGCCATCCCCTTTGGGCTAGAGGGTATGGTGATCGTCCTCCAAGGGAGAATGATCCGTCACGTAGGCGCCATGTCATAGTCCTCCCCACCACTTTTATGGTTTTTTTTTTAATCTTCTACTTTTTTTTTAAACTTCTACTTTTTTTTAACATTTAACAAATAAACTAACAAAAATATTTTCATTAATATTAAAAGAAATTACATAAACATAAAAAAAACATACACTTAATAAAAAAAAAACATAAACTTAATAAAAAAACATAGAGTTAAATAATTTGATGATTCTTCATGATGTCGGTTTGTAGTTTTTTCAACATCGAACGTTTCGGCTCGGGATACTCATCGACGTCCATCGATATTATTTCCCATTCCTTGAGCCGAATTTTTCCATCGGAAATTCGGATTTTCTCATTCGACAATCGGACCTTCTCGAGTAACTTTTCTTCTGCTACACGAGTTTTTTCTTCGACGGCCCGCTCCTTCGCCTTCGTCTTTTGGGCCGAGACGTCCGTGTACGTTTTTAAGTGTTCCATAAACTCTTCCATCTTCAGGTCCACCTTTTCCTTTTCTTTCCCCTTGGCCCGCTCATTCTTTGATTTGTCGCGGCCCTGTGGACGCTCCGCTTCATGTATGGCGTACTCCTCTTCGTCAAAGTCGGCGTCATTATTTAAGTTTATGTGACACCACACGTCCGATCCACCGGCGCTAAAACTACCCGTTTCCGATGATTTTTGATGTATCGCCATCTCCACCTCGTTGGGAATCGGGACCCATTTTGGTTGCGTTTTCAAAATTTCCCACGCGCGAACGTGTGCAAAGTTGGTATTACCATTGTTCGCCTTATACTTCTCCAATGCTTGTTTGAACACATCGTCGTCGCTCATGCCGCTACGACACACACTTGTATATATTTTATTATATTCGTCGCAAAACTTATTGACGAACCCGTTCATTTTCCGCCACTTTGATGACACTGAGTCGATATCTCGATACGGGCCTTGGTCCATAAGCTCGAGGAACTTCGCCAAAACCTTAGACCAAAACCCGTCACCCGTTTGGTTATTACCTATAAAAAAACAAACAAAATATATAAAGTTAAACAAACTGTTAACAAAATAAAAAAAAACTTTAAACAAAATAGAAACTTTAACATTTAAAATAAACAAACTGTTAACAAAAAATTAAAATTTAAAAAAATATACAAACTTTAAAAAAATTAGAAACTGTTAAGAAAAAATATATAAACTTTAAAAAATGTATAAACTTTAAAAAAATATATAAACTTAAAAAAAAGATAACCTTTTGTCGGGTGTGTAGACGTGCCTATGTAAGCCTTGGCTAAGGCTTCTTCTTCGATTGGAGTCCACTTAGTCGACTTCGGTTTGGACGGTTGCTCACCCACCACTTGCTTGCCTTTTTTTCGTTTGCCTTTTTCTTTAGACGGTTGGGTTTCGGGAACAACCTCCATATCGTCGTCGGGTTCGGATTGTTGTACGGGTTGCATCGGGATCGGTTGGGGTTGAACGGGTGGTGTCGGGTTCGGTGGAAAATTAAAAGCACCCCGCATCATCATTTGTTGAAGGGCTTGATTTTGAGAGAATTGAGCGAATTGGTTTGGCGAGTGTTGGAATGATGCAAACGCATTTGATGAATATTGCGAGAATTGGTTCGGTTCTAGCGTCGGATAATATCCCGGAACCGAGAAAACATTCGGTTGGGTCGGGTTGTTGGGATTGTTCGGGTTGTTGAAGGGATCCATGATAGAGTATAAGGTTTATAAAAGTGGAAGAAGATTTATAAAAATTAAGTGAAAGAGATGAAATTTTGGGGTTAAATTTGTGAATGGAGGTGAAAATGGATTTGAAATATATATATTTGAGATTTATAACCGTTTGTTTTTTTTTTTTTTTTTGAAAATGGAAATTTAATTTTTTTTTATATAACGGTTAGATTTAGGAGGGGGCCCACAGTTTTGGTTCGTCGCCAACGTCCAGGAGACGACGCTGGGGACGGGGGGGGGGGGGGGGGGGGGTTGGTGTTGCTGGCGTCGCCGGACCGAGACAGACTGGGAGACGGTTCCATACCGTGCAGCCTTAGGTCCATCCTCACTTCCGGTGACGTGACGGGTGACGTGACGGCCCATCCTCCGTCACCATACCTTCCAGTCTTAGAGCATTCTCATCCAATCCATCAAATTATACATACATTCCACTAAAAACCAACTCCTATATCAATATATTTTCACTAAAAACAAATATTTTTTCTCTCTCATTTTCAATTAAATAATATTATCATTACATTTTTCTCTCTCCTTCACTCACAACCACTTTCAATATATATTAAAAAAATTATACCGGATGAACAGTGTCCCCTCAAATATACAGATGAACAGTAACATTTTCTCTCTCCTCTAATCACAACCATTTTTTATACCCTTTATAATATAAAAACTACCCCTCACATGTTTGGATGGTTTGGATGAGAGAAATGAAGTCACTACTTTCAAGAATGAGCGTGAGGTTTTCATCTTATGGAATCACCACGGCAGTCAAAACCATAAATAATTACGGCTTTCCATTTGGCACTCGGTGTTCTCTTAAAACCGCCGCGAAGACGACGAAGAAATCCGATTATTCAAAAATGGATGACGGTTTCTTTGTTGTCCGGAAAGGGGAAGTCGTTGGTGTCTACAACAACTTAACTGATTGTCAGGCTCAAGTTGGATCTTCGGTATACTTACTTTCTTATCCATGTCTGTGAATGAATGAATACAACAACAACAACAACAACCATACCCAGTAAATCCCACAAATAGCAGAGCTACTTATAGGGTTTGGGGAGGGTGGGATGTAGACAGGCCTTGCCTCTATCCCTAGGGATAGAGAGGCTGCTTCCAGAGAGACCCTCGGCTCTAAAACGAACAGCAAACCAACACAGCAAGTCAAAGAACATAGAAAGAGTACAGAAATAAGAAGTCGCCCATTTCCAAGAAAGTGATCAGAGTGTCACAATATAATGTAAATCATGTATCATAGCATACGACATCATTTGGGCATAAACATAATGTAAATCATGTATAATAGCATACAACATCATTTGGGCATAAACACAAGAAGGCAATCACTGGAGAAGTCCGTTAAAGAATAAGAAAAACCTACGTCCCAGAAATCCACCTAAGACCTTACTACAATATCTTCTAGAAGTCCTTAACCCTAATCCTACGCCTCCACGAAGTCCTATCGTGGATCATGTCCTCAGAAAGATGCATCTCTAGTAAATCGTGCCTAATCTGCTCATCCCATGTCAGTTTGGGTCTGCCTCTTCCTCTCCTCCCCTGCACAGTAAGAGTTTCCACTACTCTAACTGGTGCCGTCGCTTCCCTCCGCTTCACATGCCCAAACCATCTCAATCTCCCCTCCTTAATCTTCTCCGATATACTAGCCACTCCTAGTCTTTCCCTAAAAACCTCATTTCTTATCCGATCTAACCTCGTGTGTCCACACATCCACCTCAGCATCCTCATCTCTGCTACCTCCATCTTGCGCGCTTGTGTCTTCTTGATAGCCCAACAATCCGTTCCATATAGCATAGCTGGCCTAACTGCTACCCTGTAAAATTTCCCCTTTAGTTTAATTGGGAACCTCCTATCGCACAATACCCCACTGGCTGCCCTCCATCTACACCAGCCAGCCTGTATGCGATGGGTTACATCACTATCTATGTCACCATCTCTTTGGACAAACGACCCTAGATACTTAAATCTAGTTACCTGCGGGACCAATTGATCCTCAATGGAGATTTGGGTTTCATCGTCGATGGCTACACCGCTGAAATCACAGTGTAGATACTCAGTCTTAGATCGACTAATCCTTAGGCCCTTGCCCTCTAAAGCTACTCGCCACTCCTCTATCCTCTCGTTCAGGCACTGTTTAGTCTCTGCAATCAACACAATATCGTCTGCAAAAAGCATGCACCACGGAACTGTCTCCAGAATCAACTTGGACAACTCATCCAAGACAACTGCAAAAAGAAAAGGGCTCAACGCAGATCCCTGGTGGAGTCCTATCTCCACAGGAAAGAAGTTTGTATCTCCTACAGGCGCGCGAACAGTAGTCTCTGTTCTATCGTACGTATCCTTAATTAAGTCTATATACTTCCCCGGTAGCCCTCGACCCTCCAAACTATCCCAAATCAGTTGCCGTGGGACAGTGTCATATGCCTTTTCCAGGTCGATAAACACCATATGTAAATCTTGCTTCTTCGCTCTATATTTTTCCATCGGCCTCCTTAGAATATGTATCGCTTCTGTAGTTGACCTCCCATTCATGAATCCAAATTGGTATACTGAAACCTGAGTTTCTCTTCTAATTCTAGTTTCAATCACCCTCTCCCAGAGCTTCATAGTGTGACTTAGCAGTTTGATTCCTCTGTAGTTCCCACAACATTGAGCGTCTCCTTTATTCTTGTATATAGGCACCATGACGCTGCTCCTCCACTGATCTGGCATTTTCCCAGTCTTGAAAATACAATTGAACAAAAGTGTTAACCATCGGACTCCTTCTTCTCCCAAACACTTCCACGCCTCAATCGGTATGTTGTCCAAACCCACTGCCTTGCCTCTTCCCATCTTCCTAAGTGCCATCCTCACCTCGTCATGTGTGATCCTCCTACAGTAGCAATTATTCTGTTGTCGTCTATGAATCCTGGGATTGCTGCTATCATGTTGGTATGCCCTACCATGGTTGAAAAGATTATGGAAGTAGGTTTGCCATCTCAACTTAATATCTTGTGCCTTGACTAAAACCGGTCCATCCTCTCCTTTGATAAACTTTACTACGCCTAGATCTTGTCTTCTTCGCTCCCTAGCTTTGGAAATCTTGAACATCTCATGCTCCCCCTCTTTCCTTTCCAAACGTTCATACATTTGTTTATATGCTGTGTTTTTTGCCTCGGTCACCGCCTTTTTCGCTTCCCTTTTGCCTTCTTGTAAATCTCCCTTACCCTCAACCGCTCCTCCTCATCTGTGCACCTCAAAAGATCTCTAAAACTCTGTTGCTTATCCTTAATTTTGGTATGCACGTCTTCATTCCACCACCAAGACTCCTTATGCCCACTAGTCTTTCCTTTTGTGACCCCTAGCGCCTCATTTGCCACTGTAGTGATAGTAGTCTCCATAGTCTCCCACATCTGGTTTGCATCGTCACCTAGTTGCATTGATGTCATCGAGTTAACTTTATCTCTAAACATCATAATTTTTTCTCCCTTCAAGTTTCCCCAACGGATCCTAGGTCGGGTTTTCCTCTCCCCCTCAGTTAGCCTTACTTTTAGGGCTATATCTGCTACTAGCAAACGGTGTTGAGCCGCTGCAGTCTCCCTTGGTATAACCTTGCAGTCCATAATTTTTTGTGACCCCTGTGAATGAATGAATATAGTATTAATTATCCAGACACAATAAGAATATAATTCGTTTAAATAGGTATGTGATCCTCCTGTTAGTGTGTATATAAAGGCTATGCAATGTCCAAAGAATGTGGGGCCTATTTGGAGTCTTGTGGGCTTAAAAACGCTCTTTATTCAATCCGAGCAGTAGATTTGAGACAAGAATTGTTCGGTACCCTTGTGCCCTGTCCTTTCCAGGTTCTATATAATTAAAGGAATGTTTGTTATTGTTATTGTAATTGTTTAAAGTTGAAGACTTGTGTTTCTGTGCTGTGCAGAATCCACATGTTTCAATAGACCAACCTGAAAAAGATTTGTGGTCACAAACTGGGGTAAGTTGGAAATTGGTATATCATATCACAATGTTTAATGTTGATGATTTTACTTTTGCTAATGATTGGCAGCATGCATGTGTTCTTGAGTTCGATGGTGCGTGTAAAGGGAATCCAGGACAGTCTGGGGCGGGGGCCGTGCTTCGAACTCCTGATGGAAGTTTGGTATATATTATCTCGGGCTTTCTTCTTTATATTTGGCTATGTGTAGTGTAATCCATTAACGCCCCCATGCCAAATCAACATGGTGGGCGTTAAACACCATCGTGGGTTGTTATTGGTGGCACCAATGGCTCCCAGCGCCATTGGAATGACGGGCGTGGATTATTCCATACACCTAGTAACTGAGTGGTTTAGCTATTGCCCTTTGCCTATGTGGCGCTGACATGGCAACACTTTTGGGTGGTTTAGTTATTCCATTACACATAGTCTTATATGACTGTCAACTGTTGTAACTTTTACTTATTTTGTAGATTTATAGATTGCGTGAAGGTTTGGGTGTGGCGACTAATGATGTTGCAGAATATCGAGCAATGATTTTAGGGCTGAGATATGCTCTTAGCAAAGGTTTCACAAGTATACGTGTTGTTGGTGACTCTAAACTTGTCTGCATGTAGGTTTTTGCCGTCATTTCTTTTACTGTTTTATTGCAGAAAAAAATGGTTGTTGGATTATAAAGGGAAAACATGTTTGGACGTTTGGTACAGATTCAAGGGCTATGGAAGGTGAGGAATAAGAACATAATCAAGTGGTATGAAGAAGCAAAGAGATTGAAGGATGAGTTTATGTTTTTTCAGATCAATCATGTCTTAAGGGTATGATTTTTTTTAAATGTGTTTCGTATTCACTCCGGTTGTGAAATTTATATATATATATATAGAGAGAGAGAGAGAGAGAGAAGAGTTAACATACAAAAAGCCTTATCATACATCACGTAGGAGACAATGGTAACCGTTGGATCAGGGGTATAATCACGCATGGGACCACATGGGACCACATAATCACGCATGGGACCACATAATCACGCATGGGACTATAATCACGCACGTTCTATGATAATAACGCACGTTATATATTTTGTCATGTATGTTAATGTAGGTTAAGCCCTGAAGTACATTATACTTTCTCTCTCTATATATATATAGGGAGAACATCATGCGAGAACCACCTCTTATTGCGAGAACCGCGAGAACCAATGTGAACACAACCAAAAATGCCTAAAAATAGCTAAAAATCACACAAATTTTTTTTTTATATTTTTATATAAAAATCGCTACTTTTCGAAGCAAAAAAAAAATTAAATTTTTTTTTGCCACTAAAAGTAGCGATTTGAGCATAAAAAATATTAAAAAAAAAATTTAGATTTTTTAGGTTTTTTTTGGGGTTTAGTTTTTAGCATTTTAGCTTGAGGGGTTTTAGGTTTTTGGGGGGTGGGGGAGGGGGGTTTAGGTTTTTTTTTTTGGGGGGGGGGGGGTAGGTTTTTTTAGGGTTTTTTTAGGTTTTAGCATTTAGCTTGGGGGGGGGGGTGGGGGTTGGGTTTTTTTAGCTATTTTAGGTTGTGTTCACATTGGTTCTCGCGGTTCTCGCAATAAGGGTGGTTCTCGCATGAACTCCTCCCTATTGAAATTAATAATATAAGTTTCAATTTTAACAACATTGGCCCCTCTAATTTGGTTAGTTAATTAAGTAGGGCACAACCTACATATTTCTAACAATATTCCCCACTTATTAACTAGGTTAAACATTCCTAATTAAATTAGTGGGTTTGGGGGAATCTATAACTAAGTTTAGTTTAAGTCCCGTTAACTCGGGCCTTCTATAAACTTTATTTCCCAAACGCATTATTTTTCTCTTTTTATTAAATATTAGATTTAGTTATATAAATCCTAATATTTCCTGGCTTAATTTTACCATTAACGGTTCTTTAGCCGTCTTTTAGTGTTAACGTGGTTTGATTACCAAACCCGTTTTTTGGGTGTTACACTTCGGTTCATACTCCAAAGATTGTTGGGTAGAGGCATCGGATAGTCACCTTCTAATTTAACATGGATGAAATGGTTTGTATAAACATGAACAAGCGATACCACTTGATGAGGGCTACGAACTTGGTTGGGACCGAGCAATAGAGGGAAGAAAGTTTGATTCCCGGCGATGCTTAAAAGGTGAACAATCACACAAAATCTATTAGCAATGAGGAGTCCAGTGTGGGGCATTTCCATCCAATGATCACTGGTTGCATATACCCCTCGACATTTTTTATACGTGAAATGTATGGGTGAAAGATTTCTGGGATTTCTTTCTTTAATGGCTCTGAATCGTTCGCGTATGAACTATGTCTCGGTGGCGATGGTTTCAAGTCCATAAAATTATATTCAACTACATTTGACGTGGTTGAACAACTACGTTTATTAGGATATTGTGGATCAGCCATAACTTTTTGTTGTTGTTTCTTTAAGCTTGGTCGTCCACGAGGTTTTTTCTTAACAACAGGTTGCTTCATTAATGGGTCAGAGTCTTTCGCGTATGAACTATGTCTCTGCGGCGATGGTTTCAACTCCATAAAATTGTATTCAACTACATTTGACGTGGTTGCATAACTACGTTTACGGGAATACTGAGGATCGGCTCGACTTTGTTTTTTTTGTTGTTTCTTTGGTCTTCCGCGAGTATTTTTGCGAACAGTGGGTTCTTCAAATGATAGTATACTTGGATCAATTATTCCTTTTAGCTTTTCTAGCAACACTTTCTTCCCCGGGTTGGACTGCTTATCAAAGAGTTCTTGAAACATTTTCAATTCAACATCACAAGTAATATCATCATTTTCATTTTTGTATATGCTCCGATCAATTCAAATGGACAGTTTATTTTTTTGGTGCTTTACTTGTACCTTTAACGGACCTATACACACCACCACGTTCACACATTAATATGACTTTAGAATAACCATTTGGCTTTGTTCTTGATCTCTTAGTGACGATAACATAGCCAACATCACGTGCGGTGTTTTGAACCCATTCCATCATCTCTTCACGAGATTTGAACTCCTAAAAATAAACTAATATTAGGATTGGGACATGACTATAGACATTATCAATACAAGCTTATAATCATAGCTTCATCCTTCAAATAAAAATTATACCTGATCGGTAGAAAATACATACATCTTTTTGTATAACTCTTGATGTCGAACTGTGATAAACCGTGATAACTAATATCAGAGGCATAAACTCGAAAACAATTATTAACATATACAATAATATAGTACATAAGATAATATATTAATTAATATATACTCTATATCAAATAAAGTATGTACAGCAAGGAATATAATATATTAACTACAAACATCCACTACAAACATCCGCGATCGACAAATATTATAAAGGCTATGTTTATTTGTAAATCCACTACAGACATCCTCAAATCGATTTGTGGTAAAGTTTGAACCGCAAAAAAAAAAATTAATAATAAGAAGAACTATATTAATGAGAAAGATGAATACATACCAAGAACGCTCAATCAATTAGATTTTTGATGAAAATCAAAGTTGCACTAAATCGTTTTTCAAGGTCTCTCTTAATCTCCTTCTTTCAATCAACAGGAATTTTGTTATGAAGCCGTTCTAATGTAAAAGCAAAACACGTTTAGGTAAGTATTCAAATTATGGGAAGTGAATAAACCCCTATAAAAATAGGGATAGTTTCTTATGTAATTTTAAAAAAGTAGAAAACACAAGGGTTCATTGTTTTTATTTACAAATTTCAGGAGGGAGGTGTAGCCAGTAAAAATTTGAAAAAGGGGGTACATTTAGCAACACCCTAAAGTTATGTGAGTGTGATGTAGGAGAGAGGAGAGAGAAGGGATAATGTGTATTTTTGTGTTGTGTGAGTAGGGCAAGAGAGAGAAAGCATTAGATTGGTTGGGTAATGCCATGTCACACCCCAAAAAACACCCCTTAAAAATACATTATTGCTGATGCTCTTAGACCATGCGTAGTGGGGCGTGATTTTTAAAAAAATTGAAAAAAAACGCCCCAAAACGCCCCCCACCCCATTACGCTAGGCGTTATCCGTCGTGATTTTTTGAAAATTTGCATGTGAGCGTTTTAATTAAAACGCTGAAGTTGTTAGGGGGTTTTGCATGTGGCCAATGAGATTTTTGCATGTGGTCAATGGGACTGTTTGCTTTTTTGACTAGCCAATCACCATCCATCTGTTTGCTTTTTTTTTTTGTTTAATGATTGGAAGGGGCATTATCAGGCATTATTCCCACTACGCCACTTTTGCAATAACGCCCCATGCTGACTGGGATGACACGTGTCGGATAATGCCCCATGGTGGGGGCATTATAACAATTTACCACTACACATGGTCTTAGGATGATTGAAATTTATTTGCATATAACATTGTTAAGGGGAAATTTTAGTAAATAGTTAGATGTCTTAATTACTATACAATACAATTCAAGATGCCCATAATTAACATAAACAAATAAAATCAGTCGGGAAAAAAACGGTATAATTTTTTAATCTATCAATGCACACCAGACCACCCCGAAAAAGGTGGGGTGTGGAAGCGGCGTGACCAGACGACGTTGGGGTGCCATGTTGGTTTTTTTTTTATTTTTTTATATAGTTGACATTTATATAATAAAACACAAACTTATACTACCTCTGTCCCATTAAAAGTGTCCTATTTTGAATTTTCAAAGTCTTTATTTATAAACTTTAACCTTAAATATTTTTGTTTGTGTTAGATAATACTTGATGAAAGTTATATGATTTGAGTGTGTTTTACAAGTGTTTTTATCGGGTTAATTTTCATCAAGTTTTATATAACACAAAAATATATAATTAAAGTCAAAGTTTATAAATAAAGACTTTGAAAATTCAAAATAGGACACTTTTAATGGGACGGAGGGAGTATTAATTTAAAAAAAAGTTACATAACATCCTAAAAATTTAAAAAAACATATTAAATCCTAAATTTTTTTAAAAAAAGTAGTTACTAAATCCTAAAAAAAACTTACAGAGTTCGGTAAATGTTAAAATGAGGAATTCACTTAAAATCCGAATTCCTGTCGTGTCACCACTCGATCTTCGCGATCTCTACTCGATAGTCGTGGCTCAAGTCGCCTGCAGGGACACGGTCGAAACAAACTTTAAACCGATCCAGTTTCAGTTTGAGTTCACGCCACTTGTGTTGGCAGACGTTTAAATTGTGACAAGCGTTCCCAACATGTTGTCGGTATTGCTGGAACGCTTGTCCCCAATACGTGGTTTGACCGCGTTTTAGCCTACGTTGTGCATCGATGATCAATGTCACAAGTGCGATCTTCTCCTCCTCCGTCCAATGCACCATGTTCGGGTTTTTTTTATGTGGGTTTGGTTGAAAAAGCTTTTTTGTTTGGTGTGGCCAACGCTGGCACGGTGTGGGTTAGCCAGCGTTGCCTGACATCCCCCGCCCTAACCAACGCCTCGCACCCGCTAGTCTAAGGGGTTTCAAAAAAAAAAAAAAAGGTTTGTAAACATAAAACTTAATTCTTTTAATGTTTAACACCGTTTGATCGGTTACTATTTTTTAACCCGAACTGTTTCTATATTATATATAATATTTGTTTCTATTCATTAGCTATATATCATGTTAGATGAAAGAAAAATGTTTCTCATATGACCACGAGCCTGTGTGTAAAACCGACAAAAAAATAACTAAGTCGATCTCTGACTCGTACGTTGAGACAGACCTATCAAACGGGGAAAAATAGACGTGCTGCGACGGACATGTCAAACAGGAAAAAAATAGTTGAAAAACGTTGAACCCCACACGCACGTTGCGGCGTGTTAACTCGGAAATTTAGAACGACACGTTAAACGTAGAATTTATGAAAGATAAAAAGTATATAACAGACTAAAGTTGAAAGTACAAAAAGTTGTGAGATTAAATTGCAAAAGATGAAAAGCTTTGGGTTGAAAGTAAAAAAATTAAAGCGGTTAAATTGCAAAAGTTGAAAACTTTTGAATTAGAAGTGAAAAATCAAATTAATCAAAGTGGTTAAAATACCAAAGATTGAAACTTTAGACTAAAATTGCCAAAGATTGAAACTTTAGACTTAAAAAAGAAATCAATTTCAGATTATGAAAACAAAATAGATAAATGGATTTAGTTAAATTGATGTTTAATATTATTATTGAATAAAAAAGATAAATAAAAAATAAGGGTGAGAAATTATCAGAGAATGACACGTGTCTAAAAAAGATTTTTATTTATTAGTGTAGAAAGATTAAAGAAGAGAAATGAATAGTGTTGTACAACATCTAATGTATGTTTTATAAGTTTATCAATTTTTTTTGTCCTTTATTCTATTTCGTTATCTAGGGCATGTTTGGCTAAGCTTTTTAAAACAACTTATTGACTTATTGGCTTTTTGGAAAAGTCAGGATTGAGTGACTTATTGACTTATTGGCTTTTTCCCCTCACATACACCCTCATTGCCAAACATCATTTTGCAGCTTATGACTTTTCAAAAAGCCAATAAGTCAATAAGTTGTTTCAAAAAGCTTATCCAAACATGCCCTTAGTGTAAACTTATTCATTTACAACCCATGTAGTTTAACTATCGTTTTTTTTTCTTTTAATTTAACCAAATTACTTTTCAATCCCTAAATAGTTTTTTAACGAACACGTTAATACCATTTTATACATATATTTTTTTTTTCTATGCTATAACGAGTGTGACAAGTTTTTTTTAGTTTAATATTTTTTAACGAACAAGCCGATACTCTTTTGAAAATAATTTTTAACTTTTTTTTGCTATAACGAGCGCGCCAAAAGCGACCAAGCTTCTATCGTTTTCTTTTTCGTTTACCTTAATTTTTCCTTTGTTATTTACTATATCATTTTCCCTTTTATTTTGATGTTTAGAGCCAAGTTACGACGCAAATAGCATAACCCTTTAATATATCATTTTAATTAACTTTACAAATTTATTTATTGGTTGTCACGGTGTGCAATACGTTCTGAATTTCAACCGTGTCCCTGCGCAACGCATGGATAACTACGACCCTAGTTAATAGTTTAAAGTTCATGACACTTTATCAATATAATTATAATTATAATGTAGTAATTGCTAAGGTGATGTGTAAATATTGATCGGAAACTTACAAAAGAAAAGGTTATATTCTAGAATTTAATTGTGATTCGTCAATGGAAATATGCATTCTTTTTCTTCATTACAAATTAATATATCATTCAAAACTAAAAGAAAGGAACAAACCAACCAATTCTATTAATAAAATTTGAAGTTTATAAATACGTATCAAGCTTACAATTATAAGTATACAATTACATTACAAATTATAGTATAATAAACTTTTATCAAGCTAATCACAATATCTTGTTTTAGTCTCACCTATTAAAAAAATAAAAAAATTACAATAAATCAAGAGACACCGCCAACATCTTATTAATCAAGAGAGTCAGGTAAACCACAACTTGCGCTAGGAATCAAGATCTCCGAAGCCATTTGGTTTTTAGCTATCGTGACGATGAAGAGAAGAGTCAGAAACTTTTAGAGTTTTTGAAGATGTGGGGTGAATTTTTTTGAACAAAGTTGGAAAGCAGCCAGTGGTCGAAGAATCAACACAATCATCGGTGTCTAGTACAATGTGTTTGGTTGCACCGTGTGCATCGAAGGTTGTCTTCTTCATCTTTTCTTGATGATGCTTTCTCATCACATAAGCTTCAGCAAGGGCAGAAGTGGCAATTGACATTTTTTACAAGAGAGAAAGATGAAGTATGAAAGGTGGTTTTGGGAATGTTGAAGTTGGGGGTATTTATAGGAAAATCTTGAATTGGGGAATACGCTTACAACTTTGACCATTTTCCTTATTCATTAAGACTTGGCTTATTTCTAGGAAATTTGATTTTCCATTAAGGCAACATCCATTTATATTTTTATTATTAAATGAAAAATAGCCTTCATTTCTTTTATTTTTTTAGTTTTTATGATCACTTTTAGTAAGAATGTAAATCAGTAAAGACGAACTTTCAAGCTTTATTTCTAAAGCTCAACTTTTTTAGTGACCGTTGTATATTTCTCTTTAAATACCTTCTCAATTGCGTATTTAACTAACTTTAAATTAAAATTGGATGTTTTCCTTTATTAAAAATGTTGCAAATTTATCTATTTTAATTTATTTATTTAAAATAAATTATATAATGACAATTTTACCCTTACTTTTAGTTAAAACTCTATAAATTACATATTTACCAATTTTTTATAGTTTTTTTATTTGTCTTTATTAGAATTCTTTTTGTTTTGTTTTTTTTATTTCCTTTTATTATCTAATTATTTCTTGAGTTTTCACTAGGCCTGTAAATGAAACGAACGTTCATGAACTGTTCGTACTTGTTCGGCGGAAAGTTCGTTTATGTTCGTTTATTTAACAAACGAACGAACATGAACACACCCCGTGTTCGTTCATTAATTTCTCGTGAACGTTCGTTTATGTTCGTTCATTTACGTTCGTGAACGTTCGTGTACCAATTCGGTAATGGCGTTCCTGGTATCGGTTCGCCACCGGTTTTTACCTTCATATACCGGTACTGTAACTGGTATTTTCGGTCCCAGTACCGATTCGATATTGGTTGGCACCGAGCTCATTCCTAACCCTGAAACTAAAAAATAAATCATTAAAAATTGAAGAAAATCATAAAAAAAAAAAAGTTGCACGATGGTGCTGTTGTTCGTACAGTACTCGTGATCAGGGATGAGCAAATGGTACCGGGTAGCAGTACCGAATTTCCCGAACTAAAAGATTTTCAAAATCAATTCGATACCGACTTTTGGCGTTTTCTGTACCAGGCTGGTGTCGGTTTTTACCTTCATGTACCGATAACTGTACCAACACTATTCATTGGCTTCTATTCTTAATATATGTATAATATATGTATAATATGTAAAAGTTATGTGAAGATATCGAAATTACTTTATACAGATCTTATGATCCTATGACTAATCACGTATATATTTATTTTTTGAACGGCAAACACACACTCTCTTTTAAATATCTATTACTTTGTTCAATTTGAACTCACACCATTTATAAGGATAAACACCTGATGCCACTAGACTAAAAAAATTATTAGCATATCACTAATCATATACTCAAAACAGTTCTTCATTGATTCGGTTAGGTCTCCATTTCAAGACTTGAGACACAGGTCAGGTCAAATTTGACTACCTATTTTTTTCTTTGGCTGCAAGGAAGAATATTGTGTTAACATCAATAATGAATATTTTTCGTGTATTATAAATGAACGTTTAATACTTTAATCTTATACATAATCTAATAAAATATCCAAAGTACAAATTATTACTAGAAAAATAACAAAATGCTTAATGTTTTACATTCAAATCAAATCACAAATTATAAATACTAATTCCGGCTAGTCATGAGACCACGTAATCCATGACGTTTTCTTTCTCAATTTTGACTTTAGAGCACTTTGTTACTTTATGTTATATATCCATGACGTTTAGGATGATTGAAATTTATTTGCATATAACATTGCTAAGTAGAAATTTTAGTAAATAGTTAGATGTCTTAATTACTATACAATACAATTCAAGATACCCATAATTAACATAAACAAATAAAATCAGTCGGGAAAAAACGGTATAATTTTTTAATCTATCAATGCACACTTCTCTATCCTTTTGGAACTCAGAAAGGTGTGAGGGCATGGCTTGTTGCTCACCTACCATCTGTTTTGATATAACTTCATAAGTTTGCTATATTTGAATGAAAAGACCATAAGACTATGGGGTGTGGGAGAGCTTGAGTTGAGGACATTGCTCAACACGTGACGAGTTGGGCTTCACTAGACCACCCCGAAAAAGGTGGAATGTGGAAGCGGCGTGGCCAGACAACGTTGGGGTGCCATGTTGGTTTTTTTTATAATTTTTTTATATAGTTGACATTTATTTAATAAAACACAAACTTATATTAATTTAAAAAAAGTTACATAATATCCTAAAAATTTAAAAAAACTTACTTATTAAATCCTACAAATTAAAAAAAAGTAGTTACTAAATCCTAAAAAAAATTACAGAGTTCGGTAAATGTTAAAATGAGGAACCCACTTAAATTCCGAATTCCTGTCGTGCCTCCACTCGATCTTCGCGATCTCTACTCGATCGTCGTGGCTCAAGTCGCCTGCAGGGACACGGTCGAAACAAACTTTAAATCAATCAAGCTTCGGTTTGAGTTCACGCCACTTGTGTTGGCAGTCGTTTAAATTGTGACAAGCGTTCCCAACGTGTTGTTGGTATTGCTGGAACGCTTGTCCCCAATACGCGGTTTGACCGCGTTTTAGCCTACGTTGTGCATCGACGATCGATGTCACAAGTGCGATCTTCTCCTCCTCCGTACAATGCACAATGTTCGGTTCTTTTTATGTGGGTTTGGTTGAAAAAGATTTTTTATTTGGTATGGCCAACGCTGGCACGGTATGGGTTAGCCAGCGTTGCCTGACATCCCCCGCCCCAACCAACACCCCACACCCGCTAGTCTAAGCGGTTTAAAAAAAATAATAATAATGTTTGTAAACATAAAACTTAATTCTTTTAATGTTTAACACCGTTTGATCGGTTACTATTCTTTAATTGTGATTCGTCAATGGAAATACGCATTCTTTTTCTTCATTACAAATTAATATATCATTCAAAACTAAAAGAAAGGAACAAACCAACCCATTCTATTAATAAAATTTGAAGTTCATAAATACGTATCAAGCTTACAATTACAAGTATACAATTACATTACAAATTATAGTATAATAAAAAAAAATTATAATAAATCAAGAGACACCGCCAACGTCTTATTAATCAACAGATTCAGTCAGGTAAACCACAACTTGCGCTAGGATTCAAGATCTCCGGAGCCATTTGGTTTTTAGCTATCGTGACGATGAAGAGAAGAGTCGGAAACTTTTAGAGTTTTTGAAGATGTAGGGTGAATTTTTTTGAACAAAGTTGGGAAGCAGCCAGTGGTTGAAGAATCAACACAATTATCGGTGTCTGGTACGATCTGTTTGGTTGCACCATGTGCATCGAAGGTTGTCTTCTTCATCTTTTCTTGATGATGCTTTCTCATCACATAAGCTTCAGCAAGGGCAGAAGTGGCAATTGACATTTTAGACAACGAGAGAAAGATGAAGTATGAAAGGTGGTTTTGGGGAATGTTGAAGTTGGGGTATTTATAGGAAAATCTTGAATTGGGGAGTACGCTTACAACTTTGACCATTTTCCTTATTCATTTAGACTTGGCTTATTTCTAGGAAATTTGATTTTCCATTAAGGAAACATCCTTTTATATTTTTATTATTAAATGAAAAATAGCCTTCAATTCTTTTATTTTTTTAGTTTTTATTATCACTTTTAGTAAGAATGTAAACGAGTCAAGACGAACTTTCAAGCTTTATTTTTAAAGCTCAACTTTTTTAGAGATCGTTGTATATTTCTCTTTAAATAACTTTGCGTATTTAACTAACTTCAAATTAAAATTGTATATTTTCTCTTATTAAAAATATTGTAAATTTGTCTATTTTAATTTATTTATTAAAAATAAATTATATAATGACTATTTTACCCTTACTTTTAGTTAAAACTCTATAAATTACATATTTACCTATTTTTATAGTCTTTTTTATTTATCTTTATTAGAATTCTTTTTGTTTTGTTTTTTTTATTTCCTTTTATTATCTAATTACGTTTTCACTCGTTTCTTGAGTTTTTACTAGGCCTGTAAATGAAACGAACGTTCATGAACTGTTCGTACTTGTTCGGCGGGAAGTTCGTTTATGTTCGTTTATTTAACAAACGAACGAACATGAACACACCCCGTGTTCGTTCATTAATTATCGTGAACGTTCGTTTATGTCCGTTCATTTATGTTCGTGAACGTTCGTTTACGTTCGTTTAAATTTTAGTAAATACGCCAATGATCTCTAGCTTAAGTGGTAGGAGGACTTGAGTTCTTCTTTGAAGACTCAAGTTCAATTCCCATTTGGTGCAAAAAAGGAGTGAGGCACTGGTGGGCAGTGATAGGAGACTCAGGGAAACCTGAGTTTGATCCTTGAGCCAAACGGGTTTTGCTGGTAATTTACCGCCGTGCCTACGGGCGGGTGGGTTACCGAGTTTTCCTCGGAATTGGTGGTGGACTACTCGGGTTACTCTCGGAGTACTCCGTTTGTCCAGTGGGTGCCCCAAGAGTGCTCGGGATTGATTTGTTGGCCGTTCAAAAAAAATTAGTAAATACATAAATAGTTATATTTAAATGAATATTAGCTTTTCTAACTACTTACATAAATATAACTAATTAGTAATTAAATTTTCTAGTGAAAAAATGAAATTTTAAACTTTTTCTTAGATCGTAACTGATCACTTACTTAATATTTATATAAAAACAAACTTAATTTTAGCATCTATGAACCTAAATTTAGATGTGTTTTCGGATAAACTGTAATATATTAGACTTGTTTGTTTGTGTTCACTAATGTTAAATTGTGTTTGTTTATATTTGTTTAATCACGTTCATTTGTGTTCGTTTATGTTTGTTCAATCATGTTAATTTATGTTTGTTTGTGTTCGTTTATGTTCGTGAACTGTTCGTTTAGACTTTAAACGAACGAGCATAATCAAACACGAACATGCTTGATTTCTTAATGAACAAATACAAACAAAAAAATGTGTTCGATTACATGTTCGTGTTCGTGTTCGGTTAAAGTTAAAGTTAAATGAACAAACACGAACATGCCTATGTTCGTGTTCGTTCGGTTCGTTTACATGCCTAGTTTTTACCAATTATTCAAATACATATAACCAACCAAGGTTCACAAACGGAAAAATCAAAAGCTTTTTGTTGGATCTTGAACCATAGAAAATAAAAAGGGAAATTACACTTTTCCTTCTTTATTTTGTATCAAATTGCAATGGATATCATTTAACTTTAATAATTACAATCACAATGCTTTATTTGTAAAACTCATTACATCTTACGTCATTTGGCTCTAACATTGTTAAAATTTTCAGTTAATTCTAGGTATATAAGGGTAATTTTTAAATTTAATCATTTATTTAAAAAATATCTTTATAAACAAATGAAAAACCAGAATATGTATAAAAACAAAAGGGATTATTACATATATCCCCCTATTTAACACATTAATTACATATTTAGTGAATCACATGTTTTGTTCTTTATATTTATATCTTTTTTCAGACGATGTCCTTTATCTATAAAATTGACGAATTCTATGCTTAATGTTTTAAAATCTTGCACGTTATGTCTTTTAGACCTAACCCAATTTATATTTTCAATTAAATGTGACCATGTGCAGGTCACATGGGGGAAAATATGTCATTTGTTCCACCTTTCACATCTTCCCCCAATTTATACCCACCCTAACCCTATTTAATCATTTATCCCTAAATCAATTCCCCCTGTTCATCGTCTCAGGCAACCAGTATTCCATCAACGTTAGAGCAAACCTCCAGCAAAAACAATTTACCCATTCATCTTCAACCCAGTCTAAAATTTCAAGATTCAAACCACCACTATTATTCTCATCAGAGCATCAAAACCCAACTCCATTTATTCCAACTGAGCTTTCCACTCCTTAGCATAAGGATGAAGCAATTCAATCGGATGATGCCCAAGCAAAAACTTCAAAGACTTCGACTTCTTCTCATCATCCACAAAAGCTTTCTGGTTCACTCCTAAAATCTTGCACAACCCACCAAAATAAGTACACATTTCCATCCGACCATCATCACTTTCCAACTCACACATAAAACACTTCTTAGTTTCAGGGTCAAGCAAAGGCGCCACATATCTCCGATTTAAAACTCATCTTCGTGGTACTGTTTTGGGGGTGGTGCAGGTGTGAGGGTAGGTGTGGATACCATAAAAATCTGTTTTGGTTCTCTTGTAAGGCCTCCTAATCGACACCGAATCACACCTCTAGTAAACCGTCCCATTTTTATCACACAACCCCCTAAAAACCTGTTCTGGTACTACATAAATTGTGTCGTATAGCGAAGCTCTGGTGCAGGTGGGGATAGATGGTAGAGAGAGGGGGTGGGTGGTGGTTGGCGATTCTTGAACAGGGTTGGATGGTGGTGGGGTGGACGACAACGGTGGATGGTGGTGTAGGTGGGTAGTCGCTGATGGTTCTTGAACAAAATTGGATGGTGATGGTGTATGTTGATGTAATACCTCGCAAAATCGAACCCAATAATGTGAAGACACGTGTCAGAAACCCTAAACGGGTAATAAATTGACTTTGAAGGGCTAAAGATGTCAATCAATGAAAATACGTATGCGGAGGGAATAAAAGTGTCAACATGCAAATTTATGCCTCTGGGTGACCTTTTATCAAACCCGGGGCTTTATAATGTTAAAATATGCTCTCGGGAATGATTGATATTGAATATAAAAGTTGAGGAGCCAAATATGTAAAGTTTAAAAATTTAGTTCTCTGATCAATCGCATACGGATCGTAGAAGGTTCACGCTTACGGTCCGTAAGGACTGTATCTGGTCGAAACAATTCAAAAGCGGTTACGGACCGTATGAGGTATATGCTTACGGTCCGTAAAGACTATATCTGGGCAGCAGTTTTGGACAGCTGTAGGTTTGTCACCTTATACACACATAACTCGATACCAGGGGCTGTTAGCTGTTTTAGGACACGTATATGGACACTTGTTAAGCTCTCCTAACTCCCCTAGACACCTGGTAGCAACCTAAGACTCTCCCTTGCACTATAAATAGGTGCCATGCTCCTCATTCTTCCTTGCTCACTTCAAAAATTTCAAACTCTTCTCTCTAGCTTGGTTTCTCTAAGGTTCCTGATCAAAAGGAAGCTCTCCATAGTTCAAGTTTCGAGCTAGGACCCTTTGTAAGTGTCCTTAGCCTCCTTAGTTCGGTTTTTATGCATTTAAAAGCCGAAAGTCAAAGTTGCTACAATTCGGCTTTGACTTTCAGTTTATACCAAAACGGTCCAGCCATTGTTCGAGGAGAATATGGCTACGTGATCGTAATTAGGTAGGTTTTAATCCCTCAAAAGGGAACCTTCTAATTACCACGTTTACTTAGTTAATTGTCGGGTCAAAGTAATTAACATAAAAAGTCAAACAGATTAGTTTTCAAATAATTACAAATCTGATAATGTAGAGGTTATAAAATATGGTTTATCACTCTAATAACTTGGTAAACATTATTAGAACATGTCTAAACATGTTCAACCCGACAATTCTAAGTTTAGGCTCAGTTCGCAACCGAAAGTCGCAAAAGCTTGACTTTTGCTTTGACTTTCAGTTCTGACCCGAATTAGCTTAGTTTTGTCGCAACCCCCGCTCCCTCATCCCCGGGAACGGGCGGCCGCGAGCCAGATTTGGTGGTATCTCGTATTGTCTAATTTGGCAGCGGAAATTTTCATCAGGACCGTAGTTAGGAAATATTTGATCAGAGTAAAATACCACATTTTTATAATATTAAACATATGGGATAAAACCCAAGTTCATAGTACACACGTTTTCATAGAAATAAATCCCATTTTATTTAAAAACATCTATTTTATTTTTAGGTAACTTTATTGCCACTTTTCCAAGCCTTCAGTGCTGTCCAGCTGGCTTCTATTTGGCTTTCACAGTTTGTTACCTGAAATGCGTTTTAAAAACATTTTTCAGTGGGAAATACTGGTGAGTGAATCCCAGTTTAATCAAGTTTAAGTAAAACCCAGTGTACAGTATTGAGGGCGATCTCGCAATTATATTTGTTTCCAAGACATATCAATTAACATCCAAGGTACTGTCGAACCCGACTTGTGGAAATGTTACTCCTTGACCAGGTGGTAACAAATTTTGTATACAAAACCCCAACATACTCATCATAATTGTATTCTTACAAATACTTAATAACTGTTATTCGCATGGAAAAGTATTTAAGGTTTTGTAGTTTACAAAAAGGTGGATCAACTCACATTGCTGTCTTAGATTTTCCGTAAGGGTTTCCTGGTGACAATCTATAATTTACACAATTGCACATACGTTAGTATAATAACCCATTTTAACATTAGTAATACCCTCCCCGAGACGGCATTCCAACGACTACGTCGGGCAGAACCACGACAGCCGTTACGGAACCCTAGATCAATCGGGCAGTGTATCTAACACGTATCCAGGGGTTATAATACTTACAACGGAGCAGAACTTCATTATTAGGGGGGCATAATACCCGAGTATAATAAGCCTACTATCAGAAATTGAGATTGAGAAAGAAAGAAATGAACGACGGAAAACGAAAACCCGTTGCTTTCTTATATAGGTGCTGATCTCGGTTCTCTCGCGGCCCGCGTAACACAAAAAAGGGCTTACGCGACCCGCTTTGACCTCCGGTCAATGCGTAGGTGGGCTGGGTTATCACATAGATCTGCCGGGTGTTGGGCCACGTGGCCACACCGGGCTGCGCCATGCTTTTAAGTTCACGCGGCCCGCGTAAGGCTTAAGGGTCCTTTACGCGGCCCGCCTCAACTTAATATTTTCAGTTTTTAATTATTTTTAATACTATTTAATGTATTTGAGGCCCGTTTTCGTGTATGGGGTGTATTTTGGGACATATTGGGATATTTTAAAATATATTGGGGGTGTCGGAAAATATTCGAGGGTGTCAGAAAATATTCGAGGGTGTCGGTTTATTTAGGATTGTTACATCCTCCCCACCTTGTTTTAGAGCTCGTCCTCGAGATCTACTAGAACAAGTGTGGATATTTCCTTTGCATTTCAGATTCAAGCTCCCATGTGTACTCAGGTCCTCTTTTGGAGTCCCACTTCACTTTGACCAAAACTAATCTTTTATGCTTGAGGTTCTTGACTTTCCTGTCTTCAATTTGTAGAGGCCTTTCTACAAACTTGAGTTGTTCATTTACCTCTATATCCTTAAGAGGTACTACCAGTGATTCATTGGCTAGGCATTTCTTGAGATTAGATACATGAAATACATCATGTATTCCTGCCATTTCCTCTGGCAGTTGTAGCTGATAGGCTACAGGTCCTATTCTTCTAATAATCTCAAAAGGTCCAACATACCTGGGACTTAGCTTTCCCCGTTTGATGAATCTTACTACTCCTTTCCAAGGAGAGACCTTCAATAATACTTTATTTCCTACTTGAAATTCTAGGGGTTTGCGTCGGTTATCGGCATAGCTCTTCTGTTGATCACATGCTGCTTTCAGTCGTTCCTTGACTTGAATAATCTTGTCAGTTGTCTCTTGTACTATTTCAGGTCCAGATAGTTGCGTTTCCCCAATTTCTGCCCAACAGACTAGGGTTCGACACTTTCGTCCATAAAGTGCTTCGAATGGTGCAGGATTGATACTTGTGTGATAACTATTATTGTAAGAAAATTCTATTAAAGGTAAGTGATCATCCCAATTACCTCCGAAATCAATTACACAAGCTCTAAGCATGTCCTCCATTGTCTGAATTGTTCTTTCGCTTTGTCCGTCCGTTTGAGGATGATAAGCTGTGCTCAGATTTAACTTAGTTCCCATTGCCTTTTGGAAACTTTACCAAAAATGAGAGGTAAAGCGGCTATCTCTATCAGAAACAATTGATAAAGGTATTCCATGTAATGAAACAATTTCATTTACATATAATTTAGCTGACTGTTCCATACTGAAAGTTTCTTTCATTGGTAGGAAATGAGCTGACTTGGTTAGTCTATCTACAATCACCCAGATTGTATCATTACCTTTCTTTGTTTTGGGTAATTTAGTAACAAAATCCATTGTTATTAATTCCCATTTCCACACTGGCATTTCTAACGGTTGCAATAGGCCTGAGGGTTTCTGGTGTTCAACCTTAACTTGTGAACAGGTTAAACATTTAGAAACATAGGCTGCTATGTCCTTTTTCATCCCTATCCACCAGAAATTTTTTCTTAAATCCTGGTACATTTTATCACTTCCTGGATGCATCGTATACTTAGACTTATGGGCTTCTTCTAATATACGATGACGTAGGTTTAGGGGTGTTCATCGAATCGAATATCAAATTTTCAAATTATTCGAATCGAATTGTTCGAATAATTTTTATTTTTCCTTGAATTCGTATTCGATTCGAATTCGATTAAAACCTATCGAATTCGATTCGAATTCGTATTCGAATAAAAAACCCAATTCGTATTCGATTAAAATTTCGAATTCGAATAAATTCGATTTACTTCAGATTCTTTAAAACATGTAAAAAACTATCAAAATGAAACATAAAATTTAAAGCAGCCATAAAGCACGATATCACATTAAAAAGTTTCAAATAAAGTACCACAAGTCTAAAATTCAAAACGAGAAGTCGGGAATAATCACTCCACATTACAAGTTAATATTTTTACGGTTAGAAATCTATTGATAGATTTGTTATTTAGGTTTTACTTATGGGTCATGTAGTGAGTTTGGTAATGGGTAATTTTAATACTTGGAAAAAAATTTTGAAAATAATTTATAGTATAGCTTTATAAAAGTTATATATGTATTATATATAAAAATAATAAATAAAAATGTACAATTTTTATTCGAATTTCGAATCGAATTTGAAATTATAAATTCGTATTCGATTCGTATTCGATTTACTTGACTCGAATTGAATCGAATTCGAATTCTTATAATCGAAACGAATTCTTGATAATCGAATCGAATTTAAACGAATTTCGAATTTTTCGAATTCGAAACGAATCCTGAACACCCCTACGTAGGTTTCCTAATTTAGGTATCCACATTCTTATTTTATGGAATCTCCAAATTCCATCTGTTCCTTGTTCTAATTCCTTAACCATACCTTTTAGTTTTCCAGCATCATCCTTGATTACTGATTCTTGTGCTTTTCTGATTTGATCATTTAAATCTACTTGTAGATTTAATTTAAGAGAACGTACCCTTTTTGGCTTTTCATAATACTTTCGTCTTAAAGCATCTGCCACTACATTTGCTTTTCCTTCATGATACTGGATATCACAATCATAATCACTAAGCAATTCCATCCATCGCCTTTGTCTCATATTCAATTCTTTTTGCCCGAAAACATACCTTAAACTTTTAATGTAAACTTACTACCATAAAGATAATGTCTCCAAATCTTAAGGGAAAAAATTATAGCTCCTAATTCTAGATCATGGGTTGAATAATTCTCTTCATGATTCTTAAGTTGTCTAGACGCATAAGCTATAACCTTTTGGCGTTGCATCAACACACATCCATAACCTAATTTAGAAGCGTCACAATAGACTACAAAGTCTTCAGTTCCTTCTGGTAACGCTAATATGGATGTATGGGTTAATCTTTGCTTAAGAATTCTAAATGCTTCTTCTTGTTTTAGTCCCCATTCAAACTTAATGGATTTACAGGTTAACTTAGTTAAAGGAATGGCTATTCTAGATAAATCTCGAATAAATCTTCTATAATAACCGGCCAATCCTAAGAAACTTCTAACCTCGGTTGGTGACTCAGGGGTTTTTCATTTAGTTATTGCCTCGATTTTTGTGGGATCCACATGAATTCCTTCATGGTTTACTAAGTGTCCAAGAAATTGTACCTGTTCTAGCCAAAACTCGCAATTTGAAAACTTAGCATAAAGCTTTTCCTTTCTTAATATACTTAAAAGTGCGTTCAAATGCTTTGCATGATCTTCCTTATTTTTAGAATAAATGAGAATATCATCTATGAAGACAATTATGAATTTATCCAAATATGGTTTACATATTCGGTTCATCATGTCCATAAATGCGGCTGGGGCATTGGTTAAACCAAATGGCATGACAGTAAATTCATAATGGCCATACCTCGTTCTAAATGCGGTCTTAGGAATGTCCTCTTCCTGTACCTTTAATTGATGATATCCTGACCTTAAATCGATTTTAGAGAAAAATCGAGCTCCTTGCAGTTGATCGAACAAATCATCGATTCTCGGTAATGGGTACCGATTCTTAATCGTGACTTTGTTCAATTCACGGTAGTCAATGAACATACGCATTGATCCGTCCTTCTTTTTAACGAACAGTATCGGTGCTCCCCATGGCGACGAACTTGGCTGTATAAATCCTTTCTCTAGTAACTCATCTAACTGTTTCTTTAGTTCTTGCATTTCGGCGTGTGCCAAACGGTAAGGTGCTTTGACAATCAGTGTTGTTCCTGGTAGTAGATGAATTCTGAATTCAACTTCTCTGTCCGGCGGTAGTCCTGGTAATTCTTCTGGAAATATATCTGAAAACTGAGACACTACTGGAATGTCTTTTAGTTCTTTTCCTTTAGTGTTAGTGATTATAGAAATCAAATACACTATAGAACCTTTTCTTATATAACTTGCAGTTTTCATCACAGAGATGAATTTAGTGGATCTAGATGGTTTATCTCCTTTAATTGTGATCGTTTTACCTTTTGGTGAATTTACTTGGATTGACTTTTGATCACATAAAATACTGGCTTTATTGGCTATTAACCAATCCATTCCTAATATAACATCAAATCCTGCCAGATTCATTGGATACAGATTGGCAATATACTTTTGATTTAAAATTTCTATTCTTGCTCCCTGCAAGATTTCAGAAATCCTAACAGTTTTTCCATTAGCTGTCTCTACTAAACATTCTTGTGGTAGTTTAGTTAATGACTGATTTAGTAGTTTGCAAAAAGAAGTATTAATAAAACTTTGGTTCGCACCAGAGTCAAATAATACTTTAGCAAAAACATCATTAACTAAAAACGTACCAGCTATCACGTCTGGAATCATCTTGGTTTCATCTGCAGTCAGAACAAATGCTCTAGCATTTTTAGTGTTCCTGTTGTTCACAGCTGGAGCCAATTTCGGATAGTTTAGCTTGATGTGACCTTTTTCTCCACAGTTGTAGCATAGTCCATTACTGGATTTCCTCCTGCAATCTTCTTCCTTGTGTCCTGGCATTTTGCAAAAATTGCAAAGAGTGAAGCATTTTCCCGAATGCTTTTTCTTGCAGATCTTGCAGAATGGTGCAGAGGTAGAACCCATATTCCTACGGTTGTCATTCCCAGAATGGAATTCTTGAGTAAGTCTTTGGGTTAGGTTTCTCCTCTGGTCTTCTTCTCTAGTATGGATTAACTCATTTGTCATGGTATTCGCTAGTTCTACAACTTCTTCTATAGTTTGAGGTCTAGCTGCCTTGACTACATGTCTAATTTCTCCAATTAATCCCCAGATATAACGGGAGATTAACACTGGTTCAGGTGATGCAAGGGTTGGTACTATTCTATCATATTCAAATAATGTGGTAGTATAACCCTTACTATCTACCTCGGTCATTCTTAAGTTTAGGAACTTATTAGCTATCTGTTCCTTTTCATTAGGAGGGCAGAATTTCCTTTCTACGGTATTTTTAAATTCCTCCCATTCCAGGTTGTATACCTTATAACTTCCTCTTGACTGGAGGATAGTGTTCCACCATTCTAAGGCTGAGTTCTTAAACAGATTAGAAGCAAACATTATTTTGTCTTCTTTAGCACACTTGCTTATTTTTAAAACAGCCTCAGTCTTCTCTATCCAGCGTAGAGCTGCAATGGGTCCTTCATTACCCGAGAATTCTATTGGTTTGCAGGACCAGAATTCTTTGTAAGAACAACCATAAGGCATGGTTCTTCTTCTTTTGGGAATGGGTATTTGAAGTACAGGGCCATTGGTCACACTGTGTTCTGGTTCAATTGGTCTCTTACTGCTATGTTTACTTTTATTATTCGCTTCTTGAATCGTTTGAATAATAAATGGCATTGCATTTATGATTCCTTGTGCCACTATGTGTTGAACGACACTATTATCCATTTGGTTTCCATTGTTATTGATGCTCGGATTCTCATTAACCACGTTAATGTTACTCTGGTTATCGTTATTCAGATTTCCTTGATTTTCTTCGTCGGCCATCTGAATTTTAAACATTTACCCCATATTAATATCACAAAATAGTATTTAATATAGTCAATCACATGACACACAATTTAGCCAAAAGCGTCGATCATTGCGACTTTACTCTATTCATATATTAGGCATCTATTACAAACCAGTACTGAAATAAAATTACAATGCCGACTGAAATAAAAATTACACTAATAATAGTAGGCATCCGTACACACATATTTTATTTTATTTTTATTTTATTATTTTATTATTATTACTATTACAGTTCCCACCATCACATTACGGATATGGATTCATCCAAAAATCCATATTGCGCTCGTCGTATTTCCAGACGAGTCTCTCTCCCACCTGTCGGATTCTCTCACTGCTCTTTAAAATTTCTTCACCAAATGTCCTAAGTTCTTGTACGTTTTCTGCACTCATTGGGGGTGCAGGTTCTAGGACTGGGTTCGGAATCTGGAGTGCGGGTTCCCGATATGGGGGTGTAGGTTCCTGAAATCGGTAAGGATCTTCTAAGATTTCCCTAACGTATTCATCATGGTAATAGGGATCTAAAGGGTCCATACCTGGATAGGATCCTATGTTCTGCATGGGTGTATCTTCATGTATCGGGTATCATTGCACATAGTCCCTAACTTCATCCCACCAGGGATCGTAATTTGGGTCTAGGGGGTTTGGTGCAGGTACCCTAGGTATTTCTTCCGGGTTGAAGTCATGCATCTCTACTTGGTTTTCAGGGTTTTCTATTTCCATGGGTTGGTCAGGGATTAGTGGCTGTGGTTGGGGTGCTATTCTTTGCTCCAGATTAGGGTCAGCTGCAGTAGTTGCTAGGATGTGAATATTGGTTATACCCCTATTTATTATATCCTGGGCATAGGCATCTGTCTTTCTTTTGGCTGCTGCTAGTACCCTCTGGTCTTGTAACCTTTTCATATGTTTTCTATGCTCGTGTGCCCCTCGACTGAACCATCCCCTCTTTTTATGAGGAAATGGCTCTTTTGACTGAGCCTTAAACATAAAGATTCCTTCTTCCGTATCAGCAGAGTACCCTGAGAGGGCAGGCTGAGAAGAGGAGGTGCCTTCGCTTCTAGGAGAACCAGACAATTGACGGTACGCGTCAGATGGTCCTTGGTCGCTCATACTAAACTAACAGATAGTCAAATAACACATAGCAATAAAATACATTTATGCACGTATTTCCGTAATTTATTTCCTAACACTTTACATTTTGATGTCAGCAGAACACTTCTGTGGCTGAATCAGTGGCTTAGCTCTGATACCACCTCCTGTCGCAACCCCCGCTCCCTCATCCCCGGGAACGGGCGGCCGCGAGCCAGATTCGGTGGTATCTCGTATTGTCTAATTTGGCAGCGGAAATTTTCATCAGGACCGTAGTTAGGAAATATTTGATCAGAGTAAAATACCACATTTTCATAATATTAAACATATGGGATAAAACCCAAGTTCATAGTACACACGTTTTCATAGAAATAAATCCCATTTTATTTAAAAACATCTATTTTATTTTTAGGTAACATTATTGCCACTTTTCCAAGCCTTCAGTGCTGTCCAGCTGGCTTCTATTTGGCTTTCACAGTTTGTTACCTGAAATGCGTTTTAAAAACATTTTTCAGTGGGAAATACTGGTGAGTGAATCCCAGTTTAATCAAGTTTAAGTAAAACCCAGTGTACAGTATTGGAGCGATCTCGCAATTATATTTGTTTCCAAGACATATCAATTAACATCCATGGTACTGTCGAACCCGACTTGTGGAAATGTTACTCCTTGACCAGGTGGTAACAAATTTTGTATACAAAACCCCAACATACTCATCATAATTGTATTCTTACAAATACTCAATAACTGTTATTCGCATGGAAAAGTATTTAAGGTTTTGTAGTTAACAAAAAAGTTTACAAAAAGTGGATCAACTCACATTGCTGTCTTTGATTTTCCGTAAGGGTTTCCTGGTGACAATCTATAATTTACACAATTGCACATGCGTTAGTATAATAACCCATTTTAACATTAGTAATACCCTCCCCGAGACGGCATTCCAACGACTACGTCGGGCAGAACCACGACAGCCGTTACGGAACCCTAGATCAATCGGGCAGCGTATCTAATACGTATCCAGGGGTTATAATACTTACAACGGAGCAGAACTTCGCTATTAGGGGGTATAATACCGGAGTATAATAAGCCTACTATCAGAAATTGAGATTGAGAAAGAAAGAAATGAACGACGGAAAACGAAAACCCGTTGCTTTCTTATATAGGTGTTGATCTCGGTTCTCTCGTGGCCTGCGTAACACAAAAGAAGGGCCTACGCGGCCCGCGTTGACCTCCGGTCAATGCGTAGCTAGGCTGGGTCATCACATAGATCTTCCGGGTGTTGGGCCACGTGGCCACACCAGGCTGCGCCAGGTTTTTAAGTTCACGCGGCCCGCGTAAGGCTTAAGGGTCCTTTACGCGGCCCGCCTCAACTTAATATTTTCAGTTTTTAATTATTTTTAATACTATTTAATGTATTTGAGGCCCGTTTTCGCGTATGGGGTGTATTTTGGGACATATTGGGATATTTTAAAATATATTGGGGGTGTCGGAAAATATTCGAGGGTGTCGGTTTATTTAGGATTGTTACAAGTTTCTTTATGCATTAAGGTTCCTTTGTGACAATATTATATTGTAGTATATTCCTCTGAGGTTATATTACATGGTCCATTAGTAATCTGAGTTTATCTACTTGATTTCGTTATTATGCTTGAAGTTGACTAAAATGCCCTTTTTGTCAAAAATGAGATTTTTAACATAAACAACCATGCAAATGAATTACATTCTGATTAGTAATGTTATTTAACACATTTTGACATTTATAATCTGGTCAGAAACTGAAATTATTTAATAAATCGTAAAACATGCTTTAAGAAGGACTAGAATACCCTTTTGCATGCAAATTAAGTTTAAACATAATTTTGACATAAAAATTCATTACTCACTGTTATGATATCATATTTAGGACTAATTGGGATTCCAAATCAGATTACTTACTGAGTTTATGTATGAGTTTCGTACTATATTAATAAATGACGAATATGCCTTTTTCACATATAAATTGGGTTTTAAATAAGATTAACATGCAAGAACCTTTTGTTACTGATATGATATGATTAATAAATTATTTTGACCATTCAAAGCTGTTCATAACCTCAGAATTTCCTAAACATCGAAATAATCATCATTTATCGATTTTTACGACATTAAGGTGCATAGTATGGTTTTAAACCATACTTAGCACCCAAGACTTATTATCTACTGATTTTATAAACCAATTTTAATATTTTTATAGTAGGTATAAATCATAAACTCAGAATCCCAAATAAGTCTCTAAAACTATGTGTGAAATGACCAAAATGCCCTTTCGGGGCATAGTTCGGCCATAAATGGTAAACCACACATATATATGATATCCTACTATTAATATAACATAAATAAAATATTTTTATAGAAGGTTTATGACTAGAACCTCAGTTTGCATGTAAACCCCTTTTATAAATCATAAAATGACCAAAATGCCCTTATGAGGCTAAATTCGGTTTTAAAATCTTTTTGGGCATATTTGTTGATATCCGACTGATATCATAACATATTTTAAGCATAATAACTTATGGAACATGTATATGACTCATCCGGTTACCCATTTTTGCTTATACGCGTTCGGTGCGTTTTATGTAACTAGTTTGCATAAATTAGCCGAAACGGGTTTAACCTTATCAATTTAACTTAAAAAATCCAGAATGTGTTTAGTTTACCCATAATATACAAGTCTCCATACTTGTTGGGTCTAAATTACATTCCAATCCAGTCACCGCTTAATCTAGCGTTTCATACCGTAAATTGTTCATTAAACTAACCGGTCTAAGTCAACGACTTAAATAAGACCCGTTAGTAACCTAATAGGTTAATAAAACCTTCGTTCCAGATTAGGAAGCCCTGGTAAAAGCTACCTTCACGAGTGTAGTTACATTATACGGCTGAGTAGATAGATCTTGCATATAAAAGCTAAGGTGAATACTTTTAACTTATTTTCCCTTATACGGACTTGGGATACGGTAAAATATTACCGCTTGGTCAGGTATGGAATCATTTAATCGGATTGTAATTAATAAATTACATAACCCGTTTTAATCTGTTTTGCTTGATTACATAAACATTGGGGGTTAATGCGATCGTGTCCTGGATATCCTTGGCTCATTTAATTGCAAATGGCTATGACTTAAGCACGGGGTGTAGGCATACACCTGACAGTTGCGTATGTAAAAAGATATACCCACATTGTTGGGGATAACTCCTTGTGGGTTTATATTAGTGGTGTGTCGGTTAATCATGTCTCGGGTTCTATACCGGGCCCTAAATGTATGACAAACATGTAAATCTGTATACAAGATAATTTATAAATAATTGTCCCAAGTTATAAAAGAATATTTGTGCCTTGTGCATTTAAACAATTTTTATAAATGTTTTCAAAAGAGTCGGTTAATTGTATTTACCAGTGTAAACTGACGTATTTTCAAAAGACTAAGTTAGAGGTATTACACGTACTAGGCTGGGAGCTTCTGGGCGTTAAATAGAGAATCTTGCAAGTCGTAATGCCTTAAGTCTGTTGAACATGTTTTGTATTATATTTTAGATCCGCCTGTGGGTCCTTTCTTACAACCGTCTGTATATTCTTTTATTTCGTACTTTGAACTTTCGGTTTGTAATAAGTACTTTCTACCAAGCCTTCCGCTGTGCTATAAACTGTGTTTAATTGTCTATGATGATATCAACTACGTCACGATACTCCCCACCGGGCCCATTGGTTTGTGGAAAAAATATCAGGGTGTGACAGTTTGGTATCAGAGCCAACATTGAGTGAATTAATCCCTAGCCTTTTGTGTTTAATCTCAAAGACACAGCAGCACATTACTTAGACTTCCGAGTCTAGGCAAATGACCTAGGATTAATCTTAATCTTATTTGGTTTATATATTTTGTTTGTTTCCTCGTTTTTGACAGGTCAACATACCGAAAATGCCGCCAAGAATGCGAGGAAGAGGAAAAGCACCAATGAGGGGAGGAAGGCGCAATGAAGCAGGGCCTTCACATCGGCGAACCCCCTCTGCGTCATTTAGCTCAGACCCATATGATGACTGGAGACACTCCCTCGAACCAGCGAGACGTTCTGTCTCACTTAGCACCTCTCCCTCTTATCACCATTCATTTGGTTCGCAGCAACCCGACGATCCCTAAGGCTCACACCATTCGCAGCATTCGCTGCACTCACACCATTCACATCATTCCTCCCACCATTCTTCACACCACTCTCACTCTCAGGATCACTTCAACCCTGATGACTACATCAATGCACCAGCAGGTCGTAACCTGCTGGGTCCAGAAAACCATTTCCCGCAAGACATGGATGTGGACACGGATCCAGATCCAGAGATGCCACCGTTTAGGACACCCACGCATCCCATTTGTATTTCTAGCGGTTCTTTTTTTTTGCGGGATCTCCCTATCGAGGTCCCGATACCTATCAAGAGTGGTATGGGCAGTGGAAGTTCGCATACACACCCTCTCACCACGACTCACCACCACCACAACGGACTCCTTCTGAGGATCCGTACTCTCAAGTGGTCACGCCACCGCCACCACCAGCACCAGAACAACCTCCTCCACTACCAGAACCATCAAGGCGAAGGAGAAATGCTCGAATGTCTGTGCGAGGGGGTATACGCATTAGCACCCCACAAACTTCAAGCAACTACCCTCCCATATTTGAAGATCCACAAATAGGTGGGCCTTCAAACATTGTGCCGGAAATTGACACTATACCGGCCACTTTTGCACCACCACCACCTCCAGTGGGTTATGAAAACCCAATTCCTACATACCAGGATACAACCGGGTATAACCCGTTCGAACCACAAGCTCACACAGGTTATAACTACCAACCACATGCCTATGACCCATACGTCGAGGCAGCTAATTTTAACGCCCTCTATCCCTCACCATTTCTTCCAGCATACCTAACTGGGTACCCTGGTTATGGGTATCAATACCCACAACCTCAAACCCAGCAACAACCTCAACCTCAACCTCCACCTCAACAACCATAACCACAAGAAATCTTACAAAGGTTGGACGAAGTTAAACATAGGATGGAAGAACGTGAAAGAAAGACCCATAAGTTCCTTAAGGGTCTTGCAAACTTCATAAAAGGGAAGAAGAAAGATCATTGAAGACCCCTACTTTTGTTTTGTAATTTTCATTTAAATCAAGTCCCTGCGTGGACATTTCTTTTATGTATCAGTCCCTGGTGGACATTCTTTTAAGTATTAGTCCATGTATGGACAAGTTTATTTATTTAAAGACCCGTTTAGGGCAGATTATGTAATTCTTAGCACTTTTTGATGAAATTTTTTCTTTAGAATTACATTGGTTATTATACATATATATGCATTATATCATTCATCACACTATCATTTCAATTTATAATTGATCTGCCAATAAATTTCAAAAGACCGTTTAATGGTATAACCTAGCCTATATGTCAATATAGACATGGCTGTGATGGTAAAACCTTCTTAAGATACTAAATCCATGTTAACATCTAAGAACATGTTAACACTCCTGACAAATGTGGTTCGAGAAAATCACACCAGTCATCTTAAGACTTCGATTCATCCAAATTTCCTTATATAGCCTAAATGATCTAATGAATCATGGCTGATGTCATCGAATAAGATGATCATATCAAAGCATCCTCTGGTGATGTTATTGTTATGCCTTCGGGCCAAACTATTCCAATTACATAACAACGACAGTAGTAGTCTATGACTCTCTGTCAAAGAGGTGAAGAACTATGTTCAAACCTTAATGCCTTGATCCAATAAGATCATGGTCTTTAATTTAAAATTGTCCTTGTAACTAGGCCTTTTGCGCCACCCTAAAACTCCTGATGGTTTTTATAACCTAGACTAACTATAATAAAAAGTTTAAATAAATACTCTTCTAAACTGATTAACCGATTAACCGATGTGGTCTATTTATACCATGGTTAATGAATCACCAAATAGGATGATTCAATATAAGACCACTAAACAAGTTGTTAATTGATATATAGCATTCAAGCATCATCATGGCTGGCTCGGATGAATTTCATAGTCACCCTACTGAAAGGAATAATGAAACTAGATTGAACGTAACGGGTGCTGATTTGCAAGCTATGATAGACACTACTGTAACTAAAGCTGTTGGCAGAGTATTCAAGGAGTCGAGTGCTATTCGCACCAAGACTCATTCAGTGGCTCATTCAAAGCCCCCTTCCAAAATGCATACATCTAAGAAGGACGACTCTCAACATTCGTCAAATAAAAATAGTCAACCATCCAAGAAGATAGTGTTTAACAAGGAACCACGTTCCAAAGTTTGTTCCTATAAGTACTTTGTCTCTTGCAAGCCAAGAGACTTTACTGGTGAAAAAGGTGCCATAGATTGTATGAAATAGCTAGACGAGATGGAGACAGTTGTTGACATTAGTGGGTGTGTTGAGGAAGATGTTGTAAAGTTTGTATCTCCGTCTTTTAAGGGTGATGCCCTAGTTTGGTGGAGGGCACTGATACAGGCCTCGGGGAAAATTCCACTTTATAGTCTATCATGGGATAAATTTGTAGAACTGATGAAAGAAACTTTATGCCCGCAACACGAAGTGGAAAAAGTTGAAGCTGATTTCCTAACTCTGGTTATGAAAAACTTAGATTGTCGAGCTTATGTTACTAGCTTCAACTCCATTTCTAGATTGGTACCTTATTTGGTAACTCCAGAACCAAAGCGTATAGCACGCTTTATTGGTGGTTTGGCTCCCGAGGTGAAAGGGAATGTGAAGGCTTTAAAGCCTGCCACCTACCGGTCAGCAGTGGATCTGTCTCTATCCCTGACACTGGATATTGTCAGGAATAAGTCTGTAAAGACTACTGATGAAGGGAAGAGAAAGAGAGAGGATGATAACTCACAACGTTTTGATAAGAAAAAGAGAGGGAACTCTGGGTTTAAGAAAAACACAAATCAGTCGGGAGAAAAGCCCCTATGCAAGAACTGCAAGAGAAACCACTTTGGGAAATGCACTATAGATCAGCAGGCTAAACAATGTGGAATTTGCAAGAAGAAGGGTCACAAAACGTTGGAATGCAAGGACCTAAAGAATGCAACCTGTTATGGTTCCAATGAGAAGGGGCACATCAAGTCCAACTGCCCGAAAAACGCAAAGAAGCCCGAAGAGGCTAAAAAGACAAATGCCAGAGTGTTCCAAATGAATGCTAAGGAGGCAGTGCAGGATGATAACGTTATAACATGTACTTTCCTCATAAATGATATCTATGCTAGAGTTTTATTTGATTCTGGTGCAGATAAGTCCTTTGTAGACAATAAATTTAGTAAACTGTTGAATCTGCCTATTAAAACTCTAGACATTAAATATGAGGTAGAATTAGTTGATGGTACCTTAGAAACCGCTTCGACAATTCTAGATGGATGTTTCATATCCATTAGGAATCATTCTTTTCCGTTGTACTTGTTGCCGATGAAATTGGCGGGGTTTGATATAGTTATAGGCATGGATTGGTTATCATTTAACCAAGCTTAAATTGCCTGTGATAAGAAACAAGTTATCATCAAAACCCCTTCTGGTGAACCAATCATTATCCAAGGAGATACACACTATGGATTGCCTGATCAAGTGTCCATGCTTAAGGGATCCAAATGTTTGAAGAACGGTTGTGTCATTTACATGGCACAGGTGACAGTAGACGTGCTGAAGCCCAAGATAGTAGATATTTATGTTATTTTCGAATACCCAGATGTCTTTCCTGAAGAATTACCTGGATTGCCTCCCGAGAGGCAAGTAAAGTTCAGAGTTGATATTATACCAGGAGCAGCACCAGTCGCACGAGCTCCTTACCGTTTAGCACCGACCGAGATGAAAGAACTAAGAACCCAGTTAGATGAACTTTTGGAGAAAGGTTTTATTCAACCAAGCTCGTCACCTTGGGGAGCACCTATTCTGTTTGTAAAGAAGAAAGATGGTTCAACGCGGTTGTACATTGATTATCGTGAGCTAAACAAGGTAACAATCAAGAATCGCTATCCATTGCCCAGGATCGATGATCTGTTTGATCAGCTGCATGGGGCAAGTTTCTTCTCAAAGATTGATCTAAGGTTGGGGTATCATCAATTAAAGGACAGAACTGAAGACGTTCACAAAACCGCGTTTAGAACAAGGTATGGCCACTACGAGTTCTTAGTGATGCCTTTCGGGCTCACTAACGCACATGCAACATTCATGGACCTCATGAATCGAGTCTGCTTGCCATATCTGGATAAGTTTGTCATTGTCTTCATTGATGACATACTTATTTATTCCAAGAGTCAAGCCGATCATGAGAAACATCTCCGATGCATCCTCAAACTTCTACAATAGGAGAAGCTCTACGCAAAATTCTCCAAATGCGAATTCTGGCTTCGCGAAGTCCAGTTGCTTGGACATGTGGTAAGTGAGCACAGTATCCTGGTGGATCCCGCTAAAATAGAAGCAATCATGAATTGGGAAGCACCTAAGACGCCTACTGAAATTCGCAGCTTCTTAGGGTTGGCAGGATATTACAGAAGATTCATCGAAAACATTTCAAGGTAGTTGCACCTCTAACTTCTTTAACCCGCAAGAATGTGAAATTTGATTAGGGTCCCAAACAACAAGAGTCATTCGAGATTCTTAAGCAGAAGTTGAGCAATGCTCCTGTGTTGACATTGCCTGAAGGAATAGAAGAATTCATTGTCTATTGTGATGTTTCGCACACGCGCATGGGATGTGTGCTTATGCAAAGAGGCAAAGTGATTGCCTACGCGTCACGACAACTAAAAGTGCATGAAAAGAACTATACCACTCATACTTAGAATTGGGTGCCGTTGTATTTGCACTTAAGCTATAGAGGCATTACCTTTACGGAACTAAATGTTTGATATACTCAGATCACAAAAGTCTCCAACACTTGTTCAGTCAGAAGGATCTCAATATGAGACAACGCCGTTGGATGGAAACATTGAATGACTACGATTGTGAAATTCGCTACCATCCTGGCAAAGCGAATGTGGTCGCTGATGCTTTAAGCTGGAAAGAAAGAGTTAAACCTATATAAATCAATGCTAAGAGTATTAAACTAAAGAACAGTTTAAACGAGAAGTTGTTGACAACACAGAAAGAAGCTGTAATGGAAGATAACCTTCAAGAAGAAAGATTAGGTGCAACTATTGATCAGTTATCACCTGGAAATGATGGAATCCTCAGATTGAACGGTCGAATCTGGGTTCCAATTTATAGAGGACTCAGAGATATAATCCTCCAAGAAGCTCATAATTCCAAGTATTCAGTTCACCCGGGAAGTGACAAAATGTATCAAGATTTGAAGGAAAATTATTGGTGGATGGGTTTGAAGAAATCCATAGCCACACTCGTAGCTAAATGTTCAACGTGCTCACAGGTTAAAGCCAAACATCAAAAGCCGTCAGGTTTACTGCAACAACCAGAACTTCCCACATGGAAATGGGAGATGATAACTATGGATTTCATCACCAAGTTACCCAAGACGAGACATGGGAATGATACAATATGGGTTATAGTTGACAGACTGACTAAGTCGGCTCATTTCTTACCCATCAAGGAGACGCATAGCTCTGATAAATTAGCCCAATTATACATGGATAAGATTGTATCTCTCCACAGAGTGCCAGCATCTATTATATCCGATAGAGATACTAGATACACTTCTCATTTTTGGAAAAGTTTCCAACAATCTTTAGGCACTCGTTTGAATTTCAGTACTGCTTATCATCCTCAGTCGGATGGGCAAAGCGAGCGTACGATTCAAACACTCGAAGACATGCTTCGGGCATGTATCATTGATTTAGGTGGAAGTTGGGACGATCATCTTCCCCTGATTGAGTTCTCCTACAACAACAGTTACCGTACGAGCATTCAGGCTGCGCCTTTTGAGGCCTTATATGGAAGAAAATGCAGAACACCCGTTTGTTGGGTGGAAGTTGGAGAAACCCAGCTATCAGGACCTGAGATAGTCCTTGAGACGACGGATAAGATTGTTCAGATCTGTGATCGTCTAAAAGCTACCAGAGATAGGCAGAAGAGCTACGCAGATAAGATGCGCAAACCTCTACAATTCGAGGTAGGAGATAAAGTGTTACTCAAAGTGTCACCCTGGAAAGGAGTAATGAGATTTGGTAAAAAGGGCAAGCTAAGCCCAAGATACATCGGACCATTTGAGATCATCGAATGTGTCGGGAGTGTGGCCTATAAGCTAAACTTACCTGTGGAGCTTAGTGGAATTCACAATGTGTTCCACATCTGCAATTTAAAGAAATGTTTAGCTGATGAGTCGCTAGCAATGTCTCATAAAGATGTGCAGATAGATGAAAGCCTGAGGTTTGTCGAGAAACCTATATCGATCGAGGATCGACAGGTTAAAAAGCTTCGAAGGAAACATGTACCAATTGTGAAGGTGAAATGGGATGCCCGTAGAGGCCCTGAGTATACGTGGGAAGTTGAATCCACTATGCGACAAAAGTACCCTTATTTATTTCAATAAATCTCGTGGTCGATATTTCTTTTAAGGGGGTGAGGATGTAACATCTCACAAAATCGTACCCAATATTGTGAAGACACGTTTCATAAACCTCAAACGGGTAATAAATTGACTTTGAAGGGCGAAATATATCAATCAATGAAAATACGTATGCGAAGGGACTAAAAGTGTCAACATGCAAATTTATGCCTCTGAGTGACCTTTTATCAAACCCGAGGCTTTATAATGTTAAAACATGCTCCCGGGAATGATTGATATTGAATATAAAAGTTGAGGAGCCAAATATGTAAAGTTTAAAAATTAATTTCTCTGATCAATCGCATACGGACCGTATAAGGTTCACGCTTACGGTCTGTAAGGACTGTATCTGGGTGAAACAATTCAAAAGCGGTTACGGACCGTATGAGGTATATGCTTACGGTCCGTAAAGACTGTATCTAGGCAACAGTTTTGGACAGCTGCAGGTTTGTCACCTTATACACACATAACTCGATACCAGGGGTTGTTAGCTATTCTGGGACACGTATATGGACACTTGTTAAGCTCTCCTAACTCCCCTGGACACCTGGTAGCAACATAAGACCCTCCCTTGCACTATAAATAGGTGACATGCTCCTCATTCTTCCTTGCTCACTTCAAAAATTTCAAACTCTTTTCTCTAGCTTGGTTTCTCTAAGCTTCCTGATCAAAAGGAAGCTCTCCATAGTTCAAGTTTCGAGCTAGGACCCTTTGTAAGTGTCCTTAGCCTCCTTAGTTCGGTTTTTATGCATTTAAAAGCCAAAAGTCAAAGTTGCCGCAATTCCGTTTTGACTTCCGGTTTAGACCTAAACGGTCTAGCCATTGTTCGAGGCGATTATGGCTACGTGATCGTAATTAGGTAGGTGTTAATCCCTCAGAAGGGCACCTCCTAATTACCACGTTTACTTAGTTAATTGTCAGGTCAAAGTAATTAACATAAAAAGTCAAACGGGTTAGTTTTTAAATAATACAAATCTGATAATGTAGAGGTTATAAAATATGTTTTATCACTCTAATAACTTGGTAAACATTATTAGAACATGTCTAAACATGTTCAATCTGACAATTCTAAGTTTAAGCTCGGTTCGGAACCGAAAGTTGCAAAAGCTTGACTTTTGCTTTGACTTTAAGTTCTGACCCGAATTAGCTTAGTTTCTTTATGCATTAAGGTTCCTTTGTGATCATATTATATTGTAGTATAACCCTCTGGGGTTATATTACATGGTCCCTTAGTAATCTGAGTTTATCTACTTGATTCCATTATTATGCTTGAGGTTGACTAAAATGCCTTTTTTGTCAAAAATGAGATTGTTAACATAAACAACCATGCAAATGAATTACATTCTGATTAGTAATGTTATTTAACACATTTTTACATTTATATTCTGGTCAGAAACTGAAATTAGTTAATAAATCGTAAAACATGCTTTAAAAAGGACTAGAATACCCTTTTGCATGCAAATTAAGTTTAAACATAATTTTGACATAAAATTTCATTACTCACTATTATGATATCATATTTAGGACTAATTGGGATTCCAAGTCAGATTACTTACTGAGTTTCTGTGTGAGTTTCGTACTATATTAATAAATGACGATTATGCCCTTTTCACACATAAATTGGGTTTTAAATAAGATTAACATGCAAGAACCTTTTGTTACTGATATGATATGATTAATAAATTATTTTGACCATTCAAAGCTGGTCATAACCTCAGAATTTCCTAAACATCAAAATAATCGTCATTTATCGATTTTTACGACATTAAGGTGCATAGTATGGTTTTAAACCATACTTAGCACCCAAGACTTATTATCTACTGATTTTATAAACCAATTTTAATATTTTTACAGTAGGTATAATTCATAAACTCAGAATCCCAAATAAGTCCCTAAAACTATGTGTGAAATGACCAAAATGCCATTTCGGGGCATACTTTGGCCATAAATAGTAAACCACACATATATATGATATCCTACTGTTAATATAACATTAATTAAATATTTTTATAGATGGTTTATGTGACAACTCGAGTTTTCAATGTCTCGACTCGACTTAATACTTGTTCACAAAGTGTTGTTTTTATATATATACTTGGTGTGCCTTATAAGTGTGTACTGTTGTTATTAATATTATTATACATGTATATTTTATGGTGCATGACGAAAACCAAAAGAGATTTCACCAAACTAGCCTGCTCGACGAAAACAAAGGGGTTTTCGCCATGGCCACTCGACGAAATCCAGGGATTTCATCGGCCCAGTCTTCGCCGAAGCCCATTAAGGGCCCAACACTTTATAACTCCCGTATAAACGATTGTACGTTACGTAAACTGCCTTTAGAAAAACCCTAAGGTCTCTCTCTTCCTTTCCTCTGCGTGATGGCAATCCCAAGTTCTCGAAACCTTTGCTAGTTCGCCTCGTAACCGGTTAGTGTTTAGATGTTAAATGACTGATTCAACTTCCTATCATATTTGATTTCATGATGCCATGATAGAATGCTTTGATTGTTGCTGTCTAATGATTTCTATATAAGATGGTATGGTTAGATAGTTATGATGGTTTGTATGTTGAGATTCAATCGTTTAATTAGTATGATACTAGTAAATTGCAGATCTAATATCGGTATGAGATGAGTTGAAGATGAAATTGTTCACAGTTAGGGTTTGCTATATGGTTGTTAATCTTTTGGATTGGATCTAATGTTGTAAATATGTTCATCCATGAATCACTGCTTGGAAGTTTATGTTATGGATTTATGTTCTGTGGTATGTTGTTATGTATATTAATGAATCATCATTAGGGTTAGATGCATGATGATGACTTTATTAATAAATCATTAGATCCATGATGATTGTATCGAAACTGCTACTGATGATTAGGGTTCTAGGAAGGTGTGATGATGTAACTAATTGAATCGGTTAATGCTATGTTGAATCTGTAACTGTTATTGATAATCATGCATTACCCGACGAAAACCCATCATCTGACGAAAACCCTGTGTCGACGAAGACACTGCCCGACGAAAACCCTACCCTGACGAAAACACTTTGAGAGTTCGTCGCCTGGGTGATTTCATCGCCTGGGGGATTTCGCCGAAGAGTGTTCGCGACGAACACTAATGTTCGTCAAGTTGGAAATCCACCACAGTAAGTCAGTTAACTCAGTTAGGTCAGTTAACTCTGTTAGGTATGTTAATGGATAACTAGGTTAGAATAAACTGAGAAATCAACTATGTGAAGCATGTATTGTATGAACTTGATTAACTGCTTACGTGTTACATGATGTTAACTGCCAAGCACACTTTGTTATATAGATTGCATGTGAGTCATTACGGACATAAACTGATTATGTATACGTGCATATTATAGGCTTTGACTGAATTGTTTGTGCAAGATATGGGATTCCCGGTGAGTTCACACACTTTCCAAGACATGGGATTCCCGGTGGTTGGGAATGGGTTAAAGAATTAAAACGGAACCTACATATCCTCCTTGGGTAGGATATGTACCGCCATCCTCCTTGGGTAGGATGCCAATATTAATCCTGCGTATTCCCCTTGGGTAGAATACGTACGTTCGTCCTCCTTGGGTAGGACAACAACCTTAACTAACTAGACAAAACTCTATCATGTAGTCCCTCATTTTTATATCGACTTAATCGCCGGGCCAATGGCGAGCGGGTCATTAGTTAATAGCGCTATTAGGGTTGACAAGCCTCACAACGTGCCGTTCGGCGGGCGTGTACTAATGGATCTGGGCACTTAGTCAATGATGACAGACATTGACATAGGGCACAACTATTATTCGTCAGTTGTCGATATGGTAACGGTCTAGTGGTTCACATGGGGAAGCCCCCACTGATTAAGGATATGGTTTGGGGAAACAAGGATACTGGTTAACTCGTGGGTTATGAAACAACTTATGGTTTTCAAAACAAACTGATAAAACTAAACAACCAACCTATGAACTCGCTCAACTTTGTTGTTGACTCGTTGTTACATGCCTTGCAGGTCGTTAGGTGCTTTTGGAGCTTGCACAGGGAGGGGTGATCGTTGTGGGACATGGACTGTTGAGTCCCATGTCAAACATTTAAACTTTATAAACTTATTGTTTATGTTTGGGTTTTAAATTCTATGCTTCCGCTGTTAACTTATAGTTGGTCACTTTCTATTGGACACCAATTATATTGTGTTTGGTTTTATTTACTTAATTACGTTGTTCAATTTGATTGGTGGCTTGATCCTGGTCAGTCACGCCTCCAAGCGGTGATTGGGGATGTGACAGTTTATGACCAGAACCTCAGTTTGCATGTAAACCCCTTTAATAAATCATAAAATGACCAAAATGCCCATATGAGGCTTAATTCGGTTTTAAAATCTTTTTGGGCATATTTTTTGATATCCTACTGATATCATAACATATTTTAAGCATAATAACTTATGGAACATGTATATGACTCATCTGGTTACCCGTTTATGCTTATACGCGTTTGGTGCGGTTTAGCCCAACTTAATAACTAACCAAACAAGAGGGGCCAGATTCAGATAAATGGAAACTTAAGATATAAAAAGAAAAATTAAACATAAAACACACATTCAGTGTGTGTTCTGGGTGTTCTGTTCGAACCCAGAAGCTCCCCAGGAGCCAAAACCCTAAGTTTCCAACAAATCATCTAATTGAAGGTCCAAACGAAGTCTAAATTCACAATTAAAAGTGAATTAATAATCACCCAAGCTAGGGGATCATAAGATATGTCAAATTTTGATGATTTGTGAAGTGAAATTTGAATAATCATCGTAATCGCGAATTATGAACGAATTATTGAAGCTATGATTGAATTAGTGATGTATACTTGCTTAGGAACAAAACCCTAAGTGAAAATTATATATATGATGTTATGAATTGAATGATTTGATGAATTACCACATTAGGATAAGTGGGTATGAATCATAAGATGAATTTGATGATATAATTATGATTAGAATCATCATACATGACAGTAATCAGGAAATACTTGAACAAACTGTGTGTTTGAGTATATAATCATACTTACTATGATATGAGTTTAGTATGATGTGATAAAAATTGATGATATGTTCATGTTAAATGATGTTTAATATCATAAAGTATTAATTCGGTAACTTATGGTTACAAGAACTTGTAAAATAAGTGATTCAAAACGGTAGCATAATAAGGATGCTTACCGTATAGTGGCAAAGAAATAAAATGAGTAGTTAAGCTACATCGTGTAATTAATTTTGTCAATAGGCAGTTTGACTTTTTAAAGTCAAAATGACCTTTTATATGACCAAATGATAATTTCAACATAAAGATCGTAGGATGGAATAGTCGTGAATGATTATGACTAGTCTAACTATCTTACAAATTACAATGATAGTTTGACGCTTGACAAGCTGGGGGAAAGCTTGGGAAGGAAGCGGGTCAAACGAATCAGGAATGAAGGAAAAGCATAATCTGGATGCTAGGTAAGTAAAGCTTACACTCTATTTATATAATACCTATTGGTTTTATAGGTTATGAATAATATAAAGTCTTGTTTGAATTATGATGTTCCGACACGACATGTGTGGTTCGGAACAAAAGGCAATGACAATAAGCCATATTAATGGTTAAAAAGAATTAATATGATTAATTGGTCATGTAATGACTAATAGATAATGACTTTCGAGTGGTTACCTTATAGGGTAACCCAACATAAATAATAAGGGTAAAACGGTAATTCGATCACACGTTGACGATAACCGTTAGTTTTGAAAGACACTTTATGGCGTAAGCCATAATGGGTCAAAAGAGTTAAGAAATGGGTTATAAGTAAATGGGTTATAAGTAAAATGATCGTCCGGTGTAAACCGGAGCGAGTCATGTAGATGAGATGATAATAAATACCATCTCGCGAATATAACCGGTCACTAAGATCAAACGGGTCAAAAGGTGAAAATATCACCCTTTGACAATATCGACTAATGGTTTGTCGAGTTGTATGATTATAGGAATAAATATCGAATGGATATTTGCATCGCTATTATTTAACGGCTATTAAGGCAAGGTATTGAAATGGGTCAATATATTGATCTCAGCCAGGTATGTGTAATAGGTTAACAACTCATTTGGAACGAAAGTGTCACACCCCAACCGATAGCGGAAACATCGGGGCATGGCACTGAGCGAAACAGATTGTCCAGAAGTTTCCATAACAATTATCATTACTATTCAATTTAAAATAACTTGTCCCATACCATGTCTCAAACAGTAAACAAATTATTACAGATAAAGTCTAGGCAGATCATTCTGTTCCGACAACTCAGATTAAAATTGAGCAATTGTTTATCTGCTTCTAGAGACCCTTGACTCATTTACTACAGACAACTATTTGTTGGGTTCTAAAGCTTTATCCTAGCTTCAAATTCCTACCAGATGTGCATCCTAAGCACCTGTCACATACGTTAAAATAAAGTCAATACATATAATGTAAAGGTGAGCATACAAGTTTGATAATACATATAAAGTTCGAATTCGTTTACGCATAACCAGCACGTACATATAGTGAAATGAAGCACGTTAGTTATCGACATAGATCCATCGATACCAATGACTGCGGGTTGACTGCCAGATGCAGTTCGCAATACATGTTTACCACCATAACCATGCAAGTAATTGTCCTTAACAACCCCCGCGAACGGGTGCTGAGTCTAAACTATAGTACTATCGTTGCTAAGGCAGGTAGACAACATTCCATGTGTAAACATAACAAACAAGCATTAATAAGCCACGTATAACATGCATTAACGGTTAGCGTTTAAATAGTATTGAGTAGTTTGTTTGATGTGATTTGAATAGTTGTAACGTATGTAACACCCAAAAGTGCATAAAGCAAAAAGGGATCGAGTATACTCACAGCGGTTGATGGATTGAAGGGAGCGCTTAGCGAGTAGGGTTAGCCTGAATAGTTTGATAGCATAACGATAAGTGACGCGTAAAACGATGCAAAGTGTGAATGGGTCGGACAGCAGTTCGGTCGGATGGTAATCCGATCGGACGGCTAATCGTGCGGATAACAATCCGTTCGGATGGTCATCCAGTCGGACGGTAGTCCGGTCGGATGACTATTCGAGTGTATTGTTTCTTCCTATGAGATGAATGTGTTTGTGTATGATGGCTTGACTTTTGAAGTTTTCGTTGTAGCATTTGAAAACATTGAAGTATCTTTACCCTTCAGATCGGTCGATCGGACGGCTGTTCGATCGGCCGGCAACCCGATCGGTTAGGTATTTTTAGCAAGACAAGTTCTTAGCAGGGTGTCACCTGATCGGACGGTTGTTCAATCGGGTGGCACTCCTAGTGCATCGAACATGTTGAAAAATCAATTAAGTGTTGAAGTATAGTATCTCATGATCCGAAGAGTAATCCGATCGGACAGTAGTCCGATCGAAAAGCAGTTCGTTCAATACTACTCTTCAAAATAAATTGATTAAGTGTGGGACCATGTGTTAACCGATCGGCTGGCCAGTCGATCGGATGACTGTTCGATCGGTTGGTTATCCGTTCGGACAGCAGTCTGATCGGTCAGCACCCTGACCTGATCAGCCTATTCGTTTAACACTTGGTTGTTCTGATTGTTTGTCGTTTTATTGAGGTATTTTGACAACAAGTCAAACCATAGATCCCTCGTACTTACTTGGTTCCCCTGGTCGGACAGGAATCACCCAAATCCGGCCGGTGAACTGTTCGGAACGGAGTTTAACATTTAACCCGAAATCGGTTAACCTCATGGATAGAATCCGGATCTTGAGCCATGCAACCACCGGAGTGATTTGTAAGCCGGCACAGGCTCCGTTTCTATCGGTTTGAAGGCATTGAGTGAAAAAGAGTTGAAAGAACCCATGATGACATCATCCTAGAACACTTGAATCTTGATGATTTCACGGTTAAAAGTTAAGCTTTGAAAGATAGAAAGGTGTAGGAGTGCGTGTAGATCAAGAAAGTACAAGGTTTAGGACGAAATCTTATCGAAATTGAGAGGAATCTGAGAAAAGGATGAGCTGAGCATGTTGGTCGGATAGAGGTTTCCAAAAGTGGAAAGGATGACAATGACAAGGGTATTTATAGGATGCCAAATGAGGAAAGTGCTGGCCGATCGGCCAGGCAGCTCGATCGGACAGCGTGTCCGGTCGGACAGCAGCCCGATCGGCTGGCTGTTCGATCGGCTGGTAGCCTGATCGATCAGCTGCATGTTTCGAGTGTTCGGTGCGACGATTTTTGATATTTCGATTTCGGTTGAGAGCGATTCGATACGATAGGGTTTCCTAGTCAAATTACTTTTAATCCCAACCACTCATATCTTGCACTATCCCTTCTCCACTAATTATCATAGTTCGATTGTGATTCGAGTTCGATGTCGATTGAGTTCGATTGCATTTCGAGTTTCGATTGATTTCCACAACATACAAAATTAAACATGCACAGGTAACACGTAAGGCACACACACACGTATAACAATATTCCAAATGCGTATTTCGAGTTGAGATTTGATTCGATGTCGATTGGATTAGTTAGCTTTATCGCATTGTTACTTCCTATAATTCACAGTCGTAGGTCGATTAGGTTACGAATATCACACGCCGATTATTGTAATTATAGACACTTACTCCACATAATAGCTAAAATAAAAGAAATCTATTATTAGTCGGTTGCGCGAAATCGGTCGTTGACTTTGACCTTGACTACTTGAAAACACGGGGTGTTACAGAAAGGTTCATTGAGCGTTAAATGAAGTCAAAATAGATATTTGGTTACTTTAATGAGTAAACCGAATGATTCAAATGATGGTTATTGTTATTTGAAAACATAATGACTTTTCAAACCAAATCATAGCTAAAAAGAGAGATTTTGGGTTAAACATGCTTTCAAAAGTCCTTCCTCGTAAATGAAAGTCTAAAATGGACCAAAACGCCCTTGTAAGCTACATAGTGCAAACAACCTTTAAAGGTTGTTTGGAAACGAGTTTTATGACTAGATAAATACTTAGAATAAGTATGAAAAGTGAAAGATGTAAATCTTTGGTCAAATGACTCTATAGGAGTCTTTGCCATAAAATAATGATCTGAGGGGTAAAACTCGGAATTTATAAGTTTCCACATTAAATCCGCCACAAATATAGTTGTGAAGAAAGATTCATTGATAAGAAATGTGGTAATATAATGCTAGAAACGAATGAAAGCGATTCGTGTTTAAAATATGCTTAAAATTCCCTTAATGGGTCAAAATAAGCATACGTGCGAAAACGGGTTTAAAATACTTACGGAACCCGTGATTAGAACCTAATATGATAGAAAATATCAAAAATATAAGGTTCATGAGAAATTGGGATCAAACAAACATGTTTGTTTGATAAACACATGAACGGGTCAAAATTGGTAAAAAGATAATAAGCCGAAGGCTTAAAAGTCTCAAATTTATTTAATCTGGATGTCGGATTTTAACTCCATGAGATGGGGAATCAAATTACGATCGCATAGGAAAAAGAATCGTGTAAAACGGATAAGTAGATAAAAAGTTATGACACTTTGAAGTTCGTTTTTCGATTAAAACTATAGCTGGGCATCTGCAGCTCAAGAATAAGAACATTCTGTCGAAATGGGGGCGTGGCGTCGCGCGACGCCCAAGGGGGAATACCGTCGTGTGCGGAGACGGGGTAAAAACCTGAATTTTTTGTTTATTTTGTTTGTTTGACCCATTTACCTTGTTGTGCTTGTTATTTAACTATCAAAACTATCTTTTAAGTTGGTTTTGATCATAGGTGAATGTCGAGAGTCCCGGATGAAGATCAAGCATCGAACAAGAACCGAACACACGCTAAATAAAGCTTCCGCGTTAAATCTTGTTTTGTTTTGTTATAAGTGATTTATGTAAACGCTTACAACTATGTTTTTGTAATGTTTTTAAACATATGGAAATGTCGGTATGACAAGTTCTTGTAAAGTCGCATTTTGAGTATTAAAATGCGTATTTTAAAGATGTAATCGTGTAAATTTCTGATGTGGGTCTTACAAGTTGGTATCAGAGCCCTGGTTTAAGAGATTCAAGTATGGTGGGGAAAAACTATGCTTGGACTTAAACCTTGTACTCTTGATAAAGACTGGTGTTCGGTTCGAGACTTGATCGTAAAATCCGGTAAGTTATTATGTATATTAACGGTTTAGCATGTAAAGTGTTGAAAACAACACATAGGGTTATCGTGTAAAACACGTTACCCCAAATAAAGCGATAAAAGACCGATATAGTTAAACGAATTACGTGTGTTAACACGTGACATAGGAAGACTTGTATTATAATACATGTGTTTGTTAATGTTAACATTACTAACATTTGTAGATGTTTTAAATTAAAGGACCCTCGTATCCGAAGATGACGAGAGTCTAAAGAAATAGTCTGAAGTATGACAATTAAGTGATACACGCCAAAGACATGAAATCAAGAAATGATTTCAAATGAGAGATTGAACAACAAGGAAAGTTTATCAGGCCAAGTATCCATAAGGTACACGTCTTAAACTTATAGTGCAAACATAAATATGCAACAAACATATAGTGAATGACAGTTGCATATAGAATATGAAACTTGGAAAACCTGGATAGGTTACCTATCCAGGATGACGTTTCCAAGAGAAATTCAGTAGAGATAGGTATTATTCACAGTCGTGAATAATAAGATAATAACTAAAATTAATTAAATATAAACTTGGACGAAAATAATCATCCAAGTAAGTATTCTCAATAAAGATCCAATTGAGAATAGTAAAGATCACATCAATGAATGTGATTGTATAAATGGTTATAAAAAGGAACATTGTATATGTTCAAGGATAAAATGAATAAAACTAATAATTGTTAATTGACAATTAAATAAAGTTTTACCAAATGAAATCATAAAAATGTAATAAATCGAGAGATTACTTACATGGGACGTGATGTGGTAATTATAATAAGGTCATGCGTGCCATGTGTTGATCGCTTACTCTGGCCAAGTAAGTAGTGAACACATGATACCATGAGCTTCTTATAATGAGCAGAGTTATGTCCGATGTGGTAAGGTCGAGAAGAATGAAAAAGTTAAAAGAACCTTGGGGCCAAGAAATCTTATGGGCATACTCATATAAATGGTTTTCGAGGGAACCATAAAAACGATGTATGGCGCACATAAAAATAAATGACCCAAGGGAATTCGTGAAATAAGTCATTTTGGACGAAAGAGCCATGGTTGACAACAAGGAGCATATAAAACCAAAGTATAAATAAACCCCAGGGTCATAGAAACGATGGTATTGCCCATACAAAAAGACGATCGAAGTCATTGACTTTGGTCGTAGTAAAGAAAGGATGATAATAATAGTTGTCATTCAGAAATTAAAAGACCATCAAGCATGGTCACATAAAGAATAAAGGTTTGGTTAATAAAGCGATGGATTTCGCTAAGACAACCAAACAAGTCAAAACGAAGCCTTAATGCATACCTAAAGGGTTGCATTAATAATGACTTCGCTAAATCACCCGGTTGATGGATAGGAAATTAAACACATGCGTAAACCGAGAGACGGGAACGCGAATTGAAAGTCAAAGGACTCGGATTATGAGTTATGACTAAAGATTTTAAAATTTCGTAAATAGAAATTTTGAATAAATATGTTCAACTACTTTGAGGTTGAACGGGTTGAATAAAGAATAAAGTTTGATTGTTTATAAGTGATGGATTTCACATTAATAAGTCAAACGGGTTGAATACAATATAATGCCGGATGGCATAAGTAAGCGCAAGCCGAATAACGGTAGCGTTAAACACAAAAGAATAATGAGCCCGGTAATGGGACATAATCAAATACGAATATATGCAAACCAGATAACGGTGAGTATAAGACAAACCGACGCATAAATGACGTGAGAAGTCATAGAGTTGGGAGAATTATCCGAAATAAAACGATTGTAGTCACGAACTACAGTCAAGGTTAAGGGATCTTATACTTGAAACCAAATGATTTTTAAACATAAACAAGGTGCCTTGACACCAAACATGTATTTTAAGAATGACATGAGTAATAAATGATCTACGGGGTTAACATAACCTTTGGGTTATAAATAATGAAAAGGTCTATAAGACCAAAATGACCCATGGGGTCATAAATAAAAAGAAATGAACTATAAGGGCCTTGCCTTAATAAGGTGAAAGCCTAGAGAAATAGCCCATGAGGCTAAGTGAAAGAACATATGGGTTAATTAGACAAAGCGAGGGAACCAGTTGAGAATCACCGCGTAAAACAAAGACTATAAAAGAATAAATTCTTAACTGTCAATATCCTGGTATGGAAAATTGGCAAAAGTTAAAGAAAAGATGTTAAACTAAAACTTCAGTTTTAGTAAGAAATAACGTCTTTACAAATATGAATTCTGATAGGAATTGAAATTGTAAATATTAAAGATACGGGTCTTGACAATGATAGGTGCAAGACGATATATTCAAAAAAAATATTTTTGGACGTGACGCGATCACAGTCAAGAAAAGTAATGTGAAGTATAATCACATTATAGCCCGAGCAATGGGTATAAAGTAACTGGACTAATAAGTCAAGTTAGTGAGACCGGTTAAGGTCGAAATTCAAATTAATAATTTGGATAATACGCTATTTATTATGAGAATAGCGTGGAATAAATAAAATCATCGGATTTACATGATCAAGTGGCCAAATTGGCGACTCGATCAAGTAAACAACAAAGGTCCATGAGACCTCAATAACAAAAAATACTAATCACCTATTTTGAGGGATCATAAGGCTATAAGTTCACAAACAAAGGAGTTTGTTTGTTAAAGAGTGAAAGATTTCACTAAAGACCTCTGAACAGGTTAAAATAACGGATTCATGAAGAGTCCGAAAGAATAAAAGCGATGGATTTCGCTGAGTTAACCAAATCAGTTGAAATAACGAGATTACGTTATTTTTGAGTTGCATGCTTAGTAACCAAAAAGACATTACCATACTTTTCTGGTAATATTAACAATTGGTTAAAGTATGAGTAATGCTTAAAAGATTACTTAGGACAAATTGCATTGAGTTCAAAACTCAATGAACTATGTAAGAAAGGTTTCGAGGACGAAACCTCTTTAAGGGGGATAGAATTGTAACACCCCGAAAACGTGTTTGGTAATCAAACCACGTTAATACTAAATGATGGGTAAAGTACCGTTAGAGGTAAAAGTAACCCGATGAATATTAGGATATTAAATAAATGAACCTAATATTAAATAAAAACGGTATAAAGGTTTTTTTTTAGGAAATAAAGTTTATAAAAAGGTCCAAGTTAACGGGACTTAAAATAAACTGAGTTATAAATTCCCCAAACCCACTAAGTTAACTAGGAATGTTTAACCTAGTTAATAAGTGGGAATATTGTTAGAAATAAGTAGGATGTGCCCTACTTAATAACTAACCAAACAAGAGGGGCTAGATTCGGATAACTGGAAACTTAAGATATAAAAAGAAAACTTAAACATAAAACACACATCCAGTGTGTGTTCTGGGTGTTCTGTTCGAACCCAGCAGCTCCCCAGGAGCCAAAACCCTAAGTTTCCAACAAATCATCAAATTGAAGGTCCAAACGAAGTCTAATTTCACAATTAAACGTGAATTAATGATCACCCAAGCTAGGGGATCATAAGGTATGTCAAATTTTGATGATTTGTGAAGTTGTGAAATTTGAATAATCATCATAATCACGAAGTATGAACGAATTATTGAAGCTATGATTGAATTAGTGATGTATACTTGCTTAGGAACAAAACCCTAAGTGAAAATTATATATATGATGTTATGAATTGAATGATTTGATGAATTACCACACTAGGATAAGTGGGTATGAATCATAAGATGAATTTGATGATATAATTATGATTAGAATCATCATACATGATAGTAATCAGGAAATACTTGAACAAATTGTGTGTTTGAGTATATAATCATACTTACTATGTGTTGGATCTGAGTTTCTTTTTGATTGTATTTTCGTTTGAAATTAAGATGAAAATGAAAGAGTTGTGCAGCGGAATTAAGATGAAAACAAACTTTGCATACAATCAAACGAGAGTAATACTTTAATCAAACATCTTTACACAATGAATCGAAAGATTGAATTTATTTCAACAACGATTACAATGATTGATGAATGAATGCAAACTCCCCCTCAGCCAGAGCTCAGTAGTTTGTTCGTGCAAAGAAGTCGATGTGATCAAAAGAGCTAATAGAACAGTACAAAGTACTGAACTATTTATAGGCATTTGCAAACCACTGAGCATCTTAGCTAACGTCACCATGAAAGTGATATCTAACCTCCTAACAAACTCTAACCTCTGATCTATACAAACACTGATGTACTAACTACTGCTATTACAATTCATTACATAAGAGACACTTAAACAGCTGTTGCATCCTTCCACTGCTGTGACCCTAGCAGTGCTTGTCCGGATCAGCAGTACTTGACTCAAGGCAGTAGATTGAATCAGCAGAGCTTTGGTCTTCCATCAGTCTTTAACATTTGGCAGTAGATGCAAGGCAGCAGTTGTGGATTAGCACTTGGTAAGATCAGCAGATAGGAGGTCAGCAGATACAAAGCCACTTTCAAGGGGAGAGATTTGCATGAACTAACTGTAATCGTCTGCTTATTCTGGATCCACTGCTCTGATCCAGTTTTGGCTTTAATTATCTGTTCCTCTGATAGGGTTCAATCCCAACAATCTCCCCCTGGAACAGATAATGCCAAAACTCTTCATTATTTGTGGAATTCTTTATTGCCTCATCAACAGCTCCCTTATCTGACCTTAAATTGTAATTCAAAGTCTAGGGCATCTGTATCTTCATCATCCCTGCTAAGTGGAAGATCAAGGAGATCCTGCAAATCTTCAAGACTCAGGCCAAGAGCTTGTTCCCTTGATATTTTCTCCACTTCTCCACCAGACCTGAGCAAAGTCAATACGCAGGTCTGTTTGTCAGTTTCCCACTTTTGTATTTTTGAGCCTGGTGGGTTTCTTGGGAGATGCTTATTTGCAGAAGTATTTGGTGAGGCTGGCCTATTCATGACTGGCTGAGCAGCACTTGCAGATTGTTCCAATTCAAGATCTTCTTTTATCATTACTTCCGTACCTGCTTTTACAATGGCATCTCCAGCTAATAGATCTTGAATTGTTTCCATGCTAAACTGGTTTTTGCTCCTTCTTTTGTAGATGGCAGCACCAGCTGGAGCAGTGGTTCTTTTGACTTGCAGCTTTGGTGGTCTTTTTGAGACCTCTGCTTTGGAATAGTCAGGCTTTTGTGGAACTCTTGGATCTTTCTTTCTAAGTTCCTCTAATTTTTTATAGGTTGCCCTGACTCTATCTTCTCCCCACTTTGTCACAGAGTTCTTTGACCCATAATCAGCTGTAATTAGCTCCTCTTTCATTCTCCTCAACTCTAACATCTTCTCGGCTTCAAATTGTTTGAATTTTTCAGGAGGAGTCTGCTTGACCTTATTTTTGATCATGTCTTGAATCCTGGCTGCTTCTTTTTCAAGCTCAGGAATGGTCCAGTTCTTGTACATGTGTTTCTCCCCCTTGTATTTCTTGTAGGTCATAATGTTTTCAATGTAGTCTTTCCTTAAGGACTTATCTGCCCTTTCTGAAATTTTCTGACATACATTTTTAGCAAAACGCTCCATAGCATTGACCTGTGAGAGTAAAAACTGATAGTTTTGTTGAAATTCTCTATCAGATTTCCCTTTTCTATTTTTGATTGCAATATCCTCTGCTTGTTTGGCCTTGAGTTTCAAGTATTCTTCAATATTGTTAGGCCTGGGATAATTTGCAACTGATGGTAAACTCCTTTTGGCTAGGTCATCTTCATAATAAAAGGATTTGATTTCTTCTCTGACTGCAATGAGTTCCAGAGGAAATGAGACACCAGCAGGAGGTAGTGGTTTTACAATTTGAGCTGAAGAGAGAGGTATGGGTTTTGGAATAGTGACAAGTGATAGGGATTTTGAAGATGTTGGTGATGGAGATGTGTCATCATCTTTTAAAATTAGCCTTCTCCTTTTTGGTTTAGGAGAGACTGATGATGTTTTGAATGGAACAGTGGTGGTAGATGTAGTGGCAGTGGATTGTGATTGACTAACAGCTGTTGAAACAACTGGTGTTTCAACCACTGTTGTCATTACAACAGATGTTATAACATCTGCTGTCTTCTGCTGTGTGTCAGCAGGTGTTGTTTTTGGTGGTGATGATGGTAAAGCAGTGGATGTTGTGTGTGTTGAAGTGGTGTGTGTTGATGGAACAACTGTTTGGCAAGCAGTAGTTTTTGTAACTCCTGGTGCATCAGCTGTTTTGTATGGTGGTTTTTTAGCAGACTTTGAACGTCTGGTTGGAATGGATTTGGGTTGCCTTACTTTTCTAGTAGGCTTCTTCTTTTCCTCAACAGGATTTTCATGATCCTTTGACCCAGAAGTACCCTGATCTGGATGATCCATTCTGTCCACCCTGGCTTTCCTTTTGGCCTCTCTATCCCTTTTTACACTTGCAACTGCTTCTGCTAGTGCATTTGTTGTCACATCAATTTTCTTGCTGCCATCTGGCAAAGGGATCTTTTTGGTCATATTTGAATTTTCTGGTTCAAGATAGAGACCATCCTCTATACCCTTCTTTTTCCACTCCTTAATTTTCTCCCCCTTTTTGGCATTATCTTCTGGGAGTTGATAAATGTAGCGTACTTTTGGAGGAGCAGTGCCAGTGGTGTGCAAGATCTGAGTTTTGAGAGCCTTTAAATCAGCCTGAGTGTTCTTGAACATTGACTTCATTGCATTTCTCAGCTGTTGTACATGTTTTTCATGTTGCTGATCTGCTAATTGTGCTTGTTGTTGGAGAATAGATTGAAATAGATTCCAGAGCTCATTTGTAGCAGGTGCCCTTTGTGGAGCAGGTGCTTGAGGTGGAACAGCAGTTGATTGTACCTTCTGAGCTTGTAACACCTGTTGTAGCATATCTTTGAGTTCTGCAACAGAGTTATCAAGCTTTGCAATACGATCCATCAATTTCTGGTACTTTAAACCATCACCCAAGTTAATGGGATCATCTGATTTCCCACTAGCAGTGGTTTTATCAATGGTAGATGTAGGGAGTATACTCCAAACATTAACCACTGATGCCCCTTTTTCTTGGTACTGGGGTCTTCTTCCTTCAACACTTGACAACCTTTTGATGTTGCCAGTAGGATAAATAAATCCACTGGTGGTTGGCAGAGGTGCTATAAAAGGAATTGCCACCAAGGAAGTCTTATTAATGTAACCACTGTCCAACTGTAAACCTGTAGGTTCAACAGTTGTAGTGGCTGCTTCACTTGGATTACCACCAAGAGTTACTTGTAACTCATGGGGTGTAACCTCCTCAGGTTGTGTTGGTGGGTTAGCAAAGATTGATACATCAGACCCAGTCAGTTGTTGAGGTATATTCTCATTAGTAGGTGATTGAGAAGGACTGGTTAATGCCTGGTTCAAATCAATTGCATCCAACAGTAGTTTAGTTGGTGGGGGAATTGTGGATGTGAAGGGTGGTGTAGAAAGTGGATTTGCCCCGGGTATTGAGCTGTGGATGATAGAAACGAGTGTTTCCAGAGCATCATGATGTGGAGACCCTATTTGTACAACCTGTTCTTTTTGTGAAGAAGCAGGAGGAGTTTTGGTTATGGGTTGAGATATTTGTACCAACTGCTGTGAGGAAGTAGCAGCAGTGGTTTCTTGTGACTTTTGTGTTGTCACTGGCAGAAGCTCTGGTATCTCATCCTCCAGAGATGCCTTTTTGATGGTTTTGGGGGGTTTTTGTGTTTTTCTTTTTGTTGGCTTTTTGGTGATTTTAGGTGTGGGTTTCAAAACAGTTGTGCTGCTGCTTTGATCACCTTGAGCAGTGGGCTCAGCAGCAGATACCTGAGGAGCAGTTGTAACTGCTAAAATCTGCTCAGGCACCTCTGCTTGTGTTTTGCAAGGTGCTAACATTCTTGAAAAAGTTTCAGTTGTTAAACTGTTTATTTGAGTAGAATCACCTTGGTTTATTACAGCTAAATCATCCTTACTGAATTTCTTTGTAAAATAGTAACTTAAAAACCTTGGAAACAGTAAGAATGATTTTGTTTCAACATTATTAACCAAATCTTTAAAAATTTCCCGAGAATAGTTAAAATTTTCTTCTTGAAGAATTGCATATCCCAGATTTTGAATCTTTAAAGGGATTTCATTGAAAGAAGTGGTTTTGTTTGAAACACATAGTAGGAGGGTATGAAATAAAAATCTGGTTGCAGACGGAAAATAGCCTTTTTCTAAGGTAATTTTCTTCATCATGGTGGCTTCACACCCTCTCTCAATGAAGTCAGTTTGTAACTCGTTTTTAGTGAAAGAAATTTTACCTTCCTGATCACCGAGTCGAAAGACTTCTGAAATGGATTGTGGTGTGATTTGGACAGCTTTACCCTTTATAGAAGAGTTTATGGTGGTTGCAGTGTCTCCTTGTTTTTCAAGGGTTGCATTTTTCCAGAACTCCCTTTGGGTCGCCAAATAGATTGGTGCATCGGCAGTGAACAAAGTTTTGTACTTTGATTTTGCCATGAGATCAATGATGGAATCGAAAACTTTTGTGGTTCCTGGTTTTGTGAGAAGACCCAGGAGATTGTGAGATGGTCTATGTGGAATTTCAGTGGAGATTGCCTTTTGAGAGGCTGTTTTCGATGATGATTTGGATGAGGGTTTTGAGGATGACTTCGATTTTGTCATTTTGAAGATGAATGATCGAAGAAAGTTGTGAAAGATGAGAAGAAAAACTGCTTTGAGAAGAGAATTTTTAAGAATTCAATTCGACAGTAAAACCCTGTTTTGGTGGTGAGTGGGGGATTTTATAGGGAAGAAAGTGAATGCTGAGGTGGCAGCCGTTACAAAAGGTCTGACCAATATGTACTGCCCACGTGACAACCCCTGTTGAAAGTGAAGGACAGTACTTGTGTGATAGGGACAGATGAAGGCAGTGGTATGAAAGCAGTGGATGATTTTCACTATCAGTGGATAGTATATCAGTGGATAAGACACTGCTTTTGAACAACAGAGTTTATCAAAGTAATGAGAGAGCAGGGGTTGACTTTCAGCAGTGGACAGACTTTTGAAGGAAACAGACTTTTGAACAATCAGTGGTTAATGGCAGACTTTTAAGGATTTTAATGAAAATTTTTCATTTTTAGCTATTTTTAAGGATGGAGTTTTGATTTTCTGAAAACATTTTGTTGCTTTTATTCATAGAAAAACACGATGTTGCTTGTTATTCCATGTTCAGCATCCCAATTCTAGAGACCAAGCTTTCAAAAGTGGTTGTATCAAGTGCTTTTGTGAGCACATCAGCTAGCTGATCTTTAGTTGGGACATGATGCAGAGAAATCAAACCTTTTTCATAGCAATCCCTCACAAAGTGATGTCTGATGTCGATGTGTTTGGTGGTTGAGTGGGAAACTGGATTTTTGATGATATTTTCTGCTGCCTGGCTGTCCAACATGAGTGGTGTCTTTAAGGCAGTGATACCAAAATCCAGCAACTGATTTTGAAGCCACAGGAGTTGGGCTGTACAGCTTGCAGCAGCAATGTATTCAGCTTTAGCAGTGGATGTTGAAACAGCTGCTTGCTTTTTGCTTTGCCATGAGACTAAGCAATCACCTAGAAACTGGCACCCTCCTGATGTGGACTTCCTTGTGGTGTGACATCCAGCAAAATCACTGTCTGAGAAACCAGGCCCTTGGTGCTTGTTTCAAGCCATACAAGGCTTTGTTTAGCCTGTAGACATGATCTGGATAAAATGGATCCTCAAAACCTGGAGGTTGACAAACATACACCTCTTCTTGAATTGTACCATAGAGGAAAGCACTTTTGATATCCATTTGAAACACCTTCATATTGTGGTTGACAGCAAAGGCCAGGAACAGTCTAATGGCTTCCAATCTTGCAACAGGGGCAAATGTTTCATCATAATCAATCCCCTCTTCCTGTCTGTAACCTTGAACCACAAGCCTGGCTTTATTCTTGACAACAATACCCCTTTCATCAGTTTTGTTCTTGAAGACCCACTTTGTGCCAATGGGACTAACCTCTTCTGGCAGTGGTACAAGCTCCCATACTTGTTGTCTTTTAAACTGTTGGAGCTCCTCTTGCATGGCTTCTACCCAGCTGTTGTCTTTCAGTGCCTCTTGGTACTTGACTGGCTGATGGAGTGATAGAAAACCAGCAAAAAGACAAATGTTTTGGGTTTGGCTTCTTGTGAGCACCCCTTCATTTATGTTGCCAATGATTTGATCAGGTGGATGAGATCTCAAGAAGATTAAATCTCCTTGGTATGGTATGATGGCATTGGTTGGTGAAGGCTGCAAATGTGTATCATCTGAGCTAACCACTGCTGGGGACTTTGATGATCCAGCAGTGGCTTCAAAAGGTGGTGGTATAGGAGGTAGTGAAGTGGACAACTGCTGACTTTTATCCACTGTTTGAGGACTTTTGTCAGCAGTGTTTGAGGATGTGGAAGCAATGGTTGATGGGCTACTTTGGTCAACAACTGTTGAGGTAGCAGTGGTTGAGCTTTGACAACTGTTTTGAATAGCTGGTGCTTTTCCCTTTGTGGCAGACCTTTGAGGGATGATGATTTCATACCCATAGTCTGGTGTTGTATCCTCTGATGGACCTGCACTGTTAGTCTTGACAGCAGTATTTTCAAAAGTGAACTTTTCAAGATCAAACAGATCTGCAGGGTTTGCTGGGATTTTCATTGATGAAAGTTCATTGAACTTAACATTCAAAGTCTCCTCCACTGCCTTGGTCCGTGTATTGAACACTTTGTAGGCCTTGGCAGTGGTTGAGTATCCCAGATGATAACCACAATCAATTTTGGCTGCAAATTTGGAAATGGAATCTTTTAAGTTCAAAATAAAGCATGGGCAGCCAAACACTTTGAAATATGAGATCAGTGGTTTAATTTTATACAGAATTTCATAGGCAGTCTTTTTGTGCCTGGGGTTTATTAAAACTCTGTTCTGAACATAGCAAGCAGTGTTTACTGCCTCTGCCCAGAAGGTTAATGGCAAACCTGAATCTGCAAGCATGGTTCTGGCAGCCTCAATCAGAGTTCTGTTCTTCCTTTCCACTACCCCATTCTGCTCTGGTGTTCTTGGGATGTTGTACTGCCTTACAATCCCTTTCTTCACACAGAAGGCATCCAACTCCCTATTTTTGAATTCTGTGCCATTGTCACTCCTGAAGCTTTTCACTGGAAGGTCAAATTGCTTTTCAACCTGTATTACAAAGTCTTGCAAAATGCCTGCAGTTTCATCTTTTGAGTGCAAAAAGAAAGTCCATGTGAACCTAGAAAAGTCATCAACAATAACCAAACAATATCTTTTCTTTTTGAGGCTCATGACTTGAACTGGGCCAAACAAATCCATGTGTAGCATTTGCAAACACTGGGTTGTTTTGGACTCTTCAATGGACTTGTAAGAACTTTTATGCTGTTTTCCTTTTAAACAGGAAATGCAATGTTCAGGACATGAAAACAATTTTTGTGGTAGGCCTCTCACCAAACCATTTTTTGAAATTTCTGTGATTGTCTTAAGATTTGTGTGTCCCAGCCTTCTGTGCCAAAGTTCTGTCTCTTTGTTAGAGGCAGCTGAGAACAGACAGGCATCAGCACTGGGACACTCTTTTGACATGTCAACAACATAAACATTGCCACTTCTTTGAGCAACAAGTTTAGTTTGACCAGTTTTGATTATTGCTTCAATCTTTTTGACCATTTCTGGTCCAACAATCCTACAACAATCTTTTGTGAAGAATGACCCAAAACCCTTGTCACTCATTTGGGACACACTCAGAAGGTTGAATTTTAGATTGTCTATTAGATTGACATTTTCAAATTTTACTTTTCCAGACTCCACTGTACCCGACCCCAGAACTTTTCCTTTACTATTATTCCCAAAGGATATATCACCCCCTCCATGGATTTTAAAGTCTTTGAGGAGGGCTTTACATCCTGTCATGTGCCTGGAGCCTCCACTATCTACATACCAAAGACTATCAAAGCATGCAGAAGCTCCCTGCACATGAAGTAAAAGGATTAGTTCATTAAGATCTGCAAAGCCAACAAGGCTTTGGATGGGGTCTCAACAGTGTCTGGGATGGATGCAGAATGATGGACAGTGGTTAGGTCAGGAGTTTGAACTGTTTTAGGACAGTGTTTCTCTAACCACTGTTGTGGGTCCTGACCAATCATCTGCTGGTAACCAAAAGGATGCTTGTTCACTTTGGGTTTAGAAGGCCTTTTGTAGGCCTCATAAACGTGAGGAATCCTTTGGTAAGACTGTTTTTCTCTGCCTTTTCTGAACTGATTGGCAGGGGGTGCATCAGTAACCTGAACATCTCTTTTGACAGATGTTTGGTTCAGCTGTTTTGTAACAGCTGTTTGAACTGGCACAAACAGTGGTTGTTTCTTGGTGAATTTGACAGATGTTGATGATGATGATGGACTCAAGGATGTTTTAGCAATGTACTCATTCTTTTTCACATCAAAGTTTTTGAGATACACACATGCTTGAGTTTTGTGGTTTGTTTTACCACAGACAATGCAACCTTCAGCTGAAACAATGACACTTGTTCTGTTTAAATCATACGCTTTTAAGTGGAAACAATCTTTTGTTAGATGATTCCTTTTCTCACAGAATTCACAAAACAAGTTATCATTTTTTTCTTTCTTCTTTCTCTTTTCAGACTCCTTTGCAGCAGAGGTTTTAACCACTGCCGGGATGTCCTTGAGAGGTATGACTTTAGCTTTTGGAGCCTTGACACCATCAGTTGATGTAAAGTCCATTGGCTTGAAATTTTCAAGAATGTCACACTCATCAGACCATTTTGGTTTAAACTGGTATTCTTCAAGCTCCTCAAAAGTAGAGGATTCCTTTGGTCTGTCAAGTGTGATTTTGTTACCAAGTTTGTCAGTGATTTTCACTTCTTGGCCATTCTTGTTTGTGGGGATGAACTCAGTGGTTACATCAGTGGTTTGAACAGAGTTTTCAAAAGCAGTGTTTTCATCATCATGTTTTCTATAGCCAACCCCAAATTTCACATTGCTTTTTCTCTGTTTTTCAAGCATAACCTCATATCCTTTGCAGGATTCCACCCATCTTTCACAAGTAATCTGGGCGGACTCCAACTCCTTTTTGCAAACTTGGTATTTTTCTACCATAGTTTGAAGTTGGGTTTTGGTTATACTTTGCTCTTCTTTTAGACAGCTGTTCTCTTTTTCTTTTTCAGTCAATTTGTTTTTAAGTTCTTTTAAAGACCTTTCAAATTTGACCTCATCAGACAAGATTTTATCCCGAAGGTTTTCATTCACCTCTTTAATGTTAGCAAAAGCAATTATGCAATTGTCAGAACACAGTTTTTCAAGAACTTGAGGAGATACCTTGGCAGCTGCCATCATTGCACAATCACATTGATGATCTTCTTCATCATCAGCTTTCACCTTCTTTTCACCAGCCTTTTCTTCTTTCTCTTCTTCTTTGTCCTCTACGGACCATGGATCTGTCATTGGTTCAATCAGGGTACCTGAACTTTCTCCCAACAGTAGTTCACCAGCCACAGCAGTAACCACTGCTTCAGTCACCTCTTCCACTGTTTCAAAGCACTGCTGTTCCTCCTCAGTTTCAACCCCCTCCTGTATTGACTCTAATGCCATCAAACAAAACTCATCATGAGAAGAATCATTAGAAGCATAGAGTGCAAAATTTTCATCATTAAGGTCTTCAGGCATACTGCTCCAGTCAACAAACCCTTGAGTGAAAAAACTTTGTTGATCTGGTTGTGCTGCTGCTGGAGCAGTGGTTTGAGGTGCAACAGGTTGCACTTGTACCTGTGGAGCAGGGGTTTGAACATATTGGATTTGTGGAACAGTAGTTTGGACATAATGTACTGGCACAGGGGCAGCAGCATAGTGAGCAGTGTTCACTTGAGCTGCTGGGGCATATTGGGCATAGTGCACAGTGTTTTGGTTTTGAGGTCTAGGATTTGAGCTAGGATGAGTAATTATGGGACCAGTAGTTTGACTCCTACATTCCCTAGCGAAATGTCCCAACCTATTACACTTATAGCACTTGATTTTTGATTTATCCAACCCAACCCAACCCTTAGATTCCCATGCAAACCTGGGAATTTTCGCCCTGTTCTTTTGTAAAACTTGCTAGTTCTAACACTTAGCAAAGCCAGTTGGTGCAGGATGTCCATTTCCTCTAAATCAGTGGGATCAAAATGTTGCAAATCATTTAGTTCAAAACTTAAATTGTCTGACATCTGGTTTTCATTTGCAGTGAATGCATAACTAGCAGAGTGAGGATCAGGGTTGTTAAAATTTGCACCAGCAGTTATGTCAATGAAGTGATCAAAACCCTGATCCTTACCACTGCTCCCAGATTCTTCTTGACCCAGAAGAGCAGTATTACCGAAAGTATAATCATCGGTAACTTTTCCTGACTCTTGTAACCTCCTTTTCTGGTTCAACTCCCTTTCATAGGTCAGGAGTCGACCGTGGAGTTGGGTCAAGGTCAGATCCTTGAATTCAGGTGAGTTTCGGGTGACAAAAGCTATGGTCTCCCATTTTTCTGGCAGTGATCTGAGGAACCTGCTATTTTGAGTTGAGTTTGTAAAAGTGGTGTTAACAAGCCTCAGTTCACTGATGAGACAACTGAAACGCTCAAATTGTTGCGTTAGTGATTCGCCTTTAACGTAGCAAAACGTTTCATACTGTTGGTTCAGGATTTCCCTATTGTTTTCTATGACTTCTTCAGTTCCCCCAAACTGTTCCTTAAGTGCGTCCCATAACTCTTTGGCACTGTTACAATGTAACAGTCCAGCATATATCCCATTGGGCAGCGCTGATGCTACGATGCTAAACGCTTTAGCATCTAGTTCGATCTTTTGAAAATCGGTTTCGGTATAATTTTCAACTGGTTTTGGAACGAACTTTTTAGCATCTTCAGCACTTGGCACTGAAGGAACATGGGGACCATAAATAAACATAAAACACACATCCAGTGTGTGTTCTGGGTGTTCTGTTCGAACCCAGCAGCTCCCCAGGAGCCAAAACCCTAAGTTTCCAACAAATCATCAAATTGAAGGTCCAAACGAAGTCTAATTTCACAATTAAACGTGAATTAATGATCACCCAAGCTAGGGGATCATAAGGTATGTCAAATTTTGATGATTTGTGAAGTTGTGAAATTTGAATAATCATCATAATCACGAAGTATGAACGAATTATTGAAGCTATGATTGAATTAGTGATGTATACTTGCTTAGGAACAAAACCCTAAGTGAAAATTATATATATGATGTTATGAATTGAATGATTTGATGAATTACCACACTAGGATAAGTGGGTATGAATCATAAGATGAATTTGATGATATAATTATGATTAGAATCATCATACATGATAGTAATCAGGAAATACTTGAACAAATTATGTGTTTGAGTATATAATCATACTTACTATGTGTTGGATCTGAGTTTCTTTTTGATTGTATTTTCGTTTGAAATTAAGATGAAAATGAAAGAGTTGTGCAGCTGAATTAAGATGAAAACAAACTTTGCATACAATCAAACGAGAGTAATACTTTAATCAAACATCTTTACACAATGAATCGAAAGATTGAATTTATTTCAACAACGATTACAATGATTGATGAATGAATGCAAACTCCCCCTCAGCCAGAGCTCAGTAGTTTGTTCGTGCAAAGAAGACGATGTGATCAAAAGAGCTAATAGAACAGTACAAAGTACTGAACTATTTATAGGCATTTGCAAACCACTGAGCATCTTAGCTAACGTCACCATGAAAGTGACATCTAACCCCCTAACAAACTCTAACCTCTGATCTATACAAACACTGATGTACTAACTACTGCTATTACAATTCATTACATAAGAGACACTTAAACAGCTGCTGCATCCTTCCACTGCTGTGACCCTAGCAGTGCTTGTCCGGATCAGCAGTACTTGACTCAAGGCAGTAGATTGAATCAGCAGAGCTTTGGTCTTCCATCAGTCTTTAACATTTGGCAGTAGATGCAAGGCAGCAGTTGTGGATCAGCACTTGGTAAGATCAGCAGATAGGAGGTCAGCAGATACAAAGCCACTTTCAAGGGGAGAGATTTGCATGAACTAACTGTAATCGACTGCTTATTCTGGATCCACTGCTCTGATCCAGTTTTGGCTTTAATTATCTGTTCCTCTGATAGGGTTCAATCCCAACACTATGATATGAGTTTAGTATGATATGATAAAAATTGATAATATGTTCATGTTAAATGATGTTTAATATCATCAAGTATTAATTCAGTAACTTATGGTTACAAGAACTTGTTAAATAAGTGATTCAAAATGGTAGCATAATAAGGATGCTTACCGTATAGTGGCAAAGAAATAAAACGAGTAGTTAAGCTACATCGTATAATTACTTTTGTCAATAGGCAGTTTGACTTTTTAAAGTCAAAATGACCTTTTATATGACCGAATGATAATTTCGACATAAAGATCGTAGGATGGAATAGTCGTGAATGATTATGACTAGTCTAACCATCTTACAAATTACAATGATAGTTTGACGCTTGACAAGCTGGGGGAAAGCTTGGGAAGGAAGCGGGTCAAACGAATCAGGAATGAAGGAAAAGCATAATCTGGATGCTAGGTAAGTAAAGCTTACACTCTATTTATTTAATACCTATTGGTTTTATAGGTTATGAATAATATAAAGTCTTGTTTGAATTATGATGTTCCGACACGACATGTGCGGTTCGGAACAAAAGACAATGATAATAAACCATATTAATGGTTAAAAAGAATTAATACGATTAATTGGTCATGTAATGACTAATAGATAATGAGTTTCGAGTGGTTACCATATAGGGTAACCCAACATAAATAATAAGGGTAAACGGTAATTCGATCACACGTTGGCGATAACCGTTAGTTTTGAAAGACACCTTATGGCATAAGCCATAATGGGTCAAAAGAGTTAAGAAATGGGTTATAAGTAAATGGGCTATAAGTAAAATGACCGTCCGGTGTAAACCGGAACGAGTCATGTAGACGAGATGATAATAAATACCATCTCGCGAATATAACCGATCACTAAGATCAAACATGTCAAAAGGTGAAAATATCACCCTTTGACAATATCGACTAATGGTTTGTCGAGTTGTATGATTATAGGAATAAATATCGAATGGATATTTGCATCGCTATTATTTAGCGGCTATTAAGGCAAGGTATTGAAATTGGTCAATATATTGATCCGAGCCAGGTATGTGTAATAGGTTAACGACTCATTTGGAACGAAAGGTTCATTGATCATTAAATGAAGTCAAAATAGACATTTGGTTACTTTAATGAGTAAACCGAATGATTCAAATGATGGTCATTGTGATTTGAAAACATAATGACTTTTCAAACCAAATCGTAGCTAAAAAGAGGGATTTTGGGTTAAACATGCTTTCAAAAGTCCTTCATCGTAAATGAAAGGCTAAAATGGACCAAAACGCCCTTGTAAGCTAGATAGTGCAAACAACCTTTAAAGGTTATTTGGAAACGAGTTTTATGACTAGATAAATACTTAGAATAAGTATGAAAAGTGAAAGATGTAAATCTTTGGTCAAATGACTCTATAGGAGTCTTTGCCGTAAAATAATGATCCGGTGGGTAAAACTCGGAATTTATAAGTTTCCACATTAAATCCGCCCCAAATATAGTTGTGAAGAAAGATTAATTCATAACACTACTAGAAAATACACATTTCTTGACGCATATTGTGCGTCATAAAACGGTAATTATGACACGCAAAAGCGTGTCGTTGATTGAGGAGTCATAAAATTAACATGACATGCATTTGTGTGTCATGTTTTTATGACACACATTTAATGACACACATTTATGACACATTTAATGACACGCATTTAATGACACGCATTCATGACACGCATTCATGACACGCATTCATGACACGCATTTCATGACACTCATTTCATGACACTTTTTAATGACACACGTTCATGACACATACGTATGACATTCATTTACACGTGTCATGCTTTTAATTGTTTAAATTTTTTACTATAGAATTACTAATTTGCCCTGGAAACAAAAACAATAAATCTTTTACATAAAAAAATACACACATGTATATATATACCAAAATAATCCATTACATAATCATTTGTCAAGTATACTACAAATATTTTAAGGTCAACAAAAAAAAAATGTTTGTCAATACATCGTCAACACCGAAAATGCGATTTGTCACTTAAAAATAGAGGTAACCGCAAAAGTCGACAAATCTTCGTTAATGTCATCCATATCCGCAGTCGAGTATTCCTCTACTCCTTTCCCAACCTGAGACAACAATTAAATAAAATAAATCTTAAAAATCAGAAGTTAATCCTAATATATAAATTTAACCATTTGTTTGGATATATATAAGTACAAATTTCTCTAATACGAAGACAAAAATATGCCTAAACTTACATTATCATTGTCAAGTATTTCAAATCCTTCGTAAGCTATCTCCTTCATGAACTATATTCGGTACACTGGCTGACATGGACGCTACACATTTAAAAATATCATGAAATATAATTGCGATTTAAGTTTAAACTAAAAGGATAAACATGCAAACAGAGCATGAAATTTTGTACCATGAAAGTCTTGTATGCAGTAGCAGTCGATAAAACAACTGAAGAAGGAATTTTTGTTCCGTCAGCCAATATAACCTTAAAACACAATGTTAGATTGTCGCGATGCTGCTTCGTGGTGCATTTTAGCAATTGGCAATTGCATAATATAATTATAGTTAGTGTACCCCAGTTACTCTTTCTGAATGATCAATCATCATCTTTGATACCTGAATAACAAAATGAACAATTCTTTAGTAACAACATTTTCAAAATGCATCAGCTTAGCTTAGAGCAAAAGGTCATTCATTACAACTAAAGATACCTTTCTGCCCAAAAATAAAATGACCCTTCCATTCAAAGCATAAAGAATTAAGAAAACATTTCATGACTTAGATACATAGGTCACAACAAATTATTAAATTACTCGAAAAAAATAATATACCTCTGCATCGGTAACTATGGTGGCACCAGCTTCCTTAGCAGCCTTTCCAATGGCCAATGACACGGAGCCCATTCCACCTTCAACATACCTAAACGCGTATCAATTACCTTGCATGTAAATATGTATTTAACAGCACTATAGTAATAGTTCAACAGAAATATTCATCTATACACCTGGCAAGCAAATCAAAATAATTACAAGCAAAGGAGAACTTAGAAAGCCATGTGTATTTTGTTAGTTTTTTTTAACTATTTAAAATTTTTAAATAAAGTAGCCGTTTGGCAACGGCTAGCCCTAACGGCTACATCGAACCAACCAATCATAGCCAGCCAAGTCACAATGCCCCCCGCCCCACGCCAGCGAGGCAACGCCACAGCCAACGCTAGCCTGGTGTGGTCTAGCCAGCGTTTTGGGCAATCCACCACCCAACCCACGCCCCACACCCCGCAGCCTAACACAATGTTAGGAGTGTGTATTAATAACAACTAGCAAACAGTACATTTCAAGAAAATCAATGATAACATTATCTATGAATGCATTGTTTTGAATGTAGATCTATGCACGTTCGCTACAGAATCATTTAACATTTAATCATTATAAAAATCATTTAACAGAATCATTATAAAAAGGAATCAGTCACTAAAAAACATTTTGAAGAATGTAAACAATAACTCACCATCATGTGAAATAGATGTCATTTTGGTAAAGGCATTTCATCGAGCAGTTGGTGTGCATCTTCAAAGCTAATATATTTGCATATGTGAACATATTACAACAGTTTAAAGCATGTACATATTGCATATATGTATGTACATATGCATATAACAAACTAATACATACACACACAACATTGAATATATACATATAACTGACCCTAATACATATAAATATACTTAAAAAAACAAATATAATAAAAACAATGAAAAATGAAATCAAAACCAAAACCAAAACCTAATACGATATGTGAAAGAAGGTTTAATTCTACCTTAATCATATTATCGCCACAATATTGGCTAAAGCAGCGCCAGACGAATCGAGCGACGAAACTGGAACGTATGGTGGTGCGGTAGGTGTTCTTCTGCAGTAGTGGTTTCAGCGGCAACAGATGGAACGAGAGAGTTAGAGAAAGATGGGTGTTTAGAGCTTCGAGATATATGCATTTGGGTGAAAATAAAAGGGGAATGGTAATTTGGGGGCGGGAAACACTAGAGGGTTCCATTTTGATGAAATTTTCAAAAAAAATTTTGAAAATTAAACTTCATTAAAACAACCTCCGACTTAAGACTATGAGGTATGGGTTGGGGCGTGGGTTGGGTTGGGTACAAACGCCCAAGTCACCACCTCGGGTGGGTTTGGGTTTTGGCGTGGCCCCTTGGGCGGGGGTTTCAGCCCGGGTGTTGGGCTGGCCTAGCGGTCTTCCGCGGCCGCCTCTCATTGGCTGGGTTGGCTAGGTTATAAGTGGCTAGGATTTAAATTTTAATTTTGTGTGTATTTTTATAATAATTGAAAAAAAATATAACACGTCGCTGATGTGTGTAAAATGCAACATATAAATTACATCAAATGAGGCATAAAACTAACCCTTTTTAAGTACTAATGTTGGAAAAAGAGTGTTTTTGTCTTCCTTTTGTATTTTCATGATTAAATGAGCTCAAATTCACAAAAGAAGCAAAAAAGACAGCTAAATCTAACATAAATGCAAGAAAAGGAACATAAGTGGACTGCCCGACCCCTCAACGGCATCTTCCCAAGCAAAATAGAGAAGGCAGAAGACTGAACACGCCCCGTCCTCTGCCAGCACGGGGCCGTGCCCAAGAAGCAGCAGAAAAGACAAACCTATAGAAGCTTCTATTGCCCACCACGGGCCGTGTCCAGTGAACACAGGGGCGTGGCGAAAGTACAGCAAGCGCATTAATTGTAATTGTGAATTACAATTAATGAAGAGAGAGAATGTCAGACAGGCACGGGGCTGTGTCCAGCGGACACGGGGCCGTGCCCAGCCTTCTGTTCAGCCTATAAATAGGAGTGCTTGGTTTCATTTCAACTCATCCCTTGGCACACCACCTCTCGCACACTTCACCCACCACCCACCACCACCATAACACCATCATCCATTGTCCATCGTAGAGTGTGTGAGTCGTCTCGGGATCCAAGATTGATCGTAAGAGTTCTTGACAATCAAGGCCATGTTTGCCTAAGTCTCTTACATCACTTGGTGAAGACAAAGTGTCTAGTATAATACTTTTTATTTCTAATCTTTTGCACTTTTTATTTGGTTTTGTATTAATGACTTTAATAACTAGTTACTTATGTTGAAGGTGATCTTTCCTTATCGTTTGTCTGTGGTGTCTTGGCATTATTTTACTGTCTATATAAAATAAAAGATTTTCACCATTCATATCTCCACGGTCTATATGGAGGTATGTTGGCTACCTGGTCGGGGGTTAAGGGAACGGTTTGGTAAAGGTCTTGCCATTGTTCAGCGTTTAGAGGTCCTGCAATGGACCTGGGTCAAATTTAGTAGGACCTCCTTCGATACTTCACGGTATTGGATGGCGGGGGTCCAAACTCTTTGATCCCCTCATAAGTTAACTACTATTAATACTATAACCCGGCTATTTAGGAATGTATCCCTGCTGACTCAGACTACTTAACCGAGGGTAACGTCACCGCCAAAAGCGGGGCCTACCATAATATTGCATTAATAACTTAATTAATTATCTTCCAATAATCCACCCTTTTAGGATTGTATCCTTGCTGACTCAAACTACTGGGGTGAGGGTAACGTCACCTTCAAAAGAGGGGCCTACTACAATAACTAAGATAATCTCTTAATTATGTGCAAAAGTGCGGAAATAATCAAAGGTTATACTAGATACGAGTCGGAACCAAGTGATTCATCTTGTCTATCTGTTTTTTCTTTTTATTTTATTTTCAGCATTTTAGTTAGTTTTTATTTTTCTTAGTTTAAAACATTTTTCTAAACTTTTTATTTTGATTAGACGTTGAGGATAAACCGGTACTAAAAGCTCTTGTGTCCTTGGACGACCTCGGTATCTTACCAACGCTATACTACGCTCACGATGGGTGCACTTGCCCATATGTGTGTTTAGTGTTAGTAAAATATCGTGTTTTATAAATTTAAAACTTGGCTAAAATAAGTGTTAAAGGGGCTTAAAATATACACCTAATATATATAACACTTCACGCACATCATCGCCAACCCACGCGGGCTAGCCACGCCCCGCCATACCGACCTAACATGCAACTGACCAGCGGTGCCCCTTGAAGTCCACGTGTCAACCCATGCCCCCCGCCCCACCATACCCCATGGTCTAAGCGGGCAAAAGACCAAACAAACAGCAGCACCCCCGACCCAAACGGGTAAAGGGCAAGGAAATTACAACATATACAACGGGTATTTACACCATTATGTCCAACTAATATAATTACATGAAGATCTGTTTTTTAATCAAGCGAAACCTCTAGCCTTTAACTCCCCTATTATCTCTTGCGGGCTACCTCTTTTCTGTTTAAAAACCACCTCATTCCTTTCATTCCATATGCACCAACACGTAATCAAAGCCAACCCATAAATGATCTTCTCTTCCTTCTTACCTCCGCTTACAGAACTTGTGGATTTCTAAAACATCTCGCCACATTCTTAACAACATCCCTATCCCATTCCCCCATCACAAGAGCATCATCAGCATAAAAGAAGTGAGAAATTACCAGACCATTACTGGGAGTTTGAATACCTTTGAAAAGACCTTCTGCCCTAGCTTTGCCCAGAATGCTAGACAGAGCTTCCATCACCAAAAGGAACAGAAACTGGGACAAAGGGTCGCCCAGTCTAACTCCTTTGTAACAGTTGAATTCAAAAGTGGGGGACCCATTAACCAGAAACGCGGATCTGGCCGAAACTAGGATCCCTTTGATCCATATACACCATAAATCTGGAAAACCCATTTGTCCCATGATGTCCAGAAGAAAACTCCAACTGATGTTATCGTAAGCCTTTTCGAAATTGATTTTTAATTAAAAAAAAGCCTTTTTATTATATTTTTTAATTCAAGCTATGAGCTCATTCAAAATTAACGGACTATCCAAAATGTACCTCCCTTTACGAAAATTTGTTTGATTTTCTGAAATGATAGTCCCAATCGCCAATTTGAGGCGGTTAGCCAAAGTTTTAGAAATCGTTTTGCTTATCACCCCAATCAAATTTATAGGTTTGTACACTTTCAAACCAACCGGGTCTTTGTTTTTCGGAATGAGAGTTATGAATGAAGAGCTGCATCCCGCCGCTATAGTACCTTTGCTGAAAAAAAGAAGCTAACAAGCTATAGAAATCGAATTCAAATACATTCCAATACCTTTTGATGAATTTAAAGTTAAAACCATCCGGCCCAAGGGCTTTGTCCGATCCACACTCGAACACCGCACGTTTAATCTCCTCTTTGCTAATGGCCCGTTAAGGCCTTTATAACATTCGATGTTGAAGGGTTATGTCATGTCATGTTGAGTAATCTTGTATCGTAATGGACACTAACAGGTCATACAAGCCCAAATAGACCGTGTGGGCCTTGAAATATCTTAATGGCCCAATTAAGGCCTTTATTATGTAAAATTCAACGTTGAAGGGTTATACCATGTTGTATTGAGTGATATTATATTGTAACGAACAATTACAAGTCATACATGTGTTGATGCATATTTTGGTGTCTGTAACTTGTCTTTATTAGCGTTGTAATGTACGGTCTTTTTACGTTATCGAGTCTGTATTCGCCGTCGACCTTAGTTGGATATCCTCCTATCTTTCTATGGTCTGACACGTTTGTCTCGTTCGTTATGTAATGTTAAATGACAATGCATGTTGCATATAGGGTTATTATGTTTGTTTGTGTGTTTATATTGTTTGCTGCAAATTGTCAAACAGTTTGCAGCACACACAACTTTTGCACCCCTCAACGAAACTCCATGTTTCGTCGAGTACATGCATGACAAAACTCCCATTGGTCATAACTCCCAAGTTTCTCCATGAACAGTGACGAAACTCCTAGAGTTTCGTCAACTGTGATGTTTCGTCAGGCCCAAGTGATGTTTCGTCAGGCCCAATTCATGTTTCGTCAACTGTTAGGCTGGGCTGCCTATATAAACACAACATGGTTTCACACAGAAACCATGAGAGCATACCCACTGTGAAAGTTTACTATCAAACATTGTGTGTATTTGTTTGATCCTTGTTCTCATCTAATCAATTGACTGTGATTCATTGGTTACTTTGTGTTATCATTATCTATGTTTGGTTTGGCATCGTCACGGGGATTCCGCACTCATGACCGTGTTTGTGATAAACAAGGGTCTGGTTTCGTAATCGATCCTCCGAGAATCGGGACCTACAACATGCCCTAATAGACTGCGTTAAGCCTCGATATATCTTAATGGCTCGTTCAGGCCTCTATTTTGAAACATTCGATGTTGAAGGGTTACAACACGTTTTATTGAGTGCTATTGTATCATAACGGAGATTTACAAGTCATACATGCCCTAATAAACCATGTTGGGCCTTGATACATCTTAAAAGCCCATTAAGACCTTCATTATGTAACATTCGATGTTGAACGATTACATCATGTTGTATTGAGTGCTATTATATCATAACAAAATATTACAAGTCATATATGCCCTAATAGAGCGTGTTGGGCCTTGATATATCTTAAGGGTCCGTTAAGGTCTTTATTATGTAACATTCGAAATAGAGCGTGTTGGGCCTTGATATATCTTAATGGCCCGTTAAGGTCTTTATTATGTAACATTCGATGTTGGAGGGTTATATCATGTCATATTGAGTGATCTTGTATCGTAATGGACACTAATAGACCGTATTAAGGCATGTATGGATTCCTACGATTTTTCTACGGAACTATTACATTCATTATTTTCCTATGGATTTATGACATTGTTAAAAGGAAACGTATTTCGTAGGAATTGCGTCAGTATTTTCCTACACATTTCCTACAGAAATATATATAAATTTGTTATAAAAATAACATGTATGTGTATTACAAATTTTTTTTTCCATTTTGTGAGTAATCTGTCAGAATTTACAACACACTTCCTACGGAATTAATTTAGAAATAACATATATTTTTCTTAAATAAGAAAACTTTATATTTTAATATCGTTAATTTTATTTATTATAAATATTTTTAATGATAAATTGCATTCTTACGCATTTCCTACTAATGATTAAAATGAAAACGAATTTCGTAGGAATTCCGTTAGTATTTTCCTACACATTTCATACGGATATATATATATATATATATATATATATATATATATATATATATATATATATAAATGTGTTTTAAAAATAACATATGTGTGTACAAAAAAAAATTATCCATTCCGTGAGTAATCTGTCGGAATTTCCAACACACATTCTACGGAATCAATTAAGAAATAACATATATTTTTATTAAATAATAAAATTTATATTTTAATATCATTAATTTTGTCTATTATGAATATTTTTTTATGATAAGTTGGATTCCTACGCATTTCCTACCAATCGTTAAAATAAAAACGAATTCCGTCGAAAATTTCCGACACATTTCTTACGCATACCGATTCCTACGAATTTCCGACTAATAGTTAAAATGAAAAAGAATTCCTTCGGAAATCCGTGGGAAATTTCTGACACTTTTCCTACGCATAACAATTTGTGGCTTTTTTGTCGCTTTTTTTGTCACAAAACTAAGAACCTTTCTTGTTCGTAGGAATTTCGTGGGAAAAGTGTCGGCATTTTCGTTCGTAAGAAATGTGTAGGAAATTTTGGTAGGAATAGTAGCAGTTTTCTTTTTTTTTTTTTTTTTTTTTTTGAATGGCAAATTTGGATCACTGACGGACCACTGAAGTATCATCGTGCCACCAGCGGAACCACCCGATCATATCCATCCCCATTAGACATAATGTCTATACACCAATTCAGGAGAAACCCAATAAATATGGGAAAACCCCCCTTGTGGGAATCGAACCCAGGACCTATAGATCCCAAAGTCTTATCCCACCCCTAAAATGCCACTAGGCTATAAAGCCATGGACAGTAGCAGTTTTCTAGTAGTGATATATTTAGACACATGTATATTATGTTATATATAGGATTAGGTTTAAGGGTGAACACTAGTGTATTTGCGAACTGAGCGAACTTCATACACGTGTATTTTATGATTTGATGATGAAATCGTAGTCATACACGTGTGTAAATCAATGGCCAAGATTTGTTCACTCAGTTCGCAAATACATTAGTGTTCACTCTTGAACCCCCACCCTATCTATCTATACCAATAAATAAAAATCTTTTTTTGACGAGTGTCAATATCTAGTGCTTCCTTAGCTTATTTTTCAATTTATTTTTCCTATTAAATAATAATTTAACTAAATATAATTTAGATGAGGATAATATTTTTTTATCAACTTTTGAATTAGTAATCTCCTTATCTTATTTTTTCAATTTTTCCTATTAAACAATAGTTTAACTAAATATAATTTAGATAATGATAATAACCTTTTAGAAAATTTGAATTAATAATGATATAAATTTTTTTATTTTCTCTTTAACAGTTTTCAAGTTTTCCCATGATTTGCTATTGGAAATTAACCATGATGTCCATATTACATAAACAATAACTGCTATAAGAAATTAACTCTTATGTTTATATAATATTTTTTATGACGCTAAAAATATGACACACAAAAACAGTTTCATACAACCATGACATTTTTTTCTTAACACGCATTTAGATGTCATAAAATAAGCGTGTGTCATTAATCGCGTGTCAAGATAGATCTTGTTTTTTATGACGCTAAAAGGATGACACACAAAAAGTGTGTCATAAATATATTGAATTTTGTAAAACCATGACATTTTTTTTCTTGACATGCACTTTCGAATGTCATAAAATGAGTGTGTGTCATTATTTGTGTGTCAAGATAAATCTGGTTTTATTTATGACGCTAAAAACATGACACACAAAAAAGAATGTCATAGATTTATTAAATTTTGTAAACCATGACATTTTTTTCTTGACATACGCTTTTGAATGTCATAAAATATGCGTGTGTCATTATTCGCGTGTCAACAGAAGTGTATTTTCTAGTAGTGTAAAAAATGTGGTAATATAATGCTAGAAACGAATGAAAGCGATTTGTGTTTAAAAAATGCTTAAAATTCCCTTAACGGGTCAAAATAAGCATACGAGCGAAAACGAGTTTAAAATACTTATGGAACCCATGATTAGAACCTAATATGATAGAAAATATCGAAAATATAAGGTTCATGAGAAATTGGGATCAAACAAACATGTTTGTTTGATAAACACATGAACGGGTCAAAATTGGTAAAGGATAATAAGCCGAAGGCTTAAAAGTCTCAAATTTATTTAATCCGGTTGTCGGATTTTAACTCCATGAGATGGGGAATCAAATTACGATCGCATAGGAAAAAGAATCGTGTAAAACGGATAAGTAGATAAAAATGTATGACAGTTTGAAGTTCGTTTTTCGATTAAAACTATAACTGGGCGTCTGCAGCTAAAGAATAAGAACATTCTGTCGAAATGGGGGCGTGGCGTTGCGCGACGCCCAAGGGGGGATACCATCATGTGCGGTGATGGGATAGAAACCTGAAATTTTTGTTTATTTTGTTTGTTTGACTCATTTACCTTGTTGTGCTTGTTATTTAACTATCAAAACTAACTTTTAAGTTTGTTTTGATCATAGGTGAATGTCGAGAGTCCCGGATGAAGATCAAGCGTCGAACAAGAACCGAACACACGTTAAATAAAGCTTCCGCGTTAAATCTTGTTTTGTTTTGTTTAAGTGATTTATGTAAACGCTTACAACTATGTTTTTGTAATGTTTTTAAACATATGGAAGTGTCGGTATGACAATTTTTTGTAAAGTCGCATTTTAAGTATTAAAATGCGTATTTTAAAGTTGTAATCGTGTAAATTTCTGATGTGGGTCTTACAATTAAACTAACCGGTCTAAGTCCACGACTTAAATAAGACCCGTTAGTAATCTAATAGGTTAATAAAACCTTCCTTCCAGATTAGGAAGCCCCGGTAAAAGCTACCTTCACGAGTCTAGTTACATTATACGGTTGAGTAGATAGATCTTGCATATAAAAGCTAAGGTAAATACTTTTAACTTATTTTCCCTTATACGGGCTTGGGATACGGTAAAATATTACCGCTTGGCCGGGTATAGAATCATTTAATCGGATTGTGATTAATAAATTACATAAACCGTTTTAATCTGTTTTGGTTGATAACATAAATATTGGGGGTTAATGCGACCGTGTCCTGGATATCCTTGGCTCATTTAATTGCAATTGGCCACGACTTAAGCACGAGGTGTAGGCATACACCTGACAGTTACGTATGTAAAAAGATATACCCACATTGTTGGGGATAACTCCTTGTTGGTTTATATTAGTGGTGTGTCGGTTAATCATGTCTCGGCTTCTATACCGGGCCCTAAATGTTTGACAAACATGTAAATCTGTATACAAGATTATTTATAAATAATTGTCCCAAATTATAAAAGAATATTTGTGCCTTGTGCATTTAAACCAATTTTTATAAATGTTTTCAAAAGAGTCGGTTAATTGTATTTACCAGTGTAAACTGACGTATTTTCAAAAGACTAAGTGACAGGTATTACACGTACTAGGCTGGGAGCTTCTGGACGTTAAATAGAGAATCTTGCAAGTTCGTAATGCCTTAAGTCTGTTGAACATGTTTTATATTATATTTTAGATCCGCCTGTGGATCCTTTCTTACAACCGTCTGTATATTCTTTTATTTCGTACTTTGAACTTTCGGTTTGTAATAAGTAATTTCTACCAAGCCTTCTGCTGTGCTATAAACTGTGTTTAATTGACTATGATGATATCAACTATGTCACGATACTCCCTACCGGGCCCACCGGTTTGTGGATAAAATATCGGGTTAGTGACAGGTGGATGGTAGTAAGTGAGAGAGAAACGGGGGTGAAAATATATAAAGTGATACGATTTACTTTTCTATATATAAAGTCTAGTTTTTTTTTACTTTTGTTTATTTATTAAAATATTTTAAATCAAATTGCAAAAAAAAAGACTAAACTACCCTTTATTGTTCTGATTTCCCACAAGTGGGTTTTCCCATATTTATTGGGTTTCTTTCTGAATAGGTAGGTGTATAGGCATTATGCCTAGTGGAGATGGATATGATCGGGTGGTTCCGCTGTTGGCACGATAATACTCCAGTAGTCCATCAGTGATCCAAATTTACCGTTCAAAAAAAAACACTAAAATGCGCCTACCCCATCGTTTCCAACTTTAACCGTTTTCTGACGAGTTTCCCAAACTAGTGTTTGTGGGAAAAATATTTACTAAAATAGTGTTCTTGTAAAAGTATTTACCAAAGTAATGTTTTTGGAAAACTTGTCTGTTTGGTATGGGGTAATGGAATGGACGAAGGAATGGAATGAACGAGGTAATGGAATGGACGAGGGAATGCAATGGATCATTACCATTCCATGTCTTGTTTGGTTACCATGTGTGAATGGAATGAATTATTAGCGTATATTGTTCGGTAGGCAAGAAAAACGAAGTAACAAAATCAGCGGTGAGTTGTGGTGGTCGGTGGTAGTGATTGTGGGTGGTTATAGGTGGCGGTGATGGGTGTCGGCGGCGGCGATGGGTGGTGGTGGCGGCGGCGAGTGGCGGTGCGGCGGTGACGATGAGTGGTGATGGCGGCAAGGTGGCCGTTGGTGGTAGCTGGAAGAAGAGGTGGCGGTGGGCGGCGTCGGCGGTTAGTGGTGGCTGTGGTGGTGGCGTCGACGATGGTGGTGGGCGGCGGCAACGAGTGGCGTTGGCGGTTAGTCGCGACTGTGCTGATAACGGTGGCGAGTGGGTGGTGGCGGCGACAGTGGCTGTCGGGGTGAGGTGGTGGCGGGTGGCGGCGATGGCGTCGGTGGTAGGTGGTGGGTTGTGGCGAAGGTGGTGGGTTTTGGTGTTGTTGATGAATGGTGCAAGAGGGGATGGAATGGAAAAAAACATGGGGAGTGGAATGAATGATTTTGAGGGAATGGAATGACTTTTAGAATGGGTGATTCCATTCCATTGACCAACCAAACACCATTTTCTTCATTCCCTCGTAATCATCCATTCTATTCCACCTCCCATTCTTTCATACCAAACACCCCCTTAGTTGTTTCAAAATGAAACCTGATTATGGACACATGTCACTCTCTAATGCTTTCTCACCTTATTTCCTATTTATCTATGTTAAATAAATAAATAACAATAATAATTTCTCACCTTATATCAATCAATTTTAAAAATTCATGATAACTCAAAAAAAAATTATTGTTAATATATAATCTTTTTCTTTTATCTTTATTATTATTATTTAATAATTATATTGTTAATGATAAGCCAAAGTAGTCGGCTACAATTGGGTTGAAAAAACTATATAATCTTTTTATTTTATCTTTATTATTATTATTTAATTAATAATTATATTATATTGTTAATGATAAGCCAAAGTAAATTCTAGATAAAATCAGTTTTATCTAAAGTTATTATAAAATCAGTTTTAAAAATTCGTGATAACTCAAAAAAAAAATATTGTTAATATATAATCTTTTTCTTTTATCTTTATTATTATTATTTAATAATTATATTGTTAATGATAAGCCAAAGTAGTCGGCTACAGTTGGGTTGAAAAAACTATATAATCTTTTTATTTTATCTTTATTATTATTATTATTTAATTAATAATTATATTATATTGTTAATGATAAGCCAAAGTAAATTCTAGATAAAATCAGTTTTATCTACAGTTATTATAAAATCAGTTTTAAAAATTCGTGATAACTCAAAAAAAAACATTATCTATTTATATATACATCTTTACCTTATAAATAGTAGACTTAATCATTCTAAATAATCAGAGCTCATTCTAAACAATCAGAGATGGAAGGGAGAAGTCTAATCTCTTTGAATGATATTGATGGCAAAACAACAACTTTTACGATAAAGGTAAAAGTACTTAGGCTTTGGAGAAAACCAAATCCCAAAAAGGTTGGTGAGATATGGGCTATTGAGATGGTGCTCATGGATGAAAATGTACATCTTTAACGACTTTAATTAGTTAATACGTATTTACTTAAGGATTTTTTAAGTTTTTTTTAACATACATTATTTTTCATTATAATGTCAGGGGACGAAAGTGCAAGCCACTGTATGGAGTAATAACTTTAAAAGACATGAAAAAATGTTAGAAGAAAATGAATGTTATACAGTTTTTAAACCCCGAGTTGATGAAAGTAATCCAAAGTTTAAACATTTTGACACCAAATATGTGCTGACCTTCAATTTTAAAACAACTATTAGAAAGTGTAACAACTTCATAGGCCTAACATATGGTTTTGAGTTTTCATCATTTAAGGCTATTAAAGATGGTAGAGTTTCTTCAAAATATCGAATCGGTTCGTTTCCTAAATATACCCGTTATAATCAAGTTTTATTATTATAACCTTTTTTTCTTTCATTGTAGACTTTATTGGTTATATTAACTCATTTATGTCAATTTGGTATATAAATGTCTCCATCTTTGGTTTGCATTTACAAGAAATAGTTATTATATAGTTTAGATTGTTCAACCCGTGTAACACACGGGGAACTAACCTAGTTTAATTATATATTAATTTTGTAATTAAATAGGACATATGAAATAAATAGGAATAAATGAAAAAAAAAAGCGTCAAAACGATTTTACCAGAAGTTAATAATAATATATTTTTTATGAATTAAAAAAACATTTACTTTTAAACTTTTCTAATTAGTTTATTATTGCAATTTTTATTATTTAGTCATTATTACGTTACTTCTTAACCAATGACATAAGAGAGAGAAACAATTAACTTTTTCAAAAACACTAGTTTACTAAATACTTTTTGAAAAACACTATGTTGGTAAATATTTTTTCTCACCAACACTACTTTAGGACAGGTACGCGTTCTAGTTTAAATCAGTTAGTCGGGCTGCTTGATACTGTTCATTTAACGACTGGGAAGGCCCGGTGGAAGTGGATCTCCGAAAAGGATGGTTTGTTCTCGGTCAAAGCGGTTAAAAAGTTATTGAAAGAGGATCAAGTGCAAGAGAGCAATTTTGTCTTGGAATGGTGTAACTGGGTTCCAGCCAAAGTTAACATTCATGCCTGGAGGTTGGAGATGAACAAAGTTCCCACAGCCGAAGCGTTAAAGAGAAGAAACATCGGGATTGGCGACATGTCGTGCCCCCTGTGTAATTCCGATGAGGAATCGGCCGATCACCTGTTTGTGGCATGTTTCATTGTCTCGACAGTTTGGAGTGGAGTTAGTTCTTGGTGTAAAAGAAAATAAGACAGATGACATGATTTCAAAGTCAAAACTGTCCTATAAATTAATAACTTAAGGTGTTCGGAGCGGAGCAGTAAACATGTCGGCAAACGGTTTTGCCGAGCGGCAAACACCGTCGCCAACAGTTTACCGTTGCCGATGAAAGCATGAATCGGGGAGGGGAAGCCGACGCGGTGAGGGGAGGAAGGAGAGAGAGAGGGGTGTGTGGGTGGGGTCAATTCCATCTCTCAACCAATCACACATTTTTCCTTTTTTTTTAAGTTTACCACTTCACCAAATGTCTAAACCATTGCCAACACTTTTCACCAAAGTTTAAACATTTTTCACTTATTGACGTGGCACACTCTCATTGGTTGATTTTTTAGTTTGCCACTCTCAAGTGTTTAACCACTCCTAACACCCTTATTCATGCATAACCAACTCACAGGCCCAATATACCCAACTTTTTTGGACGGCAATGACTTAAGAGGAAGAGAGAGAGAGAGAAAGTTAGATAATATATATTTTTATATTAAATAGAAAAACAAATTTCAAATACCCAAGTCAAATTTTATAAAAAAAAGGTCAAAAATTGAAAGCGTGTCAACGTTTCCCTACGTGTCGTGCAATGCTCCCAGCTCAAGCCCATCACACCCTGCGATCTTATAGTTTGTCCAAAATTACTGTTCTATTACCCTAAATAGTGTTTTATTTATTTATTTTTGTTTTATGTATATTATTATGTGTAAAAAAGTACAAAAAATATAAACTTTTTTTTAAACAAATGCGTCGGCTCGACAAGCCACGAGTTGGCTCGAGCTTTTGATGAGCCGAGCCCGAGCCCAACTTTCCAGCTCGTTAAAAAAAATGAGACAGCTCGGCTCGATTCTATTTTTAAATGAGCCGAGCCTTAGCCCACCCTGGTTCGGTTTGGCTCGGCTCGTTTACAACAATAAGTTTAGGTCACTTTAGCCCAAAAAATGAAACTTTTTGAATCTGAGTCCTCGGGGTCAGGGGCGAAGGATCTAAGGGGCGGGGAGGGGCGCCCGACCCCCCGAACTTTTCGGTCAGTAGTGTTATATATGTACATTTCGTATAGGATTTTGTAGGTATATACGTTTTCGACCCCCGGTTTTAATTTTTTTATTTATATAGCCCAAATAAAATATTTAATTAGTCCAAATATTATAGCCCAAATCATTATATTTGGTAGAATACTAGAATGTATATTATATAACCCAAATCAAATCATTATATTGCCCAACTTAAAAGCCCATCATATCCAAAAAAAACCCAAATTCGTTTACTTTGGGACATCGACCAAAAGAACAGAAGCCACAAGCCAGAACTGCAGAAGGGGGGGGGGGGGGAACACAGGTTCCAGAACTGTTCGACTTCGGCTTCTTGTTCCAGAACAGAAGCCAAAACACTGCTCGTTGTTGTGGTCTTGTAGTCTTGTTCGACTTCTTCAATCTTCATAAGGTTAAATGTATGGTTTTTTTTATCTTTAGGTTTAATTTAGGGTTGTAATTTATGTGATTTAGGTTGAAATTAGGGGTGAAATTGGTCCGACTTTTTGCCCTAAATGTCACACCCCGACCGCGTAAAACAACAAACCGCGGCGGAAACGTCGGGGAGTGGAGCGACAGAATTATTGTTTCACAATCATGGCATTTAAAGTTTCATTTTATTTGAATTAAAAGGATTGTATTGTCTTAAAACAAAGGAAACATAACATAATTTAAACTAGTCTTGCATATTTTATTGTCACTAAGGCCTGAGTCCGCCTAAGTGTGTCACAATCAATCCTATGCATCAGCTTCTGAAAACACATGTGAAAATATGTACGTCAGCATAAAAATGCATGTGAGATACATAGGTTTTGTTGAAGCAGTATTCATGACTTGTAAGTTAAAAGAAGTGTTTTACAAAAGGTTAATCATGAATCTTGTAAAAAGTTTTCTTTTATAAATCATACGAAAAATCGATATGAAATTCAAATGATATTAAAGAAAAGTGTACGGTTAACTGAATAACCAAGTAAAATGAGTTTGTATACGATATGTTATTTGTAAACCAATATTTTGTGAAATCTGTCGTTTGGGTAAAATGTATCATGTCTTTGTTGAAATGATTTAGATAACGCTATGATATGTAATTTCATAAAAGCACTTATATATAGGAAGTACCAGCGACGTATCCACCATGCTTTTATTATATTACACACGCCTCGTTATTTAAATCACTTACTAAATAAACACCCAAATGTCTTGTTTTAACCAATGTCAAAATGTTTATGCGTAAACAAAGTCTATTGTCAAATGTAAGTCATGTATGGTATAATCAAACAGTTATGTATGTCAAGCGAAAAGTGTCAACTTAAACCATATGTATAATGTTAACGTGTAAATCAAATGTTATGTATGGTGAATAAAAAGTATTTACTTAACCCCATAAGTTAAATGTACAAAACAATGTAATTGAAATAAATCATAGTTTAAGTCAAAAGTTATGTTTTTCAAAATCAATGCTTTACGGATACAAACATTTATGTGGTAATGTTAAAGGTATACATTCAAGCCTTGAGACTTTAAAATAAACCTTTAAACAAATCAAAGGTTTATTAAAATGTTTTCGGATTCTGTCATTCCTTACGTCCAAACAAACCTAAGATTCCAGGAATGGGAGTTGTCAAGTCCTATGGTACCACTACATACTACCGAGGGTAACGTCTGTTGGACTCTATATGCCCAAGACACATATTAAATTGATGTGGCTAGTACGTTATGATCCAAGTCGAGTCATACCCAATAACAAGCTAGACAAACACTTATATTATTTATTTATGATATGATCAAACAAATAAATATTAACACTTACAATATTTAGAAATTGGTGTTCTAAATAATTACACTTGAGAAACTAATAAATTATATGGATAATTTATTTTGAGAAAATATTTTATTTTGTTATTTAATGGGTTAAATAACATTTTAAAAGGTTGTATAAAGTCTTGCATTTATGTAGTGTTATATTTATAAAAGTTATAAATATATAAACCAAGACTTGAATTTTATAAAAGAAATATTTTTTTTATAAATAAGTGCCCCCCCCCCCCTTTTGTCTTACCAAGATGAGATCTTGATCCAATCACAATTCATGCTTTTGCATGTGTTAGAGAGGATGTGATTGGGTGGTCTAACCAAGACTTTTGGCCCAATGGGGTTTCATGCACTTGCATGTGTAAGTTGGCACATGATTGGTCATGGTGGGTGGCAATTCTCTCTCATGGCTCTATAAATACTTGTATGACAAAAATGCAAGAGATGAACTTGCAAGAACTAGAGAAATAGCTCTCTAATTTTCGGTCATCATAAGTATCATTCAAGTGTTCGGTTTTGAATTTTAGTGTTGAAATCCTAGCTACAATCGTAGTGTTTGTTGGAGGCTTGGGGTATACAAGCTTGAGGTCTTCTATACTTGAAGGCAACCGTTCAAGAAGCATCATCCGTTTCATATCCTCTACTCCTTGGAATGTAGTATTCAAAACACTCTATGGTTGTGTTTTATTTTGATAGCATGCATGTTCATATATGGATCCGGGGATTGGGTTTTACATATAAAATGGGTGTTATATCTTGTAAATAACATGTTTTAAATAATATTTTCTGCTGCGTTTTTATTTTATAAGGATAAAATACTTTGATAAACATGTGAAAAACCCAACAGTGGTATCAGAGCCGCTTATATGAATGCATGCTTCATTGGATATGAAATTTTCGGGTTTCGGGCTTGGTTAAAACCCTATGGCCGAAATTTTATATATGGTTATCCTTTTGTTTTTCAAGATTATTTTCATACATGCATAAAAGTATCTTGAAAAATTATGTCATTTGGATGATTGTTTGTTTGGACAAAAACCCACTTTTCGGTTTTTTCATTCTTGACCGAAAAGTTGGTTGTAAAAGGGAAACCATTTTAGCTTCTTGAATTTTATATATTTGGGTATCTATATTTTTTGGTTTTCATAACCTAGCCATGACCTTGTGTGAATATGTTGAATATTTGTGTTTGTGATTTATATTTGATTATTTCAATGGGTTGTAATAATTAATTATCTTTGTTCTTCCATTTGTGAAATATGTAATTTATTTATTTTTATTTGGTATGTAAGTAAATAGATTAGGTGCATTTTATTTTTACTAGAAAAATGTATTAGGATATTTTTTTGTAAAAGAAGATGCACAAAAAATGCGATTTTGGTTTTGGCTAATTTCGGGCCAAAAGGACTTCATAGTTCTTAACGGGATTTTAGCCCGATAACCAAAACACATTTTTGAAGTCCAAAGGAGTTTGGACCTGAATATAAAAGACATTTGGAAGCCCAAAGAATGTGAAGAAATCACAACACAAGATGGAGACTTGAAGCATTCGGATGCGGGATCAAGTGGGAGTTCAACGACACATTATTTGTGTCAATATTCACCCTTTAGGAAGGACCTTTTGGCACACTTGTTTCGGCTAACAAGTGTTGTCAAAATAGTTGGCTATGGTTATGCACCTATTGATATATGTGTTATGCTTGTGTGGTTGCTTATTTTATTGTTTGGATGATATTTGGATATTGATGCCTAACAAACTAATAATCAACAACAAGCTTAAAAATGGTTCTTTGAAAAATCATTAAAATTGGTTAATAAAAGTTTATTAAAAATTAATGATTTTATAATAAAATGGGTTTTATCAAAAGGAACCTTGAAAATTGATTTTCACTAAAGTACCAAGGATTTGAATGCATGCAAATATATGGTACATAAAGTTTTCTAAACTAGAATTTTGAAAACTCAAAATCCCTTTTATAAAACAAGTCAAACACCATCCTTTTATACAACACTCGAATCACTTGGGAACTCTTTTGTGGGATAAAGGTCACCTAACCACATTTGAGGGAACTTGTCTATTCGAGGTGGGTTTACCATGTTTGTGGGATAAAGGTCACCTAACCACTTTTGTGTATAAACTCACACGTGTGTGTAAGTTGGACGACTTGATTTGGAAACCATGAACTTAGGGTCACCGAAGCATGGGGAACAAAGGTGTTGATGGGATTAAACATGCCAACTAAACATAAAGATGTTTAACCGACCCCATACGGCTAGAAGTTGCAAAGAGTTGCAATTGTCAAACGTTGACTACCTTGTTAATTTAAATAGAGGGATAAAGGTCACCTAACCAATATTTAAATGTAACGTTGGATTCTAGATTTTAATTATTAATTGTCTATGAGACACAAAAGGGTATTAATGATTAAAATATAATAATATCGAAAATACTAAAATTGAACCTTGTTAAATTTTGTAGATGGCCACTAACAATATTACCCAAACCGTCCGTAACCTATCACTAAAAACAATCCTTGAAAAGGATCGTCTAAATCATAACACTTTATGGATTTATATCGAAACTTAAGAATCGTTCTCAAGTAAGAAAAGATATCCTATGTGTTAAACGATCCTAATCCCGATGAACATCTTATGGAAGATAAGGATGCCTATAACGATTGGATTAAGTATATCGAGGATACTACGCAAGCCTCTTGCCTCATGTTAGGAATTATGATTCCCGAGATTCAAAAGGTTTTGAACATCATGAGCATACGACATGATTACCCAATTGTAGGAAATATTCCTAAGGGTAGAACGCTTCGAAACGGTTCGAGCGCTTCATGCATGTCAAATGGAGGAAACCCAATCGGACTCATCTTATGTCTTTAAGATGAAAAGCCATATTGATCACCTCGAAAGGCTCGATATGGATAAAAGAGTTTTATCCATTCTAAACGATCAATGAGGGTGGCAACTAGAAAGGGTATCACCCCGACACCAAAGCAAATGTTAAAAATGGAAACGGGTAATTCAAAGGGAAAAGATTAGAAAGACTAAAGCGAAACCACCGAAACCAATAGAAAAGAAGGCAAAGGTTGCCACGAACAATCCATGCTTTGAGTATGGTGAGATAAGACATTTAAATAAGAATTGTCCAACCAATCTCAAAGAGTTGAAAACTAAGAGGGATGCAGGGCAAACCTCAGGTACAATCTAAATGATACATATTGACCTTAATGATATTTCTTCTAACACATGGGTATTAGATACCGGATGTGGAACTCATATTTGCAATTCATTGCAAGAATTCAAAAGAAATAAGCATTACAAGAAAGGAGACTATGTTTTGAAACTTCCAAATGGTTTGGAAATTGTTTTAAAGAGTTTTAAATGCTCCTAGTTTGACTAGGAACATTATTTAAGTTTCCCTCTTGAGACAATATGTTTTGATTTAAAGTTTGTAAACAATGACATTTATATTTCGATGAATGACATGTTTTACTTTAAAACTATGCCTTCAAATGGTAGTTATGAATTGGTTCATAATAATACATCATTTGATAGTTCAATGTACCAAGCAATCACCAAGAAACTCAAAATGGTTTTGAGTGAGACCTATCCTTGGCATTATCGCCTTGGTTATATAAACAGATGTCGCATGTAAACATTTCAGAATTGTCTTTTGGAAACAAATGAAATTAGTTCATTTGATACATGCGAATCTTATCTACAAGGTAAAATGACCAAGTAATCCTTTAGTGGGAAAGGGCAAAAGATTTATTCAGAATCATACATTCGGATGTATGTGATCCTTTTAAGCCAATGACTAGGAATGGTGAAAGATACTTCATTACTTTTACCGACAACTATAGTAGTTATGGTTATGTGTACTTGACACAAAGAAAAAGTTTTGAAACGTTCAGAATCTTCAAAAGGTGAAGTACAAAATCAACTCTTTTAATGTTCTTCGTTTCGATAGAGGAGGAGTCGAACTCTATTAGATATGGTTCGATCTATGATGGCTAGGAGCGCCTTGTCTCTATCACTTTGGGGTTACGCTTTGCTCTCTATGGCCTATATGGCCCCAAACCAAGAAAGTGGATAAGACGCCTTTTAAAATATGGCATGGAAGGGTTCCATCATTATCATATTTAAAGGTAAGGGGTTGTAAAGCTTATGTTAAGCTATACACCTCAAATAAATTGAAAGTCTGATCCACTAAGTGTATCTTCGTAGGATATCCTAAAGATGGTATAGGATATTAATTCTACGATCCAATAGAGCAAAATATATTTGTTGCTCGAAAGGCTAAGTTCTTAGAAGCTAAGTTCCTTATGGAAGGAACTAGTGGTAGAACAATGGAACTTGAGGAGGATCAAGAACCACAAGCCGATACACGTTTGGTTAATACTAGCAATCAACAAGAGGTTGTTGAAAACGAACAAGTGGTTGATCATTACACACAAAACGTTCGCAAATCCGGTAGAATTAGTAGTCCACCTGAAAGATAAGGATTTTTCATGGATGGATGCTATGTGGTAGATTCGGATGAACCTACCACATACCATGATCCAATGTCAAAATCCGATTGTGACAAAAGGCTTGAAGCCATGAACATAGAGATGCAATCCATGTATAACAACCAAGCATGGGAATTGGTTGTGAAATCTCTTAACTCCAAAGTGGTTGGAAGTAAGTGGGTTTTCATGAAAAAAAACATATATACATGGAAACTTGGATACTTGTACAACGAAACTCTTAGCAAAAGGTTTCACTCAAACTCAAAGGGTTGATTATGATGAGACCTTCTCGCCTATGGCGATGCTAAAGTCAATTAGGATATTATTTGCCATACCTGCATAATATGATTATGAGATTTGTAAAATGGATGTCAAAATGGCTTTCCTTAATAGATATCTTGAGGAAGATGTCTATATGGTTCAGCCTGAAAGTTTTTGTTGATCCAAAACATCCTAACAAAGTATGCAAGTTAAAGATATCAATCTATGGATTGAAACAAGCATCTAGAAGTTGGAATCACCGTTTTGATGAAGAGATTAGGGAATATGGATTCATCAAGAACGTCGATAAAACTTATGTGTATAAAGGCTAGTGGGAGCATCATCACTTTCTTAGTGTTGTATGTCGATGACATTCTACTATATGGAAATGACATTCCAACCATGGAAGGTGTAAAAACCTGGCTTGGAAGTTGTTTTTCCATTAAGGATCATGGTGAAGACGCCTATATTTTGGGAATAAAGATCTACAGGGATAGATCAAGGTACTTGATAGGTTTAAACCAAAGTGCATACATTGACAAAGTCTTGAAAAGGTTCAAGATAGAGAACTCTATGAAAGGTTTGGTACCCATTCAAAGAGGGGACAATATTGAATACGTTTCAATGTCCAAAGCTCAAAGGATGAGCAAGAAAGAATGAAAGGAATCCCATATGCGTCAGCTATAGGATTCATTATGTATGTAATGATATGCACTAGACCGGACAAGTTATGAGCTCTAAGCATGACAAGAAGATACCAGCAAAATCCAAGTAGCGGTTATTGGGTGACTGTTAAAATATATTGAAATACCTTAGAAGGACTAAGGATATATTTCTAATATATGGATTTGGTGAAGAAGAAATCGTTGTAAAGGATTACATGGATGCGAGTTTCCAAACTGATCGAAATGATTCTCGATCGCAATCAGGGTAGCATTGTCCACTACAGAATCAGAATACATCGCCGCTTCATTAATCGAGATAATTCATATGGATCTACCACTTGAATTATTGCCAATCTAGGGGTAATCCCTACCATTCGGGAGCCCTAGAGATTTTTGTGATAACGATGGTGTGATTGCTCAAATCAAGGAACCTCGTGCACATCAAAAGTTTAGGCACATTGAGCATATTTTCAACTACATAAGGGATGAAGTTGAAAAGGAAAAGATATGTATTCGCAAAGTTCACACTGATCAAAATATTGCGGATCCACTCACGAAGCTCCTTGAATGGGCAAAGCATGAAAAGGGTCATACTTGTGCCTTAGGACTTCGATATTCTAGTGATTGGATTTGATCTATTTTGTATTTGGATATTGGAACAATTGTTAATATAACTCTTTATGGTATTTTGAGTTATGTTCCTTTTTAGCATGTTTAAATCCATGAATAAGTTAATTATTCTAAATGTCCGTAGTCGATCATACTTGTGGGAACAAATATGAATGTAAGACTATTATGAACTTGGATTGGTAGATATTCATTAGGTATGGATATAGAGCAAAGTGTTGCTGCCAAGGTTCATAGATATTTGTGGGATACAAATATTGGACTGACTCGCTCTCAAATATTACTGCATGGAATCATCTGTGATTGATCATAAGTAAATTTGAGTAAAGGAGAATATCATAGTATCCTCAGATCTGAGATACATATTGGGTCTTGATATTCACCAAATATTGTACCTTGACTTATTTCTTCGCTGTTAGTAATATGACAGTACATAAGGCTAAGCTCAGGTGTGGTACAAGGTGATTGTGAGAGACGTATGTAGTCAAGATGGGATTTGTTCCTCTTATTCGTTGAGAGTAAGATGTCTAAGGCCTGCTAAAGTTAAATCAACAGAGAGTGATCACTCTATGTCTCTGGATTTAACATGATATCTGTAACGAAAGGATAAATGATAGATTCACCTAAATCATGTTCAAGTAAGGGACTTGAAAGGGATGATGTTATTGAATGGCAAATATAGTCATACGTATTGGGGGTAGTAAACCGTAGTTAGGCGTCATTTACTACTTGCATCAATCTTCTATGTATCTTGTGCAAGTGGGAGATTGTTGGACTCTATATGCCCAAGACACATATTAAATTGATATGGCTAGTACGTTATGATCCAAGTCGAGTCATACCCAATAACAAGCTAGACAAACACTTATATTATTTATTTGTGATATGATCAAACAAATAAATATTAACACTTACAATATTTAGAAATTGGTGTTCTAAATAATTACACTTGAGAAACTAATAAATTATATGGATAATTTATTTTGAGAAAATATTTTATTTTGTTATTTAATGGGTTAAATAACATTTTAAAAGGTTGTATAAAGTCTTGCATTTATGTAGTGTTATATTTATAAAAGTTATAAATATATAAACCAAGACTTGAATTTTATAAAAGAAATATTTTTTTTATAAATAAGTGCCCCCCCCCCCCTTTTTGTCTTACCAAGATGAGATCTTGATCCAATCACAATTCATGCTTTTGCATGTGTTAGAGAGGATGTGATTGGGTGGTCTAACCAAGACTTTTGGCCCAATAGGGTTTCATGCACTTGCATGTGTAAGTTGGCACATGATTGGTCATGGTGGGTGGCAATTCTCTCTCATGGCTCTATAAATACTTGTATGACAAAAATGCAAGAGATGAACTTGCAAGAACTAGAGAAATAGCTCTCTAATTTTCGGTCATCATAAGTATCATTCAAGTGTTCGGTTTTGAATTTTAGTGTTGAAATCCTAGCTACAATCGTAGTGTTTGTTGGAGGCTTGGGGTATACAAACTTGAGGTCTTCTACACTTGAAGGAAACCGTTCAAGAAGCATCATCCGTTTCATATCCTCTACTCCTTGGAAGATAGTATTCTAAACACTCTATGGTTGTGTTTTATTTTGATAGCATGCATGTTCATATATGGATCCGGGGATTGGGTTTTACATATAAAATGGGTTTTATATCTTGTAAATAACATGTTTTAAATAATATTTTCTGCTGCGTTTTTATTTTATAAAGATAAAATATTTTGATAAACATGTGAAAAACCCAACAACGTCACCTTCAAAAGAGGGGCCTACCACATTATGCATTAATAACTTAATTAATTATCTTTCAATAATCCGACCCTTTAGGATTGTATCCTTGCTGAATCAAACTACTGGGTTGAGGGTAACGTCACTTTCAAAAGAGGGGCCTACTACAATAACTAAGATAATCTCTTAAAAAGTGCAAAAGTGCGGAAATAATCAAAGGTTACACTACACACGAGTCGGATCCAAGTGATTCATCTTGCATATCTGTTTTTATTTTTATTTTATTTTTCAGCATTTTAGTTAGTTTTATTTGATTAGACGTTGAGGATAAACCGGTACTAAAAGCTCTTGTGTCCTTGGATGACCTCGGTATCTTGCCAACACTATACTACGCTCACGATGGGTGCACTTGCCCATATGTGTGTTTAGTGTTAGTAAATATCGTGTTTTATAAATTTAAAACTTGGCTAAAAAGTGTAAAAAGGGCTTAAAATATATATTAAAAACCATACACACTTCACACGCATCACCACCACCCCCTTTGGGGTTGCGCGACGCTAACACCCCCCCCCCCCCTGACACAGAAACTTTTGAAACTTGGCAGAAATGGTCCCTGCAGCTCGTTTAAGTCATTTTCGATGCGTTTAAGCCCCGTTAACCCATTTTCAAGGCTCTATAATGTTGTTAAAGTATAGGGAACTTAAAATATGCTTGAAAACATCTCGGATGTCGGTTCGTTTGGTCGTACAGTCACGTATTCGGTTAATTACGACGAAACACGAACGGACGCGAAAAACGATTCAAATTACGCGACGAGTGAAATTTTAGCATTCCAATCACTTAAATAAAATATTTTAATGATTACAAAAATTTTTGAATGTCTGGATATGTTCAGAACGTAAGATATGCGCGTAAATGCAAACTTATGCACTTTTTGACGCTTTTAGTCCCTGTTTGACCAAATAAGTTTTTTTTTCGCATAATGAACCTCTCAAAGCCTATTTCTAAGCTATGTAAAGGATATTTAGGGTATGTTTAAATTATGATCATGTTCCGGAATGTTCGTTACTACACGAATCGGCATACTTTCGCAGTTTATGGAAAATAGTCCATGTAAGCGAATAAACTTGATTTTGCCATACCTAACCCTTCAAAACTTATTTTTAAGTTATATAAAGGTTATTTAAGGTATGTTAAGCATATGTTGATGTTCCGGAGTGTTTGCCGCGTTAAACTGATTACGGTTACGCATCAATTTGCGTATAACTCTCCAGAAAGCGATTTAGAGTTTGAAATTGAACAAAATCAAAACATGTAAAATGTCAAACATAAATAAACAAACATTGAGGTCAAGTCACATTGTTTTATTTATAATTGAACTGTTTAGAGTTATTACAATGATTACAAGCACATATATCACACTAAATTTGTTGAATCTTTTTGTAACTATGTCTAATTTTATTTGTTTAATCTTATTGTGATTTGATTTAGATAGAAACTAGAGTTTGAAATTTAGGGTGATTTGTTAACTTGTTTTGTTATTAGATTATGCTATGTGTAAGAATAAAATGATAACTTATTTTTTAATGTTTGAGAACGTTTTTTATTTGATATTAATGTTCGACCCGACCCGAATCGAATCACCGACGTCCGACCCGAACATACAACTCGAAACTACGCGATAGAAAATTTTTTAGGTCTGTTACCTTCCGACCCCCCGAACTTTTTTTTCAAGCTTCGCCACTGCTCGGGGTTTCAATTTTGGTGACATTTTCATTTAAAAGACAAACTGGGTCAGAATTTTCTATTAACCTTCACCTTTTTGTCGTGTTCCTCATTTTAATGAAGGGTAGAATCGTCTTTTTATCCTTCAAATATCTTAATTAAAATGAGGAACACAAAAAAAAGCTAGAGGTTAATAGAAATTTCTGACTCAGTTTGCCTTTTAGATAAAAATGACAACAAAATTAAAACCTAAAGGATGATATTCAAAAGTTTTATTTTTGAAATAAAATAGTAAAAGTGACCTAAACTATAAGATTTTGACATTTTACTCTAAACTAAAACAAAGTTATACTTTATTATTTAGTTTTTGAAAGAAACGTGTAAGATGACGTCAAAAGTCATCCTTGGAGGGCAAGCGAAAGAAATTCAAATGATAATTGAAGTCTAGGATGGAGACCCACGCGAGAACCTCTCCCGCATATTTATTTGATTAGGGTGGAAGGGGCACCATCCGTGACCTCTTCGGTGAGTGAGTTTTACCGAGCGGTAAGGGGGCACCGGTGTTCCTTCTGTGAGCGGGTATCTCGGTGAGTAGTCACCGAATGGAAAAGGATCCGTTGTAGGTGTAGGTGACCGTTGAGAATAACGCCGTTGCCCCTTTTTTATAATTTTTAAAAAATTATAACTTTCCTTTATAAACAACACCATTTTTAAGTTCTCTTCTCCATCCAAAACCATTTTTCACTTCTATTCAACTATGTAAAATTAGTTTTAGTTTTAAACAACACCATGTTAAATTAGTTTTAGTTTTAAAATGTCTTTTTATATTTTAATGTCATTTTATTTATTTTAATTTAATGTAATATTTTATTAATTAAATGCACTTTTATTTTGTTAAAAATATGTTTTATTTATTAATGCATAATTTCTAGAAATAAAAAAAATATATAAAAAAAGAAATAGATTCCCGATGTGTTTGAGCACCCCTAGTGTTTGAGTGTAAAATGAGGAGTGGAGTGGGGAGTTGACATGACATGAGATTATTGGCTAGTGGAAAAGTTTACGACTCCCCATTTAGGGAGCACTTCTTCCAGCCTTATTATTAGTTACTTATCTATGTAAATATTAAGTGTAACTTTTATGTTTAAAAGTTTAAATATCACACCCAAATCGAAATAAACAGACGAGCAAGTTCGCGTAAAATTAAATTAGGTTAGTTTTAGGGTACAAATGAGTCTAAAGATACAAATTGGTTTAACGTAAAAAGTGAAGGAGATATTTTTTTTGAATTTTTTTCTCATCTTATTAAGTATGTATTTTAGTCACAGAATCTAAAAATTGTGTATTTATACTAGTACAGTAATTATGTAGTAGAGTAATTATAGTTACTCTATAGTAATTACATAATTACTACATTAGTGTAAAATTATGAAGTTTTTTTTTATTTTACATTTTGCTGTTAAATTATCATACTTAACTATTATCGGACATCCATGATTATCAACAGAGCTTGGGACATGATCGCTGGTGTTGGAAAGGAGATAAAAGTGGAGTGTATACCGTGCATAAGGCAAAGAAGATGATTGCTGAAAATAGGACACAGGTGCCGATCAACTCGAGTATGAAATGGAAATGTTGGACACCATTGAAGTGCAAAATTTTGGTGTGGAGGGCAGACATTAATCGGCTCCCAACACGGGCGGAGCTTCTTAAAAGTAGGGTTGCTTTTAATGATGGATCGTGTGCCATATGTAATGAGGATTTGGAAACTACGACGCATTTGTTCACAGGTTGTGTGTTCTCGGATGAAATTTGGGAGCGAGTAGGATCTTGGTGTCGTTTAAGTCCCATCTATGCTTTTGAAGTAAAAGATCTTTTGAAGATGGCGGGTACTCAAACGAAGACGAAGAAGGAGAAATACATTCTTAGAGGCATTATCTACACTACAATGTGGTCGATATGGAATGAACGCAGTGGCGGACCCAGGAATTTTTCCATGGGGGTGCGGAACATTTTTAAAAATTTTAGGCCCCAAGGTATATAAATAAAAAATCGGTTCGTATCGGGTCGGTTCGGGTCATGTAAAACAAAAGAACTTAATTTATATAAGCCACCATAACATAATGAAGACAATACGAAGCACATGTCTACTATGGTTAGTATGCGGCTATAATAGGCTGCTGGAGGTGGCTAATATCAACCAAAAATCATCAAAAATAACAAAGAAACTTACCCGTGGCTGATTACGGTGGTATGCGGCTGCTGACTGTTCATTGTTGTCGCTGTTGATGTTCTGATCGCTGGCGTGCAAGGACGATAAAGAGAGCAGGATAGAATATGTAAGGGTTTTGGGCTTGTTTATTTTATTTTAGTTTGAAATATTGTTGATTTGTTGGGTTTGTTTATTGGGCTAAAACTTAGTAGTGGGCTAGTTAAATGTATTGGGTATTTGGGTTTAGTTATTTAGGTATTAAAAGTAATATAATTTAGGTAGTATTTTTTATAAAATAGGAGTTTACTAAAGAATATTTTTAAAATATAAATTGATAACACTTTTTACCTAAGGGGTGCGGACGAAAAATTCCAAGAGGTGCGGACGGAAAATTCCATGGGGTGCGGACTAAAAATCCATGGGGTGCGGACGAAAAATTCCATGGGGTGCGGACGGGATTTTCGACGGAACTTAGCACTAAATTTTTTTTTTCCCGGGGGTGCGCCCGCCCACCCTGGGCTGGACTTAGGTCCGCCCTTGAATGAACGTAATGCTAGAATTTTCAAGGGCAACTCTCGTAAACCGATCGAGGTGGTGGAAATTGTCAAATCTACAACGTTTTTGTGGATTCGTCATAGGTCTAGTTTGAAATGTATTGATTGGAATGTTTGGTGTAAATATCCTATGGACGTGATGTAATGTCGTTTTTTGCCTGAAGGTCCTTGCTTTGAGGACCGTTTGTGGCTTTGTGCGTGAATGAAGTTTTCCTTAAAAAAAAAAAAAAAAAAAAAAAACTACATGGAAAAAAAATTCAAAAGTAATGGTTACTTCCCTTTTTATTAAAACCTATTTAATGTGAAACTTAAAGCACATATCAGTTCGGTCACCATACCAACAATTAAAACTAAAACAAAGTTATACTTTATTGTTTAGTTTTTGAAAGAAACGTGTATGATGACGTCAAAAGTCATCCTTGGAGGCCAAGCGAAAGTGATCCAAATGATCATTAAAGTCTAGGATGGAGACCTACGCGAGAACCTCTCTCGCATATTTATTTGATTATTATTAGTTACTTATTAATAAATATGTAAATATTAAGTGTAACTTTTATGTTTAAAAGTTTAAATAACATACCCAAATCGAAATAAATAGACGAGGCAAGTTCGCGTAAAAATAAAATTAGATTAGTTTACGGTATAAATAAGCCTTAAGATACAAATTGGCTTAACGTAAAAAGTGAAGAAGATGTTTTCTTTTTGAAAATTTTTCCAATCTTATTAAGTATGTATTTTACTCACAGAATCTAAAAAAATTGTTTATTTATACTAGTATAGTAATTATGTAGTAGAGTAATTATAGTTACTCTACAGTAATTACATAATTACTATATTAGTGTAAAATCATGAAGTTTTTTTTTTATTTTATATTTTGTAATTAAATATCATACTTAACTAGATGCAGGGGCGGTTCTTAAGAGGCTTATGGCAGGGCCACGGCCCGGGCAAGTTTTTCGGCCGTAGTGCTAATTTTTCGCATTTCGATCGAAATTTTTTATATATACTATGTTTGGCCCGGGCTTGCCCGGGCTTTTTTTAGTGCCTGTGTCTTTCGGCCCTGACACGTTCAACGGGCAAAATCCGCCACTGACTAGATGGAAAAAAATTCATAAGAAAAGGTTCCTTCACTTCTTATGTTAAAACCCATTTATATTTAATCTTTAAACAATAAAAATAAATATAAAAACATAAACTAGTAGATACATGAAAATACATATGATCATTATAATAAATATTTTTTAATTATTAGTTGATTCCACTACAAAGAATAATACTTGAAAACTAGAGTAAATTACAAAGTTCGTCCTTTATGTATTTCATATATTACAAAATATGTCCTTTATCTTTAATAAGCTCAGAAAACATACTCAATGTTTGTAAACCCTTACAAGTTATGTCCTTTAGTCATAACACAATTAGTTTTCATGGTTAAAGTTGACTAAGTCAACCCCACATAAGGGTATATATATATATATATATATATATATATATATATATATATATATATATATACACATACAGACACATATACACACTCTCTCTCTATCCATCTCAAACTCTCTCTCCCTACCGGACTCCCACCACCACCACCCACCTGCCACCACCTCCACACACCCCACACCACCTGTCACCCGCATCTCAAACCCACCACCACCATCCAAACACATCGGGTGATTAGAAGCACCAGATCGGAAATCTCAGTCGAAATTTTGTTACTAACCGTATAGTATATATCCATATGCGTCTGATGATTTGCTTTTTGCTTTTAGCGACTGTTCTTTCCGGCGGTACTTCACCGGAGCCGGTTTATTGTCTGTATCTCCGGCATCTCTCAATCATTTCTTTCCGCCGACGGTTTTAGGTTTCCGACCACCGCAGAACCTCCAGCGCCACCGTTAACAACCACCGCTTCTCCCACTTCCGGGTTTCATTTATCCCCAAACCTCTAAACAAACAAACACCACACTTAATCTGATCACCACCATTCTCAATTTCATCTATCCCCAAACCTTAACTTCTTATGCTTTATCAACGTCATTAATCCCTAAGTTTATTTTCAAAACTCTCTAACAAGTTACTATTATCTTTGCCTCTGACTTGCGATTACAAAAAACGTACCTGAGAATAGAGTAAATTAGGGTTTTCGTTTGTTGCAGGTAGCCAAGATCTTACAGATCTGAGGGTGGCGGTACCCGGGTAATGGTGGTGGTCGGATGGCGATAGCCGGTTGTGGTATGTCTGGTGAGGTGTATGGCGGTGGTTGTCGGTCCGGTGGTGGTGGTCCGGCGATTAGAGAGAGAATGAGAGCTGATGTGTGTTGTGTGAGAGAGAGAGAGCTGTATGTATATATATATATATATATATATATATATATATATATATTTTTTTTTTTATTATTTATTTTAGTATTTAGGTAAAATGACCAAAATACCTCTTATGTGGGGTCCAGTTGGTCAGATTTTACCATAAAAAGTAACTGGGTTAGGACTAAAGGATGTAACATGTAAGGATTTGCAAACATTGAGTATGTTTTCTGAGCTTATTAAAGATAAATGACATACTTTGTAATAAATGACATAAATAAAGGACGAACTTTGTAATTTACTCCGAAAACTATTATAAGTGTTATTAAATTAATTGTAATGTGAAACTTAAAGCATATCAGTTCGGTCACCATACCAACAATGAAAACTAATTTTATAAAAATAAGCTACAAGACGTTTTATATGATGTTCTCACTTCTCACCATTTTATCCCCCGTTCTTGCTAATTTGGTCCATTTTACTTTGTTATATTAACTAGGTTAGTAACCCGTGTATTACACGGGCTGAACAATAAAAACAATAAAATTCATAAAATTGTAACACGGTTTAAATGTTTAAAACTTGAATTTTTTTTTTAAATATTTTTAATGTGTGTCAAATTTAACACACATCACTTAAAAGAAACAAATTATACCATCCATCTACCCTATAAAATCTTTTGAAGAACCACTTTCACCAACGCGATGAAGGTTTTGTTTAAAACTTTTTTTTTATATATTTTTTAATGTGTGTCAAATTTTAAACACATCACTCAAAGAAACAAATCACCATTCATCTACCCTACAAATTCTTTAGAAGAACAACTTTCACCAACCAACACTACAAATTCTTTAGAAGAACAACTTTCACCAACCAACACGATGAACGATGGTTTAATGCTAGAACAATAATAATAGTGTAACAATAAAAGAGTGCATTTCACTAAGAAATAGATAACAAAGTATTTTGAAAGAAACAAAACAAAACATAAATTCTTCTTAAAACTAAATACTTCACGCCATAATAGTTTCGGTGTAAACTCCTCCGTTGAAGCAACTGAAAACTCATAAGAATAAAATTGTTGGAACTTTTTCGGGTTAAATAAATGTAATGTTATATACTTAGTAATAAGGATTTAAGAATTTTATAACAATATTTTAAGTTAGTATATAACTTACAAGAGACAGCATTAGAACATAATTAATATTTATGAAACTACATTACAAAATTCTAAAAGTATGTTGCAAACCTAATCAAAATTTAAATTTCTACAATTATATGTTCATGAGCAGGAGAACCGATTGTATCACCATTTTAAATTTCTACAATTATATCTTCATGAGCAGGAACATCGTTTGTTTTACCATAGGCAATCACTCTATTTATACATACATGGTAATTAAACGCACAATGCTAATAGCAAGATAAATACGACTACCCTATATTTCCTTTTGAATTTATTTAGTTGTTTGAAAAAAAAAATTCACGTAAGAACTAACAGCATCAGGTTATTAATAAATCAACCATATCATCAAGTTTCAAACCCAGCCTCTTAACAATGAAAAAAGGGCACAGGTATGGTTCGATCTAAATTAACCATATTCCTCAAACAATTTAATAATTATACATAACCATATTCCTCAAACAATTTAATAATTATACATCACATATTTAACGTCATATGCGGATTGGAAAAGTATTGAAAAGCGAATGATATTAGGGATTCATTTTGACCTTTTAGGTTTACAATTGAATAGGGGAAAAAAGAACGGCAATAGCGGAAGTTGCAACTTAATTTGTTTTTAGTTAATATATTAGTTATAATTATATATATTTTTAATAAATCCCAAAATTACAGAAACCTTTCCCTCCAAAATGATGGATTGTTAAGGATGCCATGTGGCAACCCAAAATCGTTATTTATTAGATAGTATAGATATAGATGCATATAATAAATTATAAAATGATAATATAGTAATTAGTAAATTATATAATAAAGTTGAGAATCCTTTTAATATATATATATTTATTCTCTAATTCATTAGTTGACTGAAAAATGGAAAAGAAAAACATCTATAGAACAGTCATTATATTTAGGGTAAAAATACTGTATAAATAACCTTATCGTACAAAAAAAATGCGATGGTATTTTCGTAATTATTTTACTCGTAATTCTTACAGGATCAAAATTACCCAAAAGATCATTTGTAGAGTGAGTATGATACTCTACAAAATTACTTTACAAGATCAAAATTACTCTACAAGATTATTTGTAGGGTAAGTACTCTATGAGTAAATAATTACAAAAATATGATCGCGTTTTTTTTACTTTTTCATACGTTTTGTACGATAAGACTATTTGTATTTAATCTTTTGCCATTATTATATTTATAAAATAAAATGTTGATGTAAGCATAATATTTTGATCAAAATTCAAGGATAAAGACTTTATAATTAATTTTCAAACTTTGTTATATAAAAAAGGAAGCCATTTATATATTTATATAATATTATTTTGTAACATTTGTATGCTGTAAGGGTTGTATTCTTTGCATAATTCGTTGTACCCATTGTCACGTTACCTCTGTTACTTCTTCCTTTACAGAGTAGTATACCAGCTTCTGTCTCATCTCTTTCATCCAGACCCACACACTCCACCTGATCCCAACTCCAAACATATTTCGGCCGAGAGTGAAGAGAGAGACAAAGGAGAGATGGGCGGCGTATATGTGGCGTCACGGTGGTCCTTAGGCGGCGACTTAGGGCTGGGAATTTATCCGGCAACCTAGGGTTTAGTAGATTGTCGTGACCACCAATCTTCCGCCGCCGGTCGTCGTCTGATCAGTCGTATCAGACATCAAATTGTTATCATCGATATCGATAGCGGTATCTATAGTTATTTGACTTTATATCATCTGTTTATATTTACATTTGTGTCAAATTTAGTAAATAGTTAATTTTTTTCTACTAGTATTTGGGTAAGGCATTATTATCTAGTGGAGATGAATATCATCGGGTGGTTTCGTTGGTGACAAGATGATACTCCAATGGTGCGTCATTGATCCAAATTTGTCGTTAAAAAAAGTATATACTATATAATTTGAAACATTTATGTGCATTAGGAGTTGTACCATGTGCTTCATTTAGTTTTTGAAAGGCATGGTGCTTTTATTTGTCACTTATTAATTTATCTCTAATATCGGCGATATTTTACCATATTTGACCAACATATCACTGATTTTCCCGATATCAATACCTTTCTTCTTAGTTCTACCATTCGTTTTTCTTCTTATTGCTGCTATTAGTGTTTTAAGTCTTAATCAGTTCCTACTTGCTACAATTGTTATTGTTTTGCAAGTTGCAAAAGGTAGGAGAGTATATATATAAATTTTGCATGATATTATAATTACCGATATCCCACCGCGATAACCTATAAATCAAATATTGGTCCTTGACGGATATCCATTTTTTACCGAATTAACTGCATTGGCTTAACCCAAACAAACAAATTTACAAGTGAATGGGCAAAAACTGTGGCCTCTAGATTTGGCAATGCAAATTATAACACTGAAAAGAAATCTTGAATCGAGCAAGACTTGACATTACCTTTCTATGATTGGGATCATATGAGCTAAGGTGACCTTCAAATTCAACCGCTAACTTATACTGCTTGTCGCAAAGCTCACAATAGAAACTTTTCCGTATTTCCTTGACCTCTGATTGAATTCTATGCTCTCGATCCGCCATAACCTGAATTTTCATAATGTGCAGGAAGGGGGCAGAAGAAGAAGAAGAAGAAGCCACCAGGTAATAAAAACTGCATTTCATTCCGCATCAAAAGACATGCATATATGCTGCCTTCTGTTATTAGATATATGTAGGTTTCAGAAAGACTCGTTAACCTTAAATTCGTATCTAAGGTTTGAATTTATTTATTTTTTACTATTGAGTTGGAGTGAAAATACATACCTCCCGTTTCTTTGCGATTTCTTCAGTTTCCTCGCGTTCGATGTCGAGTTTCCTCCTCTGAATGTTTTCTTCTGCGGTAAATAAATCATCTTGCTCTTGTTTCCCTAGCCATAACTTTGAATCTCTTATTCCAGACTTGATGGGCTCGGTTATTCCTAATAAATCATGATATCAACAAATAAGATTCAAAAACCTCTTTATCTCAGTTATTCCACTTTTCAAGGATAACCCTAATAGGTTGTACATTTTTTTTATTCTTCCTTTTATTATACTTTCCAAAAACGAAAACTCGAAAAGTACACTAAGCTACCCTTTTCTACCTACATATACAAAAGGTAGTTTGGGGGAATAGTGTCACGCAGCTGCGTGGCACTTCCCTATTCGACCAACCGTTTTATTGTTTTATATTCGTTTTAAAATTACGGTTTCGTCCTTAATTTAAAATATCATTACGCTTTTGCCCCCACTTCAAAATAAAATTATGTTTTTGTCCCTCGCTCAAAATTACGATTTTGCCATGGGTTCAAAATTATGCTTTTATCCCCAGATTACATTTACAATTTTCGCCCCAGTTCAAAATAAATTTTTGCTTTTGCCCCAAACTAAAAATGACGATTTTGCATTTTCGCCCCGTTTCAAAAATTATGATTTCGCCTTCAGTTTAAAATTATGTTTTTGCCCGGTTCAAAATAAAAGTATGCTTTTGCCCCCCAATTCAAAATTACGATTTTGCCCTCAGTGCAAAGTTATATTACGGTTTTGTATCTGGTTCAAATTTAAAGTATTGCCATGACTTTTTTGTAACATTTGTATGCAGTAAGGGTTGTATTATTTGCATAATTCGTTGTACCCATTGTCACGTTACCTCTGTTACTTCTTCCTTTACAGAGTAGTATACCAGCTTCTGTCTCATCTCTTTCATCCAGACCCACACACTCCACCTGATCCCAACTCCAAACATATTTCGGCAGAGAGTGAAGAGAGAGACAAAGGAGAGATGGGGGGCGTATATGTGGCGTCACGGTGGTCCTTAGGCGGCGGCTTAGGGCTGGGAATTTATCCGGCGACCTAGGGTTTAGTAGATTGTCGTGACCACCAATCTTCCGCCACCGGTCGTCGTCTGATCAGTCGTATCATCATCATTGTAATCCTCGGTAGCCAGGTGTAAGCAACTTTCAGAGTTATCGTTTTGTTTTTTTTTTTGTTTTCCCTGGTATTATTGATGTGGGTAGTTGCATAGTGTGACCAAAGATTTGAAAAATCACCAACCCTACAACATAATTTGGAATGAATCCATCGCTAGAGCTTCATCCACCATGGTAAGTATTCTCCTTCAATTGAAGGCTTGTATCTTTGCAGTTGTTTCCCCTACATGATACAGTAAAAACACTCAATGATATTTTATTTTTCTGTTAAATAATATGTTGGGACAAATATGCATGAATTAGTTATTAGCCCAGTAGTCTCTGTAATACCTTACACCGGAACAAAAAGAGTTTGATAAAAAGTTATAGATTTTCAACTATCTATACTAATAAGAGTGTGTGTGAATCGGGTTTTGTTTTGGCTCAGAATTCGGTGTTTGGATGCAGTGAATGTGTTTTGTGGATTTTCAGGTCACCGTGTACAATACAAAGTTCCATCCCTCATCAAACCAAAAGTTAAGCTTAGATGAGAGATTTCTAAGTAATCTGAGTAAAGTGAAGAAGCCGCATTTGGATCAGCTTTTGTAAGAACCCTAAAGTTGAGTTTAGCGGAACGTTCTCTAAGTAGATCAGGTAAAATCAACAACTTTGAATCAGTGGGTTTTAGCATGTATCAAAAAGATTGATTCACAAATTAGTTTCGTTCCCGGTAAGATCAGTTACATAAATTTTCAAATCATGTCATATTTGCTAATTGGTTTATGTAAATCTTGATTGATTCCATTGTAATCTGGTATCTATGTTTCTATGTTACAGATGCGTGATTCTATATCTTTTTTAAGTATATTATGGGTTTTTTTATTTCATTATATGGATGAACAAATGAATAGTCAAACCTACATCAACAAAATGGTTGAAAGTGCAGTTTGTTATTCTAAATTCCATGAAAATATGTGGATATTGAGAAGAGGAAGTTGGAACACTTGGAAATGGAATCAATGAAGAAAGTGTTTGTAGCATCAACAATCAGGGAGACCAGATGGCAAATTAGCAAGTTTAGACATTTTGTTTATATTTTTTCAATTTGGTTTATTGTAGGCACAGATTAGCTATGCAATGGGAGGCATATATATGCAGTTTCTTTTTTGAAGAATCAAGGCCCGATCTTACCCAAGTTCTCTATTCGAGGTACTTGACCATATTCTACAATCTACACCATATGTGTACATAAGTGTATACAAGGGTGTTAAATGGGTTGAACCAACACGAATTAAAACTCAAAAATGCTTATGATGATGTCCTTTTCTCATGGCACCAAGTAGTTTGGTAATATTGCGAACAAGGGCTTTGTATAAACTCTGTCGCTTTTTTTTTTTAACAAATTTAGTCCACTGGATCAATGCTTGATATACAAACTGATCATTTTTGCAAATCGAACCGTGAAATAGACATTGAGTTTCATGTGCGAATAATTAAGGAAATAATAGTTTTATAGAAAATGGTCAAAAATACTTGCCACACTGCGATTACTTCCAAGACAATGTCTGTCACACCCCGATTTCCACGTGTCAACAGTGGGCCCGGTAGGGGAGTATCGTGACGTAGTTGGCAACATCATGGTCAAACAACACAATATATAAATGCACAGCGGAAGCAAAAGATAGATATATTACATTCCGAATATAAAGTAATATCAAAGTATTACAACGGAAAGTAAAGGATCCACAGGCGGATCAATAAAAGAAAAGAAAACTGTTCAACAGACTTCAGGCATCTAGAACTTGCAAGATTCATTATTAACGCCCTGAGCTTCCAGCAAATTTCATTTAGTACCTGTCACTTAACCTTTTTGGAAAATACGTCAGTTTACACTGGTAAATACAATTAACCGACTCATTTTGGAAAAAGAGTTTGAAAAGTGATTCGAGTGCAAACGGCACAAAATATCTTGACACATTGATTAACATGCACAGAGGCAAAATTAATCTTTTATAACTTGGGACAATTTTATTAATAAAAATCTTGTATCCGATTTACATGGTTGTCCAACATTTAGGGCCGGTGATTATACAATACAAGCCGGACAAGATTAATCGACACACCACAAATATGATCTCACAAGAAGACACCCTTACGAGTGAGTATACGTTATACATATGCAACAGGAGGTGTTATGTCTACACCTTGAGCTTACGTCGTGGCCATTCACTTTTTAAAATGAGCCAAGGATATCCAGGACACGGTCATTAACCCCCAATGTTATTTGTTATCAATCAATACAGATTAAAACGGGATTATGCAATTTAATCATCTCCGATTAAAAGGTTTCTACACCCGACCAAGCGGTATTTTTATAATACCGTATCCCAAGCCCGTATAAGGGAAAATAAGTTAAAAGTATTTACCTGAGCTAGCAATGAAATTTATACTCAGCCGTATATTCTAATCAGCAAGCACGAGTACTTCTACTGGGGCTCTCAATCTGGAACGAAGGTTTTATTAACCTATTAGATTCCTAACGGGTCTTATTTAAGTCGTAACTTAGACCGGTTAGTTTTAAGGAAAGGTTTACGGTTCAAAACGCAAGATTAAGCGAAGACCGGAATAGGATGTGATTTAGACCCGACAAGTTTGGAGACTTGTATAATATGGGTAAACTAAACACATTCTGGATTTTGAGATAAAAACGATAACGTTTGGCCCGTTTCGGCTAATTTATGCAAACTAGTTACATAAACCGGACCGGACGCGAATAACGTATCACGGGCACCCGAGTGGGTCGCGAACAGGTTTCCTAAGTTAATATGCTTTAAATATGTTATGATATCATTATGATATCTTCCATAATGCCCAAAACGATTTTAATCCTTAATTATGCCCCGTAGGGGTATTTTGGTCATAAGGGCATTATGGTCTAATTTAAGCGATTAACGGAAACGTGGGCATGCATCGGATAATCAACGAAACAAATACCGAGACTTATACTATCATGTAACCCAACCCTAATGAAGTACTAAGGCAATACCGAATCGAATTAAAACGGGTCAGAACCGAAGTCAAAGCAAAAGTCAAGGTTTTGCGCCTTTCGGTTCCGAACCGGGTTTAAACAGAAATTTGTCGAGTCGGACAAGCATAGACAAGTTTCTATACTTATTACTAAGTTATATTAAGGTAAAAACAGGTTACACGCCTCTCGGATTGCAAATTGTGCATTAAATCGTGTTTTACGTTTCTGTTGACTTTTTCGGTCAACATTTGACTCGACAAACGACCTAGTTAGGTCTGGAATCGGTACGTGCCCTTATAAGGGTTTAATACCCATATAATTACCTATCTAACGGTACTTTTAATTCGTGATACGACTGAGCTATCATTAACTAATCACGAAGTCAAACCGTAGTTACGTCGGTTTGACTTTTAAGCTAATTACTAAGCTATAATTAATTTAGAAAGGTTAGGCAACTTACTAGGTGTTTAATTGATGAATTAGGAAGGCTTGATCTGCTTGGAAGCTCCCAAAATTGATCAGAAGTGAATTGTGAATGGAATGATCAAAGAGTTGCAACTTATGTGGGTTATATAGTGTTCATGGCACCATGAGTTGATGACAACAAAGTCTACAACACTCCACAATCATCCAACACTTGTTACTAGTGCCTAGGGAAGTCTAAGGGTCCTTCACATGCAAGAAAAACCGGCCAAAAGGGTCACATTCGCGTTAAACAGCCATCTGTCATGTTTCTGGTTGCTGGTAGACTGGTAGCGCACCGTTACATGTTTGTGGTAGCGGTGCGCTACCTCTTCTCAGGGGCTGAAAAGTTGTTGTTTGTTGAAGGTTCGAAAGGGCAATCCACTTGCACGAATTTGGGGCCTCAATTATCAATTAGGGACCTTTCAAATGTGCCTTATACAGTTCTAAACCTCACCCTTATGTATTGTTTCGTTTGAATCCTTAAACAAGACCCGAAACAAAGGGTTACCGCTCTTTTTCTTCGTAGGAGTCCACCATATCAATTTACGAATTATTCAATGTTATAATTCACTGAACTTTTGTACATAAATTAGATGTTGTTAATATGTTTTGAGTCTTGGGATTTATAACAAGGTCATTCAGAGGTGCAAAAGTTAACATGACGACCCTTTTAAATCCTGTCAAACATTTTTATCAAATCCGAGTTTTACAACGCGACGTGTCATACATGACACGTGTCGTTTTATTATTGAACCCGAAATTTTCGAGGTGTTACATCCTCACCCCCTTAAAATAAATCTCGGCCCGAGATTTACCGAAATAAAGGAAGTATTCTCTGCCTAATAATGGCAACTTACAGATGATTAGGAATTTGTGTGATCTTATTTGTCGTTTCCAATGTAACTTTCAGATCTTGAATATTGGACTTACCAATCTATTGTCCTAACAATAGATGTTTAACATGCCATTTATACAAGGTCTCCAAGGAGCCACCTTGATACTTATATAGCAGTTATTATAGAGAGGCTTATCTTAAGGTGAGATGGTTATTCCAACCATTGCTCAAAATTAATCTTACGGAATAGCTAATCTTTACAGTTAGTCGAACAATTCGACGATCCTGGGTAGTTGATGGCGATTCTTAATCGTTGTTTAAATAGGGTTGCGGTAATGAGTGCATAAGCAAAATGAACCGTCTTTCTTATCTAACGAATATCATACTCTGAAAACATCGAGTTAGGCTATAAGAATCTCCTATCTTAAAATTTACTTAATCAGGTTTCCGGTTATCCCATAATTAACATGGAGTTCTTACAACACTCTAACCCAAAGCGGGATGTTAATCTTAACTCTACCTGCCTCTAGAGAGGTAAACAGGGTAAACTTAGAAGAAGATAGCCAAGATACAAGGAGGTTATAGAGATTTTCCATATCTCAAGCTCCAGTTCATCCATCTTTGCTTGTGTCAAAAATGACATATATGTTATGAGTCCACGGATTCCTTAGTCTGGAATATTTATTTGGACAATTCTATTATGGATATCTTCTTTGAATGCCATTAGTTGACTTTAGTACCATGTGATCATTGGGATATCTTTGTGGTTCCATGCATTAATCCTCCATGCTGATCAGACATGGAAATAATCTATGGGACACACTAGGATACGCCAATCCTCATATGACACTTTTATCAAACATAGTTTGGCATTCGCAGGCGATAGAAAACAATGAGAAAAAAAAATAATTAAAATAACATATGTTGTCGTACTCTATGCAAGGAAAGAGTGCTCTTAGATTTTCGGAAGGATTCCTCGCCGATACGAGAAGAATCGGTTACTAAGGTTTCCTTGGTAATTTATACCTTGTGGATGATAATAAAAATTTGCTAAGTTTATGGTTCATGAAGATCTATTATTGCCTGTATAAAAAAAACAGGACACTTAGCAGAAAATATCATTGATAAATGATAAGGAAGTTTATTGTACAAGTGCTTATATTTAATCAATAATGGAAGTTTCACAAACTAGGCACCTAGCTCAGTTGGCTAGGCGCGCGAAAGGGTGCTGCCGGCCTAGACCCAGGTTCGATTCCGGGGACGGCCGATTCCACCATTTTTTTCTCTGGGAGCCTAACGCGGGCCGCGTAAAGTATCACCTAGGGCTTACGCGGGCCGCCTGGGTCTTCTGATCCGAAGCAAACTAAAATGACAGTCTCTGAGGTATTATCGGTAACGCTTAGAGTTTTAGCAGGCAGATTTAAAGATTTACAAAATCTATCGTCTATGGAAAACTTATCTGAACCTGCATCAATTAATACTCTAGTATTTAATTTACTGATAAAATGTCAAGGAATGTACCTGATGCCATTACTTATGGACTAGCTCAGGCATTTTAGGCGCTTTCAATTTTAGGCTTTATTTCCTCAGCCGCATTTCCTTTGACAATTTTAGGGCACGTAGTCTTGATGTGTCCCTTCTCATTACAGCCGAAGCAGACTGCATTCATCATGTCCTTACAGTCCAACGTTTTATGTCCCTTAGCCTTGCAGATCCCACAAGTCCTGGGCTGCGATTTGGATTTTGCTTCGAACCTGCATTTCCCATAATGGCGCTTCTTGCAGGTCTCACATACTGGTTTCTGGTCGGACTTTTGTTTGTTCTTTTTCTTAGAACTCTGAGAGTTATCCACCTTCCTTTTCCTTTTTAGTTCATCCTTTACATCAGAGGAATGAACGAGATCCTCCTTAAGAGTAAGGATGTGTGGTCCTAGATAAAATTTGGACCGAGCAGCATGAGGCTCCTTGAACTTTTTCACAGCCTTCTTCACAGCTTTTCCAACAGCTGCGTCTATCATAGTTTGAAGGACATCTTTGGAAATTCTAAGGTTCACAATTTCAGCATCATTAGCTTGCGTCGTGCCATCAACGGCGCGATCGACTGTTGTCTTATCCGAGTTTGCCATACTTTCTATTGGTTCCTGCTATATAGTTATCCTTCTGCACCATCTCCTGGCGTTCCTCCAGAAGACTCATGCGTTTGTTTTCCTGGTCTCTCCAGGCTTCTTTATAAGCTTTGGGCATCTGGTCTTGATGTGCCCTTCTTCGTTACAATTGTAACATGTGGCGTTCTTTAACCCCTTGCAATCTAAGGTTTTGTGACCCTTGGTCTTGCAAATTCCACACAATTTAGCACGTGGGTCGATTGTACATTTTCCAAAATGTTGCTTTTTGCAGTTACTGCATTTGGGTCTGTTATCAGACTGACTCGAGTTCTTCCTAACCTCGGAATCCTTCCCGCGCTCCGAGCTTCCCTTCTTCTTCTTGTTATAATGATGAGAGTTTTCCTCCTCTCTTTCTCTTCTTCCCTCGCCAGAAGCCTTAACAGACTTAATTCTGATTGCGTCTAAGGTGAGAGATAAGGATAAGTCCACCGCGGACCTATATGTGGTTGGCCTAGACGCTTTAACATTTCCTTTTATCTCTGGTGCTAGGCCTCCAATGAAACGCGCTATGCGTTTAGGTTCAGGGGTGACTAGATAAGGAACTAGGCGGGACATAGTGTTGAAACTTGTCACATATGCCTGACAATCCAAATTTTCCATGACCAGAGTCAAGAAGTCTGATTCTATCTTTTCTACCTCGTGCTGGGGGCAATAGTTTTCCTTGACTAATGCAACGAATTGCTCCCAAGATAAGTTGTAGAGTAGAACCTTTCCCGTGGCTTGGAGCAATGATCTCCACCATGCCAACGCTTCTCCTTTGAATGATTGTGAAACAAATTTCACAACATCTTGCTCCGCACAACCGCTGACGTCAACAACAGCGTCCATCTCATCGAGCCATGTCATGCAATCGATGGCCCCTTTTTCTCCTGTAAAGTCTCTGGGCTTGCAGGAAACAAAATATTTATATGAACAGGTCTTAACTGTTGCCTCTTGATGAAACACAACCTGTCTAGGCGGAATACTCCTTTGATTTGACAAGTCATGAACATCGTCCTCCCTCAACTCATGTGTGTTAGAAGGGGGCTTACTACGAGCCATAGATAGAGTCTTAGAGTGGGTATCGTTTGACTCATCATACTGCCGATCAAGAGCTCGAGTAACAGCATAATCTATTATTGCCTGTAGTTCTGCTCCAGTTACATTAATTCTGGTAGCATCATTGTCCTCCTTCATGTGGCTGTTAACTTCATCTAATCCAGCCATGTAGCTTGATGTCTACATAAACATTGACAATGATTTATTCAAGGTTATTATGGAATCATCATCTTTGACGATTCATCAACCATGGTAATATAAACCATATTGGTTAATTTGTTAGTTATATATAATTTGTATTTTCATTATAATTTATCCTAGTTACAAAACATCAAGGATATTAAAGTGGCGCAAAAAGGCCTAGTCACAAGGACAAATTTTAAATTTATTAGCCATGATTTCAGAGAATCGAGGCATTTAGGTTCGAACATATTTCATTACATTTTCTTGACAGAGAGCTAAAAACTTCAACTGTCTTTTGTCTTTTAGGACAATAGATATAGCCCGTGGGCATTTCCCTTCTGAGGGATGGTTATAATATGATCATCTTCTTAGATGCTATTAGTCGAGGTCGTATGGATCCTACCGACTATTATGCTTGGACCTGGTCCAACATTTTTAGACAGGAGGTCAAAGACCACCACTGCCGTTGTCTTATCGGACAACAAGTTTAGCCCGTAGGCACTTCATCACTACTGGATGTTTATAATGTGATCATCTTATAGGATGGCACAAGCCATGATTTCTAAATCACTAGGCTAGATAAGAAAATTGGAAGAATCTAATATAAGGATGACTGTTGTGATTTTCTCGAGTCACATTTGTCAAGAGTGCTAACACGTTCTTAGGTGTTAACAAGGATTTGAATCTCTTGAGTAGGTTTCACCATCTTGGCCGCGTAGGCTAGGTTTCACTTTTAAGATTTTCTTTAAAATGCATACTGGCAGGAAAGTAAGGATATTTATTTTATTCAGGATTTTTATCATAAATCCTTATTTATAATTTAATAATAGCACAAATGGCCTAGTCGCGTAGACAAGTTTAATTTATAAGCCAAGATTTCAGAGAATCAGGGCAATTCATGAATTAGTAATGGCACAAAAGGCCTAGTCACGTGGACAAGTTTAATTTATAAGCCATGATCGTCTGGGATCGAGGCATTTAGTAATAGCACAAAAGGCTTAGTCACGTGGACAAGTTTAATTTATAAGCCATGATCGTCTGGGATCGAGGCATTTAGGTGTGAATCAAAGTTCATTACTTTTTCTTGACAGGGAGCTGTAGGCTACCACCGTCTTTAGTCTCAGAGGACGTTAATTATAGCCCGTAGGCACTTCCCTTCTAAGGGATGTTATTTTCCATTCATTTCATATTTCATGGTTAGAATGAAAACTTAATTTAATCAATCCATTATATGAAAATAGAAGTACAGAGTTGCCCTAAGCGGGTCTTTGAAGGGATAATGTGTCCTTAAAGGGACTGAAAGATAAATATGTCCTTATAAGGATTATCAAAGAAACGATCTGTAGCAAAAGGAGTTTCCTCTTCATTTTATGTCTGAATGCTTTCTCTTTGGATGCTCGTTCCATTCTAGCCGCGGTACGAAGCTCAGCATTCCTAGGCTCCGGGTGTGGAGGACTCCTATTACGGCTTCTTCGCTTGGCGACGTATTCAATATATATAAAAATTTGGAAGTAAAAATTTCCAGAGTAGGATTGAAAGTATTCCTATGTTAAGTCTAGACTCAGAAGGTCAATGAATGTGCTACTGTGTCATTGAGATTAAACACATAAGGCTAGTGTTTAATTCACTCAATGTTGGCTCTGATACCAACCTGTCACACCCCGATTTCCACGTGTCAACAGTGGGCCCGGTAGGGGAGTATCGTGACGTAGTTGGCAACATCATGGTCAAACAACACAATATATAAATGCACAGCGGAAGCAAAAGATAGATATATTACATTCCGAATATAAAGTAATATCAAAGTATTACAACGGAAAGTAAAGGATCCACAGGCGGATCAATAAAAGAAAAGAAAACTGTTCAACAGACTTCAGGCATCTAGAACTTGCAAGATTCATTATTAACGCCCTGAGCTTCCAGCAAATTTCATTTAGTACCTGTCACTTAACCTTTTTGGAAAATACGTCAGTTTACACTGGTAAATACAATTAACCGATTCATTTTGGAAAAAGAGTTTGAAAAGTGATTCGAGTGCAAACGGCACAAAATATCTTGACACATTGATTAACATGCACAGAGGCAAAATTAATCTTTTATAACTTGGGACAATTTTATTAATAAAAATCTTGTATCCGATTTACATGGTTGTCCAACATTTAGGGCCGGTGATTATACAATACAAGCCGGACAAGATTAATCGACACACCACAAATATGATCTCACAAGAAGACACCCTTACGAGTGAGTATACGTTATACATATGCAACAGGAGGTGTTATGTCTACACCTTGTGCTTACGTCGTGGCCATTCACTTTTTAAAATGAGCCAAGGATATCCAGGACACGGTCATTAACCCCCAATGTTATTTGTTATCAATCAATACAGATTAAAACGGGATTATGCAATTTAATCATCTCCGATTAAAAGGTTTCTACACCCGACCAAGCGGTATTTTTATAATACCGTATCCCAAGCCCGTATAAGGGAAAATAAGTTAAAAGTATTTACCTGAGCTAGCAATGAAATTTATACTCAGCCGTATATTCTAATCAGCAAGCACGAGTACTTCTACTGGGGCTCTCAATCTGGAACGAAGGTTTTATTAACCTATTAGATTCCTAACGGGTCTTATTTAAGTCGTAACTTAGACCGGTTAGTTTTAAGGAAAGGTTTACGGTTCAAAACGCAAGATTAAGCGAAGACCGGAATAGGATGTGATTTAGACCCGACAAGTTTGGAGACTTGTATAATATGGGTAAACTAAACACATTCTGGATTTTGAGATAAAAACGATAACGTTTGGCCCGTTTCGGCTAATTTATGCAAACTAGTTACATAAACCGGACCGGACGCGAATAACGTATCACGGGCACCCGAGTGGGTCGCGAACAGGTTTCCTAAGTTAATATGCTTTAAATATGTTATGATATCATTATGATATCTTCCATAATGCCCAAAACGAGTTTAATCCTTAATTATGCCCCGTAGGGGTATTTTGGTCATAAGGGCATTATGGTCTAATTTAAGCGATTAACGGAAACGTGGGCATGCATCGGATAATCAACGAAACAAGTACCGAGACTTATACTATCATGTAACCCAACCCTAATGAAGTACTAAGGCAATACCGAATCGAATTAAAACGGGTCAGAACCGAAGTCAAAGCAAAAGTCAAGGTTTTGCGCCTTTCGGTTCCGAACCGGGTTTAAACAGAAATTTGTCGAGTCGGACAAGCATAGATAAGTTTCTATACTTATTACTAAGTTATATTAAGGTAAAAACAGGTTACACGCCTCTCGGATTGCAAATTGTGCATTAAATCGTGTTTTACGTTTCTGTTGACTTTTTCGGTCAACATTTGACTCGACAAACGACCTAGTTAGGTCTGGAATCGGTACGTGCCCTTATAAGGGTTTAATACCCATATAATTACCTATCTAACGGTACTTTTAATTCGTGATACGACTGAGCTATCATTAACTAATCACGAAGTCAAACCGTAGTTACGTCGGTTTGACTTTTAAGCTAATTACTAAGCTATAATTAATTTAGAAAGGTTAGGCAACTTACTAGGTGTTTAATTGATGAATTAGGAAGGCTTGATCTGCTTGGAAGCTCCCAAAATTGATCAGAAGTGAATTGTGAATGGAATGATCAAAGAGTTGCAACTTATGTGGGTTATATAGTGTTCATGGCACCATGAGTTGATGACAACAAAGTCTACAACACTCCACAATCATCCAACACTTGTTACTAGTGCCTAGGGAAGTCTAAGGGTCCTTCACATGCAAGAAAAACCGGCCAAAAGGGTCACATTCGCGTTAAACAGCCATCTGTCATGTTTCTGGTTGCTGGTAGACTGGTAGCGCACCGTTACATGTTTGTGGTAGCGGTGCGCTACCTCTTCTCAGGGGCTGAAAAGTTGTTGTTTGTTGAAGGTTCGAAAGGGCAATCCACTTGCACGAATTTGGGGCCTCAATTATCAATTAGGGACCTTTCAAATGTGCCTTATACAGTTCTAAACCTCACCCTTATGTATTGTTTCGTTTGAATCCTTAAACAAGACCCGAAACAAAGGGTTACCGCTCTTTTTCTTCGTAGGAGTCCACCATATCAATTTACGAATTATTCAATGTTATAATTCACTGAACTTTTGTACATAAATTAGATGTTGTTAATATGTTTTGAGTCTTGGGATTTATAACGAGGTCATTCAGAGGTGCAAAAGTTAACATGACGACCCTTTTAAATCCTGTCAAACATTTTTATCAAATCCGAGTTTTACAACGCGACGTGTCATACATGACACGTGTCGTTTTATTATTGAACCCGAAATTTTCGAGGTGTTACAATGTCAATGTTGAGAAACGTGGCGAGACAATATTACCCCAATCAGAGGTATGTTTTACGTAGTTAATATCGAATGCTATTGATTATGATTTTTTATTGATGTTTGCTTTTGTCTTCTGGTTTTTAATTGGTTTTCTTTTGATCTCAACGTGATAGAAACTCAACTCAAAACCGATGAAGACTCTTGATTGTGCAAAAAAGGGTTATGCTGGTATGTCAACTCGCCAAGATAGAAACTATGTACTCTTATAGTGTTAAAAGAAGGCATTACCTTGCTTTTGATTTTTGAAATTTGAACACACATATATTTATACTACATTTATATATAGATAAGACACAGAACTTTATGTATAGATTAGACACTGCACTCTGCACAGAACAGAAGGCTCATACGCTCTGTGAGAGTCAAAAGAGTCAAGATGGCAAAATTTACGGGTCAGGCGGGGTTGGTAACGGGTCAAACAGGTTCCGGTTCAAGCTGGTCATTATGGTAGAAGTCAACATAATTGAGTCAAGTTGTTTTGATCCCCATACTTTTTGTCCTTTATTTTATCTTTTTTATAAATATTGCATCATTTTCATACTATCTCGATTGAAAATTTCCTGATTCTTTGTTCTTTTTTTTTTTTTTTCCAGAATGTTCGAGTAACACCATCACCAATGGAGAACACATTCTTATACAACTCCGCTGACAAAGGCAGCTGAAAGATTTTGGGGGTATAGAATTTTGAGTTTAGGGAAGTCAGGACTTGATTTTTGGTAATATTGCTAGATGTCAATTTTTTTTGTGTATAACATTTATTGATTGATATGGGTATAGCTAAAGCTTGAATCTTTTAGAAAACTTGATGATTAAAGGCTGCTGATTTTCTGTGAAGAGAGTTTTGGGTTTTTTTTTTTCCTTTTTTTGCGTTTTGTTGGTGTTGAGAGGCTGCGGAAAGCCGGAAAGTGTTATAAATGATGAAAAGATACATCTTTACCTAGCATTCGACAAACCTGCGCACGTTTCACCAAAAATAGTTACATTTTTATAAATAAAAAATAATAATGCAATTATATCTGGTAACGCTACCGAACCAATGTTGCCATAAACGATTGATGTCGTAAGGAACATTACTCGTAATGAACATTACTCGTAATGAACGACGCATTATTTTGCTCGGAAGCACGGAAACGCCTATAAGGTGCCGTCTCCCGTCCCGGGGACTGCTAGGGGACGGAAACAGCACGAGGACGGGCGGGAAACGTCCCCGGCATGTTGGGTACGGCGTGGAAACGTGATGCAGAAGGGGACGGGGTTTGGGGACGTGCAGGAAACGTTTCCGGCATGTTTCCGGCGACCACCCTTCATCCTCTCCGACCAATACTTGCTTCTCCATCTCCATATAAAAAAAAGTTCGGTGAACGACTGATTCTCAGCAAAGAAAACGGAGGAAGAAGACGATCAAGTAAATTATTATGTGAATTTTAGATCTGGTTGCACGATATTCAATACAATTTTTGACTTTTTTACTAAAGCAATATTATTATATTCTTAAATATGAGAAAAGCAAAGTAAGAATGACAAGCTGGTACAAGCAATTTGTTTTTCCAAGCTTCCTTGCTTCCTGCTGTTAGTAAAAAAAATACTCATTTTGTTTATATGTTTATATTAATATGTTGCAATATACATTGGATGATGTTTTCTTGTAGTTGTGTTAACACACATTTAAGCAATATTATTAATTACAATCTGCGCAATAGATTTTGCAAACTTTTAAATATAATCAATAATATAATAGATATTTTTAGAAAACAAAATACTTTAGTGCATTCTGTACTTTTGAACAATGTTGTGAGGTCGAAAATGATCTTTCATTAGATGAACCGAAACTTGAAAGCGATTTACCTGTTAACGTTCGATTAGATTAGGAAGATATGAGATTTTTGAACTTTACATCAATATATAATTATTTTGGGGTTTTGTGTTACATTATCTTTACCAATTGCAAATAGAAAAAAAAAAAATTTTTACCAATTACATAGCCCCTAATGTAAGGCAGTAAAATGTGAGGCAGTAAAATGTTCTCGCTCCATATATAATACCCCATAGTTTTTATCTGTAATAAAAGCCCCATAAATCTATTTTTACCAATTACATAGCCCCTAATGTGAGGCAGTAAAATGTTCTCGCTCCATATATAATACCGCAGTGAAGTATAAGCCGTAGCCCTACCAATTGTCGTGGGAAGCAAGTCACAAACTGGTAATAGCATATAAGATCTGGATAAGTTTTTTCCTTATTTTATACATAATTTAGCATCACGAGGGATGGTATGGGTGGGTCAGGTCGGTTAGATAAGCCAAAACTTGTAAGTAATTGATGTATGAAATATAGAAAGATCACGAAATTGACCTTTGTTCTTGTTCTATGTCCATTTGCGCCACTTCAAATGTAAGGTTCAACAACATTTGGAAATAAAGAGGACGCACAAATGTCAAACTGTAGACAAAGTTGCTGCTACAAAATATCAACAACATTTGGCCGTTAGATGCCAACATTAGATTTAAAATCTATCAAAACAAAATAATTTCACAGTTAACCCATCGGTGTCCATTTATTCATATTGAGAAGCCATGTTAAATCAACTTAATGAAAAATAACAACTTTCTAGTTTGTACATAAGTAAATAACTGTAAAACAAAATAAGTATGTGCATCCTTAATGGAGGCAATTCATCGAACAGTTTGTGGGCATGTAGCTCATTGCTTGTTGACAATCTAAGATCAACACATCGATTTCCACTAGTAGGGATGAGCTCGGTACCGTCCGGTACTGAACCGGTATCGAAAATCCCCAAAAGTGGGTACCCGCACCGGTACCTAATATAACCGGTTTGGTACGTTTCGGTACCGGTATTTGAGGGTAAAAACCGGTACCGAAAATGCTAAACGTCAGTACCGAATCGATACCGAAAAAGTACCCGGTTCGGTAAATTCGGTACCGGGAACGATTTGCTCATCCCTAATTTCCAGCCATACAATACTTCATGGTTAAGTTATAAACATATACTAAATCACAACATAATAATGAATGACTACCAATCGAGTTGATAGAAAAATGCATAAGAAACACAACAACAAGTTGTTAAAGAATCCTAACTATTATGTCCATGATACTACTCAAGGACAGTCCGAAAATAATCTAATCAATCATTAAACAAAATTTTTTAAAAACACGTAAGAAATATCCAAATTGAGGATACTAACCTGCGCCCAACAACTGAATTGGACACCAGACCTTAGAATTTTTCAAATCGAAGGTTTCTTTTGCTAAAATGAGTTTATGGCGACATTGTCTAAGTGTGAGAAACTTGAAGTAGAGGGGATATGAAGAAGATGAAGTATAACTGAATATAGAAGATGAAATTCATGGAGGGATTTGGGGGCGGGAATGAAAATTTTAGGATCTGATAAAAAATTTTGATTGATATGTTGGCTTATAATTTGAATCTGGTTGAAAAAAGGTTATGGATGCTTAAACATATACGAGGGGGAATGAAAATTTTGGGAAAATGAAAAAAAAAGATAAACTTTTGATAAAAATATGGAGTCACATGTTTTTTTTAGAAATATATTTTTTAATGCCAAACTTTCCTAGCCTCCTAGGGGCAAATGCTAGCCGAGCTATTCAAGCTAGTCTTGTATCAAGCCACGACCCGAGCTTAAACAAGCTTAAGTCTAATCCCAAGCATAAAAAATAAGATTTTTTAGTAAAAAGTAAATGAGCCCAAGTTTAGGCTTCACTTATCGAGCTCAAGTCAGGCTTGCGAACTTAAACGAGTTCATTATTTATATAATTTTTAAATAATATATTAAATATATATCTAAATAAAATAGTTATTATTCATAAAATAACATAGCGTATGTATATGGGAAATAGTATTGTTAATGAATGTAGTAGGAAGATATTAGTAATACTATATTGCATAATGGTTCTACTAATATCAAGTGGCAGTTGGGATGGTAATTGAATGGGTTTAGGTAATCCTAAACCCAATTAGTTAAGTTTGTCTTAAGATTTTGGGGGTTAGATTGAAGCGGTGGTTATTCATCAGCCACCTGCTCATATGCGAGGGGATTCGTCGTCATAATTTTGCTGGTGGTGGTAAAGTGGGAGACAGCTTATGGTTAGAAAAGATGGAAGGTTAGGAAGGGAAGGGGGGAAAATGAAAAATGAATTAGGTTAGGAGGGATAACGAAAATGCATGGATGGTTTTTTAGCGGTCCACACTAAAATCGCCCAAAATCTAATGGGTCTCTCAAAATATGTATATTTTAGTCAGTGGGCAATTATTTTAGGCGGGTTATGATCTAGAAAAATTGTGAAACATTATTTTGGGCGGCTTAATGGTATAGACCACCCAAATTTATTTTATTAGCCACCCAGAATTTTTATTTTTTAGTATTGATAGGGTACCTTCCAAAACCAACACCAAACGACATGGCCATCCCAAAACCACTAAGGCAAGCCTAACTGTAACGAGCTTGAACCTAAAAACAAGCTCGTTAAGTAAACTAGCCCGAGCTCAACCCAACTCATGAGCCTAAACGAGACATTGTTAATATAATTTTTAATTAATACATTAGATATATATCACTTTTCATAAGTCTGTACAATTTTTTTCTCTAACAGTTTTCAAGTTTTCCCGATGATTTGCTAATTGAAATTAACCATATGATGTCCATATTACATATACAGTAACTGCTATAGGAAATTAACCCTTATGTTTATATTTTTTTTATAACGCTAAAAAGATGACATACAAAAGCAGTTTCATAAATTTATTAAATTTTATACAACTATGACATTTTTTCTTGACACGCATTTAAATGTTATAAAATAAGCGTGTGTCATTAATCGCGTGTCAAGATAGATCTTGTTTTTTTATGACGCTAAAAGGATGACACACAAAAAAGTGTGTCATAAATATATTGAATTTTGTAAAACTGTGACATTTTTTTTTCTTGACAGGCACTTTTGAATGTCATAAAATGAGAGTGTGTCATTATTTGCGTGTCAAGATAAATCTTGTTTTTTTATGACGCTAAAAACATGACACACAAAAAAGAATGTCATAGATTTATTAAATTTTGTAAACAATGACATTTTTTTCTTGACATACGCTTTTGAATGTCATAAAATACGCGCGTGTCATTGTTCGCGTGTCAAGAGGAGTGTATTTTCTAGTAGTGGATAACGGCTGCTTCCCGAGTTTTTTCAAGAAGATTCATCCTGCAACTTCCTCAATTGTCCCCGTTTCTCTTCATCCTTCATCGTAAGTGAGTCCGATGATGTTCATTTGTTTTTTGGTAAAAAAAAATGGCACTAAATCAACCAAAGTTAAGGGTGTAAGTATTTGCACCCGAATGAAAAGAGAAAAAATGGAGTGAATATGAGAAAGGAAATGAAAGAGAGACAAACTTGCAAAAAATGTAATGTAGTGTATTTGAAGTTTTCCCAATTTTATTGTATCTATATTTTAGTTATTTATGCGCCCGTCTATCTATTTATTAATTATTTATGTAACTGCTCTTGGAATTCGTTCGTGCAAAATTAAATAAAACTTTTATTATTAACTTGAATTACAACTGAAAAAAGAAAGCTGGGAAAAAATACTATTACAACTGAAATAAGAAGAAACAAGAACAAAAATTCAGAAAAAATGAAGTGTTCTTGGCTAAGGATCGTATTAAACACGGGTCCCTTAAAACAAATTTTGTGTTTCCCAGGAGAGCACGTTTGTTTCCAGGATACAATAGCCCAAAGCAGTTGTACTGCCGGTCTTGACTCCAACCCGAAGGTATACCTTGAATGCTTGAAGAAGAAGATGAAAAATTTTGTGAGAGAAGATTGTTTATCAGCTGGGTGTTTTTCGGTGTGTTGATTCTGTTGCGGGAACCTCTTATTTATACTGCAGGTCCAAGTCGAAACTGTAAAACGAATTAAGTGGGAGAATTAAACTGCATTAAACGTCTTCAATGCACTTTAATTCGTCATTTAATTCTCAGTCAAAGCATAGACTCGTCAGTTTCAAATGCTGAAATGTAACTGCACTGGCATTAACTGCTGGAAGCTTCTGCGCGCGCGCAAGACACTCTGGTGATCGCGCGCCCGTGCGCACGCAGGTCCGCACGCTCATGCGCGCATACGCCATTTTGGCTCAGTTCCATGCGCGCGTGCGCCATTTTGGCTCAGTTCCATGCGCGCGTGCGCCACTTTGGCTCAGTTCCATGCACGTGTGCGCCACACTGGCTCTATTCCATGGGCGCTTGCGCGCCACGTCACCTGTGAGCCTATACGAGCACGCCACACAGTCGCGCGTATTGGCTCACTTTGGTGTGCCGCGCACGTCACATCAGTGCCGATGCTCCATGAGTGCAACCGCACGCCTATCTGCCATGTGTACTCGCGCGCGGATGTGCTAGACTACCACGTCATGCGCCACTGCGCACGGAACCCAACAGGGTCATGGGCCTGCATGCCATGTCACCAACCACCTGGTCCTTGCAGCCCTTGTGCTCCACCACGCGCACGCGGTAAAAAATACAAAGGCGGCTCTCAAGCGGCTCGCGGTGATGCGAAGTGCGCCATCAAAGCTCCACATTGCGCCTCATCTGTCACACCCCCAAAATACCACCTAGGGAATGTCCCTGTTAGGCGTGTGACGTACCAACAATGAGCCACTAATTACATTGAACCCATACAAGTTTCTAAATAAAAATCCTCAATTATTGAAAAATACCATCATCAAGTTTAAATAGAAACCAACATGTTCAGCGGAAGCAAATAGTAAAGCAAAGTTAAACTGTATCAAAACCAATGTATAATATCGATAATTTAATCACATGAATCCCTCCAGTCGACCCATGACCACTCCAGCTACTCCAGACAACAAGTTCCAATCCAAGACATCTAACGATCTGCGAGCATGCAACAAGTGTATCAGACAACGCTGGTGAGTTCATAGTTTTACGAAAACGTTGGTTACCCAGTGTTTAATTTAATCCATTGAATTTAATGTTGATAATACCCCGAATACAAGACGGCTCCAGATTATTTTGCCCTTTCTCCAATGCTCCTATCAAAGCATTGGTCATGACTAGGTCATTAGTTCACACATGTCCTCTCAGGTACGGGGTGAGGGTGCCAAACCTAAGTAGCGCTACTAACTAATACCTTGTTATCTCTCAGGTAACCAAACATGTAACATTTCCAAAATTAAAAAAAAATTTGATTATTGAATATTCTTATAAAAATACAACTTTTCTATGATTATATTCTAACACATCTATTACTCATAAGATAAAAAGGAAATTCAATAAAGTTTTGCAAACTATCATTACTAAAATTTATCCATTACCTAAGCTGTCCGTCCTTATATGTAATTAATTAATTTTATTTGAAATGAAATAATGGAATTTTGATTTGTGCTTGGGGTGAACCAGAAGCATTTGGATGTAAACTATTTATCCAACATGATTTGCAGCCATTGACCCCCCATAATTTAATTTTGAAGGTTTCGTTTAACCATATATTTTTATATAATCAATAACTCTTGCTCAAAAATTAAAATAAATAATATCCGATCCAATAGTAAATAATCATCACTCTAACTAATTCTGCATACATACAAAACACCCAAATTGTAACACGACATGTGACCATCATATGCAAACATTAATTTTAAATAGATATTATGTCATTTTAAGAATCTATATATAATAAAAAGCAAACCGAATGAACAGTACAATTTTTTTTAATGAATATATAGTAATAAAAATAGATTTAATTTAATAAATATAGTAATAAAAATAGATTGAATAAATAGCAACATCACTAAGACCATGAGTAATGGTTAATGCCTCTTAAGAGACATTTTTTGCCAAATCGCCATCATAATGCTTCATGTAATGGTTAATGCTTCTTAATGCCCTTTAATTTATTAGTTTCCTTGTTTTCCTTCTTATTGGGCATTATTCTAGAAATGCCCCTCACTCTTCATGCCCCTATAATGTCCATGGGGAGTGGTCTAAGGGCATTATCAACACCTTTCACGCCCCTATAAAGCCCCATTACATATGGTCTAAGGAATGAGTTGGTATCGGGTACCGGTACCGGTATCAAATTTACTAAACCGAGTGTATTTCCGGTACCGGCTCGACACCGGTATTCATTGGTTTTTACCCTCAAATGCCGGTGTCATACCAGTACCGGTACCGAGCCGTAACGTACCAGGTATATTCGGTACCGGTACCCACTTTTGGGGATTTGGGTAACGGTATTTTCCGCACCGGTTGGTACCGAGCTCATCAAATCCTGTAGCAACGTAGCAATGCAAGTAATTGCACCGTTTAAATTACTTTTCATACACACAACAAGTAAAATGTATTTCGTTTGAATGATGTTTTATATACACAACAACTTATTTTGCTTTATTTTTTGTCTTTTTCTGTAATGAATGAATTGTAGCACGTAAAATTATATTGGATATTGATATATGATAAAAAAAACAAACGAAATGAACAGTGAATTGAATTAGGGTATATTAGAATATGGGGTATGGGGCAGGGTTGTGGCGTGGGTTGGGTACAAACGCCCAAGTCACCACCCCGGGTGGGCTTGGGTTTCGGCGTGGCCCCTTGGGCGGGGGTTTCAGCCTGGGGGCGGGGGTTGTGGCGTGGGTTGGGTACAAACGCCCAACTCACCACCCCGGGTGGGCTTGGGTTTCGGTTGGGCGGGGGTTTCAGCCCAGGTTTGAATATGGGGTATGGGGCGGGGTTGTGGCGTGGGTTGGGTACAAACGCCCAAGTCACCACCCCGGGTGGACTTGGGTTTCGGCGTGGCCCCTTGGGCGGGGGTTTCAGCCCGGGTTAGAATATGGGGTATGGGGCGGGGTTGTGGCGTGGGTTGGGTACAAACGCTCAAGTCACCACCACGGGTGGGCTTGGGTTTCGGCGTGGCCCCTTGGGCGGGGGTTTCAGCCCAGGCGTTGGACGGGGCTATCAAGATGACATGGCAGGATCTCATTGGCCAAGACAAGTAGCCGTTTGGGCTTAGCCATTGGCCAACGGCTATGTGTTTAAAAAAAATTTATTCACTATAAATACTTACACTTCTATTCATTTTTTTTACCACAACTACTCCACCTCTTCTATAATCATCTCTATCTTATTTTAAAAAAAAAAAAATCTCATCCAACCACAATACGAAAAATGAATCCTCATAATCGTGGTTTTGACCCGAACAATCCGTGGGCATTCCAAGAAACACCTAGCCCAGCATCCAATCGTTCAATTGCTCCCTTTTTAATACACTCCACGATGCCGGATATGGCTGGTTACGCATCGTTTATCTCGAATCGTTTGAAGAATGATGTTGGTCGAAAACACCAATGCCTTTCGCGCAACGCGCGTCATTGAAAAACACTAGTTATATATATGAATAGAATCTCTTGATGAATAGTACCAAATCATTTTTAAGCATTTGATTTTTAAAGATATTATATTTATCAATTAATTTGACTTTTTTTAAGTATTTGATTTTTAAAGGTATTTTATTCATCAATCAATTTGATTTTTTTTTAATAAATTGCGTTCGTAACTTTTAAAAATAAATTATAAATTCGTATCTATGTTTTTTTTTAACATTTGCATACATTAGATCGGTATCTGTTCGGTTCGTTAAAGTACCGGTACGACACATACACTCGGTATAGAAATCAATACACGTTTTATATCGAACACAAACGTTAAAAACGAACACCGGTAACGACACTGATGTTGCTCGAACGGTGTCGATAGATTGTCATGATATTAAGAACAATCGAAATTGAAAACCATAAGAATAAATATAGGTACCGTTACCCGATGTTGTTCGGTACGCTATGGTAGCGACACTATGTTAGTTTATCGAAAGAAAAAAAACAATAAAAATAAATATCGGTACTGAAACTAATGTTCGTTTGGTTTCAGTTCGATTCACTACGGCAGCGGCACGATACCCACTATCATACAGGAAACCATAAAAATGAATACATACCGGTATCCATGTTGTCCAATTTGGTTCAGTCGGTTTCGGTTTGCTACGATAGCGGCAATGTATCCGTTTTCAATAAAATTTATATCGTAGTATTGAAAAAAACAAACATGGAGTGAAAACAAGCCAAAGTGACATCAACTAAACAACATCGGTACCTCTAACACAAACGAACCAAACCGATATCAATAAACATCAGTACCGGTATTGATATTCGCTCTTATTGTTTCTATCAATGTAATGTTTTCTCTTTCGATTACTTTAGTGAGTGACCGTACCGTAACGAACCAAATTCCCGTCGCAGAGCACGGGAGAATATCACTATATATACACATATACATATATATACATATGAATATCAAGAGGTGATGAATAGTGCTAAAAATCAATTCTTTTAGGTTTAACTAAAAAACAAAAAAAATATAAATAATTGATGCCATTGGTAAAAGCCTTTTAATTTAATACATTCTTCTATTACATTATTATACTTATAATTATTTTTTTATCAGATATAATATACGTTTTTAATCGTTTAACTTTTTCTACTAATTTAATTTTTCTCCGATTACTTGCGTTCGTTGGCTTAAAAAAACTAAATACGTGGTTGTGTTTGATTTAATTTCTCGACGTTCTTATATAAATTTTATTGAAAACAGAATTGTATTCAAAACAGAGTATTTTTTTGTATAGTAGGCTAGATTAAGTGCCAATATCATAGCGGTATCGTGACGAACAAAACGAATACCGACCGAACAAGTCAATGCTGGTATCGGTATATACTTAAATATTTATACACTTTTAACCAATTTAGTTTGTATATAATTTGATATTCCTTCGATAACTCACGTTCATTACTTTTTTATATAAAGTTGAATACGCAAGTTTATTTAATATTTTTTTTCTCATCGTTTATTTATTAACTTTGTTGACAAGGAATTTTTTTTCTTATTAGTACCGTGAGTCCGTGACAGGTCGACCCGATACCGATATCGGTACGGTGTAATTATTGAATTTTTTTCATCGTCCCTTTATTAACTTTGTTGAAAAAGAATTATTTTTGTTTTCTTATTTTCAATGTAAAACACATTCTTTTGGACATATCATGACTTTAAATCAATTTTCGGTTCCACACCGATACTATAACAAATTAAACCGGTACCAACCAAATTCCTTTGTTTAACGAACCAAACTGATTCCGACCGAGTTCCCGCCGCATTGCGCGGACAAATCCACCTAGTTATACATATTAATATAAAGTCTCCATGAACAGTGTTTTAAGATTTTTTAATATTGTTTGTTTTTTAAATTTTTATTATTTTATTAATAGTCCCATAAATAGTGTTTTAAGATTTGTTTTAATATGGTTTGTTTTTTAAATTTTCATTATTTTATTAATATATGCTTTTTTATTTATTTTGTATGTTTTCCATTTTATAACTGTTAAGATACGTATGTTTATATAATTTTGAGTATGTTGTTGCGATATGCCTATATTTGTCGTTGTCTCAATACATTTTCTTTTTTGAAGCCGAGTTGTGAGTGGTAAAGCATAAGTAATCCGAAGTACAAACGTACATGTTATCAAAACTAACTAACATTAGTTTTTCATAGAGATTTTGCATGTTTTTTCCCTTTTATAACTATTAAGATACGATAATTTATATAATTTTGAGTATCTTATTATGACTTGCCTATATTTATCTCTATCTCGATACAATTTTTTTTTTCAAAATCGAGTTGTGAGTGGTAAACATAACTAATCGAAGTACAAACGTACATTTTATCAAGGCTAACTCACATTTAGTTTTTTATATATAAATTGACATTACCATTTTCATTATTCTAATAAGATATTGTAATGCTTTATAAAGTTCCGAATACATACAACAAGTTTTTTTTTTTGCTTCGTTTCGCTAAAAGTTTTGTTCAAAATCAAACGGATCAATATAATTGATTTTTTTTGTTCTTTACCATGATTAACTGAACCGATATCATGCGAAATTTCAGTAGCATATATGGTATCTTTTTTATATAGTAAACTACAACAAGTATGAATACCATATTGGTACTGTGACGAACCTAACTTATATCGTTTGTTCTTTACCATGACGAATTGAACTAACACCGTGTGAACAACTTCGATAGTGATATAAAGTATTTTTTATATCGTAAACTATAGCGAGTATAGGTAACACGTCAAGTCCAATCGAACAACATTGATACCTGCGTCGGTACCATTGGAATCAATATTGATATTTGTTTCGGAAACCATTACTGAAATTCGTTTTTATGTTTTCGATTGATGTAAAATATGTGTCCATGTCCTTTTTGGCATACAATGACTTTATTTTTGGGTTTTGTCTTTCAGTTGTTATATCGAGTGCCAATGTCCTACCGATACCGTAATAAATTAAACCGAGACTATCTGATTTCTCGCCGCAACGCGCGGGAGAATTCAAATAGTTTATATAATAATGGTGTACGTGGATGTGTACGGCCAAACTTAGCGTACACTCCAAACTAAAAAATGACAGTATAAATAAGAGTGCAACTCAACCATTTGGTTTGTTCAGTCCCTTCCTCCATCTCGTTCTCTCTGTCATTTTATATATATTCACCCCTAAATCCTACAAAGCCTTATCCCGTTTTAAGTATTTAGCCCCTGATCACCGATACCCTGTCCAAGTGACGTAGGACCCCGTAACGTATGTCAAGACTCTGCCTAAATTCGTTGGGGATCTGTCTCGTGACGTAGGGATAAAGTAAAAATGGGTTACTATACTTAATGTGTGTGCACTATATATTTTATTAAATAATCCAGGAGTGGTACCCAAGATATATCAACCCTCCTAAAACACCCCTGACACCCTACACTTTCTAATATATCCCATACGTGAAAACCGAGCCCGAAATATAATATAGCATTTAAAAATAAATTAAAAACAAGAAATATTAAGTTGAGGCGGGCCGCGTAGACCCACCCCAATCCTTACGCGGGCGGTATGAAGGTTGAGACCTGATTCCTTTGATTTTATTAAGTTTAAGCGGGCCGCGTAAGCTACCCGTTAAGCTAACGCGGGCCGCGAGAGACTAAAAAGGTGGCGCGGCCCTGGGCCGCCACGTGGCCCAATACCCGGAGAAGCTAGTTGATGACCCAGCTAAGCTACGCAGTTGACCGGAGTCAACGCGGGCCGCGTAAGCCCAGTCCATGTATTACGCGGGCCGCGAGAAGACCATATATCAGCACTATAAATAGAACAGTTCGTTCACAATTCATTCTCAAATCACAATTTCTGATAGTAGAGATAATACGCGGGTATTATACCCCTAATTAGCGAGGTTCTGCCTCGTTGTAAGTATTATAACCCCAGTTTCGTAATAGATACGCTGCCCGATTGATTTAGGGTTCCGTAACAACTGTCGTGGTTCTGCCCGACGTAGTTGTTGGAATGACGTCTCGGGAAGGGTATCATTAATATTTTCAAAGGGTTATGATACTAACCTATGTACATTTGTATAAATTATAGATTATTCCCAGGAAACTCTTACGCGAAGTCTAAGATAGCAATGTGAGTTTATCCTCTTTTTGTAATGTTTTTAGAATATTTTACAAAACCTTAAATGTTTTACAATGTGATTAAGCGGTGATTGAGTCTTTGTAGTTCTTCAATTACTGCCGGTATTATGGGGTTTTGTATACAAAATTTATTACTACGAGTAGTAGTAAGTCAGGAATGACAGTTCATTACCATTGGACAACGAGTTAGCCAATGGGAAATTTGACCATAGCCACAGATCCGGTCGAGTGGCAAGTACTGAATGAGTAATTGTGTAGACAGAAACAATGTGATCGCTCTCAATACTGTTTTAATTGATAAAATGTTTCTTGATTAAACTGGGATTCACTCACCAGTATTTCCCACTGAAAAATGTTTTTAAACACGTGTTTCAGGTAACAAAATGTGAAAGCCAAGTAGTAAAAAGCCAGCTCGAGAGCACGGACGGCTTGTTAAACCGTGGCTATAAAAGCTATCTAAAATACGATGGTTTAAATTCAATAAAGTAGGGTTTATCCCTATAAGTATGTTGTAATAAGAAACTTGGGTTTTACCCATATGATTATTAAAATAAAATATGGTGGTTTTACTCTGATAAACATTTCCTAACTACGGTCCTGATGAAATTTCCGCTGCCAAATTAATAAATAATGATACCACCGCCACTGAGTTCGCGGCCGCCCGTTCCCGGGACAGATAGGGGGCGGGGGTTGTGACAGAAGGTGGTATTAGAGCCTAGCCACTGGTTCAAGCCAAAGAAGTGTTCTGCTGACACTTAAATTTTAATTCTGTGTTAGGAAATAACTTATGTGATTATGTGTTTTATATTATTTGACTATTTGTTAGTCTACAGTATGGGTAAGCAAAGAATTTCGGACATCTATCGTCAACTAGATAGTTCACCAAAAGATAAGGGAACCTCATTTCAACCAAATCCCTCAAGATACTCAGCAGATATTGAGGAAGGAATATTTATTCGTAAGGCACAGTCTAAGAAACCATTTACCACTAAGAAAAGAAGTTGGATTATTAGCAAAAGTCGAGAGAAAATAAAGAAGTTACAACCAAAGGGAGAGATAATTAATCAGAAAATAAATGCACAAACTCAGGAAATAGGCAATAACTTACTACGGAAAGATGAATTAGATGAACAATGGGTAAATCTCCATATGTTAGCCACTACAGCAGTAAATGCTAACTTATATTAAATAGTTGAACGGCCAAACCAGTACCAGTACCCATGCCACCTATGAGCTAGAAACTTTAAAAGGAACTTTGCCTATTAGATAACAACTTAGTAGAGACAAGAGATAGAATAAACTTTACATAGAGGCATGTTGAGCATAATACTCCTATAACATATATAGATTAAAATAAGTTACGGATGCATAATCCCTAGTTTATTTTGAATTCCCGTTGTAGTTTGTAATAAATACATATATATATATATGAGTCGCAATGTTCGCCGTTTTTAATCAATCTATTTTATGATTGTACCCAAATGTTGTACTAAAATTTGTCTGTTAATACCACCTACTCAAATAATATCATAATATACATCAAATTAAGTTAGTTGTTAACAAAGCAGTCATATTTATGATTCTCTTTTGAAATCAATCATTTACTTTGGTTTAAAATACATATTGAAATATATGGAGTAAAACTTTATAACTTTGTGGTTTTAATAATATTGGTTCAAATTAATTTATATTTAAATAAATAAAACCAAAGCTATTGAATTAACTAAAAAGGATTTTAAGAAATAGTAAAAATTTAAAAGATTTATTTAGTGGATCTAGCCAAAGCAAGTTTTGAAACCCAGGTGTACCAATTTCTCACTCTATTTTATCATATCTGGTTTATAACTAGTTGACCATAAGACTTCATACTTTCATAGTTTTATGAAATAATTGATGTTGGGATTACTTGTAAAAGTTTCTATTGAAATACTTAGTAATAAAATAGATGGATAAATGAATATGATGGTTATTCATGATTTAATAAAATCATTTAAAGTTTTTAAGAGATTTGGGTCGGTTGTACTATGTAAGAAAGGCCTAACTAAACGTTGAAAACATTTATACAAATCTTTAATATTAAGGTATGTCCAAGATAGGTCTTATGCTTGGGAATAATTATAAGATTAACCAGTCATATTAGTTACAGGATTGTGTATCCTAAATTATAAAGAAAAATATTCGAGTCAGCTGGCTAATGTATAATAGTTAAATAATACACTATTAGTAAATGAGTGGAGTTGATAAATTGGATGTTAAACTTACCCTAAGTAGTTGCGAAGTTTTTGATTTTGATTTGTATATTAGCACATGGTTTGTTGGTTTTCCTAAAACCATAAATTAATTATTTTTATTAAGATGTTCTTTCTCAAAATAATTTATTAGTTTAAACTTAAATTTATTTTGTAGTACATCTTTGGAGTATCTTTAACAAAATACTTGAGGAAAATATTCATTTTTCAAACAGGTGTTAAAGTTTGACCAAAAATAGAAATCCACTAGTACATATGGGTATCTATCCTACACGGTTTTCGGTTGGAAAATAATTTTATATCTAAAATCTAATATAAATTTTTTTCAAATATTCGACTCGTACAGTAAGTCAAATACATTTTTTTTACTTATATATTACATTTATAATCTTATAACTCATAATATTTGAGTTCATCCGTACCTTTTATATTATTAGTATAATGATAAAACATTTTTAAATGATATATGAATAGTATATTTTACTATAAGATAGTACAATAAGTAAAAAGATATATTTTATATCTAAAATTTTAATAAAATATCATGGTATAATAAATTTTAAAAAGTAAAATATAGTATATAGAATAGTATATGCACTTATGTTATAAGTCCGTCGCAAGTTTATTAAAATGTAACAAGGCTATTAGATTTTTTTTTAATAGAATATGTATACAAATCCTATCTTCTCATAAGTATAAGTATATTATACTATACGAAAATAATATACTGTATATTTTTGATCCTTGCACATTTACTTATGGCAAAAGATTAGATAATTAAATTTTTAGAAGTAACGATATTGCAACAGTGAAAACATCTTTTCTTATCCTACTTAAATCAATAATTTAGTATCTATTTATTTATTTTACCTGGCATGTTAAAATGTTCCTAAACATTCATTTTTCTCACACTAGAATGAAACATGAATGCCCCACATAAGAATAGTTGACTCAAATGTGTGTTTAGTACGTTTGTTCTTTATAAAACTTTATTAAAAATCAGATTACAATTTTAATATTGTAATATCTTTAAATAAATTATTATTGTATGGGATATACATGCATATTTCAATACATGTATATTACTCAAATATAGTTAGAATCAATTTTAGAAACGTCAAACTCTGTATTACTTACCATAAGTACTTCTTTGAATAAATAATATAATATACAATAAATTGATAGTTAAGCTTTGATACTTTATGGTTCAACCCACTAGTTAAAAATAAATTTATTCCCATGAGTCCAGAAAGTTTATATTTTGAGTAATTCATTTCTTTAAATCTTTTATTGATCCATCCTTAAAACTCCAAAATATTGTGTTCAATAAATTTAAACAGAAGTTTATTTCAATATACTACTTTTATCAAAAGATAAAATAAAGTCATGGAAATAAGCTTGATAATGGGTACCATCGGATGTATAGTATTATTTTTATAAAATAATTTAGTATTATATATATGTGTGTAAATATTACGTAAGTTTAATATTAACTAGAAATTTGAAAATTTTATACACATATATGCATATACCTGATAGAATTTCTTAATGGTATACCCAATATAATCTCTTTTGTAAGATAAACATAAGAGAAAATGTCATTGGTAATTCATATGAAAATATAAAGTTATTATAAGAATAAACCATGAAACCTACTATGTTTTAAAATGCTATATGTCTCAATAAAATATTCCTTGTAACGGAATCTAAGATAATATGTACATAAATAGAGTTAGCTGTAAGTATACTCATTACATCGAACTTAGCTATAGTGTCAATGGAGACAATGATATATTTGAAACTCCATTCTCTAACCAAAAGAAAACCACAACCATAATAATATCTATACTTAAATGAAAGAGTTGGGATATTGATATTCACTGGTAACCACCAGGACAATATTTAGACTTGAACCTAAGAAGAATCCCTTTGTATAAAGCTTTGAGATAAGCCAATTACTTGCATAGATAAAGTGTGATGGTTAGTGGGATTCCGTGAGGATGATGACTAGAACAGTGCCTGTATGATAAATAAGCGATAACAACTGGCCACTGTTATTTCTTGTTTATTAGTACTACTCGGTTCTAGAATATGATCCATCATGAGAATACTGATTTCCTTGTTTCTTGATGCAAACTATAATAAACGATGTACTTTCAAAAACCTGATTTGAGAGAAGTCTATGGGAAATACCATGATAATTACCTCTCCGGCAAAACTGGGTATGGTGCGGTAGACTCTCCAGGTTGTCCGGGTGAGATGAGGGTTACCTCTCCGGCGAGACCGGGTGAGATGGAGTATGTGTTATGATAATGGAATTCCCTAAATAGTACCATCACCTGATGTCTGACTTGTGAATCTGTTTACATTATAGATAATGTGCATACTACAATATATGAAATATTATATAGATATGTATATCTATAAGGAAATCTAAAGACCATAATGATTGACAATTAGGGATAAATCACGAACAGATGTGTCAGTGATAGTTTTAGATCTATTTATCAGGAATATCTCGTATACGTCTATAATTTCGATATCAAACATTATTTCATTTGATCATCCGTTTCGTAGTTCGTGCGACAAGATGAACAACAGGAACTCTTTAATTTGGGAAACCCTCAAAAGTATAAAAATTTCATTTGCAATTATTAACGTATTAGGAAACCTGTAACTAAAAGTTGTATTAAAATACAAAACATATTTCAATCAAAGAAAAGAATCTCATAGAAAATAGTTCTGGTCAAAGTAAAGTAGAATTCAAAACAAAGACCAGAATATACCTAGAAACTAAACTAACTAAAAATATTCCTCCATATTTCAGAAAATCTCGAGGACGAGATTTAAAACAAGGTGGGGAGGATGTAACATTTCCAAAATTTAAAAAAAAAATGATTATTGAATATTCTTATAAAAATACAACTTTTCTATAATTATATTCTAACACATCTATTACTCATAAGATAAAAAGGAAATTCAATAAAGTTTTGCAAACTATCATTACTAAAATTTATCCATTACCTAAGCTGTCCGTCCTTATATGTAATTAATTAATTTTATTTGAAATGAAATAATGGAATTTTGATTTGTGCTTGGGCACGCCCCGCTTGCGGTATGCGCATATAATGTATATATGTGTGGGCCATCGGGGGGCAAAAGTAAAAGTGCACTAATTTTAACGTTATTTTACTAATTTCGTGAAAATAACGTTAAAAGTGGAGGACGGTTAATCATGCATCATGTGGTGGCGTTGATAGCTGAAAGACAAAAGGGTACATGCACTAATCGGTCTTTGTCCCGATTGCCGAGTGTTATGTGCCTTATGTCCAAGGCTTGATGCAAAACTACTATCGAGCCGGGGGTCTCACTGGAAGCAGGCCCTCTATTCCTACGGGGTAGAGGTAAGACTGTCTACATCTTACCCTCCTCAGACCCTACCTTTGCTTTGCTATTGGTGGGATTTACTGAGTATGATGATGATGATGATGATTGATTTGTGCTTGGGGTGAACCAGAAGCATTTGGATGTAAACTATTTATCCAACATGATTTGCAGCCATTGACCCCCCATAATTTAATTTTGAAGGTTTCGTTTAACCATATATTTTTATATTATATTTTTATATAATCAATAACTCTTGCTCAAAAATTAAAATAAATAATATCCGATCCAATAGTAAATAATCATCACTCTAACTAATTCTGCATACATACAAAACACCCAAATTGTAACACGACATGTGACCATCATATGCAAACATTAATTTTAAATAGATATTATGTCATTTTAAGAATTTATATAATAATGGTGTACGTGGATGTGTACAGCCAAACTTAGCGTACACTCCAAACTCAAAAATGACAGTATAAATAAGAGTGCAACTCAACCATTTGGTTTGTTCAGTCCCTTCCTCCATCTCATTCTCTCTGTCATTTTATATATATTCACCCCTAAATCCTACAAAGCGTTATCCCGTTTTAAGTATTTTAGCCCCTAATCACCGATACCCTGTCCAAGTGACGTAGGACCCCGTAACGTATGTCAAGACTCTGTCTAAATTCGTTGGGGATCTGTCTCGTGACGTAGGGATAAAGTAAAAATGGGTTACTATACTTAATGTGTGTGCACTATATATTTTATTAAATAATCCAGGAGTGGTACCCAAGATATATCAACCCTCCTAAAACACCACTGACACCCTACACTTTCTAAAATATATCCCATACGTGAAAACCGAGCCCGAAATATAATATAGCATTTAAAAATAAATTAAAAACAAGAAATATTAAGTTGAGGCGGGCCGCGTAGACCCACCTCAATCCTTACGCGGGCGGTATGAAGGTTGAGACCTGATTCCTTTGATTTTATTAAGTTTAAGCGGGCCGCGTAAGCTACCCGTTAAGCTAACGCGGGCCGCGAGAGACTAAAAAGGTGGCGCGGCCCTAGGCCGCCACGTGGCCCAACACCCAGAGAAGCTAGTTGATGACCCAGCTAAGTTACGCAGTTGACCGGAGTCAACGCGGGCCGCGTAAGCCCAGTCCATGTATTACGCGGGCCGCGAGAAGACCAGATATCAGCACTATAAATAGAACGCATCGGATTTCATTTCAGTTCGTTCACAATTCATTCTCAAATCACAATTTCTGATAGTAGAGACAATACGCGGGTATTATACCCCTAATTAGCGAGGTTCTGCCCCGTTGTAAGTATTATAACCCCAGTTTCGTAATAGATACGATGCCCGATTGATTTAGGGTTCCGTAACAACTGTCGTGGTTCTGCCCGACGTAGTTGTTGGAATGCCGTCTCGGGAAGGGTATCATTAATATTTTCAAAGGGTTATGATACTAACCTATGTACATTTGTATAAATTATAGATTATTCCCAGGAAACTCTTACGCGAAGTCTAAGATAGCAATGTGAGTTTATCCTCTTTTTGTAATCTTTTTAGAATATTTTACAAAACCTTAAATGTTTTACAATGCGATTAAGCGGTGATTGAGTCTTTGTAGTTCTTCAATTACTGCCAGTATTATGGGGTTTTGTATACAAAATTTATTACTACAGTAGTAGTAAGTCAGGAATGACAGTTCATTACCATTGGACAACGAGTTAGCCAATGGGTAATTTGACCATAGCCACAGATCCGGTCGAGTGGCAAGTACTGAATGAGTAATTGTGTAGACAGAAACAATGTGATCGCTCTCAATACTGTTTTAATTGATAAAATGTTTCTTGATTAAACTAGGATTCACTCACCAGTATTTCCCACTGACAAATGTTTTTAAACACGTGTTTCAGGTAACAAAATGTGAAAGCCAAGTAGTAAAAAGCCAGCTTGAGAGCACGGAAGGCTTGTTAAACCGTGGTTATAAAAGTTATCTAAAATACGATGGTTTAAATTCAATAAAGTAGGGTTTATCCCTATAAGTATGTTGTAATAAGAAACTTGGGTTTTACCCATATGATTATTAAAATAAAATATGGTGGTTTTACTTTGATAAACATTTCCTAACTACGGTCCTGATGAAATTTCTGCTGCCGAATTAATAAATAATGATACCACCGCCACTGAGTTCGCGGCCGCCCATTCCCGGGACAGATAGGGGGCGGGGGTTGTGAAAAAATAACACGGAGGGACTTTAATGGTGATAGGATGAGTATATTTTCCAACATTCCAGATTTACCCAAAAGACATATTCCTCTCAGGAATACCCATGATTTACCCAAAACGAATCCCTCTCAGGGATACCCAAAGAATATCCCAACCACCGGGATGCATGCTCAAGAGAAGTGAACTCACCTATGGTTTGCTCGGTAAGATCAAGTACTTTGTTTATCAGTTGAACAAACACGTCCTAACACGGTTACCGGTAAAAATCAGTTCCTTAATCCATTAACGCAAATTGCATTACATAAGACCCAAGTACATACACACATCCTCATACAATTGTAACAGTTGGTCATGCTATGAAATTAATACATACATTTTAGCATCACATACTTGATGTTTAACTCTCCCATTATCCTTATGCTTGTATGATTACATATATAAATCACAATTCCTAACAATGTGTGAACTACATAATATGTCCACGGCCCACACTAAATCACAGCCCACTAATAATATAAATAAAACGAAGCACAACGTTTACTGAAGTGAGTGGCGCAAATAGTTAACATGCTACTCAAGTGCTACCCAATTATACTACCCGACCAATTATATTAAACCCAGCCAGCATCAATGATCCGTTCTCATCCGCGGCCCAACTCAGACACACGGCCCAAACAAGTCAACCCAAAGACCAATGCGACTGGGCTTGTGCATTGTGTGACTGAAGCTGGTCCCCAGGCCCACCCGAGTGTGCGACCTGGTTTAGCATCGCAGCCCGTGCAAGTAGCCCAACAAAGTGCAACAGTTTATGATTTATCTTGTGGCTTGATTTTTAAAACACCTTTAAGTCACGAATTACGGGATCAGTTACATACTTCACAACCAATACATCATAATCAACCATTTTCCAAACTAATTCCCATGAATCTTAATCATACCCGAGTCTTGATCAAGAATTAACACATGACCATTGTTATCTAATTTAATGCCCCTAATACTCAAATGTTATAACCATCATACATCACAAGCAATCAATACAACATCATGCATTCTTATTTCAGAACAATCATTCAGCTAGCATACGAGTTATTTTAACTATACTATCATAACTCTCATTAACACAAGATTCTTCTAACACAATTCTACTCATACGAATCCCATGATTATTAACATAGTACCCTTAGTTTATTAATTATCATTAGTTAATCTCAGTCATCCCCTTGTTATTCGTTCAGCATGTAACAAGAAATCAAGAATTATAACAAGCATGTAATCCCTAAATATTTATTAAGATGCAAGAACATAACATGACTTTCTCACACTTATAAAAAATACCATGCAACTATGTTAACCATGAATACACATAACTAAGATCAAACAAATAAGAATTTGGACAAATATGAAACCACTAACCAAGAACTCGACCGATCAAGATGCTATCACGAGGGGGGGGGGGGGGGGGTTCTGCCACTGCGATCGTGCGATCAGGGGAAGCTTAGGGTTTTTGGTATATTGGTGTTAACATGTTACGCTACTTAAGTATGTATATATGTTGAAATAATGGCCGGCCCCAATTAAAATAACCCTCTTGGGCTCGACCAGGCCCAAACGTAAATAGATAACCCACACACATTCAGGTTAGGCTTTGGGTGTGTGTATATGGACTCACATTAGCTGGCCCAATGCAAAGTCCACTGCAAGGTGTATGTGTGAAGATGCGGCCCAAATTAACAGTCGTTTAATTAAAACAACTAACACTAAACTTAACCGAGTTAAACAAGTAAACGTTTAAACTTAACCAACCGAGTTAAACAAGTAAACGTGCAAGCATACATAGCTACGCTGCAACCCAATCGTAACAGAAAGTGATTCGGAATTAAAGACACACCTAAGGATTACGGGTCGTCACATCATCGCCCACGCCTCGCGCGCGCGCACGTGTGCGAGTGCGAGTGCGAGTTAGGGTGCTCTGCAACCTTCGCGAGTACACTTAGTGTGTGCTTCCATGAAACAATAAGGATGGAGAGTTCCCACTTAAATACCCCTTTAAGTTTCATCTCTCCTCCTATGTGGGACAAGGTGCCACTTTCCCACTTTTTTTCAGCATTCAAGTTTCAAACACCAAACTTTGAGCATCGATATCTTATTCATCTTAGCTCCGTTTTGGATGTGGTTTAGTTCGTTGCGAAGCTCTTCCAACATAGAACACAAACCCACACATAAATATATAAAACCCGCTCATTTCTTATATTTATTTCTAGTCCCAAATAGGAAAAAATCATTTTTCCTATATTTGTGAAAAGTGATATTTTCACAAATTTCCAACAATCCCCCACATGAATAGAAATCGATCTATCAAGTTTCAACGATACACGTACAACAGTTGAGTATTGCAAGATAGGTAGGTGTAACCTTTGAACCTCCTTTTGGAAGCATACTTAGCCTCCTAGGGTCTTGTAGACGCAGTGTCTTTGAACAATCCCCCATTTATGTAGGCGACAATATACATTCACACAATACTCTCCCTAGTTGAGTCAAGTCCTCATGGTTGTGTCTGTTTATGGTCGTGGAACACTTTCCTGGTTCTGCGAGAGCTATAGGATTTACGCTTCCCCACAAATCCATTCGAAACGACCCCACTTCTCTCTAACATAGGTGATTCCTCTGAATCATTAAAAACATCATGGTTAATTTTGGATTTCCTCAACATCCTTAACCTCAACATGCTGAACCTTTCCTTCATATCACTGATTGGAATGGACTAGGAAGTATACAACTCCCTTTATTAATTTTGGGGCACCCCCCACATTGACTCCCTTTGGGTTTATGATTAAGTTTGCCTATTGAACCTAGATCTTGGGATCTCCAGTCAACTAGGTTAGGTTTCCCTCATATTCCTTTCTTCTATGGGCTTCAGTCCCATTCCTCTTGACGACTTATACACCTTATCTTTGCTTAAGCCTTTTGTTAACGGGTCTGCAATGTTCTCCTTTGACCTAACATAGTCAACTGAGATAACACCCATTGAGATAAGTTTTCGTACCGTGTTGTGTCTACGTCGAATGTGCCTTTATCTGCCATTGTACATCGCGTTTTGTGCTTTCACAAGCGCTGATTTATTGTCACAATGTATGCAAATCACCGTCAACGGCTTTGGCCATCTTGGAATATCTTCCACAAATTGACGTAGCCACTCTGCCTCTTTCCCGCTTTTATCTAAAGCGAAGAATTCGGATCCCATCACGGATCTAGCTATAACCGTTTGCTTGGAAGACTTCCAAGCTATAGCTGCCCCCGCAAGTGTAAACACATATCCACTTGTCGATCTATGATCTTTTATATCCGATATCCAGTTCGCGTCAGTGTATCCTTCGATCACTGCTGGATCACGGGTATAATGCAATCCATAGTCTCTTTTGTATCTTATGTATCTAAGCATCCTCGTGATAGCTTTCCAATGATCCGCGCTCGGATTACTGGTGTAACTACTTAGCCTGCTCACAGCATATGCTAAGTCGGGTCTAGTACATGTCATTAGATACATGAGACTACCAATGATCCTTGAGTACTCTAACTGAGCAACACTCTCGCCTCTATTCTTCCTTGGGCGTTGGGTATTATCAATTGAAGTGCGAGCTATACTCGTATCGTCCGAATTGAATTTTCCAAGGATCTTGTCCACGTAGTGAGATTGACTCAACACAAGACCATTTTGGGTTCTAGTAATTTTTACTCCAAGAATCACATCCGCGAGACCCGTGTCTTTCATGTGAAACCTCGCTTTCAACATGTATTTTGTTGAGTTGATCATGTTATTATCACTCCCAATGATAAGCATATCATCTACATAAAGACATAAACTTACATAACCCCTTTGGCGTGTCTTTAAAATAAACACACTTGTCACACTCATTTATTTTGAAACCATTGTCAATCATGACAAGATCAAACTTTTGGTGCCATTTGTAACAACCCGCTTTTTGGAAAGTCAAAGTAAAAGTCAAAGTGAAAGGAAGAAAAGATTGCTAATTGCGATCTGTCACTCCTTGCTTAACTACTGGCTGTGCTTCTTGACTTGTAATCGAATTCTTTTATTTATTTACTTTAGTTGTACTATGTGGAGTACTTATTAATAATCGAGGTTTAATCGATGTTTAATCGCTAATCGACCTATCGCTAATCGCATCGCTATCGCATTCGCAACTCGAATTATGTGTTCTGGACATTGTTTTACGTGTGTGTGATATTATGTGTTACTTGTGCATGTTATGTTTATGTTGAGGTGTTTAATCTCAATCGCAATCGCAATCGCAATTCTATCGCAACGCAATCTAATCGCAAACGCTAAACACAAGTTATTTATAGTGATTGTATGTTAAATATAGTAGTTAGGCTATTTGTGTAACTAATGGGTAACACTATCACATCACTCACTCGAATCGCATCGCAACACTCAACACGCAAAACAAAACGTCGAAACGCAACCCGTCGGAGCCACTCGATCGAATGACCATTCGATCAGATGGCCATCCGATCGGATTGCCATCCGATCGGTGAGCTATCTGACACTTGCACCCACTTTCCCTTTTTGGCAACCTATGACAGCTCTCTCTCACTCGACCAGCGCGCTTAAGGCCTTCTTTCTCTCGATTTCTCGTGATTCTTGTAAATTTTTAACTCAAATCTTGTACTTCTATGATCTACACGCACTTTTTCATCATTTTCACCTTTGAATCTTAACTTTTAACCATGAAATCGGCAGATTTGAGGTGTTTTAGGATGATGTCATCATGGAGTTCTTATGAACTTCAAGATTTGGCTTCGTTCCACCAAGAACAACTCAAATCTGAAGGATTTCCACATGGTTTCACAACGATTTCACATAGATCTAAACATTTTCAAAGATAAAAGGATTGAAAGATGGTTTCTAACTTTTTTTCAACTCTTTTACACTTAATGCACTCAAAATTGATAGAATCGGAGCTCATTCTGGTCTTCTACTCATTTCTTAGTGAAGGGTCGGTTGAGATCTGATTCCTATCAAAGAGATAACCGATTTCAGATTAAACATGAACTACCGTCAAAGAACAGTCAACTGGTCGGACTAGGGTGATTCTTGTTCGATCGAACGACTTGGGACTTGACGAGGTTCCGTTGCTTAGTACGTTATCATACCATCTCGAACAAACCGCAAAACTTCCAAAATAATCAAGTCAAGACGATCAGATTCGTTGGGACAGATTGCCGTCCGATCGGATTTCCATCCAATCGGATTGCTTCCACACTTAGCAATTTTCAAGTTTTTCAAAAGATCTAAACGTCGAACAGATTGCCATTCGATCGGATTGCCATTCGATCGGATTGCTATCCTATCGAACGACCATCCGATCAGTTGACATTTGGAACTTCGACACTTAATCAATTTCATACTTTTCAAAGACCATTAGTTCTAACGGATTGCCATCCGATCAGATTGCTATCCGATCGAGTGACCATCCTGCTGTGAACTTGTTCTCACTAAGTGTCCTGCCAATCGGATCGCTATCCGATCGATCGAACGACCGTTCGATCGATCGACCTGAAGGGTAGAGATACTTCTCTGTTTTCAAAATTCTACAATGAAAACTTCAAAGCCATCATACACAAACACATCCTTCCCAAACGAATGTCAATCCGACGGAATGGCCATCCGATCGGATTATCATCCGACACTTGTTCACTTCGCACCGCTTAATGCACTGTTCATTCGCTTATGCTACCGTTAACTGTTCAGGCTAATCACTCTAGCGCTCCCTTCAATCCATTACTTCCATCGCTGTGAGTATACTCGATCCCTTTTTGCTTTACGCACTTTTGGGTGTTACATACGTTACTTATTCTAAATCACATCGATCACACAACGCAAACACTATTTATACGCTGACCGTTATTGCATGTTACGTGTTACTCGATGAATGCTTGTATGTTATGTTAACACAGTGATTGTTGCCTGACGCCTTAGCAACGATAGTACTATTTGTTTGGACTCAGCAACTATCGTGGACAGGGCTTGTTAAGGTTACCTCTTCACGTGTCACAGTGGTGATATGTGTTGCGCATTCTATAACTCGCATCTTGTCTGTGCATATTTCATTGTCGATAACCTACTAGCTTCATATTATACATGTTACATGTTGGTTTTGTGTAAACGCTTTCGAACTCTACTATTGCTATTAAACTTGTATGCTCACCTTTACACTATGTGTATTGACCTCTATTTTAACGTATGTGACAGGTGCTTAGGATGATTGCTTGCTATTTGATGGAATTGAGCTAGGATGGAGTCTAGAAACAAACTAAATAAAATCTGAGTTGTCGGAATGGATATTTTCCTTGAGAACAATGTCTGTAATAACTGTTTTTATTTTATATGTTTGTGGTATGGGTCATGAACCTTTAATATATTATAACGAATAGTTGTTATGGATTCTCCTGGACAATCTGTTTCGCTCAGTGCCGCGCCCTGATGTTTCCGTCATTGGTTGGGGTGTGACACCATTGTTTTGGAGCTTGCTTAAAGCCATACAAAGACTTGACCAATTTACATACTTTGCCATCGTTTCCTGGGGCGGAAAAACCCTCAGGTTGTTCCATGTAAATTTCTTCTTCTAAATCGCCATTTAGAAATGCGGTCTTTACATCCATTTGGTGAACTTCCAAATTTCTTAGAGGCGCAATTGCAAGAACCAATCGTATAGAGGTTATTCGCGTCACAGGCGAGTGAGTATCAAAGTAGTCTAGACCCTCTTTTTGTCTAAATCCTTTGATTACTAACCTTGCCTTGTATTTATCAATACTTCCATCAGCTTTCATCTTCCTTTTGAATATCCAACGATATCCAAGTGGTTTACAACCAGGTGGAAGATCTACTAACTCCAAAGTATGATTTTGCAATATAGAATCAATTTCATTCTTAATTGCTTCTTGCCATTGAGGTCCTTCTGCGGAGGTAACCGCCTCGGGTTAGGTATTGGGCTCACCCTCAACCATGTAGCTCATGAAGTATGGACCAAAGGATTTTTCAACCCTTCATCGTTTGCTTCGTCTAAGCTTACCCTCCTCGACCTCAGGTCGTTCATGAGTTTCATCTAAACTCGTAGATGAACTCGGGCCTGCTTCATCTAACCATGTAGATGAACTTGGACCTGCTTCATCAGCCGCTGTTGATGAAGTCGCTTGTGTTTATCCTAACATAGGAAACACATTTTCAAAATATGAGACAATGTTAGGATTTGCCTCCATGATAGTGTGTTTGTGTACATCAGGATTCTTGGACTCATGTACAAGAAAACGATGTGCACTACTTTGATGTGCATATCCTATGAAAATGCAATCAACAGTTTTGAGTCCTATCCTAAGAGCCTTAGGAAGATGTACAATCACCTTTGCTAGGCACCCCCACACTTGCAAGTATTTGTATAAAGGCATCCTCTTTCTCCATAACTCATATGGAGTTTCTTCCCTATTTTTCAAAGGTATCTTGTTCAAAAGATAATTTGTTGAGAGAATGGAGCCCCCCACATTTCTCGGTTCACTCCCGAACTGATCAACATGGCGTTCATCATCTCTTTCAATGTGCGGTTCTTTCGTTCCGCCACGCCATTTGATTGTGGAGAATAAGGAGGTGTACACTCATAATGCCACTTTTTGCGCATAAATCTGCAAAAGGTGCAACATATTCACCTCCTCGATCGCTTCTCACAGCTTTTATCTTCTTGATAAGTTGATTCTCAACTTCGTTTTTTTACAAGATAAACTTCTCTATTGCTTCGTCTTTACTATTAAGTAAATATACATAGCAATATTTAGTACAATCATCAATAAACGTGATGAAGTACTTATTTCCTCCATGCCTGGGAACCGCTTTTAAATCACACACATCGGTATGAATTAAATCAAGGGGTTCGGTTATTCGTTCAACCGATTTAAACAATGATCTCGTTAGTTTGGATTCGACACATGTCTCGCATTTGTGATCAGAGTCGATATGGAATGTTGGTATCAAATTTAATTTAATTAAACGTCGTACTGAATTAAAATTTACATGTCCTAGTCTACCATGCCAAACATTAGAAGACTCAATCTTGTAAGTAGAAGCAGAAATTTCATTCTTACTTTTGTTTTGGTTCACAACCATTACATTCATTTTAAACATTCCATTGAGGGCATAGCCCTTTCCAACAAACATTCCACGTCTAGAAAGAACAAAATTTTCCAATTCAAACACTAGACGAAATCCAAACTTGTTGAGCATCCATCCCGACACGAGATTCTTCCGTATCCCTTGAACATAAAGCACATTTGTCAAGGTAAGCTCCTTGCCAGAGGTCATCTTCAAGATAATAGTGCCTTCCCCTTTGATGCTTGCGGTAGCTGTCGCAACCCCCGATCCCTGATTCCCGGGAATGGGCGGACGCGATCTCAGAGTTTCGGTGGTATCAGTGTTATTTAATCTTGCAGCGGAATTTACATCAGGACCGTAGTTAGGAAATATTTATCAGAGTAAAACCACCTCATTTTATATTAATAATCACATGGGTAAAACCCAAGTTTCTTATTACAATACTTTTATAGGGATAAACCCTATCTTATTGAATTTAAAACATCGTTTATTAGGTAACTTTTATAGCCACATTTTTCCCAAGCCTTCAGTGCTCTCCAGCTGGCTTTCATTAATTGGCTGTTCACATTGTGTTACCTGTAACGCATTTTAAAAACATTTGTTAGTCGGAAATACTGGTGAGTGAATCCCAGTTTAATCAAGAAACATTTTATCAATTAAAACAGTATTGAGAGCGATCACATTGTTTCTGTCTACACAATTACTCATTCAGTACTTGCCACTCGACCGGATCTGTGGCTATGGTCAAATTACCCATTGGCTAACTCATTGTCCAATGGTAATGAACTGTCATTCCTGACTTACTATTACTCATAGTAATAAATTTTGTGTACAAAACCCCATAATACCGGCAGTAATTGAAGAACTACAGAGACTCAATCACCGCTTAATCGCATTGTAAAACATTTAAGGTTTTGTAAAATATTCTAAAAACATTACAAAAAGAGGATAAACTCACATTGCTGTCTTAGGCTTTTCGTAAGGGTTTCCTGGATATAATCTATAATTTATACAAATGTACATTGGTTAGTACCATAACCCTTTGAAAATATTAATGATACCCTCCCCGAGACGGCATTCCAACAACTACGTCGGGCAGAACCACGACAGTTGTTACGGAACCCTAAATCAATCGGGTAGCGTAACTGTTACGAAACTAGGGTTATAATACTTACAACGGAGCAGAACCTCGCTAATTAGGGATATAATACCCGACTATAACTTCTACTACTTCAGAAATTGTGATTTAGATTTTGAGAATGAGCGACGGAAAACGAAAACCCGTTGCTTTCTTATATAGGGCTGATATTGGACTCTCACGCGGCCCGCGTAAAACACAGGCCAGGGTTACGCGGCCCGCGTCAACCCTGGTCAACACTATAGCTTAGCTGGGTCAGCTACTAGACTCGCTATGATGTCGACACGTGTCAACATCGGATGTCTCCCCGTTTCATGATCTCTCGCGGCCCGCGTTAACTAACAAAGACTCTTACGCGGCCCATTTGAACTAAAGGATTCAACGATATCAGGTTTAGACCTTGATACCGCCCGCGTGAACTATTGAGGTGGGTTTACGCGGCCCGCCTCAATTCCATTTTTCTTATTTTTAATTTATTTTATATGTTATAACCTATTTTGGGTTCGGTTTTTACATACGGGGTGTAATATATAACATATTAGGACATTTTAAGATATAATAGGGTTTCGGCAATATTATGAGGGCGTTGGTTTTACCGAGGGTTGTTACATTCTCTCCACCTTGTTTAGAGCTCGTCCTCGAGATCTACTGGAATAAATACGGATATTTCCTTTGTATCTCTGACTCGAGTTCCCATGTGTACTCAGGTCCTCTTTTGGAGTCCCATTTCACTTTGACCAGAACTAGTCTCTTATGCTTGAGATTCTTGACTTTCCTGTCTTCAATTTGTAGAGGTCTTTCTACAAACTTGAGTTGTTCATTTACCTCTATATCCTTAAGAGGTACTATTAATGATTCATCAGCTAAACACTTTTTGAGATTAGATACATGAAAGACATCATGTATTCCTGCTATTTCCTCTGGCAGTTGTAGCTGATAGGCTACTGGTCCTATTCTTCTAATAATCTCAAAAGGTCCAACATACCTGGGACTTAGCTTTCCCCGTTTGATGAATCTTACCACTCCTTTCCAAGGAGAGACTTTCAACAATACTTTATCTCCTACTTGAAATTCCAATGGCTTGCGTCGGTTATTAGCATAACTCTTTTGTCGATCACGTGCTGCTTTCAGTCGTTCCTTGACTTGAATAATCTTGTCGGTTGTTTCCTGCATTATCTCAGGTCCAGATAGTTTCTTTTCCCCAATTTCTGCCCAACAGACTGGGGTTCGACACTTTCGTCCATAAAGTGTTTCGAATGGTGCAGCATTGATACTTGTGTGATAACTATTATTATATGAAAATTCTATTAAAGGTAAGTGATCATCCCAATTACCTCCGAAATCAATTACACAAGCTCTAAGCATGTCTTCCATTGTCTGAATTGTCCTTTCGCTTTGTCCATCCGTTTGTGGATGATAAGCCGTACTTAGCTTTAACTTGGTTCCCATTGCCTTTTGGAAACTTGACCAAAAATGAGAGGTAAATCGGCTATCCCTATCAGAAACAATTGATAAAGGAATGCCATGTAAAGAAACAATTTCATTTACATACAACTTAGATAATTGTTCCATACTAATTGTTTCCTTCATTGGTAGGAAATGAGTTGATTTGGTTAGCCAATCTACAATCACCCAGATTGTATCATTTCCTTTCTTAGTTTTGGGTAATTTAGTAACAAAATCCATTGTTATCAATTCCCATTTCCAAACTGGCATTTCTAATTGCTGTAACAAACCTGAGGGTTTCTGGTGTTCAGCTTTAACTTGTGAACAAGTTAAACATTTAGAAACATAGGCTGCTATGTCCTTTTTCATTCCTATCCACCAGAAATTTTTCCTTAAATCCTGGTACATTTTATCACTTCCTGGATGCATCGTATATTTAGACTTATGAGCCTGTTCTAGTATACGATTACGCATGTTTCCTAATTTAGGTATCCACATTCTCTTTTCATGGAATCTCCAAATTCCATCTGTTCCTTGTTTTAATTCTTTTAACATACCTTTTAGCTTTTCAGTATCTTCCTTGATTACCGATTCTTGTGCTTCTCTTATCTGATCATTTAAATCTACTTGTAGATTTAATTTAAGAGAACGTACCCTTTTTGGTTTTTCATGATATTTTCGGCTTAAAGCATCTGCCACTACATTTGCTCTTCCTTCATGATACTGGATATCACAATCATAATCACTAAGCATCTCCATCTAGCGTCTTTGTCTCATATTCAACTCCTTTTGCTTGAAAATATACCTTAAACTTTTATGATCAGTAAATATGGTAAACTTACTACCATAAAGGTAATGTCTCCAAATCTTAAGAGCAAAAATTATAGCTCCTAATTCTAAATCATGGGTTGAATAATTCTCTTCATGATTCTTAAGTTGTCTAGATGCGTAAGCTATAACCTTTTGGCGTTGCATCAACACATATCCATAACCTAATTTAGAAGCATCACAATAGACTACGAAGTCTTCAGTTCCTTCTGGTAATGCTAATATGGGTGTATAGGTTAATCTTTGCTTAAGGATTCTAAATGCTTCTTCTTGTTTTAATCCCCATTCAAACTTAACAGATTTACAGGTTAGTTTGGTTAAGGGAATGGCTATTCTAGAAAAATCTTAAATAAATCTTCTATATTAACCGGTCAATCCTAAGAAACTTCTAACCTCAGTTGGTGACTCAGGGGTTTTCCATTTAGTAATCGCCTCGATCTTTGTTGGATCTACATGAATTCCTTCATGATTAACTAAATGTCCAAGGAATTGTACCTGTTTTAACCAAAATTCACACTTAGAGAATTTAGCATAAAGCTTTTCCTTTCTTAATAAACTTAAAAGTGCGTGCAAATGCTTTGCATAATCCTCTTTATTCTTAGAATATATTAGAATATCATCTATGAAGACAATTATGAATTTATCCAAATATGGCTTACATATTCGGTTCATCATGTCCATAAATGCAGCTGGGGCATTGGTTAAACCAAATGGCATGACAGTAAATTCATAATGACCATACCTTGTTCTAAATGTGGTCTTAGGAATGTCCTCTTCCTGTACCTTTAATTGATGATATCCTGACCTTAAATCGATTTTAGAGAAAAATCGAGCTCCTTGTTGTTGATCAAACAGATCATCGATTCTCGGTAATGGGTACCGATTCTTAATCGTGACCTTGTTTAATTCACGGTAGTCAATGCGCATGCGCATTGATCCGTCCTTTTTAACGAAAAGTATCGGCGCTCCCCATGGCGACGAACTTGGTTGTATGAATCCTTTCTCTAACAATTCGTCTAATTGTTTCTTCAATTCCTGCATTTCAGCAGGTGCCAAACGGTAGGGTGCTTTGGTAATCGGTGCTGTTCCTGGTATCAAATGGATTCTGAATTCAACTTCTCTATCCGGAGGTTGTCATGGCAATTCTTCTGGAAATATGTCTGAAAACTGAGATACTACTGGAATATCTTTTAAATCCTTTCCTTTAGTGTTAGTGATTATGGAAATCAAATACACTATAGAACCTTTTCTCATACAGCTTGCAGTTTTCATCACAGAGATAAATTTAGTGGACCTAGAAGGTTTATCTCCTTTAATTGTGATCGTTTTACCTTTTGGTGAATTTACTTGAATTACCTTTTGATCACATAAAATACTGGCTTTATTGGCTATTAACCAATCCATTCCTAAAACAACATCAAATCCTGCCAGATTCATGGGATAAAGATTTGCAATAAATTTCTGATTTAAAATTTCTATGCTTGCTCCCTGCAAGATTTCAGAAATTCTAACGGTTTCTCCATTGGCTGTCTCTACTAAGCATTCTAGTGGTAGTTTAGTTAATGACTGATTTAAAATTTTGCAAAACGATGTATTAATAAAACTTTGGTTTGCACCAGAGTCAAATAATACTATAGCAAAAATATCATTAACTAAAAACGTACCAGCTATGACATCTGGAATCATCTTGGCTTCATCTGCAGTCAAAACAAATGCTCTAGCATTTTTAGTACTCTTGTTGTCTGGAGCTGGAGCTAATTTCGGACAATTTAGCTTGAGATGACCTTGTTCTCCACAATTGTAACATACCCGGCTGTTAACTTTCTTCCTGCAGTTTTCTTCCTTGTGTCCCGATATTTTGCAAAAGTTAAAGTATATGGAGCATCTTCCTGAATTCTTTCTTTTGCAATACCTACAGTAGGGTGCAGAGGTAGAACCTATATTTTTCCCACGATTGGAATTTCCAGAACGAAATTCTTGTGTCAACTTCTGGGTTAGGTTCCTCCTTTGATCCTCTTCTCGGGTACGGACTAATTCATCTGTCAAGGTATTTGCTAGTTCTACCGCTTCTTCTATGGTTTGAGGTCTAGCTTCCTTGACTACGTGTCTTATCTCTCCAATTAATCCCCAAATATAACGGGAGATTAACACTGGTTCTGGTGAAGCAAGAGTTGGTAGTATTCTAGCATATTCGAAGAATATTTTAGTATATCCCTTACTATCTACACAAGTCATCCTAAGGTTGAGGAATTTATTTGCTATTTGTTCCTTTTCATTGGGTGGGCAGAATTTCCTTTCTACCTTGTCCTTAAATTCTTCCCATTCCATATTGTAGGTTCTATCACTTCCTTTTGTTTGGAGGATTATGTTCCACCATTCTAGTGCTGCATTCTTAAACAAATTAGAAGCAAACATTATTTTATCTTCTTCAGCACATTTGCTTATCCTTAAGACTGCCTCAGTCTTCTCTATCCAGCGTAGAGTTGCAATGGCCCCTTCGTTGCCCGAGAATTCCATTAGTTTACAAGACCAGAATTCTTTATAAGAACAACCGTAAGGCACGGTTCTTCCTCTTTTGGGAATAGGCATTTGAAGTAAAGGTCCATTGTTCACGCTGTGTTCTGGTTCACTTGGTCGCTTACTGCTATGCTTACTTTTGTTATCAGCATCTTTAACTGTTTGAAGAATAAAAGGCATTGCATCTATAATTCCCTGTGCTACTATGTGTTGGATAGCACTATTGTCCACTTGATTGTTATTGTTATTGATGCTTGGATTCTCATTAACCACGTTAATGTTACTCTGGTTATCATTATTCAGATTTCCTTAATTTCCTTCGTCGTCCATCTGAATTTTAAACATTTACCCCATATTAATATTACAAATAATAGGTAATATAGTTAATCACATGACATGCAATTTAATCAAAACCGTCGATCATTGCGACTTGTACTCTATTTTCAAATACTATGCGTCTATTACACACTAGTACAGAAATAAAGATTACAATACCAACAGAAAGAAAATTACACTAATAATAATATGCATCCGTACACACATATTTTATTTTATTTTTATAATATTATATTATTATTATAATATTATTACTACCATTGTTGCACCATCTCATTCATGGATATGGATTTATCCAAAAATCCATATTACGTTCATCGTATTTCCATACGAGACGTTCTCCCACCTGACGCATTCTCTCACTGTTCTCTAAAATTTCCTCCCCAAAAGTCCTAAGTTCTTGGACGTTTTCTGCACTCATTGGGGGTGCAGGTTCTCGGACTGGGTTTGGAATCTGGGGTGCGGGTTCCTGATATGGGGGTGAAAGTTCCTGAAATCGGTAAGGATCCTCTAAAATTTCCCTAATATATTCATCATGGTAATGGGGATCTAAAGGGTCCATACCTGGGTAGGCTTCTATGTTCTGTATGGGTGGGTATTCCTAGATAGGGTAACGTTGCACAAAATCTCTATTATCGTCCCACCAGGGGTCGTAATTTGGATTTAGAGGGTTTGGTGCAGGCACCCTAGGGATTTCTTCTGGGTTAAAGTCATGCATTTCCACTTGGTTTTCCTGGTTTTCTATCTCCATGGGTTGATCTGGGTTTTGTGGTTGTGGGGCTACTAGTTGTTCCAGACTCGGGTCAGCAGCAGTTGTGGCTAAGATATGGAAATTAGCTAGGCTTCTATTAAGCATATCCTGTGTATGGGCATTTGTTCTACGTTTAGCAGCTGCTATAACTCTTTGTTGTTGCAACTTTCTCATTCTCTTCCTACGAGCAAAAGCTTCCTTACTGAACCATCCTCGTTTCTTATTAGGGAATGGCTCTTCTGACTGAGCTCTAAAAGCAAACACTCCTTCTTCCTGATCAGCAGAATACCCAGAAAGGGCAGGCTGTGACGAGGTACCTTCACTCTTAGGTGATTCAGATAACAGACGATTCATGTCTGAGGGTCCTTGATCACTCATACTGTAAACTAACAGATAGTCAAATAACACAAAACAAATAAATACAGTTATACATGTATTTCCATAATTTATTTCCTAACACAAAATTTATAATTTAAGTGTCAGCAGAACACTTCTTTGGCTGAGACCAGTGGCTAGGCTCTGATACCACCTTCTGTCGCAACCCCCGATCCCTGATTCCCGGGAATGGGCGGACGCGATCTCAGAGTTTCGGTGGTATCAGTGTTATTTAATCTTGCAGCGGAATTTACATCAGGACCGTAGTTAGGAAATATTTATCAGAGTAAAACCATCTCATTTTATATTAATAATCACATGGGTAAAACCCACATTTCTTATTACAATACTTTTTATAGGGATAAACCCTATCTTATAGAATTTAAAACATCATTTATTAGGTAACTTTTATAGCCATATTTTTCCCAAGCCTTCAGTGCTCTCCAGCTGGCTTTCATTAATTGGCTGTTCACATTGTGTTACCTGTAACGCATTTTAAAAACATTTGTCAGTCGGAAATACTGGTGAGTGAATCCCAGTTTAATCAAGAAACATTTTATCAATTAAAACAGTATTGAGAGCGATCGCATTGTTTCTGTCTACACAATTACTCATTCAGTACTTGCCACTTGACCGGATCTGTGGCTATGGTCAAATTACCCATTGGCTAACTCATTGTCCAATGGTAATGAACTGTCATTCCTGACTTACTACTACTCGTAGTAATAAATTTTGTATACAAAACCCCATAATACCGGCAGTAATTGAAGAACTACAAAGACTCAATCACCGCTTAATCGCATTGTAAAACATTTAAGGTTTTGTAAAATATTCTAAAAACATTAAAAAAAGAGGATAAACTCACATTGCTGTCTTAGGCTTTTCGCAAGGGTTTCCTGGATATAATCTATAGTTTATACAAATGTACATTGGTTAGTACCATAATCCTTTGAAAATATTAATGATACCCTCCTCGAGACGGCATTCCAACAACTACGTCGGGCAGAACCACGACAGTTGTTACGGAACCCTAAATCAATCGGGTAGCTAACTGTTACGAAACTAGGGTTATAATACTTACAACGGAGCAGAACCTCGCTAATTAGGGATATAATACCCGACTATAACTTCTACTACTTCAGAAATTGTGATTTAGATTTTGAGAATGAGCGACGGAAAACGAAAACCCGTTGCTTTCTTATATAGGGCTGATATTGGACTCTCACGCGGCCCGCGTAAAACACAGGCCAGGGTTACGCGGCCCGCGTCAACCCTGGTCAACACTATAGCTTAGCTGGGTCAGCTACTAGACTCGCCACGATGTCGACACGTGTCAGCACCGGATATCACCGTGTTTCATGATCTCTCGCGGCCTGCGTTAACTAACAAAGACTCTTACGCGGCCCGTTTGAACTAAAGGATTCAACGATATCAGGTTTAGACCTTGATACCGCCTGCGTGAACTATTGAGGTGGGTTTACGCGGCCCACCTCAATTCCATTTTTCTTATTTTTAATTTATTTTATATGTTATAACCTATTTTGGGCTCAGTTTTTACATACGGGGTGTAATATATAACATATTAGGACATTTTAAGATATAATAGGGTTTCGACAATATTATGAGTGCGTTGGTTTTACCGAGGGTTGTTACAGTAGCTTTATTTCCCATATAAATCTTTTCTTCACCCGACGCTTCCTTGAATGTAGAGAAAAGAGCCTTATCTCCACAAACATGGCGGGTTGCACCCGTGTCAACGAACCATCCTTTTGGGTTTTCACCCATCGCGTTGACTTCTTCCATCATAGCCGCTTCCTCGGTTATCATTTCAATCAGAGGCATGCCATCCTCATCAACCATGTGCGTACGCTCACGCTTAGGTTTCTTGCTTTGGTTAGCACGGTGCCCCGTCGCGTTACAATTGTAACAAGTACCTTAGAAAGGTGCAAGCTTCTTTTTCACAACCCCCCTTTTCGGTCCAAGGTTGTTAACCTTTGCTTTCCCCTGCCCTTATTGCCCTTTGAGGACTCCCCAACTTCCACCATGTTTGCCTTAGCCGAAGCTTGCAAAATGGTGCCTTTTTGGGCCACCCTATTGTCCTCTTTTATACGAAGACGGACGGCAAGTTCCTCAATCGTCATTTCTTTTCGCTTGTGTTTTAGGTAGTTTTTGAATTCTACCCACGAAGGAGGCAATTTCTCAATCATGACTGCCACTTGAAATGTCTCGCTAAGTACCATACCCTCAGCGTGGATGTCATGAAGTATAATTTGCAACTTTTGGACTTGGTTCATAACTGTCTTGTTATCAACCATTTTGTAGTCCAAGAAACGGGCTACCACAAATTTCTTTGTGCCAGCATCCTCCATTTTGTACTTGTCTAAGGCATCCCATAATTCTTTGGAAGTCTTGACGTTGTAGTACACATTATACAACGCATCCGAAAGGCCGTTGAGCCTCGACATATGAAATCCAAATGCTTCCAAGCATCTACCGCGCACTGTGCTTGTGCGTCGGTCTCCCCTTCCACAGGTTGGGGAGCGGTTTCAGTCAAGAACCTCGCAAGGTTCATGGTGGTCAAATAGAAGAACATCTTCTGTTGCTGTTGGTGCATGCGTCTGTCGAATTCGTCTTGTATCGAGTCTTGTACTAGATCAGGGCACGTTGTACGAGAAAGTTAGGGTTTGGGTGTGATAAAGCTAATTTTGCATGAAATGGCAAAGTATCATTTCAAGCGAAATTAACATGGGTAATTTCGTTTGAAATGGACACTGCCACTTTCAAGCGGAATTAGCATCCCTATATATAGCCTTCATACGAAATCATTTGTAACATTCTTGTTTCAGGTACCGAAGTGCTGTCGACGTGTCGATTGATCTGTAAACTTGTTATTATCAATTCACAAGACATTTAGAAGTGTATCAAGCTGTTTTCCTAGTCAATTCATCTATTTCCGCTTATTGAATTGATAAGAACTCTTCTGATCGACTCATTTGGGTCACAGAACTATCCTACAAGTGGTATCAGAGCTCAGGAGGAAGAGTTCTTGCCAAAACAGCCATAAAATCTGTCTTCTACACCTTCTTTTATAAAATTCACAAGATTTTACAGTCAAAATGCTCTGAATTTCACACATTATAAACGAAACAGTGTTTTAATGAATTCTTGAGAATATTGGACCTTTATTCAGCTTAAAACTTGATAAAATACGTAATTTCGTTTGAAAATGATTTCGGATTACGTGACGTCAGCAGCATTTCACACGAGATTAGCACTTGATTCCGCTTGAAATTGCTATTCCGCTTGAATAGTACATCTGATTTCACATGAAATTACCTGATATCGTTTCAAAGTGTAATTCCGTTTGAGATTGTTCACATGAAATTAGTAATTTCGCTCCAAGTAGTAATTCCGTTTGATAATTTCGCTTGAATCAACTATTCCGTTTGAATAGGTGTATTCCGTTTGGAAGTGTTATTTCACTCCAAAGTGATATTTCGCTTCAAAGAGATATTCCGCTTCAAGTGTGATTTCGTTTAAAAGTGTTGATTCCGTTTGAAACTGTATTCCATGTGAAAATTGAGTTTTTGTGAAACAATTTGCCTAAACATGGAAGAGGAATTTTACAATGCTTTTGCTACACCAGTTGCACCAGTTACAGCTGCTGAAACTTTGTATAGTGAGAATGAAATGGGAACTCATCAAAAACTGCCAAAGCTGATGTACATTGAAGATTTTAAAGGATGGCAGAATCGATTTGATAACTGGGTGCAAGCTTATAAGTTTGACGCATGGTGTTCATTAGATAAAGATTACGAGAAACCGAAAAATGAACGTGGGCTTGAAAAAGCATTTTGTGATTTTTCAGAAAATGATAAATTGAAATATACAAGTGAAAAGATGACGATCAGTATTCTTCAACAAGCGATTAAAGAAGATATTTTTGTGTTACTTCAACACGAGGGTACTACTAGATCAATTTGGAATGCATTGATTCAAAAGTTTAAAGGAAGTGCAGATATGATCAAGAACAAAAAGGCATTATTGAAGAAATCATTTGACATGTTTGTAGCTTTTGATCATGAAACAACAAAAATGACCATTGATAGATATTGTCATCTGGTTTTGGAAATGGGAAGGTTGGATATAAAGAAAGACGAAGAGGAATGGGTTGATAAACTGGCTGATGCATTACCACAATAGAAATGGGGAACTTATTTGTTGATTCTTAAACACATGAGAAAATATGAAAACATGAATCTGGCACAGTTTATTCAAAAGATTGAAGAACACGAGTTGGATATTCAGAAAACAGCAATCATGAAGAATCCAAATGCTCAACAAGATGTCAGTTTATACTACAGAGGAAACAAATTTGAAGTTACTCCCAGCCCAAAGATCCAAACTGGTTTTAGTGCTGATAGTTCGTCTGAAACAAAGGGTAGTACTGTAACTCAGAGTGGTGGACATTCATCTTCGTATTCAAGCTTTAATCCAAATCTTACAACATCAAGTTCTCAACAACAGAATTCTACAAATTTGCAGTGCAATGTTACTTGAACATTCAAAATGGCCAAAATTTGTCTCCAGAAATAGCTAAGCAACACATGGCATCACTTGTTGCTATGTTAGAATCATATGAAAGTTTAATTGCTGGCAAAATAGGAAATCCGATGCTTACAAAAGAAGATTATGACCAAATTGATGCAGAGGAACTTGAATTGATGGATGTCAATTGGTGTATGGCTAGTGCTGTTAGAAGGGCAGGAAAATTTCAACAAATCACAGGTAGAGATGAGTTTCGGGGATTGGCTAATTCTCCGTTAGGATTTGACAAGTCAAAAGTTACTTGTTTTCGTTGCAAAGGGAAAGGACACTTTAAACGAGAGTGTAAAAATCAAGAAGCAACAAGAGGATCAGAAAAGAATGATTATTATCAGAAATCCATTTTTCATCAGATTGAACAACAACAACCATCATCATCTCATACTCTGGAAGATGGAAAGAAGAAAGCTTTACTTATTCATCAAGATGATGAAAAAGTTGCAGAGGGATTTAGTTGGGACAAATACATCCCACCTGGTTCAGGTCTTGTTGCCAGAATTTGAGAAGAAGAACAAGTCAAATCTAGTCCGAAAAGAATACAGATTTTTCCATATCTTGGAAGTGATGTAGATACTGATGATGAAGAAGAATACATTAAAAGAACTAGAAAATGTATAGATCCTGATAGTTTTAATTTGTTTTTTGCAGATAAAGTTGAGATGCTGAATGAGAAGAAGATTGCCAGACTGAAGAGCGAGCTGGAAGCAATAAGAAAAATAGTTGATGAAAAGGTAAAGATGGAAGCTGAAAGGGTAAATGTTGAACCAGTGATAGAGAAAATCGTTGAAGTGGAGAAAGTGGTAGAGAAAATTGTTGAGATCGAAAAAATAATCGAAGTTGAAAAACTGGTCGAGGTTGAGAAAATCGTCGAGATAGAAAAAATTGTTGAAGTTGAGAAGATTGTCGAGGTTGAAAAGATAGTTGATGTTATTAAACCTTGTCTGAAATGTTTGGAGTCTTGTAAACATTGTGAAGAAAAAGACAAGAAGATTGTTGAACTAGAAGAGTTGAAAGAAAACTTGTTGTCTGATGTGAAGTATGTGAAGGAGTCATACGATGTGCTAAACAGAATAGTTGATGGATTGAACAAAACAAATCGAGAAGTAGATGCTGCAATGACAATGATGAGCTCTACATTAATGACAAAGCAAAAAGTTATTAATGAGTATATTGAAGATTGTGCAAAATTGAAGCAGGATTTGGAACTTGAAAAGATTGAGAGTGAAAGAATCAAATGTTTGTTATTGAGTTACACAACTTGTGATTATTTGATTGATAGAGTTTATCCTACTGTTGAAGGTCTTGAAGCTTTTCAAGATAAAAAGACAGAAGATACTGATGCTGGTAAGAAACCAAATGTCAAATATAACAAGTGTCCGCCCCCGATTTGGAATAGCTATTCTCCCAGAAAACCAAATGAGGAACGTTTAAATAAGGCTCTCAACATCAAGTTAAAGTATGAAACCATTGATGAGTTACCAGATAATATTGATGTCACATTCACAGCGTCTGACACTGATCATGAGTCTGAGTTGTTAAAGAAAGTGGTCGATCAGGTGTTGGATATGGAGTGGTTTGCACCCAACTATCAAGATAATAAAGTTGGGAAGTTTGAAGTATAAAGTGTAGCATCAAAGTAATATATTGCCCATGACTTTATAGCCTAGTGGTATTATGGGGTGAGGTAAGACTTTGGAATCAATAAGTAATGGGTTTGATTCTTACAATGGTGTTTTTTCTCATATTTATTGGGTTTCCTTTTGAATTGGTGTATAGACATTATTGCCTAGTAGAGATGGATATGATCGAGTGGTTCCACTAATGGCACGATAATACTCCAGTGGTTAGTCGGTAATCCAAATTTGCCGTTAAAAAAGAGTAATATATTACGGTCTATCACACATACTCAAGACACAGACGCGTAAGGGTATACTCAATAAATAAAGGAAGTTATTACCCTTGTAACTTATAACCATAAAGCCACCTTGACCAATATGAGACCAGTCCATTTGGTAGAGGCTCATGCTTCTTAAAGAGAAGATCCTGGGTTCAAACCTAGGCAAAGAGAATTATTTAGTTAATTGGTATAATGTAGGGTAGGAATAAGCTTTGCTATTCCAAAAAATAAAAATTAATAAAGCCTCGTTGGGTTTTAGCTTTGCAAGGTTCACTTCGGTTCGATTATTAGCCTTAACTAAAACCGAAACTGAAGTAATCGGTTAATCCATTTTATTAACCATTTGGTTTTGAGTTAATCAGTTTGGTTTATTCACTAATTTTGTCGGTTTACGGTTCAGTTCGTTAATAACCGAACCAAACTTGTGCTAAATTTTTTACTTAGAAATACATGAAATACAGGTATAACTACATGAAAAGGTAGTATAAATACATAAAAATTCAGGTATAAATACAAAACATAAATATACGAAATGGAGGTATAAAAGTTTGAAATATATTAAAATATGAGTGGTTCGGTTCGGTTAATTTCGGTTAACCATGTTAAAAAAAACGAAAACCGATCTTTGGTTAATTCAGTTTTCGGTTAATCGGTTTATTTCATATCTTTTTTGTCAGTTTTTGGTTCAATTTCGATTAACAGTTCGATTATTCCTCACCCTATAATACCATAACAAATTTTATATCCAGAAAGTGTTTAAGACTCAATCGAAAAACATTTGATTGAAAAAATTACGCGTTTTGTCATTTATCTTAATACCATTTTCAGGCGGTGTCACTAAGAACAAAAATTGACAAGTTTTGTACTTAATGTTTCAAAAACTTATACGTTACGTCCTATGGCCCTAATTGATTTAAGTATGGTAATGTGCATAAATATTTAGTCTTTTCCCATGCATAAGTATTTTCTTTATAAATAAAAAAAATAAATCCCATCCACCCACCACACCCCACCTTAAACACATACACTCTCTCTCTACCACTACCTCCTGCCACCATCACCACTCAAACCTTTTATAGAAAAACCCTACCTTTAACACTCGATGGAACTTCATATCACATTCAAATTTTGACTTAAATTTGGGCATTTTCATCCATCACACTTTAAACCTGATCTTCAATCTCAACTTCAAATCAATTTTGAAAACAACATCACTATTTTCAGAATTATACTTCTATTTTAGACCACTCACAACTTGTTCACCTTTGAAACCGCAATCAATTCGATTTTGAAGATGCATCTACAGATGCAACTGAAACAACAGGTGAGGGGGTTGCAGGAGACGCCGTCGGGGTAGGGGTTACAAGAGACTCTTTGAGGCAGTCGCGAAACTAGAAGAAATATCCAGGGGTATCCTATTTTTTACAGTACATTTATAGAACGGATTTTTTTACCTACATTACGGGACAGGGCAGATCCTGAAATTTCAAGTGCCCTGGGCTAGCCAAAAAAGGCCTTAGGCCTTACCGAATTAAATTTTGTAAACTAGTTTTTAAGTTATTAGTATTTAGGTTAACGAACAATATTGAGCATATCATATTTGGCTAGATTTTATAAATTAATATTAGCAATAAGTTTTTAGGTTTTAGATTAGGACAGGTTTATTTTTAATTTTTAGATCGAAATTAAACAATTAAAGAACTCAAGAAGAAAAGAAATAACGAATACTCACAACTCACAATCAGCACAACAACGACTTCAGCCAATCAGCCTGTTCGATAATTATTGTTATGAACTGTTTCACCAATTAGCAGCGATCAATGATCAACAACGACACCTTTATCCCGTGTTCAATGACTTGGTGATGACTGTCGTAAGGGTCAATCAAAAAGCTAATTATACTACGTAGATAGCGTAAGTAGGGTATCATATCCACAGAGAATTTGTGATTAATAATAGATTATTTATATAATTTAGGATTTGATTGTAATTATTAATGAGAATATATCTCCATATCAATAGGAGATTCCATCTTGTACAGCATATATATATTTCTATTGTTAATGAGAAAGGGGCAAGAACTTTATTTCCTAAATGGTATCACCCACGATCCTAACCTAATCACCCACCACCGCAACCGGTTTTTTTTTCTTCCCCTCTCTCACCTTCGATCACCCACCCTCTTCTGCTACTACCTTATGTCTCTCCTTCTCTCCCTCATGGACTCTAAAAATCACCCAGCTCTTGCGGTCTCCAATATCAAAACGCATATACCCATCATGCTCGAACAAGATTCCACCCAATACACGACTTGGTCCACCTTGTTTCAAGTCCAGTGTAGGGTTTTCGAAGTTGCTGATCATCTCAGCCCGCCACCTGCTGCTGCCGCCACCTTTTCCGCCACCGATTCTGAAAAGAAAGCCGCTGATTCCGCAGACAAGGCTCTCTGGCAGCGTATTGATGCAGTAGTCCTTCAGTGGATTTACGCCACCATCTCCCCCGCCCTTCTCCAAATCATCCTCTCTCCCGGACAAACGACGTATGAAGCATGGACCGCCCTGAAAAATCAGTTCAATGACAACAAGACTACTCGAGCCGTGTTTCTTGGTCAGGAATTTGCACTTCTCAGCCTCGACGGTTTCTCCTCTATGACCGAGTACTGCCAACGGGCGAAACACCTCGCTGACCAACTCAAGGCAGTCGGTTCCCTCCCTCTAAACCGAACACTCCTAGTCCGAACTCACAGGGCATCCTCGGACCTAGACACGACCAAAACAGTTTGGCGGCATACACACCTATGGATATTGAGCAGGCATTATACACCATGGAACTGAATCAGCCAGACCACGGGTTCATGGACACGGGTGCAACCTCTCATTCGGCCAATGCACAAGGTATCTACTCTCTGTCTAATTTTAATAAGTGCACTGGCAAAAATATTATTGTTGGTAATGGCATGGCAATTCCGGTTTTGGCACAAGGCAACCAAACTTTACCACCTCTAAAACTAAATAATGTCCTTTTCACCCCTAACATCATAAAAAATCTAATTTCCGTTCGCTGCCTTACCACTGATAACCTTGTATCCATTGAGTTTGACCCTTTTGGTTTTCTTGTGAAGGATCTCAAAACTCGGGCGCCTATCCTTAGATGCAACAGTACCGGCGATCTCTATCCATTGACACAACCTCTATCCACCATCTCCCAACCTTCCGCTCTTGCTGCTGTTACTCAAGATCGCTGGCATCAACGCTTAGGCCACCCTGGTACCTCTTTATTGCATTCTTTGAAAATTTCTTCTCGTATTTCTTTTAGCAAACAAACCAATACATTGTGTGAACCTTGTGTGTTTGGTAAAAGTGTCAAACTACCAATTTATGATTCTGTTAATTGCACTCGTTTACCGTTTGATATTGTGCATAGTGACTTATGGACCTCCCCTGTCCTAAGCATGGGAGGTCATCGATATTATGTTCTATTTCTTGATGATTGCACTAATTTTCTATGGACATTTCCTCTCACCACCAAGTCCCAAGTATTTGCCACATTTGTCAATTTTTATAATCACATTACCACTCAATTTGAACGAAAAATTAATCAGTTTCAATGCGATAACGGTAAAGAATATGCCAATAACAATTTTTTTTTCAATTTTGCAACGCCCACGGTATGCACTTCCATTTTTCCTGTCCCTACACCTCTTCCCAAAACGGTAAGGCGGAACGCAAAATCTGCACCATCAATAACATGCTTCGCACTCTCTTAGCCCAAGCCCATCTACCGCCGTCCTTTTGGCATCATGCTCTTGACACCGCCACGTACCTCCTAAACATTCTTCCAAGTAAAAACCATGATTTTCAGTCACCAACACCCCTATTATACAATTGTAAACCCGAATATCAACACCTTCGTGTTTTCGGGTGTCTGTGTTATCCTCTCCTACCTTCCACTACCATACACAAACTCGCTAATCGTTCACAACCATGTGTTTTCCTTGGATACCCACAAAACCATCGTGGCTATAAATGTTTCAATCTCCAAACACGCCAATTTTTTACCTCCCGACATGTATACTTTGAAGAGTCCATATTCCCTTATCAATTTCAATCTCCTTCGAACCATCACTCTTATGACTTTCTTTACAAACCTTCTCCTTCGGTCCCTTTCTCACCGCCACCTACCGAATCCCCTACCTCCACACATGGCCCAACCGCCCAGCCCTTACACCAACCCACTTACTACCCACCCATCCGCCCCTCAACATCACCAGCTCCGTCATCGGCCCATACCTTCTTCCGACTCGACTCGCCAAGCCCAACTGCCACACCTCAATCCCAACCCCAATTGGCCCACCCACACAACCCAACACCCTCCCCCCCGCACGGCCCACTCAACCCACCCCACCGCCCCAAGCACATCGCCCATAACTCCACCCCACTCAACCAGCCCAAACCCTTCCTCTCCACCAGTTCACCCAACTGGCCCAAACACCTCCCCTCTTCACTATTCGGCTACTCCCCCCACCTCTGCTTCACACTCCACCACATTCCAGTCCCACCCCATTACTTCCTCAGTGGCTAACCAATCTCCAATCATACCACCTCGGACCATCCGAACCCGCTCAATGAGTGGTATTGTCAAGCCTAAACAGTTATTTAACCTTTCCATCACCACCATTGCACCCATACCCCAAAATCCTCAGGTTGCCTTGACCATTCCTGAATAGCACCGTGCCATGACTGACGAGTTTAGTGCACTTATTAAAAACAGGACCTGGGAGTTGGTTCCTCGGAAACCGAATATGAATATTATACATAGCATGTGGTTGTTTAAACACAAATTTAATTCTGATGGGAGTTTGGCGCGCTATAAAGCCCGTTTGGTTTGTGACGGGCGTCGTCAACAACCGAGTGTTGACTGCGGGGAGACATTTAGTCCGGTTATCAAACCGGCTACTATTCGGTTGGTACTTTCATTGGCTTTGGCACAATCATGGACTATTAATCAGCTGGATGTTACGAACGCGTTTCTTCATGGTAATTTGCATGAGACCGTCTACATGTATCAGTCGATGGGTTTTCACAGTCCCGACTACCCGGATCATGTTTGTCTTCTAAAGAAATCGTTATACGGTCTCAAGCAAGCGCCTCGTGCATGGTACCAACGTTTCATGGATTTTGTGGTATTACAGGGTTTTCAGCAGAGTAAATCCGATAACTCCTTATTTGTTTATCGTCATGGACATGACACTGCATATCTGCTCATTTACGTTGACGATATTATTCTCACCACTTCATCGGATGTTCTTCGCAATCGGCTTATGGCATGTCTGGCAAGTGAGTTTACTATGAAGGATTTGGGGTTGTTATATTATTTTTTGGGTATTCAGGTAACACGGTCCGAAAATCATATGTTCGCAGTCGGCTTATGCTAAGGATATCATTCATCGCACCGGTATGGATACATGTAAGCCCGTTGCCGCGCCAATGGATACGCAGTCCAAGCTCAGTGCTCATTCCGGTACTCTTTATGATGATCCTACCACATATCGTAGTCTTGCGGGTGCGCTTCAGTACCTCACTTTCACCCGTCCAGACATTTCTTATGCCGTTCAGCAAATTTGCATGCATATGCATTCTCCAACAACTGCTCATTGGAATTCTTTAAAACGGATTCTCCGCTATATAAAGGGCACCGTTGACTTGGGACTTCACTTAGGTGCGACTGATACATCCTCCTTGCGGGCTTACATGGACGCTGACTGGGCAGGTTGCCCTGACACTCGACGCTCCGCCTCTGGATATTGTGTTTATTTTGGAGACACTCTAATTTCTTGGTCCTCGAAACGACAGTCGACAATCTCCCGTTCTAGTGCTGAAGCTGAATATCGCGGAGTGGCGAATGTTGTTGCTGAAGTTTGCTGGCTTCGGAACCTTCTTCTCGAGTTATGTCATCCTATTTCTCATGCTACTTTGGTTTATTGTGACAATGTCAGTGCAGTTTACTTGTCTGGTAATCCGGTTCAGCATCAACGTACGAAACATATTGAACTAGATATTCATTTTGTTCGTGAGCAAGTTCAGAAAGGTCACATTCGCGTGTTGCACGTCTCGTCTCGCCATCAGATCGCTGACATTTTTACTAAGGGTCTGCCGCGGGTCTTATTCGATGATTTCAGATCCAGTCTCAGCATCCGGCCACCCTTCGCTTCGACTGCGGGGGTGTAATAGATTATTTATATAATTTAGGATTTGATTGTAATTATTAATGAGAATATATCTCCATATCAATAGGAGATTCCATCTTGTACAGCATATATATATTTCGATTGTTAATGAGAAAGGGGCAAGAACTTTATTTCCTATAGTTAACCTAGAAGATTTAACTAGAACTATAATTATCTAAATTGGGGGTTTGTTTAATTGATTGCAAAGAAAACACGATTTGTCATGAAAAGTGTTATCAAGATGAGAAAAAGTAACCCCCACCCGGAATCCCGAATACTTGTTTTAACATAAAAATCCGTTTACTGATTCAAAACACCACATAGTCATGGCTTTGGAATTAATGGTTTTGACTAATTGCTAAGGATAGTTTTTAATATTCACCATGCAACCTAATAATCCGTTTAATTGTGTCAACTACCCACCAAATTACCAACCCGCTAACAACCCAAGTAGGTTGCCAATACGCTTGATAACACGACAAATAATTCAAACACAACCAACGTTTATCAATAAACCAACACAAGTAGTCAAGTTATACTAGTTTACAAGAATCAGAAAAAACGAATAACTAAGTCAAACTGCGTAAACGTTCATCCGGGCGGAAGTCACGAGTGGTTTAGCCGCGCATAATGATCTTCGTAACTTCGGTTGTCATCTCGAGTTCTTCCGATATCATAGAATGGCTTGGAGGATGTATATTGAACTTGAAATTCGTCCCTGGTGTCTTCGAATAACGGCTGCTGTGCATGAATTAGAAAGTTGTTCTTTAAATACAAGGTTTAGCCGACAACCTATTATTTTTCATACTTGATTGCTCCCGCAGGTCGCGGCAGAACCACCACACACCCCCGCATGTCGCGGGGGTTAACCATATAAACAACTTCTCGATTTAACTAATCCAACGTCATCCTGCCTTCACCCGCGTGTCGCGGACTCGAACCCAACTAACATCCGCGTGTCGCGGCCCATATCCAAGTGATTTTATTTTGTTTCTTGTTTCGTGTTAGCTTGTAAAACCCGTGTTTCGACTCGTCTTACTCATTAAACCACTTGTTTGAACAATGAAACACCATAAACCATATAACTATATAGACACATAACATTAAACATGTATAACATACTAAAGCTAATGAGAATTATTATAAATTACTCCACATTTTAACCCAACATCACATCCCCACACTTATCTTTTGTCATCCTGAAAAAAATTATCTGCAATGGAATCACAATCAGAAACATTGCTCAAATGAATGGATGAAATATATTTTTTTTCGGGCGCCACACTATTTCGGATTTGTTTTCACAAAAAGAAACAGGTGTGCCAATTTAATCGGAAAAACTTATAAGTTTTTTTTGCTTATGACGTACCTCTTATACTTTCCACAGCTTCAGCTTTGTCACAACTTCTAAGGCGAGAACCCACAAGATTCCTAATTTAAGGTATATTATATCGATCCTAAGAAACCTTTCAACTGGCTGGGCCTACCTACATATCCTAAATTAGACGCATGACTGACCGCTTATTATCTCATATATATAATAATCAAATGCCAACGATCCAATTATACCTATCATTTTCCATTTATTGCAAAAACTTTCTCGAGTCATTTTCTGTTTTTTAATTTTTTTGGATTTTTGGATTTTTTTTTAATTTTTTATTTTTACGACACGACTGACACGACTAAGACACACTAGACGCTAGTCTCCCCTCCCCACACTTATATCCTTTATTGTCCTAAATGGAGCGAGAAACTATTGACACACTAAAAATATAAATAAAAACACACAGATAAATGGAATAGACTCCCCTGATTTGACGCGGTTGAATCCTCTGAGCCTTGTTCCACAACAACCGTATAGCATTTCGTTCGCGGCTGCTTCAACATGGGACGCTTGTCTTTTATGATTGTTCGAATCACTTTCGTCCAAATGGAGATTGAGTATGGACAAAAGCGATCGAAATATGTGAAATAAATCTCACAAGCTCCCAAAACACATGTTAAACGGGTTAATAACGAAGATAAACGAGCTAAAACAGGATCGAGGTGACATCACACAAGGCTGGCATTAAAAAAACTGATTTTTCTTTCAGAACATAGCCCACGAGTCGCGACACATACCCTCGAAACTCTCCGCGTGTCGCGGGACTTTACTGTTTGACTGTTCGTTGACTGAACTTGCCCTGCCTGTCGCGACACCGAAAGGGGTCCCCCCCCCCACACGGCCGGAACAGTTTTCTAGAATTTTTTGGTCATTTTTAAAGAGTCAATGCCTTAGAAAATTTTCTAATTTAACCATTTTTCACCTCCCAACCCCCCAAACACATGTGCATTTCTCTCAATTGCACCAAAGCTTAACCAAACTTCCCTGAACTTCCCCACACTTGAATGATTGCACAATTTGACACAAAACAAACTCAACTAATACAAAAAATAAAATAAAACGATAAACCTTAGGCTGTTTCCTAAGAGCGCTAAGTTTTAGATCTTCAGCCAGATCATACCTGCAATCTTCAAGGTGGTTCAAAGGTCGGCTCACCTTAAGATTTCTCCAAATCAATTCGCGTCACATAGTCTGAATGTTCGCCGCTCCATAACAGTTAGGCTCAAATTTTATCTCATCACACTGAGCATTTCCACCATTAGGTGGTTTACCTGCTTTTCCATTCTTCTTCATTTTCACCTTATTCACAACTTCTTTATTTATCTCACACTTGGACCTGTCAAACTTAATAGTTAATACCAATCTCATTAGTAGCAACTGCTTCATATGAATTAATAATTTCGTAAGTAATAGATTTGGAATAAACATTAAAAATTAACTTACGATTTTTCAGAACTCACTGTAATCGATCATTCTCTGCAGTTGATTTGAGCATTTGCAATGTTCAAAAATGGACGTCCCAATATTACCTTTTGTTGCTCATTCATCCTTATCGGTGCATAATCCAACACTAAGAAGTCGACCGAATAGTAAAATTCACCCAACTGGATCTTCACATCCTTAACAACCCCACGAGGTTGCTTCCAAGTATCGTCCGCCAATATTACATTCCTGTCAAACTCATGCAGCGGTCCAAACTCGTACTGATCAAACAAACTGCCAGGAAGAATGTTTGTGCTTGCCCCATAATCCAACAACGCCTTGTGGATATTCAGCTTCCCTGCTTTGACAGGCACAAGCGGTGCCCCTAAGTCACTCTCCTCACTTCCATTACTTATACCTGCAACTACTTGAGAATGAGAAGTAAAACTTGTATTAACATTTTCAGAAATAGGAATGGTACTTACCGAATTAACTCTTACGTGATGTTGCGGATTCTTTGTAATGTCACTCGGTAATTTCCCTGGATCTCTTCTCACTTCCTTAACATCGGCTGCCAACTGAGCAACTTGCTTTTCCAATGCTTGATATTCCTTGGCTTGTAACTCTTGATGTTTCTTCATTTGTTTCAGCATTTCCATTATCTCATTGTTTGAACACTCATTCTGCCTACTCGATCCACCTTGATTCGGATTCTGCTGATAACTCCTTTTATTGTAGCCTTGGTTATTATAACCCAGCTGTCTATTCTAGTATTGCTGACCTCCCTGATTTGGTACCTGAAAATTAGGATTTAACTGATTAGTAGTATTAATGTACCTAAAATTAGGGTGATTACGTAAACCTGGGTGATATGTGTTTGAATTCATATCATATCTCTGCTGATCACCACAGACTTGGTTAACTTCCTCGTGAGCTGTACCAAACTACATCGGACAATCCCCCCAAATGTGGTCTAAATCGTCGCACGAATCACAAACGGGAAACGACTGAGCCGCATGTAACGCATCTCGTCTACCAATACCCTTAAACTTTGCCAACTGGTGTTCCAACGCCTCTTTCTCTCTTTCCAACTGAGCAACCCTAGCTGTCGATGCTCCCGTACTAGCTGATGTAGAAACTGGATACTTCTTCCCTCTATCTGATAGGGCTTACCTTTTCGAATTAGCTGCTACGATGTTAAAACAGTCCCAATCCACGTCAACATGATTTCTCGGAAAAGTACCACCCGTTGTGGCCTTTATGGCTTGCCTATCTTCCTTCGACAACCCATCATGGAAAGCGGTGATTAACTCCCATCGTGGAATACCATGATGAGGAAAATTACGGATCAATTGACTGAACCGCTTCCACGACTCATACAACAACTCACCCGGAAGTTGTTGAAATTCCCTAAGCGCAACTCTTCCCATTTTTGTTCGTTGTGGCGTATAATATTCTTCTAAAAACTGTCGCTGCAACTCTTGCCATGTGTGAATGCTCGCGTAGGGCAAAGAGACAAACTACTCACGTGCCGAGTCCTTTAGAGAGAACTGAAATAAAACCAGCTTGAGTTGATCAGGAGAGAACCCGTGTCCACCTATCATGCTACAAACCGCTTCAAATTTTGCAATGTGTGCGTATGGTTCTTCAATACCCTCCCGTGAAAGGTAGGTAGATGTTCAGAATGTGAGGTTTTGCTTCAAATGATCTATCCGCATTTCCTTGTGCAACTGGCATGACAATCGGTGATTAGTGTTCCGCAATTTGTGGATGAAAGTGACTCTCTACTCCTCTGATGTTAGGATCCGGAAATCGAGGATCCCTTTGCCGATGACGTGGTGCTGCTGGTGCCCGATAAACCTGCGGTGGAGTTTGATACTCGTCCCCAACTCGTGGCTATCTCTGCTGAAAAACTGGCTGATTCCGGTTCAATTCTGAATTTTGCAAACCGCCATGATATCCCGTATAACCCTCGTTTATTCCCCACTCTTCATCTCCATACCCGTCGTCCCAAGTTTCGGCTCTACCCGTGTTTTCCACTTGATCAAACATAACCCCCGACCGGTTCGGATGTGGCACTAAATTCGGTTGATTCACGGCCCGCAATGGATTGGGTTGTGATGGTAATCTTCTTTCTAATGAGTAAAGTGTTCCACCAATCACGTGAAAGTCTCCAGTTAGAGCAGATGTTGGTTGGGTGGTCATGTTTGATGGTGGTGCAATGGGTGGAGTTTGTTGAGTTTGAGTTTGATTGTGGGTTTGATTTTTTGGTAGATGGAAACGGGGGTGGTGGCATTGGTGGCATCTCAGTAATTGGGGCTTGTTGTGGTGTTTGCGTATTTGGATTTTGTTGATTTTCTAAAGGATTCATGGCGACAACTCGTGCTTTTCCTTTTAATGCTGAACGAAGCAGTAGATTTTGGCGCGCGGTCTTTTCAATTTCAGGATCGTATAGTAGTGGTGAAGATCTTCCAGAAAACATGGTATGCATGCAATAAGAAATCACTTGCACACAAATAAACAAGAAAACAACGCGTAATACCGAACGAAACAAAATAAACAAAAAGAAAATATTTTTTGGTTTTTTATGATTTTTTAGAAAACAAGAAAAACAACTAATTCTAAACTAACACTAAGCGCACGAATTCCCCAGCAACGGCGCCATTTTGATGACTATCGTAAGGGTCAATCAAAACCTAGTTATACTACGTAGATAGCTTAAGTAGGGTATCGTATCCATAAGGAATTTGTGGTTAGCGTAGAAGATTTTAACTAGAACTAGAATTATCTAAATTGGGGGTTTGTTTAATTGATTGCAAAGAAAACACGATTTGTCACGAAAAGTGTTATCAAGTTTAGAAGAAGTAACCCCCACCCGGAATCCCGAATACTTGTTTTAACATAAAAATATGTTTACTGATTCAAAACACCACATAGACATGGCCTTGGAATTAATGGTTTTGATGAAATGCTAAGGATAGTTTTTAATATTCACCATGCAACCTAACAATCCGTTTAATTGTGTCAACTACCCACCAAATTACCAATCCGCTAACAACGCAAGTATGTTGCCAATACGCTTGATAAAACGACAAATAATTCAAACACAACCAACGTTTATCAATAAACCAACACAAGTAGTCAAGTTATACTAGTTTACAAGAATCAGAAAAATGAATAACTAAGTCAAACCGTGTAAACGTTCATCCGGGCGGAAGTCACGAGTGGTTTAGCCGTGCATAATGATCTTTGTAACTTCGGTTGTCATCTCGAGTTCTTCCGATATCATAGAATGGCTTGGAGGATGTATATTGAACTTGAAATTCGTCCCTGATGTCTTCGAATAACGGCTGATGTACATAAATGAGAAAGTTGTTCTTTAAATACAAGGTTTAGACGACAACCTATTATTTTTCACACTTGATTGCTCCCGCGGGTCGCGGCAGAACCACCACATACCCCGGCGTGTCGCGGGGGTTAACTATATGACCGACTTCTGGATTTAATTAATCCAACGTCATCCTGCCTTCACTCGCGTGTCGCGGACTCGAACCCAACTAACCTCTGCGTGTCACGGCCCATATCCAAGTGATTTTATTTTGTTTCTTGTTTCGTGTTAGCTTGTAAAACCCGTGTTTCGACTCGTCTCACTCGTTAAACCGTTAAACCACCTGTTTGAACAATGAAACACCATAAACCATATAACTATATAGACACATAACACTAAACATGTATAACATACTAAAACTAACGAGAATTATTATAAATTACTCCACATTTAACCCAAAATCACATCCCCACACTTATCTTTTTTCGTCCCGAAAAAATTATCTGCAATGGAATCACAATCAGAAACATTGGCATCTAATATATTCGATTATTTTATTAACAAACCAAATCAGACGTTAACCAAGATTGCAGGTATACGATCCTCTTAAACTCAACCGCCAACTTCCAAGCCCTAAGTTTGATACTTGAGCCAAACGGGTTTTATCGGTAATTTCACTGTCATGCCTACATGCGGGTGGATTATCGGGTTTTCCACGGAATTGGTGGTGGACTCGGATTACTCTCATGGTACTCTGTTTGGTCCAGTGGGTGCCCCGAAAATGTTTGGAATTGATTTTATTGGCCGTTAAAAAAATTATTTAACACTTAATAAAACGACTACCCGCTATTAATTAAACAAAACTAAACTGAAATTGCTCGAACTAATATGATCCTCCCAAGCCGTATGGGTGTTAAATGATCGTGTTCATAGTCGAACCTTACATGAATATGATTTTTTTAAACAAACCTTAAATTGTGTCGCATATACAAATTACTAAACATGACTCACACCAACCCTTTTCTAGTTTCGCTTTTGTTTAGTTTTTATTACTTAAATTACAAAGTTAAACTGATAATTTTTTTTACATAACACAATGATCATTTTTAACTTTCATATATGATATAAAATATCCAACTAATCTAATTTTTGACATAAAATAAGCCCTTTAGACTAAAAAGAGTTAAATGCCCAGATAGTCCCTGTGGTTTGCCCTTTTTTCACCTTTAGTCTCTAACTTTCTAAAATTACAGCTATAGTACCCGACTTTTCAGTTTTCGTTCCCGGATAGTCCATGTGCCTAACATCAGCTAGTTTTCTTAGTTAAGAGGTTGTGAAATGACAAAAATACCCTTTTCTTTAAAAAGGCAAACCACAGGGACTATTCAGGCATTTAATAGATAAAAAAATAAAATAAAAATATATACTTTCTATAAAAGGAGAAATCCTAATGACATAAGAAAAGCTGATGTGTCAGCTAGAGAGACTGTCTAACAAGGCTTTTTTATGTCATTTTTACATCATAAAGGCTAATATATAAAGACTTTAAAATTCAAAGGTGACCCACATTCAAATTCCAAATGTCTGCCATCAAACCACTGCCTATCTCCAAACTTCAACCTATCTTATAAATTCAAATCTCTATAATAAAAACCATTGCCCATTCAAAATTTTGGCTCCAGATTCAAAATTTAAACAACAGACGTATAAAAAAGGGTAATCTTTGTTTCTCTATGCTTTATCAACTCTCAACTCTCTCTTTAAAATTCACGTTCGCTCTCTCAAATCCAGATCACACCATAAAAAGTTCATAATCAACACTTTCAACAGCATCAAACGGGAAATCTGAGCTGTACCGTCTTATTTTTGTCAATCGATCCGTAAGTTTCCACTTCATTTTCACACGCTTCTACACCTCCGTTTACACATACATACACATGATCTTCGATTGTTTAATTTGAATAAATTATATGATTAAAACTTGATTATGTTACTATAATGAGTGTAATCGATTGTGTTAATGTTTTCTAGGGCTCAATTAACGAATAGTGAAGTTAAACTGTAGATGAAGTTGAAGAAGAGGCTGAAGAAGAAGAAAGTAATGGTAAAGAGTGATGGAAGCAGAAAATGAGGGTTAGTTGTTGATTTTTTATTTTTTCAATTAGGTTATAGTTTTTTGTTAGTTTGTTTATTTTTGGAGAATTTGATGCTATTGTTGTGATCTAGAAGATGTTAATTTACTGTTTAGAAGGTCTGATGTCGATATCTTCCACACCAACAGCCAATGATGACGGTGTATCACATTCCCCATTCAATTTCTCATCTTCATCGTTGCACAGTTCATCAAAGGACTCCTTTCGTCTGAGTTCTCTTACTTTATGGAATTCGTCATAGTGAGCCCGTCTCTGCTCCTTGAAACTTGAGCTCCTGCCTATTTAAGAACATAATCAATTTTCTATAAAGCTGGTCATTTACAAGATAAAGGTTACAAAATTATAACCAAAGGTTTGGTGTAACTGAAGATACAACGTGACAAATTTAAACGAAAACATGATGAGAGAAAATCCTTCACTGTCTTCATCCATAGCATCTTGCTCATCCTCTGATGATGTCCAGCCAGAGGGTTGCTGTGAGTTATTGGAAGAAACCATATCGTTGAACACAGACCGCACAGTTTCATCATCTCTTTCAGCGAAAGGACTCCGTACAGGAGATCAAGATCCTACATACAACAGTTCAGCTAATATGATTGCAACACTAATAACTAACAAAAAGTTCCTGCTATCAGAGGTGATTTTGATGGTGATTTTGATGAAATAGGATTTGAAATATGGAATTCTATTATGTGTTATATTGTGATTTGTTGTATTTGCACTAATTATATTTGTATTGCTTGATTGGATCTGTATTGCTTGATTTCTATGTTACAGAAGGAGTGCTTGCTACAAAGATACTTCAGTAAGGTGCCATAATAACTTTTTTCTTTTATAACATAGAATTTTCATGTGCGTAGTTGATGACTCTAATAATATAACAACCCTCTTGAATATTTTTGACATCCTAATATATATTAAAATATTCCAATATGTCCTAAAATACACCCCATACGCGAAAACGGGCCATGAATATCTTAATTTTCATTAAAATTAATTAAAAACGAATTTTTAAGGTCTCTCGCGGGGCGCGTAAGCCACCCCCTTGACTTATGCGAGCCGCGACAGCTTTGAGATCAGGCGACACCCACTGCTGCCACGTGTCATCATCGTGGCGGATCTAGTGCGATGACTGGGCCAGGCTAGGGCCTACCCAGTCTACTACGCGGGTCGCGTAGACCTTGGTCTCACCTTACGCGGGCCGCGAGAAACTCGAAATGTGGCCCTATAAATAGAAACCGAAGGCCTTCAGTCCCAACTCGTTCATATCTTATTTTCTCTCTCGAATTTCTTATAATGGGCACTATACTCAGGTATAATATCCCCTTAATTAGCGAAGTTCTACCCCGTTGTAATTATTATAACCCCGGTTACGTATTAGATACGCTGCCCGATTGATCCACGGTTCCGTAATGGCTGTCGAGGTTCTGCCCGACGTAGTCGTTGGAATGCCGTCTCGGGGAGGGTATTACTAATGTAAATAATGGGTTATTTTACTAACATATGTGCATTTGTGTAAATTATAGATAATCACCAGGAAACCCTTACAGAAAACCTAAGACAGCAATGTGAGTAATCTCCTTTTTGTAAATCATTTTTACAAAACCTTAAATGTTTTACAATATGATTAAGCAGTGATTGAGTCTTTATAGTTCTTCAATTACTGCCGGTATGTTGGGGTTTTGTATACAAAATGTGGAACACGTTACCATTGGACAAAGAGTTAGCCAATGTGTAATATGACCCATCAGTCAGGATTGACAATACTGAATGAGTAATTGTGTAGAAATAAACAATGTGATAGCTCTCAATACTGTTAAAGGATAAAACTCTTACTGATTAAACTGGGATTCACTCACCAGTATTTCCCACTGAAAAAATGTTTTTAAACGCGTTTCAGGTAACAAAATGTGAAAGCCAACTAGAAGCCAGCTGGACAGCACTGAAGGCTTGGAAAAGTGACTATAAAAGTTACCTAAATAAAAGAAGATGTTTTATTCAATAAAATAGGGATTTTCCCTATGAAAATATTTGTAATGAAAACTTGGGTTTTATCCCAATATGTTTAATATTATAAAAGTGTGGTATTTACTCTGATAAACATTTCCTAACTACAATCCTGATGAAATTTCCGCTGCCAAAATGATAAACAAATGATACCACCAAAGCTGGTCTCGCGGCCGCCCGTTCCCGGGACAGATGGGGGCGAGGGTTGCGACAAATAAGCGACTAATAAATCAGGAAGTCCGTGGTACTCCGGAAATACCCGAATCAGATATTGTTCAAGCATGTAGAAAGGTTTGTCTTCTAGACATGTAACTATTTAAGACCTTTTTATTTATTTTTCTACAGATTGGATGATACGTAAGTGAATAAACTTTTCTGCAGCTATTGGATGAGAGGCAAAGGATCCAAATCGCTGGTCTCAGGTCTTCTCTGGCATGAAAAACTCTGTGAATGTGTTGTCTCTTTGCTACAATGACTTGAGTGACAACTTGAAGGTATGCCTGCTTTATTCAGTTCTTTTTCCTAAGGAATTTGACATCCTAGTTAGGAGGTTACAGCGGTTGTGGGTTGTTGAAGGCTTTGTGAAACATAATTCTACACATGTATATCTTAAAGATATTGCACAAACTTATTTTGAAGAGTTAGTTAACCGAAACATGCTTCAAATATCAAAACTAAGGTCTGACAATAGCCCAAGACGATGTTTCGTGCTTGGAGTTCTGCATGATTATCTCTTGGTGAAAGCCAAAGAAACCAATCTTTTTCACACATATCGTAACTTGATTAATGGTGAAGACAATTCGTCTTTGAAAGTTCGTAGGATGGTTGAGTATGAAAGCCCAAAGAGGGAACATATTGTTTGATTGTAAATTCATGAATAAGAAGAAGATGCCTGATGAATAAGAAGAAGATGCATGAATCAAAATTAAATAACCTTCTTTCTCACACGTCAGGTACAGTTGATTAGTGAGTTTCTATTTATACAAATCAATTTTCAGTGTTCTGCAACTTCTTAGGAAAATAAAAGGGTATAGATGATGAATATAATCCGATTGATTTGCTAATCTTCTTTAGCTTTTTCTTAAGTTTTTTCGTGACAGTAAACGTACAATTAAACTGGCAGTGGCAAACTGTATACATACATATCTTCAGGAGTGTGCTGCCAATGAAGAAAGACAACTGCTAGAGAAAGTTGCAGAACTGCTTGCAGGTTCAAATGCTAGGAAGAAAGAATTGGTATGACCAATACACTTCAGTCAGTGCAACTTTTTTTTAGCATCTAAAGATCATTTAGCGCATCTTTAATCTTTTCTGCTATTTTTTTGGGTTGGTTGTAAGGCACTTAGCGCCAATAAACGACTTTCAGAACCAAAACCTGACGTAGAAAACTAAACTGGCAGTGGCAATCTGTATATATCTGTCTCATATTATCTGTTTATATCCAATAATCCATCTGAGAGTTAAAACAAACCCTCCTTTTACTACTACATGCCTAATTATGACCGGCAGCACATATACAATAATTTGGATTCACATATTACATTACACATGCAATCATTTCATTATCAGCACCAAGAACTAATATGCATATATGAAACTCAATCCATATATGATATAACTAAATGATGATTCAAATATCGCTCACAATTTGCGAAAGCAGCAGGCTGTCTACCATGTAATAAATATAGCTAATGATAGCTTAAACAAATCATGATTCATGAAGTAAATTAATGTTACATCTGAGCTTAAGGACCATTATATAAGTGTCATGACACCACAAGTAAGAACTAGACACTAGAAGTCTATAAGATACCATGAGACTTATAATCAATATCAATTCATATCGTTATTGTTTCATGATATGCATGACGCTAACGATGTTGAGTTGGTTGATGATGACTTTTACAGTGGAGAGACTGCTATGGAGTCCGATGATGGTGATGCAGCTGATTACAGTGGAGAGTATGCTCCTGATCCTACTGTAAGCACTTCTCAGATTCATTTGTTTCTTTCACATGCTAAAGCTTCCATTTTTACATTTGATGATGCCAAAAAGATGACTTTAAGGGTATCTTAGACATTTGATTAATCGTTATTTAATGCGACGACAACAGTCAGTGATTCTAGTTTTAATAGGATGGTTTTATTCATTAACTGATAGGATTAGAAAATTAATAATGTATATTTTCTATAAAAGGAGAAATCCCATTGACATAAGAAAAGCTTAGTTGGCAGCCATAGAGGCTGTTTTAATTTACTTTTTATTGTACGGAGATTAATATTTCGACATTTGATTGCAGTTGAAAGCTGAAAATATGGCTGGAAAAGGAGATAAGCCTGCTAAAGCAGATAAATCTGCTGCTGTTGCGAAATCTAGCAGTGAGTGTTTGCTTTAAAGTTGATGTAATATGAGCTCGGCTGAATTTGTTGCAATTTAAAAAGGTTTAGCTTGCTTATTGTTGTTTCATAGGGCTGTTTAGGAGCCAAGCTGAGCTAGGGTCACCTTGCTGACAGCGAAAGAGAAAGGGAAGAAACTCACTGGCGGTTGGCAGCAAAGAACATAATTCGAAACGGAAGGCAGATGGATTAAACTAAAAGAATTACGACTGTTCTGAGTGTAGGTGAGTCTCGAAACCTTTACGAACTGTTAATAATACATATCGAAACTGCATCGGTGGACAGTGGTGGAACCAGGACTTTTTAAGCGGGGGGTCAAAATAGACATATGCCACGTTCTTTAGTGTACATTAGTTACTTTTTTTATCGATTGATGTTGGTAATTGTATTTGAATAGTCATTAATTAGTTAGAGGACGCTCTAACTTCCTCTTGTATAGTAATCAAAAAGTCATTAATTGGTTTACTTAAGGTTAAGTCAGAACATTTTCGTAATCAGATAATTAGATAATTCAGTTTCCTCTTGACTTCTTTTATTATTATTGTTATTATATTTCTATTTAACAAAGTTGATGATATATGGATCTTTGTTTGAGTTTATGTAGTAAAGTGTTTCTTAATATAAAAATAATTGAATAACTTTGAGAAAATAATTATATTAAAATAATACATAAACAAATTACCATATCATAACCTAATAAAATATAATAAATTCTCAAGAAGGTAAAGATGTTTTGTCCTTGTGTGTGTGCAGTGCACAGTGCACAGTGCACAGTGCACAGTGCACAGTTGAATAGAGGTTTTAGAGATGACTTTTCTTAAGCAAAGGAAAGATAGCAATAATAATAATAATAATAATAATAATAATAATAACAACATTAAAATATAGTTTTTATAATGGGCCCAAACTATTTTTTCTTAGAAAGCCCACAATAAAAATAATAAGAAATTGGTGGGTCTTGAAACCTTTACGAACTGTTAATACTACATATCGAAACTTCACTGGCGGAGGATTCCATTTAGTTTTCTTGCATCTAAGCTCACCGTACTACTTCAGTTCACTAGAATTTAGCTATTTTTTCTACTAATTGTATGGAAATTTTGATTATAGCTGTTTTAATTTACTTTTTATTGTACGGAGATTAATATTTCGGCATTTGATTGCAGTTGAAAGCTAAAAATATGGCTGGAAAAGGAGATAAGCCTGCTAAAGCAGATAAATCTGCTGCTGTTGGGATGTTTCATATATCACAGGTACGCTAGTTTGATCAAATAGGATATGCACAGATCTTTATATATTCTTTTAACTACTGTTAATATTCTTATTATTCAGTATATATCGAAAGATACTAGCACTTGGAGCGTAGCCTCTCGACTGGAAATTGGGATGTTTGTCGATTTAAGATGCACAGGAAAGGCATTACCCAGGTTCTTTGTTTTCCTGTTTATGAAAATTTTGTTTACATGATAAACTTAAAATGCAGCTGTAACAGATTGTTACAAGACTATCTTTCCTTGGATTGTTTGGTTTTATGACAAAGATTTCACTAACAGTGGTTTCAGACCACTGTTTTGACCCAACAGTGGTTTCAGACCACCGTTTTGACCCAACAGTGGTTTCAACCACAGTTTTATCCACAAAACATTTTTTTAACCCAACAGTGGTTTCAAACATCTGTTTTATTTTCTAGCATCTGTTCACAACAAACAGAGGTTTCAAATAATCGAGTATGCCTTTGCCAAATACATGTTTCACAACAAACAGAGGTTTATGTATGGTTATCGAATTAAAGATATGAATATCCAAAAGAATTCGAGTTTATACATAATGCTGGTGTTTAAGAAAATATTGTAATTACTTTGGTGAAGATCATAGTTTAGTCAACTTGACAAATTCTTCTTGGACTTCGGGCATCATGTTCTTTTTTATAGCTTTCGGAAAATGATATTTCTTCTTATTTGTATTAAACATTGTAGATGCTTTTCATTCGCACAAGCAATATTCTTCAATATCTGGATCGATGATGCATGATGACATGCTTATAGAAGGGGAAGACTCTTGTATTACATCTATCGAAGTCGAATTAGACAATGTAAAGGGAAGTGATGTTTATGGCACAGGCTTGAAGAATACAACTGTTTTTTAAATGTTATTATACAGGTAATTCTTTATAAAACCCATGTTTACCAAATGTTTTTATCCATCTCAAAGATAATATTCATAAGTATTTTCTTCAATTGCAGTCTTTATGGCATTTTAGACGGTTTCAGGAGGAATTTTTAGGCACGTCTACTCGTGGCCATCTTCATGTTGGTGATCCATGTGTTACATTTGCTTTATATGATATTTTTTTTGTTGATTTCAATATAATGCTTTACTCGATGTTAAAAACTTAAGCTTATTGAATTAGATGGTTTAAAGACGGCTACAATCTGTTCATAAGTAATGTTAAAAACTCAAGCTTATATAGAATTACCACCAAGCTTAACTTATGCATGGTTTTCTAAGAAACGACCCGTGTTTGCACCCTGGTCTTACCCTAGTCTAACTAATAAGTCAAATTTCAACTGGGTCCCACAACCTACCCCACCCTCACCGGCTCACCCTACCACCTATCGTAATCTTCTTCTTCTCAACTTCCATCACCCACCTGCAAATCCCCATGCCAGCATCAGTAACAAGGAATAGCGAATCCATTGTGTTGTTTTTAGCTTTATGAAACCATCCTCTACTTTCAAGAAGCTGGCGGAATACAATACCTCCTTATCTTCACCTTCACATAGCAACCCTTTCTCCATCTCACCGTCTCTTGATCCCATCTAAAATCCTAACCTAACTCTGCAATCATTAATCAACAACGATCAAACACACTTTGATAGATGGAATACAAAACAGAAACCTCACTGATAGAGATGATGATTACAACAGGCCCTGTTTGGCTGGCTAGGATAAGTTATGAGATTATCATCATATTGAAAAGTTTCAAACTTTTGGGAGCAGTACTAATATATTTAAAAATTTTGGTACGTGAAATGTGTAATTGATAAAGATCAAGGGGTTATTGGTACAACTTGAAATAAAAAAAGGAAAATTTAATGGTATGACATAAACCCTAGGAGAAGAAAAGAAAAGAAAGCAGCAACGATGGCCGAAGGGAAGAAAATGAAAACTAATGGGGTTGCAAAAGAAGAAATATTTGCTGCCTGTGATTTCGCTAGTCTTGGCCTTCACCCTGCTTTATGTGACCAACTTAAAGGTATGAATGAAATTGCACTCCCAATTCGTCTTCTGTTACTGTATCTGCTTGTTGATCTATTGGTTTAATCTGATTTGCAGGTGGGTGATGGATGAAGAAGAAGATGATGATAGGGGGTAGGGTGAGGGTGGGGTAGATTATGGGGCCCACTTGAAATTTGACTTATTAATTAGTTTTTTATTTATTAAATAGCTCGGATGGTCTCTGTGGTTTGCCCTTTTTAAGGAATGGGTATTTTTGTCATTTCACACGTTCTTAACTGAGAAAACTAGCTGATGTTAGGCACAGGGACTATTCGGGAACGAAAATTGAAAAGTTGGGGACAATAGCTGTAATTTTAGAAAGTTAGGGACTAAAGGTGAAAAAGTGATAAACTAGAGGGACTATCCGAACATTTAACTTGGCTAAAAAAAATTGGCTTCACCCGCAAACTCGTTAGGTTGACTCGACCGACAAATTTTTACTACATGTGTCCATGAGTTGGAACCAATTAAAATTGCCAAAGCACGTTTAGATTAAACTAAAATCTCTGAATTTTATATAGCTTGTGTCGGTACTTACATCCAGATTATGTTTCAAAAGCATGACAAAGAAATGAATGTTTAGCTTAGAAATTATAATGATAATTTATCTTGTATAGATTTTTTTTGAGTAAATTACAAAAATCGTCCTTTATGTATGTTACTTATTGCAAATTGTGTCATTTGTCTTCAATAATTACAGAAAACGTACTCGATGTTTGCAAACCCTTGCAAGTTATATCCTTTAGCCCTAACTCAGTTAATTTTTGTGGTTAAATCTGAACGAATGAACCCCACATGAGGGTATTTTTGTGGTTAAATCTGACCAAATGGACCTCACGTGAGAGTAAAATGACCAAAATACCCTCATGTGAGGTCCATTTGGTCAAATTTAACCACAAAAAAGTTAACTGAGTTAGGGCGAAAGGACATAACTTGCAAGGGTTTGTAAACATCGAGTACGTTTTCTGTAATTATTGAAGATAAATGACACAGTTTGCAATAAGTGACATACGTAAAGGACGATTTTTGTAATTTATTATTTCTTTTTTATGAAAAAGGCCATTTTATGTGTTATTACACAATAAAGAAATATTATTATCGTTTAAAATGCACACAATAAATAGATAGTTAAATTCAATAATTCACCACGATATTAGTTAAATAAATATATAAATAATCATGCATGTATCTTGTATTTAAAATTATAATTCCTAACATCTGATGGTTAATCATACTAAACTAGTAATAAGACCCGTGCGCATCGTAGCGCGGATACTTCGTAAATATCGAACGGATTAGTCCAAACGTTATGTGATGTGCTAACCATATGAAAACGCACGTTTTGACGTATCCGATTGAACTCAATGTATCCTATAGCTGCATTGCGATTGGATCAAAACGTGACGCAAATCAAATTTATATCGTACAATCATAACGTATTATACGGGACCCGACTAACTCGAATTTATATCGTCAAGCCAAAAAATCTCGAGGGGATCAAAGTGACATTTACAAAGTTCATAAAAAGTTAAGTGGTTAAAAATTGCATTTCATAAACTTAAGGGCAAAGAAAGGGTAAAGATAAATTTTGATAAAGTTTTGGGGTAAAAAGAAATCTATAACAAAGTTGGGGCTGAAAAAAAAACTACGACAAAGTTGGGGTGTCAAAAACAAACTATTTGTAAAATGGAGTAATAGTTTAGGGACTAAATTTGTTATTTTAGGAAATTTTGAAGGTACAAAAATTAAAGGGCTAAAATTATATCATCATAAAAGTAGAGGAAAGGAGGAGGCAAAGCTAGGATTTCCATCGAATTTGTCTGTTAAGTTATATTATAATTTGTATTGAACCGAAGATCCAAAGCGTGCAATAAAATATGAAAATTTGACCATTGCCTTCCTTGCGCTCCAAGTCAAACTAGTCCACCAACTTTCAAAATGAAATATTATATTACTTGCTCTCCAAGTCAAACTAGTCCACCAACTTTCAAAATGAATTATTAAGAATATACTGAGTGGGGGTGAAGATACAATAGGAAGTTTATTTGGCTAGGAAGGATAGGAAGTGATCTTGACCATCCATTAAGTTAATCAAGGGCTAAGATTAAATCAGGCAAATTGAAATGAAGAAAAGAGGCGCGTGAGTTTGTTCAAGGGCATTCTAGTCAATCCAATCCAATAGTTTCTCTCTCCTCCAATTCCCCCCATTTTTTAAACGTTAATAACTCTTTCATACGACATTATTTTTTTATAAAAATTGCACCAAAAAAACGAGCGTTTTTTTATCTTTAAAACGAGTATACTATTGCTATATTTAAAAAAAAAAAATTTAAAACCCAGTTGCGTAAAACGCAATAGAAAAACCACCAGTTACGTAAAATGCAATGAAAAAAAAAAACCTAAAAAATGACATTTTTCTAAAACGCAATACACCAAAAACACAAAGAAATGACTTATTTGTAAAACGCAATGGCCAGAATACACATAAAAATGTGTTTTACCTAAAACGCAATGCACAAAAAACACAAAGAAATGACTTATTTGTAAGACGCAATGGCCAGAATACACTTAAAATGTCTGTTTTCTAAAACGCAATGGACTGAAAACACATAAAAAAGTGTTTTTACCTAAAACGCAATGCACCAAAAACACAAAGAAATGTCTTATATGTAAAACGCAATGGCCAGAAAACACATAAAAATGACTCATTCTAAAACGCAATGGACTGAAAACACCTAAAAAATGTGTTTTTCCTAAAACACAATGACTAAAAACACTTAAAAATGTGTTTTTTTTTTTTTTTTTTTTTTTTTCTAAAACGCAATAGCCAGAAACCACATAAAACTCTCTTATTTCTAAAACGCAATGGACACATAAAACTGTCTATCACTGTGAACTGTCTGAATTGTCTACGAATTACTGTCTTCGAAATGAGCCAATTTATGGAAATTTAATTTTTCTGATGCAGCTCAACCCCAGCCAGGGCCCTGCCCCTTGGACCCCGCCAGGGGCTGCCGCCCCTGGGACTCCGCTACCGGGGGCTGCGCCCCCGGACCCTCGCAAAGATCGTAAAACGCAATGACTAAATCAAAAACCCAGATCATGAAAATGAAATTAAAGAATTTCTTATATGGATCGAAGCCGATTTCTTCATCAATTGACGAAATTTGAATGATAGAAACACTTATCAACGCTCGAATCGAACGAATCGAGTGATTATCTCCAAAATCACCGGAAAAAACGAGATTTTTTTATGAAATTAAACTGGGTTTTCATCAAAAAAAGCTGAAGAACACGTTGATCGGGTTCTGAAATCATTGATTTGTGATGAAAATCGCACTATAATGTAGTGATTATTGAGATAGAAAGTGAAGAAATAGTTGAAGATGGTGGGTTTTGAAAATGATGGGTTTTTGAATTTACTGGGTTTTGAAAAAGGAAGAAGAAGGAGTTGGATTGACTAAAATACCCTTTCTCTTTATTTTAAAATTTGCCACATGTCATAATCCTATGGCTTCCTATCCTTCCTAGCGAAAATTAACTTCCTATTTGATCTTTACCCTACTGAGTGGTGCGTTTGAAAATGAGACATTCTATGACATGTGAATGATACGTTTCAGAAAAGTGGCATTACTTGATACGTGACACACATTTTATTATTATTTTATATTTAAAAATTATATAAAATCTATTAAATTTAATTAATAATACCCTTAAATACAAACTAAACAAATAACATTAATAAAAAAATACATAATTTAAAAACGAATAACATTTAAAAAAAACATTACATAACTAAAAAAAACGCTAGTAAAAGAAACATTATATAAGGTAAATTAAACGCTAACCTAAAAATACTTAACCAAAGAATCTTAATATTTGCCACACCGCGACGTTGTTTGAAGTCACGACCATACGTGTGCCTATACTTGACGAGGACAATTTGGATGACGTCATTTCCTTTGAGCTCACCATCATCGTTGTGCACAACGTTGGCAAGCATCTCAAATCTCGAACTACCCATATGAATAATTCGGAAACGTGAACAAAGTGCGTTCATGGTTCGGGTGACCTTACCCCTATGCACACAAAATTATTGGTCACTGTTGCGATCCACGATTCACATAACACAATGTTCTCTTCTTCGTTCCATGGATTAATTAACATTTAGAACAGTTTGGTGAGAAATAAGTTGATAGTTGAAAGATTTTGTAGGTAAAAAATGAAAGAAAGAGTTTAGATCAAATAAGATGAGCAAATTTTTTTTGACTTTTTGTTAAATAGGGGTTGGGGGTATGGCTATAATCCACACCCAACCATGAGATGTCATGTCGCCACCCCAAATCCTTCCACGCCGGTGGAAAACCCCACCTCCAACTCTACGCTGCCCTCAACGCTGTTCCAGGGGTGGTGATGTGTGCAAAATGCAACATATAAATTACATCAATTGTGGCATAAAACTAACCCTTTTTAGTACTAATGTTGGAAAAAGTGTGCTTTTGTCTTCCTTTTGTATTTTCAAGATTAAATGAGCTCAAATTAACAAAAGAAGCAAAAAGACAGCAAAATCTAACATAAATACAAGAAAAGGAACAAACGTGACATGCCCGACCCCACGGCAACATCTTCCCAAGCAAAACAAGAAGACAGAAGACTGAACACGTCCCGTGCTCAGCCAGCACGGGGGCGTGCCCAAGTGTCAGCAGAAAAGACAAAGTGGTAGAAGCTTCTATTGCCCACCACGGGGCCGTGCTCAGCGGACACGGGGCCGTGGTCAACTATAAGATTCGCACAATCCAGGCAAATCTTCATAGTACAAAGATTTTTCTGCACACGGGGTCGTGCTCAGCGGACACGGGGGCGTGGTCAACTAATAAGACAAGCTGCATTAAATGAAGAAAGAGAAGGATGTGGACACGGGGCCGTGCCCGAGCTTCTGTTCAGCCTATAAATAGGAGTGTTTGGCTCAGGCTCAAACCATCCCTTGGCACACCACCTCTCTCACACTTCACCCACCACCCACCACCACCATAACACCATCATCCACCACCATCATCCATTGTTCATCATAGAGTGTGTGAGTTGTCTCGGGATCCAAGATTGGTCGTAAGAGTTCTTGACAATCAAGGTCATGTTTGCCTAAGTCTCTTACATCACTTGGTGAAGACAAGTGTCTAGTGTAATACTTTTTATTTTTAATCTTTTCGCACTTTTTACTTGGTTTTGTATTAATGACTTTAATAACTAGTTTCTTATGTTGAAGGTGATTCTTCCTTATCGTTTGTCCGTGGTGTCTTGACATTATTTTACTGTCTATATAAAATAAAAGATTTTCACCATTCATATCTCCACGGTCTATATGGAGGTATGTTGGCTACCTGGTCGGGGGTTAAGGGAATGGTTTGGTAAGAGTCTTGCCATTGTTCAGCGTTTAGAGGTCCTGCAATAGACCTGGGTCAAATTTAGTAGGACCTCCTTCAATACTTAACGGTATTGGATGGCGGGGGTCCAAACCCTTTGATCCCCTCATAAGTTAACTACTATTAATACTATAACCCGACTATTTAGGACTGTATCCCTGCTGACTCAGACTACTTAGCTGAGGGTAACGTCACCTCCAAAAGAGGGGCCTACCATAATTTGCATTAATAACTTAATTAATTATCTTTCAATAATCCGACCCTTTAGGATTGTATCCTTGCTGACTCAAACTACTGGGTTGAGGGTAACGTCACCTTCAAAAGAGGGGCCTACTACAATAACTAAGATAATCTCTTAAATAAGTGCAAAAGTGCGGAAATAATCAAAGGTTACACTATACACGAGTCGGAACCAAATGATTCATCTTGTCTATCTGTTTTTTCTTTTATTTTTATTTTCAGCATTTTAGTTAGTTTTTATTTTTCTTAGTTTAAAACATTTTTCTAAACTTTTTGATTTGATTAGACGTTGAGGATAAGCCGGTACTAAAAGCTCTTGTGTTCTTGGACGACCTCGGTATCTTACCAACACTATACTACGCTCACGATGGGTGCACTTGCCCATATGTGTGTTTAGTGTTAGTAAATATTGTGTTTTATAAATTTAAAACTTGACTAAAAAAGTGTTAAAGGGCTTAAAATATACACCTAATATATATAACACTTCACACGCATCAAGTTTTTGGCGCCGTTGCCGGGGACACAAGGATTTTAAGAAAGTTAGGAATCAACGGCCTAATCGTTTTTCTTATTTTTCAATTTTTTTTAAAGATTTTTCTTAATTTTTCAGCTTCTGCAGAGCTCAGCACGGGCCGTTCCCGCTGAACACGCCGCGTGCCTAATCATTAGAACTGGCAATCCTGTTTTAAGTCAGACAGTAGCTGAACACGGGATCGTGCCCACTCAACACGCCCCCGTGCCCAAGTTTCAGTTACTGAAAACAGAACAGTAAGATCCCGACGGTTGGTAATTTCTGACACAAACATGAGTGATACTGATACTTTTTACTTTCGGCACTCTTATGGTACTACGTGGTGTCAATTATGTGGTGGTAACCATAAGGAATTAGAATGTTATTTTCTAAATTATAAGCCCCACTATATAGACCCATCGTTTCCTTGTATCCTTAAGAGGGGCGAAAGTAAAAATAATCCCTATCTCTCCCTCGAATGCTCCCAACCGGATTTTCTAGCAGAAATGCTTCTTGATGAATTATTTCAATTAGAAGATCTAATTCTTAATTGGTTAAAAGAACTTAGGAAAGATTTCAATAACCTATTCCAAGACGATAACCAAGAAGAAGGGTTGGAATCGCATTCAAACAACTTCGTTGTTTCCAACGATACTTCTAACTCTAGTGAGGACTTGAGCGATAGTCGTCCCTGTGTCGATTGTGCCGTGAAGGACTCCCCCATCAACTTCGTTTGATGCATACATAGACCTGAGCGATTCGACATACACCTTCTTTAACGAGAGCCCGGCAAAGGGTTGGACTTGTCCACCTACATATAGCATAGGAATCACCCTCACCGACAACCTCTTGCGTTCTCGTCTTAATCTAGAACAATTAAGGTATCTTAGGCACTTTGGGGTTGTTCCATCCAGTAAGGAACCACCCGATCCAGAAACGTTCCTTGAAAATTAGACAAACTTCATAGACAGCTTCTAGACACGGGGCCGTGTCCAGGTCAACACGCCCCCGTGTCCACCCAAAGATTCCCTTCTGATTTTATCAGAATATAGACAAAAATGTGTCAGGATTCCATCTGCACACGGGGCCGTGTCCAGCCAACACGGGGCCGTGTGCAACGTACTGTCGTTTTCTATAAATACAGCCAAGAATCCTGCACATTTGAACCATTCCAAGGACAGAGATTTGGGGAATATTCTCACATACTCTCCTAGATATTTTCTAAAAGAAGTTTCTCAACTATCTTCTTGTCCTTTCCTCTTTTATCCACTATCATCTTCTTCAATTTTTCTCATACTGCCATTAAAGCTTGAACCTTCCATAATTTCAAGCCTTATTGAGATGTTTGTTAGATTTTTGTTCATGGAATCTTGTTAAAAATAAGTTCTACAACAATGTTTTAAGTTGTTTATGTTCAAAAATGCTTTAAAAATCATGAACACAATTTAAAACCCCAAGATTCCTTGTTCCTAAATCCTGCAGATATCTGAACACGGGGCCGTGTTCGTTGAACACGGGGCCGTGTCCGAAGTACTGGTCCCATAAAATTGAACTCTTTTCGGTATGTTTTCTCAGAATGGCAAGCAGAACAAGCGGAAACTCTTCATCGCATTCCAGAAACAACTGGCAGGGGAGAAGATCATCAACGGTTGAAGATTCTCTTGTAAACTATGTTTACGCTTTAAGAGAAGCCCTTGACGAAGTGACAAGTGTGGAAGAGGCATTGGTTGGGACTAGAAGGATGTGTCCGGGAAGTCAACCTTTTGCACCAAAGGTTGAACATTCTTGCCTCTCCTCCTTTGGTGCCGATTATCACCCAAAGGGCATGGAATGTGGTACCGGAAGTCATCATTCCGGTCGAATGGTACGCCTTACATCCGGAGCCCCCTCGAGACATACTACAAGGGGTTCCGATTGGTGTCGCTCCTCCACAAGATGTTGAGGAACATGAAGCCACCTCCCTTCTCCCGAGGGAGATAGAAGAATGGCTCTAGCAACATCTATGAGACACCGCTCGGCTTGGAGTTCTACAAGGCTTTTAGACCGCAAATCTATTTCTGGAATTTTGGTTCTTATTGTAGAAGTAGAGCTCCTTAGGAAGATTTTACGGATCACTTGACCTATCTAATATTAGGACTTTTAACTTTTATTTTATGCTTTATTTTTCATTTTAGGACTGCTATGTAATTCTCTCTATGACTTAATGAATGATGGTTTTAGTTAATTTGGTGTTTGGATGGTGATGAAATGAATAAAACACACTTGAGATGGCAAAGGAAACAAAGGAAACTTGAACCAGCACCCCATGCAGGAAAACGGAGCCGTCCGACGATTTTCTTCGTTAACAGTAAGCTCGGCATGGGCCGTGTCCGCCCAACACGACCCAGTGCTGCACAGTCTGCAGAAAAGACCCAGTTCAGGTAACTGGACACGGGCCGTGTTCACCCAACACGACCCCGTGTCCAGGCTTCTGTTTCTCTTGATTCAATTTTGTTACTGGCACTTGAACACGGGGCCGTGCCCGGACAACACGGGGCCGTGTCCAGAGCCCAGTAACATAAATTTTTGCTTAAATCACACCTTTTACACATTCAATCAACCTAAAAAATTATTTTTGGGACACATTGAGGACAATGTGTAATTTAAGTATGGGGGGGATGCTAAAACCTTGAATCTTGCAAGTCCTAAATACAAACCTTACACAAAACTCTATTGGAACCGCTAATCACCCCAATTTTTTTCAAAAAAATTCATTTTTTTACTTGTTTAGGTTTAACTTGGGAATTTCAAAGTTCTAAAAAGGTTATATTTTTACAAATTTACAACCGATAGCGTCGTGATAAAAAGAACCAACATAAGAAAATTATGAAAAGGCATGGCAAACTTAGTTAAAATTTGATTATATATACTTGATCACATAAAAACCCATTACCACAAAAGTGAGTTTTGAGCCTTTAGTGAGCATACAAATATATATCTTTAAACTAAATGCTCGTTTTTCGTTTCTTGTGTGAATAGCCGCTTGGTTCTTACGACTCTAGAACTTGCCACGACGATACATTCCCAGTCCTTACCAACTTAAACCCGAGTAAGTAAATGATGGAGGCATTAGGACTAACCCCTTTTTATTTCTACACCATTATTTTTTTTTACCACCTACCCAAAATCCCCCTAGTTAGCCCCTTTGAGCCTAAACCTTTTCATTTCATAACCCAAACAAACACTCTTTTACCCACCAAAACCTTTTTCATTTTTAACCCTTTGTTTAGTAACCAGCTCGGTTTTTCGTATGACTTTTCAAAAAAAAAAAATTTGTTGATGATGAAGCAAAAACAAATAAACAAGCAAGTTGTTGGATCTGAGTTTAGTTTTGTTTATATTTTACGTTTGAAATTAAGATGGAAATGAATGAGTTGTGCAGCGGAATTAAGATGGAAACAAACTTTGCATACAATCAAACGAGAGTATTGCTTTGATCAAAACACTTTTCACAATGAACCGAATGATTGAATTTAATTTCAACAACGATTACAAAGTAATGATTGATTCAAACTCCCCCTCAGCCAGAGCTCAGTGTTTGTTCGTGCAGGAAAACAAGTTTGCAAAGAGCTAATAGAACAGTACAGAGCACTGTTCTATTTATAGGCACTAGCAAACCACTGAGCATCTTAGCTGACGTCACCATGAAAGTGACATCTAACCTCCTAACAAACTCTAACCTCTGATCTATACAAACACTGCTATACTAACTACTGCTATTACATTTCATTACAAAAATGACACTTAAACAGCTGCTGCAGCCTTCCATTGCTGTGAACCTGGCAGTGCTTGTCCGGATTAGCAGTACTTGACTCAAGGCAGTAGATTGAGCAGCAGGAATTTAGTCTTCTATCAGTCTTTACAAGAGCAGCAGATTAACGGTCAGTGGCTTGTACGATCTGTAGATAGGAGGTCAGCAGATGTTGAAACCACTTTCAAGGGGAGAGACTTGTATGAAACATCTGCTTATTCTGGATCCACTGCTCTGACCCAGTTTTGGCTTTAATTATCTGTTCCTCTGGTAGGGTTCAATCCCAACAATCTCCCCCTGGAACAGATAATGCCAAAACTCTTCATTATTGTGGAATTCTTTATTGCCTCATCAGCAGTTCCCTTATCTGACCTTTAAATTGTAGTTCAAAGTCTTGAGCATCTGTGTCTTCATCATCCCTGCTAAGTGGAAGATCAAGGAGATCCTGCAAATCTTCAAGACTCAGGCCAAGAGCTTGTTCCATTGATATTTTCTTCACTTCTCCACCAGACCTGAGCTAAGTCAATACGCAGGTCTGTTTGTCAGTTTCCCACTTTTGTATTTTTGAGTCTGGTGGGTTTCTTGGGAGATGTTTATTTGCTGAGGTATTGGGTGAGGCTGGCCTATTCATGACTGGCTGAGCAGTACTTGCAGATTGTTCCAATTCAATATCTTCTTTTATCATTAATTTAATGCCTGCTTTTACAATAGCATCTCCAGCTTTTAGATCTTGAATTGTTTCAGTACTCGACTGGTTTTGGCTCCTTCTTTTGTAGATGGCAGCACCAGCTGGAGCAGTGGTTCTTTGAACTTGCAGCTTTGGTGGTCTTTTTGAAACCTCTGCTTTAGAATAGTCAGGCTTTTGTGGGACTTTTGGATCTTTCTTTCTAAGTTCCTCTAACCTTTTGTAGGTAGCCCTTACCCTATCTTCTCCTCACTTTGTCACTGAGTTCTTTGACCCATAATCAGCTACTATCAGCTCCTCTTTCATTCTCCTCAACTCTAATGCCTTATCAGCTTCAATCTGTTTGAACTTTTCATGGGGAGTCTGCTTGACCTTATTTTTGATCATTTCTTGAATCCTTGCTGCCTCCTTTTCAAGCTCAGGAATGGTCCAGTTTTTGTACATGTGTTTCTCCCCCCTTGTATTTCTTGTAGGTCATGATATTCTCAATGTAGTCTTTTCTCAAGGACTCGTCTGCCCTTTCAGAGATTTGCTAACATACATTTTTGGCAAATTGCTCCATTGCTCTGACCTGTGTGAGTAGAAATTGATAGTTTTGTTGAAATTCTCTATCAGATTTCCCTTGTTTATTTTTTATTGCAATATCCTCTGCTTGCTTGGCCTTGAGTTTTAAATATTCTTCGATATTGTTAGGCCTGGGATATCCTTCAACTGATGGCAAACTCCTTTTAGTTGGGTCATCCTCATAATAAAAGGATTTGATTTCTTCCCTAACTGCAATGAGTTCTAGAGGAAATGAGACACCAGCAGGAGGTAGTGGTTTTAGAATTTGAGCTGAAGAGAGAGGTATGGGTTATGGAATAGTGACAAGTGACAGGGATTTTGAAGATGTTGGTGGTGGTGAAGGTGAATCATCATCTGATATGTAAATCCTTCTCCTTTTTTGTTTTAGAAGAGGCAGATGATGTTTTGGGTGGATCAGTGGTGGTAGATTGTGTGGCAGTGGTTTGTGTTTGACTAACAGCTGTTGAAACAACTGGTGTCTCAACCACTGTTGTCATTACAACAGATGTTGTAACATCTGTTGTCTTCTGCTTTTTGGCAGGATAAGGTGGTGAGTTTGTTTTTGGTGGAGATGACAGTGGTGGTAAGGCAGTGGTTTTGGTGTGTGTTGAAGTGATAACAGATGTTGAAACAACTGAAGTACCAGCAGTAGTTGATACAACAGGAGTTACAACAGCTGTTTGGGTGGAGGTTTGATGCTGATGGCTTTTGGATGGTGGTTTTGGAGGCTTTGGAAATCTGGATGGGATGGACTTAGGTTTCCTTTTTGTCTTAGGATTTTTAGTATCCTTTGATCCAGAAAAACCCTGCGCATACAGTTCCATGAAAGCTCTTTTCTCCTCATTCCATCTTGAAATATCCTTTGCCATTCTATCCCTCTTTACACTTGCTACTCCTTCATCAAGTGCTTCCTGGGTAGCATCAACCTTTTTACTACCATCTGGCAATGGAATTTTTCTGGTCATAGCATCCTTTTCAGGTTCAATGTACAGACCATCATTTATTCCTTTCTTCTTCCACTCCTGAATTTTCTCCCCCTTTTTGGCATTATCTTCTGGGAGTTGATCAATGAAAAGTACTGTTGGAGGAGCAGTTCCAGTGGTTTCCAATAAATGGGCCTTGATTGCCTTAATATCTGCTTGAGTGTTCTTGTACCTAGACTCCATAATGTTTCTCAGCTTTTGGACATGAAGTTCATGTTGCTGATCAGCCATTTCTTTTTGATGTTGGAGAAAAGGTTGGAAAAGGTTCCAGAGCTCATTTGTAGCAAAAGCTTGTGGTGGAGCAGGTGCTTGAGATGGAACAACAGTGGATTGCATCTTTTGTATTTTCAACACCTGCTGTAGCATATTTTTAAGATCTGCAACAGAGGTATCCAACTTTTTAATTCGTTCCGTCAAATCCTGATATTTTAAATCATCACCCAATTTAATGGGATCATCTGATTTCCCACTATCAGTGGTTTTATCAGTGGTTGAGATAGGGAGTGTACTCCAAACACTAACCACTGATGCCCCTTTTTCTTGGTACTGGGGACTTCTTCCTTCAACACTTGACAACCTTTTGATGTTGCCAGTAGGATAAATAAATCCACTGGTGGTTGTCAGAGGTGCTATGCAAGGAATTGCCTCCAAGGAAGTCTTATTAATGTAACCACTGTCCAACTGTAAACCAGTGGGTTCAACAGTTGTAGTGGGTGCTTCACTTGGACTACCACCAAGAGTTACGTGTAACTCAAGGGGTGTAACCTCCTCAGGTTGTGTTGGTGGGTTAGCAAGGATTGATACATCAGACCCAGTCATTTGTTGAGGTATGTTCTCATTGATAGGTGATTGAGAAGGACTGGTTAGTGCCTAGTTCAAATCAATTGCATCCAACAGCAGTTTAGTTGGTGAGGGAATTGTGGATGTGAAGTTTGGTATAGAAATAGGATTTGCTCCGGGCATTGAGCTGTGGATGATGAAACCAAGTGATTTAAGAGCATCATGATGTGGTGGCCCTATGTGTACAACCTGTTCTTTTTGTGAAGAAGCAGGAGGAGTATTGGTTATGGGTTGAGATATTTGTACCAACTGCTGTGAGGAAGAAGCAGCAGTGGTTTCTTGTGACTTTTGTGTTGTCACAGGCATTTGCTCTGGTATCTCATCCTCCAGAGTTGCCTTTTTGATTGGTTTGGGGGGTTTGGAATTTTTCTTTTTCTGTGGCTTTTTGGTGATTTTAGGTGTGGGTTTCAAAGCAGTTGTGCGGCCACTTTGATCACCTTGAGTAGTGGGCTCAGCAGCAGATACCTGAGGAGCAGTGGTAGCTGCTAAAATCTGCTCAGGCACCTCTGCTTGTGTTTTGCAAGGTGTTAACATTCTTGAAAAAGTTTCAGTAGTTAAACTGTTTATTTGAATATAATCACCTTGGTTTATTACAGCAATATCATCCTTACTGAATTTCTTTACAAAATAATAACTTAGAAACCTTGGAAACAGTAGGAATGATTTTGTTTCAACATTATTAACCAAATCATTAAAGCTTTCCCGGGAATAATTAAATTTTTCTTCTTGAAGAATAGCATATCCCAGATTTTGAATCTTTAATGGTATTTCATTAAAAGAAGTGGTTTTGTTTGAAACACACATTAGGAGGGTATAGAATAAAAATCTTGTTGCAGAAGGAAAGAAACCTTTTTGTAAGGTAGCTTTTTTCATCATTGTGTCTGCATACCCTCTCTCAATGAAGTCAATTTTCAACTCGTTTTTAGGGAAAGAAGTTTTACCTTGCTGATCCTCGAGTTGAAAGACCTCTGAAATTGACTGTGGTGTAATCTTGATAGGTTTTCCCTTTAGAGTAGAGTTAATGGCTATTACAGCGTCTCCTTGTGTTTCAAGGGTTGCATTCTTCCAAAAATCCCTTTGGGATGTCAAGTAAATTGGTGCATCGGCTGTTAACAAAGTTTTGTACTTTGATTTAGCCATTTTGGTAATGATGGAGTCGAAAGCATCTGTGGTGCCGGGTTTTGCGAGAAGACCCAGAAGATCGTGAGATGGTTTGTGTGGGATTTCATTGGTATTGGCCTTTTGAGAGGCCGCTTTCGACGATGATTTGGAAGTGGGTTTTGCAGATTGCTTTGATTTTGTCATTTTGGAGATGATGATCGAAGAAATTTTTGAAGAAATGTGAGGAAAAACTGCTTTGAGAAAAGAATTTTTGAGAATTCAATTCGACAGTAAAACCCTGTTTTTGGTGTGAAGTGGGGGGTTTTATAGGGGAAAAAGTGAAGGCTGACGTGGCAGCGGTTACAAAAGTACTGACTACTATGTACTGCCCACATGCCAAACTCTGAAGAAATGAAGGACAGTATTTTTATGAAAGTTACTGATGAAGGCAGTGGTTTAAACAGTAAAATGGAAGTAGCGGATGATTTTTACTATCAGTGGATAAGACACTGCTTTTGAACAACAGAGGTTATCAAGGAAATGAGAGAACAGAGGATGGCTTTCAGCAGTGGACAGACTTTGAAGTAGAGCAGACTTTTGAATAAACAGTGGGTATGGCAGACTTTTAAGGATTTTAATGAAAACTTCATTTTTAGCTATTTTTAAGGATGGATTTTTGATTTTCTGAAAACATTTTAATGCTTTTATTCATAGAAAAACAAGATTTTGCTTGTTATTCCATGTTTAGCATGCCAATCCTAGAGATCAAGCTTTCAAAAGTGGCTGTATCTAGTGCTTTTGTGAGCACATCTGCCAGCTGGTCTTTAGTTGGGACATGATGTAGAGAAATCAAACCTTTTTCATAGCAATCCCTCACAAAGTGATGTCTGATGTCGATGTGTTTGGTGGTTGAATGGGAAACTGGATTTTTGATGATATTTTCTGCTGCCTGGCTATCCAACATGAGTGGAGTCTTTAAGGCAGTAATACCAAAATCCAGCAACTGATTTTGAAGCCACAGGAGTTGGGCTGTACAGCTTGCAGCAGCAATGTATTCAATTTCAGCAGTGGATGTTGAAACAGCTGCTTGCTTTTTGCTTTGCCATGAAACTAAGCAATCACCTAGAAACTGGCACCCTCCTGATGTGGACTTCCTTGTAGTGTTACATCCAGCAAAGTCACTGTCTGAAAAGCCTGAAAGCTTGATATTCCCATTAGCTGGATACCAGATACCAAGTGTGGGAGCACCTTTTATGTATCTGAAAATCCTTTTTACAGCAATGAGATTTGATTTTCTGGGAGCTGATTGACTTCTTGCACAGACACATGTTGCAAACATGATGTCTGGTCTAGATGCAGTTAGGTACAATAAAGACCCAATCATGCTTCTATATAAGGTTTGGTCAATCAGCTCATCCTTTTCATCAGACATGACAAGCTTATTTGTTGCCATGGGTGTGCTGCATGGTTTACAATCATTCATATCAAATTTTGTCAAAAGTTCTTTAGCATATTTGCTTTGATGAATGAAAGTTCCATTTTGCATTTGCTGAACTTGGAGACCAAGAAAGCATTGCAGCTCACCCATTGCACTCATTTCAAACTCAGCTGTCATGAGTTCTCTAAACTCTTCACACATTGTGTTACATGTGCTTCCAAAAATAATGTCATCCACATAAATCTGGACAATCATTAAATCCTTCCCTCTCCATTTTAGAAACAGTGTTTTGTCAATGGTACCTCTTTTGAAACCATTTGAGAGTAGGAAGTTGGAAAGAGTTTCATACCAGGCCCTTGGTGATTGTTTCAGGCCATACAAGGCTTTGTTTAGCCTGTAGACATGATCTGGATAAAAAGGATCCTCAAAACCTGGAGGTTGACAAACATATACCTCTTCTTGAATTGTACCATAGAGGAAAGCACTTTTGATATCCATTTGAAACACCTTCATGTTGTGGTTGACAGCAAAGGCCAGGAACAGTCTAATAGCTTCCAATCTTGCAACAGGGGCGAATGTTTCATCATAATCAATCCCCTCTTCCTGTCTGTAACCTTGAACCACAAGCCTGGCTTTATTCTTGACAACAATACCCCTTTCATCAGTTTTGTTCTTGAAGACCCACTTTGTGCCAATGGGACTAACCTCTTCTGGCAGTGGTACAATCTCCCATACTTGTTGTCTTTTAAATTGTTGGAGCTCCTCTTGCATGGCTTCTACCCAGCTGTTGGCTTTCAGTGCCTCTTGGTACTTGACTGGCTGATGGAGTGATAAAAAACCAACAAAAAGACAAATGTTTTAGGTTTGGCTTCTTGTGAGCACCCCTTCATTGATGTTGCCAATGATTTGATCAGGTGGATAAGATCTCAAGTAGATTAAATCTCCTTGGTATGGGATGATGGCATTTGTTGGGGAAGGCTGTAAATGTGTATCATCTGAGCTAACCACTGCTGGGGACTTTGATGATCCAGCAGTGGCTTCAAAAGGTGGTGGAATGGGAGGTAATGAAGTGGACACATGCTGACTTTTATCCACTGTTTGGGGACTTTTGTCAGCAGTGTTTGAGGATGTGGAAGCAGTGGTTGATGGGCTACTTTGGTCAACAACTGTTGAGGTAGCAGTGGTTGAGCTTTGACAGCTGTTTTGAACATCTGATACTCTTCCCATTTTAGCAGACCTTTGAGGGATGATGATTTCATACCCATAGTCTGGTGGTGAATCCTCTGATGGACCTGCACTGTTAGTCTTGACAGTAGTATTTTCAAAAGTAAATTTATCAAGATCAAACAGATCTGCAGGATTTGCTGGAATTTTCTTTGATGAAAATTCATTGAACTTTACATTCAAAGTCTCCTCCACTGCCTTGGTCCGTGTATTAAACACTTTGTAGGCCTTGGCAGTGGTTGAGTATCACAGATGATAACCACAATCAATTTTGGCTGGAAATTTTGAAATGGAATCTTTTAAGTTCAAAATAATGCATGGGCAGCCAAACACCTTGAAATATGAGATCAGTGGTTTAATTTTATACAGAATTTCATAAACAGTCTTTTTGTGCCTGGGGTTTATTAAAACTCTGTTCTGGACATAGCAAGCAGTGTTTACTGCCTCTGCCCAGAAAGTTAATGGCAAACCTGAATCAGCAAGCATGGTTCTGGCAGCCTCAATCAAAGTTCTGTTCTTTCTTTCAACAACCCCATTTTGCTCTGGTGTTCTAGGGATGTTGTACTGCCTTACAATCCCTTTCTTCACACAGAAGGCATCCAACTCCTTATTTTTAAATTCTGTGCCATTGTCACTCCTGAAGCTTTTCACTGGAAGGTCAAATTGCTTTTCAACCTGTGTCACAAAGTCTTGCAAAATGCCTGCAGTCTCATCTTTTGAGTGTAAAAAGAAAGTCCATGTGAACCTAGAAAAGTCATCAACAATAACCAGACAATATCTCTTCTTTTTGAGACTCATGACTTGAACTGGGCCAAACAAATCCATATGTAGCATTTGCAAACACTGGGTTATTTTGGACTCTTCAATGGACTTATAAGAACTTTTATGCTGTTTTCCCTTTAAACAGGAAATGCAATGTTCAGGACATGAAAACAATTTTTGTGGTAGGCCTCTCACCAAACCATTTTTTGAAATTTCAGTGATTGTCTTAAGATTTGTGTGCCCCAGCCTTCTGTGCCAAAGTTCTGTCTCTTTGTTAGAGGCAGCTGAGAACAGACAGGCATCAGCTCTGGGACATTCTTTAGACATATCAACAACATAAACATTGCCACTTCTTTGAGCAACAGGTTTAGTTTGACCAGTTTTGATTATTGCTTCAATCTTTTTGACCATTTCTGGTCCAACAATCCTACAACAATCTTTTGTGAAGAATGACCTAAACCCTTTATCACTCATTTGAGACACACTCAGAAGGTTAAATTTTAGATTGTCTATCAGATTGACATTTTCAAATTTTACATTTCCAGACTGCACTGTACCAGACCCCAGAACTTTCCCTTTACTATTATTCCCAAAGGATATATCACCACCTCCATGGATTTTAAAGTCTTTGAGGAGGGCTTTACATCCTGTCATGTGCCTGGAGCCTCCACTATCTACATACCAAAGACTATCAAAGCATGCAGAAGCTCCCTGCACATGAAGTAAAAGGATTAGTTCATTAGGGTCTCCAAAGCCAACAGGGCTTTGGATGGGGTCTCAACAGTGTCTGGGATGGATGCAGATTGATGGACAGTGGTTAGGTCAGGGGTTTGGACAGTTTTAGTACTGTTTCTTGCTAACCACTGTTGGGGGTCTTGACCAATCATCTGTTGGTACCCAAAAGGATGCCTGTTCACTTTAGGTTTAGAGGGCCTTTTGTAGGCCTCATAAACGTGTGGAATCATTTGGTAAGACTGTTTTCCTTGCCTTTTCTGAACTGATTGGCAGGGGGTGCATCAGTAACCTGAACATCTCTTTTGACAGATGTTTGGTTCAGCTGTTTTGTGACAGCTGTTTTAACTGGCACGAACAGTGGTTGGTTCTTGGTAAATTTGACAGATGATGTTGATGGACTCAAGGATGTTTTAGCAGTGTACTCATTCTTTTTCACATCAAAGTTTTTGAGATACACACATGCTTGAGTTTTGTGGTTTGTTTTTCCACAAACAATGCAACTTTCAGCTGAAACAATGACACTTGTTTTGTTCAAAGCATAAGCTTTTAAATGGAAACAATCTTTTGTTAGATGATTCCTTTTCTCACAGAATTCACAAAACAAGTTATTGATCTTTTCTTTCTTCTTTCTCTTTTCGGACTCCTTTGCAGCAGAGGTTTTAACCTCTGTTGGGATGTCCTTGAGAGGTATGACTTTAGCTTTTGGAGCTTTAACACCATCAGTTGATGTAAAGTCCATGGGCTTGAAGTTTTCAAGAATATCACACTCATCAGACCATTTTGGTTTAAATTGATAATCTTCAAGCTCCTCAAAAGTAGAGGATCCCATTGGTCTGTCAAGTGTGATTTTGTTACCAAGTTTATCAGTGATTTTCACTTCTTGGCCATTCTTGTTTGTGGGGAAGAACTCAGTGGTTACATCAGTGGTTTGAACAGATTTTCCAAAAGCAGTGTTTTCATCATCATGTTTTCTATAACCAACACCAAATTTCACATTGCTTTTTATATGTTTTTCAAGCATAACCTCATACCCTTTGCATGATTCCACCCATTTTTCACAGGTAATCTGGGTGGACTCTAACTCCTTTTTACAAACTTGGTATTTTTCTACCATAGTTTGGAGTTGAGTTTTGGTTATGCTCTGCTCTTCTTTCAGACTGCTGATCTCTTTATCTTTTTCAGCCAATTTGTTTCTAAGTTCTTTTAACAACTTTTCAAATTTGACTTCATCAGACAAGACTTTGTTCCTAAGGTTTTCATTTACCTCTTTGATGTTAGCAAAAGCAATAATGCAATTGTCTGAACACAGTTTTTCAAGAACTTGAGGTGATACCTTGGCAGCAGCCATCATTGCACAATCACATTGATGATTTTCTTCATCATCAGCTCTTTCTTCTTTCTCACCCGCTTTCTCAATTTTCTCTTCTTCTTTGTCCTCTTTGGACCATGGGTCTGTCAGTGGTTCAATCAGGGTTTCTGAATTTTCTTCCAGCAGCAATTCACCAGCAACTGGATTAACAACTGCTTCAGTTACCTCATCCACTGTTTCATCACTTAGCTGTTCACCTTCAACTTCAATCCCCTCTGGTATTGACTCTAATGCCATCAAACAAAATTCATCATTAGAAGATTCATTAGAAGCATAGAGTGCAAAATTTTCATCACTAAGCTCATCAGGCATGCTGCTCCAGTCAACAAAGCCTTGAGTGAAAAAGCTTTGCTGATCTGGTTGTACCACTGCTGGAGCAACTGTTTGAGGTGCAGGTTGCACTTGTGCCTGGGGGACAGGGGTTTGAACATATTGAATCTGTGGAACAGTGGTTTGGACATAATGCACAGGTACAGGGGCAGCAGCATAATGAGCAGTGTTAACATGAGCTGCAGGGGTATATTGGGTATAGTGCACAGTGCTTTGATTTTGAGGTCTAGGGTTTGAGCTAGGATGAGTAATTATAGGACCAGTAGTTTGACTCCTGCATTCCCTAGCGAAATGACCTAATCTGTTGCACTTATAACACTTGATTTTCGATTTATCCAACCCCACCCTTAGATTCCCATGTAAACCTGGGAATTTTCGCCCTGTTCTTTTGTAGAATTTGCTAGTTCTAACACTGAGCAAAGCCAATTGATGCAGAATGTCCATTTCCTCTAAGTCAGTGGGATCAAAGTGTTGTAAATCATTGAGTTCAAAGCACAAATTATCTGACATCTGGTTTTCAGTGTTTGCAGTAAAAGCATAATTTGCAGAGTGAGGATCAGGGTTGGTAAAGTTACCACCAGCTGTTATATCAATGAAATGATCATAACCCTGTTCCTTACTACCGCTACCAGATTCTTCCTGACCCAGAAGAGCTGTGCTACCGAATGAGTAATCATCAATGGCTTTTCCAGACTCTTGCAACTTCTTTTTCTGGTTCAACTCCCTTTCATAAGTCAGGAGTCTACCATGAAGTTGGGTCAGGGTCAGATCTTTGAACTCAACAGAGTTTCTAGTCACAAATGCAATTGTGTCCCATTTATCAGGAAGCGACCTAAGAAACCTGCTATTTTGGGTTGATTTTGGAAATTCAACCTTAACAAGCCTTAGCTCACTGATGAGACAACTGAACCGTTCAAATTGTTGGGTCAATGATTCACCCTTAATGTGACAGAAGGTTTCATACTGCTGATTCAGAATTTCCCTATTGTTTTCAATAACTTCTTCGGTTCCCCCAAACTGTTCCTTCAAAGCATCCCATAGCTCTTTGGCGCTGTTACAATGTAACAGTCCAGCATAGATCTCATTTGGTAATGCAGATGCTATGATGCTAAATGCTTTGGCATCCAGTTCGAATTTTTGAAAATCAGTTTCAGTATAGTTTTCATAAGGTTTTGGTACGAACTTCTTTGGATCCTCAGCACTTGGCACCGTAGGAACATGGGGACAAAAAACAACAGACCTCCAACATCCAGTGTTCTCTTGAGCAAGGATGTGACCAATCCTTCTCTCCCAGATGTTGTATTCATTTCTTTTAAGCATGGGTGGTTTAAAAAGTGAGCCAATGTTATTCTTATCATCTTGAGATTGTAACGTCATCCTGGTTGTTTTACAGACACTGATTAATCAACTTTAATGGTGATTAAACCTTGCTCTGTTTTTCAACACAAACGAACAAACTATCGATATCAACGATTTTGAGCTGAACTATTTATGTCAAAATGATTGTTAAATCAAATTTGACTGTCCAAGCTCTGATACCAATTGTTGGATCTGAGTTTGGTTTTGATTGTATTTTACGTTTGAAATTAAGATGGAAATGAATGAGTTGTGCAGCGGAATTAAGATGGAAACAAACTTTGCATACAATCAAACGAGAGTATTGCTTTGATCAAAACACTTTTCACAATGAACCGAATGATTGAATTTAATTTCAACAACGATTACAAAGTAATGATTGATACAAACTCCCCCTCAGCCAGAGCTCAGTGATTGTTCGTGCAGGAAAACAAGTTTGCAAAGAGCTAATAGAACAGTACAGAGCACTATTCTATTTATAGGCACTAGCAAACCACTGAGCATCTTAGCTGACGTCACCATGAAAGCGACATCTAACCTCCTAACAAACTCTAACCTCTGATCTATACAAACACTGCTATACTAACTACTGCTATTACATTTCATTACATAAAAGACACTTAAACAGCTGCTGCAGCCTTCCACTGCTGTGAACCCGGCAGTGCTTGTCCGGATCAGCAGTACTTGACTCAAGGCAGTAGATTGAGCAGCAGGACTTTAGTCTTCTATCAGTCTTTACAAGAGCAGCAGATTAACGGTCAGTGGCTTGTACGATCAGTAGATAGGAGGTCAGCAGATGTTGAAATCACTTTCAAGGGGAGAGACTTGTATGAAACATCTGCTTATTCTGGATCCACTGCTCTGACCCAGTTTGGGCTTTAATTATCTGTTCCTCTGGTAGGGTTCAATCCCACCACAAGTTCATTAAAAATAACTTTGTTTGAAAAATAGCTTCATCAAAATAAAAAAAATAAAAAATAGAAAGTTTACGAAAACCGATGCTTTCTACGCTTTTTCGCCCTTTTCTACTAACCACTAACCACTAACCCAACCACCTACCTTTAACCCAAGCCTAACCCTTCGCCCAAAAAGTCCTCTTGATATTTACAAAGATATATAGTTAAAAAGGAGGAGGATTGATTGCTTGGCAAGCCTATGGTAGGAGTAAGTTCCATGCCGCTCTCGAGTGATTCACTAAAATACATCTTCGGCCGAGTGTTGAGTGATCCCCCGTGAGGTATGTGAACTTGTATATAAAGAAAATTTTATCTTATGAAAAGTTTTAAATAAATCATGACGAATAGGATTGTAAATAAATAAAAATAAAACTTAATAAAGAATCTTGGAAATCCCGACACTCTATGACAAGCCCAAAAACGTTCTCTTCTACCCATTCCATTTGGGTGTGTAAAGCCACATTATAAAGAGTTTTGCTTGAGGACAAGCAAAGATTCAAGTGTGGGGGTATTTGATGTGTGCAAAATGCAACATATAAATTACATCAATTGTGGCATAAAACTAACCCTTTTTTTGTACTAATGTTGGAAAAAGTGTGCTTTGTCTTCCTTTTGTATTTTCAGGATTAAATGATCTCAAATTAACAAAAGAAGCAAAAAGACAGCAAAATCTAACATAAATACAAGAAAATGAACAAACGTGACATGCCCGACCCCACGACACCATCTTCCCAAGCAAAACAAGAAGACAGAAGACTGAACACGCCCCGTGCTCAGCCAGCACGGGGGCGTGCCCAAGTGTCAGCAGAAAAGACAAAGTGGTAGAAGCTTCTATTGCCCACCACATGGCCGTGCTCAGCGGACACGGGGTCGTGGTCAACTATAAGATTCGCACAATCCAGGCAAATCTTCATAGTACAAAGATTCTTCTGCACACGGGGTCGTGCTCAGCGGACACGGGGGCGTGGTCAACTAATAAGACAAGCTGCATTAAATGAAGAAAGAGAAGGATGTGGACACGGGGTCGTGCCCGAGCTTCTGTTCAGCCTATAAATAGGAGTGCTTGGCTCAAGCTCAAACCATCCCTTGGCACACCACCTCTCTCACACTTCACCCACCACCCACCATAACACCATCATCCACCACCATCATCCATTGTCCATCATAGAGTGTGTGAGTCGTCTCGGGATCCAAGATTGATCGTAAGAGTTCTTGACAATCAAGGCCATGTTTGCCTAAGTCTCTTACATCACTTGGTGAAGACAAGTGTCTAGTGTAATACTTTTTATTTTTAATCTTTTCGCACTTTTTACTTGGTTTTGTATTAATGACTTTAATAACTAGTTTCTTATGTTGAAGGTGATTCTTCCTTATCGTTTGTCCGCGGTGTCTTGACATTATTTTACTGTCTATATAAAATAAAAGATTTTCACCATTCATATCTCCACGGTCTATATGGAGGTATGTTGGCTACCTGGTCGGGGGTTAAGGGAACGGTTTGGTAAGAGTCTTGCCATTGTTCAGCGTTTAGAGGTCATTCAATACTTAACGGTATTGGATGGCGGGGGTCCAAACCCTTTGATCCCCTCATAAGTTAACTACTATTAATACTATAACCCGGCTATTTAGGACTGTATCCCTGCTGACTCAGACTACTTAGCCGAGGGTAACGTCACCTCCAAAAGAGGGGCCTACCATAATTTGCATTAATAACTTAATTAATTATATTTCAATAATCCGACCCTTTAGGATTGTATCCTTGCTGACTCAAACCACTGGGTTGAGGGTAACGTCACCTTCAAAAGAGGGGCCTACTACAATAACTAAGATAATCTCTTAAATAAGTGCAAAAGTGCGGAAATAATCAAAGGTTACACTATACACGAGTGGGAACCAAGTGATTCATCTTGTCTATCTGTTTTTTCTTTTATTTTTATTTTCAACATTTTAGTTAGTTTTTATTTTTCTTAGTTTAAAACATTTTTCTAAACTTTTTGATTTGATTAGACGTTGAGGATAAGCCAGTACTAAAAGCTCTTGTGTCCTTGGACGACCTCGGTATCTTACCAACACTATACTACGCTCACGATGGGTGCACTTGCCCATATGTGTGTTTAGTGTTAGTAAATATCGTGTTTTATAAATTTAAAACTTGACTAAAAAAGTGTTAAAGGGCTTAAAATATACACCTAATATATATAACACTTCACACGCATCAGGTGGCGTGCCCAGCATGGAGAGACCATCACGCAAAACGTGTGGTCTAAAAGCATGTTAGGATTCTTTACTATAGTTAGTCACTGTGGTTTGCACAAAGTAACATACTTAGGTACTAATAGTTTAAAATCACATTCTACAGTATTAACTTTTCATTTTGTAACGTTTGGAGGTATTAACGTTATTTGTAGGTTTAAAATCACATTATATTAGTACCTAAGTATGTTATTTTATGCAAACCACAAGGACTAACTATGTTAATACCCTAGAAGTTAATACCTCCAAACGTTACAAAATGAAAAGTTAATACCCTAAAAGGTGATTTTAAACTATTAGTATCTAAGTATGTTATTTTGTGCAAACCACAACGACTAACTGTGTAATTAACTCATCTTCTAAATTTACAAAAAAAAAAAAAAAGTCTAGATTAACAGGGTACCAAGAACCCATCACTTTATATGTGACAACATTTGTAAATTAAAAACCAGGGGTGTAAACAAGCTTATGTACGTCTTAAATTATTTAAGCCTAAGATCAACTTTGTTATGACTATGAGCACTATCAATCGAAGCTCTGTTTATAAGTAATTTTTAAGTTTGAACTCGTTTAAATTCAGACCGGTTAAAACTTAAAACTAATAACAAATCAATCTGGAGTAGTTGATGAGTGGCTTGTCTCAGTCACATTCATGTGTTTCCATCGGTTGTTAGCACCTCAAATATCGGATATTAGAAATCACGGTGTTTGATCATTAAGTATTAAAAAAATGAGAAGATTATTATTATTATTAAAACCACAACGAAGAAAAGAACATTATCTTAAATACTTTTGACTAAGAAAAAATAAATAAATAAATAAATAAAAGTACACATCATTTTGAATAATGTATTTCTGAAGTGATAATATTATTGTGTTTTTTTATAGCTAGCACACAACTCTAACAGGAGACTTACTTGTTGCCCAAACAACAGGATTTCTATATAAGTTTGGCCTCTTAAACCCATGTTTTGCATTGGAGTGTCATTTTGTGTTTCAATAAACTTCGAAGCCATGGCCACAGCTGGGCTCGATTCGGCAGAGGCTTACGTATTGAAAAAACTTTATAAGGAGAAGAGGGAAACAAAAAATAAAAGTGAGAAATGCGTCATGGTTGATGAAGAACCTGAAAAGGTTTCCACGAGCGGTTGTTTTTGTTGGAAGGTTAAAAAAGCTCGTTTGACTTCAGATGCGCGATTAAAGGGCTCCGCAGAAGAAGCACAACATCAAACTTTAGATTAAAATCGAAAATGATTGAAGAAGTTGAATAAAAAAGCATATTGAGGAAAAAAGTTGGGGCATACCAAGATTTTAGAGGAGAAGATTCATAAGTAATCCTTTTTGGTGCAACTTATAAAAAATCATTATGTTTGTTTTTTGTTTTAAGATTTTTATATTTCGGCACAATTGGCAAACAATTGACCGACTGTATTTTGCTTCTTGTTATAAATAAATTTTGTATCAGTTTTATAAGAACTGACAATAGTGGCTATCATAGTTCTTATTAGCTCAATCAGAGCCTGAGGTCTACTTGAGCTTGATCTCAATTAATCAAACAACTTTTTTTTTTAACGACCAACGAATTCTCCAAATGGGCTACTGGCAAGATTCACCACATAGGGATACACTCGCCTCCGAACCGGGGAAGGGCCGAAACCCGTGAACACTGGCCCGAAGGTTGCGGTGAGGTAAAACCTGCTCAGTTCAAGGAGCGAACTAGCGATCTCCACCTATTTGCCTAGTCTCTCATCACCACCAGGTGCCGCAGAAAATAATAGGGAGGGCATGAATTGAACCTGGATCCTTTAGAACACCAAGTCTCTCTCTTACCACTCCACCATCACGTCATTGGCATAATCAATCAAATAACTTTTAATGATCCATATAAGTATCTATACCTTGGCCAAGTTTATTCATGTTGAGCAAGATGTTTCAATTGAAAATCCATTGTCACACGATATTAAGTGTTTTGTTTTTCAACTGCGAAAAGTAAAACAAAAATATACACCAAAAACTTTAAAAAAATCCATTGTCACACGATATTAGACTGTCTCTGATGACGGGGTAGCCCAATACTAAATAAAATGACTTAAATACATGAATGCTCAAAGGGTTAAACGGTTCAAAGGTTGAAAAGCCGAGGAGATTAAGTAAAGCAATACAGGAACAATAAATGGTCACATCTCCGGATTGCTTCACCAACTCACCAGCCGCAAAAGCAACACGGATCCACAGAACACACTCTTTTACCCGCAGGTCAAAGCCTTCAACCCCCAAAAAGGGCAAAACCCCCACTGCAAGCATGGTCACTAGTCAAATACATTCCTCTTTGAGTGATGTATTCTCCTATAAATTAGACACTTCATTTACTGAGGAACACATTCCTTGCCAGCCCTGATTTCCTGAAATCTCTGGTCATACATCACGAGTACTTGCTTCATGCAAGATACTTTCTCTCACATTCAACACAAACATTCCTTTTGCTTGCGCATCCGAATCTGAACACATTTCAGAGGAGGATCTTTAGCAAACTACAAAATTAATCTAATGAACCTCCTTCCACGTCTTGCAAACGTGGGGGGACCCCACGACCTGCGTTAGGCAAAGTTGAACCCTTCAACCCTTTTGCCTAACCAGCCCAGCTACTATCCTTGGTCTATTATTTGTTGCATCAACAAGTTGGCGCCCACCGTGGGGCTACGCCACTATTTTTCCTTAAGAGACCTAGTAGTGTTGCTCCTTTCTCTTGAAACTACAATGTCAGAAAGTGGATCCCCGGGAGAAGTAAATCAGGTTCCAAACACCTCTACCCCAGGTACTAGCCAAGCTCAAGTAGCTATACCAACTTCTTTTTCAACTCCAGGGAGCACTCCCGAGTTTCTCACTTTCAACACTCCAACTCCGTCCAGATCCGGAGTCCCTTCCCCTAATGTTGGTGTCTCTGGTACCCCACCACGTGTTGAACTTACCCCTGAAGGGGTTGCCAACAATTTTCTTGAGTTGAGGTCTCTTCTCAACCAATATGTGAGTAGGGAAAGGGACAAAGGAGTAAGGATTGGTCTAGACTATGATGAGCCAGAACCAACACTATCTCCTGGGCCTTCTATCCCTCCTTTTGCATCAAGGGATGAGGCTGGTCCCAGTCATCCTCCAAACCCTAACCCATATCTGTCCGCAATGCCGAATCCTACAACATATCCTATCTCCTCGTCCCAACCGGCGACGAATGGTGCTCCCCTGGGCCATGAGCTGACCCTTGACCAGCTCCTACAATCCTCAGTGACAAGCCTTCCAGCTTCTACAACAACTTCATGGGAACAGGCTTTGTCCGTGCTCCCTTTGGCACGAAGTGCTGTGATGAGCACCCCTTTGGGAGTTAGTTACCCTGTTGCACCCGGAAGCCTTCAAGGCTTCAACCTTATGCCCCAGATGATGGCCAACTCCCCATGGCAGCATTTTGTCAATCAGGTGCTGGCCACTCAAAGGAACGGTAACAATGGCAACAACACGGGTGCAAGGGTTTAAGAAGATTTGGCCAAACCTTACAAGCCGAGTAACCTCTCATGCTTTTCACAGCAAATAGCCGATTATGATTTTCAAACGAAGATCAAGATGCCGTCTCACATCAAAACGTATGATGGGACTGAAGATCCTGAGGACCATCTTCAGATCTTCACCGGGGCAGCAAGGATTGAGAAATGGTCAAACGCTGAATGTTGTCTAATGTTCATGCAAACCTGTAACACCTCGAAAATTCACGTCCTATAATGTGTAGACACGTGTCAAATGTTTAAACGTGTGAAAGAACTTTATAGAAGGACTAAAGTTGACAATCAAGGAAAGTATGTGGATATACGTATTCTAAATGTCAACAGTGAATAAATATATTGTATATTAACCCTACAAGATGCTCATACCTTCAAACGAATAAATCATGGATCATACGGAGCTAAAAGTGAGAGATTACAAACTATAGGGGCTAAATGTGTCAACATGTTTAAGTTATACCTCCGAGTGACCTTTTGACAAACCTGAAGCTTTGTAACGGTTAATTATGCTCACTAGAATGCACGGTTTAAATTTCGTAAAGTTTCGTTATCGTATGAGAAAGTTATGATCAAATTCGTGTGCGAAGGATTAAAGCGTAAACGTTGAAAGTTAGGACTTTTCGGGTAACAATAAAGTTAACCGGGGACTTAACAAAGGGGGTATATGTTTTAAAGCCCTTATAGATCAATTATGAGGGTTCATAATGAAAGAAACAAGTGCCTAATCGAATTTTGAAGAGCGAAGGATCAAATCGCAAAAATCTAAAAATATGGATTTTGTGCAGAAGGGGGTCGCGCGACGCGAGGCCCAGGGGGGGTCCGTCGCGTCACGCTAGGGCCTATCTGGTCCAATCTTTTTGCTTCTTTGTCTGCCATGGCTCTTGTGATCGACTTTTAACCGATTTGCCTCATAAAAGGCGACCCCTAGGCACCCCCTAAGCACTAGGAACATGTGTTGATCAGTTGTGGAGAGTTGTAGACCCAAGTGTCAACAATCTATGGTGAGAAATTCACTATAAAAGGGCCTTGAACTTGCAACAAGTCTTCACACCTTCATTCAAGCTATCTGATCATTCCTGGAGCTCAAGTCTGCTTCCAAGTGATCACTAATCAAGCTTAGGACTTCAGTAAGTTGCTAATCCTTTCTTTTATTGAGTTTAGCTTAGTTATTTAGCTAAAAGTCAAACCGTCGTAATTACGGTTTGACTTCGAGATTAATTAATAATGGCTCAGTCAAATCTTGAATCAAAAGTAGTTATAAGTGGGTAATTATGTGGGTAATAAACCCTCAAAAGGGTTCCCCCTGATTCCCACTCTAACTAGGTCTAACGTCGGGTCAAACGTGTAATTAAAAAGTCAACAGAATGTTTAAATTGCAATTTATGCATGATTAGCAATGTAGAGTACATACAACCTGTTTGATCATTATTATAACTTGGTAATTAGTGTAAGAACATGTCTAAACATGTTCAACCCGACAATTTCCTGTTTAGACCCGGTTCGGAACCGAAAGTCGCATAGTTTGACTTATACTTTGACTTTCGGTTCTGACCCGTTTTGGTATGATTTAGAAATACCTAAGGGCTTTATTTGGACCAGGTAACATGCTAGTATAACCCGTGATTATGCACCATGGTTCATTAGTTAACCAATTAATATGCGTGATTCCGTTAATTGCTCATATGTTGACCATTATGCCCTTATTACCTTAAAACATGATTTTTGGAAATGTAAAAGAGTAGAAACTTTAATTACTGATATATAAACTTGTATGCAAAGTTTGACATCAGTTTGAATTGTAGATTGAGAGTTATGCTCATTATCGTAAATTGAAAGCTTTATGTTAATAAAATGGCGTAATTAGCGTATAGCCTACTTAAACATACTTTTTGATATCAATATCTGTACCCACTGATGTAATATATTATTTTGGGATTTTTAAATATTTTTAATTAATTTTAGGCTGAGCATAACTCATAGTCGTAGGCTTAATCCGGTAATTGTCGGTTTTGCCCTAACGGGCCATAAAATGAGTTTTATATATCTAAACGACTCCAAACCTTTTGCTACTGATTAGACATGTTAAATAAATTATTTTAAGCCTTCTGGAATGATAAAAATATCAGCTTTATGTATCAAACCCGTAAATGACTTCTAATCGCCTTATTAAGCGTTTTAGCGCATAGTGTGTACTAAAACTATTTTTAAACATACAAGGGTGATACCTACTGATATTTGAGGCAAATTATAATGTTTTAACAGTAAGCAAAGGTTGATAAACTCAGACTTCGGTTTTGAGCTTTTCGGCTTATGTGAAATTACCAAAATACCCCTACGGGGCATAGTTTGGTTTTAATTGATAAATTTCACATATACACTTTATCCTACTGATATAACTTAGCAAATTATGTATTTTTGCTGATTACATCAGACCTGTAACTCAGGTTGTTACTTAAACTCTTTTATAAACTTTTAAATGACCAAACTACCCCTACGGGGCCTAGTTTGTGTTTAAACACGTTTCTGGCATAATGAAAGACATCTTACTGATGTCACAACATATTTGAGGCATAATTAACTTAGGAAACCTGTATATAACTCTCATGAATACCCGTTACGCTTATTACGCGTACGATTCGGTTTATGTAACAAGTTTACATAAATTAGCCGAAACAGGTCAAACCTTAACGGTTTTATTTCAAAATCCAGAATGTGAATAATAAACCCATATTAAACAAGTCTTCAAACTTGTCGGGTCTAAATCACATTCTATCCGGTCTTCGCTTAATCGTGCGTACGAACCGTATCTTTGAAACTAGCCGGTCTAAGCTTAAGCTTAATTAAAGACCCGTTAGGATTCTAATAGGTTATTATAAAACCTTCGTTCCCGATTAGGAGGACCAGTAAAAGCTACGTGCATTTTGCTAATTGTGAATTATACTTTGCTCAGGTAAATACTTTTAACTTATTTTCCCTATACGGGCTTGGGTTACGGTATATTGAATACCGCTTGATCGGGCATCAAATCCTCCACCGTTGAGTGGGTAATTGAATAAATTTGATCGGCTCGTTTAAACAGTCTTGTTACTTAAAGCCTTTGGGGGGTTAATGACCATGTCCCGGATATTCTTGGCATTATTTTACGAAATGGCCACGACTTAAGCGCGGGGTGTAGGCGTACACCCGTCAGTGCACAAAAGAATACTGTGGTGTGTCTATTGATCTTTAACCCGGACAAGATCCGGGCTACTGAACACACAAGGAACATGTAATTCGTTCACAAGATTATATTATTAAATAATTCTCCCAAGTTAAATAAAATGTTTATGCCATGTGCATCCAAACCAATTTTCAATCATTTTCCAAAATGAGTCAGTTGAATGTATTTACCAGTGTAAACTGACGTATTTTCCCAAAAAGATTAAATGCAGGTACTAAGCGAAATTGGCTGGGATTTCTCCTTAGCATCATTAGAAGTCTCGCAAGCTTAAGATGCCTGAAGTCTGTTGAACTATTGTTCTATTTTATTTTCGATCCATCTGTGGATAAACTTCTGAATATTGTGACATTTGATATTACAATATTAAATTCAGTTGTATTATATCTTTTAAATTGCTTCCGCTGTGCATATTAAATATTGTGTTGTTTGACTATTATGTTGCCAACCACGTCACGATACTCCCCACCGGGCCCACCGGTGACATGTGGAAATCGGGGTGTGACAGGATGGTATCAGAGCCAACACTGAGTAAATTAAACACTAGCCTTTTGTGTTTAATCTCAGTTACACAATTGCACAATTCTAAACTTTCGAGTCTAGACATATAACATAGGACAAATTCCACTTTGTTTGTGTTGTCCTTTATTCTGCATATATTTTTGTTTTGTTATCTCATGCTATATTGACAGGCTTAACAAAATGCCGCCAAGATTCTTCAGGAGAAGAGGAAGAGGCAAGGGGCCAATCACCGCCCCCAATGATAATGAAGCTGGACCATCACATGCGCGAGCTCCGTCTACTACCGAGAGTGACGACCCTCGGCAGAACAGGAGGAACTTGTTTGAACCAGCCAGATGATCGGTATCCCACAGCTCTACACCTCCGGTCCACAACCCTTATGGGCCACAACCGGAGTACGAGCCCAACAACCCTCAGCCCTCGTATATACCATTGCAGCGATCCTTATCGCATCATTCTTTCGGGGACCCCACACCAGTTTTTCGGGGCCGGTTTAATCCGGTAGGCTACGTGCAAGAACCCGTGGGTTTTAACCCACTGGGGCCAGACGATCACTTCTCCGGTGATAATGCGGATGACATGGACGAGGATATGGACCCCGTCGAACCTGCCAGTGGTACTCCGAACCACCCGATAGAGATCTCTGACGGATCTTCTTTCCATGGATCACCCTATGTTGGTCCAGATAGCTTCCAAGCAATGTTTACCTGGCACGAATGGTACTATACACCTCCTCACCATTCGTCGCCTCAGCAGCAGCAGCCGCAACAACAGGATCCCTCTGTGGATTCCAGATTCGTGGCAGTCACGCCACCGCCTCCACCGCCGCCAGTGCAGCCGGCACCACCCAACCGCCAAGGCGAAGGAGAACCGGTGCGCGCATGTCGTCACGAGCAGGGGATTTCCATTTCAGTTCCCCACGTCAATCCAGTGGCAGCCACTATCCGCCACATCAGGAGGACCCGCAAATGGGTGGACCCTCTAACCCAGCTGTACCGCCGCCGCCGCCAATGGGTTTTGACAACCCAATTCCAGCATATACGGGTTCCATGGCATACAACCCGTTTGAACCACCGACTCACCACAACTATGGTTACGCGGAGGCCGATCCTTACATGGTAGTGGCAAATTATAACGCCCTTCACCCGGAGGGACCATACGGAGCTCCATGGGGAGTAGGTTACCCGACTCAGGGGTACCAGATACCTCCTAGGCCTATTATCCGGACGCAATCGCAGCCGCCACGGTTTTCTCCCCCAGAAAGGGAGGAAATCCTGCAAAGGTTGGATGAAGTAGAGCGAGGCTTCCACCGTGACCGTAGAGAGAGACAGAGCTTCTTCCAAGGATTGGCAAGCTTGATCAAAGGGAAGAACAAGAAGGATCATTGAATCCTTCCAATTGTTGTTGAGCCCCTACGTGGGCCTGTATTTGCTGTATTTGTTTAAGCCCCTGCGTGGGTATGTATGTGTGTTTGTTTTGACCCCTGCGTGGGTCTATTTTTCGTTAACCCCTGCGTAGGTATGATGTTTGTTTGTTTAAGGTCCCTGCGTGGACTAGTATGTTTGCTTAAAGTCCCTGCGTGGACTAGTATGTTGATTGACCCCTGCGTGGGTAATTGTTGTTGAAAAGACCCGTTTAGGGCAGCGTGTAATATTTTAAATAAATTAATGGAATGTTTATTTTATAAATTTCATGTTTGCCATTATGTGCATAAATAAATTATAAATGAAATAAATAAATTAAAATCATTCCTTTTGAAATAATCTGCCTATGTAATTATTAATTAAGAATCTTAAAGAGTGAAACCTAGCCTTCGGGTCATTTTAAGACCGGGCCAAGATGGTAAGACCTGTTCAAAAGATTCAAACCCAAGTTAACATCTGAAAACATGTTAACACTCCTGGCAGACGTGATTCGTTAAAATCACACGTCATTTATATATGTACAAGGATTCTTTAGAAGATTCCTAACCCAATTTAATGATCTCTGAATCATGGGTTAAATCATCAATTAAGATGATCATATTCTTACCATACGTGGTAATACATGCCTACGGGCCCTGCTCATTTCCGTATGAGCCAAAAGATAGTGGTAGCGATGACTCCCTGTCCGATAAAGGTAATGAACTAGGTTCAAACCTTCATGCTTTGATTCTCTGAAATCATAGCTTATAATTTATAAACGTCCTTGTGACTAGGCCTATTGTGCCAATATAACTTCAGGTTTTGATTCTCCGAAATCATAGCTTATAGATTAAAAATGTCCACGTGACTACGCCTTTTGTGCCACAAATAAAACTGTTATTGTTTTATAATTAGGATAAATTATTATAGAAATCCTAAATAAATTTGATTAATAAATTAACCAAATATGGTCTCTGTTTACCATGGTTAATGAATTACCCTAAGGGGCAATTCCATAATAAACTCCCAAATAAACTATTGTCCTTGTTTTCTGCAACAGTTCAATTAAAATGGCTAACTCGGACGAGGGTAATAGTCATCCAGTGGAGAATAACGAGAATGCCCAGATTAATTTAACGAGTGTTGAATTGAAAGCAATAATAGACGGCGCAGTTACACAGGCCTTGGAATGGCAATACGAAGAGTATAGTGGGACTCGAAGTAGGACCCTATCAAAGCCGCATTAAAAGCCACCGTCCAAGAAGGACGACTCGAAGAAAGATGATGATCGACACTCCTCGAACCACAGTGCTCCATTTCAGCAGGTTATACTAAACCAAGGGCCCCGGGAGAAGGGTTGCTCATATAAATATTTTGTTTCTTGCAAACCCCGGGATTTCACTGGGGAGAAAGGAGCCATTGACTGTATGACATGGCTGGATGAGATGGATACGGTTGTGGATATCAGCAGATGCGCTGAGAGAGACGTGGTCAAGTTTGTGTCGCAGTCTTTTAAGGGTGAAGCGTTAGCATGGTGGAGATCTCTGATTCAAGCCACCGGAAAAGTCCCATTGTACAACATGTCGTGGGAACAATTTGTTGCCCTTATCAGGGAAAATTACTGCCCTCAGCATGAGGTGGAGAAGATAGAGTCTGATTTTCTATCATTGGTGATGACAAACCTTGACTGTCAAGCTTACCTAACGAGCTTCAACACGATGTCCCGGTTGGTTCCTTATCTGGTAACCCCGGAACCAAAAAGAATAGCTCGATTTATCGGTGGTTTAGCCCCGGAAATCAAGGCAAGCGTGAAGGCTTCTCGGCCAGCTACTTTTAGATCTGTAGCTGACATATCCTTGTCCCTCACTTTGGATGCGGTCAGGCAGAGATCGCTGAGGAATAAGGAGGCTGAGAAGAGAAAACGTGAGGATGATAGTTCACGTAGATCGAACAAGAAGCACCGTGGGAACGGTGACAACAAGAAAGGATCGGAGTCAAGGAAAGATAGGCATAATTCTGGTGAGAAGCCCAAATGCAAAATTTGCAAGAAGCAGCACTTTGGAAAGTGCAGACTTGAGTCGAACTCACAGACTCAGTCAAAAACCTATGCTTGTGGTATATGCAAGTCCACGGATCACAAAACCTTGGATTGCAAGAAGATGAAAGACGCAACGTGCTACCGTTGCAATGAAAAGGGCCACATCAAAACCAACTGCCCTAAATATACCAAGAAGCCTGAAGAGGCCAAGAAGACTAATGCCAGAGTCTTCAGAATGGACGCAAAAGAAGCGGTTCTAGACGACAACGTTATTACAGGTACTTTCTGTTGATGCACAAGAATGTCTGTTGACTTCATCTTCATCAAGTCTTAAATCAAGAAAGTCAAGAAAGTCAAGATTAGGGTTTATAATGTAATTTCGCTTATGTGACCATAGATTAGAAGTGATTTCGCTCCTATGTCAAATGGGATTTCGCTGTTATGTCACATGGTGATTTCGCTCATATGGTCTTGACATATAAGCGAAATCAGTTACATGTGATTTCGCTTATATGGTATGCCATATGAGCGGAATCAGCTCTACTATAAATACTCTCATGTGTTCATTAGTTGTGGACATTGGAGCGAGACCTGTTCATGTGCTAGGTAACCGAACTCTGTCAAATTCATTTCAGAAAGCATTAATATAGAAGAAATTGAAAGGAACAGCTGTTGTTACGTTGCGTATACTGATTCCGCCTTTATACGTGATGTTGAACTGCCTTGACTGATCGTTTAGGGTCACGACACGGTCAAACAAGTGGTATCAGAGCTTCAGGATGAGGAGTTCATTCTACTTCAGCTGATTCGACACTATTATCTCATTTCTACTCAATTTCTTGTTTATTTTTTTCGGATTTAACAAGTTCCTACGGACAAAATGAGTTGAATCTCAAGTATATTGAGCGAAATTGTTTTTTAATCAATCCGTAATAATATCAGACCTTAAATCAAAGTAAAACTCAATCATTTTTAAGAAAAACTAAATCGGTTCACGAACAGAAACTTCATTTTCAGATCTGGAATGAATTTGTGGTTAAAATTGAACATATTACATATCATTGTGATCGGAATTAAGTGTAGTACAACCCTGGAAAGTATCAGATTGAAATTTGGCTTAAAAATGGATAAAAAACGTGATTCCGCTTTTGTGAACATCGAGTGTTAAAAGTGATTTCGCTCATCCGGACACTACTGATTTCGCTCATACGGACAAGTAGTGATTTCGCTCTTACGGACATAGTGATTTCGCTCTTGTGGACTTAGTGATTTCGCTTATAAGGACAATCTTCTGATTTCGCTTATTTGGTCATAAGTGATTTCGCTCAAAGGGACATCATTTGATTTCGCTTATAAGGACAAAAGTGATTTCGCTTTTGTGTCACATTGACTGATTTCGCTTATCAGTCATATTGAGTGATTTCGCTTTTGTGGTCATTAAAGCTGATTTCACTTATTTGTCACGGTTGGTCAAAATTTCGAAAATTTTTCTAACTGATAAATTGTTTGTTTGTTTCTAGGTATTTGAAGATGTCAAGCAACGGTGAAGAGTTCTACAATACTTTCTACAACGTGTTCAATTCTGAATCATCAGATAGAAGATCTGAGATGAAAGAATATTCAAAAGAGATTTCAGAAAATTTGAAGTTTGAAAACATGTACGGAAGCCAACAGAAGCCACCAAAGCTAATGAAAGTGGAAGATTATCACTGGTGGAAAAACAGATTTGAGGGTTGGGTAAAAGCTTTTGCTCCTGAAAGCTGGTTAAAATTGACAAATGGATACACTGAACCAGTAAAAGAAGGAGGAGAGTTAATAGAAGCAAAAGATTTCACAGACATAGTTACAAAAAATTTTGTGGCTGAATATAAGATGATCACATTAATTAAACAGTCAGTGAGAGAGGATATTATCTCGTTACTTGAACAAGAGAAAACTTCAAAGAGTTTGTGGGAAGCGTTAGAGAAAAAGTGTGTAGGAAGTAATGAAATTGTCTAAAACAAAAAGAAATTGTTGCGTAAAGAGTTTGATCTTTTCAGTTGTATGAAAAATGAATCTGTTTGTAAAATGATTGAGAGATTCGGATATCTGAAAATGGAGCTGATCAGACATGAAATTTTACCTTCTGAAGAGGAGCTGGTGGATAAACTGTTTGATTCATTGCCAAATGATCAAGAGTGGCAATACTTCACTTTAATGTTGAAGAACACAATCAAGCCTGAAGTTTTGAAAGTGGATTTGCTGATTGAAAGACTTGAAAGCCATGAGTTGGAGATAAAGAGATCTAAATTCAACAATCCGGCTTATCAGCAAAATGTGGAGCTTTACTACAGAGGAAATACACCACGGGCTGGATCTCCAAAAACAGCATTTTCTGCAGAAAGTTCAAGTTCAGTGAACAATGAAAGTCTTCACAGTGGTTTTCACAGTGGATCTTCTTCAAACACTTCAAGTCAATCTGCTTCCAAGAATTTATTTCAGTGTAATATCGCAGTGGATCTGAAGAATGGGCAGAATTTCAGTGAAGAGTCGGCAAAACAACAGATGGTTTTCTTGGCATCTGTACTTGAATCGTATGAAAGCCTCGTTGCAGGGAAGATTGGCAACACCAACTTGACGAAAGAAGATTATGATCAATTAGACCCCGAGGAGATGGAACTAATGGATATAAGATGGTGCATGGCCAGTGCGGTTCGTCGGGCACAGCGGTTCATGGAAATCACGGGGAGAAAGTTAATTGGTGGATCATCTACCAAATTGGGATTTGATAAATCAAAGGTGACATGTTTCAAATGTAAACAAAAAGGTCACTTTAAGCGCGAGTGCAGAAATGCGTATGCTGCTGATGATTCTGAAAATCCATTCAATGAAGATTACTACAGGAAAGCGATTTACCATCAGAACAAGTCTGAGCCACCAAGATTGAAACAGTCTGAAGAAAAATCAAGGGCTCTTGCAGTTATATATGATGATGAAGGTTACAACTGGAGTCAAGTATGCCCTGAAGAAGATGCAGTTGGATATGCATTTGTGGCTAATGCTGATCCTGATAGATATTGGAAAGCAGACTATGCAAGATGGGAAATTGGAAAATTAAACGAACCATTCAAAGAAGCCCAGAGAGCAAAAAGATGGAATGAAGAGTTGGAATGCTACATGGATCCACGGGGTAATCCAGTTGTTGACCCATCAAAAGTGGATTTCGAAGCTGTAATAAATTTGGTTCCAAGGCAGGCTACTTTCAACACACGAAGGTTATCTGATAAAGCATATTTGCCTGATTTGGAGAAGAAGATTAGAGAAGTTTGTGAAGCAAGTCTACCGAAGGTGGTAGAGATGAAGAAGAGAAAAGAAGAAGAATTGAAGAAGATGATTGAAGAAGTGAAGACTGTTGCAAAGCTTGCTGGAGAGGAACAGAGAGCTGAAGAAACGCATAAAAATGAAGAAGCTCAGAAAGAAGAAAAGGAGGAAGATCAGAAAGTTGAATCAGAAGAACCGGTGCTGAATGAGACTGAGGTTAGAAAATCTTCTGATCTATCGAATGTTGAATTGGTTGATGAAAAAGAAAACAAGTGCAGGAATTGCATAGAAATGTGCAAAGCTTGTACTGAAAAAGATGACATCATAAAAACAAAAGATATTGAAACAAATAAACTTGAAAATGTTTTCAAAATAAAATGTAAAGAAATGATTGAAAAAGAAGAAATTTTGAAACTAAAAGTTGAAAATTTGACACAGAAATGTCAAGGTCTTGAAAAGGATAATGATGTTTATAGACAACTGTGTTCTACAAAATGTGTCGATTGTGTTGAAAAAGAATCAAAATTTCAAGATTTACAAAAACAGTATGATTCTTTAAAGTGGTCGAGTCAGAGAGTACAAGAAGCTTATGATACTTTGAAGAGCCAAGTCAAAAGTTTTGATCAAAGACTGTCAGAAACTTTAGTTACTAAAGAAATGTATGAAAGAAAGTTTAAAGAAAAGCAAATTAAATTAAACAAATGTGTTGATGAAATTGCAAATCTTAAACAAGTCTTGGCTGAAAAAGAAAAGGTTGTTACCAAACTTCAAAGTTATCATAATTCTTCGTACATTCTTGAACGCATTTTCAACATCACACCAGATGACAAAGATACTGAAAATTGCAAAAAGGGTATTGGTTCAGAATTTCATCAGGTACCACCACCATTGAGAAACAATTATACTTTTTATGATGAGGAAAAGGTGGCAAAGGGTTTGAACATAGCTGACCAGTTACCTGAAAGCATCGATGTGACTTACTCCAAATCTGATGATGCTAATGATTCAGAGGTGGTAAGTAAGGTTGTTGAAAGTGTTTTGAAAGATGAGTCTACAAAAGGTAAGTCTGAATCACAGGATGAAGATGAAGGAAATCTTTATGATGGTTATCTGAAAAACACAAAATCCGAGAAAATTTTGAATGATGATTCAAAAGGATTGGTTTATACCATGATTGGATCGGACAAATTATTCTTAGATGTTGTATTCCCGATTCAGAATGTGATTTCAGAGAAGGTCGATAAAGTTTTCAAAATGGTTGAGATTGAGAAGTCTGAGATTCCAAAGTTTGCTAGTAAAGGTCATAAATCTTTTTATAACAAACCTGGTTTTAAGAAAAAAAACATGAAGGCTGGTTTGGGTTATAAAAAGAAACGGAATTGGAATCAAAGTGACAAACAGGATTTGCAACAAAAGATGAATTTTGTTCAAGGGAAAAACTTGAAAGAAGAGGAAAAACTCAAATTTGGACGACAGTCTAATGATGAGTTTGATGCTATGAAAAAGAAACAACAACAGGCCAAGGATGTTTCAAAGAAAGTGTGTTTTAAATGTGATCAGATTGGACATGTTGCACGAAAGTGTCCAAATCCAAAGCCTGTTGATGTGAAATCAAGGTCAACCAGATTTGATTCGAAACAATCTTGGAGGTACAATACAAACAAGTTTGCTTCAAATCAAAATTGGAAATTAAACCCGAACAGGTTTGATTCAAGACAGACCTGGAATTTTCACACACCCAGATTGAGAACAACACAGAGTTGGAGAACATCTGTTGATATGACAAAACCTTAAGAGTTTTGGAAACCTAAAAATGTTATTAAAAAACAAAAGGTTCAAAAAGAGATAAATTTTTACAAAAGAGGTACTCCGGAAGGTCAAATGTGGAGTATTAAGAAACAAGTGACGTTGGTAAAAGATGAGAAAGTTGAAGTCAAAATTGAAAATGTTTTAAATGACAAAGAGTTTCCAAAATTGAATGAAAATTATTGTGTTGAAATGCCTAAGGTCCAACAGACCTGGGCTAAATTGTTCAAATGATTGATAAAGTTTGAATGTGCAGGTGCTCAACGAAGCTGAAGATTGTGAGAATGGTAGTTGGAGCAACCTGGCACAGGAAGAGGTTGCAGAACCCTGGTTTGGTTGAACAGGGAGTTTAGTTAGATTGTTTTCTGTACATAAATAAACAATATTTTCAAAATTCTAAAAATTGAAAAATTAAAAACCAAAAATATGTTTTTAGTTTGTTAAAATTTGAAAAACCAAAAATATGTTGTTTTTTAATTTTGTTTTGATTGTGTGTTGATTGAATACGCCGAAACCCTCACGGCTGAACAAACATGATTACTTTCACCAGATTGAAAAACGGTTTCCAAACTGTCGAAAATCAATGGGTTGTAAATCATGGGGGTACATTATTTTTTTTCTGCAAAACAGAGCATGAGATGCAGAAAATGGATGGCGAGACAAAGCTATCAGTGTTGGTTGTCAAATTTTCTTTAAATGGTTTTGCATTTTAGGGGGAGATATATTGTTAGAAAATACAAAAACATTTGAAAAATTTGAAAAAGCCAAAAACATGATAAAATTGAAAATTGTGTTTTTGCGTAAAAAGAGGAAATGATAGTACATCAGTAGACAGTTACAGTACGCTAAAGATTTGTAAAGTATAAAAGAGTTAAACAATATCACTGATGATGTGTCGATAGGTTTTCGCACATTTAGTAGATTTATTTGGGATATAAACCTAAATTCAAACTTGTGAATTCGTGGGGAACACTACTTGGATATATAGGTAACCCCTGAAATCTCGTTTGAAAGGTCTCTTAATCTGATATACTAGGTCTTTATACTTAATGATGTCTGGGGTATTATTCCGGGACTTCTGCTGAACGGTGGTTCTGACCTAGTCCCTGGATAATGTTTGCTGCAATGCTTGAAACACAACATTAAACCCTCAGCATGCCGAAACCATAAAATTGATAGTCGCTGCTGTTGTAAGCAAAAAGATCCTCTAAAGGAGACACACCGAAAAGTCGAAGCTGATATCTCTCTGTGTATACGGAAGTATCGACCTGAGATCCCTCGGCCCTCGCATACCTAATTTATATACAGATATCATTGTAGTATACTCACCTGTAAGACTGATTAGTGGGATTCTGGATACGGGAGTATATTCAAGAGGTGGGACACATGAATTAGCTAAGTTCATAATTCATCTAAATCGTATCCTTGAGTAAATTGAAATTTGCGTGGAAATTTAAGATGGATCAGTATATCGATAATCGAAGTAAGTTGTTTAATTCTTAAAGTGAAATTAAGCTCAACGGTACTTGTGACTTGTCAAAAACTGATATGATCTTCTAACGCATACTTAAAACAAAAATATTGTTTGTAAATATGTTTGTACATATTTCTTTACTGCTTTATGTTTTCAGAAAATACAAAAAGATTTTGATTTCTTCTTTATTTTCGACAACTGATGTCTGAGTGCTGAGTTTCAAAATCTAAGTAAGCTGATCGTGTTTCTGAAAATAAAACAAGTTCATTAATTTGAGACTTGAAATTTTAAAATCAAAAATTCAAAAACAGTTTGTGATATCTCCAAGGTCATTAATTTGGACTTGGATGATTAACTGTGGGGATTTGGATGCTTATATTGTTATAGAGCTAGTTTCTGATCCGATTCGATGAAACTGCCATATTCATGAGAAGTGATTTTGAGGAAATTGAATTGTCAGATTACGATATCTGGAAGATTAAAATGTTGTTACTTATAGATGTATGAGTGATTGCAGGAAAAGCCCAGATTACGATCCCGAGAGCAGAGTCTAAGGGGGAGTCTGAAGACAAGCTGAAAGTTAGGAGGAGCTTGTAGCTAAAAAGCTAGGTGTCGATCCCTAAAAGCACGGAAGCTTGGTGAAAGGGGGAGCCTGCTGATGATAAAGCTGTTGATGATAGAACCAGTGATGAGATTCTGGTTTAAGAGTCAAAAAGTGTGAAGCTGATCAAAGAGAAAGATTGATAGATGCTTACAATGTTACAATCTGATTGAGAAGGTAAAATGACTAAGACTGAAGATTCAGGAGCTGAAGACTACGTCAACATCCAAGGGGGAGTCTGTTGATGCACAAGAATGTCTGTTGACTTCATCTTCATCAAGTCTTAAATCAAGAAAGTCAAGATTAGGGTTTATAATGTAATTTCGCTTATGTGACCATAGATTAGAAGTGATTTCGCTCCTATGTCACATGGGATTTCGCTGTTATGTCACATGGTGATTTCGCTTATATGGTATGCCATATGAGCAGAATCAGCTCTACTATAAATACTCTCATGTGTTCATTAGTTGTGGACATTGGAGCGAGACCTGTTCATGTGCTAGGTAACCGAACTCTGTCAAATTCATTTCAGAAAGCATTAATATAGAAGAAATTGAAAGGAACAGCTGTTGTTACGTTGCGTATACTGATTCCGCCTTTATACGTGATGTTGAACTGCCTTGACTGATCGTTTAGGGTCACGACACGGTCCAACACTTTCCTTGTAAATGACGTCTTTGCTAGAGTACTTTTTGATTCAGGCGCTGATAAGTCTTTCGTTGATAAAAAGTTTTGTGAATTGCTGAAATTACCTGTCAAAACCTTAAATGTGAATTATGAGGTGGAGTTAGCATATAGCACCATAGAAACCGTCTCTACTGTGTTAGATGAATGTGTTATATCCATTAAGAACCATTCTTTTCCTCTATCTCTGCTTCCCTTTAAGTTGGCCGGTTTCGACATAGTTCTGGGTATGGACTGGTTATCTCATAACCAGGCCCAAATTGTCTGTAACAAGAAACAAGTGGTAATAAAGACTCCGTCTGGTGAATCACTTACCATTCGGGGAGATACCCAGTATGGGCTGCCTGAGCAAGTGACTATGCTCAAGGCTTCAAAATGTTTAAAGAAGGGTTGTGTCATCTACATGGCACAGGTGATTATTGATGAGCCTAAACCAAAGATAGAAGACATCCCTGTCATCTCTGAATTCCCAGAAGTTTTTCCGGAAGAACTACCTGGTTTGCCACCAGATAGGCAAGTGGAATTCAGGATTGATATCATCCCCGGAGCAGCACCAGTTGCCAGAGCACCCTATAGGTTGGCTCCAACGGAGATGAAAGAATTAAGGACACAGCTAGATGAATTGCTAGCCAAGGGTTTCATAAAACCTAGTTCGTCTCCTTGGGGAGCGCCAGTCCTGTTTGTCAAAAAGAAGGACGGATCGATGCGTCTGTGCATCGATTATCGTGAACTTAATAAGGTCACGATCAAGAATAGGTATCCTTTACCTAGGATCGACGATTTGTTCGATCAATTGCAAGGAGCAAGTTATTTCTCAAAGATTGATTTGAGGTCAGGCTACCATCAACTGAAGGTCAGAGATGAAGACGTGCATAAAACAGCATTTAGGACTCGTTATGGTCATTACGAGTTCCTAGTGATGCCTTTTGGGCTCACTAATGCACCGGCCGCGTTCATGAATCTCATGAATCGCGTTTGCAAGCCATACTTAGATAAATTCGTCATCGTTTTCATCGACGACATTCTTATCTATTCGAAGAATCAAGCTGACCATGAGAAACACCTTCGCTGTATTCTCAAACTCCTGCATCAGGAGAAGCTCTATGCCAAATTCTCCAAGTGTGAATTTTGGCTTCGAGAGGTCCAATTCCTTGGACACGTGGTTAGTGAGCGTGGTATCCAAGTGGATCCTGCTAAGGTTGAAGCAGTTATGAACTGGCAAGAGCCAAAGACGCCTACAGAGATTCGTAGCTTCCTGGGATTGGCAGGATATTACCGGCGTTTCATTGAAAAATTTTCAAGGATTGCTGCACCCCTAACTTCCTTGACCAAGAAGAAGGTAAAGTTCGTATAGGGCCCTAAGCACCAAGAGTTCTTCGATATTCTGTAGCAGAAGTTGAGCAACGCCCCAGTACTGACATTGCCAGATGGAATAGAAGATTTTGTGGTTTACTGCGATGCATCGCACACTGGCATGGGGTGTGTGCTTATGCAGAAAGGCAAAGTTATTGCCTATGCATCACGACAGTTAAAGGTGCATGAAAAGAATTACACCACCCACGACTTGGAGTTGGGTGCCATTGTATTCGCACTAAAACTGTGGAGGCATTATATTTATGGAATCAAGTGTGTGATCCATTCTGATCACAAGAGCCTCCAGCACCTGTTTAATCAGAAAGAGTTAAACATGAGGCAACGCCGTTGGATGGAGACTATGAATGATTATGATTGTGAAATAAGATACCATCCCGGCAAGGCGAATGTAGTCGCCGATACCTTGAGTCGAAAGGAAAGGATGAAACCCATCCGAATCAATGCCAAGCGCATGGAGATAAAGAATAATTTGGTTGAAAGGTTGTTAGCTGCACAGAAGGAAGCTATGTTGGAAGCTAACTATCCTAATGAAAAGTTAGGAGTAACTGAGGAGCAGTTAACTCTTAGCAAGGACGGAATTCTAAGATTAAATGGACGAATATGGGTTCCAATTTATGGAGGACTTCGAGATGTCATCCTCCAGGAAGCCCATAGTTCCAAATACTCCGTTCATCCTGGAGCTGATAAGATGTACCAGGATTTAAAGGCAAATTATTGGTGGATAGGCCTGAAAAAGTCTGTAGCCACCCATGTAGCTAAATGCTTGACATGTGCGCAAGTCAAAGCCGAGCATCAAAAGCCGTCAAGCTTGCTACAACAGCCTGAACTTCCTACGTGGAAGCGGGAAATGGTAACTATGGATTTTATTACCAAGTTACCTAAGACCAGGAAAGGAAATGATACAATATGGGTTATAGTTGATAGACTGACTAAGTCAGCACATTTCTTACCCATCAAGGAGACTTATAGATCCGACATGTTAGCCCAGTTGTACGTTGATAAGATTGTATCCTTACATGGCATACCTGTGTCTATTATTTCTGACCGAGATACTAGATACACGTCACATTTTTTGAAGAGTTTCCAACAATCTTTGGGCACACGTTTGAATTTTAGTACGGCTTATCATCCTCAGACTGACGGTCAGAGTGAGCGTACTATTCAAACGTTGGAAGACATGCTACGTGCATGTGCGATCGATTTGGGTGGTAGTTGGGATAAGAACCTACCATTAATCGAATTCTCCTACAACAATAGCTACCATACCAGCATTAAGGCTGCGCCCTTCGAGGCATTATACGGTAGAAAGTGTAGATCGCCCGTTTGTTGGGCGGAAGTTGGGGATGTCCAATTATCAGGACCAGAGATAGTCTTTGAAACGACGGACAAGATTGTCCAGATTCGTGACCGTCTCAAAGCTGCCCGGGATAGGCAGAAGAGCTACGCAGATCCAAAGCGTAAAGCTTTTCACTTCGAAGTAGGTGATAAAGTGTTGCTTATAGTATCGCCCTGGAAAGGGCTGATGCAATTTGGTAAGAAAGGCAAGCTAAGCCCGAGATACATAGGACCTTTCGTGGTTATCGAACGTGTCGGGTCAGTTGCCTATAAGTTAAACTTACCGGAAGAGCTCAGTGGAATTCACAATGTGTTCCACATCTGCAATCTGAAGAAGTGCTTCGCTGATGAATCACTGGTTATACCGCATATAGATGTGCATATAGATGAGAGCTTAAAATTTGTGGAAAAACCTTTGTCGATTGAAGATCGACAGGTAAAGAAGCTTCGAAGGAAGCATGTACCTATTGTAAAGGTCAAGTGGGATGCCCGTAGAGGTCCCGTGTACACGTGGGAGGTTGAATCCACGATGAAAGAAAAGTACCCTTATTTATTTCAGTAAATCTCGGGTCAAGATTTATTTTAAGGGGGTGAGGATGTAACACCTCGAAAATTCACGTCCTATAATGTGTAGACACGTGTTAAATGTTTAAACGTGTGAAAGAACTTTATAGAAGGACTAAAGTTGACAATCATGGAAAGTATGTGGATATACGTATTCTAAATGTCAACAGTGAATAAATATATTGTATATTAACCCTACAAGATGCTCATACCTTCAAACGAATAAATCATGGATCATACGGAGCTAAAAGTGAGAGATTACAAACTACGGGGGCTAAATGTGTCAACATGTTTATGTTATACCTCTGAGTGACCTTTTGACAAACCCGAAGCTTTGTAACAGTTAATTATGCTCACTAGAATGCACGATTTAAATTTCGTAAAGTTTCGTTATCGTATGAGAAAGTTATGATCAAATTCGTGTGCGAAGGATTAAAGCGTAAACGTTGAAAGTTAGGACTTTTCGGATAACAATAAAGTTAACCGGGGACTTAACAAAGGGGGTATATGTTTTAAAGCCCTTATAGATCAATTATGAGGGTTCATAATGAAAGAAACAAGTGCCTAATCGAATTTTGAAGAGCCAAGGATCAAATCGCAAAAATCTAAAAATATGGATTTTGTGCAGAAGGGGGTCGCGCGACGCGAGGCCCAGGGGGGTCCGTCACGTCACGCTAGGGCCTATCTGGTCCGATCTTTTTGCTTCTTTGTCTGCCATGGCTCTTGTGTTCGACTTTTAACCGATTTGCCTCATAAAGGGCGACCCCTAGGCACCCCCTAAGCACTAGGAACATGTGTTGATCAGTTGTGGAGAGTTGTAGACCCAAGTGTCAACAATCTATGGTGAGAAATTCACTATAAAAGGGCCTTGAACTTGCAACAACTCTTCACACATTCATTCAAGCTATCTGATCATTCCTGGAGCTCAAGTCTGCTTCCAAGTGATCACTAATCAAGCTTAGGACTTCAGTAAGTTGCTAATCCTTTCTTTTATTGAGTTTAGCTTAGTTATTTAGCTAAAAGTCAAACCGTCGTAATTACGGTTTGACTTCGAGATTAATTAATAATGGCTCAGTCAAATATCAAATCAAAAGTAGTTATAAGTGGGTAATTATGTGGGTAATAAACCCTCAAAAGGGTTCCCCCTGATTCCCACTCTAACTAGGTCTAACGTCGGGTCAAACGTGTAATTAAAAAGTCAACAGAATGTTTAAATTGCAATTTATGCATGATTAGAAATGTAGAGCACATACAACCTGTTTGATGATTATTATAACATGGTAATTAGTGTAAGAACATGTCTAAACATGTTCAACCTGACAATTTCCTGTTTAGACCCGGTTCGGAACCGAAAGTCGCATAGTTTGACTTATACTTTGACTTTCAGTTCTGACCCGTATTGGTATGATTTAGTACCTAAGAGCTTTATTTGAACCAGGTAACATGCTAGTATAACCCTCTGTGATTATACACCATGGTTCATTAGTTAACCAATTAATATGCATGATTCCGTTAATTGCTCATATGTTGACCATTATGCCCTTATTACCTTAAAACGTGATTTTTGGAAATGTAAAAGAGTAGAAACTTTAATTACTGATATATAAACTTGTATGCAAAGTTTGATATCAGTTTGAATTGTAGATTGAGAGTTATGCTCATTATCGTAAATTGAAAGCTTTATGTTAATAAAATGGCGTAATTAGCGTATAGCCTACTTAAACATACTTTTTGATATCAATATCTATACCCACTGATGTAATATATTATTTTGGGATTTTTAAAGATTTTTAATTAATTTTAGGCTGAGCATAACTCATAGTCGTAGGCTTAATCCGGTAATTGTCGGTTTTGCCCTTACGGGCCATAAAATGAGTTTTACATATCTAAACGACTCCAAACCTTTTGCTAATGATTAGACATGTTAAATAAATTATTTTAAGCCTTCTGGAATGATAAAAATATCAGCTTTATGTATCGAACCCGTAAATGGCTTCTAATCGCCTTATTAAGCGTTTTAGCGCATAGTGTGTACTAAAACTATTTTTAAACATACAAGGGTGATACCTACTGATATTTGAGGCAAATTATAATGTTTTAACAGTAAGCAAAGGTTGATAAACTCAGACTTCGGTTTTGAGCTTTTCGGCTTATGTGAAATTACCAAAATACCCCTACGGGGCATAGTTTGGTTTTAATTGATAAATTTCACATATACACTTTATCCTACTGATATAACTTAGCAAATTATGTATTTTTGCTGATTACATCAGACCTGTAACTCAGGTTGTTACTTAAACTCTTTTATAAACTTTTAAATGACAAACTACCCCTACGGGGCCTAGTTTGTGTTTAAACACGTTTCGGGCATAATGAAAGACATCTTACTTATGTCACAACATATTTGAGGCATAATTAACTTAGGAAACCTGTATATAACTCTCATGAATACCCGTCATGCTTATTACGCGTACGGTTCGGTTTATGTAACAAGTTTACATAAATTAGCCGAAACGGGTCAAACCTTAACTGTCACGACCCCCGACCCACCCTGGACGGAATCGAGAGTCGCGAACAGCCCAGTGGTACCGGTGATTAATTTGAAAACATTGCAGCGGAAATTTCATCAGGACCGTGAGTTAGGAAAAATATCAGAGTTTAGAAACACCGGATTTTATTTATTAAATAGATGGGATAAACCCATGTTTTACCATGGTAGCTTTAATAAAGATAAATTTGATTACATAAAATAATATTTCTTAATTTTGATTTATTTAATAAAATAAGCCACTTCTTGATGCCTTTCAGTGCCGTATCCATCTTTTACTCCAATCTACTGTAATTACCTGAAAAGTGTTTTTAAAAAGGTTTTGTCAGCGGGAAATACTGAGTGAATCATTCTATTTTGCATAATGATGCATAGTTATTAATTACAGCATAAGAGCGATTACAATGGCTTCTATCTTATTTTTATCTGGCTTTCTGTCACAATGGTGACGATGGTCATACCACTATTTAGATCAATGAACCCAAATAGTGATGATTATCCCTGTAGGTCAATGAACCTAACAGTGATTATCCCGAGTAGGTCAATGAACCTAACTGGGAGAAATTAGTAATGTGCACAATACCCCACTAACCAGTAATTCAAGATATCCACGACTTAGTCCCTGTAATTATAACCTTGAAAATAATTTGAGGTATTGTAAAATAGTTGATAAAAAGAGAATGACTCACATTATAAGCATGCAGATTTATACGGTTACAGTTTAGTATACAGATAAGCCTTGATATTATGCAGATTTATACAGGAAAAGTTTAGTCTACAGCTAAGCTTTTGCAGATTCCTACAGGCAGAGCTTAGCCTATTAATTAACCTTGTAACCTAGTGCACACGAACTAGGTAGATAACTTAATACAGCATTTACGATAACTCACGAGATAAAACCTTCACAACAAATGACAAAGTGCAATACTTAGCAATTCAGCGGATTCACAACGAATGACAGAGTATAGTCCGAGTTCGAACAGCACTCAAACATTCAAGTCGAAATCACGATGAATAACAAAGTATAAACTCAATTTGAGCGGCACTTAAACATCCATTGGATAGTTTAATCGATCGGACATTGAATCGTAGCAGCGATCGAGTTAATACCCTGTTCTGCAGCACCTCGCTATACTAATTAGTGATTCGTGTGTGTTTCTGAAGTAATTGGACGATATCTCAGCGTAAATTTGAAGTTTGAACGTCGTTCCAATTGCAGAATTCAAGTGCCAATGTTCTGCTATTTATACTCGATTTTGACTTGCCTTACGGACCGTAACAATATTCCCTTACGGTCCGTAAGGGACACGTAAAGCTCATAGGTTTGCCGCGTGTGTTTCTAGCCTAGCTGAGTCGACGGAAATATTATTTTTAATTCTGACAGCGAGATATGAAGATAATCGTTGAGTAGGAAATACCCCCCCCCCCTGAGTTTTAGGGGCCTTGATCCTGATTCTGATTGTTCTGAAAATTTTTTAAGGTTTGTGTAGAATCACTTGGGTGTCTCAATTTGGGTTTCCTTTTGGATAAAATAATAAAATAAGTAGGCCATTTGATGAGGGTTGTTACATTCTCCCCACCTTAATACAAATCTCGTCCTCGAGATTTACTGGAATAATTGAGGATACTTTCTCTTCATTTCTGATTCCAGCTCCCAAGTGTATTCGGGTCCTCGTTTCGAATCCCATCTAACTTTGACTAAAACTAGTCGTTTATGTTTGAGAAATTTCACCTTTCGATCTTCTATCTGAATAGGTTTAACTTTTCGTTTACCTCTATATCTTGAAGAGGTACTACCAGAGATTCGTCTGCTAGACATTTCTTGAGATTGGATACATGAAATACATCATGTACTCCAGCTAACTCTCCTGGTAGTTGTAAACGATAAGCAACTGGTCCTATACGTTGGATTACTGGAAATGGTCCTACGTATCTTAACTTTCCTTTCTTACTGAATCGAACTACTCCTTTCCAAGGAGAAACTTTCAACAGTACTCTGTCTCCAACTTCGAATTCCAACGGCTTTCGTCTATTATCTGCATAACTCTTCTGGCGATCTCTAACCGTCTTCTGTCTTTCCTTGATTTGTGTAATCTTGTTGGTCGTCTATTGCACTATTTCAGGACCTGACAATTGACTCTCCTATTTCTGCCCAACAAACTGGAGTTCTGCACTTCCTTCCATGTAGTGCTTCAAATAGGGCAGTTTTAATTACTTGAACGATAATCATTGTTATAGGGAAATTTAATTAAAGATAAATGATCATCCCAGTTTCCACCAAAATTTATCACACATGCTCGGAGCATGTCTTCTAGAGTTTGGATTGTCTTTTCACTTTGCCCGTCTGTTTGTGGATGATATGCCGTGCTTAGTTTTAGTCGAGTTCCCATTGCTTGCTGGAAACTTTTCCAGAAATGAGAAGTGAAACGACTATCTCTATCTGATACAATGGAGAGTGGGACTCCATGTAAAGATACCACTTTGTCTACGTACAACTTGGCTAACTTTTCCATGCTAAAAATTTCCTTTATAGGTAGAAAATGAGAAGATTTGGTTAATCGATCCACAATTACCCAAATCGCATTATTACCTTTTCTGGTTTTGGGTAACTTAGTAACAAAATCTATAGTTATGAGTTTCCATTTCCATACAGATATTTCTAATTGTTGTAGTAGACCTGAAGGTTTCTGATGTTCTGCCTTAACTTGTGAACAAGTAAAACACTTAGAAACATATCTAACTATATTCTTCTTCATTTCTATCCACCAAAAGTTATTTCTTAAATCTTGGTACATTTTATGGTTACCAGAATGAATGGTATATCTAGACTTATGAGCTTCTTCTAGAATTTGATTTCTTAATTCTCCCTGCTTAGGTACCCAAATTCGTTTCTTATGGAATCTCTAGATTCCATCACTACTTTGTTCTAAATCCTTTATTCTTCCCTTCATTCCTTCAGCATCATCCTTGATTGCTGTTTCCTGAACATTCTTTATTTGTTCCATTAAATCTATCTGTAGCTTTAATCTAAGAGCACGAACTCGTCGTCGCTTCTCATGATACTTACGACTTAAGGCATCTGCAACTACATTTGCCTTTCCTTCATGATATTGAATATCACAGTCGTAATTACTTAGGATCTCCATCCATCTCCTTTGCCTCATGTTTAACTCTTTTTGCCCGAATATATATCTTAGACTTTTATGATCTGTATAGATAGTAAACCTACTTCCGTACAGATAATGTCTCCAAATTTTCAGGGCAAAAATTACGGCTTCTAATTCTAAGTCATGATTCGTATAATTTTCTTCGTGTTTTTTCAATTGTCTTGATGCATACGCAATTACCTTCTTGCGTTGCATAAGCACACATCCTAATCCTAATTTTGAAGCATCACAATATATTTCAAAATCTTCTGTTCCTTCTGGTAAGGCTAAGATTGGAGCATTGGTTAATTTATGTTTTAAGATTCTAAAGGCTTCTTCTTGTTTAGGTCCCCAATCAAACTTAACTGCTTTATAGGTTAGCTTAGTTAATGGTACAGCTATTTTGGAAAAATCCTTAATAAACCGTCTATAATATTTAGCCAAACCTATAAAACTTCTAATTTCCATTACGGATTGTGGAACCTTCCAATTAGTAATTGCCTCGATCTTAGCAGGATCTACATGAATACCTTCGTGATTCACCATGTGTCCTAAGAATTGTACTTCTTGTAACCAAAATTCACACTTTGAGAATTTAGTGTACAACTTTTCTTTTCTTAACAAAGTTAAGAGTGCATGCAAGTGCTGACAATGTTCTTCTTGATTTTTGGAATAAATAAGTATATCATCGATGAAGATAACTACAAATTTATCCAAATACGGTTTATAGATCCTATTCATCATGTCCATGAATGCTGCAGGTGTATTCGTTAACCCAAAGGGTATGACTGTAAACTCGTAATGACCATACCTAGTTCTAAAAGCAGTTTTAGGTATGTCTTCTTCTTGTACTTTCAACTGGTGATATCCGGAACGTAATTCTATCTTAGAAAAATATCTAGCTCCTTGAAGTTGATCGAAATAGATTATCAATCCTAGGTAATGGGTATCGATTCTTAATTGTAACCTTATTCAATTCTCTATAATCAATACACATTCTCATCGAACCATCCTTTTTCTTAACAAACAACACTGGTGCTCCCTACGGGAATGAACTAGGTTGTATGAAACCTTTACTTAGTAATTTATCTAATTGGTTTTTCAGTTCTAACATTTCTGGTGGTTGCTAACCGACAAGGTGACTTGGCTATTGGTATATTTTCAGGAATTAAATAAATCCTAAATTTTACTTCCCTATCGGGTGGTAATCCTGGTAACTTTTCTGGGAATACATCTGGGTATTCTGAAACTACAGGAATCTCCTTACAGTACAAAGTATACATATTTTTATATAAAAATATTTATATATATACTTAAATTTTATTAAATAAGTATGATGACTTAAATTTTAACTAGTTATTATCATGGTTGGATATTGGTTAGTGCTGCCTTGTTTAAGCATAGGTGATCAGTCCATGCCTAACTAAGGTAGGCTACCCAATATTAGCCCCTTGACAATAACCCTAGTATCTTGAAAATAATACTAACACTTCTGTTATCAATTTATTATTAATAATAATAAAACTAATATTAATTATTAATAATAAATAACTGAACGTAAACTTAAACGAGAGTATACCTTAAACATAAGAGTCATCGTGCCAAATTTATATTTCCCAAAGGTCTTGCCTGGTAAGTTGTGTGTGATATACTTTGACGTCGGTGGACTTATAATTAAATTTTCATGTGTTTTCTTGTACATTATCACAACTTTATATACTTCTTACTTGTGCTAATAATCTATGGTAATGTATTGGAAATTCTTTATACTTTTGATGGCATTCCAACTTAAAGAGTTCCCATTGTTTATATTGTTGCACAGGTTACGAGACAGATGATTAAACGAAATAATGTTTGATATTGGAAAAGAGATTCCTAATAAAGAAATCTAGACACAGATACTTGTGTTTTATTCCAAATTAACTTTTGGAATTTCTTATAATTATACATATCTATATAATCATATATTTCACATGCTGTAATATATATACCCTCTATAAAGTCTATATATTTAACAGATTCATATTTCCAAATATAATTCAGATATCAGATCATGATATTATTTAGGGAAATCTTGTCACTTGCTGACATATCATATACCTTTTTACCCGGTTCTTGCCGGAGAGGTAACTTCAGTATATCCGGACAAACTGGAGAGTCTGCTACATCATACCCAGTTTTGCCGGAGAAAATTTTCTATTTCCCATAAATAGTATCTTTTTTTTAAAAAAAAATGCCTATCTTATTAGGGCTTTTATTCAGAATTAAGGAAATTTGTATTTCCATAACATATCTTATTATTATATTGACCACTAGACGATTCCTGTGACAGTGTCAATTTACTATTGATCATTCTTTCAACTAGTGACTCAGGTCATATTACTGTTGATCATTCTTTCAACTAATCATAACACTGTTGATCATTCTTTCAACTAGTGCTTTTGGTCATGTCACTGTTGATTATTCTCTCAACTAGTGACTCTGGACTTAGTTGTCCCGTGACATTACTTCATCAATTACTTATGGCATACCAAAATCCATCATATTTATTTACACCAGTACTTAGCTTATCGTGAAGCTAATACTAAGGCATCTTTTCTTAAGTTCAAGTCTAAATGCCACCAGTTAACAGCAACCTCCTAACTCTTTTATATAAATTTAGGTATTATTATTACAACACCTAAAGGCTTAAAGCAGTGGCTCTTTTGAGTTGGCTCTGATACCACCTTCTGTCACGACCCCCGACCCACCCTGGACGGAATCGAGAGTCGCGAACAGCCCAGTGGTACCGGTGATTAATTTGAAAACGTTGCAGCGGAAATTTCATCAGGACCGTGAGTTAGGAAAAAAATCAAAGTTTAGAAACACCGGATTTTATTTATTAAATAGATGGGATCAACCCATGTTTTACCATGGTAGCTTTAATAAAGAAAAATTTGATTACATAAAATAATATTTCTTAATTTTGATTTATTTAATAAAATAAGCCACTTCTTGATGCCTTTCAGTGCCGTATCCATCTTTTACTCCAATCTACTGTAATTACCTGAAAAGTGTTTTTAAAAAGGTTTTGTCAGCGGGAAATACTGAGTGAATCATTCTATTTTGCATAATGATGCATAGTTATTAATTACAGCATAAGAGCGATTACAATGGCTTCTATCTTATTTTTATCTGGCTTTCTGTCACAATGGTGACGATGGTCATACCACTATTTAGATCAATGAACCCAAATAGTGATGATTATCCCTGTAGGTCAATGAACCTAACAGTGATTATCCCGAGTAGGTCAATGAACCTAACTGGGAGAAATTAGTAATGTGCACAATACCCCACTAACCAGTAATTCAAGATATCCACGACTTAGTCCCTGTAATTATAACCTTGAAAATAATTTGAGGTATTGTAAAATAGTTGATAAAAAGAGAATGACTCACATTATAAGCATGCAGATTTATACGGTCACAGTTTAGTATACAGATAAGCCTTGATATTATGCAGATTTATACAGGAAAAGTTTAGTCTACAGCTAAGCTTTTGCAGATTCCTACAGGCAGAGCTTAGCCTATTAATTAACCTTGTAACCTAGTGCACACGAACTAGGTAGATAACTTAATACAGCATTTACGATAACTCACGAGATAAAACCTTCACAACAAATGACAAAGTGCAATACTTAGCAATTCAGCGGATTCACAACGAATGACAGAGTATAGTCCGAGTTCAAACAACACTCAAACATTCAAGTCGAAATCACGATGAATAACAAAGTATAAACTCAATTTGAGCGGCACTTAAACATCCATTGGATAGTTTAATCGATCGGACATTGAATCGTAGCAGCGATCGAGTTAATACCCTGTTCTGCAGCACCCCGCTATACTAATTAGTGATTCGTGTGTGTTTCTGAAGTAATTGGACGATATCTCAGCGTAAATTTGAAGTTTGAACGTCGTTCCAGTTGCAGAATTCAAGTGCCAATGTTCTGCTATTTATACTCGATTTTGACTTGCCTTACGGACCGTAACAATATTCCCTTACGGTCCGTAAGGGACACGTAAAGCTCATAGGTTTGCCGCGTGTGTTTCTAGCCTAGCTGAGTCGACGGAAATATTATTTTTAATTCTGACAGCGAGATATGAAGATAATCGTTGAGTAGGAAATACCCCCCCTGAGTTTTAGGGGCCCTGATCCTGATTCTGATTGTTCTGAAAATTTTTTAGGGTTTGTGTAGAATCACTTGGGTATCTCAATTTGGGTTTCCTTTTGGATAAAATAATAAAATAAGTAGGCCATTTGATGAGGGTTGTTACATTAACGGTTTTATTTCAAAATCCAGAATGTGAATAATAAACCCATATTAAACAAGTCTTCAAACTTGTCGGGTCTAAATCACATTCTATCCGGTCTTCGCTTAATCGTGCGTACGAACCGTATCTTTGAAACTAGCCGGTCTAAGCTTAAGCTTAATTAAAGACCCGTTAGGATTCTAATAGGTTATTATAAAACCTTCGTTCCAGATTAGGAGGACCAGTAAAAGCTACGTGCATTTTGCTAATTGTGAATTATACTTTGCTCAGGTAAATACTTTTAACTTATTTTCCCTATACGGGCTTGGGTTACGGTATATAGAATACCGCTTGATCGGGCATCAAATCCTCCACCGTTGAGTGGGTAATTGAATAAATTTGATCGACTCGTTTAAACAGTCTTGTTACTTAAAGCCTTTGGGGGGGGGGGGGTTAATGACCATGTCCCGTATATTCTTGGCATCATTTTACGAAATTGCCACGACTTAAGCGCGGGGTGTAGGCGTACACCCGTCAGTGCACAAAAGAATACTGTGGTGTGTCTATTGATCTTTAACCCGGACAAGATCCGGGCTACTGAACGCACAAGGAACATGTAATTCGTTCACAAGATTATAATATTAAATAATTCTCCCAAGTTAAATAAAATGTTTATGCCATGTGCATCCAAACCAATTTTCAATCATTTTCCAAAATGAGTCAGTTGAATGTATTTATCAGTGTAAACTGACGTATTTTCCCAAAAAGATTAAATGCAGGTACTAAGCGAAATTGGCTGGGATTTCTCCTTAGCATCATTAGAAGTCTTGCAAGCTTAAGATGCCTGAAGTCTGTTGAACTATTGTTCTATTTTATTTTCGATCCATCTGTGGATAAACTTCCGAATATTGTGACATTTGATATTACAATATTAAATTCGGTTGTATTATATCTTTTAAATTGCTTCCGCTGTGCATATTAAATATTGTGTTGTTTGACTATTATGTTACCAACCACGTCACGATACTCCCCACCGGGCCCACCGGTGACACGTGGAAATCGGGGTGTGACAAAACCCTTGTCGGATCAGCCAGGATCTGGTTCAATGATTTACCTGCTCGAAGCATTCGAAGCTTCGACGACCTCAGCAAGGGTTTTCTGGCCAATTTCTCCCAACAAAGGCGATATGTCAAAGATGCAACAGTGATCTTTCATATAAAACAACGTGATGATGAAATTCTTCGAGAGTTTATTGAACGATACAAGAAGGAGGGTCTAACATATGTAGGGGCAGACGAGAAAATGAGGGTAGCTGGTTTTATGAATGCTATCACCTCAAAATATCTCACAAGAGATTTCAACAAATCCCTGCCCAAGACCTTGGAGGAAGCTCTCGAAAGAGCAGAAGCCCATAGAGGAGGCAGTAGATATTAAAGAACAAAGGAAAAGAGGATCCAGTTGGTGAAGCAACAGCCCAGCCAGAAAAAAGAGGGAACTTTAACTCCTATGACAGACGTCAAAAGGGTTCAGACCATCGAAGGCTTGAAGGTCGGGACCCTTCCACCAGGGAGAAAGGCATAAGTTTCACACCCCTCACAAAGACTCCTCAAGAAATCCTTGCAACAGAAGAAGTCAAGCAAAACTTTCGGCCTCCTAGGCCTCTCCCCAAAAGCAGAAAGAATGAAAATTCCACACAATACTGTGAATTCCATGAAGAAAAGGGACACCATACCAATGATTGCTTCCAACTTAAAAAGAGGATCGAAGAAGCCGTCAAGTCCGGGGAACTTGCCCACTTGGTAAAGGGGGTAAGGGACAAAATGGCTGAAGGAAAAGGCAAGGAAGTCAATATGGTAGATTTCGATGGAAGGGTTCCATACAAAAGGCAGCGGTTGGAAGCTTGGGAGCTTTAGTGTATTTGCTTCCCCCCAACTGAGAAGGACCCTCTTTCAAGCCCTCTTGTGGTTGAGGATGCTGTGGGAACATTGCAAACAAGTAAAGCTTACATAGACACTGGTGCTGCCACCGAAATCATGTTTGAGAAGTTCTTTAACCGTCTGAGCGATGAAGAACGTTCAAGGCTTCAACCCCTTGGAACCTCCATAAAAGGTATTGCCGATATACCCCTGAAGCCTTTAGGGCAACTGACACTTGATGTTTGTTTCAGTGAAGGTCAGAAGGAGAGAGTCCAGCCACTCACTTTTGTGGTTATCAATATACCTTCAAGCTATGACGTGATCATCGGAAGGCTAGGACAGTGTGCATTTTATATGGCTGTATCCGTTGGCCATGGCACTGTCAAATTTCCCACTAAGAGGGGAATCACAACCCTTCAACCTTCTCAGGAGGCCTACATGATTGAAGGTGAAAGTTCCAAAAGTGAAGAAGACAAACAAAGGCTAATGGTAAATCCTAAGTACCTTGAGCAGAGGATAAGGGTCAATCTAAGCCTTTCACAAGAGACCCTCTCGTATCTTGAAAAGCTGTTAACACATTACAGTGATGTCTTTGCTTGGTGCCCGGAAGATATGACATGCATCACTCGGAGCATCGCTGAACATGAATTGAAGATACCACCCAATGTCAAGCTTGTTCTCCAGAAGAAGCGAAGTCTAGCACCCGAAAGAAGCTTGGCTGCATGCCAAGAGGTTGAAAAGCTTGTGTCAGCTGGCATTCTCCGCGAGGTCAAGTATCAATCCTGGGTTGCAAACCCGGTGATGGTCCGAAAGCCAGAAAATTCGTGGAGAATGTGCATAGATTTCAAGGATCTTAACAAGGCTTGTCCTAAAGATTGTTACCCGTTAGCAGAAATTGATCTCAAGGTCGACTCCCTTACGGGTTACCCGTTCAAATGCTTTCTCGATGCCTACAAAGGTTACCATCAAATCCTCATGAAGGAAGAGGATGAAGAAAAGACAGCCTTTCATACGGACAAAGGGATCTTCTGTTACCAAAAGATGCCTTTTGGCCTCAAAGAATGCTGGAGCAACCTATCAACGCCTAGTTGACAAGGCCTTTGCAAGTCAAATTGGTAAAAATATGGAGGCATATGTCGATGACTTGGTGATTAAAAGCAAGACAGAGTATCAAATGCTCGATGACATCCAAGAAACCTTCAAGAACCTAAGGAAGGTCAATATGAAACTCAACCCAGAGAAATGCTCTTTTGGGTTTGAGGAAGGTAAATTCCTTGGGCACATTGTGGGAAAACAAAGCATTAAAGCCAATCCGAATAAGGTGAAAGTTGTTCTGGAAGCCAAACCACCAAGAAGCAAAAAAAGAGGTTGAGAGCTTAAATGGGAAGCTTGCAGCCTTGATGCGTTTTAGCTCCAAGTTGGCTGAAAGTTCTTTGCCCTTTTACAAAACGCTCAAGAACTGCTCTGATAAGAAGGACTTCAAATGGACTGAGGAGGCTGAAGAAGCCTTTAACCAGATGAAACAACATCTCGCTTCCTTACCTGACATTGCAGCTCCAGAAACGGGAGAGTTAATCTCGGTGTACCTTTCAGTTGCTGAGGAGGCCATAAGCGCGGTCCTCACCATCGAGCGAGACAAGGTCCAGGTACCCGTTTATTTCTTCAGCAAAACTCTAAAATTGGCCGAAACCAAATATCCTCCTCTTGAAAAACTTGCCCTAGCCCTAGTTCAAACAACTAGAAGGCTTCGAAGGTATTTCCAAGCACACCCTATGCAAGTGGTCACTGACCAACCTATTAAGAGTGTGCTTGAAAAACCAGAAAACTCAGGATGAATAGCCAAATGGGCTGTAGAACTCGGTGAGCATAACATCACCTACGTCCCAAGAAAAGCTATCAAAGCCCAAGTCTTGGCTGATTTCATTGTAGAAGTCCCAAAGCAAACAGTCACTGAAGTGAACAACGCCACCACTGAACCTTCAGACCTTGAAGCCTGGAAGCTTTTCACCGATGGGGCTTCAAGCGTTGAAGGGTCAGGGGCTGGGCTCATTTTGATCACCCAGAAGGGTTGGAATTCATGTATGCTCCCCGTTTTGATTTTCAGACCACTAACAATGAGGCTGAATACGAGGCACTGATCGCCAGCTTAAGACTGGCTAAAGAAATGAAGGTTCAAAAGCTTGAAGTATTCACAGATTCGTTACTGGTCTCGAGCCAAGTGAATGATAGCTACGTTGCAAAGGAGCCCAACATGAAAAAATACAAAGAAAAATCCAAGGAGCTGATGAGTACCTTCCAAGCATGCAACATTAAGCAAATCCCTAGATCCCAGAACAAAAAAGCGGATGCCTTGAGTAAGCTTGCATCTCTCACCTTTGCCCACCTTACCAAGAAGGTGTTGGTAGAAGTGTTAAAGAACCCATCAATCGATGAGTTGGAAGTTCAAGACGTAGTCACCGAGGAAGATCCAAATTGGATGACTCCAATCAATAAATTCCTTAAAAACGGTGAATTTCCAAGTGATCAAATAGAAGCTGAAAGGGTTAAGATCAAGGCAAGGCAGTATGTACTACAAGGTGAAACCCTTTACAAAAAGGGTTATCTTGCTCCCTTGCTAAGATGTGTGGGTCCCGAGCAAAGTCAGTATTTGATCAAAGAAATTCACGAAGGTATATGCGGAGCTCATTTTGGAACTAGGTCGGTGGTTGCAAAACTTATGAACCTTGGGTATTTTTGGCCCTCAATGCACCGGGATACCGTTGAGAAATTAAGGAAATGTGATGCCTGCCAAATTCATGCACCAATCCCAAAAAGTCCCAAGCATGATCTGGTTCCAATAACCTTAGCATGGCCATTCTATAAATGGGGAATGGACATTGTCGGTCCGTTTCTCCCAAGCAAAGGTGGGGTGAAGTTCTTGTTGGTGGCTATAGATTATTTCACTAAGTGGCCCGAGGTTAAACCAGGTCATTGACTTTGTTTGGGAGAACATTATTTGCCGCTATGGATTGCCGGGAGTACTTGTCACAGACAATGGAAAGCAATTTGCTGAGAAGCCTTTCAGCGTTTGGTGCAAAGAATACAGAATCAACCAGGTTTTCAGCTCAGTGGCTTACCCGCAATCAAACGGTCAGGTTGAAAGGACGAATCGAAGCATAGTGGAAGGTATCAAAACAAGATTGGGAAGGTACGAAAGAAACTGGCTTGAAGAATTGCCTAGTGTTCTATGGGCCATAAGAACAACCGAAAAAACAAGCCATAAAAGAACACCCTATAGCTTGGTATTTGGGTCCGAAGCCGTGATCCCCGCTGAAGTAGGAGTTGTAACATAATGAATTGTCAACATGGATCCCGAAACAAACCAAAAAGAGACCATGTTGAACTTACAACTCCTAGAGGAAGAACGAGACCAAGCTGCAATTCAAGAAGCCAAGTACAAGCAATGAATGGAAGCCTACTACAACAAGAGAGTCAAGAACGAACGCTTCAAGCCAGGAGATCTGGTCCTTAGAAACAACGAAGCTAGCAAAAAAGAGAATCAAGGAAAGCTTGGCCCAAAATGGGAAGGTCCGTATACCATCCTTGAAGCACATAAGGGTGGATCTTACAAGCTAGCAGACTCAGAGGGTAAAAGGCTTCCAAGGCATTGGAATAGAAAGACCTTGAAAAGGTTCCATGTCTAAACAGGAAAGATGGGTTTGTATTTTACAAGTTGTATTTCGAGAATGACACTACGAACACCTTTTGTAAGAACAAGTATCTATTGAATGAATGAAGTTATTTTATCAAACTTGTCTTTGTATCCTAAGATCAGGTTGAGAACCTAGCAAAAAACTCCATGGCAAGGGCCATGTAAGGGGATGAGCTCCCAGGCCACATCGCTCAATAGGTTCAAGGGTTGAATGAACCTATATAAGGGGTGAGTTCCTAAATCAATACAACTCCATGAGACTTATTATTAAAAACAAAATTGTCTCATAGACGGGTTTGAACAGCCTACACCGAATGTTCCTTAAGCCTTAGAAGAATATCAACAAACAGGCTTATGAATTCAAACAAAAACAAGAAAATAAATAGGATAGGTGCTATGTCTTCTTGTTAAAAATACCAAGGCTAAGTGACTGCAGCACTGAACCCTTTAAGGTATAAAAAACATAAAGACAACGCAAACTTGACAAAGACAAAGTTACAAGAAAACAAAAATAACCCAAAGAATGATGCAACAACTTAAACGAAGAGTTATAAAGATAAAAACCAAGCTATGTCACAAAATTTAGAACCCTTCAAGGCTTCAAGCTACATATGTGACAACTCAAAGCCTTCAAGGCTTCAACCTACATACAGGATAGCCAAAAAGCTTGAAGGATTAAAACCAACCAAGCTGCCTTAACAAAATAGGCACAAGTATAAAAACACAACACAAAGAAAATAGTTAAACATAATATCATAACAAAGAAAGCCTTGAAATACTTTCAACCATCCAAACACAAGTTAAGACAAGTCCTAGTGACTTGTAAGTTCAGAAATTGTTCAAATGGCCACACAGGCCTAAAACACAACCACATAACAGGAACCTTAAGGGTTCCTGCAAAACCTAATATTGTTTGAAGTTAACATACAAACCATAAATTGTTTTCAAGAGTGCTAAGAAAGCTACAAATATCCATCAAGCATCAGCAGAAGGCTTGGAAACCCCGGAACCTTCACCCTTGACCTTCTTTGCTTTCTTTGACTTCTTAGCTTTTACACCACCATCACCACCTACCGCTGAAGCCTCCAAGCTTACATCCTTTGAAGCATCCGGCCCACCTGAAAGGGTGTCATCACTATCTCCCGATTAGGATCTCTTCCTTGAAAGAGAACCCAAGACTTCAACACAAACCTTCTCATTAAGGCCCTCCGGTTTCAAATTCTGCAAAACAGTAAGAGGCTTACCAAAACAAGTAGAAACTTGATGAATATACGGATAGGTCAGCCTCTCCATCTGTTCAACGGAGCCCTTGAAAACATCGGAAGCCTCAGGGCGAAACAAAGGAGACTTCTCCAAAGGATGGCCAGATTCATGAAGCTTATAACCAGCAAGGAGGCCTTGATGTTTCCCCAAGTTAAGTAATTTAGTGTAAACTTCACCAAGTGTGGAATTGAACTCCTTGGAGTGGAGAAGGTAGGTGACAACCTGTTGAAAGCCTTGCTCGATCAACCATTGGTTATCATCGGTGGTCTGAGCAACCGCAGCCTTCAACCCTTCCTTCTCTGCATCAAAAGCCCTTTGTTGAATAGACAAAGCTTCCCTATCAGCTTTAAGCTTCAACCGATCAGCCTCGAAGTTTTTCTTAAGATCACCTATTTCAATCTCATGTCTTCTAGTCAGTTCACCAACCTTTTTAGCCCAAGCCTCCTCCTTCTCAGCAAAACCACTAATCTCCTTCTTCATTGAAGCCATTGAAGATTTCATTTTATCTTTCTTCTTAGAAAACTCTTCATATTCCTGCATCCTCTTACGAAAACGAGCAATTCCCTGAGGAAGCATGGCAGCAAGGTTGCAAGTGCTCAAAATCATGCGGGACAACATCATATCATCATCCATCTCAGCAATGGTATCATGAACCGGAGGAGGAGCAATGTGGCTCAACACATCTTCGCAAACAGCATCATCCTTGAAACTATCATCAACCTTCACCGACCAACTAGGTACATACACCTCATCCGGATCAAACCCTTCAACGTCCCTGCTCGACGAACCTTGAATAGGAGTAGAGATAACCTTCTGAGCTAGGGTCTTCTTCTTCCCATGAATAACCAACTTCTTTTCCTTCTCAACACCCACTTCAACACCTTCACCTCCAGAAGCTTCAATGTCATCACTCAACTCCACTGGTTTAGTGGAAGTGGACTGAGTAGCACCCTTGAGTAAACGGCGAGTAGATCGACGGGTTGAAGCCTTGGGGGCAATAGGCTTAGAAAAACCCTTCACATTGGAGACACTAACATACCCAGTACCCTCAAACCTTTGCTCAGCACCCTTAACTACAACATTCTCATCAGGAATAACTGGAACTTCTTCAAACGCAACATCAGAAGTGTCGTCACTCTTGATGAAATCTAGAGCAGACATGACTGAAAATAACCAACCAAACAAAACACATAAGACATAAATTAAGGAAAACACAAAGGGGGCAAAAAGGAAAATGCATACCCGTGCCACTCCTCATTAGAAACGGATCCCGATCGGCCTTTTCCCACAAATTACTAACCCCTAACAAAACTAGCAAATAGAAAATGTTCAGGGAAGGGACGAACCCTTGAAGGGCACTCCCGGATGGCTTTGAGAAAAGTATCATTCAACTCAGATTCAGAGGGCTCCGGTTCATTGAGAACGACATCCGGGTGCCTCCACACCATTTTGAATGGGACAATAGAATCAGAAACCCAGAAAAAGCGATCCTTCCAAGTTCCAAGTGTTGTAACCATAGACGAAATAAGACAAGCATCAACCTTGGATGTTTCAAAGGTGAACCAATCACCATTTTTAGCCAACTGGAAAAATCGGCGAAAAAGCAAAAGTGAAGGATAATAACCAAAGGCACGGCATAAAACTTCTAAATGCAAAACCCTAGCCATGCCCTTTGGATGAATCTGACCAAAGGAGACTCGGTAATACTCCAATAAATTCAGAACAAAGAGGGAAAACGGATAACGGAGGTTCGAAAACTCAAAGTAACGACAATAAAGAGCAATAAAACTAGCCGGACATTTGTCAATCGGAACATCACAAGCAGGAGCAGTCAGTTTAAACATTTTCCCAATACCATATTTCTTACAAAATAATTCTACCTCTTCTTGGGTTAATCGAGAAAAGGACTTTGCCAAATCGTTACGAGCACCCATTTTTACAAGAAAATATGAAGTAAGTAAGCAAATAAAAAAGAAGCCGGAACTAACCTTGAAGAAAGGAAAGGAATTGCAGAGGGAACTTGGAGAAGTAATGAAATAATCGAATGATTATCTTCAATAATAAAAGAAAAAACCAAAATAGAGGTTATAATGGCAAACAGTTACCCTCTGCAAAACCGCCGCCCTATGAACTGCCACACATCAATCAAATCAGTTGTCAGTTTTTTAAAATTCAAAAAATAACTGACTCCAACCCTTTAAGCCTTCAAGCTTTGAACCCTTGAAGCCTTTAGTCAATAAAACACATGTATAAAAGTCAGAAGTCTTTGAGCTCATTTCCCAAAAACCTCTGACTTGGGGGTAGCCCAAGACTAAATAAAATGACTTAAATACATGAATGCTCAAAGGGTTAAACGGTTCAAAGGTTGAAAAGCTGAGGAGATGAAGTAAAGCAATACGGGAACAGTAAATGGTCACATCTCCGGATTGCTTCACCAACTCACCAGCCGCAAAAGCAACACGGATCCACAAAACACACTCTTTTACCCGCAAGTCAAAGTCTTCAACCTCTAAAAAGGGCAAAACCCCCACTGCAAGCATGGTCACTAGTCAAATACATTCCTCATTGAGTGATGTCTTCTCCTATAAATTAGAAACTTCATTTACTGAGGAACACATTCCTGGCCAGCCCTGATTTCCTGAAATCTCGGGTCATACATCACGAGTACTTGCTTCATGCAAGATACTTTCTCTCACATTCAACACACACATTCCTTTTGCTTGCACATCCGAATCTGAACACATTTCAGAGGAGGATCTTTAGCAAACTACAAAATTAATCTAGTGAACCTCCTTCCACGTCTTGCAAACGTGGGGGGACCCCACGACCTGCGTTAGGCAAAGTTGAACCCTTCAACCCTTTTGCCTAACCAGCCCAGCTACTTTCCTTGGTCTATTATTTGTTGCATCAACAGTCTCCAACGGGAAATCCATAGTCCCGCCCGAGTGACGTGGAATAAATCCAAGCTTTCAGGCTCAATGGAGCTTGTCCGATTTGTACAAATCCGAAAGAAAAATCCAACTGCAAGGGCTTGATATGTCTAGGTTCTTGAGCCATTTCCTTTTGTTTTTTATTTTTATTTCTCAATGGTAATTTTTAGGGCATGTTTGGCTAAGCTTTTTGAAACAACTTATTGAATTTTTGGCTTTTTGAAAAGTTATAAGCTTCAAAAAGTCTGTTTGGGATTGAGGGTGTATGTGAGGGAAAAAGTGACTTTTCAAAAAAGTCACTCCATCCTGATTTTTCTAAAAAGTCATAAGTCACTCTTGAAAAGCTAAGTTAAACATGGCCTTAGTTCAGGCTTGGGTTGATTTGGAAAGCTTCATGGAGGTTCAATGGAGGAGGTTATTGCGGAGAAGATGAACAATATGTGAAAAGAAGAGAAATGTTTTTTGTTTTATTATCAAAAGTTTTATATTTACCCTTTATTTTTTAAGTAAACTACATATTAACCCTCAAGGTTTGATTTAAATTTTAAATGATCCAAACTAATAAACAATATAAAAATCGTTGCATGTGTGTAATTTATATGTTTTATATTTTTTAGTTTAAATGTTAGTTATTTACTCATATTAATTATTTAATTATTAAAATACATTTTGATAATTTATTAAGTAATAAAATTTATTACTAAGTATTAAAATTTAAAGAAAAAATGGGTAATGATGTGGAAAATATAAGGATGTTTGAATGGTTGGAGAAGAAACCGAGAGGTATTAAGGATTTATAAGGATATGATGTGGCGGCTGACTAGCCAGTTAAGGACGCCTAAGGACGGCCTTTAGCATTGGAGATAGTCTTAGGAGTTTTGTTTTTCAACCGTGGAAAGTATAAAAATATTCACCAAAAACTTTAAAAAGTTTAGAAAATGGTCTCTCAATTGACCAACAACGACTATCAAAAGTATCCTATTGAGTTCGCCGAAGCACTTACAAGGCAAAAATGAAATCAAGCATCCAATTTGATTGGTACATCTTATATACATCTCATGGTTGTTTACTTTGGTTTTCTATTTTTTTAACGGTAAAATTTACTCATTCCCTATATTATGCCAATTAATAAAATAACTCCGTTTGCCTAGATTTGAAGGTAGGATCTCATCTCTAAGAGCATGAGCCTTTGCCAGGCGGGCTAGCCCCATATTAGCATATAATTAGGGTACTTAAATGTGGGAAAGGTGACGAATGTCTTGTTGAATTAGTTTTGAGTGTTAAAATTAACTGCTTGTCCAATTGGAACGCAGGAATAAGGAAACGAGAATATTAAAGAAAGCTAGCTGGACTTAAAAAGTTAAAACATCATTGGGCTATGGGGTATACTTTCACTCCCCTTAACTACACGTAGGTACCACATCACCTACTTGACCCTCTTTCACTTCACCGCACACTAAGGAAATGGTTTAACCCCATTAACGCCCTTAAAATTAATTAAAATACATATATATATATATATACATATATATATAGCATGTTATTGCGTGTGTGCACAAATTGTGCAATGCTTGATTCCCTCCCTCTCTCTCCTAATTAACTTCTTAACATGTGAAACTTTTAATGCCTCTTAACACCTTTCTGGAGCAGTTTAACAGGTGTTAACGGATGCCAACTAGGATTAACACCTATGGGTGTTAGAGTACACCATTTGGTCTTATAAAAGTTAGCTGGACTTAAAAAGTTAAAACATCACTATAAACAAAAAGGATTTAAATGAGAAGCAAGTGGGTTGTTAATTAATCGTGGGTTCTTGATATTGAGCTATCAAAGAAGCGGAAAAACTATTTAAAAAAAGAGCTGAATTGTGAAAACAAAAAGGGGTGGAGACTTTGGACTGACAAGATTCATCGCACTGTGAAAAAGGCATAAATTTGCGAACAACAACAAAGGGGAATTTATATTAGTTAATTTCAAATGAAGAATTATGTAGTAACACTATGGGTCTATTTGGTATGGGCTAATGAAATAGGCAAATGAATGAAATGAACGAGATAATGAAATGGGCAAAAGAATGAGATGAATTGATATAGATACGAACCATGATCCAGACCCGACGGCCCATGACTCGCGACCCGATTGAAGAGATTTGGCAGAACAGAAACTCCAGCTCAAGTTCTATCCTTTAGTATTTAATTTTTATAATTCCTAAGTTGTTGGACTTTTAGTTATTTTGTTATGTTTGTTTTATTTGTTTGTTTTATTTGTTTGTTTAAAGACTCGTGGCTAGGGATCTCTTTTGGAATTGGATTTTGATTATTGAACATTATCCTTTGGATTTTTCTTTTATCAAAGTAGCCTGTGTCATGGATCATTATCAATTCATTGTCTTGTTTGGTTATCGTGTTCGTGTTTACGTGTTTCGAGGTCATGTCTTATAGTGTTCGTGTCTTAACAGATCGAGTTGACCCGTTATGCCAGCCCTAATTTTAACATGATCACTTCATCAACATCACCCAATATCATTAACTATTTCAACATCCCACACCCCAACCGATGGCGGAAACATTGGAGTAAGAAGAAAACAAGATTGGTCGAGACTTCATAACACTAAATGTGACAAGTATTTAAATAAACAAATTTCATTTCATTGCTAACATCAAGTACATTGTTTGAAATAGAATTACAACAAGTTTGAAACAAACTAGAATACAACAAGTATTTAAAGTTTAAGGTGCGTTTCTAGGCATCCTACTAGATTCCGTGCATCATCATCGTCATCAAAATCCTGTAACACGTTTTAAAGTATAGTTCAATACAAAAGTATTGGCGAGCATACAAGTTTGAGTATTAGCATAAATAAAACTTTGAACAATCTACATGAAAAAAATAGTTAACTAGATTAATGTAAACATGTCATGCAATTTAATAAGTCAATCCTCTGATTACCGCTAGCGTAATCTCATCGTAGCAACTATAAGACCGTTTTGTATGACTTAACTTAACAAGACCTCAAGAATATGGGCGGTGCGTTACTCCTATAGCGCTATACATGTTAATGGGAGGCTTTAAAAAAGTTTATGACAAGTAATTCACAAAAGAATGTTCCAAGAATACAAATTAAGTATCACGTATTTAAGCATGTATGATTGGATTGTTTGTGTTTGCATAAAAGTATGAGTGATTGCGTGTGTTTAATAGTTTAACGTATTGCACCCAAAAGTGTAAAAGAGAAGAGATCATGTATACTCACAATTTTGCAATGCTTTCCGATTATCTGTGAATTACGAGTGGTTGAGAATGGGGAAACGAATGTGTATGGTCATACAGAGTTTATGGAGTGGTCGGATTCGGGATTTAGAATTCAAGAACAAAAGTATGTATACAAGAAAATATATCTCGTCTAATACTCATTTTGACACTAAGTTGTATGTGATATCATGGATCCTAGTTTGCCCATTAGAATCAAGAACGAGAGACTTAGAACATTAGATAATGTGAGGATTGGGATTTCGGTTGCTCGAACACGCTCAGGTCAGATTAGTAGTTACACGATCGTGCGGAATCCGATAGTGAAGTAGGAAAGAGATAGACAACATAGACACTGTTAAACACATTCGTTCTCATTGATGATGAAGATTCGTACAGAGTTCCAGAGAGAAATGAGCAGGGCTTCGCCAGAGGTGTCAAGTCAAGTATCTCTGTAACACCCCGTGTTTCGAAAGCCAAAGTCAAAGTCAAGGTCAAAGTCAACAACCGATCGCGCGACTTGACTGATAGTGAATTTCTTTTATGTGTTTAACTTTAGTTGTATTATGTGGAGTAAGTGTCAATAATCGCAGTAATCGACGTGTGTTATTCACTATTTAATCGACGTATGACTGTGAATAGTAGGAAGTAACAAGGCGATAAAGTCAACTAAACGCTGATCAATCTAATTTAATCAACATCGAATCGTAATCGAACTCGCAACTCGAATTACGCATTTGGTTATGGTTATACGTGTGTGTGTGCCTTATGTGTTACTTGTGCATGTTTATATGTGGTAATCAATCGAAACGCAATCGAATTCAATCGCAATCGAATCGCAAACACCAAACGAATACGAAATAAGGATGATTGTATGGATTAAAAGTAATTTGATAAGAAACTCTATCGCATCGCCTACTCGAATCACATTGCAACGTGCTACATGCTAATCGAAACGGCAAAACTCCTCGCGCCGAGCACTCGAACCAGGTGCCAGCCGACCGAACAGCCACCCTGCCGGACTGCCACCCGAGCGAGGTGCCATCCGATCGAGGAGCCACTCGGCTGGACTGCCACCCGGACGAGATGCCATCCGACCGACCGGCCCTTTCCATTTTGGGGATCCTATAAATACCCCTTGTCACTTTCGAACTTTCTACTTTTGGCAATTGACGTCCGACCAGCTCGTGCTCCCCACCTTTTCTTCGATTTCTCTCAATTCCGATAAGATCTCGTCCTAAATCTTGTACTTCCTTAATCTACACGCACTCCTAAACCTTTCTATCTTTTGAATCTTAATTTTTAACCTTGAAATCATCAAGATTCAAGGTGTTCTAGGATGACGTCATCATGTGTTCTTGAAGAACTTCATGTTTTGGCCTCAATTGACCAAGAACAACTTAGATCTAACCGATTTCCACATAAACAAACAAAGATCTTACATAGATCTAAACATATTCACGGTGAAAAGGATTGAGAGAAGGTTTTCCAACTTTCTTTCAACTCTTTTACACTCAATGCACTCAAAACCGATAGGATCGGAGCTTGCATTGACTTACCACTCATTCTCATGGTTGTGATTGGTTCAAGATCCGTATTCTATCCACAAGATTATCAATTTCGGGTTAAACATGGAACATCGTCTCGAACCGTCCACTGATCGGGTTTGGGTGATTCCTATCCGATTAGGAGCACCAAGTATTGATGAGGTTTCTGTTGCTTAACACGTTATCAAAATATCTCGATAGAATGACAAACCATCAAAACAACCAAGTATAAGACGAACAGGTCGACCAGGACGGAGTGCCGTCCGATCGGACTGCTGTCCGACCGGACAGCCACTCGTACGACCGGTCACCCGTACGACTTGCACCTTGGTCCCACACTTAACTATTTTTGCCAGCATTTGAAGTCTGAATGTTGAACGAATTGCTGTCCGATCGGACTACCATCCGATCGAACTGCCAATCGAATTATGAGACATTTAAACTTCAACACTTAAACAATTTCCAACATGTTCAATGCACAAAGGATGCCACCCGATCGAACGACCGTCCGATCGAGTGACAACCAACTGTGAACTTGTTCTCACTAAAGTGCCCAACCGAACGGGTTGCCGTCCAATCGAACGACCGTCCGATCAACCGACATGAAAGGTAGAGATACTTCAATGTTTTCAAAATACTATAATGAAAACTTCAAAAGTCAAGCCATCATACACAAACACATCCTTCCCAAGGGAAGAAACAATCCACTCGAACAGTCATCCGATTGGATGACCGTCCGAACGGACTACCAACCGCACGACTGGCCGTCCGATCGGATTACCATCAGATCAAACTGTTGTCCGGACCACTTGTACTTTGCATCATTTTACGTGTCGCTCATCGTTATGATATCGTTCTGATCAGGCTAACCTTACTCTCTAGCACTCCCTTCAATCCATCAATCGCTGTGAGTATACTCGATCCCTTTTTGCTTTACGCACTTTTGGGTGTTACATACGTTACGAATATTGAAATCACATCGAACACACTACTCAATAATATTTAAACGCTAACCATTCCTGCATGTTATACGTGGCTTAATGAATGCTTGTTTGTTAAGTTTACACATGGAATGCTGTCTACCTGCCTTAGCAACGCTAGTACTATAGTTTGGACTCAGCACCCGTTCACTCGGGGTTGTTAAGGACAATTACTTGCATGGATTACGGTGGTAATCATGTATCGCGAACTGCCTCGGGCAGTCAACCCGCAGTCATTGGTATCGATAGATCTATGTCGATAACTAACGTGCTTCATTTCACTATGCGTACGTGCTGGTTATGCGTAATCAATTTCGAACTCTAATATGCTATTATCAAACTTGTATGCTCACCTTTACACTATGTGTATTGACTGTTACTTTAACGTATGTGACAGGTGTTTAAGTTGTTTATATGCTTAGCTTGCGGTGAACTTGTGGCAAGGAAAGGTCTAGGATGCTCTCTGTGCTATGGTGAAATCGAAGCTAGGAAAAGAGGTCCTAGAAACCAATAAATAAACTATCTATGTATAAATCTGAGTTGTCGGAACAGAACTATTTGACTAGATTTTGTCTGTAATAATTATATTACCACATATGACATGGTATGGGACGTGTTGCTTTAAATATCTGGTAAATATAGTTGTTATGGAAACTTCTAGACAATCTGTTTCGCTTAGTGCCATGCCCCGATGTTTCCGCCATCGGTTGGGGTTGTGACAATCTCAAATGAGGAATCAAGACCCTCTATTTATAGGCGAACCTATCCGGATGAAACACACTAACCCATTCGTCCAGATGGACTCCATCCATCCAGATGGACTTACAAAACGTTCTAACTTTTCGTTTCATCCCGGATTTTCTACAAAACATATATTAAACTATTCAAAGACCACAAACAAGTAAATATAGACTAAATACAGACGAAAGCTACATATATATGCATCTACAGATAAAGTAGCCCTAGTTCATGACACGTAATCATAACCCGATCATCATCATCAATTCGGCTATATATATATATATATAGTATATAGTAATCCTAAGCTAAGTCCTTCAAGAGTATCATTGATTGTCATGTAAGTCAAGCATGGAGGATTATCCTTATTGTATGATTCACCAATGCACAAATCATCACAAGGATGATTCGGATGGTCATGAATGAAAAGAAAATATACAACTAACTAATATGTCTTCAAGTAGCCAAGTAAGATCTATCCCGGGTGACCCGTCTCAACATGGGAAGAATTAACTAAGCGTTGGAGCCTAGACGGGGTTATGTTACTTTAAGACTAGTAAGCTACCTGGAATAGCAAAGTAAAACATCAAGTGAGGTGTGGAACAAGTTAGGATAGCCAAAGCTTCCAAGGTTCACACTTTCACCAAAGCACAAGTCTTGCCATACGAACTATGGTAGACTTGGATGATTTTAACACTTGTGGGTTGTCTTACACCCTATTAAAACTGAAAGTCTAGAGGGTATTTTCACTTCTAAACTTGTAGGAATCAAACTCTAATAAGTCCCATAACCATAGAAGTGTTTAGGAAGATGTTAGGTATGAGATTCATGAGAGGAAGTTGAGTTTTATAAAAGTTAACCATAGATTCACCCAAAACAGAAAGTTTGGACCTCAAAATGGTGATGTTCCACCTTGGTTTACCATAGTAAACCTGTGAAAACAATCCTAGAGGTGTTCCAAGCTTTGTAGAGGAAGAAATGGTGAAGAAAAGTAAGTTTGAACTCACTTTTGCACTTGAAAGTTTCTTCCTTGTTCTTGAAATTCCAGCAATTTTGAGAGTGTTTTGATGATTTAGAAGTGTTTGGAAAGTGCAAATGAGGGTTAGGATGCTTGTTTATAGTAGGTGAGTTAGGTTTGATGTTAAATGAGGTTTAAAGGCAATTGGGTGAGAAAAGTAGGTGAAAAACTAGCCAACTCGCGTGCAAGAACAAGCTGGCTGCGGATCGGTACCTCAGGAGCTACGTTGTTGGTGCACTGAATGTCTGCTGACTATGTCTTAGTTGAGTCTTAGGTCTAGATAGGTTAGATTGGAGCTCGGAAATGAAAAAGTGGTTTTAGATTGTAATTCCGCTCCAAATAGGAAGTTATGTAACTTGTAATTCCGCTCCTGATAGGTTCTAGGTGATTCCGCTCCTAATGAACTTGTTAATTCCACTCCTAGGTGAACATAGGTGATTCCGCTCGTAATGTTCGAGTAGTTTGGAGCGGAATCAGGAGGTCTATATATAGGGGTTCGGCTGATCTCATTTGTAATGTTGGAGCGGAATCTGATCATAGTGTAGGTGGTGAAACTCTGTCAAAATTCATTCAGAAACACTTGTAAAGATTGGAAAGAAGCAATAGAAAGAAGTTAAAAGGATCTGAGTTGTTGTGACTTTGCGTACTTTGATTCCGCCTTTGTATTCAAAGATGAACTGCCTTATACTGACTGTTTAGGGTCTCAACACGGTCCAACATACGCGAAAGAAAAGAGGGTCTGTGCCGAGTGTGTTGCGACGCGTTCCATCTGGGGAAGTTTCAACTTTTTTACAATTCAGCCCCTAAAGTTTGGTATTTGATGTATTTTAGGTTATAACTTGCGTATTTAGCATATAATTGAGTACGAAACATGTATAAGGCATAAATTGAGTATTGTAAATGTATGATTAAGTATATTGCGTGTATAAATAACATCAAAACATGTATTTACGATTGATTGCTTGCAAAACAAGTACGAATTTGCGTGAGAAACGAATGTGTATCAAATATGTATATAAGTTGAATGTAAAACATGTATGAATAATCAAAGTATAATTTATGTAACATATCAACTTTTATTATGATCAAAGCCTTAGATTACACTGATTGGAAATGAAATATGATTACAAAGAGAATACAAGTTTCCAAAGATAGAAATACAAATGAACTTTCTAAACAAGGAAAGTTCTAAAAAGCGAGGCGTTACACAACATACTCCAAAACTATGTAGATCCTTATAAAAACTCTATTTTTTTTTTTTATCAAGAACACTTCTTATGAACAATTCACCTTCAAGTAATAACCCTCATGCCTCATATACAAGTGTACGTATATAATCCCTTTTAACACATAAACATGAGCTAAAATCATGTATAGTTGTATGTGTTACTCCATGATTAACACTAAACCACCAACATTTCTTAAAATATATTTTGCTTTACTAGGCCTCATCAGGTTCTTAAACGAACTTATTGGTGAACTCTTGCATTTTTCTACATAAATATAACTTAAAAGTAAAGGATTGAGAGTTCTTACTACTAGGCTAGGCTAAGGAAGGCAAACTTGCTAGAAAAAAGAAGAGAAAAAAGCTCCAAATATTGCATTGAAGCAACCCTAGAATGATCTAAACGCTTGTACCATCTTGGATCACCCTTGAGAATCCTTAGATTACTTATAATAGACTTGAAAAATGGAAGGATGGATATGTTAGCTTAGGGACGTAGGTTTGAGGGAAGAAAGAAATGTGTTAGCGTGAAGTAGAATGAATGTGGTGTAGTATAGAAAATATCTCCACCTTATTAATATTGTACATCCATATACTACTCTTAAGACTAAGTTCACAAGAAAAAGAAATCAATAAATGAGTATGAGGGTATAGCTGTTCAAAAGTCAAAGTGGGTCCCACTTAGTCTTTAGATTAGACTATAATACGTCTTTAATCACGTTTTTATCTAATTACCCCTAATACTGTAGTTTAGGGTCATTACGCTAATTAGAGTGATTAGGACCCTAATTAGGTGTTAACTTCACTAATCATCGTTAGCTAATTCATTACGCATTGTTTAGATGGTGATTTGATGCAAAACGATCCTTATTTATGCCAATTATTTGGCTAACGAACATTTACGAAATAAAAACCAGTATTTATTAATTTGATATTTTCATGACATCTCGTATCCCCTTATCACCCTAGACGCTAATTAACGTCATTTATTGATCGTATACTAATATTCATTTGGTGAAAATTATAAGTTTCGTTGTTAAAAGCGAACTAAAATGGTACTTGTGCGATCCATCGGTTAATTACAATACTTATTAAAAAAAAGTTTTTACTCGTTATTCACATAATAATGCCATCGGTTTAATGTTCCAAGCATATTGGAATAATTTTGCTATCAAACGTAAACTGGATAACCACCTATGCTCGTTAAAACTAGCTTCATCGTAACGCGACAAGGTGATACCAATTATGCTAAACACAAATATTCATGCATTTCCAAGACATTGCTAGACTTTATAGACTAAATGAACACACAATTAAGTCTAAAAGCACGTAATTAAGTAAATAAACAATGATTAGGTCGTATGGATTAGCCCGTAGTTTTGTCGGTTGTCACAGTTAAGTATATTGACAATCATTAGTCTTTGGTTTTTATCGATCCATCACTCGTGATTGTTTTGCAAATTTAATATTGTGCGAATTGATTTTCTTAAGACGACATGTTAGCACGTGTTCCTATTCGCTTATGGATCATTAGGTGAAGACACTAGGATTCTTTTGGCTAGTGGAAATCCTTTTTACACGATTTTATCGAATTATGTCTATGTAATTTTCAATTGACACATAAGACTAGGTTATTCGTGTTTTGAACAACCTGAAACTCGGGGTGATCATATTTCTAATTATTGCATAAAATCATTTATCATTAGTTTAGTTATTTCTAACCAGTCGAATGAATTTAAAAATCAGTTTTAAGTTCAGTTTTTGAATGAATTATCAATGAAACGTGCAATACTGACCATTGCTCCTCATGGATATGATATCTGTCTTATCTTAAGTAACTAAATTAATTAGGTTTTTTTAAATGATTCCAACGACGGTGATGACAATTCCAAATGATTTTAATATTATTGCCGACTTCAACTTAAAATAACATGTGCATCCTACAGAATATGCACTTGATATTTTAATTAGAGAGTCAACTAAATCTAACCATCGATTATAATAAATGTAGTTTTCATCAATGTGGTTTACTTAAGTTGAAAAGTCCAGTTCAACCAAAAACGTCTTAACCACAACCACACCTTTAGGTTATGTGGTTTGTACTTCTACCAAAAACGTCTTAATGACTTTAAACTTTACCGTTAGTTTCTTTGTAAAATTACTGATATACCCTCATCTTCTTCTCCAACAGTCTCCACCACTTACGACCACCCCATCTACCACCACTACCAACTACGATAACTAGACACCACAAATCAAACTTTCTTCAAATAATATAACCAATCCGAGACGTGATTGAAGTTTACACTAGTACTAAAGGAAACTCTAAAATGCTTTTAACGTAAATTTCAATTTGGGAATGAACCACAACGGCAACCGCAACGGTGACGGTGATTTTGACACCTTTAACTTTTGATCGGAATGTTTAAAACTCCGGCAGCTAGTGACTCATGTCCGGCCCTAAAAACTCATGTACCCTGTTCGAGCTCGAAAAAACGTGCTCTTAGGCCTTAATGAAATTCGGTATTGGACTCATTAAAGGTTTAAACCTAATGGCAATGGCCTAATAACTAATCTAAACCATAAAAATAGTTTTGTGAGTGGGCCAATGTGGGTGTTTATATGAGTATACCATATTAATTTATTTATTTTTACATTTACATATCCGATTTTTTTAATAACTTGCCCCGTCGAAGTATCTGGCCGTGGCCGGTGGTCCTCCCCACCCACGACTTGTCAACCACCACCTTTGCACAATCACCACATACGTCAGATATCAATGATCAGATCCACCATCCCTCTGCTGCTTCAAGAACCTCTCAATTTCATCCGGCCAGACCTTTAAAAGGTGAATTTTCAACTTCTTTTTAAGAATCATCGGTTTTGTTATGGCTACTGACGTACTTTTATGACATCATCTGCACGATCTGATTTTCATCTTGTTGTCGATTATGATGTTTGCAAGTAAACGACAACCATAAGGCAGATAATTGGATTCGTGAACCTCTGTTTTTTTGTTGTGGGTGGTGGTCGTAGGTGGTGGGGGCAGTTGGAGAAGCAGATGAGGACGAGGGTATATTTGTAATTTCATAATGAAACAAACGGAAAAGTTAACAGCCGTTACGGCCATGGATGATTTTTGTTAGAAGTACAAACTACATAGCCTTGAGGTGTTAATCTTAGACTAAACCTGTTAAGTAAGGTAAACCACAAAGACGAAAACTACACTTTACTCATTTAATTTAGTAAACTTTTTAAGAACAAGTATTTCAACATATAATTAATTTTTTACAGTTGGAGGATGTTAAACATATGCTATGTTATTAATTATTATTTTGGACGGAATAAGGTTATATTTCGGTGGTTAAGGGCGACATGATCATACTATTTCAAACGGTTATTTGTGGTGCCAAAAGTAGCAACCAAACAACCACCATTAACCGTTATCATCTTATGTATATGCATATGAATCATTATGCATCGATGATAATCACCAAGATAATTTAGTTTAATAATTTATTTGATTATACTTTCGTTTGTGTGATTACACTCCATGTCATAATCAAGTTGTTGCGATTGCTCTTTATTATTATTATTGAGTGGTCATATACGGGAGTGCATAAGTTTGTCAATCCGCAGCCGCTAACATAGTGGTATCAGAGCAAATCTCAGACAATCCGGGACCATTGAAGAAGACGCACAATATCAAAATCAAGCAAAATGATTCCTTGGCGGATCCAGGGTCGGATTCCACTGGGTTCCTTTTGGTAGTTTTTCACTAATTTTCATTATTTTTTCCCAAATCATACAAGGTTTACACTAATTTTTTCCATTTTCTTCGAATCGAATGGGTTCCTGAGAACCCATGGAACCATGCTAAATCCGCCTCTAGTTGCCAACATTGCTCGGATGAAAAGATGAAATGAAAGAAAAGGAAGGAACGTTCAAATCAAAGACACTATTACTACTGCAGTGAACCCGGGCATATGAATGCTACATGCAGCTTGAAACAACATGACGAGGCAACACAACTAATCCAACAACCTATAAACGTAGGAATTCAAGAACAAACCACTAGGTATGATTTCTCTGAAGAAATTCTTGTCTCAGACACAGACGCCGACCTTTGGTCAGATGTTTGGCATTTAAACACAACCTTTAAACACCATTATGCCGAAAACCTTTCTGTCTTCAAACGAATGAAGAACTTGTTTGGAATTGAAACAAGAACTGGGGAAAGTGACTTTCCTTTTATTAGAGGTTTGGGACTCACAGAAACAAAAACGGAGGATGAACCGCTCTTTATTCCAAGCGTATTTCACACTCCTGAATTGAATAGAAATGGGTTAAGTTTGAATCAGTTAGTATTGCAAGGGTTTGTTGTTAAGATTGAAAGCCAAACAAGCAGAAATGGTTTAATGTTTAAAGATTCTAAAAAACACGGAACTAATTTTGGAGTTGATTAGTTTGGTTTATGTTTCTACCATAGTGGTTAATCTCCGTATAACTTTCTGAACTCGTTAATGATCCGATTATCCTGCAAAACAGAACACCGTTAGCTCGTTAAGAGGGGAATATAGGGGTTTCCCTCTTAACCGGGCTCCGGCGTGAGAATAAGTAACTGCCTTGAGGAGGTAAATGTGTGTTAAGAGTGAGAGTAGAGGGAATGGAATGTTTAACATGTGAACTGAGGTCTCTATTTATAGCCGGAGAGGTGTAAGAGGAGATGGGCTGATGGGCCTTGGGCCGGAAGGCGAAAACATAGAGGGTATGCTCTTTGTCTCACTGGTGTCGACCGTTAGTGGCTTCTAGAAGTTCTCCGGTGCTGGCGCACCGTGATTGGAGCCACGTGTCACTGTTGTCGGCCTTGTTGTCCCTCTGCCATCAGCAGGTAAGTGAAGATCGTCAGGCAGGTGTCATCGCCCCCTGATTGGTGCCACGTAGGCATCCTGCACGTCAGACAATCGTGGAGCACGATTGAGCACAGCCTGAAGGACGCGGATTAGCTCTTTTCTTCTGCCACTTGTACCTTTTGTACCTTCTGAAGTGGCCTCACGCTATAGTTCCTGTGTGATCCTTGTTAAGCATGTAACTAACCCGCGCATGATTATAGGAGATGGAGGCTCTTATTCAGAATGCTAAGTGTTGAATTTGGTGTTCGTTCTTGTTTAGACCTCGCGCGAGGTCTTTCCATGCTGAATTATCCCGCGCGAGGTTGAGGTTGAAAATATTGCTGAATAAGGAGTATGGTCTGTGCGCGACCTGAATGAAGGTATGCGCGGCTTTTTGGGACCATACCCCTTCAAGTCTCCCCAGTCCAGTGCTGCACCATGCGCGAAGCAAGTGGTTGGAGCTCCGGACTTATAAAAAAGTGTTAAAGAAAAATGCTTGCTTTGGGTTGGGTAGACGGCGCGCGTGTAAATGTTTGACAGTTGCTACGGCGCGACTACCATATCTGAGTGTTGGTGATTCTCCGCTTTTGAGCGTAATCGCACAGGTTTATTGGATAATTATGAATATTGCGCTGCCTGAGTAGCTTCTGCATGAAGTTTGTAGTAATTTTGGGCGGGAAAAGCCTCGAATTTTGAATTCTGATAGGTTGGTAAGAAATGTTGTTGATGGTGACGTTTGAGTTGACTACTGACATGGCCTTCATCAAGTTGTCCCTGACGATTCGGCTTTCCGTCAGGAGAGTGGGGCCCACGCGCACATGGTAACTGTCACTCCGGGATTTGCGATAGACGTGGCAGTCGTTGATTGGATACGCGCGCGGTGAATCCGGCACGTCTACTCATCGCATTAAATGCGATGAGTATGTATAGTCGTTGAGATGGGGAAAAAGATCATCCTCTCTTCTACTGCTCTCCCTTTTCTCTCTACTTCTTCTTCGAATCTTCAAATCTTCAAGTTCTTAGTAGCAGATCTTCAAGATCTTTAGCAGATCTTTAAGTTTTCCAGGATATTCGAAATTTAGTATCCATGGCTGAAGAACATCTCCAAGAAGAAAACCCTGGTGAAGAAGGTCCCCTCTGTGTCCTTAAATGGGACCTGGGTTTGTTTGAACAGATTACAAGAGGCTTCCGTTTTCCACCGGAGTGGGATGCCAGATATCCCGGTCAAAACCAGACTGCTGCTGATACACCGTCGGGATATATTACACTTTTTGAAGACTTTTTCTTACAGGGTAATTTCTGTTTGCCGGCGACGGAGTTTATGGCCCATATACTTCAGTATAAAGGGTTCCACATTTCCCAGACGAGTCCACCTGTATTGGTGAGGGTTCGACACTTCGAGTTTCTATGCCGATCCCACGGTGGAAAGGTTTAGGGCGTTTTATCAGCTGATCAGGAACATGGGCTTCTACTCTTTTGGCAATCGAGGGTCTGCCAAGAAGATACTTCAGAACCCACCCAAGAGTTTCCATGACTGGAAACAAAATTTTTTCTTCATTCGAGAAGAAGTTATCCCAATTGCCATGACTTTCCGTGCGCCGGACGTCATCGAGAAGGAGGAATTTCTGATACCTAAGAAAGAGGATTGGTACGTGAAGCTCATTGCCACACCTAATTGGGTTTTCGGTGAAAACGTCCGTGTTGCGGCGCGGATGAGTGATCAATGGCCAGCTGATAGTAAAGAAGTTCCGGTTTTGAAGTTTCAGGGTAGAGGTTAGTTATTTCTGTTTAATTTCGTTGCACTCAACTGTTGAATTTTGAATGTAGAGGCGCGCCTTTACCAAGCTACTTTCCCCACTTTTGGTGGGTCCATGGGCGTGCGCCTGCTGGAAGCAGGCGAGCAATATTGGTATGAAGAGATTAGAGGTCACTTTATGTATCCGGTTGCTGGAGCTTTCGCCACCCCGCCTACCGCGACTGAAGGTGCGCATATACCTAACCCCAGGCCCTTACGAGCTATGACTTCCGCTGGGAAAGAGATTCTCTATCTTTCCAGCGAGAAGTCTGTAGGGTCTTCAAATGGGGAGCTAAGTTCGTGGTCTAACATTTTTGCAGGTGTGTTGCGCGACCTGGCGATTGACCCTGAAGAGAAGAAGAAAAAGCGCATCAAACGAAAGAAGGTTACTACTTTAGACGCTGAAGTGACTAGTAAAAAGGGCGGAAGTAGCCGTGCTGTTGCCGGAGCTGCTGATAAAGGAACTCTATGCTTTTGTCAGAGTAACTTGGAGGATTACCTTATTATCAGTGACTCACTTGAAGGTTTATCACGTATAGGCGAGAAGAAGACCAGCGCCACTGGTTCTAAAAGCTCGAGGAGCGCGGGTTCTCGAAACCCAGATGTTGGAGCCACTCCGTCATGATGAAGAGGAGGAGGAAGAAGAAGAGGGGGAGCCTATAACGTCATGATGAAGAGGAGGAGGAAGAAGAAAAGGGGGAGCCTCCACTGGTTCTAAAAGCTCGGGGAGCGCGGGTTCTCGAAAGACGAGGGAGGCTCCCCAGATGTTGGAGCCACTCCACCAGTGGACTCTCCCCCTCTTCTTCTTCCTCCTCCTCTCCATCAAGTGCGCTCCCTGATGTGCGTGAAGTGTTATATATATTAGGTTTATATTTTAAGCCCCTTTAACACTTTTTTAGTCAAGTTTTAAATTTATAAAACACGATATTTACTAACACTAGACACACATATGGGCAAGTGCACCCATCGTGAGCGTAGTATAGTGTTGGTAAGATACCGAGGACGTCCAAGGACACAAGAGCTTTTAGTACCGGTTTATCCTCAACGTTTAATCAAATCCAAAAGTTTAGAAAAATGTTTTAAACTAAGAAAAATAAAAACTAACTAAAAATGCTGAAAATAAAAATAAAAGAAAAAACAGATAGACAAGATGAATCACTTGGTTCCGACTCGTATCTAGTGTAACCTTTGATTATTTCCGCACTTTTGCACTTTTTAAGAGATTATCTTAGTTATTGTAGTAGGCCCCCTCTTTTGAAGGTGGCGTTACCCTCACCCCAGTAGTTTGAGTCAGCAAGGATACAATCCTAAAAGGGTGGATTATTGAAAGATAATTAATTAAGTTATTAATGCAAATTATGGTAGGCCCCTCTTTTGGAGGTGACGTTACCCTCGACTAAGTAGTCTGAGTCAGCAGGGATACAGTCCTAAATAGCCGGGTTATAGTATTAATAGTAGTTAACTTATGAGGGGATCAAAGAGTTTGGACCCCCGCCATCCAATACCGTTAAGTATTGAAGGAGGTCCTACTAAATTTGACCCAGGTCCATTGCAGGACCTCTAAACGCTGAACAATGGCAAGACCTTTGCCAAACCGTTCCCTTAACCCCCGACCAGGTAGCCAACATACCTCCATATAGACCGTGGAGATATGAATGGTGAAAATCTTTTATTTTATATAGACAGTAAAATAATTTCAAGACACCACGGACAAACGATAAGGAAAGATCACCTTCAACATAAGAAACTAGTTATTAAAGTCATTAATACAAAACCAAGTAAAAAGTGCGAAAAGATTAAAAATAAAAAGTATTACACTAGACACTTTGTCTTCACCAAGTGATGTAAGAGACGTAGGCAAACATGGCCTTGATTGTCAAGAACTCTTGCGATCAATCTTGGATCCCGAGACGACTCACACACTCTATGATGGACAATGGATGATGGTGGTGGATGATGGTGTTATGGTGGTGGTGGGTGGTGGGCGAAGTGTGAGAGAGGTGGTGTGCCAAGGGATGGTTTGAGCTTGAGCCAAGCACTCCTATTTATAGGCTGAACAGAAGCTCGGGCACGGCCCCGTGTCCACATCCTTCTCTTTATTCATTTAATGCAGCTTGTCTTATTAGTTGACCACGCCCCCGTGTCCGCTAAGCACGACCGCATGTGCAGAAGAATCTTTGTACTATGAAGATTTGCCTGGATTGTGCGAATCTTATAGTTGACCACGGCCCCGTGTCCGCTGAGCACGGCCCCGTGGTGGGCAATAGAAGCTTCTACCACTTTGTCTTTTCGGCTGACACTTGGGCACGCCCCCGTGCTGGCTGAGCACGGGGCGTGTTCAGTCTTCTGTCTTCTTGTTTTGCTTGGGAAGATGCTGTCGTGGGGTCGGGCATGTCACGTCTTGTTCCTTTTCTTGTATTTATGTTAGATTTTGATGTCTTTTTGCTTCTTTTGTTAATTTGAGCTCATTTAATCCTGAAAATACAAAAGGAAGACAAAAGCACACTTTTTCCAACATTAGTACTAAAAAGGGTTAGTTTTATGCCACAATTGATGTAATTTATATGTTGCATTTTGCACACATCACTCCCCCTCTTCTTCTTCCTCCTCCTCCTCCTCCTCCTCAGATTATCGGTCAAAAAGATACCTTGGGCGATATTTACTACAAGACCTATACCGAGGAGGCGCGTGGTAATGCTCCCCACCAAGCTCCCTGGGGTTTGAAGCAGAAAGATACTTTCTTGGAGTTTGGTACGTGTCATGACTGGTTCCTGAACTCATTCCCTCCTGGTGAGGTTAACCGTTAAAGGGCGCGAACTCACGATGGGCTATACCAAGCCTATGTCGTTGGGGAGGCCAATACTCGCGCCGCCAATCATCAAATCGTACGTGAGTGGCGCACGATGGTTAAGGAACAGGCTGATTGGGATAAGTATCGGGAGCGCCTTGTGAGGCAGGTTAAGGAGTTCGAGAAGGCTAATGCTACGTTTTCCGAAGAAAAGGCTAAGTTTGAGTTCGATAGGAAATCAAAGGAGTGGGGTCGTGAAGGCCTTAGAGGCAAGCTTCGTGCTGCTGAAGATTTGTTGGCGAAGGAGCGTGTTGAATGGAAGGAAATTTGTAAAAAGATAATCAGCATATGTATGCAGCTTTCGCCAAGATTACCGAACTCGAGGGTCAAGTTGCTGAGTTGACAGGGAAGGTCGAAGATGGGCGAACCGATAAGGAACGTGTTGAGGTTCGATCAGTGCTGACCCTTTTTGCCTCTATGCTACTTGCTTGTCAAATTATCTAAGTCCATTTTATCCTTTGTAGGCTAAGCTGAAAGCGCAGGTATCCAGTAAGGATAAGGACCTGGCGGCGAAGGACGTGGAGATTGCAGAGCTGAAACGTCGTTTGCGAGAGCAAACTGACAAAAGGGAGTCCTTAGAGATTGACCTCGAAGCTGAGAGAGTCAAGGCTGCTACTGCTGAGGAGGCCAAGAAGAAGGCTGAGGAGGCGCGAGACGTGAGTACATATGCCCTCAACGTAGCTAAAAATAATTACTCCGAGGTTCAAGGCATCGTTGATACGCTGGCTTTTGAGGCTGAATGGATGCGTGGCAGAGGAGTAGTTCTGGTATGGTTCTCTTTTTAACTTAGGCTTTATTTGTTTAAAACTTCTCTTATTCATTGCCTTTGTTGTAGATGTCCAACTCTATCTTGAATGCTTCCGAGCTTGACGGAGCTGTTGCTACTCTCATAGATGCCTCGCGCGCGGTTGGTCACAGTGGAGGTTATCTAGAGTGTGCGCAGCATGTTGAAGAGGCGTTAGGACAAGAGTTTGATGTTAGCCACTGCTCAGTGACCGATCAGGCTGATGCTGCATTAGCCAGCGTGGAAAAGGCTTATGACCATTTATCACTGCCTGTGATGGATTTGGTCGCAAAGGCATTGGAGCATGACAAATGGTGCCAACGGTTAAAGCAGATTCTCGACCCTCTAGTGACCGTAGAGTTGTCTGACGAAGAACCTGCCGGTGATGATGGTGATGGTGATGGCGATGGTGATGGTCATGACGATGATGACGATGGTGATGGTTATGAGTGGGTAGTGTTGGTAGGCTTCGTGCCTTGTAATTTTCTTCTTAGACGTTGAATGTAACTTGACGCGTGGTCGCGCTATTTTGAAATGAATCAATGATGTTTGTTTATTTCTTATGTGTTCATTGCTCTATGCGCCTTTTAGGATATAGCCTCGTGTTTGCTATTAATTTTAAAGTTACAATTATTGCACTGTTGTTAGAAACTTTGGTTTAATTAGCGCAAATGAATGTAAGTGTGGCTCTTGTGTGAGCGTAACTGCCCGGTCTCGCGCTATGTTCGAGGAGGACCTTGTAGGCATAACTCAAGAGCTCGTAATTTACTAAAGTGTTTTCATGCTAATCAAAAGTTTAACATGCATCTGTGACGTAGAAGTCATCATGACAAGAAAAACATAAGGCATATGCTTTCATTAAGTAGGAAACAGGCGCTTAGGCCAACATACATCATGGAAATAAAATAAAGGGCGTATAGTCAACATGGAAATTAAGAAAGGCGCATGGCCAACATAAGTGGATAAAGGCGCAAGGCCGAGATCAGTCACATATAACATTTGCGCAGTTGTTGTGCGTTCCACGTGCGCGGGATGATGTGTCCATCCAGAGTGCGCAACTTGTATGCCCCTTTCCCTGGTGCTAGCTTTCCGGGGCGTTCAACGTTTGAAGCTTCATTGTCTCTGAAGACAAATTCTCCTGGAGTGAAGGTACAAATGCGTACTCTTGCATTGTAGTACTTCTCCAGTTGTGTCTTATACTTGGCTTCTTTGATTCGCGCTATTTCGCGCCTCTCTTCAAGTAAATCCAAGTCAAGACGGCGCTCTGCCTCGTTATCGATTGTGTTGACTGCTGTCAAGCACGGCGAGGGGTGGCCAACTTCAGCTAGGATAACCGTCTCAGAGCCATAAACTAGGCTAAAAGGGGTTTCGCCAGTACTTTTTTTCGGCATGGTTCGATTGTCACACCCCAACCGATGGCGGAAACATCGGGGTGCGAGCACTAAGCGTTCAGATTGCTCATGAGAATTCTATAACACTATTGTTTCAATAAAGATTAATTGATTTCATGCAATTGTCTAACAACGTCATTACAAGTATCACATTACAGACCAAATCATAAATTGTTCAAATTGTTCAAAAGACTAATATTATCTAGGCGACGTTTCTAAGCATCTCCTAGCTGAATTCCATGCATTCCAAGCATCCTATCAGCCTGCAACATGTATTAAAATATCAATACAAAAGTATTGGCGAGTATACAAGTTTGATAATAGAATAATAGATTAAAACAACTCATATCCACAATGTAAACAATACTAGTGTCGCAGTCCACGCAGTGATAGCCCAAGTATCCCGATGCTTTTGTGTTTACCCAAGACTCAAGGCAAACTAGAATCCTCCTAACAATACCCCCCGAGAATAATGGGAGAGGTGCATCTCCTATTGCGCTACTATTGTTAAGGCGGAACTACACACTCTGGATTAAACGTCACATAGCACAAAGAATCAAGAATCAAGAATCACAAGTTTCACATAGGATAGAGTATAAGTTTCAAAGATTCAAGTTTAAGTTTCATAGAATACATGTTACACCCCAAAAGTTTAAAGTAAAAAGGGGATCGAGTATACTCACAGTGATTTCTTAACAGTATAAACTGCTATTGGATCAAAGGGAGCTCTTTTTATAATTAGCCTGATTAGATTACAATAAGGTAAGAGTCGGGTAGAGTAACGAGATCGAATAAAGTGTCAAACCAGTCACTGGATCGAATGGCTGTCCGATCGAGTGGCTATCCGGTCGGATTGCCAGTCGTTCGGGTGACATAGGTGTGTGAAGGGACAGAAGGCTGCCCGAATGGATGGCCATCCGATCGGGTTGCCTCTTGCTTACAAATGAGGGGACAAGGTGGCTTCCCGATCGGATTACTGTCCGATCGGGTGGTCACTCGATCCACGTGTCACAGTTTATAAAGTGTACTTGTCATCTTGGTCGGATGGTCGCTCGATCGGACGGTTGTCCGATCGGATTGCCATTTGGTCAAGACTCCCAAGGGTTCCAAGCTTCAAGGTTACAAGCCAAGAGTCACTCGATAGAGTGGTTGTCCGATCGGATGGTTGTTCGATCGGATTACTGCTCGATTGAGCGATCCTTGTTCTTGTTTGCTATTGTAAAATCTCTAAGTTTCTAGGTTAACTGCGACGGTACGACACTTATTGAGACAACGATAAACCTATCAGTTCACAACCGTCCTGATCGGTGGGAACCACCCCGGTCCGGTCAGTCGTATGTCTCTGACGGGTTTATATCAGAATCTGTGCTTTGCTCGTCTCTTTTCGGTAAGGACTTAGATCAACACCAACTCTAGACTATTTATCAGATCTACAGTTGGTGTAGACCCGGTTCCCTCCGAATAAGGTAAAATTTTTGAGGAAAGGCGAAGATACATAAGTTTTATAGGAAAAGGTTTAGATTTATTTAGTGATATGTACATGGAATCCCTTAGATCTTACCAAGATCTCATCAAGACTGACCTCATATGTTAGTTTGTACAATCCACCATGATGTTGTCATCCTTAAGATCTCAGATCTGAGAGATTTCAAGGTGAAAAGAGTGATTTCAAGTGAGAATCATGTAGAGAATGCTGTGTAGATCAAGAAAGCACAAGAATCAAGCCTTAAAACGTACCGGAATCGAAGAGAAATGAAGAATTGAAGAGTGCGCGTGCCTTGGTCAAGCAGAGCTGTCACATCACTCATAATGGTGATGTGACAGGTCTATTTATAGTGAGAGAGGGAAATAAGGCGGTGCAAAGTGGATAGGGTGGCCGGTCGATCGAGTGGTCACCCGATCGGGTGGTCATCCGATCGGGTGGTCATCCGATCGGACGGCTACTCTGGCCATTCCACCTTCTTCGCGTTCCCGACTTTGATTGTTTTGTTCGTTAGGTTTGGCGTTGCGTTGCGTATAGTTTATGCAAAGTATCTAGATTACATTATAAACCAAAAGTTTCCAAGTTTCATAGATTCCGCCTGTGACAAGACTCCAGTCTCTCGTTTAACCCAGAATCAAGTTTCACAAGTCTAAGGAGTCAAGCACCAAATAAGTTTCAAGAGTCAAGAGTCATAGTTTCTCAAACATCTAGAATCAAGAGTCCAAGTATCAAGTATCAAGAATCATAAAGAATCTAGTTTCCAAAGTATCAAGAATCAAGTGTCTAGATTAAGTATCAAGAGTCAAGTATCTAGATTAAGTATCAAGTCTCATAGTTTAAGTGTCAAGAGTCATGCATCTAGAATAAAGAATCAAACATCATAGCATCAAGCATCATTTATCAATAAGATTCAGGCCAAAAGTATCAAAGTATCAACATCACATAACTACAGGGACTATAATTGACAATAGGTAAGAGTTTAGGGACTGATCTTGCCAAGAGCCTAAAGTTTAGGGATGCTGGGTGTTATAGTCTCCCCTCCTTTAGGAGATTTCGTTCCCAAAATCTTAGAAGAAGACTGCTCGAAGAGATGCGGGTACTTGGCCTTCATATCACTTTTCAACTCCCAAGTGAATTCGGCACCACGCTTTCCTTCCCGCCGAACCTTGACAATGGGAATTTTGCTGTGCCTTAGAAGCTTGACAGTTTGATCCATGATTTTGACCGGTTTCTCCACAAACTGAACAGCTTCGTTTATTTGCAAGTCTTCAAGAGGAACCTGCAGTCCCTCGTTGGCTAGGCATTTAGGTAGGTTGGATACGTGGAACAATGGATGCACGTTGTTTAGTTCTTGTGGCAAGTCGAGTTTGTATGCTACCTTGCCAATCCTTTCTAGTATCATGAAAGGACCCACATAGCGAGGAGCAAGCTTTCCCTTCTTTCCAAAACAAACTACTCCCTTCTAGGGAGATACCTTGAGAAGAACTCGGTCACCAACAGCAAATTCCAAAGGCTTCCGCCTATTATCAACATAGCTCTTTTGTCTGCTCCTAGCCTTGATCAAGTTATCACGGATTTGAAGAATCTTATCCGTTGTCTCTTGAACAATATCAGGGCCAGTGAACTGCTTTTCCCTAACCTCATGCCAGCTGAGAGGAGATCGGCACTTTCGCCCATATAAAGCTTCGAAAGGAGCCGTCTGAATAATGGAATGAAAGCTGTTGTTGTACGAGAACTCAATCAATGGTAAATGTACATCCCAGTTACCACTAAAGTTGATGACACAAGAACGAAGCATATCCTCTAGGGTTTAAATAGTACGCTCGGTCTGCCCATCCGACTGAGGATGGATGGCCGTGCTAAGATTCAAGTGCGAACCCACAGCGGACTGGAACGTTTGCCAAAGACGCGAAGTAAAACAACCATCACGGTCCGAGATTATGTCAAGAGGTATGCCATGACGGCATATGATCTCATCAGTATAGACTCGAGCAAGTTTCTCCACTCTGTAATCCTCACGAATAGGAAGAAAGTGAGCGGATTTTGTCAAACGATCAATAATTACCCAGATACTATCGTGACCTTTAGAGGTACGGGGTAGTTTAGTAATAAAGTCCATAGCAATGCTATCCCATTTCCAAACTGGGATCTTGGGTTATTCTAAGAGTCCAGAAGGACGCTTGTGTTCAGCCTTTACCTTCGAGCAAGTAAGGCACTTAGACACATATACAGTAATGTCCATCTTCATGCCATGCCACCAATAGGTTGTACGCAGATCCTGGTACATCTTATCGGCACCTGGATGGATAGAGTAACGGGATTTGTGAGCCTCAGTCATAATGAGCTCGCGGAGATTATCGCGATCTGGCACCCAGATACGATTTAGATAATACTGCAGACCATCAGATTTAGTTTCGAGCTGGTCCATCCTAGCGCCGTTGATTTCTTCTTCTAAACTTCCTTCATTTGCTGATGAATACTGGGCATCACGAATGCAAGCATGTAGATCACTAGAGATGCAAATAGCCTTGAAATGGGTCTTGCGACTAAGGGTGTCGGCTACTACATTCGCCTTGCCTGGATGATAGCGAATTTCGCAATTGTAGTCATTAAGCAATTCCACACAACGTCTCTGTCGCATGTTCAGTTCTTTTTGGTCAAAGATATGTTGAAGGCTCCTATGGTCGGTGAAGACCACACACCTTGTACCATAAAGGTAGTGTCGCCAGATCTTTAACGCAAAAATAACCGCACCGAGCTCCAGATCATGAGTAGTGTAGTTTTTCTCATGCACCTTGAGCTGACACGAGGCATAAGCAATAACCTTGTTCCGCTGCATGAGCACACAGCCCAATCCATGGTTCGAGGCATCACAATATACCACAAAATCGTCGTTGCCATCTGGTAGAGTTAACACATGAGCATTACACAAAAGGTTCTTAAGAGTTTGAAAGGATTCCTCTTGTTCGGGACCCCAAACAAAAGATTTCTCCTTTTGGGTTAACATCGTAAGAGGAACAGCGATTGTAGAGAAATCTGCGATGAATGGGCGGTAATAACCCGCCAATCCTAGGAAAGAACGAATCTCAGATACGGATTTAGGCGTACACCAATTCTTTACTGCCTCGATCTTAGAAGGGTCAACATGAATACCCTGATTACTAACAATATGACCAAGAAATTGCACTTCATCAATCCAAAACTCACACTTAGAAAATTTAGCATATAGACGTTCACCACGTAGAAGTTCAAGCATAAGACGTAGATGGCGAGCATGATCAGCTTTAAACTTAGAATAAATAAGAATATCATTAATAAAGACTATCACAAAACGATCCAAGTAGGGTTTACAAACACGGTTCATAAGGTCCATGAACACTGCAGGTGCGTTGGTCAAGCCAAAAGGCATGACTACCAACTCGTAGTGCCCATATCGAGTACGAAACACAGTTTTTGGAATATCATCTTCAACGACACGTAACTGATGATATCCAGAGCGTAGGTCAATCTTTGAGAAACAGGACGCTCCTTGTAGTTGATCAAATAGGTCATCGATACGAGGGAGCGGATAACGATTCTTCATAGGAAGCTTATTAAGTTCACGATAGTCGATACACATACGGAAAGAACCATCCTTCTTCTTGACGAATAGTACAGGAGCACCCCACGGGGAGGTACTTGGACGAATAAAACCCTTATCAAGTAATTCCTGTAGCTGACTAGATAACTCTTGCATCTCAGAAGGTGCAAGACGGTAAGGAGCCCTGGCGACAGGAGTCGCACCAGGTACGAGATCAATACGAAAGTCAACGGATCTGGGAGGAGGTAGATCAGGAAGATCTTCAGGAAAGACATCAGTGAAGTCACACACAACTGGAACGTCGCTTGTGTTCTTCCCCTTGCCTTTTTGTTCCACCACGTGGGCCAAGAAGGCAGGGTTCCGTTTACGTAAGCTTCTGCTCGCTTGTGTGCATGACATCAATCTTAGTCCCTTAGAAGGTCGGTCTCCATAGATGATCAAAGTAACACCAAAGGGAAGTGGAAGACGAACAAGTTTCTCGTGACACACAATTTCAGCATGGTTCTTACACAACCAATCTATGCCGATGATAACATCAAAACTTCCCAATCTCATGGGTATAAGATCAATAGAGAAGACATGATTGTTAAGAATCAAGGAACAATCACGCATGATAGAATTCACAAGAATTGACTTTCCATTAGCGACCTCAACAGAGAATGACTCGGGTAACTTGCAGCGTGTACAGTTTATCAAAGACTCAAATTCCACAGACACAAAGCTTTTATCGGCACCAGTATCAAATAGAGTCGAAGCATAAAGGTTATTAACAAGGAACATACCATTGACAACGTCATTGTCATTACGAGCCTGATTCGCATTAAGGTTGAATACTTATCCACGAGCGGCTGGCTGCTGGTCCTGGTTCAGCTGAGGACACTGGTTACGGAGGTGGGTAGTATCTCCACACTTGTAGCATGCACGAACAGCGTTGACTGGCCTTGGGTTCTTCAGAGGTGCTGGAAGTGCAGGTAGAGTTGCCTGGGCTGGGGCTTGCTGAGCTTGCGGGGCCGGGTTAGCTTGACGACAGTAAGGGGTCGTGTGACCATAGTGATTACAGTTGGTGCACAGACGACATACAGACGCAACAGGATGATGGTAGTTGCAAGTCGCACACTTGGGATGAGGCCCAGTGTGTTGCTTCTTAGCTTCGGGAGCAGCAGGGTTAGCAGCAACAGTAGCAGGAGCAGGTTTAGCAGCAGGGTTTGCAGCAGGAGTAATAGCATTACATCCAGAACCCTGGGATTTCCTCTTCTTGTTCTTGCTGCCGCCTGGCTGCTGAGTAACTTGATTCGCAGACTTGGAGGGGGCAGGAGTAGCGAACTGTTTATCACGCACACGGTTGTTGTTCAAACTTGCTGCCAAACGATAGACTTCCTCAATAGTTTCCAGTTGAGCTGCTTCAATAGAATCACGCATAGCAGGAGGTAGGCCGTTGTTGTACTTGGTTATCATTCTCTTAGGAGTCGAAACCAAGTTAGGAATGATAAGACTTAGCAGCTTAAAATGGGTAGTATAAGCCAGGTTATCATCACCAACCTGCTTCAGATGCCAAAACTCTTCTTCAAGCTTCAGTTGTTCATGAGGAGGGCAGAACTCAAGCATCATTAGTTCTCGCACCTCAGCCCATGGAAGAGCATAGGCTTCTTTATTTGAACGGATGTTTCTCTCATTCGACCACCACTCCAACGCTATGCCTTGAAACATCCCAGTTGCACTCGTAGTCTTTAAGTGATCTAGGCACTCGCTGTTAATGAAGGTAACCTCGATGCTGTCGAACCACTCGAGCATAGCAGTCACCCCATCACTACCCGTGAAAGACTTAGGGTTGCAAGAGATGAAATGCTTATAGTTGAACTTTATAGGCTTTTTCTCCTCAGCCTTGGAGTCCGCAGAGGATGAAGGCGTGTTTGATCCTTGGAGCTCAGAGACGATCTTTGGCACGACTCGAGCAATCTGGTCGGCCATGAACGACATCATCTTTTTCTGAGACTTTTCCCTGGATTTCCTGAGAGTGTCAGATAGCTTTCGAGAAGAGATCCTAAAGATCCAATAAGAGGATCGTATAAGTCTAAATTAACACATGTTAACATAGATTCACGTACGGTAGACTAAGACTCAAGATTCACAAGATTCTCATAGATTCCGCAAACCCACAACCTTCACATGGCGCGTTGTACGGAGTTTGGGAACAGGTCAAAAGCGCTTATATATAGGAACTACCAGCGGCGTATCCACCACGCTTCGGGCACATTGCTTACTCCCCGCACTCGACATCATGTTACGTGTTGCAATTTCCAAACAATACACTCATCATTATCACAATACCCACATAGACTAAACCAATAGGTTCCAATAGATTACACACTGCAATCCACTACCCTCACATGGCATGTTGTACAAAGCTTGGCAGTATGTCGGAATCGCTTATATATAGGAAGTACCAGCGGCGTATCCACCACGCTTTGGACACAATACTTCCACCTCATACTCGATGTCATGTTCACCTGTTGATATCCATACTCATCACAGATTAAATCGAATAGATTCAAATAGTCTTAAGTAAATTCCAATAGATTTAATGGTTTCCCATAGATTCAATAGATTCAATAGACTCCAAATAGATTCAATAGACTCAATAGTCTCCAATAGATTCAATAGATTCACATAGATTCTGTGCTAACAATCCTCAAATAATGAATTCCCACATGGCACGTGTTACAAAAGTTCAGCAGCATGACGGAAGCACTTATATATAGGAAGTACCAGCGGTGTATCCACCATGCTTCAATCATGCCACGTTCGTCTCGTCATCGGTGTCATGCATTGTTAACCACCGCTTTCGATTTCCCCACTCCTCAAACATAGATTAACCAGATAGATTCAACCACATAGATTAATTAGGTAGATTCAATCACTCAACCCGAGCCTACAAAACTACGAATTTCACTTAGCGCGTGGTACGGAGGTTTGGTAGCGTGCCAGAAATGCTTATATATAGGAAGTACCAGCGGCGTATCCACCACGCTTCGGACATGCATACCAAATGATCGAAGAATCAAGGTTAAAAACACATGCATAAAATTGAGATAAAATAAAAGCAAGATAGGTTTATAAAACATAGGATTGTTCTGGGTAGAGGAACGGCGACTAACCAAAGTGATTCGAACCCCTTTCGAATTGAGGTAGCGTGTCTTGACTTACTTGGACAAATACGTCATCAATGTTAGGCCTACGATATTCGTCCTTTTGGTCATTTCACGTACTCAGTTGATCGGAAGTTACGAGACTTTGGCGAGACATGTAAAATCAAGGAGTGGGACTAGTTATCAAGATCTGAGTTTCACCTCTAACTTGACAACATCGTACCCTAGTAGCATTGGTACTCATCCACAGATAAGACCTACTAGAGTAATATGGGGATTTTCCATCAAGATTTGGATGTCACCCCTGTCTTGAAGGCAATCCCGTGCAAAATACAAACACCGGTGAACAGTGTATATTATATTAGCCTTAGGACAGGCATGTAAGTTTAACAGAAGCGAGTGCTGCTAGGAAGCAGATACGGTAGAATACATAAGTCTTAAACAATACATAAGAGTTAAGATTCCTAGAACTATAGACTAGGGCAAGTATTCCTACTTATCCTAATTCCCTATAGTTATGGCTCTGATACCAATCTGTCATACCCCAACCGATGGCGGAAACATCAGGGTGCGAGCACTAAGCGTTCAGATTGCTCATGAGAATTCCATAACACTATTGTTTCAATAAAGATTAATTGATTTCAAGCAATTGTCTAACAACGTCATCACAAGTATCACATTACAGACAAAATCATAAATTGTTCAAAAGACTAATATTATCTAGGCGACGTTTCTAAGTATCTCCTAGCTGAATTCCATGCATTCCAAGCATCCTATCAGCCTGCAACATGTATTAAAATATCAATACAAAAGTATTGGCGAGTATACAAGTTTGATAATAGAATCATAGATTAAAACAACTCATATCCACAATGTAAACAATAAATAGTTTCAGCCGTGCTAGTGTCGCAGTCCACACAGTGATAGCCCAAGTATCCCGATGCTTTTGTGTTTACCCAAGACTCAAGGCAAACTAGAATCCTCCTAACAATACCCCCCGAGAATAATGGGAGAGGTGCATCTCCTATAGCGCTACTATTGTTAAGGCAGAACTACACACTCTGGATTAAACGTCACATAGCACAAAGAATCAAGAATCACATGTTTCACATAGGATAAAGTATAAGTTTCAAAGATTCAATTTTAAGTTTCATAGAATACATGTTACACCCCAAAAGTTTAAAGTAAAAAGGGGATCGAGTATACTCACAGTGATTGCTTAACAGTATAAACTGCTATTGGATCAACGGGAGCACTTTTTATAATTAGCCTGATTAGATTACAATAAGGTAAGAGTCGGACAGAGTAACGAGATCGAATAAAGTGTCAAACCAGTCACTGGATCGAATGGCTGTCCGATCGGGTGGCTATCCGGTCAGATTGCCAGTCGTTCGGGTGACATGGGTGTGTGAAGGGACAGATGGCTGCCCGATCGGATGGCCATCTGATCGGGTTGCCTCTTGCTTGCAAATGAGGGGATAAGGTGGCTGTCCGATCGGATTACTGTCTGATCGGGTGGTCACTCGATCCACGTGTGACAATTTGTTAAATGTACCAGTCATCTTGGTCGGATGGTCGCTCGATCGGACGGCTGTCCGATCGGGTTGCCATTTGGTCAAGACTCCCAAGGGTTCCAAGCTTCAAGGTTACAAGGCAAGAGTCACTCGATAAAGTGGTTGTCCGATCGGATGGCTGTTCGATCGGATTGCCGCTTGATCGGGCGATCCTTGTTCTTGTTTGCCATTGTAAAATCTCTAAGTTTCTAGTTTAACCTCGACGGTACGACACTTATTGAGACAACGGTAAAGCTATCAGTTCACAACCGTCCTGATTGGTGGGAACCACCCCGGTCCGGTCAGTTGTATGTCTCTGAGGGGTTTATGTCGGAATCCGTGCTTTGCTCGTCTCTTTTCGGTAAGGACTTAGATCGACACCAACTCTAGACTATTTATCAGATCTACAGTTGGTGTAGACCCGGTTCCCTCCAAATAAGGTAAAAGTTTTGAGGAAAGGTGAAAATACATAATTTTTGTTGGTGCATTATGTCTGTCGACTTCTTCTTGTATCGAGTCTTGTACTAGAATTGTTAGATCAGGGCACGTTGTACGAGAAATAGGGTTTTGGAGTGTTTGAACTAATTTCGCTTGAAATGGCTATTGACACTTTCAAGCGAAATTAACTTTGTTAATTTCGCTTGAACTGACACACTGCCTCTTTCAAACGGAATTACCTCATCTATAAATAGCCTCCAAACGAAATCATTTGCAACTTTGAGATTTCCGGTACCGAAGTGTTGCCGACGCGTCTACTGATCTGTAAACCTGTTAAATCAATAATACAAGACGTTTAAGAGTGAATCTAGCTGTTTTCCAAGTCAATTCATCTGTTTCCGCCTTTTGAATTGACTAGAACTCTTCTAATCGACTCGTTTGGGTCACAAATCGATCCTACAAGTGGTATCAGAGCTCAGGAGGAAGAGTTCTTGCCAAAACAACTATAATTTCTAACTTCTACACCTTCTTTTTCAAAATTCACAAAATTTTACGTTCAAAATGGTCTAAATTTCACATATTATAAGTAAAACAGTGTTTTAACGAATCCTTGAAAGAATTAGACCTTAATTCGATCTAAATTTGGTAAAATACTTAATTCCGTTTGAAAATCAGATCGAAAAAGATGACGTCAGCAGCATTTCAAACGAGATTAGCACTTGATTCCGCTTGAAAGTGCTATTCCGCTTGAAAAGTTCACCTAATTCCGCTTGAAACTACCTGATTTCGTTTCTGGGTGTAATTCTGTTTGAGACGTTTCAAACGAAATTAGATAATTTCGTTTCAAATCGGTATTCCATTTGAAAGTGTGCTTGTTCAAACGAAATCAAGATATTCCGTTTGAAGGGTGATTCCGTTTGAGAGGGAATTTCGTTTGAGAAGTGATCTCGTTTGAAAGTAATTCCGTTTGATACTGTATTCCGTTTGAAACTTGAATTTTTGTGAAAAATTTGCCGAATCATGGAAGAGGAATTCTACAATACGTTTGCGACACCGATTGCCCTGTTACTGCTGCCGAAACATTGTACAGTGAGAATGAAACAGGAACTTACCAAAAACCACCTAAGCTAATGTTCATTGAAGATTTTAAAGGTTGGCAAAATCGATTTGAGAACTGGGTGCAAGCATATAAGTTTTACGCATGGTGTGCTTTAAACAAAGATTATGAGAAACCGAAAAACGAGCGTGGGCTTGAAAAAGCTTTTTGTGATTTTTCAGAGAGTGATAAATTGAAGTATACAAGTGAGAAAATGATGATTAGTCTTTTACAACAAGCAGTAAAGGAAGATATCTTTGTTTTGCTTCAACATGAGGGTACTGCTAGATCGATTTGGAATGCGTTGATTCAAAAGTTCAAAGGAAGTGCAGATATGATTAAAAACAAAAAAGCTTTATTGAAGAAATCATTTGATATGTTTGTAGCTTTCGATCATGAAACAACTAAGATGACCATTGATAGATATTGTCACCCGGTATTGGAAATGGGAAGATTGGACATTAAGAAAGATGATGATGAATGGGTTGATAAACTTGCTGATGCATTACCACAACAAAAATGGGGAACTTATCTGTTGATTGTGAAACACATGAGAAAATCAGAAAATATGAATCTGGCACAGTTTATTCAAAAGATTGAAGAGCACGAATTGGATATCCAGAAAACAGCAATTATGAAGAATCCAAATGCTCAACAAGATGTTAGTTTGTATTACTGAGGAAACAAATATGAAACCACTCCAAGCCCAAAGATCCAAACTGGTTTCAGTGCTGATACTTCGTATGGAACAAAGGGTAGTAATTTGACACAGAGTGGTGGATCTTCGTCTTCGTATTCAAGCTTTGATCCAAATCATACAACATCAAGTCCTCAAAGACAGAACTCAACAAATCTGCAGTGCAGTGTCACTTTGAACATTCAAAATGGTCAAAATTTGTCTCCAGAAATAGCCAAGCAACACATGGCATCACTCGTTGCTATGTTGGAATCTTATAAAAGTTTGATTGCTTGCAAGATTGGAAATCCGATGCTCAGAAAAGAAGATTATGACCAAATTGATGCAGAGGAACTTGAGTTAATGGATGGGAAGTGGTGTTTAGCCAGTGCTATTCGAAGAGCAGAAAAATTCACACAAGTCACTGGAAGAAATGACCTTCATGAATTGTCTAATTCACCATTAGGTTTTGACAAATCTAAGGTTACATGTTTTCGTTGTCATGAAAAAGGTCATTTTAAGCGTGAGTGCAAAAACAAAGAAGCTGATGGAAAACAAGATCAGTCTGGAAAGAACAATTATTATCAGAAATCATTTTTTCATCAAATTACTCAACAAAAGGAACCAAAAACTGCTCATGCTAGAATGATCGAAGATGCAAATAAAAAAGCTTATTTTGGTATCATTGATCAAGATGATGAGAAAGTGGCTGAAGGTTTCAGCTGGGATAAATACATTCCACCAGGTTCAGGTCTTGTTGCTAGAATTCTGGGTGAAGATGAGGCTAGTCAGAAAAGAATCCCGATTTTTCCAGATCTAGGAAGTGATATTGATACCGATGATGAGGAAGAATATCTTAACAAAGCTAGAAAAGGCATAGATCCTGACACTTTTAATTTGTTTTTTGCAGATAAAGTTGAGTTGCTAAATCAGAAGAAGATTGCCAGATTGAGCAGAGAGCTGGAAGCAGCAAGAATCTTTGCTGATGAAAAAGCAATAACAGAAGCTGGAGAAGCTAATGTTGATCAAGTAACTGAGAAAGTAGTAGAAAAAATCGTTGAAGTGGAGAAAGTGGTAGAAAAAATAGTTGAAGTCAAAAAAATAGTTGAAGTTGAGAAACTTGTCGAAGTTGAAAAATCGTCGAGATAGAAAACATTGTTGAAGTTGAAAAGACTGTTGAGATTGAAAAGATAGTTGAAGTCATTAAACCTTGTTAGAAATGTGTGGAGTCTTGCACACATTGTGAGGAGAAAGACAAGAAGATTAGTGAGTTGGAAGAGCTGAAAGAGAATTTATTGTCTGATGTGAAGTATGTGAAAGAGTCATACGATGTTTTGAACAAAACAGTTGATGGTTTGAACAAAACAAATCGAGAAGTAGATGCTGCAATGACGATGATGAGCTCTACTTTAATGACAAAGCAGAAAGTCATCAATGAGTATATTGAAGACTGTGCAAAGTTAAAGCAGGATTTGGAGCTTGAAAAGATTGAGAGTGAAAGAATCAAACGTTTGCTGTTGAGCTATACAACTTGTGATTATTTGATTGATCGAGTTTATCCTACTGTTGCAGGTCTTGAAGCTTTCCAAGACAAAGAAAAGGAAGATACAGATACTGGTAAGAAACAAAATGTCAAATATAACAAGTGTCCGCCCCCGATTTGGAATAGTTATTCTCCCAGAAAGCCAAATGAGGAACGATTAAATAAGGCTCTCAACATCAAGTTAAAGTCTGAAATCATTGATGAATTACCAGACAATATTGATGTCACATTCACAGCATCTGACACTGATCATGAGTCTGAGTTGTTAAAGAAAGTGGTCGATCAGGTGTTGGATATGGATGAAGAGTCAAAGTCGGAGTCTAAATCTGAAAGTTCGAGTTCGTCAGAAAAGAGTCTGAGTTCACCGGTTAAAAGGGTTTACAATAAAGAATTCTTGTTATCAAAATCTAATTTGAGTGACGAACCAATCAATGTAGCATATACTTTGAATGATTCAGACAAATTATATTCTGATGAGGAATTTCCAATAAGAAGTGTCAAATCCGAAATGATCAAACAGGTTTTCAAATTAACAGAAATTAGTATTTCTGAAATAAAAGATTTAAATCTTCTTGAAAAACCTAAAAAGTACACTTCAAGAGTTCAACAGAGATTGAACAAGAAAAAGGGTTACAGTTCTGGTTCAGGTTATCGAAAGAAACCAAACCATAACAGTAATTTAAAAAAGAAAGGTCTTGGTTTTAGTTCTTCGGAAAATTATAAAAATGAGAAAAATTATAAACCAAAAACAAAATTTGTTGCAGGAGGAAGTTCTGAAGAAGAGCAGAAGAAACCATTCTGGAAACAGTCAAATCAAGAGTTTCTTGCTGAAATAAAGAAGAATGTGAAGAAATTTGATACAAGAGTTGACAAAAGAACCTGTTTCAAGTGTCAAAAAGTTGGACATATTGCTTGGAATTGCCAACAATTCAACAACACAAAACAGGGAGTTTCTTTTAACTCAAAATTGAAAGAAAAATGTGTTGATAAAACGAAACAACCAACTGAGAAATCTAAAATGTTCAAAGATTCGACTTTCGAAGAAGGTAAAAGTTCGAAACATTTTTACAAAAGAAATGTTGATTTAAATAAACAAAAATGGGTTGTCAAAAGTTCAGATGAGAGTTCTAGTGTGAATCTGATTTCATAAAATCAGAGGAGTTATCTGTTGAGAAGAAGAATGAGAATTCCGTTCCAGAAGTAAACGATGAAAATTTTCCTAAATTGTCAAAGGAAAATTTGAAGTTGAAAGTAGGTAAAACTGAAATTTCAGGTTAATTCTTTGCTGATAAGAAAGAATTTGATGCTGAAAAAGTGTTTAATGGAAAAGTTAAACATATTTTCGGGAAGATGATTGATGGAAAGGTTAAAGGTGCAAAAGAATTTTACAAATCAAAATGTTGGTGGGATAGATGTGTACCAGAATCTCCCAAGGCTTGTCAGGCTTAGGGGAAAGTTCTTCTTAACTGAAATCTTAACTTGCCGGAGCTCCCAAGTTGGTAATCGTGGAGCAGGAATCGGCATCATTCTTGAATTGTTTGGTTGGTATATCTACAGGTGATATCTTTAAATTGTTATATTTTGTTTTACAAATAGTATGATTGGTGAAGTGAACCTACAAGTGGTTGAAGAAGGTTTTCACTTACAAGTGGTAAATCAAGGACATTAAGTTGTACTTGTTTTTCCTACAAATGATTGAGAAAAAAAATGATGAACCCCTAACTTACAAGTGATAAAATCAACGAAACTTATTTTCCAGAAAAACCATTTAATTAAAACAAACTTAAGTGTTTTGAAATCAATGGGAAAATAGTTTGTTGAAAGGGGGAGTTCTGATTGTTTATGCTAAGTGGATGGCGATTTGAAGTGATTCGATATCAGTTGTTACTTTACTTGTACAGTTTGTTTTCAAATTTCCTTAAATGATTTTGAATTTTAGAAAAAATGAGTTTTGTTGTAAAAAAAAAAAGGAAATGATAGTACATCAGTGGACTATCACAGCACTCTAAAGAATTGGAAAGTCAAATATGTGATAAACGGTCTCACTGATGATGTGCCAGTAGGTTTTTTGCACATTTAGTAGATTGTGTCGAGATATAAACCTAAATTCAAACTTACTTAATTCGTGGGGAACATCTCTCGGATATATTGGTAACCCCCGAAATCTTGTTTGAAGGACCCCTCTTTCTGAGATACTAGGTCTTTATGCTTAGTGATATCTGGGGTATTATCCTGGGACTTCTGATTTTGCGGAAGCAATGGCCTAGTCCCCGGAGAATACTTTACGCTTGCTTGAAATATAGCCTCCCCTCAGCATAAAAAATGATGAAACATTGAAAAATGCTAATCATGTGCTGTTGAAGAAAAGATCCTCTAAAGGGGACACACCAAAAGTCGAAGCCGTCATCTCTCTGCTGAACAGAAGTTCTGACCTGAGCTCTCACGGCCCTCGCAATTTAGCCCCTTACAGATATCATCTAGGTATACTCACCTGTAAGACTGAATATTGGGATCTGGATACGGGAGTATATTCTGAGGTGGGACACGCGAATAAGTTTAAGTCTCTAAAACATTAATCTCGTATCTCGAAACAGTTGAAATTTGTGTGAAAATTTAAGTGGATCAATATACTGACAATCTAAGTGAATCATTTAGAACTTAAAATGTTTAAAGCTTAACGGTGTTGGTGATTTGTCTCAAAAACTGATATGATCCTCTTACACAAACTCACAAAAATATTATATGTAAATATTTTTTTACTGCATTTCATTTCTGTTTTATCAAAAATTCCAAAAAGATTTTCGGAGTGTTTTAGCATAAATTTTGAAAAATTCAAAAAGATTTTAGACAACTAATGTTGAAAAGCTGATTTTCAAAATTCTGAGTGCTGAATATTATGAACAGGTTTGGGAGTGTGTGATTTGAAAAATGATATACATACAAGTGATTCATCAGATATTAACATGTTAAATCATTTTGTACGATACTTGAAAATGATGTGTTCAGTTTGTGTATACAAATGGTAAGCAGAGTTTAAATTTGTCAAAATTTTTAAATTTTAGGAAATTTACTTTTGGGTAGAGGATGTGCAGGTTATGGCTATGAGAGAGCCAAATTGTGATTCTAGAACCTGAGCAGGATGGGAGCCAGGTCTCGATCTTGAACCTGTGAAAGCCAGACTATGATTCCAGCACAATTCAAGGGGGAGTCTGCTAGTAGATTAACATCCGAGGAGGAGAAGAGTATGTAGATGCAAGAGCCAGAATCGAATCCTGAAAATAGAAGAGAAGAGATAAAGTTTAAAGGATGCTTACTCTGTTAGATACTTTGAAAGAGCCCAAAGACTGATAAAGACTGAAGACGTTGAAGACTCGACACTGAAGACTCGTCAACATCTGAGGGGGAGTCTGTTGGTGCATTACGTCTGTCGACTTCGTCTTGTATCGAGTCTTGTACTAGAATTGTTAGATCAGGGCACGTTGTACGAGAAGTAGGGTTTTGGAGTGTTTAAGCTAATTTCGCTTGAAATGGCTATTGACACTTTCAAGCGAAATTAACTTTGTTAATTTCGCTTGAACTGACACACTGCCTCTTTCAAACAGAACTACCTCATCTATAAATATCCTCCAAACGAAATCATTTGCAACTTTGAGATTTCCGGTACCGAAGTGCTGTCGACGCGTCTACTGATCTGTAAACCTGTTAAATCAATAATACAAGACGTTTAAGAGTGAATCTAGCTGTTTTCCAAGTCAATTCATCTGTTTCCGCCTTTTGAATTGACTAGAACTCTTCTGATCGACTCGTTTGGGTCATAAATCGATCCTACAAGTTTTATAGGAAAAAGTTTAGATTTATCTTAGATTAAGGTTGGATTTAGTGATATGTACATGGAATCCCTTAGATCTTAGTTAGATCTCCTCAAGAACGACCTCATATGTTAGTTTGTACAAACCACCATGATGACGTCATCCTTAAGATCTCAGATCTGAGAGATTTCATGGTGAAAAGAGTGATTTCAAGTGAGAATCACGTAGAGAATGCTGTGTAGATCAAGAAAGCACAAGAATCAAGCCTTAAAACGTACCGGAATCAAAGAGAAATGAAGAATTGAAGAGTGCACGTGCCTTGGTCGAGCAGAGCTGTCACATCACTCATAATGGTGATGTGACAGGTCTATTTATAGTAAGAGAGAGAAATAAGGCGGTGCAAAGTGGATAGGGTGGCTGGTCGATCGAGTGGCCGGTCAAGTGGTCACCCAATCGGGTGGTCATCCGATCGGACGGCTACTCTGGCCATTCCACCTTCTTCGTGTTCCCGACTTTGATTGTTTTGTTCATTAGGTTAGGCGTTGCGTTGCGTATAGTTTATGCAAAGTATCTAGATTATAAACCAAAAGTTTCCAAGTTTCATAGATTCCGCCAGTGACAAGGCTCCAGTCTCTCGTTTAACCAAGAATCAAGTTTCACGAGTCTAAGGAGTCAAGCACCAAATAAGTTTCAAGAGTCAAGAGTCATAGTTTCTCAAGCATCAAGAATCAAGAGTCCAAGTATCAAGTATCAAGTATCAAGAATCATAAAGAATCTAGTTTCCATAGTATCAAGAATCAAGTGTCTAGATTAAGTATCAAGAGTCAAGTATCTAGATTAAGTATCAAGTCTCATAGTTTAAGTGTCAACATTCATGCATCTAGAATAAAGAATCAAACATCATAGCATCAAGCATCACTTATCAATAAGATTCATGCCAAAAGTATCAAAGTATCAACATCACATAACTACAGGGACTATAATTAACAATAGGTAAGAGTTCAGTGACTGATCTTGCCAAGAGCCTAAAGTTTAGGGACGCTGGGTGTTACATTGATGAGCCCACAGGATGCTCGGGAGCTCATCTACGCAGCCTCTTCTCTTTGTGCCCAGTCGGGCCTTTATCCCGTCGACAATACTTTTGTTGACACTTTCTACTTGGTCGTTGCCTTGAGGGTGCGCAACGGAAGAGAAAGTGTGTTCGATCTTCATTTCTTTCATCCACTTTTAAAGGTCGCCAGATGCAAAATTGGTGCCATTGTCGGTTACAATTTTGAGTGGGAAGCCAAACCTGCAGATAATGTACTCCCATATAAACTTGCGCACCATCATTGCAGTAGTTGAGGCGAGAGCTTTGGCCTCCACCCATTTAGTGAAATAATCGATGACCACGATTATGAACTTGACGGCCTCGGGAGCTTCCGGGAAAGGTCCCACCATATCAATTCCCCACTACTGGAAAGGCTAAGCAGTGGATACAGGGATAAGATCGTTTTTTGGGCGCAGGGTTTTTGGGGAGTGTCTTTGGCAGGAGTCGCATTTGCGCAGTTCCTTTAGAGCGTCGACGTGCATCCCTGGCCAGTAGTATCCAGCGTTCATTATTTTCGCGACGACCATGCGCGGGCCTGCATGTATGTCGCAGATACCCTCGTGGATCTCCCTGATCAAGTAGTTTGCATCTTGGGGGTCCACACGGCGAAGAAGTGGCCCCAAGAAGGATTTTCGGTACAAGATACCGCCATTTATCTCATAATGCAAAGCCTTGTTCTGTATCTTCCTTGCATCTGCTTTGTTTTCAGGGAGTATTCCTTCTTGCAAATATTGGATTATAGGGGTCATCCAAGATGATTGCCCTATCTCGATCACATTCACTTAGTGCAGCAGAACCGACGGGTTTTTAGTACTTCGATTCTTACATCTTTGGCGAGATGTTGAAAGGAAGTTGAAGCGAGCTTGCTTAAGGCGTCTGCTGGTTTATTCTCTGAGTGATTGATGTGCATTACCTTGTATGACTTTAATTGTTGGAGCAACTCTTTTGCTTGGTCTAAATACAAAGCCATAACTTCGCCCTTTGCATCATATAATCCGTTGATTTGACTGGCGATCAGGAGTGAGTCAACATGCGCTTGTAGATTTTGAGCTCCCATTTTTATGGCGAGGCGCAAGCCTGCCAAGAATGCCTCATATTCCGCCTCGTTGTTGGTATTCTTGAAATCCAACTTGATGGCGTATGTAAATTCATGTTTCTCAGGGCTAACGAGGCGCAATCCAGCTCCTGCGCCATCTTTGTTTGAGGCCCCATCAGTGTATAGCAACCATAACCCATCGGACGTGTCTTTTATGGGAGTCTCAACAATCTCACAATCTTTGATTTTATCCTCTGGGACTTCGGTGATGAAGTCCGCTAGAACTTGACCCTTGATGGCTGGGCGTGGCCTGTACAAAATGTTGTGGCCCCTTAGCTCAATTGCCCACATTGCTAGGCAACCTGACGTTTCTAGCTTTTGTAATATTGTGCCGATGTGAAAGTTGGTGAGTCCTGTGATCACATGCCATGTAAAATATATGCGCAGCCTCCTGGAGGCGTGTAGCAGCGCAAGCACTAACTTTTCCATTGTTGAATATCTCATTTCTGGATCTGTAAGCACCCTACTGACATAATAAATTGGTGTCTGAACTCCATCTCTCTCCACCAGCAATACCGACCCAACTGCCTTATCCGAAGAAGACAAGTACAGGATGAGTGGTTCTTTTTCGAACGGCGCGGTCAGGGTAGGGAGCTTGATCAAAGACTCTTTCATTTGCTGAAAAGCCGCTTCTGCTTCAGGCGTCCATTTGAATTCTTGCTTCTTCACGCAGTTGCACAGAGTGCTGATAAAAGGATATGACTTTGCAGCGTGGTTTGGCAGAAATCGGTTAAGCGCGACTAGGCGGCCGACCAACCTTTGCAACTCCTTGATCGTTCACGGTGATGGCATCTGCTCTATGGCCTGAACTTTTTCTGGATTAACTTTAAAACCGCCATTTGTAACCACAAAGCCCAAGAATTTGCCTTCCTCCATACCAAAGGAACATTTGGCTGGATTTAACTTCATATTCACGCTTCTCAGAGAGTTGAATGTCTTCTCTATATCCTTTAACATTTGGTCCTCCTCAGGACTTTTGATCACGAGATCGTCGATGTAAACCTTGATATGTTTCCCAATATCTTCAGCAAAGATTTTATCCATCAGAAGCTGGTATGTTGCGACATCGTTTTTGAGGCCGAACGACATCTTTGTGTAACAGAAGATCCCGAGGTCGGTCCGAAAAGCTGTCTTGTCTTCGTCCTCAAGCTTCATTTGAACCTGATGATACCCCTTGTAACAATCTAAGAAACATTTCCATCTGTACGGTGCGAGAGAGTCTATTTTTTTTGTCGATCTCAGGCAAAGAATAGCAATCTTTGGGGCATGCCTTGTTGAGATCGGTATAATCGACGCACATTCTCCATCCTCCATTAGACTTCTCCACCATCACGGGGTTTGCAACCCAACTTTGATATCACACCTCTCGCAGTATGCATGCTTTTAGCAATTCACAGACTTGCTCATTCATTGCTTTGGTTTTATCCGCCCCTAGGCTGCGCCTTCTTTGAACTTTTGGCTCGACGGAAGGATAGGTGTTCAAACAGTGTTCAGTGACGTCGCGCGGGACACCGGTCATGTCTGCCGGCGTCCAGGAAAAAATGTCCATGTTCCTGAACAAAAGTTGCTTGAGGTGCGTTCGGATGTTTGGTGAGATTCCGTGGCTAATTGTCACCGTTTTCTCTGGGTATTTACGGTTTAAAACCCACTTTTCTAGTTCAGTCGTTGAAATTTTTGCCGCTTTTGTTGGGCGCACATCCTCTGCTGACATCACTTCTTTCTTTGCATAGATAATCGCCACCCCCGTCTCGGTTGGAAACCCGATAGCTGAGTGGGGCGTGGAGGTTACCATGTTTAGTTATCCTTGGGTTTCTCTCCCAATTAAAACATCATGCCTTGATTTGACAGGCATCACCATGAAATTGACATTTGTGGTTCTTGAATGCTTTCCGTTAGATAGCGTGACGGGGAAGCTGATTTGGCCTAATGGAAAAACCATTTCGTTGCAGAATCCTGACAAAGGATAATCAATTGGCTCAAGTCTCGCTTTATCTTCCTCATCAAACTGATTAAAAAACTGCTCGTAGATGATGTCGGCTGTACTTCCTGGGTCAATGAATATGTACTCTGTTTCATAATGACCGATAATACCGGTAATGACGACGGGGCGTGTGGCGCGAGGACCCCCGCGTACTACCGGGAAGATGACCTGTTGCTCTTGCCATGCAGTTTCGTAAGGGTGTTTTCCTTTATCTCTTGCGCTGTATCTTGGTCCGTTGACCATGTGAGTTTCCAGGCGCCTGACTTTCTTTTGGTTTCCATCATCATGGCGCTGGATCTGGCGTGTTTCTTTGCGCACATTTTTCACCAGGTGGCTTAACTTTTCGCTTTTTAGCGCTTTCTCGATCTCTTGTCGTAAGCTGATACAGTCATCTGTTAGATGACCTGTATCCTTGTGAAAATCGCAGTACAGGTTCGGGTCTTGCCCCTTCTTGTTTGTCATAGGCCTTGGTGCCTTGAAATCATGGTTCTCCATCATTAGCACCTCTTTTGGTGTTTTTATGAGCGGAGTCCAGTGCTTTTCTCGGTTGTCATCCCTGACTGCCTTTTGATACCCAATTCTGTCAATTGTTTCCCGCGTGTCCTCTTTGTAGCGAGATCTTTCCTCATAACCACTTGATTTTCCAGTTTTCCAATCATGACTTTTGCTCTTGTTGTGCTTGCCGTAGTCGCGCGAGCTTCTCTTGGAAAAGCGTTCTTCGGTGTATGAGCTCTTGGCTCCAGTTAGTGATTCTTCGGTTTGCGCTATTAATAATGCGGCTTCCATCACCTTGTCCCATTCTTTGGGCATACCGTCTTTTCCAGTGATAGTTCTGATGAGACTATCACAACGAATGGCTTTCTTGAAGTGAGCGCGCATGAGCTGTTCGCCAACACCGCCGATTTCCAGACATTCTTTGTTAAAACGAGTGATGAAGTCTTCCAAACCTTCATTTTCCCTGCGCCAGATATCCGTTACTTCAGACGTATCTCGTTGATAGCGTCTTTGCTGGCTGAAGTGGTTTACAAACTGTGTTCTGAAATCAACCCATGAACTGATTTTTCCAGGTGGAAGGCTGTCGAACCAGGCGCGAGCAGCCCCAGTAAGCGTCTGGATAAACAAATGGCACCACATCGGCATATTCCATCCTCCCATACAACCAACACTTGTGAATACTCTGACATGATCGTCAGGATCAGTTAAACCATTAAATTTTCCCACTGTTGGGGGTAGCTTTTCTCTTGAAAGCGGTGCCAGAGCAATCTTTGGGATAAACTTCGAGTGTTCTGCAGCTTCAGCTGGTCTATAGGCGAGGCTGAAGTCTCGCTCTGCCTCTTCACTGTATGCAATGCGCTGCCTTGGCTTGTAATTTTCGTGATTTCGCTGCAAACGGTTGAAGACTGGGGATCCTTCGTCATCTTGCGAAGTTGGGTCATTTGGGTCTGTGTCATCCCATTCGTTATTCATATTGTTCGGCCCGAGCTGGCTATGAATTGGACCCCTTTGAACGTTTGATGGATGGTCGTAATAGCTTTCTGTCTCTCCCCGTGTGTCGCGCGTGTCATGCGCGCTTGGTCTTCTTAGGGGAGGAGGCCTGTTAACTCTTCCGTGAAAGTTTTGTTGTGGGGGTATCTGGCGCCCCCCCCTGACTAGGACCTGTAGGTGTAACCAAAGATGGTTCTGCTTGTAAGACTGCTTGCTGTGCGCTCATAGATTGATATGTCGCGTTGATGGTATCAATTTGTTTGGCGTACCAAGAGGCTGGAGTTTCGCCTTCTGGCAGCCCTAATAGCACCGAAATGTTCTGAGGTGGAGCTGGGTTTGAAGGACCAGCGACGTGACTTACTGGGGTTACCGTTTGAGTGATGCGAGTGGCACTATCGCGGGGTCCCCCCAGTGTTGGTTACTTCGATTTCACCGATTTCTTCTACATGTTGGACTTGGACATTTTGATTGTCCTCCCCCAACACTGCGTTAGAGTTTGTTCCAAAACCAAATTCGGGAATCATTCCTTGACCAGCCATGATCGAAGGAAAAACAACTTTGAAGACTCAGAAAAAAAAGATGAAAGTGATTTGCAAAAAATCGGTGGGCGCCAATGAAGAAACACGGAACTAATTTTGGAGTTGATTAGTTTGGTTTATTTTTCTACCATAGTGGTTAATCTCCTTATAACTTTCTGAGCTCGTTAATGATCTGATTATCCTGCAAAACAGAACACCATTAGCTCGTTAAGAGGGGAATATGGGGGTTTCCCTCTTAACCGAGCTCCGGCGTGAGAATAAGTAACTGCCTTGAGGAGGTAAATGTGTGTTAAGAGTGAGAGTAGAGGGAATGGAATGTTTAACCTGTGAACTGAGGTCTCTATTTATAGTCGGAGAGGTGTTAGAGGAGATGGGCTGATGGGCCTTGGGCCGGAAGGCGACAACATAGAGGGTATGCTCTTTGTCTCACTGGTGTCGACCGTTAGTGGCTTCTAGAAGTTCTCCGGTGCTGGCGCACCGTGATTGGAGCCACGTGTCACTGTTGTCGGCCTTGTTGTCCCTCTGCCATCAGCAGGTAAGTGGAGATCGTGGGGCAGGTGTTGCCGCCCCCTGATTGGTGCCACGTAGGTGTCCTTATGTACTTTCTGTCTCTTGCACGTCAGACGATCGTGGAGCACGATTGAGCACAGCCTGAAGGACGCAGATTGGCTCTTTTCTTCTGCCACTTGTACCTTCTGCACCTTCTGAAGTGGCCTCGCGCTATAGTTCATGTGCGATCCTTGTTAAGCACGTAACTAACCCGCGCAGGATTATAGGAGCTGGAGCACTACAAGAAACAGACACCTTTAGCGACGACACGTGTCGCCGTTAAAAGTCCTTTTTGTCGCCGCTATAGATCGGCCGCTATTGGTCACCTGTCGTCGCTAAAAACGGTGTGTCGTCGCTATTGTGAATGACTTTTAGCGGCGACATTTGTGACTTTTAGGGGCGACATATGTCGCCACTAAAAGTAAAAAAAAGGAAAAAAAAATAATTTACTGCTATTTACATTGTTACCCACAAGCTGCACATGAGTTTATTAGTACATGTGTGTGTACAGTTATTGAGCACAAAAAAGAATAACGGGATATGATAGATTCAACACTTAAGATTTTCTATGCATTATTCTAAGTTACATATATATGATACTCGTTACATATAAAAGTTGTTATGAGAAGCTAAAGTAGTAAGGTACTAAGTGGTTATACAAACTAAACACACGGGGCTTCATTCAGACCCAGCCATGCCCCATCTTCCATTGAGTGTACCCGGATATAGAGTACCTACAAAAGAATAAAAGGAGGATATAAGTACACTGAAGTTTCGGCTGCAAACGCAATGGTTAACTGTTGCGTTTACAGCCTGTTCGCAGCCGTTATACGTCCATAAACACAGTCATTTAACAGCTGCGAACGGGTCGTAAACGTAGCTGATAACTGCTGCATTTGCAGCCGTTAAAGCGCTGCGTTTATGGGCCGTTCACAGCCGTTATACGGTCGTAAACGCAGCCGTTATACGTCCATAAACACAGTCGTTTAAGGGCTGCGAACGGGCCGTAAACGTAGCTGATAACCGCTGCGTTTGCAGCCGTTAAACCGCTGCGTTTATGGGCCATTCGCAGCCGTTATACGACCGTAAACGCAGTCGTTTAATGGCTGCGAACGGGCCGCAAACACAGCGGGTTAACGGCTGCAAACGCAGCGGTTAACCGCTGCATTTACAGCCCGTTCGCATCCGTTATACGGCCGTAAACCCAGCCGTTATACGTCCATAAACACAGTCGGTTAACGGCTGCGAACGGGCCGTAAACGTAGCTGATAACCGCTGTGTTTGCAGCCGTTAAACCGCTGCGTTTATCGGTCATTCGCAACCGTTATACGGCCGTAAACGCAGCGGGTTAACGGCTGCAAACGGGCCGTAAACACAGCGGGTTAACGGCTGCAAACGCAGCGGTTAACCGCTGCGTTTACAGCCCGTTCGCATCCGTTATACGGCCGTAAACGCAGCCGTTTAACGGCTATGAACGGGCCGTAAACGCAGCGAATAACCGATGCGTTTGAAACCGTTAAACCGCTGTGTTTACGGCCCATACGCAGTCGTTATACGGCCATAAACGCAACCATTTAACGGCTGCGAACGGGCTGTAAACGCAGCGGATAACCGGCTGCAAACGCAACAGTTAACCGCTGCGTTTACGGCCTGTTCGCAGCCGTTATACAGCCGTAAACGCAGATACTTGATAAGTGTATATTAATAAGAGTATATTCACATATCCCTAAATCTATTGCATCTTACTTGATAAGTGTTGAGATACTGATTTTAATTCCATTGCAACTAAAGAGAAGCCTTATGCTCATGCTTATGTCCTCCCTGCACCACCCCAGAAACAAAATATCAGTATATTTATTTAAAATAAGTGACGGTTGATGTGAATGCAAAAACAAATAAAAAAACATACCTTGTCTTCTAGATACTGGTTAACATTTCGCGAGTATCAATAGGCTTTATATTACATATTCAATACCTACATTCTTTTAATTTTACCTCATTGAACTCCCCAGCTTGTGGTAGCATATTCAAACCTGTCATTCCATCCAAAATGAGTAAAAGTAGTAAATGAACCAGCGCTTCGCGACAGAATGATTTGCTGGGAACATGGATTTGTATTCACTTATACTTCTCCTCCGATCACAAGGATGAATGCCCTATGCAAATTGCAAAATGTGAGTTCAACAACATATAAATAGTGGCCTGGTTAACGGCTCAAAAGAGGTATAGTTTTTGGCATCTTTCTGCTAGATATTACAAGTGACGTACCATATCCTCTCGACAAAGCTCCACAGCAATGAAGGGAGGACAATTTAGGCTTGAAATTGCAGGACAATTACTATTGCCCGTATTTTCTGCCATCAGTTGAGGCACATCAATCCCAACAGCAGTAGCTTCACCTCCAAAAGCACCAACTGCTGTTTGAATAGTCCTACAAGCATATATAGTGAATTAATCTTAGAGGTGGCAGATGTGTAATGTGTCAAAACGGGTTCAGATGTAATCTTTTAAATATTTTTTTTCTCCTGTTTCTAAAATCTTAGTTAATAATTAATTATCTTTACAGAAACAGTTACAATGTTAATGTTCATCTTTTAATAAAAAATACAACAGGTTGCCTGCCATATAAATAGATTTTGGGCGACTTTCATCCAGTTTAACACGTTCCTCTTTTTGCTAATCTGATTAATTTAACCTGTAATAGGTCCAAATTCTCCTAAAAGAGATAATATATCATGACTTGGATCATAAACAATAAACCTCATTATCAATCACATCAAAAAGATAGGGAGGAAGTACCTGAGCAAAGGTGAAACGACCACCAATTCGATATTTTTGATAAGTCTAGACGCATGAACATGCTTCCGAAGATTATCTACCTGTTGGACATATCAAAGTCAATATGGAGGTTTCAAGGATGAAGCTTAACCAAATTTTAACCCATTTACTTCTCAATGGTTGATCTGGAAAGTTTAAACTTAAACAGGTCAAATACATGAATTTAGCTAAAGGGGAAACATGTCAAACAAATTGTAACTTGTAAGTATCCGAAATGTACATCAAAACAAAGAACAAAAAACTGTACATCAAAACTTGTGGAATCCGTTCAAAAACAACTTAAAGAATCCTTTCAAAACTTGCAGACAACATTACTTAAACCCTAAATCCTAAATGTACATAAAAACATAGAACAAAAAAGGTACAGAATCCCATATCACCCCATTTTTTTTGCCATATACTTAATCCATAAAACCAACGAAACCCTAATTGTTCAATTACCACAGGAATAGGAAAACCAAAACAATAAAATAGAAGAAAAGGAAGGTACCTGGTGCAGCGGACGAGGTGCGGCGCGCGAGCGGCTGAGGAGGTAAGTTGTCTCCGAAGGCTGCAGGTCGTGGCGGCGAGGGAGCCTCTGTGGCCGGGTTGAATCAATCTGGCAGCGCCGTGGGGTTTGGGGGAGGGCTCATGGATCGATTTGGGGGGAATGAGTAAATGGTTTGCCCGCCATAGGTTTTGTACACTAAAGCTAAAATAAAACCTGGACCATCAGATGTACACAAGATCAACGATCAGGGATTGGTTTTAAAACCTGGACACGGATTGGGCTTTTAGCGACGACTTCTTTGTTGTCGCCACTAAAGGGGTCGTCGCTAAAGGCCAACTTTCTTGTAGTGGGCTCTTATTCAGAATGCTAAGTGTTGAATTTGGTGTTCGTTCTTGTTTAGACCTCGCACGAGGTCATTCCACGCTGAAGTATCCCGCACGAGGTTGAGGTTGAAAATATTGCTGAATAAGGAGTATGGTCTGCGCGAGACCTGAATGAAGGTCTGCGCGGCTTTTTGGGACCATACCCCTTCAGATTCAAATTTTGTTTTATATTTAGATGAAAAATGGTGTTTAGAAAGTAAAGAATTGGGAGATAAAGAAAAGGATATGATAATTTCAAATGCCGAATAACATGAGATTATAAATCTAAACACTTAGAATCTCACTTTGAATCTTTTGAGAATTTATCTGTATCTCAACACCAAGCAAATCAAAGTGTCTCGAAGAATCGACCTAAACATACTCAAGTTTAGGGGAGTGTGTTGGATGATGATAAACTTAACTTTTATACTAATTAGATTATTATCATTTGAACATATAATTTGTTATTAATCATTATTATTGACGGCATAAGGTTATATTTCGGTGGTTAAGGCCGACATGATCATAGCGTTTCAAACAGCTGGTTGTGGCACCAAAACTAACTACCAAACAACCACCATTAACCATCATCATCCTATGTATATATATGAATCATTATGCATGGTGATTTTTGTGATGTTACATGTGGTCAATTATTAGTTATGATATTGTCACAGTTGCTGAATTTGAATTATCTTGATGATGGATATAAAATGATTTTTAGTCGGTGTTAATGGATATAAAATAAAAATCTTAAGAAAGAAAAAATATCTAATAAAATATTATTACAATTTAACAAAATCTTATACGTTAGCACCAGAATCAAAATCTTAAACACCAATAGAATCATCCTGAAAATGGATAAAATGAGATGGGCATAAAAAAAAACTCTCCAGCCACTTTATATTTGTAGGTTGTGCAAAGATTTCTGAGTCCTAGCTAAATTGCCTCTCAACCTTATATATACATTTGTAATTTCTATTTTGAGAAACTAATTCCCCTTTTAAGTTGCCCCATCAACCTCCACTCTTTCCTACCTAATCTACCTCAAGAAATTAAGCAATTGTTGTTAATTAATCCCATAACCCTTTTGCTCTTTGTTTTGTTTGCTACACAATTATCTCTCCAACTTGCCTTCTCGATTCGTACCAAAGCTTTCATCGTCACCCTCCCTCGATCTTACATTCTCTGGTGTAAGATCGAGGTAGAACAGAAAGTGAGAAAGAAAAAAGAAGGAAAGAAGGTCAACCGGTTTGATTGGAGATGACCGAAAAGGCAACAAGCAAGGGGCATTCGTGGTTGTGGGCTAGTCACATTCGAACCAAGCAGTCAAAATGGCTCGAACAAAACCTTCAAGGTTAGCTAGACTAAATTTGTTTTCATGTTCAATGATTGCAAGAGTGTAGGTGTGCATTTGGAAAATGGTTATATAATATGAAATAACTAAAATCAACAACTAATGATATGAGATAGTATTTTGATATGCCTATGTTTTTGATATTGCCAATGTTTTGAAGAAATTAATAAAATATCAAGACTGATTATTTAATCTAGCAATACCTAGATAATTGATAATCATTTGCATGCAAATCCAATATCCAAGGGTGAGGCTAAACATATGCTTAAAGCACCCCATATGAATAAACTAAAGGGTTGATGTGAGTGATTTAGTAAGGAAAATAGTGTAAATTTAGTAAAAAAACTATAGGGTGGGTACTTGGTACATGTATGTAAGTGTAACATTATTTACAACTTGTAGATGAAGATGTTTTTGTTTAATTGCCTGTAGAGATGGAAGACAAAGTCGAGAATGTTCTGAACTTGATTACAAAAGATGGCGATTCATTCGCTAGAAGGGCGGAAATGTACTATAAACACCGACCTGAGGTCATAAGCTTCGTAGAGGAAACCGCCCGTGGTTATCGATCTTTAGCCGAACGATATGATAAATTATCGACCGAATTACAAAAGGCCAACACAACCATCGCTTCGATATGTCCCGAAAAGGTCACCTACGGCGATGACGACGACTACACGGTTGGCCCTTCAAAACCTAAAAATCCCACTCAAAAAGCAGCCTCTAAAAGAGCAACCAAAATTCCTAAAGCCCCTAAACTTCCTGCTAAGGGTGTCCTCAGCACTTATTCAAAGAAAACGATCAACGATTCGACAAAAGACGATCAGTTGAAGTCATGTGAAGAGACCATAAAAATGTTACAGGACAAACAAGAACAGTTGAGCCAGGAAGCTAAAGTAGAACAACAAAGATTCGAAGAGGCTAAAGCGAAACTCGAAGCCCTCAAACACAAATTTAACCTAAACGAAGACAAAACCAACGCTGACGAGTCTGGTTCATGCGAAACCAAAGTTGAAGAGACTATTGACAAGTTCGTGAACAAGATGATAACCTTAGAAACATCAGTTACATCACAAACTACACTTGCCGACGCGTTAAAAAAAGAAAACCATGATTTACAAACACGAATTCAAAACTTGGAAGCCGAAAAGGCTGCCATGGTGAACACGAAAAATGTTGTTAACGTTGAATCGAAAGTGGGAAAGACAGATCAAGTGAGTTGGCTTGAGATGTTGTTGAACGGCTATGAAAACAAAGATGATATTCTTCTAGAACAATATATAACAATCTTGAAAAGCTACAGGGATACCAAGAAGAGACTAAGTGACGAACAAATAAAGAACCAACAAACTCTTTCTTCGATGAAATCCGCTATTGTCAAGAGGGATGAATCAATTCAACAAATGATACAAAAGCTGAAACATCTTCAAGAGAGCTTAGGTGAAGATAAGGTAGACATACCTTCAGTTGACTTCCTTGATGAGCCACAAGTTGTTTCTGCCAGTGAAGAAAAACTAAGAAGGAATATTGATGCGATACTCGATCAAAATCTCGATCTCTGGTTAAGACTGAGCACGACGTTTCGACAAGTACATAAATTTAAGAAACAAGTGAAAGATTTGCAGGAAGAGGTTAAAAAAGTCGAAGCCAGGGGACTCTCAGGTAAAGAATAATGTAACACTAATAAAGAATTTTATACCACTAAATGCAAAAATTCGTCGGTGATTACCGCAGATTTTAACGTAACCAATTTAATTTTTAAAACGGCCCACCTTTCGTTGGTTTTTTGGAAAACTCTTGCCGATGAAACATCTTCCAAAAGATTCCCACCTAGGCTTTTCAGACGATTGTGGGAGTGGGTTCTTTACTCACAAACGAATGTTAGATGTATTTTTGGAAGGTGCTTCAGTAGGTGGGAATCTTTTGGGAAATCTAATCTTCAATTACCAGCAGATGTTTGTCGGCAAGGGTTTCCCACCAAAACCAACAAAACGTCGGCTATTAGAGGGCCTCTCGCTTTTAAATTTAATTAATTCTGTTGGAAAACCTTTAGTAATTACTAATGCATTTTGGCCGTCGATAATATTCCGTCAGTGATATGCATTTGTTTAGTAGTGAAATCCTAACTACTATAATTTATCCGACAGAATGATGTAAACCCCGTAAGATATTATGCATTCATAACTGTTAGTTATAGTATGCATAGTTACAATAGACCCTAACTAATAGATTCTATCTATCGCAGGGGAATCCAACACATCTATGTTTACCAGAGAGTTACTATCAGAGATCAAGCCGATATACAAACATCTTAATGAGATAAACACTAGACTTACATCTTGGTTACAACAAAGCATATCACTCAACGACGAACTCGACATGATAAACTCGTGTTTGTGCAACATCCAGGAAGAAATAACACAGGAAGAAATCAAGTTCAGTGCACATCAGGCTGCTAAGTTCAAAAGTGAAATATTGAACATGAAACAAGAAAACAACAAAGTTAATGAAGAACTTGAAGCAGGTTTAGATCATGCCATTGCCCTAAAACATGAAATAGAGCAGACCCTAGAAAGACTAGAATTGAAGTTTGGTCTTTCTGCCAATCAGAATAAGCCACTTAAGGGAAGGTCATCAAGGCGGTCATTAAGCTTGAGGTCATTGCTTTTTGGCAGTAAATCAAAGAAGCAAAAGTTCTCCTCCCTTTTTTCATGCTTTGGCCATCATAAAAGAACCCGATCCATGTAAACGTGGCTGTATGTAAGTCTTTCTGTGGGTTGTTCATATGAATAATATTGACATGTTCACAAAACAATGAAAGTGCTATTTCTCTTTTGTTCATAGTTTTCTCTATTTTAACCATGTTATAGTAATCAAAATATCCTAAGAGTCATGAGCTCAATGATCTAATCATTAACCGCTCATCAAGTCCAGCTAAACCTTTTACCTAAAGCACATTTAAAATTGGGACCTTCTCGAGTTTTCGATTTTTTTTGTTTAGGATCCTAACACGTTTTTTGTATATGACTTCTAAAAAGCACAAAATGACACAATTTCAACAGAAAAAAATGAAAGATTAAGAGTTTAGAAGTTTGTGATTGGAGAGGAAGAATCGAACGTAGTAGTTATACCCTAAAAAACTGAGGTTCCCAAGCTTCTGATTTTTTACAGTTAATGCTGAAGTTGATCTTGAAGGTCGAAGACATAGTTGTCTTGGATATAGACAAAGAAAGCATGCACTGGACACGGCTTAATTGGCCGCAAATGATGATCTTGGATCGCAACTTTTTCTTCATTAGATTCTTTTGTAAGAAGTTAATCATATATTTAATTCGTGATGAACATAGGCAACCATTCAAGACCACCCCTATGTTGTAAACATCACTTCTAACACCACTTTAGCTCCACAGCCTGTTGCAACGCAAAAGCCGAAATGGTGCATGAGTTCCTGTTGCAGGGTTTAGTATTTAGTCACAAAGCAAAATTTGTGAGTCTAAAACGCAAAAAAAAAGTTGTTGAAGTCTAATCTCAAAAATCCGCCTGGATGAAGTATCAAGTACTGGCGATTCAAGGTCGGACCAAGCATCAACCATTCTCTTTCTATGCACATTTGGTCTTAAAATATATATACTCCCTTTGCAGTATGTCCAAAATTGTTTTTTACCATAACCATTGACAAAATCACTTGTTAGTAATGTTATTAATTTTGGAAAGTAGGGAGAGGGACAAAGTTAGTTTTGCTAAATACATTGCTTACAAGAAAAGATTTGCTGGTGTCTATTTCTCATTTAAGTTGAATTACAATTCGTAATTGATCAAATCTCACTTATCTTGCTTAATTACATCTCTTGTTTGACATCCCGGATATGTTTCAAATGGCGGAGTCTCAAGCCTTGTCTAAGGAGTCGAAGTACATCCTCAGAGGTATCACTTACACGACCATTTGGATGATATGGAATGAAAGAAACGAACGCGTTTTCAATGATAAGAAGAGGCAACCGATTCAGCTCGTGGAGAACATCAAAGCGACGGCTTACTTCTGGCTCCGTAATAGGTCTCGTTGGAAATCTATTGATTGGAAAACTTGATGTAATTTCCCTTTGGATTGATGTATTTTGTTTTCGCTCGCTAAGTCCTTGTTTTGAGGACTTGCGAGTCTTGTGTTAATAAAGTTTTCCTTTCAAAAAAAAATCTTGCTTAATTACATTTGAATTACTTCTTCTTAAATTAGATTCATTCAACCAAACTTTGACTCAAAAAGACATAAAAGAAATTTGAGTAAACTGCTAAAATCGTCCCTAAGGTTTGACCAATTTTGCTAGATCCATCCAAAAAAGTTTTTTTTCTCACCTGAACCACTAAGGTTTGTAAATTATTGCTAAATCCATCCAAATCTCTAACACCATTAAAGTTCAAGGTTAAATGAGGGGTAGTCTTGTCATTTTACCTGGGTAGTCTTGTCAGTTTTTTTTCTCACCTGTTTTTTTTTTATTTTAAAAACAGAAAACTGTTTTTTAAACAGAAAACTGTTTTTTTAATTTTTAAAAACAGAAAACACTTTTAAAAAAGACAGGAAACAGTTTTAAAAATCAGAAAAACAGTTTTTAAAAAACAGAAAAAACAGTTTTTAAAAAAACAGAAAAACAATTTTTAAAAAACAGAAAACAGAAAACTGTTTTATAATTTTTATATTTTTTGTAGACCCAAAATCCACAAAGTGGAGCGAGCGAGGCGACTATCATAAAAAACGTCTTAGAAGACTATTGCCGAACATACAAGCATAAAAGTTTTCCACACTTGGCGGCATGGGAGGTTGCGAGACATCACCCGAAGTGGGTACCGGTTGAGTTGGTCGACATGGATGGCCGACGGCTCCAAGAAGAAGAGGAAGTCCCAAAAGATCAAAAACCTCCGAGTCCGAGAACTACACTACTTTCGAGTCGGGTAACATGCCCCAAATGAATTTGAACGACCAACCCGATGACGAACCCAATCAAGATGATACACCGACAAGGCCGCACCACAAGAAAAGTGGTGATTCGGCAAGTAAAGGAAAGGAAGCGGTGGCGGAGTCGATCTCCGAAATCAAAGAGGCTAAATTGGTGGAAATTGCCGAATCCAAGGATAGAAGAGAAAAACTTGTGGCGGCAAAACTTAAACGTGAGGAGGCGTATATGCAACCTCCCATGCCGCCAAGTGTGGAAAACTTTTATGCTTGTATGTTCGGCAATAGTCTTCTAAGACGTTTTTTATGATAGTCGCCTCGCTCGCTCCACTTTGTGGATTTTGGGTCTACAAAAAATATAAAAATTATAAAACTGTTTTCTGTTTAAAAAAACAGTTTTCTGTTTTTTAAAAATTGTTTTTCTGTTTTTTTAAAAACTGTTTTTCTGTTTTTTAAAAACTGTTTTTCTGATTTTTAAAACTGTTTCCTGTTTTTTTAAAAGTGTTTTCTGTTTTTAAAAATAAATAAAACAGTTTTCTGTTTTTAAAAATTAAAAAAACAGTTTTCTGTTTAAAAAACAGTTTTCTGTTTTTAAAATAAAAAAAAAACAGGTGAGAAAAAAAAACTGACAAGACTACCCAGGTAAAATGACAAGACTACCCCTCATTTAACCTTGAACTTTAATGGTGTTAGATTTGGATGGATTTAGCAATAATTTACAAACCTTAGTGGTTCAGGTGAGAAAAAAAACTTTTTTGGATGGATCTAGCAAAATTGGTCAAACCTTAGGGACGATTTTAGCAGTTTACTCAAGAAATTTATATAAACTTTGACTTGTTTTAAAATATAAATAAAGTCTTAGTCAATAAATACTTTGGTTTTGTTCAAAGTCTTAAATATATTCTAGATTTGTTAGACTTTGATATACAAAATCTAATTATTATTACTATATGATAAAAAAGAAACACAATGAACAGTGTTTGATTATTTATTTTTTAAATTAAAATTAGGATGGTATCCGGTATAGATACTGGTCTCAAATTTATCAAACCGGTGTATATTCGGTATCGGTTCTGCACAGGTATTCACCGGTTTTTACCCTCAAATACCGGTGCTGTACCAGTACCAAACCGTACCATGCTAGGTATATTCGGTACCGGTACCCACTTTTGGGGATTTCGGTAATGGTATTTTCGGTAACGGTATTTTCGGTACCGGTTGGTACCAAACTCATCAAATCCTGTAGCAACGCAGCAATACAAGTAATTGCACCGTTTAGATTACTTTTCATACACACATTAAGTAAACTGTATTTCGTTTGAATGGGGTTTTATATTCACAACAACTTATTTTGCTTTCTTTTTTGTCTTTTTCTGTAATGAATGAATTGTAGCATGTAAAATTAACTTGGATATTTAGAATATTGATGAGCAAATCGTATCAAATCCTGTAAACGAACCGGTATCGTATCGGTACCAAATTTACTATACCAAATCATTTTCAGTACCAATTTGGTACCCACCTTTTGGCGTTTTCAGAATCGTTATTTTCGGTTCGACACCGGTCTAGCACCATACCTGTATTTATTGATTTTTACCTTCAAATACCATACCGTATTGTACCGAGCATTTTCGGTGCCGGTACCTAATTTCGATGATTTTCCGGATCGGTACTTTCGCTGTCGTTACCGGTACCGAGCTCATCCATATTTTAACGTGTTAGCACCGTAATAACTGAACTGAAAACAACCGAATTTCCAACGTGTAGGACGTGTGGGTCCTATTATTATATATTAGCTTATTTAAAATCGTTTTTTTATTATGGAGTGACTATCCTTACCACGTCTTTTTATTTATGATTTGATATTCGGTATCTGTTTGCCATTGCTGACACGCTTTTTGTAGTCATTGGGTTCCGCCGCAACGCGCGTACAGAAAGTAACTAGTTTCAATAAAACCATGTTATCAATGTTTGTCAAATTGGTTGACAACCTTGGAAAACCGAGAGCATAGACAACCTCCACATAGATGTGGCTAAATTTGATTTTAGTGTGATTACCACAAACAAGAATTAATGGGATTTATAATCGTTTTGATTTTCTTAACGTGTTTAACACGTATGACTTTTTCCAAATATGTTTTTACATTTTTTTCTATATTATATTACGTGTGTTGATTTTTTTTTAATTCTTATATCAAACTTATATTGTGCACCATTTAAAACGAGGGGTGGAGATACAATAAGAAGTTTATTTGGCTAGGAAGGCTAGGAAGTAATCTTGACCATCCATTTAGTTAATCAAGTGTTAAGATTAAATCAGGGAAATTGAAGAGAAGAAAAGAGGCGCGTGAGTTTGTTTAGGGGTATTCTAGTCAATCCAAGACAATAGTTTCTCTCTCCTCCAATCCCCCCCATTTTTTAAACGTTAATAACTCTTTCATACGACATTATTTTTTTTATAAAAATTTCACCAAAAAAACGAGCGTTTTTTTTATCTTTAAAACGAGTATACTATTGCTATACTTTCGAAATTTTTTTTCTAAAACCCAGTTGCGTAAAACGCAATGGAAAAAACCCAGTTACGTAAAACGCAATGGAAAAAAAACCTAAAAAATGACATTTTTCTAAAACGCAATGCACAAAAAACACAAAGAAATGTCTTATTTGTAAAATGCAATGGCTAGAAAACACAAAAGAAAGTGTTCTTTCTAAAACGCAATGGACTAAAAACACATAGAAATGTGTTTTACCTAAAACGCAATAGACTAAAAACACTTCAAAATGTGTTTTTCTAAAACGCAATGAACCAAAAAACACATAAAAATGTGTTTTTCCTAAAACGCAATGGACTAAAAACACATAAAATGTGTTTTTTCTTAAAACGCAATGGACAAAAAACACATAAAAATGTGTTTTTCCTAAAACGCAATAGAGTAGAAACAAAAAAAAATATGTTTTTCCTAAAACGTAATGGACAAAAGCATTAAAAAATGAGTTATTTCTAAAACACAATGTAAAAAAACATAAAAAAATGAGTTTTTTTTTTTCTAAAACGCAATGTAATAAGAACACAAAAAATGTGGTTTTTCATTTTTTTTATTTATTGCAATGGACTAATAACACAAAAATCTTGTTTTTTCATAGTGTTATAAAACGCAATGTATTAAACACAATGAATTTGGTGTTTTATAAAACAAATTTAAAACGTAATGAGTTAGTGTGTGCTGTAAAACGCAACTAAAAAACAGAACGAATAAAACACAACTTCTTAAAACTTTAAATAGTTTTTTTTTTTTTTTTGAAAGGTAAAAAAAACTTTAAATAGTTTAATTGCCATTTATCATCATAGTTTAATCAAATAAATAAACAAACATCACAATTTCTTGTTGGTATTCTCCAATTGCCATTCAGTAACTTTACAAAACAAATAAATAATAAAAAAACAACAGTCATTATAAAACGCATTTCTTTATAAAACGCAATGCTTTTCTTCAAACCTGTATTTGTATGCGTGCTATCTCGAACTAACCATCTTCCTGCAGAAATTGCTCCAGAATTCAATATTAAAATATATTGAGGCCGAATTTCACAGACGCATAATAAAAATTCACATTTGATTCAGTTTCAACAGAATAGCCCGGAGATGGAGATCGAGATGGTGGCGAAATTGGGGTTGCATCGACAAAAGACGGTTGTCGTCGGCACCGACCGACTATTTTATTCCGGTAAGATGACGGTAAATGACGGTGAATGGGCATGAGTTGCAGCACTATGAAGATGGATGATGATACGTTATTGCTTCTGATGGAATTGAGTTTTCTTAGAGATTAGGGTTATATGATATAAATTATGCTGGACAAAAATGCCCTTCACTTTTATTTTAAATTTTGTCACATGTCATAATCTTATTGCTTCATATCCTTCCTAGCCAAAATAAACTTCCTATTTGATCCTAACCCTTAAAATAAGTAGACGAAAATGCAATTTTGAAAACACATAAATTTGATTGTTAGATCATTCGATCACTTAATGTCTAAGCATGAAAAATATATCAATTTTCTTTTTTCAACAATCAATGTATAAAAACTAGAAAAAACGACCCAGTCGGGCTGGACAAACAAATACAAGAAATATTCAAAAGTTTAAGTGTCAATAACGTCCCTTTGTTTGTTCACTTTTGTCATTTCACATCAAATTTCAAAATTGTACAATTTACTCCCTGAAATTCTCGAAATGTACAATTTTAGTCCAAAAAACTTACCCTATTTAAAATAAATCAGTAAAGCTCAGGGACAAAATGACATTTTATTCTTGATTTTTTGGACTGAAATAACACATTTCGCAAATTTTAGGGATGAAAATAATATAATTTTGAAATTTGGCCTAAAAAGGAAAAAAATAGACAAATCACAGGGACGTAAATGACACTTAACTCAAAATTCAATTTACAAAGAGGGAACAAAAAATATAAATACCAGTGACAAGACTTGATCTTTGACGTCTTCAATAATCTTCAATGACACGATTTGGTTCTTTTTTTATGTTTTACTAGGTTTAGCACATGTGTGATACACCGACTTGGGAAAGGATCATGTAATGAATGATCAATAAAAAAGAAACATACGAAATAATTTTAGAATTGTAAATTGTAATACAAAGTAAATCGATAATTAACATAATACAAAAGTGATTCATAGATCTTTAAAAACTTCTTTTTACACAACGCTAGACGTTTTATTGGTAACATTATCATCCTTATCTGTTATTAGCAACTTCAAACGGCTTTGCTTTTAACCCTGACATAGTTAAATACAATTTTATATGTGTGAAGACTGAAACCAACTCTAGATAAAGATTGTCCTTAGATTTTATTTATTGTTATTGCAAAACACACCCATAATAGAATATACTTGTTACTATTAGGGAAAGACGGTAATAAAAAGACTATAATATAAAATGAGAAAAATGTCCGGATAGTCCCTGTGGTTTGCTCATTTTTCACCTTTACTCCCTAACTTTCTAAAATTACAGATATAGTCCCCAACTTTTGCAATTTCGTTCCCGGATAGTCTCTAGCGCGGATGGAGGTTAGTTTTTAGTGTTAAGTGGATGTGAAATGACCAAAATATCCCTATTGTTAAATTAATACCTAAAAAGTTAAAAAAGAAATATAATTAATATTAAATAATTTATGTGGGACCCACCACCAACCTAACCCACCTCATATTCCCCCTCTTCACCACCACTACCATCTCCACCTTTCACCAACCACAGTCATCCACTCCTTTCTTTTATTTCTAAACTCACACCTCTTCCGGCAACAGTCACATTCTCAACCTGCAAAAGTAATCCGATTGTCATCCGCAGTCACAACGTTTTCTGCTCATGAACAGTCGTCGCAATGTCTCCGGTAATCAGTATCAGAAGTGGCGGTAATAGTGATGATGGAAGGGTGGAATGGGGCTGGTGGTGCCGGAATGATGGCGGTGACCGGGGCTGCTACCCCTACCTCCGGTGAATGTTCGGTGTAGATCAAATCATCACCAAAAACCCCTCATCCCTTTCCAACAATAACCATCTTTACACCCCACAAACTCCACAAAAACACACAAACTCCACAAAAACACTAACTTTTCAACTTCAGTTTCAGGAATCTACAATGCCATTACAGAAGGAGCTGATTCATCTCTCTAAGCATTAATTGCTATTCGACGAGGAATGGTCCTGTTCTGGCAGGTTTTTGTACATATAATATTTCAAGTTTAATGTTTATCATTCTGCTATCTTGTTAATTTAATTTGTAATTAAGGGTGAGGTGGTGGCGGGTGGGGAAGATGAGGTGGGTGGGTTAGTGGTGGGTCCCACATAAATTATTTAATATTATTTATATTTCTTTTTATCTTTTTAGGTATTAATTTAACAGTATGGGTAATTTTGTAATTTCACATCCGCTTAACACCAAAAACTAACCTCCATCCGCGTCAGTGACTATCTGGGAACGAAATTGCAAAAGTTGAGAACTATAGCTTTAATTTTAAAAAGTTAGGGACTAAAGGTGAAAAATAGGCAAACCACAAGGGCTATCTGGGCATTTTTCTCATATAAAATTTTGAATATATTAACAATAGTATTCATTACATTAAATTATGTTTTCTATAATATAAAAAGTAAAAGTATGTAATTTAGTAAAATAATGTCAAAGTATGAGATGTCATTTTCATTCAATAACATGTTTGTTTAATGAACAATCAAATCGTGACGTATAGTTTTTTTTTTTTGGAAGGTGACTTTCTATGTAGTTTTTTTTTTTTTTTGGAAGGTGACTTTCTATGTACTGGACCAGTGGTCACCGGGTTCATGTCGAAGACAACCCCCCGTCAGCCCCGCGCCTGCGAACGCGATGTTCGATTGGGCCCCGGCCGCTGCGTAAGCTGACTTCCGCCCGGAAACCATACTGCCCCCACACGAGAAACTCGCTTGAGTAACAGCTGGGTAAAACCGGGTTGCCCTCAAGACCGTTCCATGCCTCGGTAGGAGACGATCCATCATTGGGACAATCCATAAAATGCCTTATAATTTCTCGAAAGTTAATAAACCAAACATAAAACCAAACAATATAATTTCAGAAAACCATAAATTATAAGTATAACTTTATAAGAAATAAAAAAACCAATATAATTTCAAAACATAGTTTAAGTTTGCAGCGGAAAGGAAGGGAAAACACATTGTAATTTAAAACCACAAGTTTGTTAACATGAAACTTACAAACCACGCACTCCATCCGATTGCAATGTCCGTCCAAAGTGGTACCGAGCAACCTGCAAAGCATGCAATCAAGTGTCAACATAAAGTCGGCGAGTTCACGAGTTTACCGTTTTCCAGTTTTATTTTCCAAAAAAACATTTTCCGTTGTTTAATTACTCATTTATATCATGCGATGGGGAGCTACCCCATATGTAAGCTACTAAACTCCATGAGCATACCGAAACTATCGCACTTAATTTGGATCGTGTAAACCGCTCTGATACCAACTTGTTACCAAAAAGTTAAACCAATAGAATGATTAACGGAGAATTGCTTTAAAACAGATTGACAAATTCTGGTATTTGGTTATATGATTGAGTAACGATCAGTGGCGCAGCTATGAAGGGGCCGGAGGGGGCGCCCGACCCCCCGAACTTTTCGCTCAGTAGTGTTATGTTGTACGTTTCGTATAGAAATTTTTAGGTATATACGTTTTCAACCCCTCGGTTTTATAAAAAATAATTTTTTTAGGTATATACTTTTAGGTCTGGTGACTTCCGACCCCCCGGTGGAAATTTTCAAGCTTCGCCACTGGTAAGGATACACCGATAATAAACTCGATGTATATATAAACTTCTAAGCAACAAAACGTTTACATAATAACAATGTAATTGCTATAGTTAAATAACTAGGTTATAACCCCGTTTATTACACATGTTGAATAAATAGAAAAACCAAATCTTTAATAAGGAAGATTTAACAATTATAAAACGATATTTTTGAGACGTTTTTCAGACGTCTGAACAATTTATGTCATGTTTGATCAAAACATGTGATGTTTGCCAAGCTTTTAAATAAAAGCATTTGAATCATCGATAAGAGAAACTCTGTCAATTTCTCATAAGTTTCAAGTTTCAGAAACATACGTGTAATAACCTAAATTTTATTTAAATAATAATGGTCCTATTTTATTAGTTCTGATAAAAAATTGTTGAACTATCCATATTACATATATAGCAATTAGATAAAGTTATAGCTACTCAATAATATTTAAATTAAACAGATAGGTATAATTTTTTTTTTGGTAATTATCAAATTAGATAACTTTAAAATTTAAATTTCTGGATGTGAGTTGAATTGTAAAGGGATGGTTGTAATTTTAGGACAAATTTGTTATTACAATAAACATAATTATTGTTTTAATTGCATTTGAAAATATTAAATGAATGGTTTGTTAAATTAAATAGAAAGTGTTAATATTCACACATCCTTTTCCTCTATCTCTCTTTATATATACATAGATCGATATATATAGAGAGATAGAGTGAAAAGGATGTGAGAATAAGACTTTGGGGGTGTGGAAATAAGAGAAGCCTAAAAAATAAGTTAAGATGTTTATGAATTTATAATTCCCACGTATTAATTTTTGTTTATTTTAATAAAATAATATACAATAAAAGAAACAATGAATAAATAAATAAGAGAGATCTATGAAGTTTGTGATTTAATATTATTTTTTTATTTTTGTATCTTATTAAATATTTATTAATATTAATATTAAAAAATAATTTAACTAAATCTAATTTAAATGACAATAAAAATTTATATATTTTCTTGGTTCTACAAAGAAAAAAACGTCTTCCATCTTCTACAAAGAAAGAGAAAATACAAATTATATATTATTATTAATTCAAAGTTTGATAAAAAAAATTATTATCCTTTTCTAAAGGGTAAATTACAAAAATCGTCCTTTATGTATGTTATTTATTACAAACTATGTCCTTTATCTTCAATATATACAATAAACGTACTCGATGTTTGCAAACCCTTTTAAGTTATGTCCTTTAACCCAAACTCAGTTAGTTTTCATGGTTAAATTTGACTAAGTGGACCTCATATAAGGGTATTTTAGTCATTTTACCCTAAATAAAATATTAATGTTTAAAAAAATATTCTACATGTATATCTATTATATAAACAAACACAGACAAAACTGTAACACCCTCAAAATTTACTTGAATTTAAGACTAATTTTTATTCATATTTATACAAAAGATATTAATTTAACATAAATATCACAAGTCAAGTTCAAATGTATCATAAACCTTAGTCAACTAATGACTAAGATGGAACATTCAAAAATTTTTAAGAAATTGTTTACAACCCATGAACAAAGTTTAACTAAGATTAAAAACATAGCGGAAGCTTCAAAAGTCGTGTTCGGTTCTTCATCATTCGCTTGATTGCCATCCGTAAGTCCATCTTGTCACCTAGGGTCAAAACCAATAAAACATTAATTTTGACTTTAGTATATAAGGCATAGACATATGATCCAACCTCAATTTAATTTAAAAAAATAAAATATAAAGTTATTCTGGTTCCACCGTAACTTACGGTGTCACCGTAAGTTACGGTGAGTCTTGGAAATATTTGGTCCACCGTCAACCAGGGGTGAACCACTGTAACATTCTTGACATCTACCTTAGTCAAGTGGAGATTCATGTTTTCATTTGGATTGTTTATTACACAAAAACCTAACTCTCGGATTTCAGTTTCCTAGGATACCATTACATTGAAATGTTGTAATTCTAATATGATATATACTATCCAATATCAACAATCAATCCATCATAATCCGGAGCATTAACCATGCCTTACTTGATTATTTGACCCGTTTGGCTCGTCTACGGAATTCCTTCCTTATGACGACTACCAACGAGTTCTAATCAACTTTTGACCAATTATTCAATATAACGACATCACCGCTTTAATTCATAGCAACCTTTATTCTAAATTTCAACTATGCATATTACAATCATCAAAAATTTACTTAATGTAACGGGTCAAGTTACATACCTTAGTGTACGCCCTTCAACCGCAAATCACTTCCGGCTTGTCCACTTGACGTTCCGGTATCCTTTCCTATAGAGTTCAATTCAAGACATGTTTAGAACTCTATTTAAACCTTACTTCGCATAATACACCGAAACATCATAATTATGCGTTAAATTTTTAAATTTCTAATTTAAGCCTTCTTTGAGGCATTTTCACAAACATCTTAAGGGCAGATTTTTCACATGATTATATGACAAGTTTATAGCTTATCATTTAGCCCTAATTTCACCTCAATCAACAATTTACATGATTGTTAGCCTCTATATTTCTGAATTCACTTCCAAATTGTCAAATTACACAAGATTAACACCCACTATCCTAGTGTTCATCCAAATACACATAACCCACTAATCACCTACAAAGGTGTTCATAGGTTTCACTACAATTTCATATGATTTCTGCTTATATTGGTCTAGGGTTTGTCCCTAAACACTATAGTTGTTCCTTAATCATCATAACACATACATGCAAGCCTAATTTCAGATTTTTCCCAATTCATGAGAATTTCAAATTCAGAGTTTTCCTTAAATTTTACATACCTTGGAATCCTCTTGCGATGAGGATCAATAATCTATGCTCGGATTTTGATTTGGGACAGGATTTAACCTTCAATTTGAGAGTTCTTGTGATTTTAGGTTTGTGAGAGTGGGGTGTCGCCCCTGCTCTTCTTTGTACGACCAGACCCTTCAAAATGGGGGTTTTGGTTTGATTTTTATTAAAAACAATATTATAGTTTCAATTTTGACAACTAAGGCCCCTCTACTATGTTCAACATATAGTTTGGTAGCTTTTAACCTTGTAAGAAACCATTTCTAGCCAATTAACTAACTAGGTTAAAATTCCTAATTAGTAAATTCTTGTTATTTATACTTTATAATTTTAAATATAAAGTTTTATATTTTCGGGATGTTACAAGTCCACCCCCCTTAAAAGGGTTTCGTCCCCGAAACCGAAGTACGTACCAAATAATGATGGGTAGAGTCGTTGCATCTCTTCCTCGGACTCCCACGTAGTGTCCGAGCCTTTTCTATGCTCCCATCTGATTTTGACTTGATCGATTTGTCTATTTCGTAAGTATTTGACCTTTCGATCTAAAATCTCCACCGGTCTCACCGCATAATTCAGGCTATTATCTACTTCGATATCATCGAAATGAATATAAGCTGTTTCATCCGCTAGGCACTTTCGTAATTGTGACACGTGAAACGTGCTATGAATTCCACTTAGTTCTTCCGGTAGCTCAAGGCGGTAAGCTACCTTGCCGATCTTTTCAATGATTTTAAATGGCCCAATAAACCTCGGGCTTAGCTTCCCCCTTTTTCTGAATCTAATAACGCCCTTCCATGGGGAAACTTTTAGCATAACCATGTCACCAACCTGGAATTCGATTGGCCTATTCCTTTTATCAGCATATGCCTTTTGCCTGTCTTGAGCCGCTTTTAAGTGTGCCCGAACTATATCGATCTTCTCATTCGTGGCTCGTACTATATCTTGGTGGGCGAGTTCACGTGGACCCACTTCACCCCAACATACCGGGGTTCGACACTTCCTACCATAAAGCATTTCGTACGGTGCCATTTTAATACTGGATTGGTAGCTGTTATTATACGAAAACTCAACTAACGGTAGGTGAACATCCCAACTTCCTCCAAAGTCGATTATACACGCCCGTAGCATATCCCCCAATGTTTGTATTGTTCTTTCACTCTGTCCATCTGTTTGAGGATGGTACGCAGTGCTAATGAACAATTTGGTTCCCATTTGCTCTTGGAAATCTCGCCAGAAATTCGAAGTAAACCGGGTATCCCTATCAGACACGATGGATACCGGTACTCCATGACGTGCTATTATTTCATTGGTGTAAACTTCTGACATCTTTTCTGACGTATAAGTCTCACGGATCGGAATGAAGTGAGCACTTTTCGTCAATCTATCCACCACTACCCATATGGCATCGAAACCACGATTTGTCTTGGGCAACTTGGTTAATAAGTCCATTGTAATATGTTCCCATTTCCAAACCGGAATTTCTAACGGTTGGAGTTTGCCATAGGGTTTCTGATGCTCCGCCTTGACTTGTAAACATGTCAAGCATTTTTCCACATACTTCGCCACATCCCTCTTCATTCCGGGCCACCAATAATTTTGTTTCAAATCATTGTACATCTTGGTCGCACCCGGATGGATTGAATAACGGGATTTATGGGCTTCATTAAGTAGAAGCGCCTTCACTTCACAAGTATGTGGGACCCATATCCTTCCGGATCGAGTCTTCAACCCGTTATTCCCATCCGACAAATCCATCAACTGACCGATTATTCTTTCCTTCTTCCAATTCTCTGCTTTCATTGCTTCTAACTGCGCCTCCCGAATACGTTCGAGTATACCCGAGGTCACCACGAGTTGCATCGACCTTACTCGTATTGGGACATAGTCCGCTTTTCTGCTCAGAGCATCCGCTACCACATTTGCCTTTCCGGGGTGGTAATGTATTTCACAGTCGAAATCTTTCACCGTTTCTAGCCATCGCCTTTGTCTCATATTTAACTCCTTCTGATCGAAGAAGTATTTCAAGCTCTTGTGGTCGGTGAATATGGTGCACTTTACCCCATATAAGTAATGCCTCCATATTTTTAACGCAAATATCACCGCAGCCAACTCGAGATCGTGCGTGGGGTATTTCTTCTCGTGGATCTTCAATTGTCTCGAGGCATAAGCTATAACTTTGCCTCGTTGCATCAAAACGCATCCGAGCCCCGATAGTGAAGCATCCGAATAAACCACCATGTCTTCGACTCCGTCCAGCAATGTCAGTACCGGAGCTTGAGTTAACTTTCCTTTTAGCGTTTGAAACGCTCTTTCTTGATCGACACCCCAAATGAACTTTTCCTTCTTTCGGGTTAGCTTTGTCAGCGGTGACGCAATCTTGGAGAAATCTTGAATGAATCTCCTATAATATCCCGCGAGCCCCAAAAAGCTTCTAATTTCCGAAGGGTTCTTCGGAGGGTTCCATTTTGACACAGCCTCTATCTTTGACGGATCCACCAAAACTCCGTCGGCACTTATGACATGGCCAAGAAATTGTACCTCTCGTAACCAAAAGGCACATTTAGAGAATTTTGCATATAACTTCTCTCGTCTAAGTGTCTCTAACACTTCTTGTAAGTGATGTGCGTGTTCAGCTTCACTTTTCGAATACACCAAGATATCATCGATAAACACGATAACCGACTTATCCAACATTGGCTTGCAAACCCGGTTCATGAGGTCCATGAAAGCCGCGGGTGCGTTTGTTAGCCCAAATGACATCACGAGGAATTCGTAATGTCCGTATCTCGTGCGGAAAGCCGTCTTCGGCACATCTTCTTCCTTGACCTTTAGTTGATGATACCCCGATCTAAGATCAATTTTCGAAAACCAATTCGCACCTTGTAATTGGTCGAATAAATCATCTATTCTCGGAAGCGGGTATCGGTTCTTTACCGTGAGTTTATTTAACTCCCGGTAATCGATACACATGCGCATGCTTCCGTCCTTCTTTCTCACGAACAATATCGGTGCGCCCCAAGGAGACACACTTGGCCTTATGAATCCCTTGTCAAACAGGTCTTGGATTTGAGACATCAACTCTTGTAATTCCGACGGTGCAAGTCGGTACGGGGCTTTTGCTACGGGTTTTGCGCCCGGAATCAATTCGATCCCGAACTCTACTTCCCGTTCATGCGGTATCCCCGGTAAATCCTCCGGAAACACATCTTCATAATCTCGTACTACCGGTACGTCTTCAATCTTTCGTGATTCTTTTTCGGGCTCATTAGCGTATATCATGAATGCCTTGCATCCTCGCTTCATAAGCTTGTGAGCTTTCAACATTGTGCACACTATAGGGTTGCCTCCCTTTTCGCCATAAATGGTAACGTGTTTCCCGCTCGAAGATGTTAGTTTTATCTCCTTACGAAAACACACGACCTTTGCATGGTGTTGAGATAGCCAATCCATCCCAACGACTACTTGAAATTCTCCCATTGACATCGGGATTAGATTTATCAAATATTCTTCGTCGTCAATGCTCAGTTTACAGTTTTCACATACATCACAAACAATAAAGCTCTTGTTATTACCTATCTCTACTTCTAAGGGCACAGGTAATTTTGTTAGAACAAATGAAGGATGTCGAATAAATCCATATGAAACAAAGGATTTATTCACACCCGTATCAAATAGCACGCGTGCAGGAATTGAATTTCCAGCAAATATACCTGAGACCACGTCAGGTTCAACCTTCGCTTCTGCGGCGGTCAATTGAAAAGATCTTGCCTTTGCTTTTGGGGCTTCACCTTTCTGGTTCTGCTCATCCCTCTTTCCAACCAGTTCCGGGCATTCCGACTTTTTGTGACCCGTTCGATAACAATTGTAACAAACCGTCACTTTCTCCGGGCACGATATAGCCATATGTCCCGTTTTCTTGCATATGGGACAAGGCTTATCCTTGTAACGGCATTCGCCTTTATGACCCTTTCCGCAGATTCTGCAACTTGGTGACCCGCCTTTCGTATCGGATTTCTTTGCGGTTTCATTTGTTCGTGCCTTCTTAGTAGGGCTTGGGTTTACATCTTGTGCTTTCCGTTCACCCCGTTCAATGCTCTTTCTCAGTTCGATCTCCCTTTCCCGAGCAGCATTTATGATCTCGGTAAGGGTCTCGTATTTTGAAGGGGTGATAAATTCCCTATACTCAGCACTCAACATGTTATGGTAGTAGTATATCTTTTGTTCTTCATTTGTCACTAGATCATCACAAAACTTCATCTTATCCATAAACGTTGCCGTAATCTTGTCTATGGTCTCACCCTTGTGCCTAAGTTGCATGAACTCCTCCTTGATTTTATTCATAACTGCCTTGGGGCTATGATGCTTAAGAAATGGCGTCTTGAATTCTTCCCAAGTCATGACCTTAGCAACTTCAATACCGATCTCTCTCTTTTTGTTATCCCACCAATCTTTCGCTTGACTCCTTAGTTGACCCGTACCATAGGCTACGTAGTCTTCTTCGTCACAATGGGTTCTCTCGAATACCCCTTCGATGTCACTTAGCCATCGTTGGCACACTATTGGGTCAACCTCCCCATTATATATTGGTGGTTTACAGGCCATGAATTCCTTGTATGAACAAGGCTTTCGTCCTCCATGCTTTTCCTTTGCTAAATTTGAATCATCTTCCAATTTCTTGATTCTTTCTTCTACTATTGATAAAACTGTGTTTTGAATTTTATCAATAAAGCCCGCCAAACTGTTTTCGATCGCCTTTCCAACCTCTTCGGCAATCACTTCCCTCATTTCTTCGGTGACTCTTGGCACCGCATTATCATTACCTCCATCTGCCATCTCTATTTCTGAAATGTTTACATAAGTTGTTAAACATTCCATTTATAACACATGCTTTACTTGTTTTGATTCAATCAAGTTCACAATTTGATTTAATCGTTCTTGTTTTGATTCAATCAAGTTCATAACTTGATTTAATCGTTCTTGTTTTGATTCAATCAAGTTCATAACTTGATTTAATCGTTCTTGTTTCATGCATTTCTTGTATTTAAGTGAGCTTACACACTCTTTTCATGCATATTTGTTTGTTTCTCATTCTTTACATAACACATAATTTATTAACAAAATAAGTTAATTCTTACCGGACGATCGATCAAGCTTGAACCGAACACTTACGGACAACCTTGAGCTTCTGATACCAACTTGTAACACCCTCAAAATTTACTTGAATTTAAGACTAATTTTTATTCATATTTATACAAAAGATATTAATTTAACATAAATATCATAAGTCAAGTTCAAAAGTATCATAAACCTTAGTCAACTAATGACTAAGATGGAACATTCAAAAATTTTTAAGAAATTGTTTACAACCCATGAACAAAGTTTAACTAAGATTAAAAACATAGCGGAAGCTTCAAAAGTCGTGTTCGGTTCTTCATCATTCGCTTGATCGCCATCCGTAAGTCCATCTTGTCACCTAGGGTCAAAACCAATAAAACATTAATTTTGACTTTAGTATATAAGGCATAGACATATGATCCAACCTCAATTTAATTTAAAAAAAAAAAAGTTATTCTGGTTCCACCGTAACTTACGATGTCACCGTAAGTTACGGTGAGTCTTGGAAATATTTGGTCCACCGTAAACCAGGGGTGAACCACCGTAACATTCTTGACATCTACCGTAAATTACGGTACTACCGTAATTTACCGTAAATTACGGTACTACCGTAATTTACGGTAGTTCCTGGAGATTCATGTTTTCATTTGGATTGTTTATTACACAAAAACCTAACTCTCGGATTTCAGTTTCCTAGGATACCATTACATTGAAATGTTGTAATTCTAATATGATATATACTATCCAATATCAACAATCAATCCATCATAATCCGGAGCATTAACCATGCCTTACTTGATTATTTGACCCGTTTGGCTCGTCTACGGAATTCCTTCCTTATGACGACTACCAACGAGTTCTAATCAACTTTTGACCAATTATTCAATATAACGACATACCGCTTTAATTCATAGCAACCTTTATTCTAAATTTCAACTATGCATATTACAATCATCAAAAATTTACTTAATGTAACGGGTCAAGTTACATACCTTAGTGTACGCCCTTCAACCGCAAATCACTTCCGGCTTGTCCACTTGACGTTCCGGTATCCTTTCCTATAGAGTTCAATTCAAGACATGTTTAGAACTCTATTTAAACCTTACTTCGCATAATACACCGAAACATCATAATTATGCGTTAAATTTTTAAATTTCTAATTTAAGCCTTCTTTGAGGCATTTTCACAAACATCTTAAGGGCATATTTTTCACATGATTATATGACAAGTTTATAGCTTATCATTTAGCCCTAATTTCACCTCAATCAACAATTTACATGATTGTTAGCCTCTATATTTCTGAATTCACTTCCAAATTGTCAAATTACACAAGATTAACACCCACTATCCTAGTGTTCATCCAAGTACACATAACCCACTAATCACCTACAAAGGTGTTCATAGGTTTCACTACAATTTCATATGATTTCTGCTTATATTGGTCTAGGGTTTGTCCCTAAACACTATAGTTGTTCCTTAATCATCATAACACATACATGCAAGCCTTATTTCAGATTTTTCCCAATTCATGAGAATTTCAAATTCAGAGTTTTCCTTAAATTTTACATACCTTGGTATCCTCTTGCGATGAGGATCAATAATCTATGCTCGGATTTTGATTTGGGACAGGATTTAACCTTCAATTTGAGAGTTCTTGTGATTTTAGGTTTGTGAGAGTGGGGTGTCGCCCCTGCTCTTCTCTTGTACGACCAGACCCTTCAAAATGGGGGTTTTGGTTTGATTTTTATTAAAAACAATATTATAGTTTCAATTTTAACAACTAAGGCCCCTCTACTATGTTCAACATATAGTTTGGTAGCTTTTAACCTTGTAAGAAACCATTTCTAGCCAATTAACTAACTAGGTTAAAATTCCTAATTAGTAAATTCTTGTTATTTATACTTTATAATTTTAAATATAAAGTTTTATATTTTCGGGGTGTTACAAAAACACATATATATAAACAAACCCCATCCTCCTTCTCTCTCTGACTACCCTACCCCAACCACCACTACCACCACCCACCTACCACCCCACCAACTGGTCTTCTTCTCCGGTGAAACGCCACCGCCCAACTCCGGCGACCAAGAACTCCCACACTCACCCCTCCTCTCTCTCTCTTTCTCTCTCTCGGATCGGAACCCTAGCCGCCGTCTTTCGCCGCCTTCTAGTTCAGTGCACCCCCAACACTGCACCACTCTTTCTCTACCCCTCTCTGTCTTTGACACACGCAACAAAACCGCTACCGCTACCACTGCCCCATCTTCAAACTAAATTCCGGCGATTCACCGTCTGTAATTTTTGGGTATTCGCAGACCAAATAAAGGGGCAGGTGGTGTGTGGCTGTGGTGGCAGGTGAGAGAGATAGGGAGACGACGGCAGCGGCGAGCACGGCGGCGGTGGTGCGACGGTAAACAAAGGCCCCTGTTCTTGTTCATCTCAGATTCTTTTGGATCCCCTCATGTTTCTTATTTTCTTTCTTTCCGGTGACAGTGGTGGGGGTAGATGTGGGTGTTTGGTTTGATTGGTGATAACAGGTGGTGTGTGGATGTGGTGGTAGGTGGAAATTGATTGGTGATAACATGTTTCTTATTTGCATTGATTTTGGAAATTGAATGTGCAGGAGTGGCAAGTGGCGGGAGGTGGTGGTGACAAGTCGCCGGAGGTAATTCAAACACAAGAAACGTTTACCAAGAATCCAACACAAGTGGTCAAGCTGTACCAGTTATACGAATCCGCAAACAAGGTTTAATGCAAAACAATGTAAAAGTTCATCCGAGTAGAAGTTATAAGAAGTTTAGCCGCGCATGGTGATCTTTGCCGCTTCGGTTGTCATCCCGATTAGGTTAGACATCATGGATTGGCTTGGAAGATGAGATGGAATGCTGAAATTTGTCCCTGATGTTGCTGTGCGGCAGCTGCGATAGTATCTCCCAAAATTGTGAAAGTTCTTTTCTTTTTATAGTTGCATGTGACGGCTGATATAAAAAAATATGAGACTTGGTGCTCATTATTTCTTTACGTGAAAGTTGCTTCTCCCCTTTTGGCCCAACACAAATAGCAGCCCATATTTAATTTCCTCTTAATGCACATAACATCCATCCATGCCTTTAATTAATTCAACTTATAATATTGAAACTTCTTTTCTTTGTTTCCTGCGATAACATTTGACAATAGTGATTTAATAATAATTTACTAATTAATTAAAGACTTCATTTAGTATTAATAAATAAAGTTTAACTAAACCGTTTTAGTTTATTCCATTATAATCCACATGCTAATAAAACCGCATCAAGAATCATATTTTATAATAATATCAATGCATTTTTGGCATACTTAATAATCAATAAATTGTATCTAAAATGCACCGATCAAATCCCCACACTTATCTTTTTTCGTCCCGAAAAAATTATCTGCAATGGAATCACAATTAAAACAAATGGCTTTCAATATATTCAATTATTTTATTAAAACAAATCACATCACACGTTAACCAAGATTGTGAATATACTGTCCACTTAAACCCAACCGCCGGTTTCGAAGCCCTTATTTTCGATCTATTAAGTTCAAGTAATATATAGTTGTCTGTGGATCTCACACTCAAAAGACTACGACTCCACCTAATCTCGTTTCAAGCTTATGAGATTAAAAGATTTATAATCTACCGCCTTATATAAAAAACTCTTATATTATTCCGATTAAACTTTATGATGGATGAATGGATGATATTGTGAGCTTACATGCTTTTGTATACGATCAGTTCAGCGGACATACACCATACGAGTCACCATCCCCATGGTTAATGCCATAAACTTCACGTGTTTTTATTTATTTATTTTTTATTTTTTTTTTATTTTTTTTATATATAACTCCACCTAGAGGGTATGTACCGCATGAGTCGCTATCCCCGCGGCAATGCCATAGGCTTTGTTTTCTTTTTCTTTTTTTTTCTTTTTACATGTGCTCAGATGAATTGATGGAATATTTTTTTTTTTGGGCGTCACACTGTTTCGGATTTGTTTTCACAAAAAGAAACAAGTGTGGCAATTTAATCGGAAAAACTTATAAGTTTTATACTTATGATGTACCCCTTATACTTTCCACAGTTTCAGTTTTACCATAGCTCCTAAGGCGGGAACCCACAAAACTCCTATCTTAAGTTATTTTATATCAAATCTAAGGAACCTTTCAACCGGCTGGGCCTACCCACAAATCCTAAATTAGACGCGTGACCGACCGTTCATTATCTCATATATATAATAATCGAAAAGCCACTGATTCAATTACACCTATCATTTTCCATTTTTGTGCGAAAACCTTTACAGGACATTTTCTAATTTTTTCATTTTTATGAATTTTTTATTTTTCATTTTTTTTAAATTACTTAAACTACGACTGAACTAACTACGACACGACAACCTAAACTAGACACTAGTTTCCCCCTCCCCACACTTATTTCCTTCATTGTCCTCAATGAAGAAGGAAACTACCTACGACACACTAAAAATATAAATACAATACAAAGATAAATGGAACAGACTCCCCTGATTTGACGCGGTATAATCCTCATAAGTCGTGTTCCACAGCAACCGTATAGCATTTCTTTCGCGGCTGCATTCGACACGGGACACTTGTCTTTACATAATTTGAATCACTTTCGTCCAAATGGAGATTGAGTATGGACAAAAGCGATCGACACCTGCAAAACAAATCTCACAAGCTCCCAAAAACAGGTTAAACGGCTAATAAACAAAGAGAAACGAGTGAAAATCGGGTTTTTTTTTTTTTTTTTAATGTACTTACAACCCGAGCCCCGACTATCAACCGGCCTATTTTTCGCTCAAACTTACTCATCTCGACACTAATTATCGCTTTATCCGCTCGTCGACATTACCTCCTAATAAACATGCACCGAACACTTTACTTCACAAACCAATGCCTATACGCCAAATATCGATCCATAACTCATTCCTATCTTAAACACTTTGTCAAACACTCGCTAAACACATCTCACTCACTTTCTAAACTCGCTTCTTTATATCATACACAACCCTTCGCAATTTACGTTTAACTTAATACACTAAACGACAATATCTGAATACTATCAAGCAACTCAACTTAACTCTCTACCTCCTAAATCCGCTCAACCCGACACTACCCGCAAAACAAATCCTACTTCCTTTTATCACAAATTCATAATCAAACCAAATCGCTGTATCTATCAACTCAAAAACGAACTTCCTAGCAATTTCAACAACATAACAGCAGACCCAATAACTCTCATTATATGCAGCCTTAAATCAAAATTAATGGCCTATCTATGTGCTCAACCTTACCTTTTTCACATAATCTTCATCACATAATTTCAACAATTTCAATCACAAATGATGCAACTGTTGCTTAAAACATTAAAAATCAAAACTTCATACCTGGCTTCGGGACTTGAACTAAAAATTAGAAGAAATTATGAGACTTTTCTTATCAATCGGAGGTAACTCATGCTCGACGGCGTGATGGTGGTGGCTGGACGTGATTAACTCTGCCGACGGGATGACTGGTGGTCCCCGGCAACGGCGCCATTTTGATGACTGTCGTAAGGGTCAATCAAAAACCTAAATAAGCTACGTAGATAGCGTAAGTAGGGTATCGTATCCACGGGGAATTTGTGGTCAGTGTCGCGTTTTTTAACTAAGAACTAAATTAACTAGATTGGGGTTTTTTGACATCGACAGTTGTCGACGGTGGTGGGGATCGGTAGGGTGTTCGGTCAAAGGGGTGGTCATCGATGGTCGTTCGCCGACTGTAGGGTGTTCTCTGATGAGGTCATCGGAGGTGGTGAAGGTAGGTGTGTATGTGTGGTGGTGGATATGGTGGTCGGGGGTGAAGAAGGAGGTGGTGGGTGAATAAGGATGATGACTGGGGGTACAGTGGTGTAGAGGTGAGTTAAAGAAGTGAGTTGAGGTGGATGATTGCTAAGTCTTGGCTGAAGTTGCAGAGCAAAAGGGGGGAAAACTTTGAAGAAAAAGACATCTGACCTCGTAAAGAGGGTTTGTGCTGGGAGTTGACCCCCTTTTTTCATGAATTTCCTTCTTCGCATCACCTCGTTTTCCTGAAATACTCCGATAATATACCGAAAATTGTGCAAAAACGCTATAAAAATCATTTTTCTGGGCCGATTTTTTTATGTAATCTTATAATCACTTTGCCCTACCCCCCAAACAAATTTGCGTTGCCCTCAACTGCACTAGAGCTAAACCAAACCTCCTCGAACTTCCCCACACTTGAACGATTGCACGGTTAGACACAAACTAAACTAAACTAAACTAAACTAATACGAAAAATAAAATAAACGACAAACCTTAGGCTGCCTCCTAAGAGCGCTAAGTTTTAGATCTTCAGTCAGATCATACCTGCAATCTTCAAGGTGGTTCAAAGATCGGCTCACCTCCAGACTTCTCTAAATCAATTCGCTTCGCATAGTCGGAAAAGTTTGCCGCTTCATAACAGTTATGATCGAACTCGGCCTCATTGCCCCGAGCATTTCCACCATCAGGCGGTTTACCTGCTTTTCCTCTTTTCTTCACCTTCACTTTTTTCACTGATTCTTCGTTTGTCTCTTGTTTAGACCTGTCAAACTCAACACCTTTCTCATCAGTAGCAACTGCTTCATATGAAATATTAATAATTTCGTAAGTAATAGATTTGGAATAAACATTAAAAATCAACTTACGGTTTTCAGAACTCATAGTAATTACTCCCTCTCTGCAGTTGATTTGAGCATTGGCAGTGTTCAAGAACGGACGTCCCAATATTACCTTTTGTTGCTCGTTCGTTCTCGTGGGTGCATAATCCAATACTAAGAAGTCTACCGAATAATAAAACTCACCCAATTGGATCTTCACATCCTTAACAACTCTACGCGGTTGTTTCCAAGTATCGTCCGCCAGTATTACCTTCCTATCAAACTCATGCAACGGACCAAACTCGTACTGATCAAACAAGCTGCCTGGCAGAATATTCGTGCTTGCCCCATAATCCAACAACGCCTTGTGGATTTTCAGCTTCCCTACTTTAATAGGCACATGCGGCGCTCCTAATTCACTTTCTTCACCTCCGTCACTTATACCTGCAACTATTTTGGAAGAAGCAGTAAGATATGTATTAACAATGTCAGAATTAGGAATGGTACTTACCGAATTAACTCTTGCGTGATGTTGCGGATTCTTCGTGGTGTCACTCGGTAACTTCCCTGGATTTTTTCTCACCTTCTTCACATCAACTGCCAACTGAGCAACTTGCTTTTCTAAGGATTGATATGCTTTAGCTTGCAATTCTTGATCCTTCTTGATTTGCTTAAGTAACTCCATCACCTCGCTATTGGAAACTTCGCTTTGATTGTTGGATTTGCTTTGATCTTGGTTTTGTTGGTAGGTCCTTTGATTTCCCGGGTTATAGCCTCCTTGGTTGTAATTTTGATTATTGTATCCCGGCTGTCTATTCTGGTATTGCTGACCTCCCTGATTTGGTACCTGAAAATTTGGATTTAACTGATTAGTAGTATTAATGTACCTAAAATTAGGGTGATTATGCAAACCTGGGTGATATGTGTTTGAATTCATATCATATCTCTGTTGATCACCATAGACCATGTTCACGTCCTCCTCAGCCGCTACAAACTGAACCGGGCATGCATCCAAAGTATGACCCAACTCGCCACATGAATTACAAATCGTAAAGGTTTGTGCGGCATGCAATGCATCCCATCCGCCAAGACCCTTAAACTTCGTTAACTGGCGTTCCAACGCCTCCTTTTCTCTCTCTAGCTGAGCAACCCTTGCATTAGAGGCTCCCGCACTTGACGGTGCTACAATCGGATACTTTTTATTCCTATCTGACTGTGCTTGCCTCTTTGAATCCGCTGCAACAATGTCCAAATAGTCCCAATCTACATCCACATGATTTCTCAAAAATGTACCCCCGGTGATAGCCTTAATATCTCGTCTATCTTCATTTGAAATCCCATCGTGGAAGGCGGTAATTAACTCCCATCTTTGAATACCGTGGTGAGGAAAATTACGGATCAATTGATTGAACCGTTTCCAAGACTCGTAAAGAAGCTCACCCGGTAATTGTTGGAATTCTCTAATTGCTGCTCTCCCCGATTTAGTTCTTTGCGGGGTATAGTACTCATCCAAAAACTGTTGCTGCAGCTCTTGCCATGTATAAATACTAGCATATGGCAAAGATGTAAACCAATCCCTCGCAGCATCCTTTAGTGAAAACTGAAATAACACCAACTTAACTTGATCTGACGTAAACCCGTGTCCAGCAATCATACCACAAACTGCCTCAAAATCTGCTATGTGTGCATATGGCTCCTCAATACCTTTACCGTGAAAGGTAGGTAGCATGTTCAGAATATGTGGTTTTGCTTCAAATGAACGTTCCACATTACCCGGTGCTACTGGCATCACTATCGGGGATGCATGCTCAGCAATGTGTGGTCTGAAGTGACTCTCAACACCTCGAATAGTCGGATCCGGAAATCGAGGATCTCTTTGCCTTTGACGAGGTGCAACCGGTGCCCTATGAACCTGTGGCGGGGTCTGATAAGCATCTACTCCCCGTGGCTGCCTCTGTTGCTGATACATCGGTTGAGTGCGATTAAATGCCTGATTTTGGTACCCACCTGGATATCCCATATACCCATCGTTTACCTCCCACTCCTCATCTCCGTAACCGTCATCCCATGTCTCTGTTCTCGCCCTATTGTCCACTTGCTCAAACATAGCACCCGACCGGTTCGGGTGTGGCACAAGGTTTGGTTGATTCACGGTCCGCAAAGGATTGGGCTGTGGTGGTAGTCGGCTTTCAAGAGTGTAAAGTGGTTCACCAATAAAATGAAATTCTCCAGTTGGAGCAGAGGTTGGTTGGGTGGTTGTGCTTGATGATGGTGCAATGGGTGGGGTTTGTTGTTGTGGTTCAGATGTATATGGAGGTGGTGGCATTGGTGGCAATTCAGTAGTCGATGTTTGTTGTGGTGTTTGCTGTAGTGGGGTGGATTGGTTTTCTGATGGATTCATGGTGGTTTGAATTGCTTTTCCCTTCAAGGCTGAACGAAGAAGCAGATTTTGGCGTGCGGTCTTTTCAATTTCAGGATCAAACAAGAGCGGAGAAGATCTTCCTGAAAACCGAGTATGCATGCAAAGAGATCACCTGCACACAAGGAAACAAGAAAACACAGCGTAATACCGAACAAGACAAAAATAAACAAAAAGAAATATTTTTGGGTTTTTTAGATTTTTTCAAAAACAATAAAAGAAACAACTACTACTAAACTAACACTAAGCGCACGAATTCCCCGGCAACGGCGCCATTTTGATGACTGTCGTAAGGGTCAATCAAAAACCTAAATAAGCTACGTAGATAGCGTAAGTAGGGTATCGTATCCACGGGGAATTTGTGGTCAGTGTCGCGTTTTTTAACTAAGAACTAAATTAACTAGATTGGGGTTTTTGTGAATTTGATTATAAAAACTAGAAAGCTAATTAATAAAGTTGTAATCAATATGAGAAAGAATAACCTCTACCCGGAATCCCAATTACCCGTTTAACGTCAAAACCTGTTTACCGATTCAAAACACCACATAGACATGGCCTCGGAATTAATGAATCTGATTAGTTATCAAGGATAGTTTTTAAGATTCACTATGCAACCTAATAACCCGTTTAATTGTATCAACTACCCACCAATTTACTAACCCGCTAACAACGCAAGTAAGTTGCCAATACGCTTAATAAACGACAAGTAATTCAAACACAAGAAACGTTTACCAAGAATCCAACACAAGTGGTCAAGCTGTACCAGTTATACGAATCCGCAAACAAGGTTTAATGCAAAACAATGTAAAAGTTCATCCGAGTAGAAGTTATAAGAAGTTTAGCCGCGCATGGTGATCTTTGCCGCTTCGGTTGTCATCCCGATTAGGTTAGACATCATGGATTGGCTTGGAAGATGAGATGGAATGCTGAAATTCGTCCCTGATGTTGCTGTGCGGCAGCTGCGATAGTATCTCCCAAAATTGTGAAAGTTCTTTTCTTTTTATAGTTGCATGTGACGGCTGATATAAAAAAATATGAGAATTGGTGCTCATTATTTCTTTACGTGAAAGTTGCTTCTCCCCTTTTGGCCCAACACAAATAGCAGCCCATATTTAATTTCCTCTTAATGCACATAACATCCATCCATGCCTTTAATTAATTCAACTTATAATATTAAAACTTCTTTCTTTGTTTCCTGCGATAACATTTGACAATAGTGATTTAATAATAATTTACTAATTAATTAAAGACTTCATTTAGTATTAATAAATAAAGTTTAACTAAACCGTTTTAGTTTATTCCATTATAATCCACATGCTAATAAAACCGCATCAAGAATCATATTTTATAATAATATCAATGCATTTTTGGCATACTTAATAATCAATAAAGTGTATCTAAAATGCACCGATCACTGAGTTTGGGTTAAAGGACATAACTTAAAAGGGTTTGCAAACATCGAGTAGGTTTCTTGTATATATTGAAGATAAATGACATAGTTTGTAATAAATAACATACATAAAAGACGATTTTTGTAATTTACTCTTTTCTAAATTATATAATTCAAAGTTTGATTAAATAATACTATTATCCTTACATAAATTATATATACTTAAATTATTGTTTATATTATTATCCTTGTTTAAATATATAATTCAAAGTTTGATAAAAAAACAAAATATTATCCTTATCTAAATTATATTTAGTTAAACTATAGTTTAGATTATTATTGTTAGGAAAAAAAATTGAAAAATAAGATAAGGAGGCATGAGAGATTGACACGTGTCAAAAAACGATATTCATTTATTAGTATAGGAAGATTACACTAATATATACTTCTAATAGTTACACTTCCAACCTAAACTTTAACCAAACTATATATCAACTTGATCAGGATTAACCTAGTAGAAAACATGTTAAAGTTCCTTTTTCATACATGACTTGTGTGAACTTCAACCAACTTGTTAGTACAATAAATGATATACTACTTTCTCAATTTTCTTTCCAAATATTAATACAACTTAAGAGTTACACGTTAGGTAGCCTCAAGTAATTGACTCGTCTCAATAAAGTAGGACCTACAGTCATTTTTTATTATTATTATTATTATTATTAGACTCAAGTTGATTATTATTATTATTATTATTATTATTATTTAATACTGTATTTAATTTTTTTTTTCCATTGTGAAATCATTGACTTCCAACCACACAAATTTCAACGCACACATGAGAAAATTCAAATTCTATTTAAGTTTAGTAAGCAATAGCTAGGAAACCATCCAATAGTTCTTTTGCTTTTCTCCCAAGTTCTTTTCGGGTTCTCAGGTGGCTGATGACGACGGTGCTGGAGGTGTTGGTAGTTTTATTGTTAACCAAGACCGCGGTTTCGCAGTCAAACACGAGTGCTAACTATCCAGACATTCCCAACCACTGTCGTGGTAGCGTGCCCAGGTCAAACTTTTTCAAGAACCGCAACTCTACCTTAGAAGAACTCAGAATGCAACTATTGAGCAAAAGAGTTCTTTATGCTAGAGCACAGAATTCAAGTGGTGGGGACCCCGTTTTCGCAGAAGCGCAGTGCCGGAACTACCTCACCGTAGAACGTTGTGTTGATTGTCTTGATGCTGCCGTTTTTAACCTTGTTAAATGCATAGATGGCGATGGTGCCGTCGTCTTTCTTGATGATTGCAGTGCCAGGTAAGGTTTTCTTGTCTTTATGATACGTTACACTATTGTACATGCAAGTGGTCTTCATTTATATATATACACTCGCAGGAAATATATAGTATACTTGCATGCAATCCTTTTAGATACGATTTAGAATAAAATGATATAGCCAATGATCTCTAGATCAAGTGATGGAGGGATGCCGGAGTGGGGCGGAGGGGCCTACCCGAGTTATAGGGTAGGTGCGATCTCTATCGCCTATTGTAGAAATATCGCCGTTCAAAAAAAAAGTGATGGAGGGATGCAAGTTCAACTCTCACTTGGTAGAGAGTGAGCCATTGGTGGGTAATGTAGGAGACTTAGGAAACCTGAGTTCGATCCTTGAGCCAAACGGGTTTTACCGATAATTTCACTGTCATGCCTACAGGCGGGTGGGTTATCGGGTTTTCGCCGGAATTGGTGGTGGACTCGGGTTACTCTCGGAGTACTCCGTTTAGTCCAGTGGATGCCCCGAGAGTGCTCGATATTGATTCTGTTGGCCGTTCAAAAAAAATAAAAAAAATAAAATGATATAATCAGTTAAGTTGAAATTAATGAAATTCAAATAGGTTACAATTAAATTTTTTTTTTTTTTTTTTTTTTTTTTGAACATTAGAGCTTTCATTACCAACCAAAGAGGACACCCTCTCAGCAAGAAGCTGTGAGGTTCCACAGGAAAAAAACAAAAAACATACAGCAAACAAACATCCAAACAGAAAGGATAGAACAGAACAAAACAAAAATACACCCCAGCCAAAGGAAACTGTAACCAATTACTCCAGGTCTCTCTTGGAACTTTCGCTCGATTCGACATCCATAAGAAAGCTTCGTCTTTTATACTTTCAACCACGTTTAACTCTGAAAGCAATCTGCCATTAAAAGTTTTATCATTTCGCCGCAACCAGAGCTTCCAGCAAGTAGCATACGTAATCGTGAGCAGAAGCTTGCTGATATTCTGCACCGAACTCCATTGATGCACTTCCTTAATTAAACCATTTAAACCTCCGTCTAGACACGTCGCGGGCATCCTCATCCAGGTCAAAATCTGCACCCACACTTCTCTAGCGCTGGGGCATGAAATGAAGACATGGTCGACATCTTCCTCTGCTACATAGCACACCGAACAAAGAGTGTTACCAACATGCAAGCCTCTTCTGGACAGCGCTTTTTTAGACGCTAATTTTCTAATGATCGCCCTCCAAACCAAAATATTCACTTTAGGAGGCACCCAAGAGTTCCATATGAAGTTAAAATTCTGGAAAGTGTTACCTCTCGCCTCACAAAGATCCCTTCTAACTGATTTGACTTCGAAGGCGTAACTGATTTGACTTCGAAGGTTACAATTAAATGAAGGCACAAAATCTGATTAAATTTCTTTATTCTTGACTCTACACTTCGTAGCCTTTTGATTTAATTCTCTCCCTAGGGTTCCCCTAAAAGCTTTGAACCAATAAATAAATGTCATTAATAAGTATAAGAACAGCAACAGGATAGAAAAAAGAGAAAGCAAACCAACTAAATATGCTGGCAATTTCTATAATCATAAAATCCACCGTTCAAAAAAAAAAAAAAAAAAAAAAAACTACAAATGGATCTATACAATATAGTTAGTTTACCTATACGAACTGATAATAGGAATAACCAAATGAACATAACTTGTCAAGTGGAATCTGGCCTGCCGAGCAAATATATTATCATATAGTAACAAAGTTTACACGTATATACAGAGTTTGGGGCGTACACATATCGCAAGATAGCTGCTAGACCTTCCGGTCGCAAAAACAATTACATGTGAAGTCTGATCGCTAACTTTGAGACCAAAGATATTTCTGATCGATAACTTTGAGACCAATTAAAGATATTTCTGATCGATAACTTTGAGACCAAAGATATTCGGTTGTGCTAATATCAGCCGCAAACTCTTGAAAAGTTACAAAAAGTGGTTGTAAATTTGGTTTGTGAGGGGTATTTGCAAAAGTGAATTTCAACCGCAAATGGCCCTTAAAGAGCGATTTGTGACCGAAATAGCGGGTAAATACCCCATTTTATAGTGGTACATAACTATTCACCAAAACAAAACAACTTGTTCAATAAGCAATTCATAAGTATTATAACAAAAATCAAATGGACAAGTGGGACTTTAAAACACAAAACAAAAGTAGTGCGTCTTTGATCACCCACTACCTCATTGGAGTCATAATAATATGTGAAACCCATAGGAAGAGACTTTTTCTTCTTTTTCTTTTCTTTTTAGAAAATCATCAAAGTATACATTGACCAAATACAAATTATATCTAACCTTTTCTTCCTTTTCCCTCCATTTTTTTAAACGGGTGTCACTTTTCTTTTTTACTATAATGTATTTTTTTCTTCAATTGGTAAAATTAAAAAAATACGTATGAATAAGTTATGCTCGTTTAATATCATGAGAAAAGAAAAGAGGAAAAGGCTACAAAGCCTTTTCATCCATGTATAGTCTCTAGAGAAGCCGCCTCCAATGTCTAGTTTAGAATCTCTACTTAGAAGATTTTCCTCTTTTTTACTATGAGAAAGTGGATACTTAGGGCATGTTTGGCCTAGCTTTTTGAAACAATTTATTGACTTATTGGTTTTTTGAAAAAGTCAGTATGGGGTGACTTATTGACTTATTGACTTTTTCCCCTCACATACACCCTCATTACCAAACATCATTTTGGAGCTTATTACTTTTCAAAAAGCCAATAAGTCAATAAGTTGTTTCAAAAAGCTTAGGTAAACATGCCCTTAGACACATCTCCCTGCCTTAAAGCAATAACCAATAGATTTCAATTGTTTTGTTTATGCTCCTAACTATAAGCATTCACATCCTTTTCACTATTTCTTTACTATAATTACACTAAAAAACACTATATTTTTTCTCTCTTTTCAATTAAATAATATTTTTGGTATCTTTATTATTACCTTTTCTCTCACCTTCATTTACAAACACTTTCAAAATACATAAAAAAATTTATAGATGATGAACAGTGTCACTTCAAATACAGATACGAACAGTAACGTTTTCTCTCTCTGCACTTAAAACCAATTTCTTATAATATAAAAAATATACTCACAAAATTTGGTGGAAGGGATGTGAATGCTCTAAACGAACTTTCAAACCAACAGTTATTGTTATAGCCCATGGCCTTCTCAGCTTCATCTACGTGACTACGTCTTTAGCTTGGAAGTGACATCCGTGTCGTCTACTACGGCCTTCTCTATCCAGTCGAGAGATAATGGAAAATGCAAATCATTACTGGCTTTTTAGTTGTTCCCGGCATCATTTCAATTAATTACACTGTTATAAATAATGCACCGCGGTTTCACCTACAGCGCCTTAGAGAAAATAATCCTTATTTATGAATTGGTGTTTGAAGTCTGGATGTATTCATCATGAAAGGTTTTGAATACTTTCCACTAGAAAATGATAGTGGTTTTTGCATTCAATTTCAAAAGTCTGGATTTTATTTTCTAGTAATGGGGCATTTTAGGATGAAATTACAACAAAATGATTAACAACCTCCAATGGTTTCTAACATGAAACGAAAAAAGAATCTTTAATTACCGTTAGTACTAAGTGATTCTTAATAACATTCTTAATCGTTATTAGTAGTACTGGTGGTAACTTTACTTCTATCCAGGGCGAAGCTTGAGATTTCTGAGGGGGTGTTGAAAATGTATATACCAAAAAATTTCTATAGAATTAGGGGGTCGAAAACGTATATACCAAAGAATTTCTATACGAAAACTACATATATTACACTACCAGCGAAAAGTTCGGGTCCCCCCCCCCCCCACACTGGCCCCTTAAAAGCTGTGCCCCTGCTTCTATCGGCACCAACTTCCATGGGGCTCTGAATCAAAATTATAATCTTGATCGAGCTATTGCTCCACACCTCCTCACTCAAATCAATTATTATGATTTTTCATTTGGTAACTAAGTAAATCCCGGTTATCAAAAATAGATTGATGACACTAAGATCACCAACATAGATAAAAAATAATTTTGAGTTCTAAATCTTTCACGCTCTTTTTCCGTAAGGTACGAGGCGTTTTCACACTTCTATGATAACCCAAATGTCAACGAGGATCTGGATGGGACTAGTGGCTTTTCAATTTGTGGCAATGTGTCAACATCTCAACCCTTATCAGGTTATACTCAAACTGTAGATGATTTTTTATCAGATATTAGAGATGCTACTCCAAAAACAACTAATTCATATGTTGCAAGTATAAGGCGAATCGCGAATGAAAATGCAACGGTGTATGCTATTGCACAATGTGCTGAAAATATAAATCAAGCTCTTTGCCAAGGATGCATGAATACAGCATACAACAAATTAAAAGAATGCCTTCCAAATACAGAGGGGAAGTATTTCGACAATGCATGTTTTGCAAAATATTCAGAGACACCATTATTCAATGATAACCAGACAATAGATATAACAAATATCTTAAAAGGTGAGGCTACTTCATCATTCAATTTATTGAAATAAATAATTCTTGACCATGTTATGTGATATGATTCTTTGAAACGGGATGATGACTAGCAGGTCATTTATTAGTTGAGTTTGATAAATAGGTTAGTAGCGATAGCGGCTTTAGTTTCTTGAAATTTACAATCACGCACCTACTCAGACAAGTGTCTCGTGTGTTATTGTTTTCATTTGTTAAAGTCGATGGTCAAGATAACGACTTCACTTCGATGAAAGAAATTACTCAGTGATAAAAAAACATGTAATCATTATCAGATTTATTCAATTTGCAAAAATTCAAGATTAGCCCATTTTTTCAACAAAAAAGAAAACGAGTTCGCGAATGTCTGTAACTTTTGTGATTATAACTTCTATATGATAGGCGTTCATTCAAGCAAGGTAGTCATAATTGCTGGAGCCATTGGTAGTTTAGTTCTCTTGTTCCTTATATCTGCTTTATGCTTCATTCGAAGAAGGAAGAACTCCAAGAATGCTGAACAAGGTGATTGTAGATATACTTAGGCATTTCGTTTATCCAAAATATACTGGTGGCATTATATGAGATTTCTCTTATTATGTACTTTCAAATATAAATTTAATGTAATTATCTATTCAATTCATAATACTGATAACATGTATGTATTCATATATGGAACATGTTTTGAACGCAGAGGATTTAAATGGAACACTACACTACAATTATAAAGATCTGGAGTTCGCAACCAATAATTTCAGCAAAGAAAATATTATAGGGAAAGGAGGATTTGGTGAAGTGTACAAGGTAATAAACTAGAAAATTTTGTATTTGAATCCTGAAATTTATGATCATGCTTGCAGACTAAATAGATATACAAAAGACAGTCTGATTTCTTAATAAAAACATGGCAATTTTTTATAATAAATTTCGATGAATTAAGTACCTAATTCATTAATGAAGACATTATTCAACATAGACCATATATAGTTATAAAAATAAAATTGTTCTTTTAACAAATTGTTTTTGGATGGTTTAACAGGCAATCATTGATGATAAGAATGTTGTGGCAGTAAAGAAACTTCAAGTACAAGATGTTAGAGCAAAAGAAGACTTTGAGAATGAAGTTAAGCTTTTAAGTAACATTCATCATCGAAATCTTCTTCGTCTCCTGGGATGGTCGAGTGAAGATTCTGATCTATATTTGGTCCTCGAATATATGGCAAATGGAAGCCTTGACCAATTCCTATGGGGTAAGTTGGAGTTTCAAAATTACTCATGATTGTTCACTTGAAATCTTCATTTTGAAAGTGTTGGTATGATGAGAAATATGCCCATAATGCAGGCGCAAAAAAGGGGACTTTGGACTGGAACCAACGATATGCAATAATATTGGGGATAGCTAAGGGTCTTGCTCATCTACACAGTGAATGTCATGTAAAGATCATTCACAGAGATATTAAATCAAGCAACATCCTCCTTAGTGATGATTTTAAATCTAAAATAGCAGATTTTGGGTTGGCAAGGTTTCAACCAGAAGATGAAACTCATGTTAACACCAAGTTTGCTGGGACATTGTAAGTTGTGTTATTATTTAGGTTTCACTTAATTAAATTTTTTAGTTGAAATTTATTTCATTATATGATAATATAATTGTAGGGGATATGCGTCGCCTGAATACGTACTTCGTGGTGCTTTATCAGATAAGGTTGATACTTACAGCTTTGGTATCGTGATTCTTGAAATCATTAGCGGTCGAAGGTCTACCGACATTAACTCTGATTGGCCATCAACGGAATATCTCCTTGAACATGTAAGATGCCAACTTTAAAACTAAATCCCCTTTTTGTTTGTTTTTTTTTTCTTTTCAGAAAATTGCCAACATCAAATTAATAAGAAAATAAGATACATAAGGAGTTAAATTAGAAGACCATATAAATAAAAGAAGTCAACGAATGAAACATGGCTCCAACATTGAAATATAGCAATCAATAGAAAAGACCATATAAGGTAACAATGTAACATACGATACAGCCACACCACATCTCACGTAATTACTTTTACACAAGTAGATAACGTTAACAAATTAAACCAACACTAAGAGTGAAATAAATTAATGTGTTCAGTCTTAGAGACTAAAGAACCAACCTATGTCCACAGAGTGAGGCTATATTTATCTTAGAATTTGCAGGCATATGTTGGAAATGCATATAAATATTTAATAAAATTATATGAGAACTAAAATAATGTATATTTATGTACGATCACTAAATTATCAATGGATTTATTTTTCGTTGTTTTGACCAAGCAGATGTTTTAGTCAGCCTGAATTAAAAGAGGAAATGGAAAATAATTAAAAACTAGATTTTAACTAGCTAGCTTTTAATATCTGAAGGTGGGCTTCCATAAAAGCCCAAACTAGTTCAGAATTACTTAGGTATAAATTACAAAAAACAAACAGCAATGAAGAGACTCAAACATGGAGCGGCCAGAGAGGGCGAACGTTCCAACAAAAGGCTCAACCACTAGAACAATTACTTACTTTGTGTTATGGCTTCCTTCAAATTTATTTATGGAACGCATCGAGCTCGTTTCTCATACTTTTCTCCATTCTTCATAGGGTGATGCTTCTTAGTAAGTTGAGGGTTGTTTGGAATCAATAAGAAGCAATTCCTTTGTTTCCAAGGTTATGGGATTCGGATCTTTCATCTATGTCCGGTAACATATGAAGACCACTTGATCCGATTTCGTTCTAATGATTAGTTGCTGTTACGGGCCACTTGGTCTGCTTTGCTTCCTATTATTAACTTGTTATTACGGGGATGTGTATCGAAAGGAAATGGTTGAATAAATTAACCATCTTAGCATGGCCATAAATATAAGGCATGCTAACACCAAAGTGTTTTAACAAGTTCATGTGCTATTTGTGTTGCTTACTTTTGTGTCTTCATTATATATTGACATTGTGAAGGTTACAACATTCTACAATAATTCTGCAACATTATACATAAAAATTAAACCTATATTACATATACTGATATTAATAACAAAACATGAACAAATTAGGGGAAATGTTTCTTAACTAAAATATTTAACATAGTATTTCTTGACGTTTATTGTATTGGGCCTTCCAAATATATGATCCATTTTACCTAGGCATAATGTATTTGCTATGTATCTGTGTCAGGCATGGAAGTTATATGAGAAGAAAATGCATAGAACACTTATTGACGAGACATTGGACTTGAATCAATACCAACAAGAACATGCTATGAAGATCACTGAGACTGCCTTGTTGTGCACTCAATCTCCAGCTTCGAATAGACCAACCATGTCTGAAGTGGTTTTGGTGCTTCAAGAGGACCAATCATTGGGGAAAAGACAGTTAACAAGGCCTACTTTTATTCACAATCAAGATAGGAGGATTCATATATTAGGTTCTTAAGATAAATATATTGCTAATGTCTAGAAAATAAACTAAGGAATCTGAGAAATTCAACTACATAGAGAAATAGCATACAATCAAGTAGATTGAGGGGATAACTGCTGCAAAGAATTTGTAACTTTTCTTATTAGACAGCATCTTCATTATGGTATCAATTGATGATTTTTGAGATATTAATGTTGTGTGAAATAAAAGTGCACCTGGTTCCTATTATTACTTTCTAAGTGTATGAGACACTAATCGCCACTTCAAGTCACCTATTTTCTATGCCTTCAATCTATAGAAGTTATCACATGGATTAAAATTTCTCTACTACAATTATTGTTATATTAAGCAAATTCTTTTTTGAATGTAACAGAGATTGAGTGATGTGAATCAAACTAGCAAAAACACTGAAGAACTATAAAGAAGTATTTGTCGCAACGTTTTTAACAAGTGTGTAGACGTACCTTATGCACGAGCTAGTTATGTGATCAAGAAAAGAAAATAAGGAGATTCAAGAAACATAAACACAAATAAAGGAAGATGTAGGAAAATGGTAAAGCTAACACAGGAACCTAAGGTGACAATATATACCAGCTTCACATCCAAAGTTACACCAAAGCCCTTTGGACTTGTTCACTTTCCATCCAGCCCTTATGACTTTCCACCTTTACACATAAGACCCTCCAACTTATGCAACCTGCACATACTTAAAAAAAGTTTAAAACACATAATACCAAAACATAAGTTCTAACATATGAATGAATGAATTAACACTTGTTATTTCAACATCCCTCCATTTATATGAGAGAACATATCTATTAGTCCCAATTTCTCACAAAAGTCTTCACGTTGTGACTCACTAAGACCTTTTGTAAAAATGTGTGTCAGTTGACTTTCTGAGTGAACTTTCTGTGGACTAATAACACCATTAACAACCTTTTCTCTCAAATAATGTAAATCCAATTCGAAATACTTTGTTCTTTCATGAAAGACAGAATTAGCTGAAATTAACCTGTTTTCCCTTGCTAATTACTATATTAGTACATTAATTTAATTGCAAACTAAAAACAACTTTTCACAATTTAACTCCATGTCTCAAACCAATAAAACAATAAGTGGCCTCTATTCGTAGTGCATTGTCATCAACATATTTTGGGTGATAGATGATAAGTTGAATCATAAGTTATGACTGAGTGATATAAAATTATAAATTAATATCAATAGTCAGAATTTCAGAAACTAACAAAATAACAACATTAAACCTCTTCCCTTCGATGTTCTGTTCTTGATCTTACTCGATGTTCAGGGCCCCTCGAAATCATGGAGCAATTACCGATGGCTTGTTCTGTTCATGTTTCACTGCTTCTGTTCGATGCCTTGTTCGATACTTCTGTTACCTGTTCTTTGCTTCTGTTCGATGCCTATGTCGATGGGTTGTTCTGTGCCTGTGTCGTCTCTATATACACGAAATTGCCGCCCAAGATTTCTAAACTGTTTTATTATTATCAATTTTTAAAATCAATTGGGTATTGTGCTTGCTAAACCTAATGTTAATGGTTTAACTTTAAACCATAAACAATGTTTTGTAAATGAGCCTACTTAGAGTTGGTATGAGTATACTATTGAAAAAAAATTAACATATACATATCGGATTTAAAAAAAACGCGTGCCCCTCGAAATCACAGGCTAAGTGTAGTGGTCCTCCCCGCACACCTGTTGATGCAGTGTTTGTGTATGTCTCTTGTTCTTATTACGTTTATGATGTTATGTAATGTATGGTCTTTTGGTTTATCGAGTCTGTACGTTTTGGTCGAGTCGACCAAGTTAAGATATCCTCCTATCTTGACTTGGTACGACATGTTCATAGTTTTGGTATGAAATGCAACTACATGTATGCAGTCTTCAAGTGTTCGGCTCTTATCTTATATGTTCTGCATAATCTGTCTGCAAGTTGTTTGCTGTTAGCAGCCTCCCACGAAGAACCTATTCTTTGTGGGATATGGTCATCACGAAGAACCTTCTTCGTGAAGTGTATGGTTTTTCGTGGACTAATAAACGAAGAACCTAGTTCTTCATGGGCTGAAGTTCTTCGTGGGCCTAGTAACATTCTTCGTGATGTTACTGGGCTGGGGTTCTATATAAGGCAGCTTATGTTGTGCCGAACAATTAAGAGAGCTTGCTGAGTATGTAAACACTGTGTGTATGTGCTTGTATTTGTTCTCTTCCATTTAATCAAGATAATGAATCTTTGGTTACTTGTGTGTTTTATACTTTGCTTTCGTTACATTCTTACAAGGATTCATCACTTGTAATTGTGTTCTAATAACAAGAAAGTAGGTTTCTTGATCCTCCAAGTGGACCTACAAGAAAGATGAATTATACAAGCCACAGTTCCCTATGTATGAGCAGATCAAGTTCACATTGGATCTAGCAACCAACACGGCTCGATACAGGCTCGTGTATAAGCCGGTGATGGTTTTGGATAAGATTCCACTAATGCCGATGGAACAAGACATTCTCGCGAACATGGCTCTTTGGTGTTATGATTCAGATACGCACGAGGCAGTTATCGTCTTCAGAAACGACAAAGAAAACTTCCGTATTCTCGATCCGATGTGGATAGTCAACATGTCGGCTGCTGATATCGATAGATTATTTCGTCATGACATATTTTATGAAGACCAGGATGCAAGTCAGGCTTTACGCTTTCAACGCATCGCTTGTTATTGTTACTATCGGGGAATTCATGCTGCAAGTTCGTGGTCGGAAGTAGCTCATTAAGACCGAAGACCAAGCAACAGCCAAGGGGGAGTTTGTTGATGCAGTTTTTGTGTCTGTCGCTTGTTCTTATTACGTTTGTGATGTTATGTAATGTACGGTCTTTTGGTTTATGATGTGCACAAAATGCAACATACAAATTACATCAATTGTGGCATAAAACTAACCTTTTTTTAGTACTAATGTTGGAAAAAGTGTGTTTTTGTCTTCCTTTTGTATTTTCAGGATTAAATGAGCTCAAATTAACAAAAATAAGCAAAAAGGCAGCTAAATCTAACATAAATACAAGAAAAGAAACAAACGTGGCATGCCCGACCTCCTCGACAGCATCTTCCCAAGCAAAGCAAGAGAACAAAAGGCTGAACACGCCCCGTGCTCAGTGAACACGGGGGCGTGCCCAAGTGTCAGCATAAAAGACAAAGCTGTAAAAGCTTCTATCGCCCACCACGGGGCCGTGCTCAGCGGACACGGGGCCGTGGTCAACTATAAGGTTCGCAGAATCCAGGCAAATCTTGATAGTACAGATATGCTTCTGCAGACGGGGGTGTGCCCAGCGGACACAGGGACGTGGTCAACTAATACAGACAAGAGCAATTAATGAAGACATAGAAGGATGTTGGACACGGGGCCATGCCCAATGGACATGGGGCCGTGCCCGAGCTTCTGTTCAGCCTATAAATAGGGGTGCTTGGCTCAATTGCAAACCATCCCTTGGCACACCACCTCTCTCACACTTCACCCACCACCCACCTCCATCACAACACCATCATCCACCACCATCATCCATTGTCCATCATAGAGTGTGTGAGTCGTCTCGGGATCCAAGATTGATCATAAGAGTTCTTGACAATCAAAGGCCATGTTTGCCTAAGTCTCTTACATCACTCGGTGAAGACAAGTGTCTAGTGTAATACTTTTTATTTTTAATCTTTTCGCACTTTTTACTTGGTTATGTATTCTTGACTTTAATAACTAGTTTCTTATGTTGAAGGTGATTCTTCCTTATCGTTTATCCGTGGTGTCTTGGCATTATTTTACTGTCTATATAAAATAAAAGATTTTCATCATTCATATCTTCACGGTCTATATGGAGGTATGTTGGCTACCTGGTCGGGGGTTAAGGGAACGGTTTGGTAAGAGTCTTGCCTTGTTCAGTGTATAGATCCTGCAAGGACCTGGGTTAAATTTAGTAGGACCTCCTTCAATACTTACCGGTATTGGATGGCGGGGGTCCAAACTCTTTGATCCCCTCATATGTAAGCTACTATTAATACTTTAACCCGGCTACTTAGGATTGTATCCCTGTTGACTCAGACTACTTAGCCGAGGGTAACGTCACCTTCAAAAGAGGGGCCTACCATAATATGCATTAATAACTTAATTAATTATCTTTCAATAATCCGACCCTTTAGGATTGTATCCTTGCTGACTCAAACTACTGGGTTGAGGGTAACGTCACCTTCAAAAGAGGGGCCTACCATAATATGCATTAATAACTTAATTAATTATCTTTCAATAATCCGACCCTTTAGGATTGTATCCTTGCTGACTCACACTACTGGGTTGAGGGTAACGTCACCTTCAAAAGAGAGGCCTACTACAATAACTAAGATAATCTCTTAAAAAGTGCAAAGGTGCGGAAATAATCAAAGGTTACACTATACACGAGTCGGAGCCAAGTGATTCATCTTGTCTATCTGTTTTTATTTTTATTTTATTTTTCAGCATTCTAGTTAGTTTTTATTTTTTTCTAGTTTAAAACATTTTTCTAAACTTTTGATTTGATTAGACGTTGAGGATAAACCGGTACTAAAAGCTCTTGTGTCCTTGGACGACCTCGGTATCTTGCCAACACTATACTACGCTCACAATGGGTGCACTAGCCCATATGTGTGTTTAGTGTTAGTAAAATATCGTGTTTTATAAATTTAAAACTTGACTAACGTGTAAAAAGGGGTTAAAATATACTTAAACTTATATACACACTCGCACACATCAAGTTTTTGGCGCCATTGCTGGGGACACAAGGATTTTAAGAAAGTTAGGAATCAACGGCCTAATCGTTTTTTCTTATTTTTCTGTTTTTTTAGGATTTTTCTAAATCTTTAAGTTTCTGTAGAGCTCAGCACGGGCCGTGCCTGGTCGGACACGGGCCGTGCCCAGCATTGTCACTGGCAGTTTTTATTTTCCGAGTTACAGAGGGTTGAACACGGGGCCGTGTCGGTGCAACACGGGGCCGTGTCCAGCTACCCAGTAACAGGGATCCGGAAAACAATCACTGTATCTCCGACCACGGGTCGTGTTCACCTGAGCACGGGGCCGTGGTGAAGCTTCTGACCAACGTTCTTTTCTGTTTTTTATTGTAGGTCTTGGAACCCAGGCGCCACATTTGAACTTCCAACGTAATGTATGAGCTCCAGTTCTAGTAGAGATATAAAAGAACCTCTAGAAGAACCCGAACGCTTTCTCAGAAAAAGACTTAAAGCTAAAAACCAAGAGAAAGTTTCGGGGGACCCACTTTCAATGGCGGACCAACGTACCCTCATGGATTACCTACGACCCACTGTAGGTAATCTCGGCGCCTCTATCAATGCACCGAATGTCGAAGCCAATAACTTCGAACTTCGGCCACATTTGATACAAATGCTTCAAAACTCCGCAACCTTTCATGGGCTTGCGGACGAGGATCCCCATCTACATATTACTAATTTCTTAGAAATATGTGATACCTTTCGAATCAATGGAGCATCAAACGACGCCATCCGCCTTAGGATGTTCCCATTTTCACTAAAAGACCGAGCTAAGGCTTGGCTTAATACCCTCCCAGTTAGCTCGGTAAACACCTGGGATGAACTAGCCCAAAAGTTTCTATATAAGTATTTCCCTCCTGCTAAAACGGCTAAATTAATGACTGAAATTAATACATATTCATAAGAGGATGGGGAATCCTTATATGAAACTTGGGAAAGGTTCAAGGAGCTACTAAGAAAGTGTCCTCATCATGGTCTTGCGGTATGGCAACAAGTATCTACTTTCTACAATGGGTTGTTGCCACACACAAGACAAACACTTGATTCTAGCTCCGGGGGACTTCTAGGTAATCGTCGCCCAAATGAAATATATAACCAAATTGAGGAAATTGCTCAAACAAATTTTCAGTGGCACACTCCCCGAGGTAATAAATCTATTGCCCCGGGCGCCCATAAGGTTGATGAAAGCACTTCTTTACAAGCCCAAATCGAGGCCCTTTCTTCAAAAATCAAAAAGTTAGAAATGGCAAAAACGGCCTCGGTTATGGCTTGCGAAGGGTGTGGTAGGCCACATGAAAATTAGAGTTGTATGAAAGAAGTTGATGATCAAACAGAAACGGTAAACTACATTGACAATAGACCTAGGCCGTCGGGTCCTCCAACGGGTACCTACAACCAAGGATGGCGTAACCACCCCAATCTTGGTTGGAGAGATCCCGACAATAGTAGTAACCCACAAAACCAATGAACTAACTTTCAACAACCACAAAATTTTTCTAAACAACAAGGTGGACGAGAAAGGCTTGAAGATACTGTATCTCGCCTCCTCTCCGACACCGAAAAGAAAAACTCGGATCGATTTCAGCAATTGGAATCGAATTTTAGAAATCAACAAGCTAGCATTCAAAACATTGAAAAACAATTAAATCAAATAGCTCAAAATTTATCCGAGAGACCACAAGGCGCGTTACCAAGTAATACCGAGACCAACCCAAAGGCGCAAGTACATCTCATAACATTGAGAAACCGTACCGTGGGTCCCGAAAAGGCTCCACTTCCACCAACTGAAAGAAACCAATCTAGCCAAACCACAACTCCACCCGCGCCCCAACAAGAGAAGGCTTCTTCACCAGTTCAAGAGCCTACTAAGACTCCTCCGGTTCCATACCCAGGTCGGTTAATTCGTCAAAAGACCGATGAGCAATTCGCAAAGTTCGAAAATTTACTCAAACAATTGCATGTTAATATTCAATTTATCGAAGTCCTAACCCAAATGCCTAAATATTCAAAATTTATGAGGGACTTCCTCACTCATAAAAGGAAAATTGAATCATTGCAATTAGTTAACTTAGGCGAAGAATGCTCCGCCTTACTACTCAACAAACTCCCTAAAAAGAAGATTGATCCTGGAAGCTTCACGATTCCTTGCTCAATTGGGGAATCCCCCATTCGCAATGCACTAGCCGATCTTGGGGCTAGCATCAACCTCATGCCCGCATCAATGTTCAAACGACTCGGCCGAGGAAAAACGAGCCCTATAAAGATGAGCATACAACTTGCCGACAGATCCGTCAAATATCCACAAGGTGTCCCTGAAAATCTATTGGTCAAGGTCGACAATTTCGTCTTCCCGGCCGACTTTGTCATACTAGACATGGAAGAAGACATCGAAGTCCCTCTCATCCTAGGGAGGCCATTTCTAGCCACTGCCCAAGCAGTGGTAGACATGAATGACGGAACACTAACGTTGAAGTTTGGGGACGAGGAAGTGAAGTTTGGAGTCGGAAAAAGAGTAGAAGATGAAGACCCGGTCAACTACATGAAGGTCATAGACTCAAGCTTGGATGACGCTCTCCGACGGTGTAGCATGGGATGCAAAATATCCCACTTGGGTAACATATGACAAGGCTTTGGGTCTAGCCAAGGACCCTAATAAACGTGGCGCACCACGGAGGCATTCCGTGGAGCTATCCTTAGTTTAGTATAGATTAATTTTTATGTTTTCTAGTTTAGTTTTAATTTTCAGGAATAAAGCACACTCGGGATGGCAAAGGATGACAAGGGAAACTTGAACCAGCACCCCATGCACGAAAACAGGGCCATCCGACGAAATTTTCTTCATTACAGCAAGTTCAGCATGGGCCGTGTCCGCCCAACACGGCCCCATGCTGCACAGTCTGCAGAAAATGCCCAGTTCAGGTAAACTGGACACGGGCCGTGTTCACCCAACACGTCCCCGTGTCCAGGCTTCTGTTTCTTTTTACAACTTTTGTTACTGGCACCTGAACACGGGGCCGTGCCCGGACCCCACGGGGCCGTGTCCAGACGTCCAGTAACATAAAATTTTGTTTTTAACACATTCAATCAACCTAAAAACTTATTTTTGGGACACATTGAGGACAATGTGTAATTTAAGTGGGGGGGGGGGGGGGGATGCTAAAACTTTGAATCTTGCAAGTCCTAATCACAAGCCTTACACAAAACTCTATTGGAACCGCTAATCACCCCAAATTTTTTTTTTTCAATTTTATTTTACTTGTCTATGTTTAACTTGGGAGTTTCAAGTTCTAAAAAGGTTATATTTTTACAAATTTACAACCGATAGCGTCGTGATAAAAAGAACCAACATAAGAGAATTATGAAACGGCATGACACGCTTGGTTAAAATTTGATTATATATACTTGATCACATAAAAACCCATTCCCACAAAAGTGAGTTTTGATCCTTTATTGAGCATACAATATATATCTTTAAACTAAAAATGCTCATTTTTCGTTTCTTGTGTGAATAGCCGCTTGGTTCTTACGACTCTAGAACTTGCCACGACGATACAGTCCCGGTCATTACCAACTTAAACCCGAGTAAGTAAATGATGGAGGCATTAGGACTAACCCTTTTTATTTCTACACCATTATTTTCTTTTTTTTACCACCTACCCAAAATCCCCCTAGTTAACCCATTTGAGACTAAACCTTTTCATTTCTTAACCCAAAAACCAAACACCCTTTCACCCACCAAAACCTTTTTTATTTTTAACCCTTTGTTTTAGTAACAAGCTCGGTTTTTCTTATGACTTCTTCCAAAAAAAAATTGATGATGAAGCAAAAGAAATAAACAAGCAAGTTCATCAAAAATAACTTTGTTTGAAAAATAGCTTCATCAAAATAAAATATGCAAAAAATAAAAAGTCTTACGAAAACCGATGCTTTTTACGCTTTTCGCCCTTTTCTACTAACCACTAACCCAACCACCTACCTTTAACCCAAGCCTAACCCTTTACCCAAAAAAGTCCTCTTGATATTTACAAAGGTACATAGTTAAAAAGGAGGAGGATTGATTGCTTGGCAAGCCTATGGTAGGAGTAAGTTTCATGCCGCTCTCGAGTGATTCACTAAAAATACATCTTTGGCCGAGTGTTGAGTGATTCCCCGTGAGGTATGTGAACTTGTATATAAAAAATTTTTTAAAAGAGGCATGTTATGCCCGAATAAGTAATTTATCCTATGAAAAGTTTTAAATAAATCATGACGAATAGGATTGTAAATAAATAAAAATAAAACTTAATAAAGAATCTTGGAAATCCCGACACTCTATGACAAGCCCAAAAACCTTCTCTTCTACTCATTCCATTTGGGAGTGTAAAGCCACGTTATAAAGAGTTTTGCTTGAGGACAAGCAAAGATTCAAGTGTGGGGGTATTTGATGTGCACAAAATGCAACATATAAATTACATCAATTGTGGCATAAAACTAACTCTTTTTTAGTACTAATGTTGGAAAAAGTGTGTTTTTGTCTTCCTTTTGTATTTTCAGGATTAAATGGGCTCAAATTAACAAAATAAGCAAAAAGGCAGCTAAATCTAACATAAATACAAGAAAAGGAACAAACGTGGCATGCCCGACCTCCTCGACAGCATCTTCTCAAGCAAAACAAGAGAACAAAAGGTTGAACACGCCCCGTGCTCAGTGAACACGGGGGCGTGCCCAAGTGTCAGCATAAAAGACAAAGCTGTAGAAGCTTCTATCGCCCACCACGGGGCCGTGCTCAGCGGACACGGGGCCATGGTCAACTATAAGATTCGTAGAATCCAGGCAAATCTTGATAGTACAGATATGCTTCTGCACACGGGGGCGTGCCCAGCGGACACGGGGACGTGGTCAACTAATATAGACAAGAGCAATTAATGAAGACAGAGAAGGATGTTGGACACGGGGCCGTGCCCGAGCTTCTGTTCAGCCTATAGATAGGGGTGCTTGGCTCAATTGCAAACCATCCCTTGGCACACCACCTCTCTCACACTTCACCCACCACCCACCACCATCATCCATTGTCCATCATAGAGTGTGTGAGTCGTCTCGGGATCCAAGATTGATCGTAAGAGTTCTTGGCAATCAAAGGTCATGTTTGCCTAAGTCTCTTACATCACTTGGTGAAGACAAGTGTCTAGTGTAATACTTTTTAATTTTAATCTTTTCGCACTTTTTACTTGGTTATGTATTAATGACTTTAATAACTAGTTTTTTATGTTGAAGGTGATTCTTCCTTATCGTTTGTCCGTGGTGTCTTGGCATTATTTTACTGTCTATATAAAATAAAATATTTTCACCATTCATATCTCCACGGTCTATATGGAGATATGTTGGCTACCTGGTCAGGGGTTAAGGGAACGGTTTGGTAAGAGTCTTGCCTTGTTCAGTGTATAGATCCTGCAAGGACCTGGGTCAAATTTAGTAGGACCTCCTTCAATACTTACCGGTATTGGATGGCGGGGGTCCAAACTCTTTGATCCCCTCATATGTAAGCTACTATTAATACTTTAACCCGGCTACTTAGGGCTGTATCCCTGCTGACTCAGACTACTTAGCCGAGGGTAACGTCACCTTCAAAAGAGGGGCCTACCATAATATGCATTAATAACTTAATTAATTATCTTTCAATAATCCGACCCTTTAGGATTGTATCCTTACTGACTCAAACTACTGGGTTGAGGGTAACGTCACCTTCAAAAGAGGGGCCTACTACAATAACTAAGATAATCTCTTAAAAAGTGCAAAAGTGCGGAAATAATCAAAGGTTACACTGTACACGAGTCGGAGCCAAGTGATTCATCTTGTCTATCTGTTTTTATTTTTATTTTATTTTTCAGCATTCTAGTTAGTTTTTATTTTTTTCTAGTTTAAAACATTTTTCTAAACTTTTGATTTGATTAGACGTTGAGGATAAACCGGTACTAAAAGCTCTTGTGTCCTTGGACGACCTCGGTATCTTGCCAACACTATACTACGCTCACGATGGGTGCACTTGCCCATATGTGTGTTTAGTGTTAGTAAAATATCGTGTTTTATAAATTTAAAACTTGACTAACGTGTAAAAATGGGTTAAAATATACTTAAACTTATATACACACTCGCACACATCAAGTTTTTGGCGCCGTTGCAGGGGACACAAGGATTTTAAGAAAGTTAGGAATCAACGGCCTAATCGTTTTTCTTATTTTTCTGTTTTTTTAGGATTTTTCTAAATTTTTCAGTTTCTGTAGAGCTCAGCACGGGCCGTGCCTGGTTGGACACGGGCCGTGCCTGGTTGGACACGGGCCGTGCCCAGCATTGTCACTGCAGTTTTTATTTTCCGAGTTACAGAGGGTTGAACACGGGGCCGTGTCGGTGCAACACGGGGCCGTGTCCAGCTACCCAGTAACAGGGATCCGGAAAACAATCACTGTATCTCCGACCACGGGCCGTGTTCACCTGAGCACGGGGCCTACTACAATAACTAAGATAATCTCATAAAAAGTGCAAAAGGGTGGAAATAATCAAAGGTTACACTATACACGAGTCGGAGCCAAGTGATTCATCTTGTCTATATGTTTTTATTTTTATTTTATTTTTCAGCATTCTAGTTTGTTTTTTTTTTTTCTAGTTTAAAACCTTTTTCTAAACTTTTGATTTGATTAGACGTTGAGGATAAACCGGTACTAAAACCTCTTGTGTCCTTGGACGACCTCGGTATCTTGCCAACACTATAATACGCTAACGATGGGTGCACTTCCATATGTGTGTTTAGTGTTAGTAAAATATCGTGTTTTATAAATTTAAAACTTGACTAACGTTTAAAAAGAGGTTAAAATATACTTAAACTTATATACACACTCGCACACATCAGTTTTTCGAGTCTGTACGTTTTGGTCGAGTCGACCAAGTCAAGATATCCTCCTATCTTGACTTGGTACGACATGTTCTTAGTTTTGGTATAAAATGCAACTGCATGTATGCAGTCTGCAAGTGTTTGGCTCTTATCTTATCTGTTATGCATAATCTGTCTGCAAGTTGTTTGCTGTTGGCAGCCTCCCACGAAGAAACTATCCTTCCTGGGATATGGTCATCACGAAGAACCTTCTTCGTGAAGTGTATGTTTTTTCGTGGACTGATCAACGAAGAACCTAGTTCTTCGTGGGCTGAAGTTTGTATTTGTTCTCTTCCATTTAATCAAGATAGTGAATCTTTGGTTACTTGTTTGTTTTATACTTTGCTTTTGTTGCATTCTTACAAGGATTCCGCACTTGTAATTGTGTTCTAACAACTAGAAAGTAGGTTTTTTGATCCTCTAAGTGGACCTACAACACCCTCATCACCGGACCTGTGGTTTATATTACGTATACGATTACGGGCATGCCGCATATTTAGGTAGTGTTTGGTATGCAGGAATGAGAGGCGGAATGAATTGGATAATTACGAGGGAATGAAGAAATGGGTGTTTGTTTGGTCAACGGAATGGAATCACCCATTCCATAAGGCATTCCATTCTCTCAAAATCATTCCATCCACTCCCCATGTTTTTTTCATTCTGACCCATCTAGCACCATTCATCTCCAACACCATAACCCACCACATGCGCCACCACCCACCTCCACCACCGACGCCATTGTCGCCTCCACCCGCAACCCGTCAACGCCACCACCGCCACCCCGACAACCACCACCGTCGCCGCCACCCACCCGCCACTGTTGCCACCCACCGCCGCCACCAACCACCATAGCCGCCAGTCGCCGCCGCCACCCACCACCACCGCCACAACCAACCGCCACCGCCACCACCCGCTGCTACCTCTGCCTCCACGCACCCCCCCGGTCACCACCACCCGCCATCGCCGCCTCCACCGCCACTCGCTGCCGCCGCCACCCACCACTATCGCTGCCACCCACAATCACTACCATCGACCACCACCACTCACAAGTGATTTTATTCCTTCTTTTTTTTCTTGCCTACCAAACAATATAGAATAATAATTCATTCCATTCCCACATGGTAAACAAACAATACATGGAATGGTAATGATCCATTGCATTCACTCGTCTATTCCATTACATCGTCCATTCCATTATCTCGTACCAAACATACCCTTAAAGTTTTCTCATGTATGCGTTGAAATTAATGGGATTCCAAGTTAGGTCAGTTATTTCACAATGGAAAAATAAAAAAACAAATAATAATAATCCAGTTAACATAGTCTAATAAAAAGGTAACTGTAGTGTAGGGCCTATTTTATTGTAACGCGTCAATCACTCTAGACTACCTAAAGGCTTGTTTAATTGTAACGGGTCAATTACTCGAGGCTACCTAACATGAGAAAACCAAATTCTATTCAACTTTAGTAAAGAATAAAAAGCTAGTAAACCATCCTACACCTCCCTTGCTTTTCTTCTAAGTTCTTTCCGGCTTCTCACGGTGGCTGATGACGACGACAGTGCTGGTGGTGTTGGTAGTTTTATTGTTAACCAAGACCGCGATTTCGCAGTCAAACACGAGTGTTAACTACATTGACATTCCCAATCACTGTAGTGGTAGCGTGCCAAGGTCAAACTTTATCAACAACCGCAACTTTACCTTAGATGAACTTAGAATGCAATTATTGAGCAAAAGGGCTCTCTATGCTAGAGCACAGAATTCAAGTGGTGGTGACCCGGTTTTCGCTGAAGCGCAGTGCCGGAACTACCTCACCGTAGATCGTTGTGTTGGTTGTTTTGATATTGCCGTTTTTAACCTTGTTAAATGCATAGATGGTAACGGTGCTAACGTATTTCTTGACGATTGCAGTGTCAGGTAAGGTTTCTTTGTCCTTATGAATTATGACACCTTATGATTTATCCACTGGCATTATATGTTTAGTATACTTGCATGCAATCCTTTATGTTACTATTTTTTAGAATATATATTCCTATAAAAACCATTAATGGACACTTAGATCATGTATCTTTTATTTTTCTGAATCTTTTAAGGATAATTATCATTTATAGATAACTCTGCTAATAAATATTATTTAGTTTAATTTTCCATGGATAATTATTATTTAGTCTAATCTTTTTTAATCAATTATAGATAACTCTCCTACTAAATATTATTGAGTTTAAATTTAATATATACCTTTGATTTATAATATTATTTATTTGATTTTGTATATTATATTACTAGGTTATAACCCCGTGTAGAATAAATAAATTTTATATACTAAATAATAAAACAATATATCTTTAAAACCCCATTTATTGTACGGGTTGAACAAATATAATTTTATATATTAAATAATAAAAATTTATATCTATAGGAACCATATTGTGCAGGTTGAATAAATGTAATTTTATATACTAAATAAAAAAAGTTATATCTTTAAAACCACGTGTATTACACGGGTTGAATAAATGTAATATTGTTTACCAAATAATAAAATAATACATCTTTAAAAAAACTCATTTATTACACGGGTTGAATAAATGTAATTTTATATACCAAACAATAAAAAAATTACATCTTTAAAAATATGTGCATTACACGGTTTGAATAAATGTAATTTTCTGTACTAAATAATAAAAAATATATATCCTTAAAAAACCCCGTGTATTGGACGAATTGAATAAATCTATTTTTATATATCAAATAATAAAAAGTTATATATTAAAAAACGTCATGTGTTACATGGGTCGAGTAACTGTAATTTGTAGAGTGAAAATAAAAATATTTAATATATTAATACAAAGTTTGGTTTTCGTGATAAAAATAGATTATTCTGTTGTTGCAAAATTTGTTAACGAATTCTCAATAAATATAACCCTTTATTTAAAACTCCGTAAATGTATAAATGATAAATAATATTAGTTAATTTTATTTTAAGTTTCGTAAAATTTATTTGATACCAAACTAAAAAAAAACGTTCAAATATAATTAATTCAAATAAATGATATTATAAATGAGAAGGAGATTAAACTAAATAATAATTATCCATAAGATATTAGACTAATAATATTTAGTAGGAGTGTTATCTATAATATAAGATATTAAATTAAATAATATTTAGTAGGAGAGTTATCTATAATTAATTAGAAAATATTAAATTAAAAGAATAATTATCTGTAAAAGATGACCTAATATGATGACAAGTGTCTCTAAAGTGGTTTCTTTTATTATATAGTATAGATATTCATTGTTTATATTACCTAAAGTTTCATATAAAAGCTACAATTTTGAGTTTCCAAAGCTACAATTTTTTGTTTCCCTTTACCCAATTTATTACTTCTTTTTGACAGAAACCTACCTTTTATTTGTAATATACAAATTTACTCTTATTCTTTTCGATAATATAATTATTTCTAATAAACTTTAAACTTTTACCATAGTATATATATTGCTCGACATAAATCGAAAAACATTTACCTTTATTCAATCCATGTAATACAAAAGATTTTAAAGATATAACATTTTTATTATTTAGTATATTAAATTACATTTACTTACACGTATAATACATACGGTTCTTATAGATACAACCTTTATTATTAATATATCAAATTATATTTATTCAATCCGTTAAACAAATGAGGTTTTTAAAGATACGTTATTTTATTATTTAGTATATAAATTTCATTTATTCAACTCATGTAACACACGGGGTTATAACCTACTAAAATGACATAATTAATTAACATGAAATAAAATGATATTTAGATTAAACTTGAAACAAATGATATGACTAATTAACTTGATATAAATGAAAATTTAAATAGTTTAGAATTATAATAGCTAACACGAAATCTTATTAAATTTCCTTTATTCTTGACTCTTCACTTTGTAGCCTTTTGATCTATTTCTCTCCGGCCTAGGGTTCCACTAAAAGTTTTTAACTAATAATTAAATGTCGTTAACAGTATAAGTAAGATAGAAAAAGAGAAAGCAAAGCAACTACAAATGGATCTATACAATATAGTTACCTATAGGAACTGATAATATGAATAACCAAATGAACATATCTTATCAAGTGGAGTCCGGCCCACCGAGAAAATATATTATCACATCGTAAAAAATTTTACATCGTAAAAGATAAGAGTGTGAGGGGCACACATATCGCAAGCTAGCTGCTAGAACTGCCAGCCGCAAAAACAATTTCTTATAATTGTCTGATTGCTTACTTTGAGACCAAAGATTTTCGGTTTGTTAATTTCAGCTACATGGATGGTCACAAAAAGTGGACGTAATTTGTGAGGGGTATTTAATTTGCACCTATGAATTTCGACTGCAAATGACTCTTAAATAAGTACTCCAATTTTATATAGTGGTGCACAATTATTCAGTAATATAAATTCTCAGAGATGACCCTAAGTAAAAGAATAATTTAAGGACCCAATTTTACTAGTCGCACAGGCCCCTTTAGGGGCCATCGAATTTTCAGGGACAGATCCGGATCTAATTAAAAATAGGATACCTATGAATTATTTGTGTAAAAAGTCTTTGATGACCCACTTCCTCATTACTGTCATAATAATATGCATGTGAAATCCCTTAGGAAGAGACTTTTTTTTTCTTTTACTAAGAGACATTAGACAAGTGGACTGGATACTATACTTTTTTTTTCGTTTTTTATACTCCGATCTAAGCGAACTACATAACCAACCGGTACTGTTAATATAAATATATAACAAATGGTGTTCTAGGCACTATCATTACTAGAAAAGTGGTAATTTTCAACGTGCAGTTCAGTCAAGTTCATATGATTTCCAACGTGGGAGTAAAGGGATTTGGTAGCATTCCCCTGGCTTTCCATTTTCAATAAGTCTAGGATAAACTAGAAGACTAACTCCTTCCCCTCCTAGGGCTTCAGCAAGGTGTCTATTCTGAGGCTTAGGAGAATGAAGCAGCCCCGGCTGTGAGTGAACTCCCCTCTACTTCCAGGCAATAGGACTAAACCTAAAGTATCTTCTCTTCTCCGGTTCTAGCTTACGTTTGAGTTTCCTCTGACTACAAGGTAATTTCTCAGCTGGAGCAGAAGTGGACGAACAACACCTCCTTTCCTTGCATTAGCGCCCACTTTTCCACATCCACTTCAGGGACAGAGCAAGTATAAATCATAGATTTAGGCTTTCGAGCCTTTCTTCCTAGCCTTTTATAATCTCTCTTTTCTTCTATCTGATCTTCTTTCAAATCATTTCATGCTTCTTTTACTATAGATTTACTTCCTTGCTTAGCCGAGCAGGTTCGAAGACCACTAGGGATTCGTTGAACATCGTTCAACTCATTTCGTTAGCTTTGGATAGTACGTAAATCCTCATTCATCATTATCAAATAAATAGGATGGAATTTCCCGGTCGCATTCGATCTAGAGAAAGTCTTTGCCTATAGCTAGTAAGAGGATAAGACTCTAGCCCCATGTCGGCTTCATTGACGAGTCATGATGCTGCGATATAGGATCAAAATCGACTTTCATTTCACTTAACTCATCAAAGCAAGGAGTGGCTACTAGATAGACAGTTAGTTCCGAGACTAAGAGATTGGGCTATCGGCCGGTATCAGTTGAAGTCAACAAAGAAGGAAAGCCTTCCCCCAATCCAACATTTTCAGGTGAAAAGAAGATAGATGACTGAGAGTCACGGGATTTTGAAAGCGCCGCATCTAGCTCAACAGCTTCTTCAAAAGAGATGACGGATACAGAGTGGTTACCACTTGTATGCTCATTCACGAACTAGGCCATGAGTTTGCTTTAACGAGTGCACGAGCAGAAGCGGAGACAGAATTTGCGATGCATTTATTATGAAAACCTAATGTTGGAAAAAGCCCTATAGGAAAATCTTTGCAACTCATTAACGCTATGTTGGAAATTTGTAACGCATTTCCTACGATCCCTAATTATTCTTGTAAAGATTTGTGACGTATTTGCAACGAAAATATGGCGTTGGAAATTTATCGTGATGCCTTTTCTACGTTATTTTTTTTTAGAATTTGCAACGCATCGGTAACGAAATTTAAAAAAAAAAAAACTAGAAAATCTAACATTCTGGAAAAAACCTTTTTTTTTTCCTGAAAATTGCAAGAAAAATCACCAAAAAATATCCCAAAAAGATTAAAAAGCTTGCTTTAAATTCACCGAACTTCGAAAATAATACGTAACACAAGGTCTAGTATTTTTAAACCACAAAACTAACAAACTTTTAACATGAGTATATGTCTAAAATTATACCCATATACAATTAGCAACTTGGGTTATGTCTCATTTGTTTAAAAGTCACACCCTTTAATTCATTTTACCCACATTCTTTCATTTTATATATAAAAAATCAACCAAAGACATAATGTTTTGATCACACCCTTTCAAAAAGTCACTATTTTTAAATATATCACACTCCTAAAATCACAACCTTTAAGTATATATCATACCTTTTCAAAAAATCATAACCCTTCAAATTACTTTTAAATACATCACACCCTTAGAAAAAAGTAACAACACTTCTATACATATATATACATGCACAAAAAATTACAACCCTTCCGACTAATTTTAAATATATCACATCTCTTACAAAAAGTTAAAACTTTTAAATCTATTAGACCCCTTTAAAAAGTTACAACCCTTTAAACTATCAAACCCTACACAAAAAAAAAAAACATAATTTCATATGAAATAAAGAGCTAGATATACACAGTAAAGGTTGTGTCGTCTCCTTATTCTATGTATACAAATACCAACGGGTACGATTAGCAACTTAAGAATTCTTATAACACCAACATCACATCTTTTAATCAAATACAAAATTCACCGGTTCATTCAATATTATTAACAGTTAACACCAACCATCGTATCACTTAAAGTTAAACAACTGCATAAGTCAACGGTTCAATCAATAATGTTTAGCACCAACCATCGCATCACTTAATCAAATCCGTTTTCTTATGAAGTCATCAAACCAAAACCAAGAACATCAGCTCTGATCATCGATTAAATACGAATAATCGATTCAAATTCCCGATCCAAAGGAACGACGAACAGAGACAGTTAACATGGTGGAAAAAAATTCATCAAAACTGAAATTTACTTTCTCAAATCAAACGCATTCAAGGTTTTTTGAACAATTCATATCATAGTTGGAATTAAAATTAAAACATAAAGATTTTTGAACATTTCATATCAAAATGATATTGGATTAAAAAAACTCACGAACTTTTAAGCAAATTCTCCCCTAAAAGGCCCAATCCCGTTAACTGATGTCACCGAGGTCGGCCACAACGCTAAAACAGGGTTCGTGTGGGTTTGCCGGAAGAAGACGAATTACGTGTTCTGTGCGATCTGACGGAAAGTGTCGTACGGTTTTCGTTGAGAACCTTCGGATGAGTCTGACAGGCGTGAAGAGTGAAGGGCTGTTGATTTGGGTGACAGTTTCAGATATTTGTGTGACTGAGGTTGGGAATATTACTTTTGTCATGCCGCTCAGGTTGTTGCGTATGCAATGTTTTAAAAACGGGTTCAAACCAGCCCGTTGTACCGGTTGAACCACCTGATATACCCCGTTAAACTGTTTTTGTATCAAACCCAGTACGAATTAAAAACCGGATTTTAAAACATTACATTTACGGCGACGGACTTTGAGGAACAAGGTTCATAAGGGAAGTGATTAAACTGAAATACTTATGGACTAAATGTGATGCTTTTTTTATTATAAATGTTGTCTGTATTCTAACATCTTTTTTTGTGTTGATGAAATGCATATTTAACATCAACTTATTATCACTTTCACTAGAATGATATACAAATTAATTACTGTTTGTCACAATAGTAAAATTCACATTAAAATAAAAATGAACCGTAGATGTATGTTGTTAATTATACTTCAAGATACTTTGTTAGGCCATTCATAACCCGGACATCTGAAGAGGTCTGTTGACCAATGTGAATGATGAGATAGATAATGTAGAGTGGAGAAGTAGGGAGTGTCGACACAAAGGGAGAAGGGGTGTTCGTAGCCTTCGTTGCACAGTCATAAAACATCTATACATTAATCTTTCTACAAGATAGAACCATAAAATGAATTCACAATGCACTTCATCAATGCAAGTCTACTACATTTAAAATTAACATCTCGCCGCAACGCGCAGGTTAACGTTAACTCGTGATAAACAAATGATAACTAGTTACGAGGACGCTGCTTCTTCATAATCTCACCATGTGTGGCTGACACCGTATGGTCATGACTCTTCATCAAGTTGGTCAACCAGTCAACCTTCCAACCACTTTGTGTGATTGCCAAAGTCTCGTAAAGGTCACAGAGTGTTTCAAGCTTCCAGTCTTCTTTCTCCACATTCACATAGAACTGTTTGACACCTTGGAAATTATGGCTTTCTAAATGTTTTGCAGCGGATTTATCAAAGTAACTTGATTCCATGATAGAACAATGAATCGATAATGATTTGAAGTAAATGTTTATGTGGACAATTCAAGGGATTGAATTTGTCTTGGTACCGGAAATTGGTTCCCGGCAACAAATATTTATACATGATAATAGATGGTTATGAGGTGGTTGAAACTGGCGGGAATAACCCTCTTTTAAATCGATGTCAAACAACCAACATAGCCATTTGTTCATATCGTTACATACACGCATAAAACATAAGTAATATATCCTAAGTTTAATACATATAATCATACCAATAATTATGTTTATAATATCTAATACACTCCCCTAAACATAATTATGTTTATGTGAGTATATCAAAACGCTTCTGTTTGCATCATCTACAGCTGCCTTCGCTCGATTGAAATCGAATTTCCTTCTTGAATTCAGCTTCCTCATTCCTTGCCAATCGTTTCCGGCGTAGAATGCATAATGTTCGGACTCGTTTTCAGCAACATCTTGATTGTCTTTGTCCTTCTCGGTATGACCTGCAACTTGCTCTGCTTGATCTCCTTCACTTCGGCTGCCTCTCAGATCTATCTTGCCCATCATCGTTTCCTTTACTCCTGTTACTTCTTTATCATGAACATTTGTTTGAATAGTTTTGAACTTGTGGTAGTAGATAAGAACTTCTAAATACATAGCGTACATTAAACGCATAAATTCCCCATCACTATACTCAAAACCCATGTCTTTGGCTACCATGGCCCATAGGTTATTTTCAGTCACCCGTCGATACCCTCCTTCTCTTTCAACTACCAGGTACAATTCTAATAAACTCACTTTTCGATTGTTTGAGGCATAAGCCGGGATTGGCCTCGTCATCACCCCCAGTTTATTGGTTAAAAACCAATCCACCATCTCATCGAATTTTGATTCCAGTATAAACTTATACTTTCAGACATACTCATCATCATCCATCATATCGAGTAATGCTTTACAATCCAAGAATTCCTTGAATTTCATTGATTGAAGTATCATTACGTTCCAATCAGGTTCGTTGGATGATACGTTCAGTTTTTCAAAATATTCATTCAAGAAATCTGTTGTAGGTCCACCCGGAGGATCGAGTAACCTCTATTCCTGTTTTCCGACAAACCCGAGAGTGCGGAATCCAAACGGGTAAGTTAAACCAAGTTACGAACATGTAAGACACAAGATTCAACGATTAACACTCAATGTATTAATGCTATGAAACGGTTACAATGCGGTGTTTACAAATGGTCTCTGTAAACTCTCAGTGTGTGTGTGTGTTTTACAGTGTGTTCGCTCTCAAAGTCTATGCAGACTCGCACCTATTTCTTTCTGTCTGTTGTCTGTGTTTATATAGTGAAGGCCTCGACGAAATCATGTTGTTGACGAACACTCATCGACGAAATCCAAGGTCTCGACGAAATCAGGTGATTTCGTCACCTATGGGGATTTCGCCAACATGGGGATTTCGTCACATAGGGATTGGACCATGGTCTTCGTCGCATGATGTTGGGCCTGGGATATTGTCAATTGGGCTTCATGTTGTTGGGCTTCTTCAAAGGACTTTGACATGTTGGGCCAAACATCAAACAAACAACACCTAAACTATACTAAATGCAAACTGCACACACGTTACAAAGTAAATCGCATACCGAGTCAAGACAGGAGGATGTCTTGACTACGGCCTTCACTTCATAGCCGAGTCAAACCAAACCAAGCCGAGCCGTATCCACAGAATATGTATCAACAAGCTCCCCCTTAGATGCTGCTCGCGAGGTTCGTAATCTCGTTCTCCATCTCTTGATGGTTCTTTTTCTCGGAAAGGATCTTCAAAGACTTCACGTGTTGTAAGTAGAAAGTGTATTAACAAACTCCTGTTTTTATCTAGGAAGTGTATCAATAAACTCCCCCTTTGATTATGCTTGTGAATCTTTTGATCTTCAATGCTTTAGATCCTTTTGGTGTTGATGAGAGATCAGCGGCAACTCGATCATCTTTATCATTTGAGTGCCTTCACGCCGTGTCTTCATTCCGAAGCTCATCATTGAACATGCTCTCTTCGCCTTCAGCATCTGCACATGCAAGAAAGCTAAACGCGTAATGAGAACAACTGCTTGGAATATAGTTTAACATAAACAAATAACACACATGTGACCATGTTTTCAACTACCGTCCGAAAATTTGTTTGAAAAGTTAACAGATTTTTCAATTTTGATTATTAACTTTCAAAACTGGCAAACTCTGACCGTTTATGAAGATTCAGTCGTTTTGGTTTTCATCAGATTTCAGGTAACGAAGACTTGAGTTCCAACATCGGTTAATCAAAACTAAAGCAGAAATAAAATCTTTTTGACTTTTATAAAGTTTATATTAAAACACACCTAAAATCTTTTTGGCATTTTGAATATTTCAAACTTAAAGACTGAAAGCAGTAAATAAATATATACAGAGTTGCAGAAACTAAGAAAAGTAAATATATACAAACATTCTTTTTGCGAGTTTCGAGGGTAAGAGAATCATATCAGTGTACGGTCATGCCAAAACGCTCTTGTTGTTCTTTTTGTTAACATTTAGATAAGTATCCTATAACAATTATCGGTATTGTTATCCACATAAGCTCAACTTATCAGATGTAATCATGGTGAGGGTATACGTTAAGGTATGATTTATACTTACCGACTGGTGTTCATCCACATCACGACACATTCCTGTATCAAGGTATGCAAGAGAGTTCATCTTACTGGTGAGTATACCATTTATCATCAGTTTTGACGTATATGAAAATGTGAGAAACTCACTTATTTTGATTGAAAACAAGCCCTATGTGATAGAATCACTTATTGATGAGGAACTTGATTTTCAGAGGCATGAAGGGCACAGGAGCAAGTCCGTGAACAGGTCAGTACAAACGTACAGCAAAGAGACGAACTTGACTCCCGGATAAATGTGATATATTATCACTTATTTTGTGGACATGTGATTGTTGATCACTTATTGAGGTCGTATGCAGTATGTACACGTATGTATGGTATCATGGAAGATCTAGACTTCGTCTCCGTTATTGTTTTGGTAAAAGAAACAACCATGATACCCAGATGATAAACAGCATAAAGACCACATATCTCAGAACCTCGGCAATCTCTCAAATGAAATTTCGGTACTAAGACCATATGCCAATGTGCGGTTCCCACCTGGTCTTTAGTCGATTTAAGTTTATATCACCCTGCACACTTTAAAATGATTGTGAGCCTATCGATACATCTTATATAGAGCTGCTTATCGTTTTTCATTTTAAGGTTTAAAGAGGTTTGGACAGACCACTGATGTACTATCATTTTCTCTTTTGCTCGACAGGAAACTCATTTTTGTTTTTCTATTGTTTTTGAGTTTTGAAATTTTTTGATGTTTTTGAAATTTTCAATTGGATTTACTCCCCCTAAAATCAACAAACTTACAATAATTTTAAAAACACAAAGATACTTACAAAAACAATTTACCGATGTGGATTACTCTTGCTTGACCTTAATGCCGTTTACCAATAATAAAAAGTCAAATCTTGATTTATCAAATGCTTTGATAAAAAGGTCGGCACGTTGGTCATCGATGTAGACCATGACAACATTGACGAGTTTCATAGTGAAACAATCACGTGTGAAGTGATATTCGAGTTCAACGTGTCAGGTCAAAGAGTGCTTATACGAGATGTTACTAAATCATAAAGCAGCTTAAATATCGACAAGAATAGGAGAGATTAGAAATTTAAAACCGTATCCTGCAACTGCTTCGTGCATTGCCAGGAATCTGAGTGCTCTCCCAAACTGGATATCCACCAGGTGTGGATTTCAAAGTCGATTTTGTAGCTACTGAGAAATCTCTTCACAGCAACAAGATCATAAACCTCTGGGTCCGGCTGGTCTTCCACATTGCACCAACGAAGGTCTTTGACTTTCTCTTTGAGAAGTAGTGTGCGGTTGTTTAATCCACGCCAAGGCATCCGCACACCCGGTGTAGTTTGATCAACCAACACATTTTCTTCAATCACACCGTAGAGAAAAGTACCCTACACGTTCATCTTGTGGACTTTGAACTTCTTGTGGAAGAAAAATCCATGAATCTTCAAAAAGGCTTCAGACGTGCTGCAGGCGCGTACTTTTCATTGGAATCTTTCCTGTCGACCCGATCAAAAACCATAACAACCAAATTTTTGGCACATTTTTGAACTTGTCGAATTTTTCAACTTCCTTCAACGACATTCTTTCATCAGAAATTTTTCTCTTCTTTTCTCCTATCTCCATCAAAGGCAATAATATTCTCCTAGATGTAACAATATTTCGGAGCCTTATGTCGCCGATCTTGTGCATGGACGCTCCACTATCAACAATCCTAAGACTATCAATAGTTCCTCCTGGAACATCCTGCACACTCATTCAGAGATTAGTTGGAAAGGGGGACCCAAGCCATCACAGACTTGGGTCGTCCGTCATCATCGAGAATTGTGACATCCATTTCCCGATGATTCGGAATTGATGTAGCTCCCCCTGAAACAATTTCCGATTTTGGTTTCCAAATCTGTTTTTGTTTTTCATTTTTAACTTCAAACTTAACAGACTGTGTTTGGATAACCTCTGGTTGTAACACCTTTTCAACTTCTTTTCGTTGTTTCCTTTTCTGTTTCATTTCCCGTTTTTTAACAAGACGGGGGTCCTGTTTTAGTGAAACAGATCTTTTATGGTAACTGTTACCATGGGGGCATCAACTTTTGCCTTTCCTTTCGTGAGATATGGACAATTTCTGACAATGTGGCCATACTCACCGCATTCAAAGCATGATATCCGCTCAACAAACCTCGGAGTATCATAATTGTAAAGGCTTGATGATGAACTTCGTGATCTTCAGGTACTTGGTCCTACATCACAACCGTTAGTGTGTTGTGTGTAATTGTTTTGACTGTTTCTTTTCAAAATTTTACTTTGTTTAAAAAAATCCGTGTTGGATTTGTTTTCGAAATTTTCAATTTTATCAGTCCATATGGATTTCACGAAGTTTATCTTCTGAATCGTCTTCTTGTTTTGGCTTTGTTTGCCTTTTCCCTTTCCTTGGTGAACGTGACCTTGCTTTCCTTGATTGTGTTGTGGTTGCAATTTTTTATTCCCATATTTCTTTCTAACTTCGGATTTTGGGATAGGAGCAGACTGAGTTACTACAACTCCTGGGCTCTACTTTCCCAAAAACTTACTGGTAGAATCTTCGAAAACTTTATCAATTAAAGATTGATTGACATTCTTGATTGGAAAATCATTGTCTGAGTATATTTTATCAGATCCAATCAACGTGTAAAGCAAGTTCACGCTTTCACAGCTTCCAGATGACGATTCAACAGACTTGGCTGTAGCAGTCACAAACGGTTTTGCAGGTGGATCACAAATAATGTAATTCTCGAGAGGTATGTTTTCCTCGTTTGTTATCGTTTCTGACTATTCAGAGTTAGTATCCTCGGATTCATCATCTGACGAATCAGCATCCTCAACAATGACCGGAGGATCCTGATTTCGTTCAGCTGTTGACACTATCGCATCTGCTGATTCATCCGAATCTGAGGATACTTCCTTTTTGTAACCTAGCCCAAATGTGAATTCCTCAAGGCTCAATGAAACTGAGGGCTCGAAATGAGGTTTATTTTCCTCATCAGGCATCGAAGAATAATCGTGTTTAACATGTGGTGGACACTTCTTATAACCTATGCATGTGTCATCAGTTTCCTTTTTCTGAACATCAATGATGTGATCCAGCACATAGCTAGAGCTTAAATAGCTGTCTAACTTGAGTCGGATCGCCTCACTTTCAGATTTAACACAAGCCATTTCTTTTTGCATTAACTCGAGCCTATTGATGTAAAGGTTTATTTCAGTTTGTTTTCTTGAAACCATTTCCGTTAGCTCGGTCTTATCAGCTTCTAATGTTTCAATTATCTTTTTAAATTCCTTTTCATAATTTTCTTGAAACATGTTGGCCTCTGTGCATTTCGAAGGATCCACGATCAAATGTTGATTGTGGATAAATGTCACATCATATTTTCTTTGCAAATCGTCATATTTACTTTGCAAATCAGACAATTTAACATTTAATCCAACACACATATCACACCTATCACAACTATCATATTTGGATTCATCGACACGTACCTGACTGGAATCACTCTCAGATGTTGACCTATCTGCATCAGAATCAACAACCTTCCTTGATGATTCACATTCAGATCCATCCTCGCTTGAACTTGAACTTGAAGTTGTAACATCTTCAACTAAAGTTGAAACGTCTTCAACTGAACTACTGTCATGTTCAGAACAGTCATCGTTTTGCGATGATCCACCGTTGCTGGCATCTTTGACAATTTTAGCATAAAACGCCATTTTCATTTTACTACAGTTCCTTGGATCAAGAGATGATGGTGCTACAGTAGAACGATGGCGCTGTGAAGCAACTGGTGGTAGTAGATTTCCATACAAATCGGTTGCTAAGTCCTTTCTCGTATACGTTTTATTTAATGGTGTGGGAGACTGAGCCCATGAAGGAGATAAACCCTTGCTCGTATACTTGCTCGCATTAGATGGAGTATCCCACCAATTCGGATTCATTCTGGATGTATAACGATGAATGCCTGATTAAATCACACAAATCAAATAGTTAAGAATGCTTTTTAAAAAAAAAACTTCTGTTAATAATATGACGAAAATAGGGGTTTTCGTCGCTGATTTGTTTGACAAAATCAAGTGGTTTTCGTCGCTGATATGTTTGACAAAATCAAGTGGTTTTCGTCGCTGATATGTTTGACGAAATCAAGTGGTTTTCGTCGCTTATATGTTTGAAGAAATCATTGGGTTTTCGTCGCTGAGCTGTTTAACGAAAATAGGGTTTTCGTCACTGAACTTGTGTGATTTCGTCAATGGACAAATTGTGACGAAGATGTGGTGTTCGTCGCTGAACTCATATGATGAAAATTGAGGGATTTCGTCCAGAATATGTATGATGAAGATGGCTGATTTCGTCCAAGAATGTGATTTCGTTGACTAGATGTTGGTGATTTCGTCCAAAAGCCGATTTCGTTGACTAGATGTTGGTGATTTCGTCCAGAAGCCGATTTCGTTGACAAATGATACCAACTTGCAAGTTATTTTTCAAAACAAAATCTAATCTTATCCATATCCTTATCTTCTGACACAAGGACTTCCTTTTCAAACACACATGCTTTTAGAACCTGTTATTCAACATTTCATCATTTGTATGTCACAATATTCAAACAACACTATTTTAATCAACTATAACAATAATTTGCAAACATCTAACAACCAGATTCAACTTCAAACACCCAGAATATATGAAGAACATGAAGAACACGCTTATGAACTGGATGAAGTTTCTGAGTTTACCAGCCACCGGAAAGATTTTCGATCACAATTTTTGCGCAAATGTTCAATAAAAATCCTTTCTTAACATATATAGATGAAAACTAACAAGATTTATATAAGAACAAACAGCAAAAACACAAGATTTTCAAAGATTTAAACCTAATTTTTCTGAAAATATAATCTTTCTGTTTAAAAAATCAAGAACAAATCTGGAAACACATGAAAATCTACTTGGTTTTAACAGGGAATCGAGCCAATGCTCTGATACCAATTGTAGGTCCACTCAGAGGATCGAGTAATCTCTATTCCTGTTTTCCGACAAACCCGAGAGTGCGGAATCCAAATGGGTAAGTTAAACCGAGTTACGAACACGTAAGACACAAGATTCAACGATTAACACTCAATGTATTAATGCTATGAAACAGTTACAATGCGGTGTTTACAAATGGTCTCTGTAAACTCTCAGTGTGTGTGTGTTTTACAGTGTGTTCGCTCTCAAAGTCTATGCAGACTCGCACCTATTTGTTTATGTCTGTTGTCTGTGTTTATATAGTGAAGGCCTCGACGAAATCATGTTGTCGACGAACACTCATCGACGAAATCCAAGGTCTCGACGAAATCAGGTGATTTCGTCACCTATGGGGATTTCGCCAACATGGGGATTTCGTCACATGGGGATTGGGCTATGTTCTTCGTCGCATGATGTTGGGCCTGGGATATTGTCAATTGGTCTTCATGTTGTTGGGCTTCTTCAAAGGACTTTGACATGTTGGGCCAAACATCAAACAAACAACACCTAAACTATACTAAATGCAAACTGCACACACATTACAAAGTAAATCGCATACCGAGTCAAGACAGGAGGATGTCTTGACTACGGCCTTCACTTCGTAGCCGAGTCAAACCGAGTCGAGCCGTATCCACAGAATATGTATCAACATATGTTTTGAACTTCATAAATTCAGATTCTTTACTTAACATTGACTGTTTTTCTAGAATTACAATCTCTTCTTCCTTGGTCATTCCAGATATTTCACTTTTCTTATTAATTAGGGGTACACTAAACGTAGGGAATAATTTGCACTTGTCTCCGGTGAATTTCACCGTGAAACCTTGAGTGATTAATTGATCGAAAATTAATACATTTTTGTCTATGTCTTGTGTGTAAAACACACTCTGAATACGGATTTTCTCAGACCAGAAGTTACATCAACCACCCCTAAGCCACTTATGAAATAAAACTGATTCTCTCCAGTTTATGTTGTTTGTTTCAACATCAGACATGCATTTTATTCGTTTAAACATATCTAGATTTCCAGAAAAGTGATGCTTCAAAAATTTACTTACGTACCACATCTCCGACCAAAAACCTCCATCGGTTCCGACTACCAGTTACTCCATCCTCTGACCGCTCTCATGATCATGATCTTCACTTTGTTGTTGTTGTGTTCCTGTGTTAATTGCGAGACGGATCAGTTGTGATTCTTCATCTTCTTCCTTCATCTTGCAAGTTGAGATTTGATGCCCTGGTTTATTACAGTAATAACATCGCCTCAGCAACCATCTTCGTTCTCTCTTTTCGTCGGAGCAATGTTTACATGGTAACGTAGAAGAAGTTGGCCTGAGATCAGAATCGTTTTCGCCAGTGGCTCTGATACCACTTTGATGACTTTCTAAACGTTTTGCAGCGGATTTATCAAAGTAACTTGATTCCATGATAGAACAATGAATCGATAATGATTTGCAGTAAATGTTTATGTGGACAATTCAGAGGATTGAATTTGTCTTGGTACCAGAAATTGGTTCCCGGCAACAAATATTTATACATGATAATAGACGGTTATGAGGTGGTTGAAACTGGCGGGAATAACCGTCTTTTGAATCGATGTCAACCAACCAACATACCCGTTTGTTCATATCGTTACATACACGCATAAAACATAAGTAATATATCCTAAGTTTAATACATATAATCATACGAATAATTATGTTTATAATATCTAATAGGAAAATCGAAAGTGAGTTCGTCACGCTTCACAAGAATCCTAACCGGTTTGTTCATGAACTTTCTAGTAATTTCCAGAAGCTCTAGTGGCATTGCTGCAGAAAACACGTCAACCTGAACTTTTGATGGTAACAACTGGAAGATATCATAGATCTAGAACAAGAAAAAACACTTGTTAGCCATTGTACTGATTACTCCTAGTAAAATGTAATCTGACCATATATATATACCTGATCTTTGAACCCACTAAAACGCATTTCATCAGCCTCATCAAGAACAAACATCTTGATGTAATCAACAACATGTCAAAAACACGTCCAAGTGTGCCAACAACAACGTGGACCCCAACTGAGAGAATATGTTGGTCCTCACGAACACTAGTCCTATCCACACAAGTATGAACCTTCACACCAAGGTAGTCACCAAGTGCGCATGACTTTCTCAATCTTGTGTTCAAGTTTACGAGTTGGTGCTAACACCAAGGCCAGACATTCATCGTATTACAATTAAGTTGTTGGAGGATGCCCGAGTAAAAGTTACGCTTTTTCCGCTCTCAGATTCTGCTTGTTGAATGACGTCAAGACCCTTGGTCAATATGGCGTCTCAAAACATGCGATGACACATCAAAAACCAACTTTTAATTCTGTATATTTATGGGCAATTTATGCAATCTTACCACCAGTCCTACCATATGCATATACACCCCTCAGAAGATTTTCTTGTAGACCCATAGCATCAAATCATGTCCAGAAGCTGAAAGGCTGCATCATTGGCAAAAAACAAATCATCTTTAAACACTACATGCCTACACTCCTCACCTTAAACAAAACAAGACACCTGACTAACAAGTAGCCATCAATTTTCTTCGATGAAATAACACAAAGTCTGGAAACTTACAGCCCGCTCATTTTGGAGTCAAAGTGTTGGGCATCAAATTGGGATCTTCCTGGTGCTACGCCTGCCATGGCTACAAAAAATGACAACACTTATCTTAAGAAGTTCAACATAAGAAGTTTTCATATATCGAACTAAACACTTCGGTATCTATCATTTGGTTCCTTTGCTGGGAAACGAAGAGAAGATGGAACAGAAACCTGGAGATTATAGAGATGCTATCGTTGCTCAATTAGCAGCCATAGGAGCGTGACAAGATTCAATATTTGTAACCATGAAGAATCATGTTGAAACAATCAAGGCCCAGATGTTCTGAACATCCGCTATCATGGTACATTCTAATCCAGGGATTGATCTTCTCATCCCTACTCACATTGCTCATCCTAAACATTATTTAGAACCCGAGGATGAACCTCAAGGCCTATTGACAAATCTGGTTAAGGGGACCATACCATACTCACCATCATTTTTTGCCTCTACAGTCTACACCCCCATGTCCTCTAGCACAACCCCCAACAGTAGCATCTCCACCACCTACTTCTAGCACCCCACCACATATTACCGTTGAATTACCACCAAAGCACATCGCTACCTACACATCTCCATGCCTCACTACGTCCTCAAACAAACATCCACCATCACCTACAATCACACTGGTTCAACCAGTACCCTCCCCCGTGTTATTTACAACCACACCCATACAAGGGACAAACTTTCCAGCAACTCTTGTACCATTAATGGCATCACTGCCAACTTCAATCGGGTGTCAAAATGACCTGCCGAATTAGTATCGGATGGCACAAAGTTGGGTTTCCGACACCGGCCAGCAAGAAGCTCAAAGTTATACTACTTACCACCATATCTCCATTGAACCATTCAAGGAAAAATTATTGACCGGAACATATCAGTTTTTGCCTAATCGACTTGAGGACAAGTCATTTCTCCTGGCGGGAAGTATTGATATGACTCTAGCTTGTCAGTGGGTTGACCTATGTGGATGCAACAGGTCCTAGTTCATTTACATTGACCCAGTCAATGAAGAGCAAAGATTTAGGGCTGAATTAATGGGGGGTTGACTGCTATTGGAGTGAAAGTCAATAACAGAGTCAAAGGGCTGAATTTAGGGGCTAAACTTTAGGATTCATAACTTCTCTATTTCTTATTTAAGTATTTCATTTCTACCCTAATTATCTATGTCTTGTTTAACTTGATTATCGAAGTGTTTTTGTATTAGAGATTAGCCATCTCGTATCAGGCCAACTATCTTATTATTTCAATAAAGCATCCCTTTATTTTCCGGTATCTATCACATATTTTAGGCATTTAGATGATAGTCAAACACTTATATAAGCTACTTAACAGTTTGTAAGTAAATTGCTACAACTCTAAGAGAACCTTATTGTTTGTTATTCATCAACTCATAGCCAACTCTCCAACATGTTCTACCCTCACCCGTTTGTTCCACAACTCAATGCTAAAAAGCTTTAGGATTACCTTTCATGTATAACTAACACTATCAAGGAATTTCTCCTGATTATCAGTGTTAAAAAGGTTTTTATTTTTCTCCATCACGTTTCTAATTAGATAAAATCGATGAACATCAAAATTGTGAAATCTGATGAACTAAGGCCTAGCTCAATCATGTTTAAGAGTCAACAGATGAATCAATATACCTGAACGGTCGCAATTGTGAATATTCGGATGAACTAAGGCCTAGCTCAATTACGTTTAAGAGTCAACAGAAGAATCAATGTACCTGAGTGGTCGCAAATGAGAAGTATCGGATGAACATCGCAATTGTGAAATCTGGGAGTGAGAATTTAGGCTATGTAAATTTTTGTCAATGTACAATATATCAATATGTATTATTGGCTTGAATAACCCCAAAAATGTAAATTTAAGCCCAATAGTTTTTAAATCTAATCCCAATATTCAAGTTACAAATGCGTTAGAACATTGTGACGCATTTGTGATGAAATACTTAATAGTTTTAAATAGGACCTTAAACGAACCGAACAAACACAAATAAGGTCTTTTTCGTGTTTGTTCGTTAAGAAAATAAATGTGTTCACAAATGGTTGATGAACACTTGCCAAACGAGATTTTAAGTTCGTGTTCATTCGTTAATAAAATGAATGTGTTCACCAACGGTTCACGAACACAAATAAAATTGATGAAAGCGATGGACGCTAGAGGTAAATGACAAAGGGAGCAACATTGGAACTTGAAACCATAATCATGGAATGGAGGCCGATGTGAATATTGATGAAAGAAAGGAGAATGATGCATAAATATAGTGGAATAGGGTTTCCTATTTTAATTGTTAAGTTACTAAAATAATTAAAAATTAAAAAACTTTAGAAAAAATAAAAGTACAAAAATCTTTCATGAACAACATCAACATGCAAACATGAACGAATGTTCATGAACACGTTACCAAACGTTAACGAACACAATCGAACGAACGAGACCTCTGTTCATGTTCGTCCATATAACTAATCGAACGAAATTTCTTTTTCATATTCATTCATATAACTAATCGAACAAAATTTCTCGTTCATGTGCATTCATATATTAAACGAACGAACGTAAACGAACTTCTAGCCGAACAGTTCATGAAGTGTTAGCTGAACGATCGGTTCGTTTACAACCCTAGTTTTAAAATTTAACCTTCTTAGTGGGTTTTCGTTAGAATTGCGTAGCAAAGTAGTATAAATGTATGTGATGATGGTAAATTTAACAAGTCGATAATTTAAGAAAAAAAATCCTACAAATTTGCGACAAAATTGTAACACAATTATGGTGTTTTTTTGTTTTTGTTGCTACTGTGTTGCAAACTTGTCTCAAAAATAGGGGTTTTTTTTCTCGTCGGAAATGTGCCGCAATTTTGTCGATATTAGCAACTCATTTTTTTTCCATTAGAAAATCCCATAGCAAAATGTCAGTTTTCTAGTAGTGCATCTATGTCTTTAGCTTGGAAGTGACAACCATGTCTACTACGACCTTATCTCTCCAGCGAATGAGAAATGCTAATCATCAACTTGCTATTTAGTTGCTCCCGACATAATTTCAATACTTTGTTATAAATAATGCACATGTGTTTGAAGTTTGGATGTAATCATCATCAATCGTTTTGAGTACTTTGTTGGGTGAATTGGTGTGGAGGCTCCATCAAGGGACCGACCCTAGTCTTGGGTCGGCCCACATGTCTTTATTTAGCAGTTAAATTAGGGTTTTAATTTAGCCGGCCCTAGTTATCTCCATGTAGGCTTGGGCCTAACTTGGGGATTAAGTTTCCTAACCCTAGATTAGTCTCTATATATTGTTATCATTGTACTTGCAATTACTTGAGCACGTGAATAATAAAGAAACCCTAGTTGCAGCACATTGGGCATTGGTCAGCCGACTGAACCTCTTTAAATCTACGTGTCTTTTATTGCTTTCGTGTGTATGTGTTTAGTTTCGTGTGTGCGTTCAATCCTAACGATCCTAACAACTGGTATTAAAGCTTTCGCTCTTAATCTGAATCACACGAGAATTGCCGCCTCCCGTTCTTTTGTCATCAGCCACCAAGTCAACCGTCGCCACCACCTAGCGCCGGGTTTCGCCGCTGTCGTCGTTATGGTTTTCCGCTACCGTTGTAGAATAAGTTTTGGGTTCTTTTTTTTGAAAGCTTTGACAACCAGTCCCGTGTCAACCGAAATTAGAGCTATTTTGCAGAAGAACAGTTTGGTTGAATCAAAGAGACCGACTACAAAAACCTAGAACGAGAATCAACCATGTTTGTTAGGTTTATCGTTTCAATTAAGGTTTCAGTTTTGTTTATCAAGTTCGTATTTTTTGCGTATTGAATAGACTGATTTACCGTGTTTGTTTCTATTTATCCAAAACCAGTGTTTCATTTAGTTTAGTCATTGCCATGGCTATAAACAGAAAGGTTATAATAGAGAAGTTTGATGGGAATAAGTTTGGTTGGTGTAAGATGCAGATTGAAGCACTACTTTGTAGAAAAACTTAGATGCAGTGCTTGAGGGTGAGAAGCCAGAAGGTATGTCATAAGCAGTTTGGGTGAAGACGGATAAGAAAGCTAGAGCAGTGATAGCGCTATCTCTGTTTGAGAATGCTGCCTATAACATCCAGAAGGACAGTTAAAGGTATGATGGAAGCATTATCAAACGTGTTTGAAAAGTCTTCTGCAACAAACAAGGTTTATCTTATTCTTGAGCTTGTGAATACTAGGATGAAGAAGGGTGACTAAGTAACAAATCACATCAATAACCAAGACTCGATATTGTCTCTCTTAGTGTCTGTCAATAATAAGTTAGATGATGAGGTTCAAGCCCTACTGTTATTATTAAGGTTGTCAGTCATGTAGGGTTGATGGGTTGGCGGGTTGACGGGTTGCGGTTTGATGGGTTGGGGGGTTGAAATGTTCAACCCGAACCCGACCCATATTATTATTCGGGTCAAAGATTTCAACCATAACCCGACCCATATAAATTTGGGTCAACCTGAACCCGACCACTTTAACCCATATTTTTAAACGAGTCATGCAAGTTGACGATTTATAAGCGAGTTGTTGGGTTTTAAGTGGGTTACGGATTACATGTTTAATAATGAGTATGAGTGTAACAAATATATAATATAATGTGTCAAAACTAATATTATTATAACTAACTATGTATAATAGAAATGGAAAGAAGTAAAACATAAAAGATTTTTTTTTTCTAAATAGTTAAACGGGTTAATGGGTCAACCCGTTTTTATACGGGTCAACCCACAACTAGCCCGTTTTTAATACAGGTCAACCCGAACCTGGCCAGCTTTTTAACGGGTCGTGTTAGTTGACCCAAACCTTTTTTTATGACGGGTTCGGGACGGGTTGGCGGGTCGTGTCAAGAATTGGCGCCCCTAGTTATTATCCTCATTGCTTGATAGTGTGTCCAAAATCGTACATGTTTTCACTAGCACTTCAAAATCGAGTAAGTTCACGTTTGTGAAGATGCGGGATCTTATTTTCAGAGAGGATGCTCGAAGCCGTGGTTCAGGCGAGTCTTCGAGTTCTTTGTTGAGTATAGAGGCTAGGGGATGAAAGAATCAGCGGGGTAGTCGTCAGGGCAAGAGGAGGAGTGTTTAAAGCTCTAAAGGATGTGGATGTTGGAATTTCAAACTTTAGGAATCAGTGTTCAAAAGAGTAGAAAGAAATCAATTCTGCATGAGACTACAATGATGATGATGCATTCGGGGGCCGAACCACAGGAGGGTAGGGGGGTCAACTGACCCTCCGGCCGGCGAAATCTGTTGTTTACAGGGGAATCTGAAGTGGTCGGCTTTTTACAGCTTGACCCCTTCAAAGTCGTCGTTTTTACAGATTGACCCTCTCCAAGTCATTTAAATGAATAGAAAAGTGAAGATAACATGAACGGGAAAATTTTCCGGCCGGCAATTAAGGTTGAAAACGCTGCACTGTAGGTTGCTTTTTCTAAAAGGAAAGAAGTACATAAGTAATGGAAGTGAACGACGGTTTATTTAATTGTTTTAAGTTTTTTGTTTACTTTGGCCTACCAGTTATTTAATTTATTTTAATATTTTTATACATATTTTTACCATTAATGAGTTTTTAAAAATTATGGATAAAGATGATTCCATTTTTCAAGAATGTGAATGGAGATTTAAGTTTCAATTTAGCTTATACTTCAATAATTTATTTTATGTATTCTCTGAGAAGGATGTGAATGGAGATTTGTTGATTTAGATTTGTTTACCTTTTTACTAGGTTATAACCGCATGTATTACACGGGTTGAATAAAATAAATATATATGATAATAAAGATTTAAATATTATAAAACAGATTTTGTGATAACGTATTATTGACTTTTTTAACTAAAATTTTAAAATTGAATAATACAGTGAAAGAGAATAAAATAAGAGGGGAAATAAATGTTCAGCTCACTAAATTATAAACATGACACAAAATGACAACACTAATAGTAATCGTAATAATAAAAGTATTTTATGTACTTTGGTAGATAATTTGTAGGAATACATTTATCACATGTCATGATAGCCAATGCGTAGCATAGTAGGGGCGGGAGGGGGCGGCCGACCGCCCGAACTATTCGCTCAGTAGTGGAAAGTATGTAGTTCTCGTATAGAAATTTTTTGGTGTATACGTTTTCGACCCCAGGTTTTATAAAAACTTTTGGGTATGTACGTTTTCGACCACCCGGTCGTAAATCTTAAGCTTCGCCACTGGCTAGGTTATAAACCGGTTATATTTTTTGTAGTTTCAAATTTGTATAACATTCTGATTATAAAACCACATAATAATAATAATAATAATAATAATAATAATAATAATAATAATAATAATAATAATAATAATAACAATAATAAAGGACTCCATTGTATGGATTAAAATATTTTATGTTATATAAAGTGTACCCGGAATTAAAAATCCAAAACAATAATATATAAGCGCGACTTGAAATAATTGAAGAAGTTGGCAATGGTTCATATACCGATAATTATGTGAAGATACACATATATAGATTACAAAACTCTTGATGGAGATATACCCATTGTCTCGTAAGTAGAAATCAGTTTAGGAAATATATAATTATAATTACTTATTTAAAAAAATCAAAGATATTATCACACTTAAATAATATTTATAAAACACTCAAATTTTGATAGCCTCGTTGATTGACACGTGTCCTCAAAGAGGTTTCTTTTATTATATGTATAGATTTGATAATCAGTTATCATTTCATTTTATTTTTGAGTTTTATCTTTGATTTAATTTTTTGTAATACATAATGATATATGAGTAGTTTTTATTTAGCCATTTCTTTATTAATTTTGCTTAAATCAGTTTGAAAAGATTTAGCTTTCTTATTAGTTTGTTTGTTTACATTTTATTTGATTGTTATTTGTTTTGAGTTTAGTACTTATTTGATTTTTTTGTTACATAAATGTAATTAGAAGACATTTTTATCACATAGGGATGTGCATATGTGAATAAACAAGAAAAAAGTATATCGACTCTTCATTAACAATATTTTAAAAACTTATGAAAATAATACCAAAAAGGGTTTGGTTTATATTATTTGACCTGTAAAAAATTACAATTACCACTATCATACGTTCGCCTTGTTTGTAGTACGACATTTGTTAAACTAATTGTTGTATGGGATTTAATAAAGTTATATTATGACCCCCCTGGTTGTAAAGTTCTGGTTCCGTGTCACTGGATGCATTAGTATGTTGTGTGGAGAGCAGCGTGGATTTCTAGGGCATGGATTCTGGTGCTTCATTTCACACTACTCACAGCAGTGAAGCACTGCATAATCTGAAAGAAGGTGACTTTCGAAAGGTAAAATTGGTGAGTGATAAGATACTTGATGTTACGGGCATGGGTGACACTATTTTGAAGACTTCGTAGGCTCACGGACTTTAGAAGATGGCATGGTTATTCCAGGTTTGAAGAGGTTGTTGATTTCTGTCGACCCACACGTCTTAATTTGGCAGAAAAATTGGGGTTTGAATTGAGTCGGCTTTAGTTATCTCTATGTGGGCTTGTGCCGAACTTGGGGATTAAGTTTCCTAACCTAGATTAGTCTCTATATATTGATATTATTGTATTTGTAATTCCTTGAGCACCTGAATAATAAGGAAACCCTAGATTAGTCTCTAGATTGATGACAATAAAATTACAAACATATATAAAAAATGCATTTTAAGTTCTAAATCTTTTATGCTCTTTTTCGTAAGGTACGAGGCGTCTGCTGACTTCTATAATAACCCAAATGTCAACGAGGATGGGACTGGTGGCTTTTCAATTTGTGGCAATGTGTCAGCATCTCAACCCTTATCAAGTTATACTCAAATCGTAGATGATCTTTTATCAGACATTAAAGATGCTACTCCAAAAACATCGAATTCATATGTAGCAAGTCTGAGGCGAATCACGTACAAAAATGCAACGGTGTATGCTATTACACAATGTGCTGAAAACATAAACCAAGAGATTTGCCAAGGATGCATGAATACAGCATACAACAAATTAAAAGAATGTTTTCCCAATACAGAGGGGAAGTATTTCGACAATGCATGTTTTGCAAGGTATTCAGAGACTCCATTGTTCAATGATAACCAGACAATAGATATAACAAATATCTTAAAAGGTGAGGCTACTTCATCATTCAATTTATTGATACGAATAATTCTTGACCATGTTAATGTGATATGATTCTTTGAAAAAGGACCAGTTGTCTTCCTGCATTTAAACGAAGGTTTGTAACTTTTGTGTTTATAACTTCTATATGATAGGCGTTCATTCAAGCAAGGTAGCCATAATTGTTGGAGCCATTGGTGGTTTAGTTCTCTTGTTCCTTATATTTGTTTTATGCTTATTTCGAGGACGGAAGAAATCCAAGAACGGTGAACAAGGTGATTGTGTATATACTTACACATGAATTACTTTTCATATATTCGAAATATACTTGTGGCATTATGTGAGATTTCTCTTATTATGTTCTCTCAAATATTTTTTTAAAGTAAATACTGATAACATCTATTCATATATGGAACATGTTTTGAATGAAGAGGATTTAAAGGGAACACTAAACTATGATTATAAGGAACTGCAGTTGGCAACTAATAATTTTAGCAAAGAAAATATTCTAGGGAAAGGAGGTTTTGGTGAAGTGTACAAGGTAATAAACTTCGTATCTGAATCCTGAGATTTTTTATCACACTTGCAGACTAAAGAAATATACAAAAGAAAATCTTATTTCTGAATCTTCATGATAAACTTCGATGAATTAAGTACCGAATTCAATGATGAAGACAGTAACATAAGCAACAGCATATGTATATAGCTATAAAACTAAAATTGTTCTTTAACTAATTGTTTTTGGATGGTTTAACAGGCAATCATTGATGATAAGAATGTTGTGGCGGTGAAAAAACTTCATGTACAAGATGTTAGAGCAAAAGAAGAATTTGAGAATGAAGTTAAGCTTATAAGTAACATTCATCATCGAAATCTTCTTCGTCTCCTTGGATGGTCCAGTGAAGGATCTGATCTATTTCTGGTCCTCGAATATATGGCTAATGGAAGCCTTGACCAATTCCTATGGGGTAAGTTGGAGTTTAAAATCATTCATGATTGTTCACTTGAAATCTTCATTTTGCAAGTGTTGGAATGATAATAAATATGCCCAAATGCAGGCGCAAAAAATGGGACTTTGGACTGGAACCACCGATATGAAATAATATTGGGGATAGCTAAAGGTCTTGCTCATCTACACAGTGAATGCCATGTAAAAATCATTCATAGAGATATTAAATCAAGCAACATTCTCCTCAGTGATGATTTTAAAGCCAAAATAGCAGATTTTGGGTTGGCAAGGTTTCAACCAGAAGATGAAACTCATGTTAACACCAAGTTTGCTGGGACATTGTAAGTTGCATTACTATTTAGGTTTCACTTCATTAACATTTTTATTTTGCAATTTACTTCGTTATATATAATATAATTACAGGGGATATGCAGCACCGGAGTACGTACTTCGTGGTGTTTTATCAAATAAGGTTGATACTTACAGCTTTGGTATCGTGATTCTAGAAATTATTAGTGGCCGAAGGTCTACCGACGTAAACTCTGATAGGCCATCCATGGAATACCTCCTTGAACATGTGAGATGCCAACTTTAAAACTACTTCCACTTTTTGTTTGTTTTTTTTTTTTTTTCTTTTTTTAAAAATTTTCCAACATCAACCTAAGAAGAAAATAATATACATAAGCAGTTAAAAGAAAAGACCATATAAATAAAAGAAGTCAACGAATGAAACATTAGCAATATATAATAAAGAACATATAAGGTAACATATGGTACAACCACATCACATCTCTCGTAATTACTGTGTGGTCAGTAACGTTGGGGTGAAACATGAAAATATAAGAGTTAAATATAAACATGTTCAGTCTTAGAGAACTAGAGAAGTACCAACCTACGCCCACGATTGAGGCTATATTATATATTTATCGTAGATTTTGCAGGTATTTTGGAAATGCATATACAAAAGTCGTATTAGATTAAATTTGTTGATTTAAAACAAATGGATCGACATCCGCTTAAATATTATGGGAATTGAGGAAACATACCAGCACTAGAGTCTCCAAACTTATTACACATCTCAATGTAATCCACCTCTTGCTAGTGTCTTTGTAAGAATATCCGCCTTTTAGTCTTTCGAACATAAAAACCCCATTGTGATTGTCATGTTCTCTACACGTTCTTGGATGACTTTTACTCTATGTTTACGAATGAAGGGTTCACTATATTCAATAAAATAAAAGTTTTTAAATAGACTTACAAGTACATGCACGTGACAAATGAAGATGTCAAAAATAACTCCAACAAAATAGAAACATGACCCACTACCTAACTGACCTATGACTTGTTCTCCTAAACTCTCTACACACATGGAAACACAACTAATTATAAAACTTAACTAAATACTGAATAATAAACATAAAATAGCTACATGATTTAACCCACGCTTCAATCTGAGTTAGTTGCTCAAGACTCTTGACAAAATCGTGTGACCCATAAAACGCAACCCGCAAACAAACCCGATTAATCCAACATTCACCCCCTTAATCGGTTTGTCAACACCACTCGTTCACGGCACCCAAATCACCATCTCGACTTCTACCGGACACCCGATCTTCACCTCGATCACGTCCAAAGTCTCCCGGTTCAGCTTGAATTAAAACAACCACACTTGTAACATCTCACATTGCATCCCGTCGGAACCGTTCACTAACATCACGACTTTTCACGGATGAACGACCATCCCCCGGCAACATCCAAAGCCACCTGATTTGAACTGCAACACCTTAATGTCACACCGAATAGTTTTTCAATCTCCTCTTACCTTTTACAGCCCACGCCTTTTCCGATCAAACCTGTTCTAAGAGGCCTCTCCACTGACCAAGAAAACAAAGCCACCCGCATATAACGTATTCTTTCAACTGCTAAACGAACCGAATCCAAAGCCACGTGCTTTGACGGATCCCTTACACCCGTTTTTCACGCATCACGCCGGTCTCCTCTTATCACGAAACAACACGATCAAGGCACCTGCGAAATCTGTTGTTGTCACCGGATATATACCAGTTGCTCAAAACCGCAACTAATAACCGAACAGCCTGAACCTTCCTCCTTAAATCACCACTAACAGCACAGAAACACCGATGTTTACAACCGGTCACCCCCGTCGTCTCAAACCGGAACTCCTCCGCGAAAACAGCCAACCGATCAAACACTATAACCGCTAAACAGACCAGAAACAACACCTTGCTGTCCCGACCCTTCTTCACCTTCTGTTTGCAACTTCGGACCTTCTTTCACGCCTGCCCTCCACCGACCGACACGCCAGCCGGCGACGAAGGCTTCCCCGATACGAGCCCTTGGCTCTGATACCAAATGTTGTTCCAGGTCCCACTTCACATACTCACACATACACTAAAACTCACGTAGAATTATATTATGTATATGTGAATATGAAGTTTGAGAAAGCTTGCAGACTTTTACTCTATGTTTATGAATGAATGGTTCACTATATTCAATAAAATAAAAGTCTTTAAATAGACTTACAAGTACAAGCACGTGACAAATGAAGATGTCAAAATTAACTCCAACAAAATAGGAACATAACCCACTACCAAACTGAACTATGACTTATTCTCCTAAACTCTCTACACACATGGAAACACAACTAATTATAAAACTTAATTAAATTCTAAATAATAAACATAAAATAGCTCCATGCATTAACCCACGCTTCAATCTGAGTTAGTTGCTCAAAACTCTTGACCAAATCGTGTGACCCGTGAACCGCAACCCGCAAACAAACCCGATTAATCCAACATTCACCCCTTTAATCGGTTTGTCAACACCACTCGTTCACGGCACCCAAATCACCATCTCCTCTCGAACCATCTCGACTTCTACCGGACACCCGATCTTCACCTCGATCACGTCTAGAGTCTCCCGGTTCAGCCCGAGTTAAAACAACCACACTTGTAACATCTCACATGGCATCCCGTTGGAACCGGTTACTAACATCACAACTTTTCACAGATCATGGACCATCCCCCGGCCACATCCAAAGCCACCCGATTTGAACTCCAACACCATAATGTCACACCGTGTAGTTTTTCAATCTCTTCTTACCTTTTACAGCCCACACCTTTTCCGATCAAACATGCTCTAAGAGGCCTCTCCACCGACCAAGAAAAAAAAAGCCACCCGCTTATAACGTATTCTTTCAACTGCTAAACGAACCGAATTCAAAGCCACCTGCTTTGACGGATCCCTTATGCCCGTTTTTCACACATCACGCCGGTCTCCTCTTATCATGAAACAACAAAATAAAGGCACCTACGAAACCTGCTGTTGCCACCGGATATATACCAGTTGCTCAAACCCGTAACTAATAACCGAACAGCATGAACCTTCTTCCTTTAATCACCACTAACAGCCCAGAAACACAGATGTTTACAACCGGTCACCCCCGTCGTCTCAAACCGTCACTCCTCCGCGACAACGGCCAACTGAAAACACCATGACGCCTCCGATTACGGCTGCTAAACAGACCAGAAACAACACCTTGTTTTCTCGGCCCTTCTTCACCTTCTGTTTGCAACTCAGGACCTTATTTCACGCCTGCCCTCCACCGACCGACACACCCGCCGGCGGCGGAGGCTTCCCCGATACGAGCCCTTGGCTCTGATACAAAATGTTGTTCCAGGTCCCACTTCACACACTCACACACATATTAAAACTCACGTAGAATTATATTATACATATGTGAATATGAAGTTTGAGAAAGCTTGCAGACTTTTACTTTATGTTTTCAAATGAAGGGTTCACTATATTCAATAAAATAAAAGTCTTTAAATAGACTTACAAGTACACGCACGTGACAAATGAAGATGTCAAAAATAACTCCAACAAAATACGAACATGACCCACTACCTAACTGACCTATGACTTATTCTCCTAAACTCTCTACACACATGGAAACATAACTAATTATAAAACTTAACTAAATACTAAATAATAAACATAAAATAGCTCCATGCATTAACCCACGCTTCAATCTGAGTTAGTTGCTCAAAACTCTTGACCAAATCGTGTGACCCATGAACCGCAACCCACAAACAAATCCGATTAATCCAACATTCACCCCCTTAATCGGTTTCTCAACACCACTCGTTCACGGCACCAAATCACCATCTCCTCGGAAATCATCTCGACTTCTACCGGACACCCGATCTTCACCTCGATCACGTCCAAAGTCTCCCGGTTCAGCCCGAATTAAAACAACCACACTTGTAACATCTCACATGGCATCTTGTTGGAACCGTTCACTAACATCACTACTTTTCACGGATCAAGGACCATCCCCCGGCCCCATCCAAAGACACCCGATTTGAACTCCAACACCATAATGTCACACTATGTAGTTTTTCAATCTCTTCTTACCCTTTACAGCCCACACCTTTTCCGATCAAACCTGTTCCAAGAGGCCTCTCCACCGACCAAGAAAACAAAGCCACCCGCTTATAACGTATTCTTTCAACTGCTAAACGAACCGAATCTAAAGCCACCTGCTTTGACGGATCCCTTACGCCCGTTTTTCACGCATCACGCCGATCTCCTCTTATTAGGAAACAACACTATCAAGGCACCTGTGAAACCTGCTGTTGTCATTGGATATATACCAGTTGCTCAAACCCGTAACTAATAACCAAACAGCCTGAACCTTCCTCCTTTAATCACCACTAACAGCCCAGAAACACCGATGTTTACAACCGGTCACCCCTGTTGTCTCAAACCGGCACTCCTCCGCGACAACGGCCAACCGAAAACACCATAACGCCTCAGATTACGGCTGCTAAACAGACCAGAAACAACACCTTGTTGTCCCGATCGTTCTTCACCTTATGTTTGCAACTCCGGACCTTCTTTCACACCTGCCCTCTACCGACCGACACACCCGCCGGCGACGGAGGCTTCCCCGATACGAGCCCTTGGCTGTGATACCAAATGTTGGTCTAGGTCCCACTTCACACACTCAAACACACACTAAAACTCACGTAGAATTATATTATGTATATGTGAATATGATGTTTGAGAAAGCTTGCAGACCTTCACTCTATGTTTACGAATAAAGGGTTCACTATATTCAATAAAATAAAAGTCTTTAAATAGACTTACAAGTACATGCACGTTACAAAATGAAGATGTCAAGAATAACTCCAACAAAATACGAACATGACCCACTACCTAACTGACCTATGACTTATTCTTCTAAACTCTCTACACACATGGAAACACAACTAATTGTAAAACTTAATTAAATACTAAATAATAAACATAAAATAGATCCATGATTTAACCCACGCTTCAGTCTGAGTTAGTTGCTCAAAACTCTTGACCAAATCGTGTGACCCATGAACCACAACCTGCAAACAAACCCGATTAATCCAACATTCACCCCTTAATCGGTTTGTCAACACCACTCGTTCACGGCACCTAAATCACCATCTCCTCTCGAACCATCTCGACTTCTACCGGACACCCGATCTTCACCTCGATCACGTCCAGAGTCTCCCGGTTCAGCCCGACTTAAAACAACAACACTTGTAACATCTCCCATGGCATCCCGTTGGAACCGATTACTAACATCACGACTTTTCACGGATCACAGACCATCCCCCGGCCATATCCAAAGCCACCCGATTTAAACTCCAACACCATAATGTCACACCGTGTAGTTTTTCAATCTCTTTTTACCTTTTACAGCCCACACCTTTTTCGATCAAACCTGTTCTAAGAGGCTTCTCCACCGACCAAGAAAACAAAGCCCCCCGCTTATGACGTATTCTTTCAACTGCTAAACGAACCGAATCCAAAGCCACCTCCTTTGACGAATCCCTTACGCCCGTTTTTTACGCATCACGCCGGTCTCCTCTTATCACGAAACAACACGATAAAGGCACCTGCGAAACCTGTTGTTGTCACCGGATATATACCAGTTGCTCAAACCCGCAACTAATAACCGAACAGCCTGAACATTCCTCCTTTAATCACCACTAACAGCCCAGAAACACCGATGTTTACAACCGGTCACCCCCGTCGTCTCAAACCGGCACTCCTCCGCGACAACGGCCAACCGAAAACACCCTGACGCCTTCGATTACGGCTGCTAAACAGACCAGAAACAAAACCTTGTTGTCTCGACCCTTCTTCACCTTCTGTTTGCAACTCAGGACCTTCTTTCACGCCTGCCCTCCACCGACCGACACATCCGCCGGCGGCGGAGGCTTCCCCGATATGAGCCCTTGGCTCTGATACAAAATGTTGTTCCAGGTCCCACTTCACACACTCACACACACACTAAAACTCACGTAGAATTATATTATATATATATATGAATATGAAGTTTGAGAAAGCTTGCAGACTTTTACTTTATGTTTTCGAATGAAGGGTTCACTATATTCAATAAAATAACAGTCTTTAAATAGACTTAGAAGTACATGCACGTGACAAATGAAGATGTCAAAAATAACTCCAAAAAAATACGAACCTGACCTACTACCTAACTGACCTATGACTTATTCTCCTAAACTCTCTACACACATGGAAACACAACTAATTATAAAACTTAACTAAATACTAAATAATAAACATAAAATAGCTCCAAGCATTAACCCACGCTTCAATCTGAGTTAGTTGCTCAAAACTATTGACCAAATCGTGTGACCCATGAACCGCAACCCACAAACAAACCCGATTAATCCAACATTCACCCCCTTAATCGGTTTCTCAACACCACTCATTCACGACACCAAATCACCATCTCCTCTCAAATCATCTCGACTTCTACCGGACACCCGAACTTCACCTCGATCACGTCCAAAGTCTCCCGGTTTATCCCGAATTAAAACAACCACACTTGTAACATCTCACATGGCATCATGTTGGAACCGTTCACTAACATCACTACTTTTCACGGATCAAGGACCATCCCCCGGCCCCATCCAAAACCACCCGATTTGAAGTCCAACACCATAATGTCACACCGTGTAGTTTTTCAATCTCTTCTTACCTTTTACAGCCCACAACTTTTCCGATCAAACCTGTTCCAAGAGGCCTCTCCACCTACCAAGAAAACAAAGCCACCCACTTATAACGTATTCTTTCAACTGCTAAACGAACCAAATCCAAAGCCACCTGCTTTGACGGATCCCTTACGCCCGTTTTTCACGCATCACGCCGATCTCCTCTTATCAGGAAACAACACTATCAAGGCACCTGCGAAACCTGCTGTTGTCATTGGATATATACTAGTTCCTCAAACCCGCAACTAATAACCGAACATCCAGAACCTTCCTCCTTTAATCACCACTAACAGTCCAGAAACACCGATGTTTGCAACCGGTCACCCCGTTGTCTCAAACCGGCACTCCTCCGTGACAACGGCCAACCGAAAACACCATAACGCCTCCAATTACGGCTGCTAAACAGACCAGAAACAACACCTTGTTGTCCCGATCGTTCTTCACCTTCTATTTGCAACTCCGGACCTTCTTTCACGCCTGCCCTCCACCGACAGACACACCCGCCGCCGGCGGTGGCTTCCCTGATACGAGCCCATGGCTGTGATACCAAATGTTGGTCTAGGTCCCACTTCACACACTTACACACACACAAAAACTCACGTAGAATTATATTATGTATATGTGAATATGAAGTTTGAGAAAGCTTGCAGACTTTTACTCTATGTTTACGAATGAAGGGTTCACTATATTCAATAAAATAAAAGTCTTTAAATAGACTTACAAGTACATGCACGTGACAAAATGAAGATGTCAAAAATAACTCCAACAAAATACGAACATGACCCACTACCAAACTGACCTATGAATTATTCTTCTAAACTCTCTACACACATGGAAACACAACTAATTATAAAACTTAATTAAATACCAAATAATAATCATAAAATAGATCCATGATTTAACCCACGCTTCAATCTGATTTAGTTGCTCAAAACTCATGACCAAATCGTGTGACCCATGAACCACAACCCGCAAACAAACCTGATTAATCCAACATTCACCCCCTTAATCGGTTTGTCAACACCACTCATTCACGGCACCTAAATCACCATCTCCTCTCGAACCATCTCGACTTCTACCGGACACCCGATCTTCATCTCGATCACGTCCAAAGTCTCCCGGTTCAGCCCGAATTAAAACTATCACACTTGTAACATCTCACATGGCATCCCATTGGAACCGTTCACTAACATCACGACTTTTCACGGATCAAGGACCATTCCCCGGCCACATCCAAAGCCACCCGATTTAAACTCCAACACCATAATGTCACACCGTGTAGTTTTCAATCTCTTCTTACCTTTTACAGCCCACACCTTTTCCGATCAAATTTGTTCCAAGATGCCTCTCCAACGACCAAGAAAACAAAGCCACCCGCTTATAACGTATTCTTTCAACTGCTAAACAAACCGAATCCAAAGCTACCTGCTTTGACGGATCCCTTACGCCCATTTTTCACGCATCACGCCGGTCTCCTCTTATCAAGAAACAACACTATCAAGGCACCTGCGAAACCTGTTGTTGTCACCGGATATGTACCATTTGCTCAAACCCATAACTAATAATCGAACAACCTGAACCTTCTTCCTTTAATCACCACTAACAGCCCAGAAACACCGATGTTTACAACCGATCACCCCTTCGTCTCAAACCGGCACTCATCCGCGACAACGGCCTACCGAAAATACCATAACGCCTCCGATTATGGCTGCTAAACAGACCAGAAACAACACCTTGTTGTCCGGACCCTTCTTCACCTTCTGTTTGCAACTCCGAACCTTCTTTCACGCCTGCCCTCCACCGACCGACACACCCGCCGGTGGCGGAGGCTTCCCCGATACAAGCCCTTGGCTCTGATACCAAATGTTGGTCTAGGTCCCACTTCACACACTCACACACACACTAAAACTCACGTAGAATTATATTATTTATATGTGAATATGAAGTTTGAGAAAGCTTACAGACTTTTACTCTATGTTTACCAATGAAGGGTTCACTATATTCAATAAAACAAAAGTCGTTAAATAGATTTACAAGTACATGCACGTGAAAAATGAAGATTTCAAAAATAACTCTAACAAAATACTAACATGACCAACTACCTAACTGACCTATAACTTATTATCCTAAACTCTCTACACACATGGAAACACAACTAATTATAAAACTTAATTAAATACTAAATAATAAACAAAAAATAGCTCCATGCATTAACCCACGCTTCAATCTGAGTTAGTTGCTCAAAACTCTTGACCAAATCGTGTGACCCATGAACTGTAACCCACAAACAAACCCGATTAATCCAACATTCACCCCCTTAATCGGTTTGTTAACACCACTCGTTCACGGCACCCAAATCTCCATCTCCTCTCGAACCATCTCGACTTCTACCGGACACCCTATCTTCACCTCGATCACGTCCAAAGTCTCCCGGTTCAGCCTGAATTGAAACAACCACACTTATAACATCTCACATGGCATCCCGTCGGAACGGTTCACTAACATCACGAGTTTTCACGGATCAACGACCATCCCTCGGCAACATCCAAAGCCACCTGATTTGAACTCCAACACCATAATGTCACACCGTGTAGTTTTTCAATCTCTTCTTACCTTTTACAGCCCACACCTTTTCTGATCAAACCTGTTCCAAGAGGCCTCTCCACCGACCAAGAAAATAAAGCCACCCGCTTATAACGTATTCTTTCAACTGCTAAACGAACCGAATCCAAAGCCACCTGCTTTGACGGATCCATTACGCCCGTTTTTCACGCAACACGCCGGTCTCCTCTTATCACGAAACAACACGATCAAGGCACCTGCGAAACCTGCTGTTGTGACTGGATATATACCAGTTGCTCAAACCACAACTAATAACCGAACAGCCCGAACCTTCCTCCGTTAATCACCACTAACAGCCCAGAAACACCAATGTTTACATCCGGCCACCCCCTTCATCTCAAACCGGCACTCCTCCACGACAACGGCCAACCGAAAACACCATGACGCCTCCAATTACGGCTGCTAAACAGACCAAAAACAACACCTTGTTGTCTCAACCCTTCTTCACCTTCTGTTTGCAACTCCGGGCCTTCTTTCACGCCTGCCCTCCACCGACCGACCCACCCGCCGGCGGCGAGGCTTCCCCGATACGAACCCTTGACTCTGGCACCAAATGTTGGTCCAGGTCCCACTTCACACACTCACACACACACTAAAACCCATGTAGAATTATATTATGTATATGTGAATATGAAGTTTGAAAATGCTTGCAGAGTTTTACTCTATGTTTACGAATGAAGGGTTCACTATATTCAATAAAATAAAAGTCTTTAAATAGAATTACAAGTACATGCACGTGACAAATGAAGATATCAAAAATAACTCTAACAAAATAGGAACATGACCCACTACCTAACTAACGTATGACTTATTCTCCTAAACTCTCTACACACATGGAAACATAACTAATTATAAAACTTAATTAAATACTAAATAATAAACATAAAATAGATCCATGCATTAACCCACGCTTCAATCCGAGTTAGTTGCTCAAAACTCTTGACCAAATCGTGTGACCCATGAACCGCAACCCGCAAACAAACCCGATTAATCCAACAACTTCATGCTGAAATGTTTACTTCTTCTGTTGAACACTGCAATACTCTTCATCAAAGGGATTGAAGAAGTCCTCAATTGTACTCGGTCATTTCAACGACTAGGTTCTCCAACCAAATTTCTTGTTGAAGTTGCTGCTACAAACTCTGCTTCAAATGATGACAATGCTACGGTCCGTTGTACTAACCATTGCCATGTGATAATGTTCTCCCAGATTGATAAAAAATCCATTAGTGCTTTTGTAATCCATGGTGTCATCGACTAAATCACTATCGGAGAACACGATAAGTCTTTTGTACTCTAGATCTTGGTGGTAGATAGTACGAAGCACTCACAATGGAGTCCTCATCCCCTTCCCATACCCAAATTACAAGGAAAATATGAGGCTTTATTCATTTTCACTCGTAAATTAGGGTCCCCATCTCCATACCCCATATTATATGGAAAACTAATGTAAACCCCCATATTTTGGGGATTCACTATTCACCCTCTTTCCTATATTATGCACTTGTTTATGGATGTATGTGGGGAATCAGGTGTGAGGATTTGTTTGAAAGTTAACATATTTTATGGATAAATGTGTTTTAGTTAAATTATATGGATGGGGATAGAATTGGATTCCATTATGGATAAATGTGTTTCAATGCCTATTGGTGCAACTGTGCAGGTCTTTGCATATCCCGATTGATTAACCCCAACTCGGGTTAGTGTAAGTCGAGTATCTTAAGCTCCCCACGATTCGTCTGAATGGTGGGAGTCATTGATTCTCCATCTTTATATTTTTCGAGTTTCAGCTTTCGTTCCATAGAAAAAGCTTTTAGATTGCATTAATCCATAATGAACTCCTTTAAAATCCTTTTTGCATAAGTTTATGTTTTTAAATACACTCTCTCCTTTGTTTTGACACTTCTATGCCAAGATAATATGCAAACAATTGAAAATTTTCCCATCATTTTGAAATCCTTTATAATTCGATGTTTTTCCCTTCATCTCCTGTAACAATGAGATCATCCAAAAGAACACCAATACTAAGCACACAACCCGCTTTGTTTCCGAAGTACAAAGCTTAATCATGCAAGTTTTTTTTTTTACATCAATGTTTTTCAAGCGTTTATCCATTTGAATATTCCATGTCCTAGATGTTTGAGATAACGTGTAAAGTGATTTAGAATGCTCTTAGTGTTTGTGTTGCTTTTTATTGACAACAAAACCTTCATGTTGCGAGACAAACACTTCTTCTCTCAACTCACCATTTAGAAAGACCGACTTTATGCCTAAAAAAGCATCTCCAATTTCTTTTTGATACAATTGCAATACGAGTCGAATTGTGTCAAGTCATGCTACCGGTGCTCTTCTATTGATTCCTTGTTTTAGCACGAAATCCCTCGCTACAAGTCGAGCTTTGTACTTGATTGGCATTCCCAAACTATCCTTCTACATCGTTCTTGAACCAATGGGTTGTGGCCGGCAGGTAAATCAGCAAGTTCTTAGGTGCGATTCTACTCGTTCATATCGAGCTCGTTTTTCATTTTTCTTCATTCCTCGTTGGGTAATGGTTCTTGGTAAGCTGAGGGTTGTTAGGAATCAATAAGAAGTATTTCCTTTGTTTCCAAGGTTATGAAAATTGTTAGGAAAAGCAGGCCCCAAATTCGAATACAAAAAACACAAGATGAACGAATCGCTCGACTCTTATAACAAACCAAAGTAACCATCTATTTATATTAAACTAAACCCTACCCTACTACGACTCAAAAACTAATTAAATAATCATTACCCTAAACTAGAAAAAAATGATCCATCAAATAAAATACTAATATTTATCTAGACCCAAAAACTAGTTAATAATAAATAAACCAAATTTTATCTTCAACCCTTAAGAACTAGTTTAATACCCGTCCGGTGGACGGGTTAGGTTGATATATTATATACTAACAGCATGAATTAACCTATAAAAAAATAGGGTCAATTTAGACAAACTTAGATGAGCAGTCTCGATTTGACAAAATTCAGGGGTTTGATAGTGGACCAAAGTGCACCTACTAACCCAGGGGAGCCGAAACATATTTTTTTTTTCAAATTTTGAACTTCAATATTCAAAATATATTGGTAACAAAAATCATTTTGCTTAAATAAAAATGAAAAAATAAACATAAAAACATAAATAAACAAAATCATCCATCCGTAATATAAAGTTAAAATAAATCTCATCGACATTCTATATATCTACTTTTTTTAACGACAAAGGTTACATAATCTCTACTTTTAAATTACACCAAATATACGTCATCCTAGTAATTGAACCCTTATCTCTCCCCAAGAGGCACAAAGCCTCTACCACCCCACCAAAATGATGATGGCTTTATATATCTACTTATCTAGGTCAAGTTATTATAATTCATTCATAATATAAAGATAAAAAAAATCTCATCAACATTGGATGTATTTAGATCAAGTGATTATAATGAGGAAAACTAAAAGTGTGTAAATGCCCCTAAGTCATGTCAATTGTACTGGGACGAAAGATGCAATTTTTTGTCTATACAAGAACAAAGATAAAATAAATGCTTTAAACTTATAAATCAACTTTTTATCGTATAGTACTAATAGAATTAGTTGGATTGGGCAACCAGTAGCACCATTTGTTCTTTCTATTTCAGCCATTTACATAATTATAGCTAATGTGTTAAATGGCTACGGTGTAAATCCGTTTTTTTATAATCAAAGAATCAACATGTTGCATGCATTTCACACTTGAGCCAACTTTTGACCCATTTTCATTCTATCTAAATCTTTTAACCTTATCCATCTGATCCGTTGAAGGGGAATATGAAATGACAGGGGATATTTCAACTCAAAGCATAAGAAATGATATTTTCTCCGAAAAATAATCCTATCTACCCTTCTAATGGTACATGTTAATCATAAAAATGAGGGTGTAAACGTGTAGATGATCGCCATGTGTCATCTGGATGATGGATAAGAGGATTTTTTAAGGATATTACAGTTTGCCTAAAAACTTATATGGATACAGATAAAGCATTGAATTAAGTTTATACAAATGTAAAAAGAAACCACATTCTGTGGTACGTTTTATCAACATGAGTAATATTTACATACATATCATGCCCAGTGTTCAAATGATCAAGTAACCTTTATAAGATCTTTGTCAGCAGAAAGCTTGTACAGTGTCAAAGTCCCAGTTTTGTCACTGCAAAGAACATCCATGCCTGCCATTTCTTCTATTGTTGTCATTCTTTTTGTGATAGCTTCATGCAGTGATGTAGAAAAGTGGCACAAAAGCTCATGAAACAACAAAATCACAAAGAATATTCAATCAACCTGCTGAGATAAACAATGAGAACCAATTGCCCCTGTGATAGAGGAAAATGTTGGCATTGCAATAGGAATTCCACCATGTCATCTTTCATTGTGTGCTAATCTTCTGATAATCTTATCAATAGAAAACATAATTGAGGGTTTTGTGTCTTATTTCCAAAATCCACCATGAATAAAACCAATAGCCATTCTTCTCAAAGAAATATGTTTTCTGGGAAAAGAAAAGTTTACCATATGAGTAATTAAGACAAAAGTAATAAAAGATAAGGTGAGTTGAGCAAGCAACTTTATCTTAAAGATATCAAAAAACAGTTCGCTCTGAAGTCATAGCTAAGGACACACTGAATGACTTTTGCAGTTTTGATCAAGTGATAACCACATAATTATGGTTAACATCAAGACACATCCTACCAGTCAGAAAACAACTGTTAAAATGCAATATATTGCATTTTTATGAAATCAAAAGCAAGAGAATTAGAAAGTAATAAAGAAAATAAGTTTTGCTTTCCATATAATGACGATGAAAAATAATCTACTATATCAAATAGAGAGGAAAACATACGCGGTTTGTGTTTTAAAATCAATCATATAAATAACCAACTAAAACATATAGATGAAAAATTCTTTAAATATTTGAAATTTTTATTTATTATGTTAAACTTTATAAGAAAATGCAAGTGAAAATAGCATAGGTACCTGGTACATAATGATTTATAAGATCTCCATCTAAAGAAAATTTTAGATCCCTTGCAGCCTTAAACATTTGTGCTCCAAGCATCCCACAAACGGGTAGCAAATGACTTATAGTTTATGGCATGATATCCGCTTATCTAGCACATCGTTTGATATATCCAGCAAAGTTATGCCCAAAACTGCAAAACAAAATTAAATAACCGAGGGAATGAACTATGTTGATATATCCACAATGGTTATATCAGTCAAAATCTCTCGACTTTACCAAGTTTCTACTGATATCCAAGACATTTCATCAAACAGGTGTCGGTTGTTACAAATAACTCAACCTAAACCCTAAACTTTGAATACTAATGCTAAAAGTTCGGATGAAAAGAGAAATAAGACCTGCCATTTACTCAAAATCCACCGCCAGATATGAAGAAAACCTTACAAATACATCAATAACAAATTTCAAAAAACAAAAAAAACTGAAAATAACCTAACAGATTATGTACTTACGGAGTTGGGTGAACTGAATGGAAGGTGAAGAAGATGAAGAGCAAAACTTCTACAACACAGACAAAGAAGATCAAATTCACAAATGCTTTACAACAATTAACATACAGCATACCTTGATTTCATGAGCGATTACACCGGGTGCTTCAATTATCGGAGTGCAATTGAGAGATTCGAGGAACCGGTGCTCTAAATCGACAACCGGTGCTCTAAATCTACAACTTTGATGTTGCGATGACAAAGATGTTTGGAATCGGTCTTGCGACGAAATCAATGCTTCAATGGATTGATAGATAGCGATGGAGGGGAATGGGGCAAAAACACAGGTCTGAGATCCCTATTAAAAGGAAGGGTGTATGGAAGTTACAGGAAACGTGGGGAGGGGACGTGGGAGAAATCAACCCTGAAACCGTTCGTAACATCCTTATTCTTGGAGGGAGAGTGTGTAACCTCCCTAAACTACCAAGAAAGCAGTTTTTTTCTTAGTTTAGACGGACATGATAAAAAGCAGACGAGTTTATACAGTTAAATGTGACATTTTAGGTGGTTGAGTTTGTGGAGATAGAGGGCAGCAAAAGGTGGAGGTAACCACCACCTAGGAAAACCGTAAAAAACTACTTTGAAACGTCACTATAGCGGTTACTTTTTTGAGTTTAAAGGGCTGAGATTTAATCTCAGCAGAATCGAACGGATGATATTGATTTCAAAGGTAACTTCCACTTAATGGGTTCCATATATATATATAATTATCTTGAACCCACTTCAACTCATATTGGGAATAACCCAACAGGATTTGGATCTTTCATATATGTCCGATAACATATGATCGCCGCTTTGTTTTGTTTAGTTCAAATAATTAACTATTGTTACGGGCCAGTTGGTCCAGTTTGGTTCTTACAAATTAGTTGTTGTTACCGGGTTGTGTATCAAAAAGATACGGTTGAATCAGATAACCATCTTAGCAGGGCCGGCTCTTTTAGCCAACCTATGTTGTCGCCCAAGGCCCAAATTTCCAAAGTGCCCGAAAGGTTTTTATAAGCTTTTATGAATATATTAAATTATATATTTAGTATATGGGCAAAAGATCAAATACAAATAATCTTAACATACTAAACATACAAATTGAAGGAAAACCCAAAAAGACAAGGTGGCATTTTTGTAATTACCACCAACTATCAAAGTTACAACAAAAAATACCTAAAAAAACACAAATTATTTTTTTAACATTTTTTTATTAAAAAATCGCTACATTTCGTTAGCAAAAAAAAAAATTTTTTTTTTTTTTTTTTTTTTTTTTGCTGCTACTAAAAGTAGCGATTTTTTAATAAAAAATGTTAAAAAAATAAAATAAAATAATTTGTGTGTTTTTTTTTTATTTTTTTAGGTTTTTTGGGGGTTTAGTTTTTAGCATTTTAGCTTGGGTGGGGGGGGGGGGGGGGGGGGTTAGGTTTTTTTTTTAGGTTTTTGGGGGGTAGGGGGTGGGGGGGGGGGGGGGGGTGTTCGGTTTTTTTAGGTTTTTGGGGGGTGGGGGGTTTAGGTTTTTTTTTGGGGGGGGGGGGAGTGGTTAGGTTTTTTTAGGTATATTTGTAGAGTAACTTTGATAGTTATTGATAATTACAAAAATGCCACCTTGTCTTTTTGAGTTTTCCTTCAATTTGTATGTTTAGTATATTAAGATTATTTGTACAAGAACTTTACCCTTAGTATATGCATCCATTTATTATGAACATCATATAAAAACATGAAGAAACCAGGGGAAACGTTTCCAATTAACTAAAATATGGACATAGTTTTTCTTGATGTTTATTAAATTAGGCCTTCCAGATATATGATCTATTTTACATAGGCGCCCATGATAATGTATTTTCTATGTATCTGTGTCAGGCATGGAAGTTATATGAAAAGAAATTACATAGAACACTAATTGACGAGACATTGGACTTGAATCAATCCCAAGAAGAACATGTGATGAAGATTACTGAGATTGCCTTGTTGTGCACTCAATCGCCAGCTTCGAATAGACCAACTATGTCTGAGGTGGTTTTGATGCTTCAGGAGGACCAATCATTGGGGAAAAGACAATTAACAAGGCCTACTTTTATTCGCAATCAAGATAGGAGGATTCATATATTAGGTTCTTGAAAGAAATATATTGGTGTCCCTATTGTCTAGTAAATAAACAAAAGAATTAGAAAAATTCAACTACATCCTGAAATGGTATACAATAAAGTAACTTGAGGGGATAAATGCTGCAAAGAACTTGTAACTTTTCTTCATTATGGGTTCAATTGATGATTTCTAAAACTAGGTTTAAAGAAGTTCGCCGTGTTGCGGCGAATTTCTTTTGCTATTTAGTCTGTGTTTACATGTGTTTTCAAATCACTACGAGCGTATTGTGAACAGAACTGCTGACAAAAATAAAAAGAAAATGTTGAAAAAAAACACTAAAAGATAACCGAAAGAAAATCAACCAAAAAAGTTGTATGGTAACAATGTTGTTCGTATGAAACCCGTGGTCAGAGATGAGCAAATTGTTCTGGGTACCGGTACCAAATTTGCCGAACCGAAAGATCTTAAGTACCAATTCGGTACCGACTTTTGGCGTTCCTGGTACCGGTTCACTACCGTTTTTTACCTTCATATACCGGTACTGTAACCGGTCTTTTCGGCAATAGTACCGATTCTGTATCGGTTGGCACCTAGCTCATCCCTACCCCTGAAACTAAAAAAGAAAAAATTAAAAGTTGAAGAAAATCAACAAAAAAAGTTGTACGATACCGTTGTTCGTACAATAACCGTGATCAGGGATGAGCAAATGGTACCGGGTAGCCGCACTGAATTTCCCGAACCAAAAGATTTCCAATATCAATTCGGCACCAACGTTTGGCGTTTTCTGTATTAGTGCCGGTTTTTGCCTTCATGTACTGATACCGAACAGGAACGTACCGGTATTTTCGATACCAGTACTGGTTCGATACCGGTTGACACCAAGCTTATCACAACCCTTGATATTAAAAAAGGATTAAAGTTAAAAAGTAAAGAAAATAACTATTATTAGAATATTAAAATAGTAAAAGTATTAAAAAACTTATATATTATTATAATATTAAAATCACTATTCATTTTCATTCGTTTATTAATATATCGTAATAGTAATAATAATAGATAGTAATAGTAATATATAGTAATAATATATAGTAATAGTAATAATAATATATAGCAATAGTAATATAGTAATATATAGTAATAACATTAACTTGGTGTTACTAAGACGAACCTGGTTCCTGTTATTACTTTTTGAGTGTATGAAACACAAACAAGGGTGGACCTACCCATAATGGTGGGTGTGCAGCCGCACTCCATGGAAAAAAGTTTTTAGTGCTAATTTCTGTCGAAAATCTCAACCGCACCCCTTGAAAATTTTCAACTGCCCCCTTAGAAAAAAATATTATGAATTTATAAAAAAAAATAAAACATAAACACTTATTATTATCAATATATATAAGTATATAACAATTTATATAATTATTCTTTAACAACTTAAATTTACTTAACCTAATGTACAATCTAATTTTATTAATCCAACTACCCAAGCCCAAAAATTGTGAACTAAATAAAATAACCCAAACCAATCCACCCATGACCCATTCGAATTCCAAATCCCGCTCCAAAAAAGACGCCCAACGACTACAGTCTACAGCGACTCACGACCGGACGAGTTTTTTGGCCGGAAAATCAAAATTCCGGCTGTACTAAACATTATTACGCCGGAATTCAGACTTAGAACGGGTATTCTTTCTTTATTAATGAACGTGTTCACGAACACAAATAAATCCGGCAAACACGATAAGGCTAAATGTGGATGACGGAGATAGCAACGCTGGAACTTTAAGCCCTAATCATTGAACGGAGGTCGATAGTATTCGCCGATGTGAATAATAAGGAATTGGGAACAATGAATAAACAAGATAAAATAAGGTTTCCTAGTTTAATAGTTAGGGTAACAAAATAAATAAAAATTTTAAAATATAAAAACATTAGATAAAATATATAAAAGTACAAAAACCTTTAATTAACAACACAAAAAACGAACATTAATGAACATGAATGAACGAATGTTCATGAATACATTACCGAACATTCACGAACACAATTGAACGAACGACACCTTTGTTCATGTTGATTCATTTAAGTAATCGAACAAATTTTCTTTTTCATATTCGTTCATTTATTAGACGAACGAACGTAAACAAACTTCCCGCCGAACAGTTCACGAATTATTCGCTGAACGTTAGATTCGTTTACAGCCCTATCCGCAGCGGATTAGTTGACCAGGCATGATGATTGTTCATAGCTCATCACAACAAATTTAAAGTTAAATATTATTTATAACCAAATTAAATAAAGTCACATAATCAAATAGACAATTCAAATAATCCAACAAATCCAAAACATAACAAAAGATAAAATTGGATTATTTTCTAAGGCATTATCCCTACATGTCCTCATCAATAATTAACAAGGCTTCAAACATATTCACTTGTATCATGTGTAACAATATTTTAGGTCAACATAAGTTGGTGAGTAGATTTAATGTTTGAATAAAACAATTTTAGCTATTAATTTAAAAGTGTCGACATGCAATTCAATGGTTGATATGTTATAAAAATAAATAATACCAACAATTAAATAAACCATAACCAACCAACAAATAAGACGATGAGATAATGTAAAACTATGGTAAATATCAGGGCCGTCTCCGAAAATAATAAAATACTTTTGGCCCCATGCGAAACAAAAAAATTTGGGCCCCTCCCTATAATATATAAACTCATCAACCGTACATCAAAAAACCACAATACGACTATAATTATAAAATAAACAAAACAAAAGTAGTGTAGCAAAATAACTGAATATATATAAACACACCCAAATTAGTTTGACAACACGAACCTTTTCATATAAATTAAAAAAAATAGAACTAGATATTGACTTATTGAGTTTTTCAAAGTTTATATTGTAAATGATTAAATGAGAAATAAAAAACCTACAAGAAAACATGTAAAGTTTGTTAGGTAAATGATTAAATAAGAAGAAAAAATGAAAGAACATGCAAATTTGTGAAGGCCCAAATTTAGATGTGAAAAAACAAAATTAAAACTAAAAAATAGCCTTTTTACAAGCTGAAATCAGCTCCAATAGAAAACAAAACATAAATTAAAAATGAAAAACAAATAGAAAACATGAATTAAAAATGAAAAAGACAACATGGGGATTCGAACCTGAAGTCTCCAGCTCTCAATTAAACTTTTGCATCCATTGAGACAAAAGAGAAATATGTTCATTTTCTCCCGCAAGAAATTTATATATAAAATATCTATTAATTTTTAAACGATTTGGGCCTCTAAATGTTTTGGGCCTTGTGCGATGGCACCTCTTGCACAGGCCCAAAACCGGCCCTGGTAAATATGATAAATGCGATAAATATGATAATGCGGTAAATGTGAGACTCAAGCCGACCGACGAGCGAATCTAAATGTTGTGGCGATACTAGACTACAACCCATGGATGTGGGGAACCTAGTCGGCTGATGTATCCATGTGTATGATGATTAGCGATAATGGTTAGTGAAAATTATTAGCGACACAAAAACAATAAACAAGTTACAACCACCACATAATTACACATTGAACCTTGCATGTATTTGATAAATGAAATACTTGAAATAAATGAAATAATGTGATACATGACACACGATACACTCCAAAAACATTAAGTTGTAAAAACGAGAATTAGACAAATCTACTCACGGGTTGCGTATTTTGATTCCTTAAAATAGCATACGAAGAACGTGGAAACTCCAAATGACAAGCTAGCTACCCTAAAAATATAAACAGTAAATTACTTTTTGAGTCTCTGTGTTTTAATGGTTTTAATCAATTGAGTACAAAATCAAAAAGTTTAACGCTCTGTGTCCCTAGCCACTCATTTTATAACGTTTTGAGTCTCTAGGTTTTAATAGCTTTAACCACTTGAGTCCAAAATCAAAGCATAAGTTGTGGAAAATTGGACTCAAAGCGTTATCAAATGAAAGGATAGGGACTCAGAGCGTTAAACTTTTTTATTTTGGATTCAAGTGGTTAAAACCACTAAAACGTGGGGACTCAAAAAGTAATTTACTGAAATATAAAATACAAAAAAAATACTAAAAACCACAAACAATAAATAACAAAACTACAACCTAAGATTTGGGGATTTTGTATGAAATTTTATTTTTATTAATTATTTAATTCTTATTATTCGCAAGGAGGTCTTGTGTCACCGTGATTTCCTAGGTCTTGAAAGATCCGGATAAGATCGGAGATCATCACTTGAAACGTTAGGAGTTTCCCCGAAAATATGCCTTTGTAAATTTAACTCAAAAATCTATGCGTGACAAAAAAAAAAAAAAAAAAAAAAAAAAAAAAAAAGCGAACATGAGTAATCTATTTATCTAATAAATACCTTTTATTTCATAAACAAAAAAACATTGTGAAAACTTTTTATAAGAACTACATTATCACCAGAATAGCTTATATAATGGGATAACTAGTTCGCGTAAAACATTAATATTTGTTTTAATTTTAAAAACCTAAAGATAATGAATCTTAAATATACATTATTTTCTAAACTAAGAAACATGAGTCACTACTAGAAAATGAGGCTAATGCAACTTTTTAGATGCAACCATTTTCATTTGTGTTGCATTTGACTCTAATGCAACTCTGTATGATATAAATGTTGCATTAAAAGGTTTAATGCAACCTTTTTTCATAAAGGTTGCAAAATTATATGAAAATTACCACTTTTTCATTCAAAAGTTGTGAATTAAACTAATAGTTGCAACCTTTTTTTCTTTAAATGTAGCATTTTTAGATCTTATATGCAACTTTTATTTTAAAAGGTTGCATAATTCAATAAAAAGAACAGAAATATAAAGAAAGTTTTGATTTAAAAAAAACGAAAAAATAAATTGTAAATAGTAAAAAACTTTTATACTACTTAAGTCCAGAATATGATAAGCGACACCTATATTTTCCCAAATGTGAAATTGATAGAAACTGATTCAAATCTAATACTAAGTCTGTTAATATGCTATATGTGTAGTATTTAAGTTACTTATTCAGTTAATTAATCAGAAGCAAGGTAGATAATTACCAAAAGAGTATTGGGAAACTAAAGTTCCATGGTCAATGAATTGTAAGTTAAAAATTAAAAGAAAATAAACCAAAAGGTTATGAGAATTTCGTTTTACCAGAACACTAATGAGAAATAAAATGGCATTAAAAGGTTATTCTCTAACTTCAAGCACGTTTAACATATAACTAGTTTAAAGAAGTTCGTCGCGTTGCGGCGAATTTCTTTTGTTATTTAGCCTGTGTTTACATGTGTTTTGAAATCACTACAAGCGTGTTGCGAACGGAACTGCTGACAAGAATAAAAAGAAAATGTATAAAAAAAAACTAAAAGATAACCGAAAGAAAATCAACCAAAAAAGTTGTATGGTAACGATGTTGTTCGCATGAAACCCGTGGTCAGAGATGAGCAAATTGTTCTGGGTACCGGTACCAAATTTGCCGAACCGAAAGATCTTAAGTACCAATTCAGTATGTGCATTCTTGGTACCGGTTCACTACCGTTTTTTTACCTTCATATACCGGTACCGTAACCGGTATTTTCGGTATCAGTACCGATTCTGTATCGGTTGGCACCGAGCTCATCCCTACCTCTGAAACTAAAAAAAGAAAAAAATTAAAAGTTGAAGAAAATCAACAAAAAAAGGTTGTACGATACCGTTGTTCGTACGGTAACCGTGATCAGGGATGAGCAAATGGTACCGGGTAGCAGCACTGAATTTCCTGAACCAAAAGATTTCCAATATCAATTCGGCACCAACTTTCGACGTTTTCTTTATTAGTGTCGGATTTTACCTTCATGTACTGATACCGAACAGGACCGTCCCGGTATTTTCGATACCAATACTGGTTCGATACCGGTTGACACCAAGCTTATCCCAACCCCTGATATGAAAAAAGAGATTAAAGTTAAAATGTAAAGAAAATAACTATTATTATAATATTAAAATAACAAAAATATTAAAAAAAGCTATATATTATTATAATATTAAAATGACTATTCACTACCGTTTTTTTACCTTCATATACCGGTACCGTAACCGGTATTTTCGGTATCAGTACCGATTCTGTATCGGTTGGCACCGAGCTCATCCCTACCTCTGAAACTAAAAAAAGAAAAAATTAAAAGTTGAAGAAAATCAACAAAAAAAGGTTGTACGATACCGTTGTTCGTACGGTAACCGTGATCAGGGATGAGCAAATGGTACCGGGTAGCAGCACTGAATTTCCTGAACCAAAAGATTTCCAATATCAATTCGGCACCAACTTTCGACGTTTTCTTTATTAGTGTCGGATTTTACCTTCATGTACTGATACCGAACAGGACCGTCCCGGTATTTTCGATACCAATACTGGTTCGATACCGGTTGACACCAAGCTTATCCCAACCCCTGATATGAAAAAAGAGATTAAAGTTAAAATGTAAAGAAAATAACTATTATTATAATATTAAAATAACAAAAATATTAAAAAAAGCTATATATTATTATAATATTAAAATGACTATTCATTTCATTTCCTTTATTAATATATAGTAATTTATTAATATATAGTAATATATAGTAATTTCTGTTAACCCATATACAATATCATCGAAAAAGTAGTTATACATTTTGATTTGTGTAATACTCGAATAAATTAAATAAAAGGTTAATGAATTAAATTAAAGAAAAGATTAACGAATAAATTAGATAAAAAGTTAGTGAATTAAATTAAATAAAAGATTAATGAATTATAAAGAACCATATTTGAAATTTGAAATATTCAATCCCTCAAACGCACGTTCCGATCACGGTTATGCCTCTTTAACCTTAATCGAAGTGTCAACCATTGAATTAGGGTTTTTTTGAATTGTTTATCATCGATTGTTCAATGACGAACGACGTACAAAGGACGTCCACAATCGAACAACCTCTGTCGTTTTGCACATACCCACATCTTCGATTTATTCCATTTGATTCAGGTAACTGGGTATCTATCAAACCTCCTATTTCGATTCAATGATTCGTTAGTTTTGTATTTTATTTTTTGATTTTACTGATGTATTCTTTTGTTTTCGTTTGTTTGATTTTTGTTTCTAGTTTCTGTTTACAAGATCTGCCTTACTATCTTCTAGTAATGTGAAATCGAAAGATGGGACAATCATTCTTTTGGACGGAGTAACAAAAATGAGGATTCACAATCTGATTTAAATAGTTAATAGTAATATACGATTACTTAACAAACGTTTATTGTTTATGTTCCAGTATCTAGATATATTGAATGTTGATTAGGTGAATTGATTGATCGGGTTGTTAAGTATCTTTTAAGGTGAAGTATTCATCTTATTGGGTAGTTAGTAGATTTACGCATCCATAAAAAAACTTAAGAAAGACTTGACCCGACCCAAAGAATTTAATGTCAGTTTGTTAGATTTCCAAGCAATTTAAATGTGACCCCATAGGAAAATGATCATGGCTCTGCCACTGTTTGTTTAACGCTATTCTTAACAGATTGCGTATTCGTAAGTACAATAACGTGCTCGTGGCATACAGTGATACAGCACAAGTGCCTTCAACAACTACCGATGTACATCAAATCGATTTATGCGTTTTATTTTTTATTTAGCCTTTTACTTTTGATTCTTCACTGCAACCAGTTAGCCACTTAAGTCCTTTGATCATGCCATCAACTTAGTTTTTTGACTCATGTATCTATTATCAATGTTAGCTTTCAATTTCACCATCTCAATATTCCCACTGACGTACATAGACGACCAGAAGTGCATTTTAACATTTAACTGTTTTTCCTTACTGTCGACTTGACCATTTATGCAAGAAGTGACTTTTTTGAGTCCAAATTTGACTATCCAATGCCACCTCATTTTAACCTTTGCCCAGGAGTACAATTTAGATGACTTTATCCTAATTATAATAGTAATATTAGATGACTTCCATTGCAGGGGACTTGTTCGATAATTGTCTTTGTTATACCTGATTTCTAATAAATTCTTTAACATTCGAGGGTCCACATTATGAAAATTCAAATAACACATTTTAACCCGCTGTCTTTAGTCTTAACTTTGATTTACTATGTAGTTCAGCAATAGATACACTGTTAATTTATAGAATTTACACGGTTTTGTTTTTTCAGCTTTAATAGCAATTCACAGATTTATATTTCTGCAATATGCAAAGTTTCAGCTTTCTTTTTCATGTATAGGTAGCAATAATCTAAATGGACTTTTCATGAAGCTCGTGAAGAATATGTTTTACATAACTATTTTATTACATCCATTGTCGATAGTAGTTAGCTAAATGATTATATATATGACTTTGTTTTTAACAAAAGTTTTGCATCCAACGATTTAACTAAATACTTTTATGGCTTTTGTTTTAAGAGTGTAACTGAATGATTTTTATGGTAAAATTTTAAGAATACTTTAACTAAATAATTAATTTAGAGTGTTTACTTATCCACTTGATCCTGACCAGGTAAATCATTTTCTTATGTTGCAAAAACAATGTACTGTCTATTTGTAAAGGAATGCTATTTTTTGAAATAGGATTGTTCTATTTCTAAAGGAATACTATTTGACCAACCTTGTGTTTTTCAGGAGATTCTGAAAAATCATTGATCGAGCCATTATTTATTTGCGGGTTAGTGATCATGAGCACTTCTTAATTTGCTACCTAATTGTTGTGCTGGAATAGTTTATATTTCATGATACACTTGGTAAGCATTAGAAACTTATGATTTGTAATTTGCAGATACAAAGGTTTCCCTGATTATGCTAAATCAGATTGGAAGTCGGTTCACCATTTTGGCTTGATGTAATGAATGATGGAATAGTTGGTATGAACTCTCTTTAGTTACATTTGTCTTCTTGTAGTCAATGTTGTTTATTGAAAGGCTCAAATTTGTAATATGAGAATTATATGTTTTAGCTTCATCTTTTTCTTGATGATACAAGGTCTGGACTATCATGCTCTGTAGCTTTGGCAAAAAACAGGATGGGTCAGAATGGGTCAATGCATAATCAAGAACTGGCAGAAAACCGGATGGGTCAGAACGGGTTAATGCATAAACAAGAACTGGCAAAAAACCGGATGGGTCAGAACGGGTCAATGCATAAACAAGAACCAAAAGATGAATCTGTTAGTGTGCAGCTTCTTCAGTTAGTTGAGAGCCAACGACAAAACTTAGAAGCTATGATGCGGAGTATAAAACAGCTACTTGTTGAAGATCGAGATGAGTAGATAGTTTATTTTCTCTTTATTATTGTAGTTGACACTTTGTGTTGAATATATTGTTATTTGATTTTGGACAAACATGTACACCATTTCACTATTAATGATAACGAGTTTGGGCGTATTTTCGACTGAATGCATGTCATTATTAATGTTTTTATGGTGCTTGTGTAATTGAAATTTTAGTACATCAAACGACGATGATGTTATCGAGTTGCATTTGACTGTAAAAAAAGATTGCTGTTGTAACAAATCTCAAAAAAAGTGTTGCATTTGATATAAAAAAAAGTTGCACTTTAGTGTAATAAATGTTGCATTTGAGTTAACAAAGGTTGCATCTAAGTGTTTGAAAAGTTGCTTTTAAAGGTAGAAAAGTTGCATTAGCGTGTAAAAAAGGTTGCATCACAAAAAGGTTGCATTAGATCTAATGCAACTTCACCTAATGCAGCTTTTGATAAAAGGTTGCATTAAGCGTAATGCAACCTTTTCAGGGCCTAATGCAACTTTTTACTGGGGTTGCATTAGCTTAATTTTCTTGTAGTGAGTATTTAGAATTCTAGGTTTTTTTTTAAGTGAAACAGTTTTTATTTTAAGCTAGTTAGATTCTTGCCCAGTATATCGTAACTATTTTGAAGTGTTTTCAAAGGAATGTATTTTTACAATTCGATCTCGGACATTCATCTGCTTTACTCCTATCATCGATCTTGTGGTAAGGTGTTTAATTATCCCCTACAAGATATATGTGGGTTCACGTCCTTTCAAATGCAAGCTTTTAGTGTAAAAAACCTCCTAATTCTACGTTATATTTCAGAGCGGGGCTCGAACACTAAACCTCTAGTGGTTAAGTGCTCTTGAAAAACAATGATAAACAAAAAAGACAAATTGAATTTTAATAACTTAAACTATGACTCATTTGCCAATATAATTGATGAAAGAGAGAGTTAATATTATTCCATTAGAGTGTGATTGCACTTAGTAATAAAAGTGAAAGTTACAAGTGTTATATTACCATTACGAACTATTAATGGTACTGAGTTATAGTTTGAAAATTCAGTATGCCTTAAAAACCAAATAAAAAACATTATACTTTGTTTTTTTAGTTAAACACACAAACACAGACACACCACACACACACACACACACACATATATATATATATATATAGGGAGGAGCTCATGCGAGAACCACCTTTATTGTGAGAACCGCGAGAACCAATGTGAACACAACCTAAAATAGCTAAAAAAACCTAACCCCCACCCCCCAAAAAACCTAACCCCCCCCCCCCCCCCAAGCTAAATGCTAAAAACTAAAACCTAAAAAAAAACCTAACCCCCCCCCCCCCCCCAAGCTAAAATGCTAAAAACTAAACCCCAAAAAAAACCTAAAAAAATCTAAAAAAAATATAAATTTTTTTTTTTTGAATTTTTTAATATTTTTTATAAAAAAATCGCTACTTTTCGAAGCCAAAAAAATTTTTTTTTTTTTTAAATTTTTTTTTTGCTTGGAAAAGTAGCGATTTTATTTATAAAAAAATATTAAAAAATTCAAAAAAAAAATTTTGTGTGATTTTTAGCTATTTTTAGGCATTTTTGGTTGTGTTCACATTGGTTCTCGCGGTTCTCGCAATAAGAGGTGGTTCTCGCATGATCTTCTCCCTATATATATAGTGTAAGTATATGGAGAAAACCCATTTTATTGAGAAAACTTAGGAAACTAGAATTTGTGGACTACATTCCTCCACATCACCTCATTGAAACCAATGCTTGAAGGGTTTTTTGGTCATTTTGTATGAAGCATGTGCATGTGTGTAAGATAAGCATGTGTACTTTGACTAACCCTCACACTTTCCCAAGCTCCATCGATTACACCCCAACCCACCCCATCACCTTTTTGTACTTCACATCTTCTACATCTAATCCATTCCCTTTTCTAAGTTCCATTGTTCTTGTTCAAATTTCTCTTTGTTAAATGGGCGATCAACACGAATTCATGAAAGATCTTCCGGCATACTCTCCCACCAATGTTATCCCGAACCACTTTATCCTTGATGAATCTTCGTCATGTTCATTAAGAACGCCAAGAACACATATACAAGTGTGTGAGAGAGAAAGAGAAAGTTGTTTATGAGGGGAGAAGCTGATGTGTTTAGAGAGAGAAAGTTGTTTTCTAGAGGGAGAAACAACAATCTTCACCATGTTCATCAAGAACACCAAGAACACACATACAAGTGTGTGTGTGTGAGAAAGAGAGAGAAAGTTGTTGTTTATGGTGGGAGAAGCTGATGTGTTTAGAGAGAGAGAGTTTATTTCTAGAGTGAGAAACAACAATCTCCATCATCTTCATTAAGAACACCCAGAAGACATATACAAGTGTGTGTGAGAGAGAAGCAAGTGTTTTAACATGTTCATCGTGTTCATCTCTTGAGTTTCTTGTCTGAATGGTTTTTTGAACTTTTTGTAGTGTTTTATTTTGAAAATCATTTCATGCATGATTTTTTTTTGTTCAGATGGTTGTTAATAAGTTTTTGTGTGTGAGAGAGAAGCAAGTGTTTTAACATGTTCATCGTGATCATCTCTTGAGTTTCTTTTCTGAATGGTTTTTTTAACTTTTTGTAGTGTTTTATTTTGAAAATCATTTCACGCATGATTTTTTTGTTCAGATGGTTGTTAATAAGTTTTTGTGTGTTCGAAGTGTTCTAGTAATGCTTAAATGTTCATGTATTTTGCAGGTTTTTGATGGTAGATAATTAGTTTGAAAATTCATAATTGTTACGCTATAAGTTTCAAATTTTTTTGTTAGTTTAGTTGTTTTTTTGTATAAACTTCGCTCGGATATCACAGTTTCATTACATTCAGAAAGTCCAAAATTTAATCAGAATATCTCGTTTTGCTTTACAAATAAAAAGTCATGTTTTTTTGCTGGCATAATTAGCTACGTATGTTACATTTATGCTAGCAACATTTATGCCAGCTACATTTTAAATGGTTTATCCTATATGTTATAACATGTGTTACCTTTAGAAACTTTATAATTTATTTGGAATATCTTGTTGATTTTACAAATAAAAAGTAGTATCTTTTTGGTGGGATAATTAAATACATATGTAGTAACAACGTTACACATGTTACTTATAGTTACCCCAGCCCTTTTTGGAAACAAAGAGGGCTGCACATATGTAACACATGTTTGTAACTTGTGTCACACTAGAGTGGTGAGTTGGTCTATACTTGTAGGGGTATTAGTATTAATCTTTGTGGGTGTTTACTCTATTATCTTTTTCAAGTAGTGAAATGTTTTGGTAATCAAATCAAAATCTGTTTTGTTCTTTGTGGTCATTTAATTTATTGAATCAAACGGAAATGAAAACGAAACAATGCTTTGATTTTTTTTCTTTTCGCAGCCTGATATATAAAATACATTACATGTAACATTTTATGTGTAATAGTCACCAATCACATGATATACGCTATGTCATACACGTTATACAACAGATGCAACAGGTTGATCGATGTTACCCATGTGTAACATCGTTCCCAAAGCAAAGAAATAGTGGGTTTTGTGTCACCGATGTTACATTTTTGTTTTGTAACATGTGTAACATCGTTTCAAAATCAAAGAAATTGTTGGTTCTGTATCACCTTACAAGTTATATGTTTTGCTGACAAACGCCACATCACACATGTTTTGCTGACAAACGCCATGTCACACATGTTACACACTATCGATGTTGTAGGTTTGCTACATCATGTAACATGTATAGAGAAGTTGGATGATATTGCGTTGACATTGGATTTGAGTTAAATTTCTTGTTCAATCACAATGACTTACGTTGACTTTGGAGTTTAAGGGATACAACCTGTAACATGTGTTACACTGAAGTGTTACACAGGTGTTTCCAATTTACACATGTTACATCTTGTGTAATATGTAACACCCCGAAATTATTTTAATACGGGAATAAGCGAAAAATAAATAAAAATTAATATAGATGGTGGATAATTAAAAATTATAAGTTAAATAATGGGAAGTGTTTAAATTAAACACTTAATAAGCTTGAGGGGGTAATATGAAAAATTGTAATGAATTAAGGGTTAGTAATGTCTAAACCCTAAACACACACTCTGTGCGTGTTCTGGGATCGACCAAGGACAGGAGAAACAAGGGTTTACCCTTGTTCTTGCAAAACTCATCAATTAGCAAGAGAATTCAATGTTAATCGACTGCATGTCTTGAATTTTCGATCATCTAAGCATACCTAGTGAAGTGGTAAGTCGAATTTCTTGATTTGGTGAGTTGTAGAAAAAGGGTTTTAACCCAATCACGAATTTGTGGTATGATTTGTCTAAATTGGATGTTAGGGTTACTCCTTAGAATAGAAATTCATGCTTGATTTTAGTTTAATTGAAAGAAAATCCTATAAACCCACTTGATGGAAAATTAGCATGAAAGCATGATCAAGTAGAAGTAAATATGTGTAATTGTGATATATGATCTTGCTTATAATACACGAATGCTAGATAAATTGATGTGGAATAAAAGAATTGTATGAACTAGATTGATTATTGATGATATATAAGAGGAACTAGTGAAAGTCATGCTTTGAATACTTGTACTTTATGCTTTATTAATGTGACGCACACTAAGTGTTTGATGAAATGCTTAAGAGAATAAATGTGTGAAATTCTGAAAATTTGTGATAATGTTTGTCACTTGAAAATGAAGAATTTATGTAAATGATGTAATGAAGTGTTGGGCTAAATGAATAAATGTGTTTAATGTAGGCGTGAAAGAAGAAGGGTCCAACACTAGGAAGTCGGAAAACTCACAAGATCGAGGTACGTTAGTGTACACCTTAGCTCTACTATGTTGTCATATGTTTAATAATCTCTATTGTATTATGTTGTTTTGTTGGAATCGTGAAAGTCGAAATATAAGCTTGTGGAAGTAAAGTTAGATCCGTCTTAAACGGATGTAGAGAAATGAATAAGATACGAAAGATAATGCTTCATATCCGGTCCTTTCTAGTCGAACCGGGTATGGGAAGATAATTATGTTTTGAATGAAAGATTATTCGATCCGTCTTATCGGGTTGGAGTGTAATCGTACGTAAAGAATATATTTGTTCATTATGAATGAATCGAATGAAAGTTATGATAATTATATTAGTACCCATCGCAGCGGGTATGTTAAGAAAGGAATGCTAATCTCTACGTTGAGACGAGCATGTAATGAACCGTCTAACGGTTGGTAATGTAATTGAAAGATGTAAAGACGTATAATAATTAGTCGGGTAGTTAGTTAATCGTGTTGGTGATGAAATACTAACTTCTTTCGTTTATGTTGAACGTAGGTAAATCCTCAGTTTAGGCGACTTGGCAATTTGGAGCGAGCATACGCACACTTTATGACCATCAAGCGCTTCCGCTAGTCCGTATTAATGTTTTGGGTTAAATGTTTGTTTTGTTCAACTTGTTAGTAGTCACACTTTTAAACACTTGATGTTTTGGTTTTAGTAGTGTCTTGTCGAACGGATTGTAGAATTGTACTTAGTTTTGATTATGGTTAAAACAGGGGCATACTCGTTTTATGGACGGTTCATGCCTAAATTTTGTTAAAATGGTGAACAAATGTTATTGACATCATCACTTTAAAAGTTTATGTTTCTAGCGTCTTTTGGTCGTCATCTATATTTGATGCAAACACGGGCGTTACAAGTTGGTATCAGAGCCGAGGTTTGAGGGATTTGAGCACGAGTAATATGTCACAGCCTGGCTTTGCGGAAGCGTGGGTGTTTATTTGGTGTGACTTCTTAATACCATAGCTTAATCACAACAAAGCTATATGAAAGTAAAACCATGATGATCATCCATTACTTCAAGTTTTAAAAGTAAAATACGACAACATTGTTTTAGAGTTGACACATGAAACGAGTTTACAACACAACATAATAAAAACCTTGTTCATAAGACACAACCACAAAACATGAAATAGACACAGTTTAGGACTTGTGACTAGTCCAGGCAAAAGTCACAACCCTTAAACTCGGATGACATCACTTCTCCTACGCAGCATGAAGACATAGCATACCTCGCCAGATCCCTAATTCCCTGAAATACATGTAAGTTAAAAAATCAAAAAAGTTGAGCGAGTTCATGTAAAAGTGAGTATGTAAAACCTTTGTAATACATTTGTATGTATGAAAAATCCCTGGTATGTAGCAAATAAGGAAAAAGAGATCACCATTGGGTTGCAAAGCCAATGATATGTGTGAAGTACTGTAGGAAGACTCAAACCTAGCAGATTTTTGCGTCGGGCTCAAAGTCACCCCGAGGTCCGTACTGTTGGGCCTGGAGTTGGGCTCGCTACACCCAGATAGATCTACCGCTAATGACCCTCGGTCCTACAATGAGGATTAATGGCCTCTAGTTTCCGCCTACCCACTCACATGATCTAAGTTGTAACCCTCCTTAAGCTAACCATACCATGTATAAAAGTATCCGTAATCATTGTAACATGTATTCCACCCCCGAAGTATAAAAACTGAAAACAGTTAAGAGAAAAGGGGGACATGAACTCACTGAAGTGCGTCTCGAAATAGTCAATCCCAAATCAACCTGCTGCGTGACGACCTACACATACTAACTTCTATTAGACGGACGGTCGTGCCTTGGCTTAAGGTTTAACGTTTTGTTGGAGAAATAGTTAGGTAACTATTCCGTGTTTACACTTCTTAATTATTTAATAAGTATATTCATTCCCAAGGATGGGGGTTTTAATACATGTGTGTTTTTATAATTCCAAAAATATATTTTTAAGTCTCACTTGAAAATATATTTTAATTCACTTTGTCTAAAATATTTTGTCTCCCAAAATATACATATTTTTCCCAAAAATATTATATTTTACCTTACATAATTTCCAAAATAATATTTTATCGAAATACATATTTAAGAGTATTTTCCGAAAATACATAAGTTACATTTTTAAAGTTCGTGTGGTAATAACAGTACCGGTGTAACTTAAATATTTATTTGTGATAGCGTTGATATTATTTTGGAGTTGATACTTCTCAGTGTGTTCAAGTTATATTATTTTTACTCTAAAATAACATATCTAGTTCACAAAATAATCATAAAATCACACAAGCGTTTTACTATGAAATATATATTTTAAATATATATTTAACAAGTTTTATTTACGAAAATCCACCTCCGACACTTGGTTATTTTGTAATAAAAATCTTGGCGAAGTTTATTTGGAAAACAAGTTAAAAATATATTTATAAACACTTGTCACAAAATATTTCTAAATGTTATATTTCTGGAAAAATTTCGCCAGAGTTTCCTCTGTAACTGGAGGTGGCCACGCTTACTAGCGTATCATTTTCTTTTCAAATTCAATCAATCAATTTTCAAATCATCAATATACAATATTCAAACATCAAACTAGTCAAAAGTAAGTATAAATCGCAAACTCATGAACTTGTAAGTTGTGTAAAAATATGTAGCAACCTTTTAACATTTTTAGTGGATCTCGTCATCTTTAAAAATAAAATTAGTTCCTTGGAAACTTTATTTTTAAAGAATGTGTAATTTTACAACTTCTAGTCAAAAATTACGAAAATGTTTCTTTGTTAGATCTTCTTGTCACACAGTTTTTACACACTTGCTTGTTCACAAAAATGCTTTTAGTGTATGTAAGATTCGGGTTTAAAACAAGACTTGTATATTTTACTTGGTTCTTCTGAAAAACCACTTGTAGATCTTTAGATCTACTTGTTTAGAACTCTATTTTACAAGAAAAATCACTTTTACACAAGTTCATGTTTATGTGTGGAAGGGTTCATCATCTTACAACTTTTACACTTAACATATCACTAGTTCATGTTCCATGAACATGATCTAGCATGGTTAGATGACGATCCGTTCCACTACTAGCAACTAACAACATCAAATATTCACAACAAAGCAAGATTTACAAGATTTACACCACTAGTTTCTCTTTATCCATCTAGTTCATCATTCTTTCAAGACTTTTAGTTTTGATCTTGTGTGTTCTTGAGTTTTAACCGTTAAATCTCTTATTAACCACTTTAAACAAGAACAAGAGGGTGTCTAGAAGCACTTACTACTAGCTCGTGGCTAGGGAAGAATCAAGGCGTAAACAAGGTGGATAAAAGCAATGTAGAGAGGTTCTTGAGTTTCCGAAAGCACCGGGTCTCCTTGTATGTCACCTTGCACCTTGGTATGTATGTAAAATGTCTTGATCAAAACTTGATGAGGGGTGGATGATGGATGGTGGTCTCGACCGAAGGTAGCAAGAGGGGAAAGAGAGAGCAAATTTTGTTAAGTGTTTGATGTGAGATAATGGTTATCCTATATGCTTATTTATGGTCCAACTTTGGTGATTATCCAACATGTAATATGTCATTAAGATATTAGACAACATCAAATAAAATAATCAAAAATGGTGGAGTGTGTCCCCACTCCTTCAACCAATCGGACTAGGGGGTATATGGTTAGATTTCAAATGTATAGTTAGGAACTAGTTAGTTTAGTTAGGACTTTAAATTGGTTATTAGTGTGTTATGTAATATAACGGGTGTTAGGGTGTTCGGGGACCCTAACTAGCTTAGAAAAGTGTAAACAATGTCATTGACAATATTTTTGTGTGCCGGGTAAAGTCCGGTTGTTTGGTTGGATATTAATCCGTTAAAATGTCAAGTAAAGCTTTAAAGTGCCTTTTATAGTGTTTTTAGCGACACAATAAATTCCCGATACCTTGGAAAGTGTCTAGCATTATTTTACCAAGTTTTTGCACTTTACTAGTTATGTTAAATGCTGAATTTTGTATAAAGTGCAGAATTTTGTAATTAAAGCATGTTTTAGGCACATCCGGTCACTATAACTATCACCTAGTGACGCAGTTTTACAATCCTCACCTCCCTACACTCCCTACTGGTGTAGTAATCTATTCCCGGCTCATACTGGCCTCAGAGACAATATCTGTCTAGAGCTGGCAATGTCAGCATGTTTACTGGGTTATCCGTTTAGTGTGCTAACTGTGCTTTTGTGCATCAAGGTTGTCACTGATGTTTGTGTGTAAATAATAGAGTGACAGTATAAAATGTGATGCATGAGTATGTATGTATCATAAATCAAGAAGCAGTTTAACCACAGTTGTAAGCAAGCACAGTAATTAAGCATTAATTAGATATTAATTAATTCGTACGGATACCTGGTTTGGTGAGGGTTGTCACATTCTCCCCCCGTTAAAGAAATTTCGTCCCGAAATTTTAGGCTCTGCTTCTAGTTGCAGGGGTCTTAGGAAATAAATGGGGGTATTTCTCCTTCATACGATCCTCACGTTCCCACGTGAATTCAGGCCCATGTCTTGCATTCCATCATACTTTGACGAGCTTGACACTACTCCTGTGTGTTTTGTTAACTTTCCAATCCGTAACCTCGACGGGTTCTTCGGTAAAGTGGAGCGTGTCATCGATATGAACTTCGTCAGCAGGAATGATCACCGTCTCTTGTGTTGGACTCTTTTTCAAATTTGATACATGAAATGTATCGTGAACGCCATTAAGTTCAGCAGGTAGGTCCAATTTGTAGGCTACAAGCCCAATCCTTTGCAGGATTCTGAACGGGCCAATGTAACGCGGATTCAACTTCCCACGCTTTCCAAAGCGTGCCACACCCTTCCAGGGTGAAACTTTCAACAGAACCATATCCCCAACTTGAAACTCCAAAGGTTTCTTTCTTCGGTTTGCATAGGCTTTCTGCCTGTCGCGAGCCGCCTCGATGCGCTTTCGAATTTATGAAATCTTGTCTGTTGTCTCTTGGACTATTTCAGGACCAACGAGTTGTCTATCACCTGCATCAGCCCAGCATAAGGGTGATCGACATTTGCGTCCATAAAGCGCTTCAAATGGCGTGGCTCCAATGCTTGTATGGTAGCTGTTGTTGTATGAAAACTCGACCAACGGTAAATGATTATCCCAGCTACCACCTAGATCCATTACACATGCTCTCAGCATATCCTCCAATGTCTGTATAGTTCGTTCACTTTGCCCATCAGTTTGCGGGTGGAATGCAGTACTTAGATTCAACTGTGAGCCAAAAGCTTCTTGGAAGGATTGCCAAATCCTTGATACAAATCTCCCATCTCTATCAGAGATAATCGAGAGAGGCACTCCATGACGTGCAACAATCTCTCGCATGTATGTTTCTGCAAGTTTACTGGTGTTGTCTTTTTCTTTGATCGGCAAGAAATGTGCGGACTTTGTCATACGGTCAACTATTACCCAAATAGTGTCATGACCTCTGGGCGTCTTTGGCAACTTAGTTATGAAGTCCATGGAAATTTGTTCCCATTTCCATTTGGGTATCTCAGGTTGTTGCAGAAGTCCTGAAGGCTTCTGGTATTCAGCTTTCACCTTGGCGCACGTTAAACACTTGCTAACATGAATAGCAACATCGCCTTACATCCTAGGCTACCAATAATACTCCTTAAGATCTTGGTACATCTTATCCGCTCCTGGGTGAATAGAGTACCGTGATTTGTGGGCTTCATAAAAAATAACCTTCCTCAAACCACCAAACAGAGGAACCCAAATCCGTTTCATGAAGCATAAAGTTCCTTCCCCGTTTGGCACCAACTGCTTCTCCATCCCACGGAGATACTCATCTTCAATGTTCCTTTCTTTCAAAGCTTCTTTCTGCGCGGCACGAATGCGTAGAGAGAGATCTGTCTGCACAATCATCTCCAAAGCCCTAACCCTTATGGGCTTGATCCTTTCTTTTCGACTCAGGGCATCAGCGATCACATTCGCTTTCCCTAGGTGATACTTGATCTTGCAATCATAATCATTCAAAAGCTCTACCCAGCGTCTTTGCCTCATGTTAAGCTCTTTTTGGTTGAATATGTGCTGTAAGCTCTTGTGATCCGTGAAAATTGTACATCGCGTACCATACAAATAATGTCGCCAGATTTTCAATGCAAATACCACTGCGCCTAGCTCCAAATCATGCCTGGTATAGTTCCTTTCATGAACCTTCAACTGGCGTGATGCGTAAGCTATAACCTTCTGGCGTTGCATCAGCACGCAACCCAAACCTTGACGCGATGCGTCACAATATACCACAAAATCATCTGTTCCTTCGGGTAGCGATAAAATCGGTGCGTCACAAAGCTTGTTCTTTAACAACTGAAATGCTTCTTCTTATTTGTCACTCCAATCAAACTTCTTGTCTTTCTGTGTGAGCGCGGTCAGAGGTTGAGCGATTTTAGAGAAATCCTCAATGAATCTTTGATAATAACCAACCAAACCCAAGAATTGTCGAATCTCGGTTGGCGTCCTTGGAGTCTCCCAATCCCTGATCGCCTCGATCTTTGTGGGATCAACATGGATTCCATTTCCATTTACCACATGTCCAAGAAATTGGACTTCACGCAGCCAGAACTCGCACTTCGAGAACTTGGCGTATAATTTCTCCTTCTTGAGTAACTCTAGAATAGCTCTTAAGTGTTGTTCGTGCTCGTCCTTTGTCTTTGAGTAAATCAGAATGTCGTCAATAAATACGATCACAAACTTATCCAAGTACGGCTTGCAGACTCGGTTCATTAGGTCCATGAAAACTGCAGGTGCGTTCGTCAACCCAAATGGCATAACTAGGAACTCGTAATGTCCATAACGAGTCCTAAAGGCTGTCTTCGGGATACTTTCCTCTTGTATCCTAAGTTGATGGTATCCGGATCGAAGATCGATCTTTGAATAAAATCTTGAGCCTTGCAACTGGTCAAATAGATCATCGATCCTCGGCAAGGGATATCTATTCTTGATAGTCAACTTATTAAGCTCACGGTAGTCTATACACATACGGAAACTACCATCCTTCTTCTTAACAAACAGAACCGGAGCTCCCCAAGGTGAGAAGCTTGGTCTGATGAATCCTTTATCCAACAGCTCCTGGAGTTGTGTCGACAACTCCTGCATCTCCAAAGGTGCAAGTCTGTAGGGTGCCTTGGCTACAGGCGCGGCACCTGGAACCAAGTCAATATGGAACTCGACTTACCTTTGAGGCGGTAATCCTGGCAAGTCTTTTGGAAAGACTTCCGGATATTCCTTGACGACTGGAATGTCTTTGATCTTTGGCTCAGCAGCTTTCTTATCCACGATGTGTGCCAAGAATGCAACACATCCCTTATGCAAACACTTTCTAGCTTTCAGACAGCTAATAAACCTCAACGGCGTATCATGCTTCTCTCCGTGCACTACGATGGTTTCTTCATCCGTCACAGGGATGCGGATGGTCTTCTCATGGCAAACAATCTCGGCCTTGTTGCTGGACAACCAAACCATTCCCACTACCACATCAAAGCTTCCCAACTCGACATGTAGCAGGTCTAGCGTAAATTCGTGTCCTCCCATTTCGATCACGCATCCTCTTATAACTTCACCCGATTCAACTAGTTTCCCATTCGCCAATTCGATCGAGTATGGAACGTCTAACTTACTAGTGGCCAAACCAAGTATACTCTTAAATTCTAACGATACGAAACTATAATCGGCACCAGTATCAAAAAGAACAGATGCAAAACATTGGTTTATAGGGAACGTACCGGTGATAACGTTCGGATCCTAGTGCGCTTCCCTTGCGTCAATGTTAAAGACTCTTCCCCGTGCTTGGTCCAAATTTCGGCATTCCTTCTTAAAGTGCCCAATGTCACCACAGTTAAAACAGCCCAGTCTTTGCCCATTACCACCTCCGTTCCCAGCTTGAGTGTTGTTTTGGTTGCGATTCCCACAACCAGCTTGGTTCGCAACGTTTCCACGGTTCCCATTTCCTCCGTTGTTTCCTTGTGGGCGGTTTCCATTACCACCACGGTTGTTGTTTCTATTACCAAAACCTCCTTGGCCACCCCGGCCAGCACTAGCCCAGCAAGTATCCTTCAAGCGGCCAACTTTCCCACAAGCTTCACATATTTTTGGCCCACACCGGCCAGAATGATGACGCTGACAGGTGTTACACTTGGGCTGTGTACCCATATAACCTTTCCCTTTCTTCCCAACACCGGTTGCAGCTTGGACCGGTGTGCTTGACTCGTCCTTCTTGCTTACACGGCTGGTTCCTTGCTTGAAGTTTGAAAACTTTCGCTTGTTTCACCAGACGACTCAGCATGTGTTTCTTTCTTCTTCGGTTCCGAGATGGAAAATTTGTTCAACCGAATGGCCTCCTCGGTAAGCGCCACACTAAGATCAATTGCTTCCATGATCGTGGCAGGTTTGGATATGGTGACCATACTCATTATTTGGGGAGCCAATCCCCAGATGAACCTTTCAATCCGTTTAAACTCTGGTGTGACCATGTACGGCACAACGTGGGATAAATCATGAAATCTTTGAACGTATTCTGCAATCTTGGGACCATCCATCCTTAAATGCCAGAAATCAGTCTCTAACCTTTGTATCTCAGCACGCGAGCAATACTTTCTTCGCATTAACTCTTTTAACTCAGCCCAGGTCAACGCGTAAGCAGCAGCTTCTCCTAAAGTCTGCACTTGTAAGTTCCACCAGGATAGGGCTCCATCCAGAAATAGCCCTGAGATGTAAGTCACTTGTTGATCGGGAGCGCATTTGCTCATTCTTAAGACAGAGTCTGTTTTCTCAGCCCACCTCACGAACGCAACAGCACCTCCGGTGCCGTCGAAATTCACGGGCTTGCAGTCTAGGAACTGCTTGTAAGTGCACCCTGCATATACGTTAGAATTTACAAATGGTATTGGTGGACGTGCTATAAATATCCAAATGTATTGTAATATGTCTCAAACAACTTAACATTACCATGTGGTGGATTGTTATTGCCGTTATTGTTCGAATTGCTCCCGCTGGTTCCTCCTTGTGAGGCTGTATACTGCGCTATGGTGGCAACAATGATTCCTTGGAGTTCTGCCTCGCTGGTAGGCATACGCATCTCACGTCTTGGTGGCATCTTCTAAAAGATGATCGTGTTGGTCAGGTCATAGTAAGTAAACAACATACGTATGTAATATCATTCAAACACATAACATCTCATGTTACAATTTAACCAAGCATATAACACCACATGTTATAAAACGTATACAATCAAGCCAACATCATATATAATGAGAATACTGTGATTGCGCTGTCATAAATCAAGACCACAAGGTAAGGTTTACAAGTACATAACTGTATCGTACATCATCAGTGACTAAGGGCCACCTCGCCCTAGTCCAAACTATCTAGTCAGTGACAACAACAAATATACAAATCATCAAAAGTCACAATCATCAACATGCGGTCTCCAAAAGCTGGGTAGTCTGAACAATCGCGATCGTCTCACCAAAAGTCTACCTGCGTCGAATCAAAAAGGCCTAAGCTGATGGCGGTGGAGGAAGGGGAAAATGAGAAAAGAGTAAACGTCGCATATGAAGCCAGTCCTCCTCCATAGCGCGATGAGCGCGCAACAAGTATGCTATCTGCTACTCAGGAGTCCAAAAGCGAGCGGCAGAATCAGGTGAAAGCGGGCGCGGAGGGTGTGATACTGCAGGTGGGGTCTGGCAATGGCACGGTGGTCGCTGAGCTCTCTCCAGCTCCTGTACGCGATGGGTCAGCGCCTCCTGCTGTATCATGAAAGATGTGAGAATATCCTCCGTAGAATACCCCACGTCATATGGGTGATACGGATCAGATGGTGGCGTAATGGGGGGCGTAGTCCAGAGGAATGGCTCACTAGATGGAGCGAAGGATGGTACAGTAAATGGTGCAATAGTGGGAATAAGAGTAGGATGAGAAATCTGAGGCACAAACTGGCCTCCTCCTGACACGAAAGGTGTATCACCAAACGGCTGTCGAGATGAACCCTCCCCAGGACGTGGTGGAGGTATGTCCTGGAGATAGGTGATTTGAAAATCTGTGTGGTGAGCATCTGTGGTGTGTGGGGGAATCAGGGGAACATCAATGGGGGCTAAAATAGGGGCTGAAACGGGGGCTACAGGTGGTGTAACTGGTATTACGAAAGGTGGGTAATCATCGTCATCATCTATCCACCCGTTGCGGGTGTGAGCGTATCGTGGATCAATATGGGTCGCAAAAGGTGCACGGTCGAACATCACCGGCATAGGATTAGGAAATGGTGCAACAACAGGATCCTCTAACAGAAGTGGAGCATCAACAGGAGCGTCAGCAACATGATCATCCACCAACGGTGGAGGAACTATGGGATGATCGTCAACAGGTATGTCATCAACAAAAGGAGCAACAGCAGGTGCATCGGCATGAACAGGGTCATGCACTAATGCGGGATCAGGAGCGGCACCTAGCTCAGGGGCCACGACAGGCTCCGGGTCAACCAAATCCATATCAAAATCAGCGGAATCATCAAACAAAGGATCGATAGGGGCTATAGGCTCCTCTAGGGGCAGGTCTAAGTGAATGAACTCAATATCCTGGTCAGGATCAAAACCAGGTGGAAAAACAGGATCATCATCAACATCGTGATCAGACTCAAAGCTATGTGCGGGTGCAGGTGCAGCTGATGACGCCATGTCAGGGTCGGTGTCGTGTGAGTGGTGCTGCACTCCCTGTGTGTGCAAAGATGCGGACGCCACAGACTCAAATGAGTCTGGGACAGGTGAATGAACAGGAGCCTCCTCTACAGGAGCGTCAGCAATGAGTAGGATATCATCAGCAGCAATAGGGACCTCACCCTCAAGGTCATCCTCAAGTGGGTCCTCCTCTAATAGATCGACATCGTCGTCAGAAACATCAGCAAGTGACATATCTACAACCGGATAAGCAGCAAGGGGTACAGGAGCAGGGATCACCACGAGTGGTAAATCCCCAGCAAGATGGCCATCAGCAGGCTCGGCTACGACGTCAGGCAGCGCAAAACGGCTGGAAGTCGTCATCGTCTGTGCTGGTAGTATCGGAAGTGTGGACCTCGTGCTCCGATGAAACTATGTCATCTGATACTATCGCCATAGGGTCCAGAGTGTCGGAAACTCCAGTGTCTGATGAAGAAGGCATGATGTCTGCAACACAAACACCCAATCACACATACGCACAAACAATCAATCATATAATCAAATAAACATGTTAGTCACCAATAAGCAAACAAGTAATCATCCTAGTCTTCCCTAGACTATCCTCTCAGTCTCCCCGACTTAACTCCCTCAGTCTCCCCGACTGAACTCCCTCAGTCTCCCCGACTGAATTAAAAATCTTTGAAAAGTGTACTTGTGCCCTTTTGTTTAAAAATGTTTGTGCCCTGGATCTGGACGTTTAGTGTATGCAATGTAAAAATATTTTCGTGAGAGCCCTAGTGATCATAGTCTAGACTCGAGAAGGAATCCTAGTTCGCTATGATCAAGGCTCTGATACCAAGCTGTCACACCCTGGCTTTGCGGAAGCGTGTGTTTATTTGGTTTGACTTCTTAATACCATAGCTTAATCACAACAAAGCTATATGAAAGTAAAACCATGATGATCATCCATTACTTCAAGTTTTAAAAGTAAAATACGACAACATTGTTTTAGAGTTGGCACATGCAACGAGTTTACAACACAACATAATAAAAACCTTGTTCATAAGACACAACCACAAAACATGAAATAGACACAGTTTGGGACTTGTGACTCGTCCAGGAAAAAGTCACAACCCTTAAACTCGGATGACATCACTTCTCCTACGCAGCATGAAGACATAGCATACCTCGCCAGATCCCTAATTCCCTGAAATACATGTAAGTTGAAAAATCAACAAAAGTTGAGCGAGTTCATGTAAAAGTGAGTATGTAAAACCTTTGTAATACATTTGTATGTATGAAAAATCCCTGGTATGTAGCAAATAAGTAAAAAGAGATCACCATTGGGTTGCAAAGCCAATGATATGTGTGAAGTGTTGTAGGAAGACTCAAACCTAGCAGATTTTTACATCGGGCTCAAAGTCACCCCGAGGTCCGTACTGTTGGGCCTGGAGTTGGGCTCGCTACACCCAGATAGATCTACCGCTAATGACCCTCGGTCCTACAATGAGGATTAATGGCCTCTAGTTTCCGCCTACCCACTCACATGATCTAAGTTGTAACCCTCCTTAAGCTAACCATACCATGTATAAAAGTATCCGTAATCATTGTAACATGTATTCCACCCCCGAAGTATAAAAACTGAAAACAGTTAAGAGAAAAGGGGGACATGAACTCACTGAAGTGCGTCTCAAAATAGTCAATCCCAAATCAACATGCTGCGTGACGACCTACACGTACTAACTTCTATTAGACGGACGGCCGTGCCTTGGCTTAAGGTTTAACGTTTTGTTGGAGAAATAGTTAGGTAACTATTCCGTGTTTACATTTCTTAATTATTTAATAAGTATATTCCTTCCCAATGATGGGGGTTTTAATACATGTGTGTTTTTATAATTCCAAAAATATATTTTAAGTCTCACTTGAAAATATATTTTAAATCACTTTGTCTAAAATATTCTGTCTCCCAAAATATACATATTTTTCCCAAAAATATTATATTTTACCTTATATAATTTCCAAAATAATACTTTATCGAAATACATATTTAAGAGTATTTTCCGAAAATACATAAGTTACATTTTTAAAGTTCGTGTGGTAATAACAGTACCGGTGTAACTTAAATATTTATTTGTGATAGCGTTGATACTATTTTGGAGTTGATACTTCTCAGTGTATTCAAGTTATATTATTTTTACTCTAAAATAACATATCTAGTTCACAAAATAATCATAAAATCACACAAGCGTTTTACTATGAAATATATATTTTAAATATATATTTAACAAGTTTTATTTATGAAAATCCACCTCCGACACTTGGTTATTTTGTAATAAAAATCTTGGCGAAGTTTATTTGGAAAAACAAGTTAAAAATATATTTATAAACACTTGTCACAAAATATTTCTAAATGTTATATTTCTGGAAAAATTTCGCCAGAGTTTCCTCTGTAACTGGAGGTGGCCACGCTTACTAGCGTATCATTTTCTTTTCAAATTCAATCAATCAATTTTCAAATCATCAATATACAATATTCAAACATCAAACTAGTCAAAAGTAAGTATAAATCGCAAACTCATGAACTTGTAAGTTGTGTAAAAATATGTAGCAACCTTTTAACATTTTTAGTGGATCTCGTCATCTTTAAAAATAAAATTAGTTCCTTGGAAACTTTATTTTTAAAGAATGTGTAATTTTACAACTTCTAGTCAAAAATTACGAAAATGTTTCTTTGTTAGATCTTCTTGTCACACAGTGTTTACACACTTGCTTGTTCACAAAAATGCTTTTAGTGTATGTAAGATTCGGGTTTAAAGCAAGACTTGTATATTTTACTTGGTTCTTCTGAAAAAACACTTGTAGATCTTTAGATCTACTAGTTTAGAACTCTATTTTACAAGAAAAATCACTTTTACACAAGTTCATGTTTATGTGTGGAAGGGTTCATCATCTTACAACTTTTACACTTAACATATCACTAGTTCATGTTCCATGAACATGATCTAGCATGGTTAGATGACGATCCGTTCCACTACTAGCAACTAACAACATCAAATATTCACAACAAAGCAAGATTTACAAGATTTACACCACTAGTTTCTCTTTATCCATCTAGTTCATCATTCTTTCAAGACTTTTAGTTTTGATCTTGTGTGTTCTTGAGTTTTAACCGTTAAATCTCTTATTAACCACTTTAAACAAGAACAAGAGGGTGTCTAGAAGCACTTACTACTAGCTCGTGGCTAGGGAAGAATCAAGGCGTAAACAAGGTGGATAAAAGCAATGTAGAGAGGTTCTTGAGTTTCCGAAAGCACCGGGTCTCCTTGTATGTCACCTTGCACCTTGGTATGTATGTAAAATGTCTTGATCAAAACTTGATGAGGGGTGGATGATGGATGGTGGTCTCGGCCGAAGGTAGCAAGAGGGGAAAGAGAGAGCAAATTTTGTTAAGTGTTTGATGTGAGATAATGGTTATCCTATATGCTTATTTATGGTCCAACTTTGGTGATTATCCAACATGTAATATGTCATTAAGATAATAGACAACATCAAATAAAATAATCAAAAATGGTGGAGTGTGTCCCCACTCCTTCAACCGATCGGACTAGGGGGGTATATGGTTAGATTTCAAATGTATAGTTAGGAACTAGTTAGTTTAGTTAGGAATTTAAATTGGTTATTAGTGTGTTATGTAATATAACGGGTGTTAGGGTGTTCGGGGACCCTAACTAGCTCAGAAAAGTGTAAACAATGTCATTGACAATATTTTTGTGTGCCGGGTAAAGTCCGGTTGTTTGGTTGGATATTAATCCGTTAAAATGTCAAGTAAAGCTTTAAAGTGCCTTTTATAGTGTTTTTAGCGACACAATAAATTCCCGATATCTTGGAAAGTGTCTAGCATTATTTTACCAAGTTTTTGCACTTTACTAGTTATGTTAAATGCTGAATTTTGTATAAAGTGCAGAATTTTGTAATTAAAGCATGTTTTAGGCACATCCGGTCACTATAACTATCACCTAGTGACGCAGTTTTACAATCCTCACCTCCCTACACTCCCTACTGGTGTAGTAATCTATTCCCGGCTCATACTGGCCTCAGAGACAATATCTGTCTAGAGCTGGCAATGTCAGCATGTTTACTGGGTTATCCGTTTAGTGTGCTAACTGTGCTTTTGTGCATCAAGGTTGTCACTGATGTTTGTGTGTAAATAATAGAGTGACAGTATAAAATGTGATGCATGAGTATGTATGTATCATAAATCAAGAAGCAGTTTAACCACAGTTGTAAGCAAGCACAGTAATTAAGCATTAATTAGATATTAATTAATTCGTACGGATACCTGGTTTGGTGAGGGTTGTCACATAATAGTGCTTGAACTCAAACTGACGGCTCGCTCGAAGGTGTGCTCGCTCCAGGATCGCCACGAGGTAACGTTTAAGTCGTAATAGATATAAATATGTTTAATATGAGTATGATGTAAATATTTAAGCTATATATACGGGAAGTAAAGTTTGGAGGTTAAACGAGAAGCTTCAGGAACCGTATGGCTGGAACCGAACCGAAAAACGATTAAAAACCCAAAACAAGGTATGCAGCGATTTTAGTAAACGTGAGGCCGTCGCCGACGGGATGTTACCCTTCGCCGACGCCACTTTTTTGGGCCGACGCCCTATCTAGCTGCTTACGGGAACTTCTGGCCGACGCCCTTTTTAAAAGCCTGTCGCCGACGGGCCTCTTAGCCGTCGCCGACGGGTTACACAATTTCAGTCCGCTGAAATTTTCAAGTTTTTCATAATTTTAACTAACCGTCCATCCCGAAATCCCGATTCACGGTTCCATTGAGTTCTTATGAGACAAAGTAAGTCGTGTAGGGATAGAACAAATTGATAGTAATTGGTTGTGTGTAATGGTATGAAACGAATAACGAATGTATGAAGTTAAGTTTGAAATATAAGAATGCGAATGAAGTAGATCAAAGCGTAAGACACTTGCTATACTGAAAGCTTATGATTAATAATGGATGTAAACATGATAATGTGTAGATAGAGATGCAAGAAGTGTTAATGATGATGATGATACGGTTTGTCAAGAAGTGTTTAATAGCAAGGTCACAGAGGTGGCGGAAGGGGTTATGCAAGCTAATCTTCCACGATTAGCTCAAGAAGTAGAAAGTCGGGTGTTGGGAGTTGTGGATGCCTTAATGACTAGCAAGATCGAAGAATTGAAAGAATTGATTGAGGGATCTAAAGGTAAAAGCAAAGAACGACGATGCACGTATAAAGATTTTATGGCATGCAATCCTGCAACGTATGATGGTAAAATCGATCTGATCGCATGCCAAAGATGGGTTTCAAACATAGAAGCGGTATTTATACGAAGTCGGTGTGATAAGGAAGACCAGGTGATGTTCGCCACTGGTCAACTCACTCTTCAGGCGAAAGATTGGTGGGATGCGCATAGTAAGGAAGTTGGGGAGGACAAGTTACAAGGAATGACTTGGCAGGAATTCAAGGAACCTTTTATGAGATATCACTGTCCTCAGTCAGCCATTGATAAGATTCAGGAGGATTTCTTACACCTCCGACAGAAAAACGAGACGATAAACGAAATATCAAACACGTTCATGGATAAGATGAAGTTTTGCGGAGACTTTGTGAAGACAGAAAGAATGAAGATCAACCGCTTTTATGGTATACTAAAGGCAGAATTTAGGGAGTTCATCACTCCCTCAAAGTGTGAAACCCTTGACGAGCTCATCAATCTGGCACGAGATAGAGAGATTGAAATTAAGAGGCAAGAAGAACATGGTGAAAAGAGGTCAATAGAAAAGGGGACCAATGCAAGTCCATCTAAAAAGGCGAGGTTCCATGATCAAGGAAGGAAAGATAAACCGAAGAGTGGTATTACTCCTTGCAAGACATGTGGGAAACTCCATACTAGAGAATGTCTTCTGGGTAAGAAGGGGTGCTATAAATGCGGCGAAGAAAGGCATACATCCTACAAGTGCCCTAGTAACCCGAAGACGTTTCAATTGTTTCCGGAGAGGCCATGTTAAGTCGGAGTGTCCTAAACTCCAACAAGGATCAAAGAAGGAGGGAAAGAACGAAGAAAGCTCTAAGGCGAAAGGGAGGATGTTTCAAATCACGTCCGAAGAAGCCAAGTCCCATCCGAATGTGGTTTCAGGTATCTTTCTATTAAACTCCATACCGGTTTATGTTTTGTTTGATACCGGAGCCACTATGTCGTTTATTGCAAATGAAATCGTACAACATCCTTCATTTAAGGTTGAACGAATGCCGATACCTTTAGAAGTAGAAATAGCCGATAGTAAGAACTATGTGTTGCACGAGATTTGTAGAAATTGCAAATTCATGATAGAAGATGAGGAATTTGATATCGACCTCATACCTATGGTTTTGGGGGAATTTAAAATGATAGTAGGTATGGATTGGATGGTACGACACTGTGTAGAGATTAACTGTAAAAATAAGGTAATGCTCGTCCAATCTCCAAGTGGAAGGCAATTGAGTATTCAAGGGGAAAGAAACGTGGAAACAAAATTGTGCACCCTTGTTCAAGCCGTTAAATACGTACTTAACGGGAGTAGAGAATACCTAGCATATGTAGTAGACGCTCGACAAAGCCTCCCGAAGCTTGAAGATGTTGAGGTCGTGAATGAATTTCCGGATGTATTTCCGGAGGAATTACCGGGACTCCCTCCCGAACGAGAAATAGAGTTTCGCATTGAATTGAATCCGGGTGCGAAGCCGGTTGCGAAGGCTCCCTATAGATTGGCTCCCATCGAGATGCGGGAGTTAATGACACAGTTACAAGATCTTCTAGATAAGGGCTTTATCCACCCGAGTGTATCGCCTTGGGGAGCGCCTGTCTTATTTGTTAAGAAGAAAGATGGGTCGATGCGCATGTGCATCGATTACAGAGAATTAAATAAGCTGACTGTGAAGAACCGCTACCCTTTACCTAGAATTGACGATCTCTTTGATCAATTACAAGGGGCGAGTTGGTTCTCTAAGATAGACCTGCGTTCGGGGTAACATCAAGTGAGAATACGGGAAGAAGATATTCCAAAGACCGCGTTCAGAACCCGATATGGGCATTATGAATTTTTAGTCATGTCCTTTGGATTGACGAACGCGCCGGCTGCGTTTATGGATCTTATGAACCGGGTATGCCGACCCATGTCTGATAAATCTGTGATCGTGTTCATAGATGATATTCTAATTTATTCGCGAAGCAAGAGTGAACATGTGAGGCACTTGCGTGAAGTACTTGAAGTTCTCCGTAAGGAGAAACTTTACGCAAAATTCTCAAAATGCGCCTTCTGGCTCAGAGAGGTGCAGTTTCTCGGCCATGTAATAAACTCGGAAGGTGTCTTGGTGGATCCATCGAAGATTGAGGCAGTAATGAAGTGGGTTTCTCCAAAAACTCCAACTGAAGTAAGGAGTTTCCTAGGCCTTGCTGGCTATTATAGGAGGTTTATACAAGACTTTTCAAAAATGGGAGGAAGAAGGAGAAGTTTGTGTGGGGCAAGGATCAGGAAGAAGCCTTTCACGTATTAAAAGAAAAGTTGTCTAGTCCTCCGGTCTTAGCACTCCCAGATGGAACGGAAGATTTGGTTGTCTATTCGGATGCCTCACATCAAGGTTTAGGGTGTGTTTTAATGCAAAGGGGGAAGGTTATCGCGTATGCATCGAGACAACTTAATCTGCATGAAGGAAACTACCCAACTCACGACTTAGAGTTGGCGGCAGTAGTTTTCGCCTTAAAGATCTGGAGGCACTATCTCTACGGTGCAAAATGTACAATTTACTCGGATCACAAAAGCCTCAAGTATTTCTTTGAGCAGAAAGACTTAAATATGAGGCAGCGGAGATGGTTAGAACTTATCAAGGACTACGACTGTGATATCCTTTATCACCTGGGAAAGGCGAACATGGTAGCGGATGCGTTAAGCCGAAAAGAGTATCCACCTCCCATTCAAGTAAAATCCATGAAGATGATAGTTACGCCACGTTTACTTGATGTGATACGAGATTCCCAAATAAAGTCGCTTGGATCGAAAGACCCAAAGAGAGAAAGAATGAAAGGTATAGCCGATAAATTAGAAGAAAATTCGACTGGACTCAAAACAAGATTCGGTCGAATTTGGATACCACGATTTTGCGAAGTCAAGACTGCTCTTCTTGACGAGGCTCATAAGTCACGATACTCAATTCTCCCTGGGGCAACCAAGATGTACCGGGACTTGAAGACCAATTATTGGTGGCCGGGTATGAAACGCGATATTGTAAAGTATGTCTCGAAATGTTTAACATGCTCCCAAGTGAAGGCAGAACATCAAAAACCATATGGGGACTTACAACCTTTGGAAATTCCAGTCTGGAAATGGGAGGAGTTAACTATGGATCTGGTAACCAAGCTTCCTAGAACGAAAAAGGGGCACGATGCAATATGGGTGATCGTAGACCGACTCACAAAAAGTGCCCACTTTTTACCTATTCGGGAAGCTTATTCTTCTGAAAGAATGGCAGAAGTTTACATGAATGAGATAATTTCCCGACACGGGGTGCCCGTGTCAATTGTCTCAGATCGGGATACGAGATTCACCTCTCGTTATTGGCAAGAGAATTCAATGTTAATCATCTGCATGTCTTGAATTTTCGATCATCTAAGCATACCTAGTGAAGTGGTAAGTCAAATTTCTTGATTTGGTGAGTTGTAGAAAAAGGGTTTCAACCCAATCACGAATTTGTGGTATGATTTGTCTAAATTGGATGTTAGGGTTACTCCCTAGAATAGAAATTCATGCTTGATTTTAGTTTAATTGAAAGAAAATCCTATAAACCCACTTGATGGAAAATTAGCATGAAAGCATGATCAAGTAGAAGTAAATATGTGTAATTGTGATATATGATCTTGCTTATAATACACGAATGCTAGATAAATTGATGTGGAATAAAAGAATTGTATGAACTAGATTGATTATTGATGATATATAAGAGGAACTAGTGAAAGTCATGCTTTGAATACTTGTACTTTATGCTTTATTAATGTGACGCACACTAAGTGTTTGATGAAATGCTTAAGAGAATAAATGTGTGAAATTCTGAAAATTTGTGATAATGTTTGTCACTTAAAAATGAAGAATTTATGTAAATGATGTAATGAAGTGTTGGGCTAAATGAATAAATGTGTTTAATGTAGGCGTGAAAGAAGAAGGGTCCAACACTAGGAAGTCGGAAAACTCACAAGATCGAGGTACGTTAGTGCACACCTTAACTCTACTATGTTGTCATTTGTTTAATAATCTCTATTGTATTATGTTGTTATGTTGGAATCGTGAAAGTCGAAATATAAGCTTGTGGAAGTAAAGTTAGATCCGTCTTAAACGGATGTAGAGAAATGAATAAGATACGAAAGATAATGCTTCATATCCGGTCCTTTCTAGTCGAACCGGGTATGGGAAGATAATTATGTTTTGAATGAAAGATTATTCGATCCATCTTATCGGGTTGGAGTGTAATCGTACGTAAAGAATATATTTGTTCGTTATGAATGAATCGAATGAAAGTTATGATAATTATATTAGTACCCGTCGCAGCGGGTATGTTAAGAAAGGAATGCTAATCTCTACGTTGAGACGAGCATGTAATGAACCGTCTAACGGTTGGTAATGTAATTGAAAGATGTAAAGACGTATAATAATTAGTCGGGTAGTTAGTTAATCGTGTTGGTGATGAAATACTAACTTCTTTCGTTTATGTTGAACGTAGGTAAATCCTCAGTTTAGGGACTTGGCAATTTGGAGCGAGCATACGCACACTTTATGGCCATCAAGCGCTTCCGCTAGTCCGTATTAATGTTTTGGGTTAAATGTTTGTTTTGTTCAACTTGTTAGTAGTCACACTTTTAAACACTTGATGTTTTGGTTTTAGTAGTGTCTTGTCGGACGAATTGTAGAATTGTACTTAGTTTTGATTGTGGTTAAAACAGGGGCATACTCATTTTATGGACGGTTCATGCCCAAATTTTGTTAAAATGGTGAACAAATGTTATTGACATCATCACTTTAAAAGTTTATGTTTCTAGCGTCTTTTGGTCATCATCTTTATTTGATGCAAACACGGGCGTTACATAATATATGTAACCTAATTAAGCAACAGCTAGGACCTGCTTAGTATCGTACAAACTAACTAGTTGTATATCAATAGTTGTAATGCTTAAAAAAACTAACTAGTTTATATCAATAGCTGGTGTTAGTAAGTTTTATGTCATAATGGGTTTTTGGTATTTGCACACATTACAATCAAACTTAAACGTAACAAAAATGTTTATACAAACTTCAATATATATAAAAATGATCCAAAAAATATCATAAGGAAACAAAAATCTAGCTATGCTTCGCGTCTTGATAACCATCTTTATCTTGAACACAAACATCCATTCACCTTTGAACAAAACAAGTGCATTAGTGTGAACTCCTAAAGTTAAACTTATTAACACAAATGTAACAACAGGTATGTAACATGTGTTACGTGTTATACATGTCTAAACTTTGGTTGTAACACATGTAACAACTATATGTAACATGTATAACGTGGCTATACATGTGTTACATATGCGTAGCCCATTTTTGTATCTAAGAAATGGCTGGTGTAACTATAAGTAATATGTGTAACATTGTTACAACATATGTAGCTAATTATGCCAGCAAAAAAAACATAACTTTTTATTTATAAGATAAACGAGATCACCCGTCTTCATCCAAAAACATGGCCTTCACAACACATTACAATAAAACTTAAACGTCACAAAAATGTTTATACAGACTTAAATATATACAAATGATTCAAAAATGATCATACATGTGTTACCCTCTTGTGTAACATAAGTTACAAACATGTCTTACATATGTGAAGCCCTGGTTTTTGGTAACAAAGGGGTTGAACATATGTAACACATGTTTGTAACATGTGTTACACTAGAGGGTAACTTTTGTGCAACGTCAAAGGTACCCACCACCTGCCCTTCATCGACTTCTTGTTCCCATTCTTCATTGGTTTCTCCATCTACCTTCTTTCGCTTTATGGTCACCTTTTGTCGTATCCGATATTGTGGTTCTCTTTCTTCCTACCAAGATCCATTCTCGTTTGGTTTCAACTGCTATGGTCAAGTCGTAATAACACAAGTTACAGTCCAGTATTTTTAATCTACTAATTAAAAAAATTGTAGTAACATAACTAACACAAGTTACCCTCTACCCAATTATGCCCTGAAGTTGAAGATTCCTCAAATTTTGAGTTTTTATCTGCATCATTTCACACATAAAAAAAAACTAAATAAAACCACCCAAAAAAAGATTACATATGTAAACAGTTACCATAAATACCTTTATTTTTTCTACATTTCAAACAACTACTATCCATTGGAACCAACTCACTCGCTGCAAGCACTAAAAAAACATGTAACATATGTTAGTAGAACCTTTCGTATTTGTTTGTCGTCGTATCACTTTTTTTTTACATCTATAGCTTTTGTTTTTGTTTTCTAGACTGAACAGTTGTGCTCCCCACAACAATTGTTTTAGATGTGTTACCCTCCAGTGTAACACACATTACAAACATGTGTTACATATGTGTAGCTCCTTTTGTGTCCAAAAAAAGGCTGGTTTTAACATAAGTAACACGTGTAACATTGTTACAACATATGTAGCTAATTATGCCAGCAAAAAGAACAACTTTTTATTTATAAATAAAAGAGATCATCAACTATTAAATTATGGACTTTCTAAAGGTAATGAAAAAGTGATATCATCAACTAACAACCCATCTAAAATAACTTTTCAACATTTAAAAAGATATAGATTTGTAAGTTAATAACAACTGATAATATCAAAAAATAAAAATGATTTTAATACAAAAACAAAAACATGTAAACTACATAAACATTTACCCATTACTAGACCACTTTGAGCACACAAAAACTTATTAACAACAGCCTTAACAAAAAAAATCAAGGTAAATTAGGTTCAAACCTGCTTCTCTCTCACACACTTGTGCATGTGTTCTTGGTGTTCGAGATGAACACGATGAAGATTGTTGTTTCTCTCTCTAAAATCTTGGTAAATTAGGTTCAAACATGCTTCTCTCTCACACACTTGTGCGTGTGTTCTTGGTGTTCGAGATGAACACTATGAAGATTGTTGCTTCTCTCTCTAAAATCTTAGTAAATTAGGTTTAAATCTGCTTCTCTCTCACACACTTGTGCATGTGTTCTTGGTGTTCCAGATGAACTTGATGAAGATTGTTGTTTCTCTCTCTAAAAACCTTCATCCCCATTCATTCACCGATCAGAATTTCTCTTTCTACCAGATGAACACAATGAACACGATGGAGATTCTTGTTTCTCTTTCTTAACCAGCAACTTTCTCTCTCTAAAAAACAAATGTTTCTATCACACATGAACACGTTGGAGATCTTTGTTCTCTTTCTTGATGAACATGATGAGAATTCTTAATATTTTGAATTGTGAAAGAAGAAGAAGAGAGAGAATGAGATAAAATGATGACGGTTTGATGGTGACACACTGATCATATCAAATCAACAATATTTTAAAATATTTTATGTACTTGGTTTCTCTTTGCTTTTACACAAATACCCTCCTGGCTCACTCATCAACATAAGTAATGTATTAAATTTAAATCAATAACCATCAAATTTCCCCAACCCTTAGAAGATCAAGATCAATGGTCACAATTGGGTTTCCTTAGTTTTCTCACTAAAAATGGTTTCCTATATATCCTTGCCCTATATATATATATAGGATTAGCTTCATGAGTGAACAACTTCTTGAGAGTGAACTGAGTGAACTAATCTTGGCCCTTGATCATTTTTTAGATTAAAATGGTAAAATTGACATTAGCCAAGTACTTTTAATTAAAATCCCTTAATTTTCTCCTCTCTTAACGCTCTCTCTCTCTCTCCCTCTCTCTCTCATTTTTAATTATTTCTCTATTATTTTAATTATAAGAGATTAAAGGGCTAAAGTTTTTTTAAATAAACTGTTATGTTCCTTTTAAAATTAAATATTAAACCTAATAAAATTATGATTTTTAACATATGTGTATACAGGTCAGTATATACAAGACTTATACACTTGTGTATTATTACATCTTGCTTCCACGGGTCGGTATAAACCAGATTTATACACTTGTGTATTATTCAAGTACATATGTGTATACGGGTCGGTATATACCAGACGTATACACCTGTGTATTATTCGAGTACATAGTGTATACATGTCGATATATACCAGACTTATACACTTGTGTATTACTACATATTGTTTCCACTATACATCTTTTCATCAAACATTGATCTAATACATATATGTATAGAGAATGTAATTAAATATTTTTAATTGTGTTCTAGATGGAACAATATTTCATAATGTTTGTATTTTTTTTTTAAATTATGAAATATTAAGTTAGGTAATATATGAGAGAAAAAAAATATAGAGAATGTAAATAAATTTTCTTTTAATTGGAAAGAGACATCAGGAGAGAGAAAAAATCAATTAATTAAATGTAGATAGAAATATACAATTATACCGTTGTGTCTATTAAAATACATGTAAGTTACAAAAGATAATTACAATCTTGCACTAAAGAAAAAATCTAGATCTACAAAATCAATGGTCAGGATAAGTTCATTTCGTTCACAAATAAATCATTGTTCACTCATGAACCCTACCATATATATATATATATATATAGGCTAGGAGTTGGCTAGAAAGTCCAAATTTCCTAAAAAGTGTAAAAAGTCATAAAACATCATAATGTCAACCGTAAAACACACCAAAAACCCACAAATAACATAATGAAGATTACTAAAACATCATGTATGTGGGTTTTGTGTTGTGTTTTAGATGTTAAGGCTCTGATTATGGAATGACAAATATTATTGTGTTTTATGTTGTTTAGCCTTTTGTGTTTTAAATTCATAGTTCTACGATGGTGTGTTTGAAGTTTTTATGGACTATTAGAGTTTGAATATGGTGTTTTAGTAATCTTCATTCTATTATTTATGAGTTTTAGGTGTGTTTTATGGCTGAAATTATTGTGCTTTATGACTATTTACACTTTTTAGGAAAAAAAACACTTTCCGTAGGATCCCCACTATATATATATATATATATATATAGGGAGAAGATCATGCGAGAACCACCTCTTATTTTTTTAGCCACTAAAAGTAGCGATTTGAGCATAAAAAATATTAAAAAAAAATTTAGTTTTTTTGATTTTTTTTAGATTTTTTGGGGGTTTAGTTTTTAGCATTTTAGCTTGAGGGGGGGGGGGTTAGGTTTTTTTTAGGTTTTTTGGGGGTTTTAGTTTTTAGCATTTAGCTTGGGTGGGGGGGTTAGGTTTTTTTTTTGGGGGGGGGGGGGTTAGGTTTTTTTAGCTATTTTAGGTTGTGTTCACATTGGTTCTCGCGGTTCTCGCAATAAGGGTGGTTCTCGCATGATCTCCTCCCTATATATATATATATATATAGTGGGAAAGGGTAAAATGAGAACTACCTTGAGTTGTGAGAACCATGAGAACTAGGCATTCTGAAAGTTTTTTTCAAAAAAAAGTTCTCATATTTTAAAAAAAAAAAATCACTTGTTCAAAAAAAAAAATCACATGCAAAAATTTACATCGATGTAAAAAAGATTTATTAGTGATGTCATCATTTCGTAAACAAAATTTACATCAAGCATAACTAACGGCTCAGCAATTTTTTTCTGATGTGTTTATAACAATTTCATCTACGTTTTTGCAAAAAATGGTATCCAAACTCGCGCGGGAAGTAGGAGTTCCCATAGTTCTCACAAATCGTAGTGGTTCTTAATTGAACCAAATTATATATATATATATATATATATATATATATATATATATATATATATATATATATATATATATATATATATATATATATATATAGGGTAGAGATCCTAAGAGAAATGCATCCCATTTGAAAAACTTGAGAAGTATTCTGGGTCACACATTTTCTCCAAAACAATTTTAGTTTCTAATATATACATATATGTATATTGTCAATTCTTAAACTATACAAAAGTGTATAGTATGAAACATATATGTGTGTATGATACTTATTTTTCAAATTCAAACACGTATTTTAGACATATGTATACTAGAAAAAAAAACATATTTAAAACCATAGTCTTCCTTTATATACATATATCTACAACCATATTTATACACATTTATATGTACATTATCAAACATAGATGTACCATACTTATGTTTCAATTTTAAATGTGTACATACATATATGTATAGTTAAAGATTGGCAATATACACATTTATATTATCAACTAGGGTGGAAGTTGGCTATAAAGTCTATTTTTCCTACAATGTGTAAAAAGTCATAAAACACCATAATTTCAGCCATAAAACACACTCAAAACCCACAAATAACAAAGTGAAGATTACGAAAACGCCATATTTGTGGGTTTTGTGTTGTGTTTTGTATGATAAGTCTTTGATTATCGAATGACTAATATTAGTGTGTTTTATGTTGATTATCATGTTGTGTTTTATATTTATAGTTCTACGATGGTGTGTTTGAAATTTTATTTGACTGTTAGGGTTTGGATATTTGTGTTTTAGTGATATTCACTCTGTTATTTGTGGGTTTTGAGTGTGTTTTATGGTTGAAATTGTGGTGTTTTATGACTTTGTATGCTTTGTAGGAAAAATGGACTTTGTAGCCGAACCCCACCCCAACTATACATATATGTATGTATAAAAAAAAACATGAAAGAAAAAGCTCGAATTTTTCAAAAAAAAAATTGCATTTTTTGCATTATTTCTTAGGTAAAAGGTGTGGTCCAAAACGCTTTTCAAGTTTCTCAATTAGCCTAGTGCTTCTCACATGATCCTAACCATATATATATATATATATATATATATATACATATATAGGGGAAGGTTCAAATGAAAGCCACTAGTTATTGTGAAAACTCGAAAACTAACTAAAAATGCCAAAAAAAACATATCAATTTTTTTTTTTTTTGCATAATAATTTTCGCTACTTTTAGTATATAAAAAAATTTCAAAATTTTTTTTTTTGTAGTGCACATGTGTAATACTACACATGTGTACACATACACATGTGTACACATACACATGTGTAATACAAAAAAAAAAAAAATTTTTGAAAAAAAGTTTTTTTTATATACAAAAACCTGCGATTTTTTATAAAAAAAATTGAAAAAAAAAATTTGGTGTGTTTTTAAGCTTTTTTTAGTTAGTTTTCAAGTTTTCACAATAAAAGTGGTTTTCATTTGAACCATCATATATATATATATATATAGGATAAGGATCATGTGAGAAGTAGTAGGCTATTTGAGAAACTTGAGAAGCATTCTGGACCACACATTTTCCCTAGGCAAAAAAATGCAAAAAAGGTGAACAAAATGCAATTTTTTTTTTTTTTTTTTTTTTTGGAAAAATCGCAGCTTTTTCTTTAAGGATTTAATTTTTTTTTTTTTTTTTGGGATTTATACACATGTGTATATTGTTAATCTTTTAACTATACATATATGTATATTGTCAATTATACATATATGTATATACATGTTTAAAATTGAAAAATACGTGTTATTTAGGGTTTAGCATTAGTATTTAGGGTTTAGCTTTATGGTTTAGGGTTTAGATTTAGGGTTTAGCATTAGGGTTTAGTAATAGTATTTAGGGTTTAGCATTAGGGTTTAACTTTTGGGTTTAGCATTAGGGTTTAGCTTTATCTTTAGGGTTTAGCTTTATCTTTAGGGTTTAGCATTAAGGGTTTAGCTTTAGCATTAGGGTTTAGCATTAGGGTTTAGAATTAGGGTGTTGCTTTAGGGTTTAGCATTAGGGTTTAGCATTAGGGTTTAGAATTAGGGTTTAGCTTTAGGGTTTAGGGTTTAGCATTAAGATTTAGCTTTAGTGTTTATGGTATAAGGTTTAGGATTTATAACACATATTTTTTCAATTTTAAACATGTATATACATATATGTATAATTGGCAATATACATATATGTATAGTTAAAAGATTAACAATATACACATGTGTATAAATCCAGTTTTTTTTTTAAATTAAAAAAATTAATCCTTAAATAAAAAGCTGCGATTTTTTCCAAAAAAAAAAATTGCATTTTTTTCACATTTTTTTGCTTAGGGAAAATGTGTGGTCCAGATTGCTTCTCAAGTTTCTCAAATAGGGTGGACTTCTCTTAGGATCCCTACCCCATATATATAGGGGTAAGATCAAATAAAAAATTTAGTTTGCCTAAGTAGGATGAGAAGTAATCTTAACCATTTATTTTTCCAATCAATGGTTAAGATGAAAGTATAGAAGAAAGGAGAAGTGCAAGGGTATTTTGGGAAAATCCTATTTATGGATTTTCTCTCTCCACATGCAAGGCATACGCATATTTCACCCCCATTTTTTAAACGTTCATAAGTTTTTTATACGACATTATTTTTTCATAAAAATTTCACCGTAAAATCGAGCGTCTTTTTATCTTTAATTTGAGTACCATATTGCTATATAAAATATGAAGACTAAAAACCCACTAAAATGTGTTGTATTTCTATGTTGTATAACATTTTTCTTTGCTGGATTTTTGTACTATTTTTTTGTGCTAAATTTTTTGTGTTGGATTTTTTTGTCTTAATTTTTTTTCTCAATTTTTTCTGCTGAATTTTTTTGTACTACATTTTTTTGCTAAATTTTTTCGTGCTATATTTTTTTGTACTAGATTTTTTTGTGTTATATTTTTTTGTACTACATTTTTTCTGCTATATTTTTTTGTACTACATTTTTTTGTGCTAGATTTTTTTGTACTATATTTTTTTGTTTTATTTTTAAAAAACAAAAGGGGTGTTACATGTCATTTTCACTCCTATTTATAAGGACCAAAATACCATTCATTCCTACTTATTAGGAGTGCCACATGTCATCATCACATTCCTTCTTAGACTACTTAGGCAAAATCTACTTTTTAGTGGATTCTTCCCCTATATATATGTGGTAAGGATAAAATGAAAACCTTGGTAAGTTAAGAAACCAAGGAAATCTCAACTCCACCATCCATCCATTTAATCTATGGTGTGATTAAATCAAGTAAAAAAGTTACTTTTTCAGAATGGTATAAAGACTGCAAAAGTGTTTTTCAAAATTTGTTACATTGTTACAATCTTCTTCTGACACAAAGTGTGTATGTCTGTAAGTGTTACACAAAAACACTTATTAAAAAAATGTAACATACTGTTACGTGCATTGCAAACCTATAAACCTTTGTAAATTCTGAAAATACTGAAAAATTGTAACACTTAAAGTTAAAAAAAAAATTGAAAAAACTGCTATTAAAATATGTAACAGATGAAGATCAAAAAAATATAACACTAAAAAATATAACACATTCATACATTCTCTCTCCTCTCTTTTCTGACAAAAAATGTACACAGATTCAGAAAAAAGTTAACTGCCAAAAAGGGTAACACGTGGCATTTTTTGTCCACATAAATGAGTATCTTAAGTTTCTTTAACCAGAGTGGGATTTCTCTATATAATTCACCTATATATAATTATATATAGTAGGAGTTGGCTACAAAGCCAATATTTCCTACAAAGTGTACGAAGCCATAGGAGAGTGACATGTGGCTATTAGATTTTTTAATAAAAAGGGAATTAAGGTAATTTGATAATTATTTTATTTATGGAATTTATTTTGTTATTTATGGAGGTTATCAAAATTACTGGAGGTTATCATTTCATGCGATTTTCATATTCTTCTTCGTAAATCAATTGCCTGATAAAAAATAATGGCCTCGAATACAATTGTTGATTGTGTCGATGGTAAATACAATATGATTGGTTTTTTTATCATTTGTTTTAACAATGATCATGTTATGGGGTTTAATTTTCAAAACGTTCTTAACGATGTGTTTTACCAGTTAAAAGGTTAATGTTAATGTGTTATAACTCCCTTGGTATTAAATGTTGTTCTAATTAATGAAACGCATTTCACTAAGAGATATTGGTATTGTGTTTTAGCAGTTAACAGTTAATACATGCTCACCTGTCGTCTCGCATGTTACAAGTTTATCATGTTGTGTTTTATTTCCTGTACTATGATCAAACTTTAAAAAACAACATTGTCTTCAACAAAACATATTAGATAAATGTATATGTAGGATTTAATCACAATGTAGCTTTACACATCAATTCTTAAAACAATATCAATGCCAATAACACTGTCTTGACGTTGTGTTTTATCAGTTTCTTCACGCTGTGTTTTATCAGTGTCTAGTCTCTTCACATTATGTTTTATCATAGTGTTGTGTTTTACTACACTTGAAGTTGGATACTGGATGTGTTTCACAGTAGTGTGTTTTAGTGATAAAACACAATGTGACAAATCAGATGAAATACGAATTGAATGGCTTTTAGAAGAAGATGATGAATTACGAATGGAATGATAAACATGGTATCAATCGTGCTTATATCTCAATCCGAATTTGTTATCTTGATCTATAGTTCTAGCTATTTTTTGTATGAAAGAGGGCTGTCTATAATTGGTTTTAGAGAGAGAGGGGGGGAAATCACGAGATTGTAGGGGCGTGTGTTATTTATGACAGTTATTTGATTGATTTAAAACACGTAAAATTACCAGACTACCCTAACCTATTATGACAATTAATTAATGATACACAAATATTACAAAAATGCCACTGACTTGATCTCAACCATTAAACACACCCATCAAATAGCTCAGTTCGCTTCCTACACTTTGTAGGAAAAACACACTTTGACAGGAACCCTACTCTATATACATATATATATATACACAAATGGAAGTCCTGGTGGTAGTGCGATGATCGATGTTAGAATGTCCGAAACTCTCAAAAAGGTCATTGCATTCAGCCACCGTTTTTTACCCATGAGGTGGCCTCCTGCTGAAGTGTTGAACCGAGCTCGAGTCTTGGGAGTGATACCGTTGTAGAATTTCTCTACAAGTGCACAATCAGATAGACCGTGTTGAGAGCAATGGGATAGCAAAGTTCGGAATCTTTCCCATGCTGAGTGGTAAGGTTCGCCAGGCTCCATCCGGAATGAATGGATCTGATCACGAAGTTGAGATGCCATGGCGGGTGGGAAGTATTTGGCATGGAAGGCATCTCGAAGAGTAAGCTAGGTGGTAAACATACCCGCGGGCTGCGAATCAAGCCAGGTGGCTGCGCGGCCCACAAGTGAGAATGGGAAGACCTGAAGAAAACGAGCATCAAGGTTGGCTCCTTCTATAGAGAAGGTACCGCAGAGACGAGTGAGGTAGTTGATGTGAGCCGGTGCGTCCTCTTCATCACGACCATGAAATTGACACGAGTTGGAGATAGCGGTCATGATGTAAGACGGGATTTGCCAGGATTTCTCATTGTCGATGGCGGGAAGGGTGATGGGTGAGTTCGCATCGGTGAAACCGACGGTGGAGCCTTAGTGGACGGTTTGACGTGCAACCATTTGGGCTACGGGTGGCGGACTCAGAGGACGGGTGGGTGGTGGGGAATTATGGGGTGACGACTTCGGAGTGAAGTCAAAGGCTGGTGGTTTAGATTGTAGAGTAGAGTCAGAAGAGGCGAAAGATGAAGTAGAATTTTACTAACCTTAAAGCTTGAAGACGAGAAAACAGGCTTGTCCGTTAGCGGCTAGGTGGTCCTTGCGAACGTGTATGGGGCATCCACTGCAAAACCTACAATAAACAAGTAAGACGACTCTAACGAAAGACTCAAAAATATAAAAAAACACTAAAATTATTTAGATTCCTACGACTCAAACTAATAAATAGCACGTATGATATCAATCAAGTCCAAACAAAGTAATCAATGCAATTGCCAAGAATCCCCGGCAACGGCGCCAAAAACTTGATGTGCTAAAAGTAGTTTAATAAAAATAACTAAAATTAATCTAATCTAGACGCAAAAGTAATACTCTAGACTCTCTAAACTCGACTAAACTACTAACCGGCAAGTGAACCGATCGACTCTAGTAAAGCTAAGTAAGCCCGGATATCGAACCCACGAGACTCTATTTAATTACATTAATGACTCTATCTAGACTAACACTGACGCGACACTGACTGTTTTTATGTTTGAGGGGGGGGGGGGGGAGGTTTCTAAAACAAAATCCTAAATTTGCAACTAACTCAACTAATACGAATTAACTTTTAGGTTTTACTCAGATGGTGAAGACACTACCTAGACTGGAATCATGGTTTGCATTTGTAATGATTTTATTAGGATAATAATTATTATGGAACCGGGATCTTATAATCCTAAACCTTTTGAGATACCGAACAAGACCCTCGACCCTTCTCAAAGAAACACTTATGGCACCCTAGAGGTTGTTACGAATACCGATTGGTTAGACTCCCTCACAGGACATCTAAGGGGTTTATGAAAGTACCCTAATAAGATTTACTCCCTCACGGGACCTAAACCTATGGTAGACTTGCGTTATTGATTAGACATGTTAGACAGCAGTCAAAAGGTACTCCTCACGAAGCTCCTACCTAGCGATTTAATAACTTAGACCTTACATTAATCTCGCACCTCACAGCTATTGAGAATTAGTAAAACACTTAAATATATTTGATTACCGAATATTACTACTATGGTTTAATGATCACTTAACCTTATAGATTATAAATTTACTCCGTGAAATAGACACTCACCAAAATCTATAACCTAGCATGACTCTATTATGTGATAAAGACCGTCACCAAGAATCATACGAAGCAATAAACAATTTTCAAACACTTTTAAGCATGAATATACATCTTATCAATAATCAAGTCGACTACTTTCACAAACATTCCATAAATAATTAATTATCCATTATAAAAATCAAAACTTTTGCAAAACCATTCATCCAATCTAGGTAGTTTTAAGTATTTAGCCAATCAAAGTCATCGAACAAAACATAAACAAAGTATTTTCATTCAAACGAAACATAGTTAAAGTAAGAAACGAAGAATAAAGACACCTGAATTGCAGAATCACGACCCAGATGGCTTCCTAGGCTTGAAAACTTCAACCGGCAGCTCCGATATCTCAAAAACGCTTGCAAGAATGCCCAAAATTCGTCCGAAAGCTTGCTGATTTGTTAGTTCTTGCTGTTTGAAAGTTTATGACAATTTATAGCTAACCCTTGATCAAATAGGGAATCATTGCCGACAATCAACCTCGTCGCGCTACACGACGGGAAACCCGAAACGTGGTCGCATAGCACCAAGCCCATAATTCCAGTTGTTAGTGCAATATGCCTGTAGCTTCCGTGTGTATCGAGTCTGTATTTTGTCCTGTATGTGTTTGTATGTTTGTTTTATCAGAACTGGTTGATTCGGAGACAGAACGTTAAATGTAAAAGTGATCCGATCGGATGACCCTCCGACCGGATGACCCTCCGATCGGATGACCCTCCTGCAACACTCACAAGTTGTATCAGAGCTCTAGGAGGTCGAATCGGAGATAGTTACAGCGATTTCACGAGGATTTCAGCCAATTACAGTCGTTTTTCAGCAAATCTCACCGGAGATTTTGACCGATTCATCATCTTCTTCTTCATTTCTATCTGTTTTCTATATTTTCACACCTAAAACTGAGAAAAATCCAAAATTGACCTACAATTTACGGAAAAAATGGACTAAAATTGATATCAATCTGTTCGCAATCTGTTATAGATTAATTCTACAAAGTTTCAATTCAAAATTCGAGCTAAAACACGTTCAAATTGATAAAAATCATGAACTGTTTATCGAGTGTTACTGACATCACTCATCCGATCGGATAGCCATCCAATCGGATTGCACCTGTTATTGTTCTAGTTTACTTGCTGACGTCATACTCATCCGATCGGATTGCCATCCGACCGGATCAATATTGTAGTTTTTTAAATAGTTAAAGCCCAAACCAACGAACGACCATCCGATCGGATTGCCATCCGACTGGAGGGCCCTTCGTCACTTGGTTCACATGTAGCTTAAATCACCGAGGTCATCCGTACGAACGACCATTCATACGAACGACCATTCGTACAAACGACCATCCGATCCAGTACTTGACTTTGCATTTTTGAAATTTGACTAAGTGTTTGACTTTTCAGGTACATTGATCATGGGAGAAGAATTCTTGAATCCTTTCGGTGATATCTTTGCCTACAACACAGGAGACACATCTTCCAACACGAACCCAAAGACTGCTACCAAGGCGATCTCTGACTCGCTATGCATCGACAATGCGTACGACACGCACAACAAACCTCCAAAACTAATGGTGATCGAAGATTATAATAGATGGGCAAAGCGGTTCGATGGGTGGTTAAAGGCATTTGCCTACGTTAGCTGGAAATGTATGAAACATGGTTACAAGGCTTCGAGAGAAGATTATGAGAACTCAGACGATAATGAGCAGGAAGAGTTGTAGCTGAACAGAAATGCATTGCTCTATTATATCAGTCCCTTCGAGATGATATCATATCACTGATTGATTATGATAACTCAAAAGATTTACAGGGAAAACTTGAGAAGAAATGTACAAGGGGTGAGGAAATAGTGAAAATAAGAAAAGTTTGTTGAAAAAGGAATTTGATTTGTTTACATGTATGAAAAACGAGAGTGTGCGTCAGATGATTGAAAGATTCTGTCATCTAAAGGCAGAATTAGCTAGGTTTGGAATAAAGAAATACGAAGAAAAGATGGTTGATAAAATGTTCGAGGCACTGCCAAATGAGCAGGACTGGCAATATTTCGGTCTAGTGCTAAAAAAACCAAGCCAATGGCAGAGATGACGTTAAACTGGTTAATCGAGCAACTTGAAGGTCACAAGCTGGAAATAAAGAAGATGAACAAGGTGAGCAGTACACGGTATCAACAAAACATTGATCTGTATTACCGAGGCAGTATGATTCCCACAGTGACATCACCAAAAACTGCCTTTGGTGCTGAAAACTCAAATGCTGTGACACAAGAGAAGCCCAGCAGCGGTTCTTCATCAAACAGCGGTTACCATGGAACTGGTTCTAGTACATCTTCTTCATCCGCATCGAACAATCAGTAGTCACAAAGTGCTTCAAAGAATGTATTCCAGTGCAACATTGCAGTTAATCTGAACAGTGCACAGAATTTCAACGAAGAAACGGTAAAGCAGCAGATGGTATTTCTAGCATCGATTATGGATTCGTACGAGAGCTTAATTGCCGAAAAGATTGGAAACACCAATCTCACCAAAGAGGACTACAATCAAATAGATCCAGATGAGATGGAGCTGATCGACATTCGCTGGTGTATGGCGAGCGTGATTCGCAGAGCTCAAAGATTTATGGAAATTACCAGGAGAAACTCTATTGGAGGTCCTTCAACGAAGCTAGGGTTCGACAAATCAAAAGTGACTTGCTTCAAATGCAAGCAAAGGGGCCATTTCAAGAGAGAATGTCAAAACTCAGTAACCGATGAGACTGCAAATCCGTTTCATGATGATTATTACAGAAAGGCAGACTATCATCGAAACCATGAGGAGCCACCGAGGATGAAGCAGATTGAAGAAACTCCAAAAGAAAAATCAAGAGCTTTGGCGGTGATCCAGGATGATGAGGGATTTGATTGGAGTGAATTCCTTTCGGAAGAGGATGTTGTCGGTTACGCATTTATGGCAACTTCTGAACCAGCAGCACAAGTTTCAACATATAACTGAGAAAGGGCTTTGGCACAAAGACAGAAGAAAAAAGATCTATGAAGCTTACAAAGAAGCCAAAAAGGCGAAAAGATGGGATCCGGATCGTGAGTGTTACTTGGATCCAAAGGGTAACATCTGCATTTATCCATCAACCATTAATGTGGAGACTCTCATGAAATCAATCCCGCCAGTTGAAGAACAAATCAAGATAGACGCAGCAAAGAGAGCCGAGAAAGAAAGGCTCAAACATGAGAGTCGTGAAAGATATCTGAGGTCATTGGAGCCAAAGAAGGTGGACGAATGTGTAACGCCTGCGTCCCTAGACTTTTAGCTAATTGTCACTTTTAGCCCCTATACTATGTGATATTTGATACTTTTTTATACTTGGTGAATCTTATGCTATGATTCTTGATGCTTCATACTTGGAGTCTATGATACTACAATATTATGGAAACTATGATTCTATGATACTATGATTCTATGATACTATAATTCTATGAGACTTGATTCTATGAGTCTTGATACTTAGAAGCTAGATTTTTAACTCTTGATACTTTGGTGCTTGACTCTTGAGGCTCGTGAAACTTGAGACTTGGTTGAACGAGGGACTGGAGTCTTGTCACTGGCTGAAACTATGAAACTATGGAAACAATGGATACTTTTGTGTTAATGATATAATCTAGTTATGTGATACTATTGCCCAATAATACGCAACGCAACGCTTAATCTAACTAGCAAAACGAATCAAAGACGGGAACACGGAAAGGATAGGATTGGACGAATGGCAATCCGATCGGATGAGCATCCGATCGAATGACCAACCGATCGGATGGCCATTCGACCGACGTGCCATCCGATCCGTGCACACCGCCTCACTCCCTCTCTCTGACACTATAAGTAGGCCTGTCACGTCATTCTCACTGATGTGACGGCTGATGTGTACAAAATGCAACATATAAATTACATCAATTGTGGCATAAAACTAACCCTTTTTAGTACTAATGTTGGAAAAAGTGTGATTTTGTCTTCCTTTTGTATTTTCAGGATTAAATGAGCTCAAATTAACAAAAGAAGCAAAAAGGCAGCTAAATCTAACATAAATACAAGAAAAGGAGCAAACGTGACATGCCCGACCCCACGACAGCATCTTCCCAAGCAAAATCAAGAAAACAGAAGGATGAACACGCCCCGTGTTCAGTGAACACGGGGGGCGTGCCCAAGTGCCAGCATAAAAGACAAAGCTATAGAAGCTTCTATCGCCCACCACATGGCCATGCTCAGCGGACACGGGGCCGTGGTCAACTATAAGATTCGCAGAATCCAGGCAAATCTTGATAGCATAGATATGCTTCTGCGCACGGGGGCGTGCCCAGCGAACACGGGGGCGTGGTCAACTAATGCAGACAAACTGCAATTAATGAAGACAGAGAAGAGGATGGACACAGGGCAGTGCCCACTGGACACGGGGCCGTGCCCGAGCTTCTGTTCAGCCTATAAATAGGAGTGCTTGGCTCAAGTGCAAACCATCCATTGGCACACCACCTCTCTCACACTTCACCCACCACCCACCACCACCATAACACCATCATCCACCACCATCATCCATTGTCCATCATAGAGTGTGTGAGTCGTCTCGGGATCCAAGATTGATCGTAAGAGTTCTTGACAATCAAGGCCATGTATGCCTAAGTCTCTTACATCACTTGGTGAAGACAAAGTGTCTAGTGTAATACTTTTTATTTTTAATCTTTTCGCACTTTTTACTTGGTTATGTATTAATGACTTTAATAACTAGTTTCTTATGTTGAAGGTGATTTTTCCTTATCATTTGTCTGTGGTGTCTTGGCATTATTTTACTGTCTATATAAAATAAAAGATTTTCACCATTCATATCTCCACGGTCTATATGGAGGTATGTTTGCTACCTGGTCGGGGGTTAAGGGAACGGTTTGGTAAAAGTCTTGCCTTGTTCAGTGTATAGATCCTGCAAGGACCTGGGTCAAATTAAGTAGGACCTCCTTCAATACTTAACGGTATTGGATGGCGGGGGTCCAAACTCTTTGATCCCCTCATATGTAAGCTACTATTAATACTTTAACCCGGCTACTTAAGACCGTATCCCTGCTGACTCAGACTACTTAGCCGAGGGTAACGTCACCTTCAAAAGAGGGGCCTACCATAATATGCATTAATAACTTAATTAATTATCTTTCAATAATCCGACCCTTTAGGATTGTATCCTTGCTGACTCAAACTACTGGGTTGAGGGTAACGTCACCTTCAAAAGAGGGGCCTACTACAATAACTAAGATAATCTCTTAAAAAGTGCAAAAGTGCGGAAATAATCAAAGGTTAAACTATACACGAGTCAGAGTCAAGTGATTCATCTTGTCTATCTGTTTTTCTTTTTTTTTATTTTATTTTCAACATTTTAGTTAGTTTTTATTTTTCTAGTTTAAAACTTTTTTCTAAACTTTTGACTTGATTAGACGTTGAGGATAAACCGGTACTAAAAGCTCTTGTGTCCTTGGACGACCTAGGTATCTTACCAACACTATACTACGCTCACGATGGGTGCACTTGCCCATATGTGTGTTTAGTGTTAGTAAATATCGTGTTTTATAAATTTAAAACTTGGCTAAAAAAGTGTAAACGGGCTTAAAATATACTTAAACTTATATACACACTTCACACGCATCAAGTTTTTGGCGCCATTGCCGGGGACACAAAGATTTTAAGAAAGTTAGGAATCAACGGCCTAATCGTTTTTTCTTATTTTTTTTTATTTCTTTTAGGATTTTTCTTAATTTTTTCAGTTTCTGTAGAGCTCAGCACGAGTCGTGCCTGGTCGGACATGGGCCGTATCCAGCATTATCACTGGCAGATTTTATTTTCCGAGTTACAGAGAGATGAGCACGGGGTCGCGTCGGTGCAACACGGGGTCGTGTACAACTCCCCAGTAACAGGGATCCGGAAAACAATCGCTGTACTTCCGACCGCGGGCCGTGTTCACTGAGCACGGGGCCGTGGTGAACCTTCTGACCAACGTTCTTTTCTGTTTTTATTGCAGGACTTGGAACCCAGGCGCCACATTTAAACTTCCTACGTAGTGTATGAGCTCCAGTTCTAGTAGAGACATAAAAGAACCCCTAGAAGAACCCGAATGCTTTCTCAGAAAAAGACTTAAAGCTAAAAACCAGGAGAAAGTCTCGGGGGACCCACTTCCAATGGCGGACCAACGTACCCTCATGGATTACCTACGGCCCACTGTAGGTAATCTCGGCGCTGCTATCAATGCACCGAATGTTGAAGCCAATAACTTCGAACTTCGACCGCATTTGATACAAATGCTTCAAAACTCCGCAACCTTTCATGAGCTTGCGGACGAGGATCCCCATCTACATATTACTAATTTCTTAGAGATATGTGATACCTTTCGGATCAATGGAGCATCAAATGACGCCATCCGCCTTCGAATGTTTCCATTTTCACTAAAAGACCGAGCTAAGGCTTGGCTTAACACCCTCCCAGTTGGCTCGGTAAACACCTGGGATGAACTAGCCCAAAAGTTTCTATAAAAGTATTTCCCTCCTGCTAAAACGGCTAAATTAATGACTGAAATTAATACATATTCACAAGAGGATGGGGAATCCTTATATGAAACTTGGGAAAGGTTCAAGGAGCTACTAAGAAAGTGTCCTCATCACGGTCTTGCGGTATGGCAACAAGTATCCACTTTCTACAATGGGTTGTTGCCACACACAAGACAAACACTTGATGTAGGATCGTGAAACGACCTAACGAGTCGATCAGAAGAGTGCTCAGACCGAATCAGAGGCGGAATTCATTGATTCGGTCTTCGTTTAGCTTGTATTCACTATTAATTGTCTCGTTTATAAATCTCTGAACGTTTACAAGACTGGAGACACCTCGACAGCACCTCGGCGTCGGAAATCAGAATATTACAAATGAACTCGTTTGAAGGATATATATAGGGAGGACCCTTCCGTTTGAAAATGACATAATCATTTCAAACGGAACCCTTCAAACGGAACCCTTTGAAACAATTACATTCAAACGGTCACTCTCAAACGTTACATTTTCAAACGGTTACAACATATATAACATTTTCTTTTGTCCTTTTGTGAGCATGATGTAACAATGTTGTCATCCTTGTGATGTCATTATCAAATATGATGACATCATGCTTGTTTATATCAGTAACGAACCCAAGACTCGACATAGGACGAAGACGACAGATGAATGCACCAACAGACTCCCCCTCAGATGTTGACGAGTCTTAAGTGTCGAGTCTTTGCATCTTCAGTCTTTATATGTCTCTTTTCTTTCTTCGCATATACCAGGATCTTCTCTTTGGCTCTAACCTCGTCAGACTCCCCCTCTCATCATGATGGGATCGCTGTCTGGAATTAGCTATCACCTTGAGATCAATCCCTGGCTTTATCTCTGATTAGCTCATTTCCTGCACACATTTTCTCATCAAAACACATAAGTTTTTACTTAAATCAATAAGAAAAACTTACTAGTAATAGTTACATCAAGTTCAAATTAATGACCCTGATTAACTAATCAAACTTTTCTTTTTACAAAAACAAATTTCTTCTTTTAAACGCACACTCCCAAACCAGTTCATCATGTTCAGCACTTGAAATTTTGAAAATCAGCTCTTCAACATCAGTTGTCGAAAATCTTTTTGTATTTTACAAAATTTATGCTAAAACACACTAAAAATCTTTTTGTATTTTTGAATATAACAAAGAAATGCAGTAAAGAAATATTTACAGACAATATTTTTGTGAGCTTCGTGCAAGAGGATCATATCAGTATCTGAGACATATCACCAACACCATTAAGCTTGATTTCATTTTAAGTTCTAAACGATTCACGTAGATTGACGATATTGTAGTCCACTTAAACTCAATCTAAAAACTTTCAATCTGCTTACCGATACTTTAAGGTATATTAAGATAGCACTAAGTTCTTATGGACCCCACGATCTCAGCATATCCCCTCATCATGCAATACACTAACTCAAGTAATGCCTTTAAACTTTTATCGACTGTGATTTGTGCGAAAACAAAGCAGAATGTTTAAACATTAACAATCAGGTCGATACTTCCGTATACGCAGAGAAAGTCCAATGTTTAAACAAAATAAGAAAATAAAAATAAGTTGAAGTTGTTTAGGCTTTAACCACCAGGTCGATACTCCCGTATACGCAGAGGAGGTCCAAAGCTTAAACGAAACACCAAAGAAAATAAAGCCGAACGTTTAGGCAACAACATCCAGGTCGATACTCACGTATACGCAGAGGATGTCCGATGCTTAAACAAAATAAAGAAATAAAACAAGTTTAAATCTTTGCAAAATGAAATGCACAATCACAGCGACTTTTCAGTAAAGTTGTGAAAGTTCACAAACTTAACCAGTTTTATGTCTTTCGACAATCAGCGATTACCGAGTAGGCACACAATCAAGAAGGACAAAACTAAGTACTATGCTTTCAATCATGTTTCCCACTAGAACTAGGCTTTTTCATTTTAGGTTTGTATCGTTATCGCAAATCTACTAGTCTAGCTGAGCCTACCATCACATCTTTAGTGAGATCGTTTATCACATTATATCTTTCCATTTCTTTAGCATGCTGTGACAGTCTAACTGATCTACTATCATTTCCTCTTTTTCACAACAAAACTCATTTTTAAAATTTTTCAATGTTTTTGACATTTTCAAATTTTCTAATTTTTTAAAAATTTTTACTCCCCCTAAAATCAAAATATGTCTCAATTTTGATTTTCTGGGAAAATTTGAAAACCAACTGTACAAGAAATGTGACAACATGATGAGAATCACTTCAATTCTCCATTCACTTGACATGAACAATCAGAACTCCCCCTGACAACAAACTATTTTCCCATAGTGATTTCAAAACAATTAAGTTTGTTTTAATCAAAATGGTTTTTCCGGAAAATAAGTTTTATTGGTTTTACCACTAATTTTGGGTCATTCATCACTTTGTTTTCTTTAACCACTTGTAAAAACTAACATATTTAAGATCAATCCACAAACATCACTTGTAGAAAATCAAGTACAACTTAATGTCCTTGATTTACCACTTGTAAGTCAAAATATCACATTCGTGAATTTCTCAATAAATGTGCCGATTCCTGTTCCACGCTTACCAACCTGGGAACTCCGGCAAGTCAGGTTTTTCATTTAAACAGATTCACCCAAGCCTGACGGTCCTTGTGTGATTTTGAATTCTTGTTCAACAATGGTGGAAAGTTTGCATCATCCATTGTTAAACCTGAATTCTCAGTTTTTACCTCAACTACCGGCTCTTCTGGCTTTACCATACCAGAATTATTGCCTGAACTTGGCTTGTCTGACTTTGAAGAATCAGATTCATCGCCAACAACTTTCTTCTTCTTCTTTCTCTCTTCTGTCCTCAGATTTGTATCTGATGAACTCATCTTGCTTGACTTTGCAGTTGAGGAAAGCGATTCATCAGAACTCTTATTTTTACCAACAGATGAACCCGAGGACAAAATCTTCTCGAGATACTCTCTCACCTTCTTTCTCTTCTTCCTCAGTCTGTCTTTTTGCCCTTGAGAAAGCTTCACTTTCGTTTCTTGAACTTTAGGTTCTTGAACCTTCTGTTCTTTGGGCTTGACAGAGACTGGTTTCTTCACCTGCTTCTGAGATTCAGCCCTCGATCTTCTCATTGATCTCATTGAGCAATCTCTAGCAATGTGGCCAATGATGTTGCAATTAAAACATCTCCTTGAATCAAACCTCCAACTCTGGCAATTAACAGCAATGTGTCCTTGATAACCGCATCGGTAACACACTCTGTTATCGTACCAATCACCATTTTCAGTCCAAACATTCAAATCATAGCACTGTTTGGCTTGGTGATATCCATCTCTCCTCTTGTATGCTGGATTTGACTTTTGAGCACTGTGGTCCAACCTGCACCACTTATTGCCAACAATTTTTGAGTTTTCATTTTTTACTTTTTGTGGTTTTTGATTACGATTGGATGATCGATCTGATGAGCTGTTATTCTCTTTTTGAACATTTTTCAAATTTTTAATTTTTTGTTTCTGTTCCACTTTCTTCTTCAAAGGTTTTTGCTTAGATCATTCTCCTTTTACAGTCGATTGCAGAACAGTTTCTTGAAAATTTTCTTTTAATTTCAAAAACAATTTTTGTTTTTCACTTTTATCTTTTTCAACATCAGATTTCTCATCACAATCTTCAACTTTGACATTGTCAAAGTTTGTGACATTTTCACTTATTGGAACAGAATTTAAAGGTTTTGGGCAGGGAATAACTGAAGTATTCACAAAAACCTTCAACTTTCCTTCCCATTCTTTGATTTTCTTTTGAGCACATTCTGCCTCCTTTTCAAGTCGAATAATCTTTTCAAGATGAGAATTGATTTCAATTTGTTTTTCAAGATTGTTTTTACCAAACAAATCTCTCTCATCTTCTAAAATTTTTATTTGACTTTGAAAATCTTTCTCAATCTTTGATTTTTCATTTTCAAAACTTTTAATTTTTTCTTCAAAAATTTTGTTTTCTAATGTCAAACTGTCCAAACCACTCAACAGTTTGTCATTTTCAGATTTCAACTTCTCAAAATTTTCTTGCAAAACAAGAATCTGTTTATCATCAAATTGCTTTTCATCTTTCAACTTCTTGATTTCCAATGTCAAACTTTCCGCATCCTTCAATAGTTTGCCATTGTCAGCCTCAAGTTTATCACATTTCAAGCAACCTGAATCAGAACTTGAGGATTTAATCTTCACAGATTCTTCATTCTTTTGAACTTGCTCTGTCTCCATCTTGTATGTTCCTGCACAAAAGATTTTAACGAAGTCAAGAGGATTCATATTCTCATCAATATAACAACCCCTCTTCATATCGTATTTCATAACATCTTTTGCACTAAGACACACACAGACTCTTTTGTTCAGCTCTACAACCACATCCAAACTTAATTTTTTCAAATTATTTTCTATCCTATTCAACAACTCTTTCTTTTTCTCTTCATTATCATATCTATGTGTTGTAAGTTTACTGATGAATTTACTTAAAGATAATTTTGAAAAACTAGAATTCTTTCTTAGATTTTCCAAAAAATCATCCCATTCAGCTGGTAATCCATTAGCAAACTTTGATACTCTTTCAGCTTCTGATATCATTATATGGTTTTCTTTCAAATGATCAATCAAACAGTCAAATCTCTTCTCCAAATCAACTAATTTCTCATCTTTTTTACACAAAAAACATTCGAACCGTTTAGCCCAAACATTCTTGGACAAATCTTGATAATGACTACTGAAATATCCTCGATACCAATCATTTATCCTTTCAAGATAATGGTTTTCCGTCTCATCAAAGACCATTGCCATCTTTCAAACACAACCTGTTCAAACACCTAACTCTGATTGGGCCGATCAAGACAAATGGGTCATCTAATGATTTAATGTTTTAACTATTGATAATATCCAACAATCTCAAGTATCCAATGACTATGATTGGGCCGCAAAAATCAAATAGACTTAGACTTTTAATGCTAAATCACATGTATCCATTTAATGACTTGACTGACTTGATCACGTGGACTGATCTCATGCAAATTCAGAATGAGATTTATATCATGCCAACACCATTAATAAACGAATTCACATGATTGGACCAAACACATTATCGAAACAATTATCAATATATTGAGAATATCAAGTGGCCGACACTTTTAATGCTTACTTAAATCTGATAGGACCCCCAAAACCACTAATCCGACAATTCAATTTAAAAGCTCTTTGATTGATGTTCTAATAAATGAGTCAATGAAATCACATGCAGTCTGATTGTATATTGTTCTAGCTGACAACTTTCGATAAAGATCACACACAAACCGACAATCTCTTTATACTTTTCACACAAAACGATGAACTTTCAAACGGTACCCACAACTCGATGTACAATCACGTGAAAACTGAAACACTTTCAAACGGGCACCATGTTTCAAACTGTCATGTCCAGTTTCAAACTGTCAGGTGTAGTTTTCAAACGGACAGGTGCTGATTTCAAACGGTCACGGTCAATTTCAAACGATAAGTTCAAACAGAACACCAGTTTCAAACGTAACAGTCCTGTTTTCAAACGATAGGATCAAATTTCAAACAGAAGGGTATGTATTTTTCAAACGGGATGGCAATTTTCAAACGATGTTTCAAACGGAATGGTATTTTCAGTCCATTTTTACCACTTTTACTTCGAGTTTAGGTCCGATATTCTCAAGGGTTTGTTAAAACACCATTACGCACATATTGTGAAAATTTTAGCCGATTTTATCCGTGAAAACTTGTTCAGTTTTGAAAAGAAGGTGTAGAAGATAGAATATTCCAGCGAAAACGAGCTAAACGGTAAGAACTCTTCCTCCTGAGCTCTGATACCACTTGTAGGATCGTGAAACGACCTAACGAGTCGATCAGAAGAAATATATAATCAAATTGAGGAAATTGCTCAAACCAATTTTCAGTGGCACACTCCCCGAGGCAATAAATCTATTGCCCCGGGCGCCCATAAGGTTGATGAAAGCCCTTCTTTACAAGCCCAAATCGAGGCCCTTTCTTCAAAAATAAAAAAATTAGAAATGGCAAAAACGGCCTCGGTTATGGCTTGTGAAGGGTGTGGTGGGCCACATGAAAATTGGAGTTGTATGAAAGAATTAGATGATCAAACGGAAACGGTAAACTACATTGATAATAGACCTAGGCCGTCGGGTCCACCAACGGGTACCTACAACCAAGGATGGCGCAACCACCCTAACCTTGGTTGGAGAGATCCTGGCAATAGTAGTAACCAACAAAACCAACGAACTAACTTTCAACAACCACAAAACTTTTCTCAGCAACAAGGTGGACGAGAAAGGCTTGAAGATACTGTATCTCGCCTCATCAACGACACCGAAAAGAAAAACCCGGATCTATTTCAGCAATTGGAATCGAATTTTAGAAATCAACAAGCTAGCATTCAAAACATTGAAAAAAAATTAAATCAAATAGCTCAAAATTTCTCCGAGAGACCACAAGGCGCGTTACCAAGTAATACCGAGACCAACCCAAAGGCGCAAGTACATCTCATAACATTGAGAAACCGTACCGTGGGTCCCGAAGAGGCTCCACTCCCACCAACTGAAGGAAGTAAATCTAGCCAAACCACAGCTCCACCCGCGCCCCAACAAGAAAAGGCTTCTCCATCAGTTCAAGAGCCTACTAAGACTCCTCCGGTTCCATACCCCGGTCGGTTAATTCGTCAAAAGACCAATGAGCAATTCGCAAAATTCGAAAATTTACTAAAACAATTGCATGTTAATATTCCTTTTATCGAGGTCTTAACCCAAATGCGTAAATATGCAAAATTTATGAGGGACTTCCTCACTCACAAAAGGAAAATTGAATCATTGCAACTAGTTAACTTAGGCGAAGAATGCTCCGCTCTAGTACTCAACAAACTCCCACAAAAGAAGATTGATCCTGGAAGCTTCACGGTTCCTTGCTCGATTGGGGGATCCCCCATTCGCAATGCACTAGCCGATCTTGGGGATAGCATCAACCTCATGCCCGCATCAATGTTCAAACGACTCGGCCTAGGAAAAACAAGCCCTACAAAGATGAGCATACAACTTGCCGATAGATCCATCAAATTTCCACAAGGTGTTGCTGAAAATATATTGGTCAAAGTCGACAATTTCGTCTTCCCGGCCGACTTTGTCATTCTAGACATGGGAGAAGACGCCGATGTCCCTCTCATCCTCGGGAGGCCATTTCGAGCCACCGCCCAAGCGGTGGTGGATATGAATGACGGAACACTAACATTGAAGTTTGGGGACGAGGAAGTGAAGTTTGGAGTTGGAAAGAGAGTAGAACACGAAGACCCGGTCAACTACATGAAAGTCATAGACTCAAGCTTGGATGACGCTCTCCGACGGTGTAGCATGGGATGCAAAACATCCCACCTGGGTGACATATGACCAGGATTTGGGTCTAGCCAAGGACCCTTATAAACGTGGCGCACCACGGAGGCATTCCGCGGAACTTTCCTTAGTTTAATTTAGATTAATTTTTATGTTTTCTAGTTAGTTTTAATTTTCAGGAATAAAACACACCCGGGATGGCAAAAGGGAACAAGGGAAACTTGAACCAGCACCCCATGCAGGAAAACAGGGCCATCCGACAAAATTTTCTTCGTTACAGTAAGTTCAGCACGGGCCGTGTCCGCCCAACACGGCCCCGTGCTGCACAGTCTGTAGAAAATGCCCAGTTTAGGTAAACTGGACACGGGCCGTGTTCACCCAACACGCCCCTGTGTCCAGGCTTCTGTTTCTCTTTTTCAATTTTGTTACTGGCACCTGAACACGGGGCCGTGCCCGGACAACACGGGGCCGTGTCCAGCGCCCAGTAACACATTTTTTTTCTTTTTCACACCTTTTTACACATTCAATCAACCTAAAAACTTATTTTTGGGACACATTGGGGACAATGTGTAATTTAAGTGTGGGGGGATGCTAAAACCTTGAATCTTGCAAGTCCTAACTACAAGCCTTACACAAAACTCTATTGGAACCGCTAATCACCCCAAATTTTTTTTCAAAAAAAAAATCATTTTTTTTACTTGTCTAGGTTTAACTTGGGAATTTCAAATTCTAAAAAGGTTATATTTTTACAAATTTACAACCGATAGCGTCGTGATAAAAAGAACCAACATAAGAAAATTATGAAACGGCATGACAAGCTTAGTTAAAATTTGATTATATATACTTGATCACATAAAAACCCATTCCCACAAAAGTGAGTTTTTAGCCTTTATTGAGCATACAAATACATATCATTAAACTAAATGCTCATTTTTCGTTTCTTGTGTGAATAGCCGGTTGGTTCTTACGACTCTAGAACTTGCCACGACGATACATTCCCGGTCCTTACCAACTTAAACCCGAGTAAGTAAATGATGGAGGCATTAGGACTAACCCTTTTTATTTCTACACCATTATTTTTTTTTACCACCTACCCAAAATCCCCCTAGTTAGCCCCTTTAAGCCTAAACCTTTTCATTTCATAACCCAAACCAAACACCCTTTCACCCACCAAAACCCTTTTTATTTTTAACCTTTTGTTTTAGTAACAAGCTGAGTTTCTCGTATGACTTTTCAAAAAAAAAATGTTGATGATGAAGCAAAAGAGAAATAAACAAACAAGTTTATCAAAAATAACTTTGTTTGAATAAAAGCTTCATCAAAATAAAAGTTGGAAAACTAAAAAGTCTTACGAAAACCAACGCTTGTTACGCTTTTCGCCCTTTTACTAACCACTAACCCAACCACCTACCTTTTACCCAAGCCTAACCCTTCACCCAAAAATCCTCTTGATATTTACAAAGGTATATGGTTAAAAAGGATGAGGATTGATTGCTTGGCAAGCCTATGGTAGAAGTAAGTTCCATGCCGCTCTCGAGTGATCCACTAAAATACATTTTCGGCCGAGTGTTGAGTGATCCCCGTGAGGTATGTGAACTTGTATATAAATGGAATTTTAAAGAGGCATGTTATGCCCTAATAATTAATTTATCTTATGAAAAGTTTTAAATAAATCATGACGAATAGGACTGTAAATAAATAAAAATAAAACTTAATAAAGAATCTTGGAAATCCCGACACTCTATGACAAGCCCAAAAAAAAACCTTCTCTTCTACCCATTCCATTTGGGAGTGTAAAGCCACATTATAAAGAGTTTTGCTTGAGGACAAGCAAAGATTCAAGTGTGGGGGTATTTGATGTGTACAAAATGCAACATATAAATTACATCAATTGTGGCATAAAACTAACCCTTTTTTAGTATTAATGTCGGAAAAAGTGTGCTTTTGTCTTCCTTTTGTATTTTCAGGATTAAATGAGCTCAAATACCAGAAAAGGAGCAAACGTGACATGCCCGACCCCATGACAGCATCTTCCCAAGCAAAATCAAGAAAACAGAAGGCTGAACACGCCCCGTGTTCAGTGAACACGGGGGCGTGCCCAAGTGCCAGCATAAAAGACAAAGCTATAGAAGCTTCTATCGCCCACCACGGGGCCGTGCTCAGCGGACACGGGGCCGTGGTCAACTATAAGATTCGCATAATCCAGGCAAATCTTGATAGCACAGATATGCTTCTGCACATGGGGGCGTGCCCAGCGAACACGGGGGCGTGGTCAACTAATGCAGACAAACTGCAATTAATGAAGACAGAGAGGAGGATGGACACGGGGCCGTGCCCACTGGACACGGGGCCATGCCCGAGCTTCTGTTCAGCCTATAAATAGGAGTGCTTGGCTCAAGTGCAAACCATCCCTTGGCACACCACCTCTCTCACACTTCACCCACCACCCACCACCACCATAACACCATCATCCACCACCATCATCCATTGTCCATCATAGAGTGTGTGAGTCGTTCCGGGATCCAAGGTTGATCCTAAGAGTTCTTGATAATCAAGGCCATGTTTTCCTAAGTCTCTTAGATCACTTGGTGAAGATAAAGTGTCTAGTGTAATACTTTTTATTTTTAATCTTTTCGCACTTTTTACTTGGTTATGTATTAATGACTTTAATAACTAGTTTCTTATGTTGAAGGTGATTTTTCCTTATCGTTTGTCCATGGTGTCTTGGCATTATTTTACTGTCTATATAAAATAAAAGATTTTCACCATTCATATCTCCACGATCTATATGGAGGTATGTTGGCTACCTGGTCGGGGGTTAAGGGAACGGTTTGGTAAAAGTCTTGCCTTGTTCAGTGTATAGATCCTGCAAGGACCTGGGTCAAATTTAGTAGGACCTCCTTCAATACTTAACGGTATTGGATGGCGGGGGTCCAAACTCTTTGATCCCCTCATATGTAAGCTACTATTAATACTTTAACCCGGCTACTTAGGACCGTATCCCTGCTAACTCAGACTACTTAGCCGAGGGTAACGTCACCTTCAAAAGAGGGGCCTACCATAATATGCATTAATAACTTAATTAATTATCTTTCAATAATCCGACCCTTTAGGATTGTATCATTGCTGACTCAAACTACTGGGTTGAGGGTAACGTCACCTTCAAAAGAGGGGCCTACTACAATAACTAAGATAATCTCTTAAAAAGTGCAAAAGTGCGGAAATAATCAAAGGTTACACTATACACGAGTCGGAGCCAAGTGATTCATCTTGTCTATCTGCTTTTCTTTTTTTATTTTATTTTCCGCATTTTAGTTAGTTTTTATTTTTCTAGTTTAAAACCTTTTTCTAAACTTTTGATTTGATTAGACGTTGAGGATAAACCGGTACTAAAAGCTCTTGTGTCCATGGACGACCTCGGTATCTTACCAACACTATACTACGCTCACGATGGGTGCACTTGCCCATATGTGTGTTTAGTGTTAGTAAATATCGTGTTTTATAAATTTAAAACTTGGGTAACAAAGTGTAAACGGGCTTAAAATATACTTAAACTTATATACACACTTCACACGCATCAACAGCCTCACTCGACCAAGACGCACGCACTCCTACTTTTCTTCCATTTCTCGGCGATTTCGGTACGTTTTCACTAGATTCTTGTACATCTTTGATCTACACGTCATTCTCTACATGATTCTCTTTCAAAATCTCACTTTCCACCGTGAAATATCTGAGATTTGAGCTCTTGAGGGTGGCGTCATCATGGCGGGTTTGTACAAACTGTTGAAGTGATGTCATTCCGTTCAAGATCTAGCTCAAATCTAAATAATTTCATGTGTTTTACACTAAATCTTTACTAAAACCGTGAGATCTGGATCTAAACGGACTGTAGACTTGATGATTAGTCTGGAGTTGGTATGAAGAAGAATTATTGCCGGAGAAGATGACCAGAGTACGAATTCTGACATAAGCACCGTCACGAACGGATGACTGAATGGACTGAGGTGATTCCCACCCGATCAGATCGGCTGAACACTGATGGGTTTACCATTGTCTCAATGCGTACCATGTCTTCGTTGTTTAAACAGAAACTTGGAAACTTTACAAGTTTAGGAACGGGACAAGGACAACCCGATCGAGTGGCAATCCGATCGGAACAGCCATCCGATCTAGTGACACTTGTTTCTCAACCCTAAACACTTTGATACTTGAATCTTTTAATCGTCAAATGGCAATCCGATCGGATAGCCATCTGATCGAACTGCCATCCGATCGAGGTGACAATGTGTTTTTGGAACCCTTCGACACATGGAAACTTTTCAGAAACTTGGTATCAATTTGGAATCATGACACTTAAATCGAACGACCATTTGATCGAATGGCCATCCGAACGGATGACCATCCGATCGGATGGCAATCCGTCTCTCACTCATAACAGCCACACCAATCGAATGGAAATCCGTTTGGATAGCCATCCGATCGAACTGCCATCCGATCCAGTGAATGACCTGACACTTTGCGCAATCTCGTTGTTTTGTCTGACACTTATCTGTTGTAATCTAATCAGGCTAAACCTAAAGAGCTCCCTTTGATCCAATAACAGCACTCTGTTAAGCAATCACTGTGAGTATACCCGTTCCCTTTTTGTTTTGAACTTTGGGATGCAACATGTATTCTATTAAACTATGATACTTGAGACTTTTGGATACTAAACTCTATCATATGTGTATGTGAAACTTGTGATTCTTGTATTCTATTTGTGCTATGTGGACATTTAATCCAGAGTGTGTAGTTCCGCCTTAACAATAGTAGCGCTATAGGAGATGCACCTCCCCATTATTCTCGAGGGTATTGTTAGGAGGATACTAGTTTTCCTTGAGACTTGGGAAAACACTAAAGCATCGAGAGACTTGGGCTATCACTTGTTGGACTGCGAATACTAGCATGGCTGAAACTATTTTGTTAACATTTACATATGGATATGAGTCTTTTAATCTATTATGCTATTACTCAAACTTGTATACTCGCCGGTACAGTTTTGTACTGACTCTATTTTAATACATGTTGCAGGCTGACAGGATGCTAGGACTCATGAAACATGCTAGGATGCTGCTTAGAAACACATCGTAGCTAAATTAGAAACTTGAAACTATCTTTATGATGATTTTGTAATTGATACTCGGTGATTGGTACTTTAGACATTGTTATCATGAAATCAATCTAATTTATATTGCAACTAATTAGTGTTATGGAATCTCATGAGCAATCTGAACGTTAGTGCTCGTACCCTGATGTTTCCGCCATCAGTTGGGGTGTGACAGATTGGTATCAGAGCCATAACTATAGGGAATTAGGATAAGTAGGAATACTTGCCCTAGTCTATAGTTCTAGGAATCTTGATTCTTATCTGTTGTTTAAGACTTATGCATTCTACCGTATTTGCTTCTTAGCAGCACATCTTCCTGCTAAACTTATATGCCTTTCCTAAGACTGACACAATATACACTTAATACTTTGAAAACGCTGTTAATCAGTGTTTGTGTTTTGCACGAGATTTGCCCTCAAGTCAAGAGTGACATCTGAACCTTGATGGGAAATTTCCTTATTATATTCTAGTAGTCTTATCTGTTGATAAGTACCGACGCTATTAGGGTACGATGTTGTCAAGTTAGAGGTAAAACTCAGACCTTGATAACTAGTCCCATTCCTTAATTTTTATGTCTCGCCAAAGTCTTGAAATTCCCGATCAATTAGGTACGTAAAATGACCAAAAGGACGAATATCGTAGGCCTAACATCGATGACGTATTTGTCTAAGTAGGTCAAGACACGTTACCTCAATCCGAAAGGGGGTTCGAATCACTTTAGTTAGTCACCGTTCTTCTACCAGGAACACTCTATGTTTTACGAGCCTATCTTTTATGTTATCTCGATTTGATGTGTTGTTTTAAACTCGATTCTTCGTTTATCTTGATTCTTCGTTTGTTTTAAGACTTTGTACATAAGTTGCACGTATGTCCGCAATCTAAGACACCAATTCTAATCTCAAGATGGAACTAAATTTATGAAGCTTTGTTCATGATGTGAATCTATGCGGAAATCTTGTTCAACTATGATACTATGTGAAGCTATTTGATGAATCTATTTGTTATTGTGGTTGTGAAACGCTAAACGGAACATGGCATAGAAATACGAGACAAAAGTGATGTGTCTGAAACATGCTGGATACGCCGCTGGTATTTCCTATATATAAGTGTTTCAGGCATGTTACCAACTTTCGTACCAAGTGTCATGAGAAACTTAGTGTTTTGCAAACCGGTGATGAGGTTGTTGAATTCTAAAACTATGGGAAACTACTTGTGTAATCTATGTGTAATCTATGAGTACTCTAGCATGATCTATGAGTAATCTGCATATGTGTGGTTTTGAGAAACAAAATATGAAAGGTAGCCTAGCGCCGAAGACGAGGCAGACGTGACATGTCCAAAGCATGGTGGATACGCCACTGGTACTTCCTATATATAAGTGTTTCTGACATGTTACCGAACCTTCATACCACGCGCTAAGCGAAGTTCGTAGTTTTGTAGGCTTGGGTTGAAGTTGTGGAATCTATTTGGTTAATCTATGTGGTTGAATCTATTTGGTTAATCTATGTTGTGAGAAGTGGTGAAATCTAATGTTGTGGTTAACGAAGCATGACACCGATGACGAGACAGACGTGGCATGATTGAAGCATGGTGGATACACCGCTGGTACTTCCTATATATAAGTGCTTCCTTCATGTTGCCGAACTTTCGTAGCACGTGCCATGCAGATTTCGTTGTTTGTGGATTGTTAACGCTAATCTAATCGAATCTATTGGAAACTATTGGAACCTATTGGAATCTATGTGAAGCTATTGAATCTATTGAAATCTATTAGAATCTATGTGAATCTATTGGAATCTATGTGAATCTATTGGAACCTATTGGAATCTATGTGAAGCTATTGAATCTATTGGAATCTATGTGAATCTATTGGAATCTATGTGAATCTATTGGAACCTATGTGAATCTATGATGGTGATGATGAGTGTGTTTTGCGACACGTAACATGACACCGAGTACGAGGCGGAAGCGATGTGCCCGAAGCGTGGTGGATACGCCACTGGTACTTCCTATATATAAATGTTTCTGACATATTGCCAAACTCCGTACGACGTGCCATGTGAAGGTCGTGGGTGTAGCGTTGTTGAGTCTATTGGAATCTATGTGAAACTTGAATCTCTAACCTATGTGAATCTTCTTGAATATTGAGTCTTAATCTATCATATGTGAATCTATATTGAGAGGCTATGTAAGTCTAGACTTATACGATCCTCTTGTTGGATCTTTAGGATGTCTTCTCGTAAGCTATCTGACACTCTCAAGAGATCCAGGGAAAAGTCTCAGAAAAAGATTGAAACACCCTAACAATTAGTAACTTGAAACGACGTAGCGGAAAAATGAGCCCAAAAATTTCTTTGTTTATAAACGTCTTGACATACTTGAAAGTCCATTTTAAAATAACTCTTTTACGATAATTACATTCTTCGTTCTCATTTATGAAATACAACATAACTTATTTTTACTAAATTGCATAATCACACATTCCCGTACAATCTATCTTATGACTTGATCTTCGACCGCTTACACCTCGTGATAATTATCCATGATTCCGTACAACCTGCATTCATCAAATACATTCACATCATTAGTACTTGGTGACATTATATATAATCTAAGATTCATAATTATAGGATCACGTCGCGTTCTATCCTCATATACATTCCATTCGGTTATCTTTCTGAATTCAAGCATTTCATCTCGGTGTTTAACCTTCAATGAGTCAACAATAATGTACCTGCATTTCATTTCTCAAAGGCAGCCCGGTTAGCATCGTTAATACTGATGTATATTTACACCATACATGCATACATACATACGAGTCTCACTCATTCGAATACATATGGTTCAATAACACACATACAAATTATCTAATCCAACTCTTTCGAGTATGATAAATCCTACTTCATACACCTATCCCTCTATCCAAACTCTTACATACAACTTACATTCTCACATATTCATAGTAACAATTCTTAGTCACAAACTACTATACATATAAGTCTCGTACATACCAACCTACACGTATACTCATTTCTATTTGTGTTTACTAATGGGTTCCATCTACTACATACAATTAATCTATTCATACATTCCTACATACTTATTTCATTCCCACACATACTTGCATACACACCCCATTCTTACCCGTACCTCATAAACACTCTTTAATGAGTTTGAGCTACATTTCGGGAGCTTAAACATGAGTTCTATAATCACCCGTACCTCACAAAACTATTTGGTAAGGTTGGGGTACATTATGTAAGTTTAACGGGGATTGGGAATCGGTCTACGGGGTCCGGAATCGAAGAAAAACGAAGAAACGGGGCTACTGGCGTCGGCTGGTGCGTAGACAGCAAGTTAGGACGTCGGCTAACTGCTGCCCAGCGTCGGGGACGCTGCTACCAGCGTTGGGGACGCTGCCCCTACAACACCGATGCCGGATTTCATTCTTTTCGATGTTTTAACCCCCGTTCGCGCATCCCAAACTTCCCAAATTGTAAAATAACATTATTCAAAGCCCCCAAATCATTCTAACACTTAACCCCAAGTTCCCACAACCAAATCCTATACTTTTATCTTACTTTCTTTATTTTGACCCGTTTGAACTTAACAAGACTTTTCATTCATGACTAATACACATATTACCCAATACGACTTTACTTACTTTTGTTCTATCATTTCTTACCCATCCTTTCATGATTCCCATCCTTCTTGTAATCAAAACTCATTATATATATAAATAAATTTAGTTCGGGAATCACTTACCTTGTGCATCCGTGTTCGTAACCGCTTCCTTGCCTCATTTTGATCCGTTAGCCTTCCATGTTTGGTCCATGCTAGTGTGGTTCCTATTCTTTCATGTCGTCATGCCATAATAATGTTAGCATTCATGCTCATTCATATTAACACACTTTTTCCAACTCTTATCTACATTGACTTTCACTAACATGCATACGACATGAATAGTCAACCACATTGTTCAATATCTACGAAATCCAAATTCGTTGTCACACATAACACAACATACACATAATCAATTCACACATACTTATGCTTTCATAATTCTATATTCGACAACCACACCCTATAAGAATCAACTTAACATATTCGTAACATCATCCTTTGCTAGTAAGGTCATATGCTATACATTTAGTACACGTTCACTTTTAACCGCAATTAAGGGATTAGTAGACCACATAGCAAACCTCGCCCGTTCAAACACAATGTACAAGCTCCTAATGCATAAATTTGACCAACACATACATTCAACCCGATCTAAAGCACATTCTTCAAGCTAGTAAACTACTAAATTCATCACAATCACTTTCTATACATATAAACTTACAACTTGCATACAATTCCACATATTTGCTCTCTTAGGCATTTCATCGAACGCTTGGCGTGCAAACCACTATTTAAGCTTAATGTACAAGTATATCATGCTTCACTTCCTACTTCATGCTTTCATTCATCAACACCACAAAACATTAAGTAAACTCATATTATGCTCAATTTAGCTAACAAGATTTCTTCATATACCACATAATACATCAATCTTTCACAAGAATTAGACATGGACGATGATGACTTGAATCATCATCCTCACCATAACTAATGGGTTTCACCTCTAAGCATCAAATTAACCTAAATCATGCAATATCCATGTTCCATATGAAGATTCTAACACCTACACATGCTCAATTTCACTTAAATTCACGGATTAAAACATAACCCACTTCATACAAGTTCACCAATCTTAGTTTTGAGACATACCTTATGATCCCCTTGTGAAGGTGATCATTAATCCATGTTTATTCATGAATTTGAGCTTCGATTTACCCTTCAATTTGATCATTTAAGGTTGAGCTAGGGTTTGGCTCCTTTGGGAGCTCCTGAACTATCCAGAACACACACGAATGTGTGTTTGTGTGTGTTGTTATTTTCTTTTAATATCTCAACTTTCATTTTAACCCACTTTAGTCCATCGTGTTTGTTAATTAAACATAATTGGCACCATTTTCATCTTTCTATAGCTTTTACCATTCCCTCAACTAGGTTAAATAGCCTAGCTTGAAACGGGTAGTATAAGCCAGATTATTATCATCAATCTGCTTCAAGTGCCAGAACTCTTCTTCAAGCTTCAATTGTTCATGGGGAGGACAGAACTCAAGCATCATTAGTTCACGCACCTCGGCCCATGGAAGAGCATAGGCCTCTTCGTTAGAACGGATGTTTCTCTCATTTGACCACCACTCCAACGCTCTGCCTTGAAACATTCCAGTCGCACTCCTAGTCTTTAGATGATCTGGGCACTCACTGTTGATAAAAGTAACCTCAATGATGTCAAACCACTCGAGCATAGCGGTCACCCCATCACTGCCCGTGAAAGGCTTAGGTTGTAGGAGATGAAATGTTTGTAATTGAACTTTGTAGGCTTTAGCTTATCGGCCTTTCAGTCCATAGAGGATGGAGGAGTGTTTGATCCTTGGATCTCAGAGACGATCTTTGGCATGACTCGAGCAATCTGATTAGCCATGAAGGACATCATCTTTGTAACACCCGAACATTCGGGTTTTCGGGGTGTTACAAAGATGATGTCCTTCATGGCTAATCAGATTGCTCGAGTCATGCCAAAGATCGTCTCTGAGATCCAAGGATCAAACACTCCTCCATCCTCTATGGACTGAAAGGCCGATAAGCTAAAGCCTACAAAGTTCAATTACAAACATTTCATCTCCTACAACCTAAGCCTTTCACGGGCAGTGATGGGGTGACCGCTATGCTCGAGTGGTTTGACATCATTGAGGTTACTTTTATCAACAGTGAGTGCCCAGATCATCTAAAGACTAGGAGTGCGACTGGAATGTTTCAAGGCAGAGCGTTGGAGTGGTGGTCAAATGAGAGAAACATCCGTTCTAACGAAGAGGCCTATGCTCTTCCATGGGCCGAGGTGCGTGAACTAATGATGCTTGAGTTCTGTCCTCCCCATGAACAATTGAAGCTTGAAGAAGAGTTCTGGCACTTGAAGCAGATTGATGATAATAATCTGGCTTATACTACCCGTTTCAAGCAGCTCAACTTGATCGTTCCTCACTTGGTTTCTACTCCTAAGCGAATGATAACCAAGTACATCAATGGTCTACCTCCTGCTATGTGTGATTCTATTGAAGCAGCCTAACTCAAAACTATTGAGGAAGTCTACCGTTGTAACACCACGGAAAAACGTGTCCAATTATATATAGACACGTGTCTTAAACTCCAAAGGTGTGAAAGATTTTGTTTGAAAGGCCAAAGTTGTTGAATAACGAAACTATAAAACCACAGGGACTAAAAGTGTCAACATGCCAAACTTGTGCCTCTGAATGACCTTACACGATGAATATATTCTTGAATGAGTGATTGATTGGATATGAGAAGCCGTTTATGAAAATAATCGGGAGATTATTATATTACCAGGGTTAAACGTGTCAACATGTCAATTCTGACCTCTGAGTGACCTTTTAACGAAACCGAGGCTTTGAAATATTCAAATATACTCTTAAGAATAAGTGGTATAAATTTCATGTGGTTTCGATATCGTTAAGCGTGATTTCAAGACTTTGGGCCAAAAGTGTAAACTTGACGAAACTTGCTTTCATAGTGATATTTAACGAACCGAGCCTAACGGAGTTTGTTTATACATCCTTAGGCCCCAAGAAAATAATTATAAGGGTCTCTTTTGCCAAAAATCATGTTAAAAAGGGGTTAAAACAAGCAGGGACTGAAACTGCCAGCTTTCAAACATTTTTCCGGTTTTACCTGTCCATGCGGCCCGCGTAAGATATCCTTAAATCTTACGCGGCCCGCGTCAGCGTGCCCAGATCAGAAAATAGCTGCCAGGTGCGGGTTTGGCCAGTTCCACCGCCTTAACCTCAAAGATATCGACCTAGGGAGCTGTAAGTCGGTTTAAATGAGTAGCTAGGACACTTGGGTCGATCTTGGAGCCTCCTATTACACCTGGAAGTGATCAAGAACCTTGGACATTGCTATATAAAGAACCTTAGTTCTTGTGTTTTGAAACACATTTGCAACATTCACTTGTGGGACTTGCTCTGGAGCTTCCATCAGCTAGAAGAGGATCATCAAGTGTAGAAAAGTTTGCTAGGACCTTAAGTAAGCTTCTACTTACTCGTTTAGTTGTCTAAATTAGCTTAATTACTCTAAAGTCAAACTTAGCGTAAAATTAGTTTGACTTTCGTTCTAATTACATGTGGCTTAACCACTGATCAAATTGAAAGTGGTTATAAGACCACATTAGTGTAGGTGATTAACCCTTAAAAGGGCACCACCTAATTATCTCGTTTGACTGGTCAATTGTCGGGTCAAAGTAGTTTGACAAAAAGTCAAACTGGGCAGAATGTTTGAATATGATTAAAATTAATAAACCAGAGGTTCTAAATTATATTTTAACATTCTAACAAATTGGTAATTAATATTAAAACATGTTTTATCTGTCCTAACCCGACAATTAATAGTCTAAGGTCAATTATTAACCGAAAGTCACAAAAGCTTGACTTTTGCTTTGACTTTCAGTTCGGACCCGTTTAAGCTTAATTCACCCATGTTTTAAGCTTCCATTAGGACCACGTTACTTAGTAGTATAACCCCCTGGAGTTATATTGCATGGTACCTAATGGTTTGAATTATATGCACTTGATCGTAATTATGCTTAATAATGCCATAAACGCCCTTTTTACTTACAACTGAGATTTTTAACAATGTGATTGGATTAAAACCTTTGCTACTGATATTTAGACATGTCCTAAAAATTTGACACCAATTGGAGGTCTAAAATGGGAGTTATGCTCAATAACGTAATTAAGGGACTTTTTAGTATTTAAATGGCATAATTAGTATAAAGCCTGTCTAAACCCAATTTTTGACACCAAACTTCATACCTACTGAGGTAAAATAATATTTTGGGAATGTTAAAGATTTTTAATTATTTTTAGACTGAGCATAACATAGGATTATAGCTTAATTTCGGTAAATGCCGGTTTTACCCTTTTCATGCATAAAATGAATTTTACATAACTTTTTAATGCCAAACCTTTTGCTACTGATTTTATATAATAAATAAAGTATTTTGAACTTTGTGAACTGATCAAAAACTCAGATTTACTATTTTAACCCGAATACCCCTTTAAACCGATTTTTAAGCGTTTTTAGTACATAGTATGGGTCAAAACTATATTGGACATATAAAAACTCATTACCCACTGATGTTTTAAGTTAATTTATATAATTATACAGTAAGTTAAAGTTTCTAAACTCAGAAGTCTATTTTGACCTTTAAAGCATATGTAAAATTACCAAAATGCCCCTACGGGACATAGTTTGGATATATAAGATAATTTTCACATATATAAACTATCCTACTGTTATAACATATAAAAATACATATTTTTACTGATATAATCAGGTCTGAAACTCAGTTGCATAATTAAACTCTTTTATGGGCATTAAAATTACCAAAATGCCCTTATGGGACTTATTTTGGTTTAAATAAAATTTTGGGCATATATGTTAATATCTTACTGATGTATTAACATATTTTAAGCATAATAATGATTAAGACTTGTATATAATTTATTTGGTTACCCGTTACGCATTTACGCGTTCGGATCGGCTTATGTGACTAGTTTACATAAAATAGTCGAAACGGGTCAAACCTTTTCATTAAATCCTCAATTTCCAGAATGTATTTAGTTTACCCATATTATACAAGTATCCAAGCTTGTCGGGTCTAAATCTCATTCTATTCCGGTCTCCGCTTAATCTAGCGTTTAGAACCTTAAGGTTTCTTTCTAGCTAGCCGGTCTAAGTCCTTGACTAAAGTAAAGACCCGTTAGCATCCTAATAGGTTAATAAACCTTCTATACAGATTAAATAGCTTCCGGTAGAAGGTGCCTTCGAAAAGCTTTAAGATTTTTACTGCTAGCATCAGGTAAATACTTTTAACTTATTTTCCCTATACGGGCTTGGGATATGGTATTATAATAATACCACTTGGTCGGGTATGAAATCATTTAATCGGATTGTGATTAATAAATTACATAACCCGTTTTAATCTGTCTTGTTTGATAACATAAGCATTGGGGGTTAACGACCGTGTCCTGGATATCCTCGGCTCATTTATTTAAAAATGGCCACGACCTATGCACGGGGTGTAGGCATACACCTGACAGATGCAAATGCTAAATATAAACCCACATGTTGGGGATAACTCCTTTGTGGGTTCTACAAGTGGTGAGTCGGTTAATCATGACCGGCTTCCAACCGGCCCCAATTGTATGACAAACATATAAATATGTATACAAGATTATATTTAAATAATTGTCCCAAGTTATAAAAGATTTTGTGCCACGTGCATTCAAACCAATTTTTAAACCTTTTCAAAAGAGTCAGTTAATTGTATTTACCAGTGTAAACTGACGTATTTTCTTAAAGACTGATTTGACAGGTACCTCTCGAAATAGGCTGGAGCTATAGGGTGTCTTTAGAGGATCTTGCAAATCCATAAGATGCCTGCAGTCTGTCATTTTGTTTTCTTTGTATTTATTTATGATCCGCCTGTGGATCTTATTACATTCCAGTCTGTACATTCATATACTCGAACACTCAGACAGTATGGTTTGTAATAGTTTATTCACCCAGACTTCCGCTGTGCAATTATATTGTGTATATTGACTAAGATGATATCAACTACGTCACGATACTCCCCGCCGGGCCCACCGGTAATATGTGGAAATATCGGGGTGTGACAACCGTCTTGCCGCTAGTCTCAATAACAACCGTGTTCGTGATAAGCAGTTTGCTAACTCTGCTCCCTCCAAGTCTGCACATCAAGTCACCCAACAGCCAAGTGGCAGCAAGAACAAGAGGTGAAAGTCACAGGGTTCAGGATGCAATGCTATTGTTCCTGCTGCAAACCCTGCTGCTAAACCTGCTCCTGCTGCTACTGTTCAGAACCTTGCTGCCCCTGAAGTCAAAAAGCAGTACTCTGGGTCTTACCCCAAGAGCGCAACTTGCAACTTTCATCATCCTGCTAATTCCGCCTGTTTTTTGTGCACCAACTGCAATCGCTATGGTCACACGACTCCTTATTGTCGTCAAGCTAACCCTGCTCAGCCAGCTCAACAAGCCCCAGCTCAGGCAGCCCTACCAGCTCTTCCAGCTCCTCAGCAGAATCCGAAGCCAGTCAACGATGTCCGTGCATGCTACAAGTGTGGAGATACTACTCATCTTCGTAACCAGTGTCCTCAGCTGAACCAGGACCAACAGCCAGCCACTTGTGGACGAGCGTTCAATCTCAATGCTAACCAGGCTCGTAACGACAATGACGTCGTTAATGGTACGTTTCTCGTGAATAACCTTTATGCTTCGATTCTATTTGATACTAGTGCCGACAGAAGCTTTGTGTCCGTTGAATTTGAATCTTTGTTAAATTGTGCACGCTCTATGTTACTTAAGTCATTTTCAGAAGAGATTGCCGATGGTAAGTCTATTCTAGTTGATTCTATTCTCTGTGGTTGTTCCTTGACTCTTAACGACCACGTATTTACTATTGATCTAATACCCATGCAAATTGGGCAATTTTGATGTCATTATCGGCACGGATTGGTTGCGTAAGAACCATGCCGAGATTGCTTGTCATGAGAAATTTGTTCGTTTACCTCTTCCGTCCGGTGATATTTTGCGTGTTTATGGAGACCGACCTTCGAAAGGACTAAGGCTGATGTCATGCACCCAAGCGAACTGATGCTTACGTAAACAAAACTTTGCCTTCTTGGCCCACGTGGTGGAACAAAAGGGCAAGGGGAAGAACATAAGTGACGTTCCAGTGGTGTGTGATTTCCATGATGTCTTCCCAGAAATTGATGTGGGTTCACGTCCTTTCAAGTGCAAGCTTTTAGTGTAATAATCTCCTAATTCTATGTTTCATTTCAGAGCGTGACTCGAACACTAAACATCTAGTGGTTAAGTGCTCTTTGGTCAATATTTTACATGTCGGCTTATGATTGAAAAACAATGATAACAAAAAAGACAAATTGAATTTTAATAACTCAAACTATGACTCGTGAGCCAATATAATTGATAGATACTTCTATAATTCACTTTTCTTGCGAAGGGAAAAAAATTCTAATGGAAAAGTAACTATATGTACATAATTAAATTGTTGAAAATTGTTTAGAAACGACAGAAAGAGAGAGTTAATATTATTCCATTAGAGTGTAATTGCCCTTAGTAATGAAAGTGAAAGTTATAAGTGTCACATTACCATTACGGATTATTAATGGCACTGAGTTATAGTTTGGATTATTAAAATTCAATTTGCCCTAAAACCAAATAAAAAACATGATACTTTGTTTTTTTTTAGTTAAAGAAAGACACACATACATACATATATATACATACATACATATATATACATATATATATATATATATAACGAAAGGGTAAAATGAGAACAACCCTTAGTTGTGAGATTCCTTTTTTCTTTCTCCTTTTTTGTCTTTTTTGTCTTTTTTGTGTTTTTTATAGTTTTAACCTTTAATTTTTAGTATTGACTCTCACAACCCTTAGCTTTCTAAATGCTTTGTAATTGAGTTTTACGTGTTTATTTTTATTTACGTGTCGATATAAACTTAAGTTGATTTACATTTCGACATAAATTTTTCTTTTTTGTGTTTTCTCAACTTTCAGCATTGACACTTACAACCCTTTAACTTTCTAAATACTTTTGTAATCGAGTTTTACGTGTTTTGCTTTACTTACATGTGGTATAAATTCAAGTTACATTTCGACGTAAATTTTTTTTTCCCGGAAATGAGTCGGGTTAGTACATTAAGTTTTCAGTTGGTCTACGTCATGACATAAATTTTGTTCGAAAACAAGTCGGGTCTAATTTAATACATATTCATTAGACGGTATAAATCCGAGCCACTTTACGTTTCGACACCGCCGCAACGCGCCTTACCATTCTTTAACTTAAAAAAACACTATTTTCTTACGTGCTTATTTTTATGTACGTGTCAGTATAAATTTAAGTTGGTTTATGTTTCGGCGTAAATTTTATTCGGAAATATGTCAAATCAAATATAATACGTTTCCGTGCTTATTTTTATGTACGTTTTCAGTTGGTTTATGTTTTAACGTATTTTTTTCGGAAACCAGTCGGGTCAAATTAAATAATAAAAGACTTCCTATGAATTTATTTTTGGGTATTCTATGCATACATTTTTACAACGACATACATTTTTGTGCTTTTCAAATATATAGTTATTAAGTGCACTTTTTCTACGTTTATAAACAACCAGGCGTAAGGCGCAACTTTAAAAAAACGTTATCTCGCCACGAAGCACGGGTATCACTTCTAGTTTATACACATTTATACTTATATGTACATAGGTGTACAATACTTATGTTTCAATTTTAAATACGTACATACATATATGTATAGTTAAAGATTGACAATATACACATTTGTATTATCAACTATACATATATGTATATAAAAAACAAAACATGAAAGAAAAAGCTATAATTTTTTCAAAAAAATGGCATTTTTTTGCATTATTTCTTAGGAAAAATGTGTGGTCCAAAATGTTTCGCAAGTTTCTCAATTACCCTAGTGCTTCTCACATGATCCTAACCCTATATATATAGGGTAAAGATAAAATAAAAACCTTGGTGACTTAAGAAAACCAAGGAAATCTCATCTCCACCATCCATCCATTTAATCTATGGTGTGATTAAATTAAGTATAAAAGTTACTTTTTCAAAAAGTGTTTTTCAGAATTTCTTATAGTTTGACACAAAAGTGTGTCTGTCTGTAAGTGTTACACAAAAACACTTACTAAAAATGTAACATCTTGTTACATGTATTGCAAAACTAAAAACTTTTGTAAATTCTAAAAATACTGAAAAATTGTAACACTTAAAGTTAAAAATTTTTGAAAAAAACTGCTATTAAAATATTTAACAAATGAAGTTCAAAAAAATTAACGTTGATAAAATGTAATACATTCATACATTCTCTCTCCTTTCTTTTCTGACAAAAAATTTACACACATTTAGAAAAAAAAAATTGACTGCAAAAAAGTGTAACAAGTGTATTTTTGTGTCCACACAAATGAATTTCTTAAGTTTCTTTGACAAGAGTGGGATTTCTCTATATAATTCCCATATATATATATATATATATATATACATATATATATATATATATATATATATATATATGGCAGGCTCTGGAGAGAACGCCTAAAAGTGTGAAAACGGTAAGAACGATTTTGGTGTTGTTATTGACGTTGGTGCTAACTTACACTAAGGGTAATATTATCAAAAATTACATGCACATGTCACTCACATGCCAAATACCATGCACATGCATATTCCACTATCGTTTTTAAACTCCGGTAACTTTTTATACATGATTAATTTTTTTTTTAAATACACCATGAAATCGAATGTTTTCTTATCTTTCCAACAACTATACTATTGTTATACTTTTAAAGTTAAAAAAGTTACATTAACTAGGTGTCCAAATAAAAACTCCATAAAAACACCAGTTGAGAAAAAACAGAAAAAACGTCATGAAATACCCAGTTGAAAACGCCATAAAACACCTAGTTCAGAAAAACATGATGAAAACCCAGTTGAAAACACCATAAAAACACCCAATTTAGAAAAACAGCATAAAAAACTTAGTTGAAAAAGCCATAAAAACACAATTCATTTTTTCGAAAAGTATATCAATAGTATACTTGTTGGAAAGATAAAAAATGCCGGATATTATGGTGTATTTTTTTTAAAATAATTATGTATAAAAATTATGGACGTTTAAATATGATGGGGAAACGACATGTGATTAGCATGTGCACCCTTGCTTGGATCTCCTCAATTTTCCCCTCCTTATAGTTCTAAAGTTCCCAATATTTACAAAAACGTCACTGCATCAATCACAGCCACAAATCACAAAGATCGTATGGCTGAAAATCTTTCGCACCATTTTCACACTTTAGGGTTTTTTTTTCCAGGACCTGTTTCTATACATATGTATGTATGTATGTACGTATATGTGTGTTTGTATACATGTATATATATGTTATTAAATTCACATAGTTTCAAGAAAAAACATAGCAGTTATATCATTAATCAAGTGCAAGTACTGATAAAACTAACTAATAATATGTAGGCTTTTATAGAAACTGGAATTTGCCTTGATGTCTCTCATGAATCGTGTAGAAATCATTTTCAGATCGAAATACTTTGATGGTACAGATTAAAAGTTCAATTGGATAAGTCACAAATATTGATAAAACGAATATGCAAATCAGTTATAAAAACATTGTGTTCCTTATATAGGGGATGAACTATCACAACATTTAAGTTGGCATCGTTTATCATAGTTAACAATTATAAAGTTATAGTGCTGGAACACCTTTAGTAGAAGGATCTGTTAGTGGTAACGTAGTTACTGTTTACAAGCGGTTGTCACTGACAATATATTACCACTAGAAGTCAATTGCTAGTGACCATCATTAGTTACCACTATTTACTATTTACAACCGATTACCATTAACAATCTATTACAACAAATCATAAGTTACCACTAACAGTCACCTGCTAGTGACCATCATTATTAGTTGCCAGTAATTAATTAACGTTTTCCATTGATGGACCACATTGCTATGGGTTTGTTATAACTTACTACTAATGATTACCACTCATAACAATAAATTACAATTGTAAATCAGTTATCATATAATTTCCCATTAATCAAGTAAGTCTAAAGCAACTTCAAGTGGTATTTAATTAAGGTGACATAAAACCTTTTCACTATGGGTGCCAATCGTAGAAGATACGACAGCGAGTCCCCCACAAGGGACATTGCCCCTGGACCTTGTCTTGAGCGTTTCCCCTAAAGCCCCACCAAGGGGTTATTGCCCCATTACGATCCTATTCATTGGTTCATGAAATAAGAATAGTCTAAATTAGCGTTTACTCACATCTACTAACCCGTTTCTTATTTCTCCTTGATCGTAAGTAAATCTTAATTAATAAAAATGGCTTACTAACACTACAATCACCAAACATAATATTTAAATATTTCAATGATCGTTGGTTCTTTATATCATGGATTAAAGTTAAATGTAATATTGTAGTTGATGTGTTTGTGTATGCTTATTACTAGTTTAAGATCCTGTGTGTTACACGGGTTGTATAAAGAAAACAGTTCTTACAAATCTATTGATAGTTGTCATGTTTTGAGTGATAAGCTTGAGGGAAGTTCACCAAGAATACTTTTTACTGATAAAGAATACGCGGAAGAATCATCATGTGGGACTATTGCTTCCAAGTCTAAGAGTTGACCAGTCCGAATATAACAGATATACTTGCTCAATTTTCAATATTAGATCAATTTTTTATAATTTTGAATGATGTCTTAAGGGGCAACAACCTTCAAAAGCTTGCTCAAGTACATCCTCCATCTCTTGCAAGTAGTATCTGAAAATGTCAAAATAATCTAAATTCCATTATGTTTGACTTTAGTAGTCAGCTTGTACCCATATCGAGTTTATAATAGACACATTGACTTTTTAAGACATCATAATACTATGTTTGACTCAAGAAGTCAAAATGTTGACATATTGAATCTTTAATAAAGTGTTGGACTTTTCAAAGCATCAGTGCACTATAATTGACCTCATAAGTCAATTTATCCTTATATCAAGTGTGCAATAGAGTAACTGAAATGATTTAAATAGTCAAAATGTACCTATATAACTATTTGTTTGACCAAAGTCAATAAGAAGATTAAAGTACATATTTTTATGAAGAAAAATCAAAATATACATGGATGGTATATACCTTTAGACTCCAGACATCATTGAAAATGTGATTAAGGTAACTGAATAAAGAAGAAGAAGAAGAAGAAGAAGATTCATTTTTAATCAAAGTATAAACAGATACATCGTTAACTAATAATTACAATTCTTTAATAATTGATTAGTATACGAAGACAAAACCATACACACTTATAACAATAGAAACAAATAATAAGAATATAGAATATTAGACAAGTTATAGATACTTATGTATATGATTTATATTAGAGGGTATTAGAGTGTATTTATGTAATCTATTTATATCCTGTATACTCTCATTCATAATCACAATACAATACAATCGTTCTTTTTTATCTTGGTATCAAGAGCCAAAGGGTTACAAACCCTAATCCTTCTTTTTTGCCGTCACCCACCCCAGCCCACCCCAGCGACCCACCCTCTGCCACCCTCTGCCGTCATGGCACTTCTTGCACCCTTCTCTACAGCCGACAAACAGAGTCACAACTCCCACAAGTTTGCTTTTACTCTAGCTACAACCAATTATGGCCACTGGAAAACAATGATCCAGCCATTCCTTGTTACCAACAAACTTTTTCCCTATGTTGATGGCACCATTACTTGCCCAGACCCGCTCCTTATTGTTCCTTCTGCTGAAAAAGATTATCATGAAACTCAAACAGGACCAACATGGGGCTATTAAACGGTACAAGGCACGCTTAGTTGCAAAAGGGTTCAATCAACAAGCTGGTGTTGATTATCATGAAACCTTCAGTCCGGTTGTCAAACCAACCACCATTCGGGTTGTTCTTTCTCTAGCAGTTACCCATGGGTGGTCTCTTCGTCAGTTAGATGTGCAAAATTCCTTTTTACATGGTGATTTAAAGGAGACTGTTTATTTGAGACAACCACCTGGATTTGTGGATCCAGCTAAACCTCACCATTTATGCCTTCTACACAAGTCCTTATATGACTTGAAACAGGCCCCTAGAGCATGGTTCCAACGTTTATCTAAAGCTTTACATCTCTTGGGTTTCAAAGGCTCCATCACCGATCCTTCCCTTTTTATCTACTATTCTACCGGAACTATTCTTTACATGTTAGTTTATGTTGATGATATCATCCTGACTGGCAACAATAATGCAGCCATTGATCATGTTGTTAAAAGCTTGAGTTCCACTTTTGCCCTTCAAGACATGGGTGCACTGTCATATTTCTTGGGAATGAAGTTAAATCTGCAGGTTCAGATCTCATACTTTCTCGGCGGAAATACATCTTGGAAATCTTAACAAAGGCTGGTCTTTTACAATCCAAACCGATTACCTCTCCATGCTCCATTACAACTCCCCTTTCACTTGGTGACAGTCCAGTTTTTGATAATCCCGTTCGTTACCGGCAAGTTGTAGGTGCTCTTCAGTATCTTACTTTAACTAGGCCTGACATTGCCTTTGCTGTGAACAAAGTTTGTCAGTATATGCATTCCCCGACAGAAAATCAATGGTCTGTTGTTAAGCGCATTCTTCGATATTTACAGGGCACTTTGAATCATGGTCTTCTCATTAAACAGTCGTCTGGCTCTACTTTGCATGCTTATATTGATGCGGATTATCGGTCCCTTACAGTATATTCGGATGCGGACTGGGCTGGCTGCCCTGATGATCGTCGATCCACGGGGGGATATGCTATTTATCTTGGTTCCAATCTTGTATCTTGGTCGGCTCGGAAACAGAGGACTGTCTCTCGATCATCGACTGAATCTGAATATAAAGCCTTGGTTGACACAGTTGCTGAACTTACCTGGCTTGATTCTCTTATGCGTGAACTTCGAGTGCCTATGAAATCTGCTCCGATCTTATGGTGCGACAATCTGGGGGCTACATACCTATCTGCAAATCCTATTTTTCATGCTCGTACGAAACATGTTGAAATTGATTTTCACTTTGTACGGGAGAAGGTTGCTCAAGGGCGACTTTTTGTTCAGTTCATTTCTACACATGATCAGATTGCAGACGTCTTTACAAAGCCATTGCCAGTCGATAGATTTGTGACTCTACGGGACAAGCTACAGCTTGTTTCCCACGCTTAGCTTGAGGGGAGATATTAGACAAGTTATAGATACTTATGTATATGATTTATATTAGAGGGTATTAGAGTGTATTTATGTAATCTATTTATATCTTGTATACTCTCATTAATTCATAATCACAATACAATACAATCGTTCTTTGTTTATCTTAGAAAGTAACTAACTTGTTTCTGTGATTGACTCGCAATCAAATCGAGCCGATTTAAGTAGTATATGTGCTCTTGATAACTTGTAGATGATGTGTTTGTTTGACATATAACAATAAAATGGAGTATGAAAATGTAGAGGTTTTAAATAAGTTATATTAGAGGGAAAAAGTTTCTTTTACTATAAAAGATATTTCAATTTTAGAATCACCCCAATTATTATATTACCAAAGATATATATATATTTTTTAGTTAATGGTATGTTATAAATCACTACTAATCAAATCTCGGTTAATTTTGGTAGTTGATTTTATTACATTCGGAATTAGATATTTATATATTGATGAAAAAATTATGTCTTGATTGATTATTTAATCATTTTTTGGAACTTTATTTTATTCACGTTCGAAATTAGATATTTAGTTTCATTCTCCATTGAATATGATGATTTTAAAATTAACAGTTTTATATTTAATAAATACACAATAAACAAAGAATATTTAATTTGTAACACATCGGGAACAAAATTAATTAATATTAATACATATTAATAAAGTATAAAAAATATAGATCTATAACCTATAATTCTATAATTGGTATTTAAATAATCAATATGAGATATGTATAAACACGTATGCATAATATATATTTTTAGTTATTAGTCATGTAGGCTTAAAAGTATAGATATTGTAGAAATGAAATATATTCTTTTATTGTAAAAGGTTCAAAGTAGAATCGGAACCTACATCATCCTTTTCGTTAGTGTTCAAATAAATACGTATTAGATAATGTTTAGCAACATAAACAAACAATAGATGTATTATAAAATAAAGTTATTCATAGATATCAAAGTTGAAAAATGTCAAGCAAAAATGTAAATAAACACTAACAAATAAAAAACTCATGTCTTTATATTAAATAATGAAAAACGTCAAACAATGTTGATCCATTTAATGTTAATGGATCATTTATTTCAAAAGTTTATTTTACTGATTGTGTCAAAATTTAGAAATTGTTATATAATACATGTTTTTATTAAAAATTGTTTTGACATTAAAGAAATATTATGAGAATGAAATTCAAATTGTATGTAATTGAAATTAATTGACATATATTGTATCAAACTGTTTTGAATTTAATGATAAAAGAAATAAATAATTATATGTTTTACTAACCTTCAAATGTTTATTTAACTAATACAACTCTGATCATAACTACCAACATGAAGCAAAAAAGAAAACATTATTTCAGAGTACAATAAAGCAAAAATAACAATAAAAAAACGTTTTTGTCAACATGTATCAGGAATCAATAACATTACACATATATTGTTGTTCATAAGAAGATATATATTTCGAAGATGAAAATTGACCAACTGGTTTTTCTATACGTGTTATTTATTTATTTATTATGAATTATGAATAAGTTATGAAGAATAAATATATGGTAAATGGTAACATCAACAAAAGAAATTGATTTTGTATACCAAAAATAATGTTTCTATTCTTGGTTTAAATATAAAACCGTAAGTTATTTAAATCTAACTATGGAAGGGAATTTGTGATTGAGAAGAATATGTTGTGAATGACTTTGCCGCTCAAAACACATGAAGGAGCGATATTACATTGCCAAGTGGCAATAATACGCTTAAGTTCATGACACGTGGCATAAGTTGGTTTTATTTTAAAAACTTTGTACAAAAATATTTGGTTCTCTCCACATCAAAGTTTTTGCTTGTTACGCAAACATTGTAACTTTATTTCTAATTATTTTCCTTTTATAACCTTTAGTATATAATATTTTATTTAAGAAATAAAAAACCATAGCATTGTAATTTACTGAACTAAAAGGATGGCATATGACATTAAATTAAATATCAAGGACCATAACTCTATAACTTAGTTAAATAAATAACAAGTAGCCCCCGTTTTAAGTTATAATATTGTAAAAGAGATTCGAATTCCAAAAAGACGGTTTAGAATCTGACTCCTTTTGTTTTAAGAATATTTTCTATACATTGTATTTCTCTGAATGAAGTTTGTATATGCTTTCAAAAGTAATCGTAATAATTTATTCGTTAAGATTGACGACCCAAATACCAAATATTTTCATAGTCGTTCAAAAAAGAAAATACCAAATAACTTCTAGGAAAAACTTCGAATTGGGTTCGTTGACCCTCCAGCTACCCTAGCCTTCTTAACAAGGAGATCTAACATTAGTAGAACAGGTTGTTCATCGGATTCTTTTAATTGATAATTACGGTACTTACAGTGTTACAGAAGTGATAATAGAGTTTTGGGAATGATCGAGGATAAAGGTCAATAGTAAAAGATAATGGGGTGTTTTAAGTAATTTACCACAAAATAGTGTAAGGTTCAAACGATAAGGCTCGTCCGCATGATATAATGAGGAAAATGTATACTCGCTTAATTACGCACGATGGCCTCGTATAATTAAATAAGAAAACCTAAAAATAAAATTGTGATAAGCCTAAAAGAATATTGATATGTATTTTACGTTGAACGAAACAAAAAAACAAAAACCAACATGGATTCCGATAATACGAATACCAGTACCAATGTTGTTCAGTCGGTATCAGTTTGCCTCATTACGGTACGGATACTTGGTATAGTTTACGATACTAAAATAAAATACTTTATTTTGAATATAAAATTTATATTAGAATGCAAAAAAAAAAACACACACACACACAACTGCTTTAGTTTCACGATTAATATGTGATAATACATACATAAATATATAAACACAACTGATTTAGTTTCAACAGTAATATGTGATAATACATACATAAATATCTGAAAAATCCACTGTATTGAAATACAACGTGGTCTATAAAACAGTACTCTTAGATTTATAGCAAACACTAAATAATTATAACTATTAGAGAAACTATTGTGTGTTCTACTCTGCGACCCGCAAATCAAACACATTTTCTGATTTTACAGGGAGACGTTAAAAATCACCATTACTGCATGCGAAAGCATATATACGAAGAGAAAAGAAAAGATACTGCGAATCTAATAGATATTCAGAGATCATAAACATGAGCCACTCACTGTGATCATGCCTTCTTTGATGCTGCAAATGACACTTTTGACACAACCTTAGCTCCCCTGCTCTTTGCCATGTAAAGGCCAACATGTTGCATGAGTTCCTATTGTTGCAGGTGTTGGATCAGTTCTGTTTAAACATATAGGAAAACATTAAAGCATACCTTTGTTTGCATTAGACAGGCAAGCGATGGAGAATCCAGTGAGAGAAGACGACATAGAGTTCGACATAGATGTCAGTGTGATCTGGTTCCTCCTTAGGGTGCAATCTAATGATGGGGACTTAGAAAACCGAAAGGGTATCGGCTGTAGGAGATGGAGGTCGAATTATGATGTTATGATCTTATGGGGTGTGTCTGATTGTGTAACTGAGTAACCCTAAAACCTCCACATAACTCTCCTTATATAAGCACCCAGGAGGAAACCTAATTAGTTAATAAGGGTAATATGGTCCATCAACAATTACCAACTAATTATTTAATAGGTTATTATATATTTTGATCTTTATTATGTAAATGATTATAATGGCTATAGATTAAATATTAATACATAATATATTTAATCTTACATTCTCCCACTTAGCCGAGTAATCATTTACTATGAGTATTAGATAAGCCTGATCAGGAGTTAACACTCATTTTAGCCTTAAACAAGTACTATAGCAGAGAAATACAGCCGTTGAATCATTATGCGACTCAGGACCCCCATTAATCATACTATAGCCTTAATTTAAAACCTAATCGTTATGATCAAAATACGCATAAGACCTTTGTTTGATTTGTAACTATATTTGTCTATATGCCATTATGCTAGCTTGACATATTCTTAGAGACATACAAAATCAAACTGATGAGGAAAAATTAACTAATACTTAGTCATTCATAGTACGATATGCAGTTGCGCATGGCCATCAATTAATACCCGTCTCTGAGCTCTCTTAATAAGACATATGGGTAATAGCCATTCAGTTATAGGATCCTTAAGCATATCATGAATGTATTCGATACAAAACTTAGTTTCCTCAATTCGTTCACAAACGAATAATTAATTGCGTATCGAAAATTAATGCAGCACCTCTTGAACTGTTACTGTTCAAGAAGTCATGGTAGCTGACTTTATCACACTAAGTCTTCAAAACATTAATTATATGGAGTTAATAAACTTATGAGTCCACTGATAAATTTTCAACAACATTTAGTGACTATATTATGTCGTTATAACTTAGGTTGTTATTATCAGTTTATTATGACTCCTCCATAAGATGGATTTGTCTGCTGACATAAGGATATACCCGAAATTACATTTCATCATCTTTGAATATTTCAAAGCTAAAGTAATAAACCGGTTTTAATTCTCACTTCTTCTTCAAATTATAGCCTCTCGTCTTTTTTAAAGATATTGTAATACTCCATTAGATGCTTCACATTAATCTAGACATATCTAGTGTGTTGCAATGTGAGTAATATCTAAACGAGTATAGACTTAAACTTACATAAGGCTTCCAATTAATGAAGCGTAAATAAATAATCTCATTTATCCTATTATCCTCTAAAGGAAAGCACTATTGTCTGTTACATACGTAAGGACCCATTTAATGTTAAACTTATGGAACAGAACTAATATCCCATTGGGTCTATCTCAGTATGTTATGATATCAATCACGTAACAGATATCTCTGAGATTTATTATATCAAAGTTTGTGTTAACAATGCTTTGACTTATGTAACATATACTTGTCAAAAGAATGTCATCTATATCATAATACAGTACCGGGAACCAAGTTTGAAAATAATTACGTTAGCTTTCTCAAAAGAACCAACAAATCCATCAATGCAGTCTTTGCGTCGAAGTGTCACATTTGATTCGTTTTCCAACCACTGCAGGGCTATAAAACAGAAGCGTAATAAAAATCAGAAAAACAAGAGGTAACACAAACTTAAAAACCCGAGTGTGTTTTCAGCTATATCATAATACAGTACCGGGAACCAAGTTGGCTTCATCAGTCCCGGCTATACAATGAGGAGGATATGGGGGCTCGGGGACATCTGGATGATGAGTATCAAGGAAAGCAAACACGGGCCATTTCTTTTCGCAGAACGTTCTGGCGAGTTGTGTTAACAATGCTTTGACTTATGTAACATATACTTGTCAAAAGAATGTCATCTATATAGACAAGTTTATCTTAGTTGCTCCCACTCATTTTGAGGTAGGTACATTTATCCACTTGATTCTTGATGAAAATAATTACGTTAGCTTTTCATCACATTATGATGTTTGCATTAACCCATACATGGATATTATTGGCTTACAAATAAAGTGTTCTTTAACCTTCAGTTTGAAACTTTAGGTTGTTATCTAATGAACACGTAAATGTGTCGGCCATTTGTTATGGAAAATTGTTTATAATGTTCATCTAATGTAGCTTTAAACTATTATAAGCTACTAGAACAGTGATGATCCTCAAAGAAATCTTCTGTAAGATAGGTAAAAAAGACTCTTTGATAATTCATCTCTTTCTGAGTGTAACCTTTGACAATCAATCATGTTTCTTAGTGTCTTAACGTTTGTATCAGGAGTTGGTTTAGTTATGAACACTCTTAGGTAATTCAATCAAATCCCAAACGTTATACGTTATACGAACACATAAAAACAGTTTTACTAGAAAACTGTTTTATTCCATTTAGAAGATTGATTGACACTAATGACTTAATTTGAAGAGATAGGATCAGTAAACATTTCCAAAATCCATTTCAACTTTAATTAGGGAGGTTATGTAATCATCAAAGTTAGTAGGCTTTTAAACCTAGATGACCTCCTGAGTTGATTATTGGGTTCATTAGAAGTTTCAGTTTTATGGATTAGCTCTTGGTTAGGTTGCTATCATTTTCAGGATTCTAAGTTTGTAAGAGTTGGTGCAGTATGGTGTACAAGAGGTGTAATCGGAGTTAAATTCGGAGTGAAATTTAATGACATTCTTCCCCCCGCCTCTTGTATTCCTTGCAAATCATAATAAGGACTTTGACTGCTCTCACCGACCTTAGAAAACTTTAGGAACTCAGCATGCTTAGGGTCAATATGTAACGACCAACAAATTCTAATAGAGAAACAAGTTAACGACTTTAGTCGTGATTTCTCTTGTTGAGGATTATGCTAGTTTTAGGTAAGAAATCTAAGTGTTCCCACAATTAAGCAACAATGAAACTTTTGTAAGAGTAGCATTAGATTTAATGAGACAAGTTTTTATAGAACAGTGTCGTGATGGAGCGGTGTCTTGTACAAGAGGTGTAAATTGAAGTAATATAAAGTTTTCACTCCCCCACCTCTTGCAACTATTGCAAGTTATTATTAAGACACTTAATGCTCCCACTGATCTTTAATATCTCTAGAATGCTACAATAAAAGTTTCAATGAGCTACGTGACGTGGGAACCTATCATATATATGTTAGACGTTAATTGATTTCCTTAATGTCCAGATATCATAAGAAACTTTAGGGACATATCTAATAGAAATCTTATTAAGTAGATATATATGAATAGATCTCTTCTAAGACCGTCAGCCATATGCGACAAAATTTAGATACAAGTTGATAGTCTTTTAAATGATAAATGAATTATGTCTGAATATTCCATTTTGAATAAGTTCCACTAATGTCAATGAATGACTTATGATGGACCCATACTTATTCCTTAAGCCGAATAATATTTAGGGCTATAACGTCATGATTTAACATCACTTAGAATGAGATTGGATAAAAAATCATCCTCATTGACCATGCCATGATTTCTCATGAATTTCAGTTATAATGGATGAAATTTATAAGTCTCATTTTCCTTTTGTCGAATTCTCATTTGCATGATGACAAAAGTTGTGAAAGCGTAAGGTATCATCTAGTTCCATCTTAGTAATGTTTCAATCCAGATATTTAGAACAAATAAGATGAGAGTTTAAGGTAAGTGTGACTTTATGTTGACTATGCAAACCTCACAACCTTCATGACATAGCCTAAGTAATGATACTGTATTCTGATTAATCTTCAGAATATGTAAGGTATCGAAAGGCTTTGTTAGAAGACTGCTTATTATGGTTCTTATAGCCTTAACAATTAATTTTGTCACTAACTCTCATGTTAGTTATTTGTCGAGTTCTGGTAAGGAAACGTATGGAACTAGAGTCAACTAATCACGTGTTAATTGGAATATTAAAATTATCAGACTTAAATATCATTAGGAAATAACTACCTAATTAACTTATCCAACTGTTCTTTAGAATAATGGATAGTCTCGTTGCTTATGCCTAGTCTAATGACATAATTATGCAGTGAGATTTTCCCTTAAAGAACCTTAAAGTTGGAATTAGCACTTGTAATTTGTCTATGGACCTTAGAACAATCCTCTTTTAAACTATTAGTGGTTGTAAGGTGAGTAACAACTTATTTTCCAGCTTCAAACATTTATTTCTTTGTACATATGTTGCTTATCAACACACTCATTATACTTTGGTACTTTTGAGTGTTATAGTTGATTTATAATGCATCAAATTGTACAAGTGAAAATCTTAGTGTGTAATGTACTGGAAAAATGTACTTATTTCCATGCGTAAGCCCTTAACTTTATGGGTCATGGTATTGTACATTATTATGTATTCACATATACCATTTAGCTTTATAGTTTATAATTTTAAATGAAAGCATGCATCTTAGGAGTTCTAATGATTATTCCACAATTATAGATTAGTCTTAGGAAAAACTTAATCTGGAATAACCTTAGTGACAGCACTTATTCTTGATTATCATAAGAGACATCATGTTCGATTTATCCTAATCATCATGCTCTACTTTTCTTATGTAGTGCTTTATCAGAAGAGAGCAATAGAATTATCGTGTCTTAAGAGACAATCAAGGATTTAATTTAAGAGCTAATTCTTATAGAAACTTTAAGCAAAACATATTAGATTTAGGAATTAGAGTGGATGAGATAAAGACTTATAGAAGAAAATTATAGTGAGTAAAATTATGGGTACTAAGAATAAGGCAGACGAAAATGATCATAAAACTTAATTAAGGATCATTAATATAAGGATCATTGTGTGAAGAGGTTGTGATATGTCTATTACTAACATCAAAATAATAGACTCATTTAAAGTTCTACTTAAACGAAAACAAAACAGCTTTGGCCAGAAGTGTAATCATTTAAGCATATGTGCAAAGTGGTTGTAACAAATCAGCTTTGGCCAGAAATTGAGACAATCACTTTAGTTATGCACTTTTTGAGTATGCCATCTATGAATGAATTAAATCAGCTTTGGCCAGAAATTAAGACATTCATGCTTATGATGCACACACAACATAGCTTTCGTAATACTTGAACGATAAGTAGATGTATCAAGTCAGCTTTGGCCAGAAATGATATATCAAAAACTCATTCAAGTAAAGCCATTTTGGTTTTGTAAAACATTATTTGATCCTTATTAATTAACTAAATATATACAAAACCAAACATTTAATAGCAAACCACCCGTTAGCGCGGATCGAGTTACAACCTTGTTGTCTCGAGTCGACATTAAACAGCTTAAAATAATGAGGTTTCGAGTTACAACCTTGTTGTCTCGAGTGATGACCTTATGGTCTCGAGTCGAGACCTTATGGTCTCGAGTCGAGACCTTATGGTCTCGAGTCGAGACCTTATGGTCTCGAGTCGAGACCTTTGTCTCGAGTCATGATCTAATGGTCTCGATTCCTGATCTAATGGTCTCGAGTCGAGATCTAATGGTCTCGAGTCGAGACCTCTGTCTCGAGTTGTGAAGGTTTAAAATAGCTTAAAATAATGAGGTTTCGAGTTACAACCTTGTTGTCTCGAGTCGAGACCTTTGTCTCGAGTGATGACCTTATGGTCTCGAGTCGAGACCTTATGGTCTCGAGTCGAGACCTTATGGTCTTGAGTCGAGACCTTTGTCTCGAGTCATGATCTAATGGTCTCGAGTCGAGACCTCTGTCTCGAGTTGTGAAGGTTTAATGGCCTGATGATTTCGAGTCGAGACCTTGTTGTCTCGAGTCGAGACTGATGGTCTCGAGTCGTAATCTGATGGTCTCGAAACTTCCTGTTAACAGCTGTGAATCTGAAAACATAACTGAAAATTCAAAATTTAAGAATTGTGATAGAGTTTCCTATTATAACATTGATTTAATTTTATCAGAAATTTCGTAAATCATAATCTTTATATCCCATTAACAGATTTCGAAAACTTTATTAGATAAAATTAGATCAAATTAGGAAAAACATTCCACAATTCAAAACACATTCCAAAACATAAGGGAAATTTCGAATTTTCTCTAAGAACATTATGAACCCTAAAAAACATAAAACATAATTCTGGGTTCCGAAAACTGAATTTTAAGATTTTATATATAGATTTCGGACATTAATATACCCATATTGGTTTCGAGTTACATGATTTACCGTCCTTTTCCGAATTAACAGTGATTTCGGTGACATTAAAGAACTCGAAAACAGGCTGCGATTTTATTAAGTTTCAAAAGTTCTGATTTCCAGATTTCAATCCCAGAATAATGGATACGAAAACAGAACTGACTAATCAACATATGCTCTGATACCACATGTTGGATCAGTTCTGTTTAAACATATAGGAAAACATTAAAGCATACCTTTGTTTGCATTAGACAGGCAAGCGATGGAGAATCCAGTGAGAGAAGACGACATAGAGTTCGACATAGATGTCAGTGTGATCTGGTTCCTCCTTAGGGTGCAATCTAATGATGGGGACTTAGAAAACCGAAAGGGTATCGACTGTAGGAGATGGAGATCGAATTATGATGTTATGATCTTATGGGGTGTGTCTGATTGTGTAACTGAGTAACCCTAAAACCTCCACATAACTCTCCTTATATAAGCACCCAGGAGGAAACCTAATTAGTTAATAAGGGTAATATGGTTCATCAACAATTACCAACTAATTATTTAATAGGTTATTATATATTTTGATCTTTATTATGTAAATGATTATAATGGCTATAGATTAAATATTAATACATAATATATTTAATCTTACAGCAGGATCCAATATTTAGTTGTAAATACAACTCAATATTTTTATAAAATAAATATTTATTAACAATCATTTGATGAGCTTTAACAATCTCCTAATAGATTCTTTAACCCGTTCACTTATATTTAGCGGTTTAATTTGCTGCAAGCGTCAATGTTAAACAAGCGTACCTGAGGGTGAGCAAGAGCACCAGGGATGTTTGTGGCAACATCAACTGGAAGATCAAAAGTTGCGCACGCACCCGAATATACGATCACATCTCTAAGAGGAGTAACATGACCACGATTTCTTGCAGATAACGCAGAACACACGAAGTCCAGTACACATATATCCGTGCATATCCCAACAACCAATACCTGAAAGATCGAGAAGATATCAGGTTGCTTAATTACACCAGTAAATATATATATATACACACACACACACACACACAGAACTTACAGCGTCAATCTGGTGTTTTTTCACCCAATCTACAAAGACATTGGATCCGTCTTTCTCAAAAGAACCAACAAATCCATCAATGCAGTCTTTGCGTCGAAGTGTCACATTTGATTCGTTTTCCAACCACTGCAGGGCTATAAAACAGAGGCGTAATAAAAATCAGAAAAACAAGAGGTAACACAAACTTAAAAACCCAAGTGTGTTTTCAGCTATATCATGATACAGTACCGGGAACCAAGTTGGCTTCATCGGTCCCGGCTATACAATGAGGAGGATATGGGGGCTCAGGGACATCTGGATGATGAGTATCAAGGAAAGCAAACACGGGCCATTTCTTTTCGCAGAACGTTCTGGCGAGTTGTGCTGACTCATCAACCATTCTAGATATTTGTTTATCGGGTACTTTTGGAGCCTGCATAAGAGTGACATTATATCAAAATGAAGTTATAATCAATCACCTTTTCTAGAGAGATGCAACAACAAAATTTGTCTTGGTCTAATAAAATGTTAGAATATTAGCTTACAGAATTAAGTCAATTTAGATGTTACCATTAGTAGGTTAGTCAGTTAGTTTGACTTTTGAGTCAAATCTGTATACAGCTATTTTTTTTGTATCTATAAATACATGAGACAATCCATTTTATGGAGTAATGAGAAAAACTGCTCATCAAAATTCTCTCTGCTTTTTTTTTTAAATCTGATCAAATCAATAGATAAAGCAGTCATAGATTTTTCATTTTTTACAACCTTACGGGCAATATGTTCGAAAAATATATATAATTTACTCCTAATTGGCTAATTCCACTTTAGATTTTAGAGGGGGACTCGAACACTAAACCTATAGAGGTTAAGTGCCCTTTGGTCACTATTTTATATGTCTGGTTATGATTGAAAAACAATGATTGACAAGAAAAGAAAAATTGGATTTTGATAACTCAAACTATGACTCGTCAGCTAATATATGTGATAGTGAAATGTGTGACCAACGACTCTTCTAGCTTTTACGTTTCTTGAAAAGGGTCTAACGGGTTTAGTTGGTTATTGTTATTACATAATATAAATCACCATGTGTATGAGGTGTGTGCCCTAGGGGTGTTCAGAATTCGTTTCGAATTTGAAAAATTCGAAATTCGTTTAAATTCGATTCGATTATCAAGAATTCGTTTCGATTATAAGAATTCGAATTCGATTCAATTCGAGTCAAGTAAATCGAATACGAATTTACAATTTCAAATTCGATTCGATTCGAAATTCGAATAAAAATTATACATTTTTATTTATTATTTTATATATAATACATATATAACTTTTATTAGGCTATACTACTAATTATTTTCAAAATGTATTCCAAGTATTAAAATTATCCATTACCAAACCAACTACATGGCACATAACTAAAACCTAAGTAACAAATCTATCAATAGATTTCTAACCCTAAAAATATTATCTTGTAATGTGGAGTGTTTATTCCGACTTCTCGCTTTGAATTTTAGATTTATGATACTTTCTTTGGAACTGTTTTAATACGATATCGTGCTTTATGGTTGCTTTAAAATTTATATTTCATTTTGATAGTTTTTACATGTTTTTAAAGAATCTAAATCAAATCGAATTTATTCGAATTCGATTCGAATTCGAATTTTTAATCGGATATGAATTGGGTTTTTTAATCGAATGTGAATTCGAATCGAATTTGGTAGATTTTAATTGAATTCGAATCGAATACGAATTCAAGGGAAAATAAAAATTATTCGAACAATTCGAACAATTCGATATTCGATTCGATAAACACCCTAGTGTGCCCACCTGGGCCTTAAACCATTTTTGCCTGAAAAGCATGTCTCAATTGCATCTTTTGTACACTAAAGCAACATCCGCTTAAGGTCAACTTGCGCCTAGGCACACTTTTTAAAACCAAGTATACAAGTATACAACCATGTTAATACTAGCTCAAAAAAAATTCGTGAACATTTAAGGGAGTACTCTATCTAGCACAGTTCTCATGTTCAAATACAACTTTGACAGGTTAGCAAACCTAATCTCACTGGTCTTAAATTCACCAAAGCGAGAAAAGGTAAAAAGATGTCTGATAATGTATTTCAAACCTACAACTATTCATAAACATGGTATAACACACATATATGTGTGTATATATATGTATATATATATATAGAAACATGATCACATGACAACTGTTAGTTCTCAATATGATACATATTTAAAAAATATAACACAACAATTAAATATATACTATGGTAGAGGATCCTGTAAAAAAGACCTAAAGTGTGAGAAGGGTAAAAAAGAATCTCAGCCATTAGATCTTTTGATCTAATGGTTGAGATCAATAGGGACCAAATTGTAAAATATTTTCATTAATTTGTAATGATTTGAAATATCTAGGGGCAATATAGTCTTTTAAACCCACTAGAAATTAGGTAATGCACATGTAACTTCTCCCGTCTTTTTTAAACGTCAATAACTTTTTATACGTAACTTTTAAAAAAAAAAAAATTACACCATAATAACGAGTGTTTTTTTATCTTTAATATGAGTACCATATTGTTATACTTATATAGAGAAAAAAATATGTTTCGATCAGATGTTTAGTCAATGAATGGTGTTATATACTTGTTGAATGGTGTTATATACTTGCTGAATGATTTATATACTTGCTGAATGGTGTTATATACTTACTGAATGGTGTTATATACTTGCTGAATGCTGAATGGTGTTATATACTTGCTGAATGGTGTTATATACTTACTGAATGGTGCTATATACTTGCTGAATGGTGTTATATACTTCCTATAATTAAGGTGGCGGTTATGGGAAGTTTTTAATTAATTGAATTAATGATAAAATTACTTGTTTACCCTTTTCAATTAATTTAGATCTAATGGCTGAGATTCTTTCTTACCTTTCTCACACTTTTGGTCTTTTTTACAATAACCTTACCCTATATACTATAATAAATTATAGACTGAAAAATACATGAATGAAAACGTTATACCAGATGACCTGCACCGACCGTACAGAAGCCGTTAACAATATCGACGAGGACAAGACCGGTAGTTACGTCACCTATTAGCGTCACCGAATCTTCATCAACTGGGAGCTCCGTTTTTACCGGATCTATCGCCACATGACCAATCACAGGCTTCGATTTTGAATTTTCTTTCCTTTTTTCAACAGCCCATAGAATTTAAAAAATCAGCAAGACACTGAAAAACAAAAGATTACATAAGCAAGGAATGCCAATGTGGCAATAGCTCACTTGGTTCAATCCTAAACAAGGTGTAGTTTAGAATTTGGTGTAATTTAGAAGATGTAAGATTTGCCATTAAAAAAAACATAAGCAAGGAATAAATGTAAACAACCATCATGACCACTTTCTACCTGAGTGCACCTAAAAACATTGTGATGGCAATTCACACCACTTGCCCCTATTTTGAGTTTTCAACACCTTCTCTCTCTCCTCTTGCTTTCTGTTTCTCTCTCTAGATATCTATATATATGCTCTTAAAAATGGATCAAACTTGTTAAGCTAGTTAGATTCTTGCCCAATATATCGCAACTATTTTGGAGTGTTTTCAAAGGAATGTATTTTTACAATTCGGTCTTTAGGATTTATAAAATGTTTCGAATTGTCCTTTTATATATATATATATATATATATAGGGTTAGGTTAACGTACAATATCTCTTATCGTATAATATGTACGCGCTCATCTCAGCCGTCCGATCCGGTGCGAATTCAATTTTGAACATGCGATTTATGCTGAAAACCAACATGCAAAATTGCTACAAAAAAAACATGCGATTTCATAAAAAAAAAAAACAACATGCGAAATTGTTACAAAAAAAAAACATGCGATTTCCACCCTGCTTTTTTATAACATGCGATTTCACTATATTGTACGTATTGTACGTTAAGGGATATTGTATTTTACACTTTCACTATATATATATATATATATATATATAGGGAGAAGATCATGCGAGAACCACCTCTTATTGTGAGAACCGCGAGAACCAATATGAACACACCAAAAATGCCTAAAAATCACACAAAATTTTTTTTTTGATTTTTTTAATATTTTTTAGGTTAAAATCGCTACTTTTCGAAGCAAAAAAAAAAAAATTTTTAATTTTTTTTTTGGCTTCGAAAAGTAGCGATTTTAACCTAAAAAATATTAAAAAAATAAAAAAAAAATTTAGATTTTTTTTTTAGATTTTTTTAGGTTTTTTGGGGGTTTAGTTTTTAGCATTTTAGCTTGGGGGGGGGGTTAGGTTTTTGGGGGGGTGGGGGAGGGGGGTTTAGGTTTTTTTTTTTTGGGGGGGGGGGGGGGGGTGGGGGGTTTAGGTTTTTTTTGGGGGGGGGGGGTGGGGGTTAGGTTTTTTTAGCTATTTTAGGTTGTGTTCACATTGGTTCTCAAGATTCTCACAATAAGGGTGGTTCTCGCATGAGCCCCTCCCTATATATATATATATATATATAATTCTTCTACTTTACTCCCATCATCCATCTTGTGGTAAGGTGTTTAATTATCCCCTACAAATTGATGTGGGTTCACGTCCTTTCAAATGCAAGCTTTTAGTGTAATAATCTCCTAATTCTATGTTTCATTTCAGAGCGGGACTCGAACACTAAACATCTAGTGGTTAAGTGCTCTTTGGTCAATATTTTACATGTCGGCTTATGATTGTAAAACAATGATAACAAAAAAGACAAATTGAATTTTAATAACTCTAGATATCTTTGAATGACCTCCCTGGTTTCAAATACCGGCATGACTGGGTGAGGGATGTTTTGGGGGACATCTTGAGGAGAGCGGGGATTTCTGCCAAGAAGGAGGCCCCTGTGAATTTCCTTACAGACCCCATGGAAGGGAGATCTACATTGAAACCAGCGGACCTGCTCGTCTTTGGCTGGGCGGGAGGGAAACATGCTTGTGTAGATCTCACAGGAATCTCCCCCTTAGCTGGTTTAAGGGAAAACGGGTTTGTAGCAGGACAAGCGGTAAAGAAAGCAGAATCTAAAAAGGTGGATAAACACGCTAAAGCATGTGCTGATAACCAACATGCATTTGTCCCCTTCGCCTTCGACACCTTTGGATCCCTAGCTCCAGAAGCTATTCGTTTACTGACTAGGGTCCAACAGGTTGTCCACAGCAGTGGCTCATCAACAGGGGGGCAGGGGTTTGTCTTTAATAGGCTAGGGTTTGCTATCCAGAAAGGGGTAGCGGCGCAGCTTGTTGCTCGCTTACCTGCGATATTGATGTAAAATGCATTTTGAGATGCTTATAAAATTTTGTAGCTTTATATGAGAAAAAAAAAGAAAGAAAAAAGAAAAAAAAAATAACTCAAACTATGACTCGTTAGCCAATATAATTGATAGATACTTCTATAATTCACTTTTCTTGCGAAGGGAAAAAATTATAATGGAAAAGTAACTATATGTACACAATTAAATTGTTGAAAATTGTTTAGAAACGACAGAAAGAGAGAGTTAATATTATTCCATTAGAATGTAATTGCCCTTAGTAATGAAAGTGAAAGTTATAAGTGTCACATTACCATTACGGATTATTATTATTACGGATTATTAATGGCATTGAGTTATAGTTTGGATTATTAAAATTCAATTTGCCTTAAAATCAAATAAAAAACATGATACTTTGTTTTTTTAGTTAAAGAAAGACACATATGCGAGAACCACCTCTTATTGCGAGAACCGCGAGAACCAATGTGAACACAACCAAAAATGCCTAAAAATAGCTAAAAATCATACAAAATTTTTTTTTTTGAATTTTTTAATATTTTTTTTTAAAAAATCGCTACTTTTCGAACCCAAAAAAAAAAAAAATTTTTTAATTTTTGTTTTTTGGCTTCTAAAAGTAGCGATTTTAACATAAAAAATATTAAAAAATTCAAAAAAAAAATTTTATTATTTTTTTTATTTTTTTAGATTTTTTTTAGGTTTTTTGGGGGTTTAGTTTTTAGCATTTTAGCTTGGGGGGAGGGGGGTGGGGAGGGATTAGGTTTTTGGGGGGGTGGGGGAGGGGGGTTTAGGTTTTTTTTTTTTTTTTGGGGGGGGGGGGGGGGGGGTTAGGTTTTTTTTAGCATTTAGCTTGGGGGGGTTTAGGTTTTGGGGGGGGGGGGGGGGGGGTGGGGGGGGTTTAGGTTTTTTTTGGGGGGAGGGGGGTGGGGGTTAGGTTTTTTTTTAGGGTTTTTTAGCTATTTTAGGTTGTGTTCACATTGGTTCTCGCGGTTCTCACAATAAAGGTGGTTCTCGCATGAGCTCAACCAATGTGAACACAACCTAAAATAGCTAAAAAACCCTAAAAAAAAACCTAACCCCCCCCCCCCCCCCAAAAAAAAAAAAACCTAAACCCCCCTCCCCCACCCCCCCAAAAACCTAAACCCCCCCCCCCCCCCACCCCCACCCCAAGCTAAAATGCTAAAAACTAAACCCCAAAAAACCTAAAAAAAAATCTAAAAATTTTTTTTGAATTTTTTAATATTTTTTATGTTAAAATCGCTACTTTTAAAAGCAAAAATTTTTTTTTTTTTTTTTTTTAATTTAAATTTTTTTTTTTTTTTTTTGCTTCGAAAAGTAGCGATTTTTTTATAAAAAATATTGAAAAATTCAAAAAAAAAAATTTTGTGTGATTTTTAGCTATTTTTAGGCATTTTTGGTTGTGTTTACATTGGTTCTCGCGGGTTCTCGCAATAAGAGGTGGTTCTCGCATGATCTTCTCCCTATATATATATATATAGGGTTGGGCTAGACAAAAAACCCTATCTTTCTTAGAAAACTCTGGAAACTCAAAGCTCCCGACATTTTTTTTTTTTTTGAAAAAAATAACACATGTAATATACATGTTTTTAAGACTTTTGGGCCAAAAAAATCAAAAAAGCGCCGAGTACTTTTTTTAAAAAAAAATAAACAAGTTCCAAAAACTTCGTTGACTAACATGTGTTAGACAAAAAATGCTGAAAGTTGCTGAAATTTCTTTTTTTTTTTTTTTAAAAACCTTCGGCGCTTTTTTGATTTTTTTGGCCCAAAACTCTTAAAAACATGTATATTACATGTGTTATTTTTTTCAAAAAAAAAAATGTCGGGAGCTTTGAGTTTCCCGGGTTTTCTACCTAAAGAGGGTTTTCTACCTAGCCTTATCCTATATATATATATATATAAGGAAAAGGTAAAATGAGAACAACCTTTAGTTATAAGATTCCTTTTTTCTTTCTCCTTTTTTGTCTTTTTGTGTTTTTTTATAGTTTTAACCTTTAATTTTTAGTATTGACTCTCACAACCCTTAGCTTTATAAATACTTTGTAATTAAGTTTTACGTGTTTATTTTTATTTACGTGTCGATATAAACTTAAGTTGATTTACATTTCGACATAAATTTTTCTTTTTTGTGTTTTCTCAACTTTCAGCATTGACACTTACAACCCTTTAACTTTCTAAATACTTTTGTAATCGAGTTTTACGTGTTTTGCTTTACTTACATGTGGTATAAATTCAAGTTACGTTTCGACGTAAATTTTATTTTTTCCCGGAAATGAGTCGGGTTAGTACATTAAGTTTTCAATTGGTCTACGTCGTGACATAAATTTTGTTCGGAAACAAGTCGGGTCTAATTTAATACATATTCATTAGATGGTATAAATCCGAGCCACTTTACGTTTCGACACCGCCGCAACGCGCCTTACCATTCTTTAACTTAAAAAAAAAACACTATTTTCTTACGTGCTTATTTTTATGTACGTGTCAGTATAAATTTAAGTTGGTTTATGTTTCGGCGTAAATTTTATTCGAAAATATGTCAAATCAAATATAATACGTTTCCGTGCTTATTTTTATGTACGTTTTCAGTTGGTTTATGTTTTAACGTATTTTTTTCGGAAACCAGTCGGGTCAAATTAAATAATAAAAGACTTCCTATGAATTTATTTTTGGGTATTCTATGCATACATTTTTACAACGACATACATTTTTGTGCTTTTCAAATATATAGTTATTAAGTGCACTTTTTCTACGTTTATAGAACAACCAGGCGTAAGGCGCAACTTTAAAAAAACGTTATCCCGCCGCGAAGTACGGGTATCACTTCTAGTTAATACACATTTATACTTATATGTACATAGGTGTACAATACTTATGTTTCAATTTTAAATACGTACATACATATATGTATAGTTAAAGACTGACAATATACACATTTGTATTATCAACTATATATATATATGTATATAAAAAAAACAAAACATGAAAGAAAAAGCTATAATTTTTCCCAAAAAAATGGCATTTTTTTTTGCATTATTTCTTAGGGAAAATGTGTGGTCCAAAATGTTTCGCAAGTTTCTCAATTACCCTAGTGCTTCTCACATGATCCTAACCCTATATATATAGGGTAAAGATAAAATGAAAACCTTGGTGAGTTAAGAAAACCAAGGAAATCTCATCTCCACCATCCATCCATTTAATCTATGGTGTGATTAAATTAAGTATAAAAGTTACTATTTCAAAAGTGTTTTTCAGAATTTGTTATAGTTTGACACAAAAGTGTGTCTGTCTGTAAGTGTTACACAAAAACACTTACTAAAAATGTAACATATTGTTACATGTATTGCAAAACTAAAAACTTTTGTAAATTCTAAAAATACTGAATAATTGTAACACTTAAAGTTAAAAAAAATTTGAAAAAACTACTATTAAAATATGTGACAAATGAAGTTCAAAAAAATTAACGTTGATAAAATATAACACATTCATACATTCTCTCTCCTTTCTTTTCTGACAAAAAATTACCACACATTTAGAAAAAAAATTGACTGCCAAAAAGTGTAACACGTGTATTTTTGTGTCCACACAAATGAGTTTCTTAAGTTTCTTTGACAAGAGTGGGATTTCTCTATATAATTCTCATATCAATCAATCAATCATACCCAGTAAAATCCCACAAATAGCAGAGCTATTGGCAGGGTCTGGGGGAGGGTGGGATGTAGGCACACCTTACCCTTATCCCTAGGGATAGAGAGGTTGCTTCCAGTGAGACCCTCGGCTCCAAAACACCCAGGAAAGAAAGAGGAAAAAATATAGAACATGAGGTGTATGTGTGTGTGTGTGTGTATGAAGCTACCAATATAACATGAGTGGTAAAAGAGTGCATGGTAAACAAGACAAATATAACAACACAAACAGCCTATACAAATATAAACATATCTACTACTATACACTACCCCTAAAAGCACAATTGAACCCTCTCCTAGAAATCTTTAACCTTAATCCTCCGTCTCCACGAGCTCCTATCATGGACCATGTTCTCAGAGAGGTGCAATTTTTGCAAATCCTGCCTAATCCGCTCATCCCAAGTGATTTTGGGGTCTGCCCCCTACTCCTCCTCCCCTCCACCACGAGAGTTTCAACAACTCTAACTGGCTCTATTGTCTGCCTCCTCTTCACATGCCCAAACCATCTCAATCTTCCCTCCTTAATCTTAGCTGATATACTAGCTACTTCTAACCTTTCCCTAAAAACATCATTTCTTATCCGGTCTAACCTTGTGTGCCCACACATCCATCTTAGCATTCTCATCTCTGCCACCTCCATCTTGCGTGCTTGTACTTCCTTAATGGCCCAACAATCGGTTCCGTATAACATAGCAGGTCTAATTGCAACTCTATAAAATTTCCCTTTCAATTTTGTTGGGAACCTTCTATCGCACAATACCCCAGTGGCAGCTCTCCACCTACACCATCAACTTGGATGCGGTGGGCAACGTCACTATCTATCTCCCCATCCCTCTGAACAAACGATCCTAGATACTTGAACTTATTAACCTGCGGAACCACTTGACCGTCAATGGTGATCTGGATGTCCTCAACGTTGTCTACTCCACTAAAGTCACAATATAGGTACTCAGTCTTAGAACGACTAATCCTTAAACCTCTGCCCTCTAAAGCTGATCGCCACTGTTCTAACCGCGCATTCAGGCTATGTTTACTATCAGCAACTAACACAATATCATCTGCGAAAGCAGGCACCACGGCAAAGCCTCCTGAATTGATTTTGTCAACTCATCTAGGATAACTGCAAATAGAAAAGGGCTCAGATTAGACCCTTGGTGTAGTCCTACCTCCACCGGGAAAGACTCAGTATCCCCTACAGGCGCTCGAACAGTAGTCTCGGTCCTAACATACATATCCCTAATTAAGTCTATATACTTCCCAGAAACCCTCTACTCTCCAAACTATCCCAAATCAGTCTACGTGGCACACTGTCATAGGCCTTTTCGAGATCAATGAACACCATGTGTAGGTCCCGTTTCTTCTCCCTATACTTCTCCATCAATCTCCTTAGAACATGTATTGCTTCCGTAGTCGATCGCCCTGGCATGAAGCCAAATTGGTTTACTGTGACTTGGTTTTCTCTTCTGATTCTCGTCTCAATTATTCTCTCCCATAATTTCATAGTGTGTCCTAGCAGCTTAATCCCCCTGTAATTCCCACAACATTGGGCGTCCCCTTTGTTCTTATACACAGGTACTACTACACTATTCCTCCATTGATCTGGCATTTTCCCCGATTTGAAAATAAAATTGAATAAAATAGTTAGCCAATGTACTCCTTCTTCTCCCAAGCATTTCCATACCTCAATCGGTATGTTATCTGGCCCAACTGCCTTAGCCCTTCCCATCTTTCTAAGAGCTGTTTTCACCTCCTCCCGTGTGATACGTCTACAGTAGCCGTTATTCCGTAGTTGCCTTTGCGTAGGTGAATCATCATTTTCTTGTTGGTAGTCCCTCCCGCCATTGAAAAGATTGTAGAAGTACGTTTGCCATCTCATCTTAATGTCGTGTTCTTTGACCAAAACGCATCCATCCTCTCCCTTTAAAAACTTCACTGCTCCTAGGTCCCGCCTTCTACGTTCTCTAGCTTTTGCAATCTTGAACATGTCATGCTCCCCCTCCTTTGTTTCCAGTCGATCATACATCTGCTTGTAAGCTGCGTTCTTCGCCTCTGACACAGCCTTCTTCGCTTCTCTCTTGGCCTCTTTATACCTCACCCTTAAAAGCACTTGCTCCTCCTCGACTGTACACCTTAAAAGATCCCTAAAGCACCCTTGTTTAATCCTTATTTTAGTATGCACTTCCTCATTCCACCACCATGACTCCTTATGTCCATACCGCTTTCCTGTTATGACCCCTAGCGTTTCTTTCGCCACATTAGTAATGATGTTTGCCATGTCCTCCCACATTTGGTTTGCGTCCCCATCTAATCTAGGAGATGTCCTTGAGAGGACCTTATCTCTAAACACTTCGATTTTGTCGCCCTTTAACATACCCCATCTAACCCTAGGTCGCATTACCCTCTCTCCCTTGGTCAGCTTTCCTCTCATGCTTATATCCGCCACCAATAAACGGTGCTGAGCCACTGCTGTCTCCCCTGGTATAACCTTGCAGTCCCTCCACCGCCTTCGATCTCCTAGCCTCATCAAAAAATAGTCAATCTGAGTATTACGTCCACCACTACTAAAAGTAATCAACTGTGATTCTTTCTTCTTAAAGAAAGAATTCAAGATACCTAGGTTGTGAGCCACCGCAAACTCTAACAAATCCCTACCAGGGTTGTTCCTATCACCAAAACCAAAACCCCCATGAACTTCACTAAAACCATCACTATGTCTACCAATATGGCCATTAAAATCGCCTCCTATGAAAATTCTTTCTTCCCTAGGTATGGCCCTCACAACTTCGTCTAGGCAGTCCCAAAAGTCTCTCCTCTCTTGATCCCCTAATCCCACTTGTGGAGCATAAGCGCAAACAACTGTCACTACTTCCTCTCCTAGTACTAATCTCAACACCATGATCCTATCATTGTGTCGTATCACCTCTACCACATTTTTGTACAAGTTTATAGCCACTAGAAATCCTACCCCATTCTTTACTCCATCCGACCCTGAATATAACAACTTGTACCCATTGCGCTCATCCCCCTTATGTCCCTTCCACCTAGTCTCCTGAAGGCACGCTATTTCTACCCTACGTCTTTTAAGTGTATCTATGATCTCCAACAACTTACTACTAAGGGTCCCTACATTCCACGAAGCCACACGCAAACTATACCCCTCTTCTTTTCCCCTCCCTGCACCCCTCGTCCTCGAACATGATCTCAATGGAAAATCATTATATCTACCGTCTATGATTGCTACAAATCACCCGATAAACCAAAAAGGGCACACGCATAAACAAATAGATCAATCCCGTAAAACTCACTAAAACACTACAGTGGGTAACATAAAACACACAGTGAACACAACATACAATGGGTAGACAGTGTCAATGGGTGAGCACTAAACATACACTAATCAATATGGTGCGTCTAAAATCAATAATTAATGAACAAATAGAGTGTTATAATCAAGTTTACTAATAAGAGTTTTAAATAATAACCCAAAATATTAGATAACAAACAAGCAAGGAAACAGGGAATATGAAAGCTATACTAAAGCACTCAATAATGCAGCACAAAAGATGCACAAGTAATCAGAGGTATGTCTTTCCTCAAAAAAAAAAAAAAAAAAAAAAAAAAAACGGTACTCCTAACCCAGTAAATAAAATGCACAAGTATCAGCCCATGTTCATGAGACAAATAAACTTAAAAGGTGCAGAAAACTTACAACCGAGATGCCCAAGTTAGGGTATTCCAAAGATAAGATTAATGACTCGTAACCACAATTAGGTCTACAAGTTTAGAGACAGAAAGATATCACCTTTTATTGATTAGAATCCGAGATGTCTTAGCATAGCAGAAATCCGAGATGTCTTAGAATCTGAAGCCTCTGCCCGAAGACTGTAACAGGGGTATGGTGTAGCCGGAGAAAGCTCGCCGGAGCTGGTTCTGAAGCCGGAGTAGTGGAGAGGACCGTCGGAGCGAAGAAAAGTGGTCGGTAGAGTCGTAGGAGCTGGGTCTTGTGGTCGGACACTGCCCCCGTAAAATCCGTCGGATAGGATGGTTGTCGGAGAAGAGATAAGTGGTCGCCGGTGGTTGTACCTGCAAGACAAGAGAATAGGTTGCCGGAGGTTGTACCTGCGAGACAAGTGGTCTCCGGTAGTGGTCGCCGGTTGTATTACCGGCGAAGGAAAGTTACCGTTGTTGGTATGTACGGAGAGAAAGTTATGTACGGAGAGAAAGTTACAACTGTTGGTATGTACCGTTGTTGGTATATAATTCTCATATATATATATATATATATATATAGGGGGCCGCTAGAATGAGAACCGCCTCCAGTTGTAAGAACCGCGAGAACCACTTTCTGGCCATTAGATCAAGTAGATGGATGGATGAGATTGAAAGTATTAAAAAATAATATTAAGTATTTTTTGTCTTATTATGTTTTTAATATTTTATTCTTTAAGGGTATATAAGTAAATTTGTTTTTTTGTCTTTTTATATATATTAATTTTAAATTACTTTTTTTGTCATATTCATTAATTACTTTTTTTACTTAATTGTTTTTTATTTATAAACAGATTTTTTTTGTTAAACAAATTTTTTGAAATCAAATTTTTAGTATATTTTTTTAAAAGATTTGTTTAAAAAAGACGTTTTGAAGATCCGTTTTTTTTACGCCCCGGTTTTTTACGTTAACGTTTTTTAACATTTTACGCGCCAATTTTTACGTTAACGTTATTTTTCGTTTTACACGTTGGTTTTTTACGTTTTACGCCCCGGTTTTTTACGTTTTACGCGTCGGTTTTTTACGTTTTACGCGTCGGTTTTTTACGTTTTACGAGTCGGTTTTTTACGTTTTACGCGTCGGTTTTTTACGTTTTACGCCCCGGTTTTTTACGTTAACGTTTTTTTTTCCATTTTGCGTTTTACGTAAAACATTTTACGATTTACGTAAAACTTTTTACTTTTTACGTTAAAACTTTTTACGTTTTACGTTAAAACTTTTTACGTTTTACGTAAAACCTTTTACAAATTACGTTTTACGTAAAATCGTTTACGTTTTACGTAACACTTTTTACACTTCACGTTTTTACGGTTTACGTTAAAAAGTTTACGGTTTAATTTTTTTTTTACAAAAACTTTTTTACGCAAAAAACGAACGCACCCAGAAATCGCAAACTCGGTGAAGCGTCTCAGATATATTGTTATCATCATCGACGCCTAAAATTAAAAAAAAACCCAACAAACAAAAATCAAAAGAACGAGTGGATTCTAGAAAAAAAACGAAGTTTTGACTCAGATTTTCCGATAATCAGATGCTGCAAAGTGGGGTTGCAGGTTCAAAAACCTACCCTCCACCAACCTTGCCGCGCCAACGTCAGTTTTTTTTTACATCATCACCGCCGATTCAATAAGGCACCAGATTCAACCGATTTAAACATCCAAAAGGAACAAGAACATCATTCAACACATATTCAAACAGATTCAAAAAATTCAACAGATTCAAAAGGTAAACAGATTCACAAACCCACCATCTCCGACCACAAAACACCCACCACATCACAAACCCACCTTCACCAACCACCCACCACAAACAACCACATCACCCTTCAACGACCGCCGCCCCTAACCAACATCACAAACCCACCTTCACCAACCACCCACCACAAACCCACCTTCACCAACCACCCACCACAAACAACCACAGAATCAACGAAAACGGAATCAAAAAGATCCTAAACCAACATATTCAGAATAAAAAAAAAATCCCAAACCAACATAATCAGAATCAAAGAAACCCCAAACCCAAGCAACCCCCAACATACCAAATTAAACCCAGCAATGTCGCAAAAGGGTGACCGGAGAGATGGTGGCCATGACGGTTCGTTTTCAGGCGATGGTGGCCGACCAACCACCTAGCACAACCTTCTTCCGCCACCGATCAACCACCGCCCCACTACCGCCTTCCGCCGCTGCTGCCGTTGTTTGTGGTGCACCGCCGCCCAAAAGTGGTGGTCGGATCTCTCTGTGATGAGGGTGGGTTGCAGGTTTTTGTGAGGGTGGGTTGCAGGTTTTTGGGATGAGAGAGATGAAAGGTTTCTACAATTTTAAAGAGAAGAGAAAAGAAAGATATGAGAGAGATGAAAGGTTTCTGCCACTTTTATTAATGGAGGAGAGAGAGAGAGAGTGATTAGACAATATGAGTAAATGACCAAAACACCCTTTGTGTTGGCATATTTTGATTGGTGGAAAGTGGTTCTCGCGGTTCTTACAACTGGAGGTGGTTCTCATTCTAGCGGCCCCCTATATATATATATATATATATATATATGGCAGGCTCTGGAGAAAACGCCTAAAAGTGTGAAAACGGTAAGAATGATTTTGGTGTTGTTATTGGCGTTGGTGCTAACTTACACTAAGGGTAATATTATCAAAAATTACATGCACATGTCACTCACATGCCAAATACCATGCACATGCAAGTCACATGCATATTCCACTATCGTTTTTAAACTCCGGTAACTTTTTTATACATGATTAATTTTTTTTAAATACACCATAAAATAGAGTGTTTTCTTATATTTCCAACAACTATACTATTGTTATACTTTTAAAGTTAAAAAGTTACATTAACTGGGTGTCCAAATAAAAACTCCATAAAAACACCAGTTGAGAAAAAACAGAAAAAAACGCCATGAAATACCCAATTGAAAACGCCATAAAACACCTAGTTCAGAAAAACATGATGAAAACCCAGTTGAAAACACCATACAAACACCCAATTTAGAAAAACACCATAAAAAACTCAGTTGAAAAAGCCATAAAAACCCAATTCATTTTTTCGAAAAGTATATCAATAGTATACTCGTTGGAAAGATAAAAAACGCTGGATATTATGGTGTATTTTTTTTAAAATAATTATGTATAAAAATTATGGACGTTTAAATATGATGGGGAAACGACATGTGATTAGCATGTGCACCCTTGCTTGGATCTCCTCAATTTGCCCCTTCTTATAGTTCTAAAGTTCCCAATATTTATAAAAATGTCACTGCATCAATCACAACCACAAATCACAAAGATCGTATGGTTGAAAATCTTTCGCACCATTTTCACACTTTAGGGTTTTTTTTTTTCAGGACCTGTTTCTATACATATGTATGTATGTATATGTGTGTTTGAATACATGTATATATATGTTATTAAATTCACATAGTTTCAAGAAAAAACATAGCAGTTATATCATTAATCAAGTGCAAGTACTGATAAAACTAACTAATAATATGTAGGCTTTTATAGAAAATGGAATTTGCCTTGATGTCTCTCATGAGTCGTGTAGAAATCATTTTCAGATCGAAATATTTTGATGGTACAGATTAAAAGTTCAACTGGATAAGTAACAAATATTGATAAAACGAATATGCAAATCAGTTAAAAAAACATTGTGTTCCTTATATAGGGGATGAACTATCACAACATTTAAGTTGGCAGCGTTTATCATAGTTAACAATTATAAAGTTATAGTGTTGGAACACCTTTAGTAGAAGGATCTGTTAGTGGTAACGTAGTTACTGTTTACAAACGGTTGTCACTGACAATATATTACCACTAGAAGTCAATTGCTAGTGACCATCATTAGTTGCCACTAGTTACTATTTACAACCGATTACCATTGACAATCTATTACCACAAATCATAAGTTACCACTAACAGTCACCTGCTAGTGACCATCATTATTAGTTGCCAGTAATTAACGTTTTCCATTGATGGACCACATTGCTATGGGTTTGTTATAACTTACTACTAATGATTACCACTGATAACAATAAATTACAATTGTAAATCAGTTATCATATAATTTCCCATTAATCAAGTAAGTCTAAAGCATCTTCAAGTGGTATTTAATTAAGGTGACATAAAACCTTTTCACTGTGGGTGCCAATCGTAGAAGATACGACAGCGAGACCCCCACAAGGGACATTGCCCCTAGACCTTGTCTTGAGCGTTTCCCCTAAAGCCCCACCAAGGGGTTATTGCCCCCTTACGATCCTATTCATTGGTTCATGAAATAAGAATAGTCTAAATGAGCGTTTACTCACACCTACTAACCCGTTTCTTATTTCTCCTTGATCGTAAGTAAATCTTAATTAATAAAAATGGCTTACTAACACTACAATCACCAAACATAATATTTAAATATTTCAATGATCGTTGGTTCTTTATATCATGGATTAAAGTTAAATGTAATATTGTAGCTGATGTGTTTGTGTATGTTTATTACTAGTTTAAGATCCTGTGTGTTACACGGGTTGTATAAAGAAAACAGTTCTTACAAATCTATTGATAGTTGTCATGTTTTGAGTGATAAGCGTGAAGGAAGTTCACCAAGAATACTTTTTACTGATAAAGAATACGCGGAAGAATCATCATGTGGGACTATTGCTTCCAAGTCTAAGAGTTGACCAGTCCGAATATAACAGATATACTTGCTCAATTTTCAATATTAGATCAATTTTTTATAATTTTGAATGTTGTTTTAAGGGGCAACAACCTTCAAAAGCTTGCTCAAGTACATCCTCCATCTCTTGGCAAGTAGTATCTGAAAATGTCAAAATAATCTAAATACCATTATGTTTGACTTCAGTAGTCAGCTTGTACCCATATCGAGTTTATAATAGACACATTGACTTTTTAAGACATCATAATACTATGTTTGACTCAAGAAGTCAAAATGTTGACATATTGAATCTTTAATAAAGTGTTGGACTTTTCAAAGCATCAGTGCACTATAATTGACCTCATAAGTCAAGTTATCCTTATATCAACTGTGCAATAGAGTAACTGAAATGATTTAAATAGTCAAAATGTACCTATATAACTATTTGTTTGACCAAAGTCAATAAGAAGATTAAAGTACATATTTTTTATGAAGAAAAATCAAAATATACATGGATGGTATATACCTTCAGACTCCAGACATCATTGAAAATGTGATTAAGGTAACTGAATAAAGAAGAAGAAGAAGAAGATTCATTTTTAATCAAAGTATAAACAGATACATCGTTAACTAATAATTACAATTCTTTAATAATTGATTAGTATACGAAGATAAAACCATACACACTTATAACAATAGAAACAAATAATAAGAATATAGAAAGTAACTAACCTGTTTCTATGATTGACTCGCAATCAAATCGAGCCGATTTTAAGTAGTATACGTGTTCTTGATAACTTGTAGATGATGTGTTTGTTTGACATATAACAATAAAATGGAGTATGAAAATGTAGAGGTTTTAAATAAGTTATATTAAATAGAAAAAGTTTTTTTTACTGTAAAAGATATTTCAATTTTAGAATCACCTCAATTATTATATTACCAAAGATATATTTTTTTTTAATTTATGGTATGTTATAAATCACTACTAATCAAATCTCGGTTAATTTTGATAGTTGATTTTATTACATTCGGAATTAGATATTTAGATATTGATGAAAAAATTATGTCTTGATTGATTATTTAATCATTTTTTGAAACTTTATTTTATTCACATTCGAAATTAGATATTTAGTTTCATTCTCCATTGAATATGATGATTTTAAAATTAATAGTTTTATATTTAATAAATACACAATAAACAAAGAATATTTAATTTGTAACACATCAGGGACAAAATTAATTAATATTAATACATATTAATAAAGTATAAAAATTATAGATCTATAACCTATAATTCTATAATTGGTATTTAAATAATCAAAATGAGATATGTATAAACACGTATGCATAATATATATTTTTAGTTATTAGTCATGTAGGCTTAAAAGTATAGATATTGTAGAAATGAAATATATTCTTTTATTGAAAAAGGTTCAAAGTAGAATCGGAACCTACATCATCCTTTTCGTTAGTGTTCAAATAAATACGTATTAGATAATGTTTAGCAACATAAACAAACAATAGATGTATTATAAAATAAAGTTATTCATAGATATCAAAGTTGAATAATGTCAAGCAAAAATGTAAATAAACACTAACAAATAACAAACTCATGTCTTTATATTAAATAATGAAAAACGTCAAACAATGTTGATCCATTTAATGTTAATGGATCATTTATTTCAAAAGTTTATTTTACTGATTGTGTCAAAATTTAGAAATTGTTATATAATACATGTTTTTATTAAAAATTGTTTTGACATTAAAGAAATATTATGAGAATGAAATTCAAATTGTATGTAATTGAAATTAATTGACATATATTGTATCAAACTGTTTTGAATTTAATGATAAAAGAAATAAATAATTATATGTTTTACTAACCTTCAAATGTTTATTTAACTAATACAACTCTGATCATAACTACCAACATGAAGCAAAAAAGAAAACATTATTTCAGAGTACAATAAAGCAAAAATAACAATAAAAAAACGTTTTTGTCAACATGTATTAGGAATCAATAACATTACACATATAGTGTTGTTCATAAGAAGATATATATTTCGAAGATGAAAATCGACCAACTGGTTTTTCTATACGTGTTATTTATTTATTTATTATGAATTATGAATAAGTTATGAAGAATAAATATATGGTAAATGGTAACATCAACAAAAGAAATTGATTTTGTATACCAAAAATAATGTTTCTATTCTTTGTTTAAATATAAAACCGTAAGTTATTTAAATCTAACTATGGAAGGGAATTTGTGATTGAGAAGAATATGCTGTGAATGACTTTGCCGCTCAAAACACATGAAGGAGCGATATTACATTGCCAAGTGGCAATAACAGGCTTAAGTTCATGACACGTGGCATAAGTCAGTTTTATTTTAAAAACTTTGTACAAAAATATTTGGTTCTCTCCACATCAAAGTTTTTGCTTGTTACACAAACATTGTAACTTTATTTCTAATTATTTTCCTTTTATAACCTTTAGTATATAATATTTTATTTAAGAAATAAAAAACCATAGCATTGTAATTTACTGAACTAAAAGGATGGCATATGACATTAAATTAAATATCAAGGACCATAACTCTATAACTTAGTTAAATAAATAACAAGTAGCCCCCGATGTTTTAAGTTTTAATATTGTATAAGAGATTCGAATTCCAAAAAGACGGTTTAGAATCTGACTCCTTTTGTTTTAAGAATATTTTCTATACATTGTATTTCTCCTAATGAAGTTTGTATATGCTTTCAAAAGTAGGCAAAAGATCAAATACAAATAATCTTAACATACTAAACATACAAATTGAAGGAAAACCCAAAAAGACAAGGTGGCATTTTTGTAATTACCACCAACTATCAAAGTTACAACCAAAAATACCTAAAAAAACACAAATTTTTTTTTTTTAACATTTTTTATTAAAAAATCGCTACATTTCGTTAGCAAAAAAAAAAAAAAAAATTTTTTTTTTTTTTTTTGCTGCTACTAAAAGTAACGATTTTTTAATAAAAAATGTTAAAAAAATAAAATAAAATAAAATAATTTGTGTGTTTTTTTTTTATTTTTTTAGATTTTTTTAGGTTTTTTGGGGGTTTAGTTTTTAGCATTTTAGCTTGGGGGGGGGGGGGGGGTTAGGTTTTTTTTTAGGTTTTTGGGGGGGGGGGGGGTAGGTTTTTTTTAGGTTTTTGGGGGGTGGGGGGGGGGGGGGTTTAGGTTTTTTTTTTGGGTGGGGGAGTGGTTAGGTTTTTTTAGGTATATTTGTAGAGTAACTTTGAAAGTTATTGATAATTACAAAAATGCCACCTTGTCTTTTTGAGTTTTCCTTCAATTTGTATGTTTAGTATGTTAAGATTATTTCTACAAGAACTTTACCCTTCAAAAGTAATCGTAATCATTTATTCGTTAAGATTGACGACCAAAATACCAAATATTTTCATAGTCGTTCAAAAAAGAAAATACCAAATATCTTAATTTAAGGGCCGCGTTTTTCCTAGGGGCACTGGCTAAACTACATTGGGTCAAAACTTCTAGGAAAAAACTTCGAATTGGGTTCGTTGACCCTCCAGCTACCCTAGCCTTCTTAACAAGGAGATCTAACATCAGTAGAACAGGTTGTTCATCGGATTCTTTTAATTGATAATTACGGTACTTACAGTGTTACAGAAGTGATAATAGAGTTTTGGGAATGATCGGGGATAAAGGTCAATAATAAAAGATAATGGGGTGTTTTAAGTAATTTACCACAAAATAGTGTAAGGTTCAAACGATTATGCTCGTCCGCATGATATGAGGAAAATGTATACTCGCTTAATTACGCACGATGGCCTCGTATAATCAAATAAGAAAAGCTAAAAATAAAATCGTGATACGCCTAAAAGAATATTGATATGTATTTTACATTGAACGAAACATAAAAAACAAAAACCAACATTGATTCCGATCATACGAATACCAGTACCAATGTTGTTCGGTCGATATCAGTTCGCTTCATTACGGTACGGATACTCGGTATAGTTTACGATACTAAAATAAAATACTTAATTTTGAATATAAAATTTATATTAGAATGCAAAAAACACACACACACAACTGCTTTAGTTTCACCATTAATATGTGATAATACATACATAAATATATAAACACAACTGACTTAGTTTCAACAGTAATATGTGATAATACATACATAAATATCTGAAAAATCCACTGTATTGAAATACAACGTGGTCTATAAAACAGTACTCTTAGATTTATAGTAAACACTAAATAATTATAACTATTAGAGAAACTATTGTTTGTTCTACTCTGCGACCCGCAAATCAAACCATATGACCAAGCATTCATGTACTATTGTTTTCTTAATCGACGGCAAATCAAACAAATTTTCTGATTTTACAGGGAGACGTTAAAAATCACCATTACTACATGCGTAAGCATATATACGAAGAGAAAAGAAAAGATACCGCGAATCTAATAGGTTTTCAGAGATCATAAACATGAGCCACTCACTGTGATCATGCCTTCTTTGATGCTGCGAATGACACTTTTGACACAACCTTAGCTCCCCTGCTCTTTGCCATGTAAAGGCCAACATGTTGCATGAGTTCCTATTGTTGCAGGATCCAATATTTAGTTGTAAATAAAACTCAATATTTTTATACAATAAATATTTATTAACTAAGATATTATTATAACTATGTTTGCCCATTCTACCATATAAATTCAGGTTAGATTTAACTATCATACATAAGAAGTTTATGTAACCATAAAACCGCCTCTCTCTCTCTCTCTCTCTCCCACTGTATATTGTTATCAAGCGTTTATGCAGTTCTGTACTAAGGGCGCTACAAAGTGCAAACCACGGGGACAATCCGTGTACTTTTGGAAAGTTAGGGACCAAATCCAACATTTTGATAAACCACAGGGACCATTCGTGTAGTTTACACAAAACTAAATGACGCAATCTGGTTCTGATGTACTGCACTAGAATAAGTTCACATATATCTTACAAAAGATTATATCATTTGATGAGCTTTAACAATCTTCTAATAGATTCTTTAACCCGTTCAGCTATATTTAACGGTTTAATTTGCTGCAAACGTCAATGTTAAACAAGCATACCTGAGGGTGAGCAAGAGCACCAGGGATGTTCGTGGCAACATGAACTGGAAGATCAAAAGTTGCACACGCACCCGAATATACGATCACATCTCTAAGAGGAGTAACATGACCACGATTTCTTGCAGATAACGCAGAACACACGAAGTCCAGTACACATATATCCGTGCATATCCCAACAACCAATACCTGAAAGATCGAGAAGATATCAGGTTGCTTAATTACACCAGTAAATATATATATACACACACACACACAGAACTTACAGCTTCAATCTGGTGTTTTTTCACCCAATCTACAAAGACATTGGATCCGTCTTTCTCAAAAGAACCAACAAATCCATCAATGCAGTCTTTGCGTCGAAGTGTCACATTTGATTCGTTTTCCAACCACTGCAGGGCTATAAAACAGAGGCGTAATAAAAATCAGAAAAACAAGAGGTAACACAAACTTAAAAACCCAAGTGTGTTTTCAGCTATATCATGATACAGTACCGGGAACCAAGTTGGCTTCATCGGTCCCGGCTATACAATGAGGAGGATATGGGGGCTCGGGGACATCTGGATGATGAGTATCAAGGAAAGCAAACACGGGCCATTTCTTTTCGCAGAACGTTCTGGCGAGTTGTGCTGACTCATCAACCATTCTAGATATTTGTTTATCGGGTACTTTTGGAGCCTGCATAAGAGTGACATTATATACATCAAAACAAAGTTATAATCGCCTTTTCTAAAGAGATGCAACGACATAATGTGTCTTGGTCTAAAAAAGAAACCCATGCCACAGATAAAACTAAGATAATGTTGGAATATTAGTTTACAGATAGTTAAGTTGGTTTATCTGTTACCATTAGTCGGATAATCAGTCATAGAGAAGGATCATTTTTATTCAGAAGAGCAGCTTCCCTTTTCGCGCAAACCTAATTTTATTGGTTAGCAGAGTATTAGCGGATCACGTTACTTTACCAGTAAAAAGAAGTCTGCTATGCACAGAAAAAAACCTTCTAATGTATTTCAAACCTACAAAAATTAAGTTAGTGGAACCGAAAAAGTGCCTATTGAACCAAATTCATGAACATGCTATAACATAACACATAGAGTAACACGATCACATAACAACTATTAGTTTCAGATCACCAAAGGTACCAAATAATTAAACCTAAGCTACCTATAAAAGCAACCCATGAACACTCAATATCATACAAATTTAGTCGATATAACAAAACAATTGAATATACACTACAATAAAAACCGATCGATAGAGACAAATACAAGAATCTAAAGTTTATACCAGATGACCTGCACCGACCGTACAGAAGCCGTTAACGATATCGACGAGGACAAGACCGACAGTGACGTCATCTGTTAATATCACCGAATCTTCATCAACCGGTAGCTCGATTTTCACCAGATCTATCGCCGTTTCCAACGCCATTTGACCGATCACAGGCTCCAATTTTGAATATTCAACTCCGGTTATTACGCGCACTCTCTTTCTCTCTCTACTTTCGCTTTCTGTTTCTCTCTCTATAGAAATATATGCCTTTAAAATGAATCAATTTTGTTTGGTTCACTAGATTCTTACCCAATATATCGCAACTATTTTGGTGTGTTTTTGAAGTGGTGTATTTTACAATTTGGTCTTGAGGGTTTGTGGATTGCTTTGAATGGTCCTTTTCAAATTTTTTTCTTCTATTAATAGGGGTGTAAACAAGCATAATAGGGGTGTAAACAAGCCTAGAGCCTCGAGAGTTACCGAGCTCGAGCCTGAAATACAAATCTCGTTTAGGCTGCGAGCCCAAACGAGCCTAAACAAAATTTTAGTTTTTTATATATATAATATAATAATGATGATGATAACATTGGTGAGCCGAGCTCGAGCCGAGCTTTGGCTCGCTTAATCGCTGTTGAAACGAGCTCGAGCCGAGCTTCTAGCTCATTTGAGGTTGTTCCCGAAATAGCTCGAGTCGAGCCGAGCTTGAGCTTTGGGTTTTACTCGAGAGCCGAGCTCAACCTCATAGAAGTAGGCTCGAACCGAGCCAAGCTGGAGCTCGAGCTTCATAAAAACATAACGAGCCGAGCTCAAGCCTAGTCGGACTCGGGCTCCGCTCGGTTCGTTTACACCCCTACTTTCTATACTCTCTATTCTTTAAAACGGCATATGACAATCTAATCTGCTTATTTACAATTCAAAGCGGCACTTAACACTTGGTTCATGGCCCTGCCACACTTGAGGGGGCTATGCATTTAGCCCAGCTACACGAACAACGTATTTCACTTGAAAAGGGTGTGGGTCGGGTCACGTTAGGTTGGGTACTGGTAAACCCATTTTACCTACACCAAAAATTGCTCAATCCACTACGTAACCTTCAACGGTTACCCCCGATTCTGGAATAACAAACATTAATGATGGAAAATTAGAGTTCGTCGTCTCTCGTTGGCTGAGATCGGTCACAATAGAGCTTAGGGCCTCTGTTATCGTTGTGATGAAAAATACTATGGCCGAGAAACTTCAACTTGCACGTGTCGCAAGTTATTATTCTTTTAAACCATAATAAAATACTAAATTTAAGAAACGTGTATTCATATAATTTATTTTCATCGAATTCACTAACATGTTGTTACGCGTAGATATACGATGTTTTACGAAAGTTCACAGAATAGCATATAAGTCACATATCATATAAATTCATATAATTTATATTTGTTTAATTGTTCGTGAATATTATTTCAGTTGTTCACCAATAGCGTGCCGCCCCTTTGATACGTGGTCGAAAACCGGTATTCGTAAATGTTTAAGTTAATGTTTTTACGTGACTTTTAATTTTGAATAGCCTACTTTTAATTAAATTTGTGTTTTGTAGGTTTAATGGAGTTTAAGGTGCTTTTCGGGAGCTTTATGGGTCACCGGGACGAAAAACGAAGCACCGGGACGCTCTACGGGTCAACCGGAGTAAAGATTTGAGAAAAACGGAGAATTGATGATGTGGGCATCGTCGCCAACGCCCAAATGGGTCGTCGGCGACGCTATGGAGAAACAATCGTCGTCCGAAATGTGCGTATACAGCAGGTTAAGCCGTCGACCACGTTTGCACAAACCACGAGGCGTCGCCGACGGGGCTTCAGGCCGTCGGCGACGTCCTCCAAATTCTGCCGACGCATAACTCTTGTTTTTTTGGGTGTTTGAACGATTTTAAAACATCTTTGGTCATCAATTTCAGGGGTTACACATTGATTTGGGTTTGAATCTTGATCTTGGAGCCAAGAACTATTACCACTTCATTCTCTAACACCATCATCATCCATTATCAACCGAATCAATCATCAATTCATCATCATCATCATTCGCAACCCTAGTTCATCCATTTCTCCATCCTCTCATCACCATCACTCACCAAAACCCTAACTATCATCCTTCCATCATTCTCCAAGTTCCAAGATGACCAAGTTCAAGTTCTCATCATCCGGTGATCAAGTCCTTTCGATCATGCGTGGCTAATTGCTTGGAGGTTTCACCCCGGTGTAAACTTTTGTAAGATTTAGGTTTTGCTATGTGTTGATGTTTGGTTTGTGACAACTTGAATTACATTTGAATCTTTAGACAATTGTCCTACGTTTGTATTGAATTTATGAGTTGTCGAATGAATGATTAAATTTGACTTTGTGAAATGAATACACGTATTTATGCCTTGTCTTTTGATAGGATTTGTTAATCCAAGGTAACGAAGTGCATCATGGTCCGGTGTCGATGACGTTGATAGTGATTGGCACCTAAGCTTTGTGATTATTGACCCGTTAATGAATTAATTCGAGTAAATCAAATTAAAACACATAGTAATCGTAGGTCTTGCATTTGTTGAAACCGTGTGTGATCCTTGTTATTCCATATTGTTTTATTAATTAACTTTTTTTACAATCGTTAATTTCTAGTAGTTAATTAATTCAATTGATCCCGTTAGTTTAATTCACATCTTTTCAACCAAACAAAACTACAAAAATATTCTAGCAAGCTTCATAAGTTGTGACATTTGTTTAAATTCAATCAAGTCCATTCGCAAACCACATACTCTTCGTGGTCCGACCCCTTACTACCACTAGCTATTTGTTAAGGGTAATTAGGGCTTATAAATATTATCTTTGACCGGAGCGTGACATTCTGATCAAATGTTGGCGGCATTGCCGGGGAGTGAGTGCGCTTTGTGTTTGGATTATTGTGTGAATTTTCGTGATTAACTGTTTAATTTGTTTAGTTTCATTTTGTATTTTGTCTTTTTCCTTGTTACGCGGGTTGTGTTACTTGTGCAGATTACAGGTAGTGCATGCATACAAGGAACTCTGGGAAGACTTCACCGTTAGTCTACGAACCGGGAATTGAAAGAGTTGCAAGAAGGAAATTAGCAAGCCGGTTAGAAGCAACCGTTGTTTCTAACCAAGTCACCTAAACACCACAATCCACACCATCCATTGAAACCTATTCAATGGCAAACCAAAACCCTAATTACCCAAACCTCAATCAAAACCAATTCCAATCTCGAGGAACCTTCCATCCTGCCCAAAACGTCCAACCTATACCTCAAGAGCAACCGGTCGGTGGTAACAACTCTAGACCACCCACACCACCTTTTCGAAACCAAAATCCCAACAACAACCAAAGAACACCCCAACAACAAAACCTTCACCAACATAACTCCTTACTCGCTAACCTTGATGACTGGAATGTTAATTCCGACCGTAGAGGCAACCGAGATCGTGGCAATCCCGCGAACAAAGACCCGTTCTTTAACATAGACGATTTGAGAAACGCTATCCTCGATGATGAGCCGTTTAGTGTTCCTGGTTACCAATCGCCGGAACATGTGAGTATTCACTCGGAATACTCGGATGATGGGGGTAATTATGATGATCGGGTTGATGATGACGGTTGGGGTTATGTAAATCAGGGAAATGTCTACAATGCTAGAGGTTTTAACGACGATGAATTCGGCTATCAAAATGCCAATTTTGTGGGGAATGAAAACTACGGTTATGGGAATGCTCGAAATGACGGTTATGGAAACAACCGCCAACCACGAAACAACAATCAAAGGAACCGGAATGATGGGTTTTACAACAACAACAACAACAATAACAATGTGAACCATAATCGGATTCCTCGTTTTATGGGAGGAGGTAATCAAGGTGGAAACCAAGGTGGTAATAGAGGAGGTAATAGAAGAGATAACCGAAGACCAAGAGAGCAAGAAGTTGATGGTCCACGTCGTCATCAACAACCTCCAAGGGGAGTCAATGACCGTTTTAGGCCGGTGGTTACCGACAACGACCCACCGATTGTATGTGAGCGAATAATGTTTGATTGTAAGCCTCATTACATCAACATCCTCCCCCACTTCAATGGGAGGTCTAATGATGAACCATTTACTCATTTGGCAGAGTTTTTGGCCATATGTAGTACTATTGGAGGGCATGATTTTGCATTGGAAGAGGTCAAGCTTCGGTTGTTTCAATTCTCGCTAAAGGATAAGGCGAAACAATGGTTACTCACACTTCCGGCGAATAGTATTCGTACATGGGCCGAAATGCAACAAGTCTTTCTTGACGAGTATTACTCGATGGCGAAGACCAATGATGCTAGAGATAAAATAAGGTCTTTTCGTTAACTTTCGAGTGAACCATTGCATGAAGCTTTCACAAGATACAAAGAATTGATCCGGAAGTGCCCACATCACCAAATAGAAAAGTGGGAGTTGGTTAAGTGCTTTGTAAGAGGGTTGGATGACGAAACATGGAACCACCTCGAGTCAACAAGCAACGGAACATTGTTGAGTAACCATGAAGATGACGATTGGGAATTTCTTGAGCGGATGAGCAAGCGGTTAAAGTCAAAGGCGTCGGCCGATAGAGCTAAAAAAAAACCTGTTTCCCGGTCACTTCCCGATCTTGACTCTAACTCTAACGACCAGATTTATACTCTAGAACGGGAGTTGGCTCGTATAAAGAGGAAGGATGTGAATGCGGTGCAATATGCGGTTTGTGGGGAGATTGGTCATCAGACCGATCTATGTCAAACGGGACCGGGTGACTACACTGAAGAGGTAAATCAAGTGTATGGGGATCGAAAACAATATGATATGAACTCCAACACTTATCATCCGGGTTTAAGAAATCACCCAAATTTCCGATATGGTAATGCTTTAAAAATAAACCCAAACTTTCAATCAAGAAATCAATGTGGGCAAGGTGGTTCTTCTTATCATAATCGGCAAGGTGGTAACCAAGGGGGTTATCAAAGGAACTACAATCAAGGGGGTTGCCAAGGATACCAAAACCGTGAAAACAATTACCAACGTGGCTACAACCAAGGTGGAAATGGAGGTGGTGTTTCAAACTCTCAAACGGGCGGTGATGACTCGATAAATTCTAAGTTTGATGCACTCATGAATGTTATGAATGCCCTCACTACTTCAAATCAAGAGATCAAATCTGAAATGAAGAAAGAGTTTGAAGTAAGAGATAAATCCCACAAGGCATTGGAGAAGCAAGTTGGGCAACTTGCACAAGAAATGGCTCAGATTCGTGGAAGCGGGGGAGGACTTCCAAGTGACACCACGGAGAACCCTATGTGACAACCGGTAATTTATGGCTCTTAATTACGTAATTAACAGGCGATTTACGCGACATTAAATAGTGTTTATGACGCAAATTAACTTAATTAGGGCCTCAGAAAGCTTAGGAACGCTTATGCGGTTCTACAGTGCGCGTGTGACGATCTGCGAAGATACCGTTGGAAATTAAACGACAATAAACTGAAACCGTACGAAATACTGACAACGCCGACAAATATGGATTTTACACGAATATTTTATACTTATGGAGTTGGGTTGCGATATCAGGGTCTCATAGGAATTACGGGCCACTTACACATGAGATGGGCTTGTGGGCCCTGGGCCCAAGCCCAAACCCCACAAGCCTAAACCTGCACATAATATATCAGATAAGATCTCTACAAGATTTGAGAATCTTATAAAATCTCATCAAATTCTCTCCAAAATCTTATCAAATCTCTAATAAAATCTTTACAAGATTTATACTAGATTTTATCAATCTTTATAAAAGGGTCCATACCCACTATACAAGCACACACCCTCAACCGATTTAACCCCATATCCTCTCAAATGCTCTCATCTGCAAGTTATCAAGACATATACACACCCCATACTTAAAATTCACCTTCTACAAAACAAACAAACCCAAACATACACGCATATAATCACTCTCCTCTCCCTCTCGCTAAAATCCAGTCACCGGAGGAACCGGCTGCCAGCACCAGTTAAACGGCGACGGTGGTGGCGGTGACTCCAAAGCAATCCGACAAGACCCCCCCTTTTTCGATTGACGGTCGGCCACCACTGTGGTGGCGGCGCACGGTGGTGCATCCGATGAGAAAGAGACCGAGAGAGAAAAAGAGATCGGAGCCACGGACCGGCGGTCGGAGCCACGGACCGGCGGTCAGAGCCTCGGACCAGCGGTCTTCGTCACTATCCGACGAGTTCCGGTAAGATATTGATCTTGTTCCCCGATTCTTTTCAATGGAGATGATGAGTTTTCTGTTTTTGGCGACAAACGCCACTCTTAGTGGCGGCGACCAACGGCTGACAGCGGAACAACGGCAGCAACATCGGCGGAACAATGGTGACGTCGGTCTGAGTTGGTTCGGATTTTCGTTTCATCCCAGCTTTTAGTTCAGGTGATTCAGGTACCAGGTTCAGCAGACCTTGGTTCGGGTGTTCGGGTCAGCCACGATTCAAGTCTCGGTCCAGCGGATTCAGGTCATGGTCCAGTCAACGATATGATACGGGTTTCATTTTCTGGTTTGGTCAAACTGTGGTCAACAGTTTCATGTTCGGGACAAAAGTAGTCAATACGGGTCAATTCAGTGGTTCGAGCCAACTCAGCTGAACGAGTCAGTCAACTCAGTCAAATTAGCGGGTTGACTCGGTCAACAAAGTCAACGGTCAACTGCCGGTCAACAGCAGTCAACGTCGGTCAAAGCCCGACCCGAATGCACGCTAGCAAGTCACGTCCTGGAAACAACATTACGAAGTCGTATATAGCTAGCTTTGCACAGGAATATTCAGGTGAGTTCATAACCCCACCTTTTACGGTTTTACATTTTTCTGAATGTTTTCGGGGTGGAAAGATATGCACTTTTTGCAAAGCATACAAGAACTACATATTTCTAAACCATGTTACAAGCAAGTTTTAACAGACACAAATGGTTTAAGAAAAGCTTATGTCTTATACCGGTTTTTCAAACAAGCGTATTTTTCGAAATATGCATACACACAAATTCTAGTTTTCTAAACTACGGGAAAATACAAATACAAGAGCTTACAATACATGTGTTATGGTATGATGGATACAAAAACAAGAAGCACTCTTGGTGATAACTAGTACCAAGTATGATGTGTTTTAAGAAATGATACGAGAAATGATACAAGAAATGATACGATAAATCATGTCACGAATAGGGTACCATAAGCACCATTAATCGTGTACATACTTAGACCGCAGAACAAAAGGTTAGATCTAACGGGTGTCAGGGAAGCCACACTCTTGGTGAAAACTAGTACTGAGAAGTGCTTTTGTGTCTCAGTCGTGAATCGACAACTAGAAAAATGCCTATGGTTTGGATGCTTCCTATGTCGTGTCACATGTTAATGGCCTTGCAACCCATTAACAACATGATATATACAAGAATACTTGGTTTATACAAGAAAACATGATACCTACAAGAATACTTGATTTATACAAGAAAACATGATACATACAAGAATACTTGATTTATACAAGAATACATGATACATACAAGAATACTTGATTTACATAAGAATACTTGATTTATACAAGATACATACCATGTTTTCATACAAAGTTTCCATATAACTTGACAAGAAAATGATTTTAAATTCGTTTTCTCAACAATACATCAAAAACCGGTTATTCAAAAAGATTTATTTCAAATCTTTTACAAACAAACTATGAACTCGCTCAACTTTATGTTGACTTTTTCGCATGTTTCTTTCTTAGGTTGCATTTCAGAAATTATGGCACGGTTGGAATTGGAGAACCATGAAGAGTCGAGTACTTAGTGGGCGTTCATTTCTAGAAGTCTTAGCTTATTTTGCTTCCGCTGTGCAATGAAGATACCGGTCCAGTCACGCCAATGCTCTGATAATTTCGGGGTGTGACAGATTGGTATCAGAGCTATAGGTTACAGTGAATTAGGTTTCTGTTGTGACACCTAGGCTCTAACCTCACTTTTCTCTGGGAACTTAGAATATTAAAACCTGAATACATACGGAACGCCTAGTACTCGAATATGGTCTCCAACCGTTGCCGAAAAACAAACACTCAAGATTTTGTTTTCAAACATACGCTATTGTGGTGTTTTACACACGGTGCATAAAACAATTACATACAGTACACAAAGCTCTGAGAGTTTAGGAAACATGCATTTAAGACCTTCGGGAACTTATGTTGAAGTTCATTAAAGGTCATCACGTAGGAACCGCGAACATTAACTCGGGCACACACTATTATTCGTATTGTCTATGATCTTTTAACTTCCCGAGCAGGCATCCTACGCATAACGAAACGCTAGTGCACAAGTATACGCGAAACTCAATCTATACATCAACGGATGTTGAAGTACGTCACATACGACTTTCGAGGAAGCGGCAGTTTGGCACGCGGTCCTGCAAACGACACGAGTCATGCTAAGAAGAAGACGTATGTCTCTGCATTCCCCTATCTTATTAACGATGAATACGCTATGTTCGACATTCCACGGTGATGTCACCTAACAACTGGTTATCACATGCAACCCCAGGTAAAGTCCTTAAATTTCTTTTATTGAAATTTCGACTTTCACATTTACTGAGTAGATTTTTGTATCTCTACTCCTCTTGATGGTCATTGTATCACGATCATTTCCTTCAGTATAGCGAATATTCAATTGCTTCATTCCTTGAGGAATTCATATGTTACGCATGCATCGTTTGTTACGCATGTGGTTTCGTTTCGAATAAAGTGTTTCATTAAAGTTCAAATATTATTTCGCTAAATCTAATTATTGATTTGTGATTCGAATGACCCGCATTATTGTAATTGTTGGCTTCTTTGTTATCAAGTCAACACATTTTCTTGAAATTACATACATGGTTTTTCGTTATGACCATGCCGAAAGTTTTCTTGTCGATACATGTATTTATTGTCGGCTTGCGCCGAAATCAAATTCAATTGTTTGAACTTGTTCATTACACATATTCAATTCAAGACACCATATGATGTATTGAAAACACAATATTCGAATTCGTTTTAACAAGCGTTTCATTCTTCTGAGTCGTAGTAGATTTGTTTGGTCAACGACTCCATTAAGTCGTTTGTTAACTTCGACACCTTGTGGTGGCGTTTCACTAAATTGAAGCTTGCGCTAATCTCATGCATGGATTTAATTATTTATTTATTGATTTAGATTAAATCCGCTTCGATTTATTATTACGCTTTCATTTGACTTCAAACACAGGTGATACTTGTTTGATCACCACTATTATTGAATTATTTTTTATCACTACGACACCTTGTGGCGTCGGTAGAACTTGCAGCTTGGGCTGATCATGATCGAGCATTTCATGCAAAACTATTTCATTGAACTTGTTGATTCTAAGTTCCATTTAGTGGATGTTATCATTTCTAGAATTCATTTGCATATTGTAAACGTCCACTTGGAATTCTATTGGTTGAAATTCCTCTTTTATTGGACCCCTGTTAACTTGGTCACATTGGTGACTGTATCAGTATATCTCGTTTCCTTTGACATTATTCGTAATTACTTACACATAACGTAACTCTAAGGAGTTAACGTAGTCTAAATTTCGAGGACGAAATTTAATTAACAGGGGGAGAATGTGACAACCGGTAATTTACGGCTCTTAATTACGTAATTAACAGGCGATTTACACGACATTAAATAGTGTTTATGACGCAAATTAACTTAATTAGGGCCTCAGTAAGCTTGGGAACGCTTATGCGGTTCTACAGTGCGCGTGTGACGATCTGCGGAGATACTGTTGGAAACTAAACGACAATAAACTGAAACCGTACGAAATACTGACAACGCCGACAAATATGGATTTTACACGAATATTTTATACTTATGGAGTTGGGTTGCGATATCAGGGTCTCATAGGAATTACGGGCCACTTACACATGAGATGGGCTTGTGGGCCCTGGGCCCAAGCCCAAACCCCACAAGCCTAAACCTGCACATAATATATCAGATAAGATCTCTACAAGATTTGAGAATCTTATAAAATCTCATCAAATTCTCTCCAAAATCTTATCAAATCTCTAATAAAATCTTTACAAGATTTATACAAGATTTTATCAATCTTTATAAAAGGGTCCATACCCACTATACAAGCACACACCCTTAACCGATTTAACCCCATATCCTCTCAAATGCTCTCATCTGCAAGTTATCAAGACATATACACACCCCATACATAAAATTCACCTTATACAAAACAAACAAACCCAAACATACACACACATAATCACTCTCCTCTCCCTCTCGCTAAAATCCAGTCACCGGAGGAACCGGCTGCCAGCACCAGTTAAACGGCGGAGGTGGTGGCGGTGACTCCAAAGCAATCCGACAAGACCCCCCCTTTTCGATTGATGGCCGGCCACCACTGTGGTGGCGGCGCACGGTGGTGCATCCGATGAGAAAGAGACCGAGAGAGAAAGAGAGATCGGAGCCACGGACCGGCGATCGGAGCCACGGACCGGCGGTCAGAGCCTCGGACCAGCGGTCTTCGTCACTATCCGACGAGTTCCGGTAAGATATTGATCTTGTTCCCCGATTCTTTTCAATGGAGATGATGAGTTTTCTGTTTTTGGTGACAAACGCCACTCTTAGTGGCGGCGACCGACGGCGGATCAACGGCAGCAACAGCGGCGGAGCAGTGGTGACGTCGGTCTGAGTTGGTTCGGATTTTCGTTTCATCCCAGCTTTTAGTTCAGGTGATTCAGGTACCAGGTTCAGCAGACCTTGGTTCGGGTGTTCGGGTCAGCCGCGATTCAAGTCTCGGTCCAGCGGATTCAGGTCATGGTCCAGTCAACGATATGATACGGGTTTCATTTTCGAGTTTGGTCAAACTGTGGTCAACAGTTTCATGTTTGGGACAAAAGCAGTCAATACGGGTCAACTCAGTGGTTCGAGCCAACTCAGCTGAACGAGTCAGTCAACTCAGTCAAATTAGCGGGTCGACTAAGTCATCAAAGTCAGCGGTCAACTGCCGGTCAACAGTAGTCAACGTCGGTCAAATCCCGACCCGAATGCACGCTAGCAAGTCACGTCCTGGAAACAACATTACGAAATCGTATATAGCTAGTTTTGCACAGGAATATTCAGGTGAGTTCATAACCCTACCTTTTACGGTTTTACATTTTTCTGAATGTTTTCGGGGTGGAAAGACATGCACTTTTTGCAAAGCATACAAGAACTACATATTTCTAAACCATGTTACAAGCAAGTTTTAACAGACACAAATGGTTTACGAAAAGCTTATGTCTTATACTGGTTTTTCAAACAAGCGTATTTTTCGAAATATGCATACACACAAATTCTAGTTTTCTAAACTACGGGAAAATACAAATACATGAGCTTACAATAATGTGTTATGGTATGATGGAAACAAAAACAAGAAGCACTCTTGGTGATAACTTGTACCAAGTGTGATGCGTTTTAAGAAATGATACGAGAAGTGATACAAGAAATGATACGAGAAATCGTGTCATGAATAGGGTACCATAAGCACCATTAATCGTGTACATACTTAGACCGCAGAACAAAAGGTTAGATCTAACGGGTGTCAGGGCAGCCACACTCTTGGTGAAAACTAGTACCGAGAAGTGCTTTTGTGTCTCAGTCGTGAATCGACAACTAGAAAAATGCCTATGGTTTGGATGCTTCCTATGTCGTGTTACATGTTAATGGCCTTGCAACCCATTAACAACATGATACATACAAGAATACTTGGTTTATACAAGAAAACATGATACCTACAAGAATACTTGATTTATACAAGAAAACATGATACATACAAGAATACTTGATTTATACAAGAATACATGATACATACAAGAATACTTGATTCATACAAGAATACTTGATTTACACAAGAATACTTGATTTATACAAGATACATACCATGTTTTCATACAAAGTTTCCATATAACTTGACAAGAAAATGATTTTAAATTCGTTTTCTCAACAATACATCAAAAACCGGTTATTCAAAAATATTTATTTCAAATCTTTTACAAACAAACTATGAACTCTCTCAACTTTATGTTGACTTTTTCGCATGTTTCTTTCTCAGGCTGCATTTCAGAAATTATGGCACGGTTGGAATTGGAGAACCATGAAGAGTCGAGTACTTAGTGGGCGTTCATTTATAGAAGTCTTAGCTTATTTTGCTTCCGTTGTGCAATGAAGATACCGGTCCAGTCACGCCAATGCTCTGATAATTTCGGGGTGTGACACCCTAAGCATCAAGGGTCGAGCTCAAAGAACACACGTGAGGTACAAATAAATAAAATTTCTTTACGTAGTGGTCGAGTCATAGATAGTGGAATCGAGCCACCATCACCCAAGTTTTTTGGAGGGGTGGTGGAGGATGCTAGTGATGATGAAGGTAGTGACGGTCAAACGGGTCAAAATCAAAATAAAAATGATGTAAAAATTAATACAAATACACCCGTTGTGACCGTCCCCATCCCAAAAGCTAAGGACAAGGGTGTGGAGGTTAATACCGCCCCTTATCCTGAAGCTTTATTGGGACCATCTAAGATAGTGGTAAATAAACGAAGCCCACAACAAGAAGAGATGTGGGAAATTTTTAAACAAGTTAAAATCAAATTACCACTCTTAGATGCAATTAAACAAGTACCTTCATATGCTAAGTATTTGAAAGAATTATGCACCCAAAAGCGAACTCACAAGTTTCCTAAGAAACTTGATTTAACCAAAAATGTGAGTTCGATCCTTTCGGGTGCACTTCCACCAAAACTTCGAGATCCGGGGGCGCCCATAATTCCAATACAAGTTGGTGAATTTAAAATAACTCGGGCACTTTTGGAACTTTAGGCAAGAGTGAGTATCTTGCCGGGTAGTTTATATGAACAATACGATTTTGGCCCACTTCAAACATCAAACACTACCATGGTGTTAGCCAATTTGACCCCTCAACTACCCCGTGGGATAGTCACGGATGTAATAGTCAAGGTCGAGGACTTTTACTATCCGGTGGACTTTCTTGTACTTGATTATGTTTCTTTGGACCGAACCAAGCAACCAACGGTTATCCTCGGTCGACCATTTTTGGCAACATCGAGTGCTCAAATAAATTGCAAATCGGGCACGGTCGACAAGACTTTTGGTAACTGTCGGTTGCGATTAAATGTCTTTTCAGGATTGACGGATCCTCTAATCGGTGATGAATGCTATATGGCGGACATTGTTGACGAGTGTATACCTCTATACGACATTAATGTCGAAGAGGAAAGCACAATAGAGGAGTGTTTTATGTTTGAAAGGTTGCAAAGAGAAATAAATCAGAGCATGGATGAGGAGGTGAAAGAATTGGAGGTATTAGAGGCTAGGGAAGGAAGGCCCACTTGGACACATCAAGTGGAAAGCCTCCCGGAAAGCACTGACACTAAATTAAAACCGTCGTTAGAAGAACCTCCGGTTGTAGAGTTGAAGGAGCTACCCAAGCATCTCAAGTATGCTTATGTAGGTGAGAGTAGCACGCTTTCGGTCATTATTGCATCCAACTTGACCGAGGAGCAAGAAGATAAGCTGATGAAGGTTTTGGTCACTCATAGAGCCACTATTGGGTGGACCATTGCAGATTTAAAAGGGATTAGTCCCCCGGTGGTGATGCACAAAATCATCACAGAAGATGGCATTAATCCTTCTCGCGACACACAACGGAGAGTAAATCCGAACATGCGGGAAGTGGTTAAGAAGGAGGTATTGAAATGGCTAGATGCGGGTATTATATACCCCATTTCTGATAGCCACTAGGTGAGCTTGACACAAACAGTTCCTAAGAAGGCATGTATTCAAGTCGTCACAAACGACGCAGGTGAAGAGGTCGCCACTCGGCCAGTAACCGGGTGGCGTATTTGTATTGATTATAGGAAGTTAAACGCTGCTACTTCTAAAGATCATTTCCCTTTACCGTTTATTGAACAAATTGTCGAGAAATTAGCCGGACAAAATTTTTATTGTTTCTTGGATGGCTATTCAGGTTATAATCAAATTGCTATACATCCGGAAGACCAAGCACAGACTACCTTTACTTATCCATACGGTACCTTCGCATTTAGGCGAATGCCCTTTGGACTTTGTAATGCCCCCGCCACCTTCCAAAGGTGCATGATGAGTATTTTTTCCGATATGGTGGGGGAGTCTTTGGAAATCTTCATGGATGATTTCTCGATATTTGGGTCATCGTTTGATACATGCCTTGACCAACTCGAAAAAGTTTTGAAAAGATGTGTTGAGAAAAATCTAGTTCTGAGTTGGGAAAAGAGCCATTTTATGGTTCAAGAGGGGATTGTGTTGGGGCATGTGGTGTCAAGTCCTGGGATAGAGGTTGACCGTGCAAAAGTGCAAGTCATCTCTACTTTACTTATCCCACGAATGTTAAGGGTATTAGATCATTTTTGGGTAATGCTGGGTTTTATAGAAGGTTTATAAAAGGTTTTAGTGATATAACAAAACCTCTATGTAATTTGTTGTTAAAAGATCAACCGTTTGATTTCAATAAAGATTGTCAAAATGCCTTTAATGTATTGAAGAAAAAATTGGTTGAGGCCCCAATCTTGCAATCACCGAATTGGTCGTTACCATTCAAAATTATGTGTGATGCAAGTGATTATGCGGTGGGGGGCGTGTTGGGTCAACGGGTAGACAAGAAACCGGTTGCCATATACTACGCAAGTAAGACTCTCTCAGATGCACAATTAAATTACACAACTACCGAGAAAGAGCTACTTGCGGTGGTATATGCGTTGGATAAATTTCGTGCTTATATATCGGGTACTAAGGTAATTGTGTATTCTGACCATTCTGCAGTTAGGTATCTCATGGACAAGAAGGATGTAAAGCCGAGATTAATTCAATGGGTTCTCTTGCTACAAGAATTTGACCTAGAAATTCGAGACAAGAAGGGAAGTGAGAATGTGGTTGCGGACCACTTGTCTCGATTGGCAGTGGAGGAGGATTCTTCTCGTGTAGAGATTAACGAGAACTTCCCAGATGAGCAAATTTTAAAGGTTTCAATATTACCTTGGTATGCTAATATTGTTAACTAGTTGGTTACAGGTGACTTGCCAGCTCATTGGGATAGAAGGAAGAGGTTGCACTTCCTTTCTCAAATCAAGTACTACACATTGGAAGAACCGGACTTATTCAAGATATATCCGGATCAAGTCGTTAGAAGATGCATACCCGATGAGAAGATTCCTAATGTCTTGATGCACTTGCATTCATTTGCTTGTAGGGGCCATTTCAGTGGTCACAAAACCGGGCACAAAGTGCTCAATAGCGGTCTTTATTGGCCGACTATTTTTAAGGACTGTTGTACTGCAAAGTACATATGTTTATAGTGTATATTTTGGTCAGTTTTTGGTTATTTTTGAGTCTAGTTTAGGTTAGAATTTCGATACTGCTGACGTTAAGGTATGATTTCAGGTCCCGTTGCTTAAAGCGATGAAAAACGAGTCAAAACGAGCAGTTTGGAGGAAAAACGGGATTCGAATGTGAGTCGGAAAGCTGGAAAAACAAGAAAAAAATAAAACAGCAGCCATAGGGGCGCCGCCGTACGCGACGCCTAGGGGGGGTACCCTACGCGTAGCGTCTAGCCCCCTAGTTCGCAGAAAACTTGATTTTCTATTAGGGTTTGATATTATTTTTGGATATATATTCGAGAGGAGATTGCCATCAAAGGGTTACGAATTTGTGAAGTCCAAGAGCTTATTTTGGAGATTGAAGTGCTGCGTTTGAAGAGCTTGGATCACGGGAATCATTGGATCGAGTTTGGGTTGAAGATTGAAGACTTGCACGAGTTCTTTAGTTCCTTGTTTGTTGATTTCTCTTTCGAAACTTGTAACCATGAATTCTTGTTTGAACAACTTTGCTTTGTTTTCATTGTTTAATATGCTTGGCTAAACATTTAAACCGCCTAGACTATGATGAATGGATTGAAATAAAGTTTGGACCTTTTTCGTTAATTGCATGTCTTTTATGGATTAATTGTGTATTGTAAGAAGTTTGGTTTATTAATTTGGTGTGTATGCGTACTTTAATTTGGTTAATTATTATCAATTGCTTCGTGTGAATCTAGGTGGTTGTTTGCTACAGAATAGGTTCATGCTAGATCTTTGACCTTGTGTCTTTGACCTTTAGGGTGAATCGGCCAATAAACCTTAGAAGTAGTAGTTAATAATTTGCTAGATTTCAGTATTCTACTAGTCCTTATAGCTGGAAGGTGCGGGGCTATTGGTAGGTCTTACCCGACGAATTGCTTTAGACAGTCTTTGGAAAAAGTCGTGCTTGAGTTTCCCCGTTGGTTTATTAGTCTATCAAGTCAAGTTAAGAAACTCAAACTACCCTAGATCTATAATTGGAAAAGAGTGGGTCAGCATTAGGGTACTTACATAATAATTAGATAACCGGAAGGAAGTGTAATAATCGGTAGGATTAACGGCCTAGGTAGTGCCATAAGTTTCACCTCGAGAAGGGTTGAGGGGCTTAGTTGGTGTCTTAATAGGTTTAGTATCACAAGATCCCGGTTCCATAAAACATGCAGTTAACTTATTTGGTAAATTCTTAAAATCAAGCCAGGATTCTAGTCTAGGTGGTCTTCATCATCATATAAGAACAGTCTTCACAGTATTTCGTATTAGAATAGTTCTAGTTCAATAAGTAGTTTATTAGATTTCCTTAAATTTTCAGTAACCCCCCCCCAAAAAAAAAAAAATTAAACAGTTTGAGTCGTGTCTGTCAGAGTTTATTAGAGTCTAGTTAGCGTGATTAATAAAGTCTCTTGGTTTGATATCCGGACTTCCTTAGGTCATACTACAGTGATCGGTACACTTGCCGATTGTGTGGTTTAGGTCGAGCCTAGATTTAAAGTTTTTTAGTGTCCAGCTTAGAGAGTCTAAAGTAGTTAATTTTAATAGTCTGTTTAGCACACATCAAGTTTTTGGCGCCGTTGCCGGGGACTCTTGGTAATTGCTCTTATTAGCTTTGATAGACTTTATTAACATATATGTGCTACGTGTTTTGTTTTGTCTTGAGTCTTTTATTTTTATTTTTATTTTGAGTCTTAGTGACTAGTGACTGTTTTTCTCATATTTAGGTTTTTGCTTGTAGTGGATGCCACATCTGCGCTCTCACGGACCGCCGCCGAAGCCACCAGTCACAGAGTCATCATCTCGATTGGGCCAAGGCCCGCAGGTTAGTACTTCATCCTCTTCTCATTTCCCTAATTTCAATACCACTCTGATACCCACCCCATTTCCATCACCAAACCATTCACCTGAGGTTTCTCCACCCGATAGGCCCACTTCTAGCACCTCTAGCACCCCAGATAACATAGACTTAGAACAAATGGCCAATGCAAGACAGATCGTCCACCAACAAGCCACCCAAGGCTTCACCGGTCTTGCTTCACCCATCACTGTTCCGCCCATAGTAAACGAGAACTCATGGCAGATTCCATCGTATGCCATGCAAGCCATCACCAATACCATTCAGTTCCACGGCCGAGAGGACGAGGACGCCCCCGCCCATATAAACCGTTTCTCTCGTATGCTTGCTACTTTTAGCCTTCACGGAGCCCCAAACGATGCTACCTATTTACAGCTCTTCCCCTTTTCACTAGCCGGCCGTGCGGCTACTTAGTTGGACTCTCAGCCAACCGGTACTTTTACCACTTGGGCGGGCCTCCGTCAAGCCTTTTTGAACAAATATTTTCTGCCCGCTAAAGCCTCACGTCTTCGTGATCAAATTCACTCATTCCGCATGGAGCCCGACGAGCCCTATTACCTTTCTTGGGAGCGATTTCAAAACCTTATCGCTCGATGCTCCCTGCATGGTCTTTCTTTGCGAGAAATTTTACAACGGTCTCACCCAAGAGACTCGTGATCGTTTTGACACTAATGCAGGAGGTCATATGATGGGTATTCTTACTGTTGCCGAGTGTTTAGAACATTTCAAAGCATTTGCCCAATCTCAATCTCAGTCGCAATCTGATCAGCAGCATCAAAGTGGCAATTCAAATGCCACTACTAATGCACCCACTCGTTGGGTGAACCATATCACTATGGACCCTAGTATGGCCGTTGTATTAGAAAACGTCACTAGAGAGCTCAAGGAGATTAAGGCAAAGGTTGATAAGTGTGAGTTTTGTCGAGGGGGTCAAGATACGAATGCGTGTCCATTGTTAGTTGGTGAGGAGCAGGTCGATTTCGTGGGAGGGGTTTAGGTAGAGGTCAACCTAGTGGGTTTGGTAGTAATTTTAATTCGGGTTGGCGTAGTAATAATAATTTATTAATAATAATAATTTTCGTTCCAATGGTCCCCCTGGTTTCCAGTTAGCTCAAAATCCAAATAGGGGGCAGGGTTCATTCTTTGGTGGGGGTTCAAATGGGCAGTTCAATAAGGGGTTCAATGGGCAAGTCAAGGATGGGGGGTCAAGTAGTCAGGTTCAACCAGTTCAGGGTTCAAGTTATGATTTAGGAGGTAGCCTTGAGAGGATGGAGGCAATGATGAGCAAGTTAGTCGTTAAGGACCAAACCACCCAAAAGATCCTTACCGAACACGAACTTATGCTTAAGAACCACCAAGCCTCTTTCCAAGACCTTCAAAGGGTCGTAGGTGACATGTCTAGGAAGCTTGAGGAGAGATTACCCGGTCAGTTTGCGGGTAACACCCAACCGAACCCTAACGCCCATGCCAAAGCCATTACCACTCGTAGTGGCAAAACTGTAGGGAACCCGAGAGTTGAGGAGAGAGTAGTAGAGGAAGATGAGGAGATTGTAGATGAAGAAATCGAGATGGAGGCTCCCGGCAAAGTGCAATCGAGGCTAAGCCTGGCAAGTACCGCACAGCCCGGTGAGAAGAGAGTAGAGAAACCACCCGTAGACATTAGACCTTCTCCACTCGTAGATCATTCGCGTGTCCCGTTTCCTACACGTCTTAGGAACCAAAAGTACTCCAAGGAATACGGGCAGTTCCTAGATATCTTCAAGCAATTGAAGATTAATCTACCTTTCATTGAGGCACTCCAATCTATGCCCAAGTACGCGAAGTTCTTAAAGGACCTTCTTAGAAAAAATTAGAAGTTGGGAGAGTTGTCGAATGTTCCATTGAATGGAGGGTGCTCCCCAGTCGTTCTAAATAAGCTTCCGGAGAAGCTCACCGATCCCGACATTTTTACTATTCCATGTCTTTTCGGTAGTAACACCAATACTCGAGCCTTAGCCGACCTAGGTGCTAGCATCAATTTGATGCCCTTTTTCTCTCTACAAGAAGCTAGACTTAGGCGAGCTTTCACCTACCCGTATGACATTATCTTTAGCCGATCGATCTGTGAAATACCTGAGGGGTATTGTTGAGAATTTGCTTGTTAAGGTCGACAAGTTTGTTTTTTCCGTTGATTTCATCATTCTTGATATGGAAGCGGATGAGAGAGTTCCTATCATACTTGGTTGTCCGTTTTTGCGTACCGCTAAAGCTCTCATAGATGTTTACGATGGTAAGATCACACTTAGGGTCGGTGAGGAGAGAGTCACCTTTGAGATAGATCGTTCCATGAACCACCCGAGTGGTTCCGATGACTATAGTGGTCCTTTCCATTCCGTATATTTCTTGAACTCGTTCATCTCATGCATTGACCATTGTCTAGAGTACATTAGTGGTGCTGACTTAGTAGGAGGAGAGAATGTTGAGGAGGAGTCGTTGAGGTTGGATGAAGTAGAAGATGAGGGGATTCCTTTGATTCCCGAGGCGTTAGCCGTTAGTGATGACACCACCCAACCCCCACCCTTAGAGCTTAAGGTCCTTCCATCTCATTTAGAATATGCTTTTCTAGGGGAGGGTTCCGAGCTACCTGTTATCATCTCATCAAAGTTGGAGGAAGGAGAGAAGTTGAGGTTGTGGAAGTGTTGAAGACCAACAAGGAGGCCATTTCATGGAGGTTGTCCGACATTAAGGGTATAAGCCCTTCTTATTGCACTCACCGGATACTCATGGAGGACGATTTCAAACCGGTGGTGCAACCCCAAAGGCGCCTCAACCCTAATATGCAAGACGTAGTGAAGAAGGAGGTTCTAAAATTCCTAGATGCCGGGATGATATATCCCATCTCAGATTCTCCATGGGTTAGTCCCACTTAGGTTGTCACTAAGAAGGGAGGGATGACCGTTGTCATGAATTCCAAGAATGAGCTTATCCCTTCTCGTACGGTCACGGGTTGGCGTGTGCGCATCGACTACCGAAAGTTGAATGATGCCACCCAAAAGGACCACTTCCCATTGCCCTTTATCGATCAGATGCTGGAGCGTCTCGCGGGTCAACAATTCTATTGTTTTCTCGATGGTTTTTCTGGGTACTTCCAGATCCCCATCGCACCGGAGGATCAGGATAAGACCACCTTCACATGCCCCTATGGCACTTACGCGTACCGACGCATGCCATTTGAGCTGTGTAACGCTCCAGCTACCTTTCAGCGGTGCATGGTTGCCATATTTCAAGATATGATTGAGAGTTCCATGGAGGTTTTCATGGACGATTTTTCGGTCTATGGTAACTCATTTGATGAGTGTTTGAAGAATCTTGAGAGGATGTTGAAGAGGTGCGTTGAAACGAAGCTAATGCTGAATTGGGAAAAGTGTCACTTCATGGTAACTGAAGGTATTGTTTTAGGCCATAAGATCTCGAGGGATGGTATAGAGGTAGATCGTGTGAAAATAGATACCATTAGCAGGTTGCCTCCACCCACTAGCGTGAAGTCGATTCAAAGTTTTCTCGGTCATGCAGGCTTCTATAGACGCTTCATTAGGGATTTCTCTAAAATCACTCGCCCCATGACCCGTCTTCTATAGAAAGATGTTCCATTCGTCTATGACGAGGAGTGTCTTAACGCCTTCAACTTTTTGAAGGAACAACTTGTGAGTGCACCTATTCTTATCTCGCCCGATTGGAGCTTGCCGTTTGAGCTCATGTGTGATGCGAGTGACTATGCCGTTGGGGTGGTATTAGGACAAAGAAAGGACAAGCACTTCCACCCCATCTACTACGCGAGCAAAATGTTAAATGATGCTCAAGAGAACTACACCACCACGGAGAAAGAACTCTTAGCCGTAGTCTTCGCGCTCGACAAATTCCGCTCGTACCTCGTGCTATCCAAGACCATATTTTTCACCGACCACTCCGCGTTGCGTTTTCTTTTTCAAAAGAAAGACGCCAAACCCCGACTTATTCGGTGGATTCTATTGCTTTCCGAGTTTGACATCAAAATTAGAGATAAGAGAGGGGCCGAAAACGTAGCAGCCGATCATATTTCACGTTTAGAAGACCCTAGGAGAGAGGAGATTCGTGAGGAGGAGATAGGAGATACATTTCCTCATGAGTCGATCGAGTTTGTAGAAGCCGAGAAGGAGGGATTGCCATGGTTTTGTGATTTGGCGAATTATCTCTCGAGTGGTAATATTGTGAAGGGGATGACCACACAACAAAGAAGGAAGTTCCTTAGTGAGTCGAGGAAGTATGTGTGGGATGATCCGTTTCTCTTTTGAGTAGGGGGAGATAGGATACTTAGGCGATGTGTGTCGCGAGAGGAGGGGTTGAACATCCTTAAACATGTGTATGAAGGTCTAACGGGAGGCCACCATGGTGCATATGCCACCGCTCAAAAGGTGTTTGATTGTGGCTTTTATTGGCCTAACGTACTTCGTGATGCCGTTGAGTTCGTGAAAACATGTGATGCTTGTCAACGAACCGGTAACATTTCAGCCAAAGATGAGATGCCTCAAAACCCAATCCAAGTGTTGGAGGTTTTTGATGTTTGGGGCATAGATTTCATGGGACCCTTTCCCGTCTCAATGGGGAATCGCTACATACTTATGGCAATTGACTACGTGTCTAAGTGGGTAGAGGCTAAAGCTCTTCCTACAAATGAAGCCCGAGTAGTATTGAGTTTCCTCAAGAAACTCTTTTCCCATTTCGATACACCTAAAGCTTTAATTAGTGACCGTGGTACTCACTTTTGCAACGCATTGATGGAAAAGTTGCTTGCACGCTATGGAGTCACTCGGCGTTTATCTACCGCGTACCATCCACAGACAAGTGGTCAAGTGGAGAACGCGAATCGTGGTATCAAACGTATTCTAGAGAAAACCGTTGGAAAGAATAGGAAGGATTGGTCCGACAAGCTTGACGATGCATTGTGGGCGTTTCGAACTGCCTACAAAACACCTTTAGGATCCACACCATTTATGATCTTCTATGGAAAAGCTTGTCATCTTCCCGTAGAACTAGAACACCGAGCACTTTGGGCATTAAAAACCGTTAACCTTGACATGACCAAAGCCGCTAGGAAATGTTTCTTTCAAATCCATGAGCTTGAGGAGCTTAGGGATGCAGCTTATGCTTGATCTTTGGGAATTAAGGAGAAAACGAAAGCTTCACATGATCGCAAGTAAAGGAAGTTCAAAGAATTTAGCAAGGGTGATAGAGTACTTTTCTACAATTCAAGATTGAAGTTGTTTGCAGGGAAATTAAAGTCGAAGTGGTCGGGGCCATATATGGTTCATTACGTATTTCCGTACGAAGCTATTGAGATTATGGATGAGTCCGATGGCCGAAGTTGGAAGGTAAATGGCCACCATTTTAAGCACTATATTGGAGGAGCGATAGATAAGAACGAGATGGAGGAAACTCCTCTCGAAATTCCATCAAAAGCTGCCACTTAGTGTTTTGGGTGAAAACCTAAGTGTACATTTTGTATCGTTTGTATAAGAGTCGTCGTTTGAGTTATTTTTGCTTTCTAACAGTATTTTGGTAGATTTTTCGGTCTTTGTTTTGTGTCGTTGAGAATTTCACAGGTTTCGTCACCGCTATGGAACGGAAAAAGCATGAGAAAAGAGGTCCCAGGTATGTTTATTTGATACTTAGAAAAAATTTTGGGAGTTTTGGATGGCTGGGAAAAAGTTTGAAAAATTTTCTAAGGCATGAGAGCATAAATTTTTCGAAACCTTCTGTGAAAAACGGGCCTAGACGTAGCGTCTAGGCCTGTCGCGTAGCGTCTATGCTAAAGGTTCAAATTTTAATTGTTTAGAGGCGCCACCGTACGAGACCCCCCCCCCCCCTGGACCTACGCGTAGCGCGAGGCCCCCCAGACGGGTCAAATCGTTTTTTTGAACTTTATTCACTGCATATCATTATTTCTTCTTCCATTACGAACCCTAGCCGCTAAAACCACCATTTTCACCATATCTCACCCATTTTCTACCAAATCACTCCATTTTTCTTCCTACATCACCACAATCACTTTCCCTACAATTCCCACCATCAATTTCACCCGAAATCGCGAGAACTTTTCGTGTTTTCGACAAGTTTGAGCACCACAAGTTCAAGGCCCCAATTTTTCTTGCTAAATCCGACTCCAAGATATGTTTTCTGTGATTTCTCGTTAGTAGGTAACTTTATTGTTCGTTTGTATTGTCGGGTCAATCATATCTTAGGTCTAGGGCTTGGGTAGTTCGTTAAAGTAGTGATTTTTGAATTTTTAATAATGTTAGTAGTATGCAGTTAGGTTGGTTTGGGATGATTATACATAATGGGGCTTGCGGATGGTTCGGGTTGGTTTATTTGCGAGTGTTTGAGAATTGTGGGGTATATTTGGACATCTAGGCCACGTGTTTGAGCTTTGTGGGGTTTTTTTGGCTAACACTAAGAGGTTTTTGCTAAAAAAATAGGTTTTTGAACTGATTTTTGCAAATCTAATTAGTTTTCTAAACGACTTTTGTTGCATAAAACGTCACCTTGTGGTTTCAAAGTCTCAAACTCTCACTTGTTTAGCCTAAATGTTGGGATATTTCGGCACTTATGCTTAATTGAGGATAATTAACGTGCCGGGAGAAGATAGTGTATAGTGAGTCTTAAGTCGTTCGAGTCATCGAGTCTAGTAGTTTACTTAGAGTTAGTACTTAGAGTTTAGTGTCGAGTTTACTAATATGCATGTACAAGTTCACAACATTTTTCCCGTACTCAATCTCCATTCGGGTAAAGTGGTGTTTAACTTACACTTTTGTAAACGGTAACCCATGTTTTTCTTCAACTTTATTTTCGGTTTCAGTCGCGAACGTAAGTCGCGAACGTAATGCTATACGGCTGTTTCCAAATTCATAAATTCTAAAAAAAATTGAAAAAACTAGAAATTAAAGAAATTAGTTTTTTTTTTTCTATTTGTTTGATTCGTATCGCTTAAATCTCTCATGTTTTGCAGGAACATGTCAGGTGAGGGCTCGTCCTGTAACCCAAAGAAAAGGAAGATCCAATATCAAGGAAAAGATAGGAGAGTTTATTCTCGAGTTGAAAGGCTAGTTGATCACCCAGTCTTGGATTTTGAAGAAGACAGTGAGGAAAGGCAAAAGCTAGTGAAATTTGTGACAACTAATCTCCTGGGAACATCTCACAGTTGATTGGGAATGGTTGCAAGGAATGGGGGTTACTGACCGTGTAGCGGACTTGCTTGGGCCGAGACTGAGAGCGGCAATGGATTGCCATTGGCCACAGCATACAGAGTTGACACTTGAGTTTCATTGTACTTTTCATCACAAAGAGGGTACATTTGCTGATAAGAATGCAGTTTCATTTTCGTTGGGCAGGAATTTGTATGAGATGAGTATTACTGAGTTTGGGGTAGCTTTGGGTTTCTACACTGAGCGGGAGGTGCGGACGGATGATTTTGTTAATGGGTTGAGGGGTATATACAATCATCCTCGACCAAATTGCTTGGGTTTGGAGGAGTCGGCTAGATTCTGGGAGACAATTTTGACCGCACCGTTTGTGACAACCCTCACAAAACCAGGTATCCGTACGAATTAATTAATATTTAATTAATGCTTAATTACTGTGCTTGCTTGCAATTATGGTTAAACTGTTTCTTGATTTCTGATACATACATACTCATGCATCACATTTTATACTGTCACTCTATTATTTACACACAAAACTATAGTGACAAACTTGATGCACAAAAGCACAGTTAGCACCATGAACGGATAACCCAGTAAACATGCTGACATTGCCAGCACTAGACAGATATTGACTCTGAGGCCAGTACGAGCCGGGAATAGATTACTACACTAGTAGGGAGTGTAGGGAGGTGATGATTATAAAACTGCGTCACTAGGTGATAGTTATGTTGCCCGGAAGTGCCTAAAACATACTTTAACTGCAGAATTCTGCACTTTATACAAAAATTCAGCATTTAACGTAACTAGTGGAGTGCAAAAACTTGGTAAAATAATACTAGACACTTTCCAAAGTGTCGGGAATTTATTGTGTCACTAAAAACAATATAAACGACACTTTAAAGCTTTGTTTGACACTTTAACGGATCAATATCCAACCGAACAACCAGACTTTACCCAGAACATAAAAATATTGTCAATGACATTGTTTACACTTTTCTGAGCTAGTTTGGGTCCCCGAATACCCTAACACCCTTTATATTACACTGCACACTAATAACTTACTTAAAATCCTAACTAAACATAACTAGATCCTAACTATCCATTTGAAATCCAACCATAACCCCCCCCCCCTCTAGTTGACGGTCACCCAAGGGGTGACCCACACCCATTTTCTTGATTATTTAATTGGTGGATGTTTGATATCTTGAGACCATAATACATGATGGATAAAAGCACCAAGATGGATTATAAGAATGCTTAAGAGATAAGGAATTCATTCACAAATCACACTTCACAAAATTTGCTCTCTCTCTCCCTCTTCCTTAGTGTTCGGTCGAGAACACTAGTGCCACCACCATCATCATCAAGTTTCGATCTAGCTAATCCACTTACATACAAGTGTGCAAGGTGACATACAAGGAGGCTCGGTGCTTTCGGAAACTCAAGAACCTCTCTATATTTCTTTTATCCACCTTGTTTATGTCTTGATTCTTCCCTAGCCACGGGCTAGTAGTAAGTGCTTCTAAACATCCTCTTGTTCTTGTTTAAAGTGGTTAATAGGTGATTTAACGGTTAAAACTCAAGAACACACAAGATCAAAACTAAAAGTCTTGAAAGAAAGATAAACTAGTTGGATAAAGAGAAACTAATGGTGTAAATCTTGTAAATCTTGTCTAGATGTGATTATTTTATGTTGTTTGATGCTAGTAGTGGGATGGATCATCATCTAACCATACAAGATCATGTTCATGGAACATGAACTAGTAATATGTTAAGTGTAAAAGTTGTAAGATGATGAACCCTTCCACTCATGAACATGAACTTGTGTAAATGAAAATTTTCTTGTAAAATAAGGTTCTAAACTAGTAGATCTAAAGATCTACAAGTGATTTTTCGAAAGAACCAAGTAAAAGATGCAAGTCTTGTTTAAAACCCGGATCTAACATAAACTAAAGGCATTTTAGTGAATAAACAAGTGTGTAAACCCTTGCGTAACAAGAAGATTTACCAAAGAAATGTTTTCGTAAATCTTGACTAGAAGTTGTAAAACTTCAAAGTCTTTAAAAATAAGGTTTTTAAGAAAATAAAGTTATTTTTAAAGATAACGAAACCTACTAAATATGTTGGAAAGTTACTACGTATTTTTACAAGACTTACAAGTTCATGAGTTTGCGATTTAGACTTATTTTGACAAGTTTGATGTTTAGCATTGTATATTGATGATTGGTGAATTGTTTGATTGAATTTTGAAAAGAAAATGATACGCTAGTAAGCGTGGCCACCTCCAGTTACAGAGGAAACTCTGGCGAAATTTTTCCAAAAATATAACACTTAGAAATATTTTTGTGACAAGTGGTTATAAATATATTTTTGACTTGTTTTTCCAAATAAACTTCGCCATGATTTTTATTACAAAATTACCAAGTGCCGGAGGTGGATTTTCGTAAATAAAACTTGTTAAATATATATTTGGAATATATATTTCATAGTAAAACGCTTGTGTGATTTTATGATTATTTTGTGAACTAGATATGTTATTTTTAGAGTAAAAATAATATAACTTGAATACACTGAGAAGTATCGACCCCAAAATAATACCACCGCTATCACAAATAAATATTTAAGTTATATAAGTATCGTAATACAACGCGAACTTTAAAATGTAACTTATGTATTTTCGGAAAATACTCTTAAATATGTATTTTGATAAAGTATTATTTTGGAAATTGTATAAAGTAAAATATAATATTTTTGAGAAAAATATGTTTATTTTGGGAGACAGAATATTTTAGACAAAGTGATTTAAAATATATTTTCAAGTGAGACTTAAAAATATATTTTCGGAAATATAACGATTACATGTATTAAACCCCCCATCCTTGGGAAGGAATATACTTGTTAAATAATTAAGAAGTGTGAACACGGAATAGTTACCTAACTATTTCTCCAACAAAACGTTAAACCCTAAGCCAAGGCACGGTCGTCCGTCTAATAGAAGTTAGTACGTGTAGGTCGTCACGCAGCAGGTTGATTTGGGATTGACTATTTCGAGACGCACTTCAGTGAGTTCATGTCCCCCTTTTTTCTTAGCTGTTTTCAGTTTTTATACTTCGGGGGTGGAATACATGTTACAATGATTACGGATACTTTTATACATGGTATGGTTAGCTTAAGGAGGGTTACAACTTAGATCATGTGAGTGGGTAGGCGGAAACTAGAGACCATTAATGCTCATTGTAGACCGAGGGTCATTAGCGGTAGATCTATCTGGGTGTAGCGAGCCCAACTCCAGGCCCAACTGTACAGACCTCGGGGTGAGTTTGAGCCCGACGCAAAAATCTGCTAGGTTTGAGTCTTCCTACAGCACTTCACACATATCATTGGCTTTGCAACCCAATGGTGATATCTTTTTTTTTCCTTATTTGCTACATACCAGGGATTTTCATACATACAAATGTATTAAAAAGGTTTTACATACTCATTTTCACATGAACTCGCTCAACTTTTGTTGATTTTTCAACTTACATGTATTTCAGGGAATTAGGGATCTGGCGAGGTATGCTATATCTTCATGCTGCGTAGGAGAAGTGATGTCATCCGAGTTTAAGGGTTGTGACTTTTGCCTGGACGAGTCACAAGTCCTAAACTGTGTCTATTTCATGTTTTGTGGTTGTGTCTTATGAACAAGGTTTTTATTATGTTGTGTTGTAAACCCGTTGCATGTGTCAACTCTAAAACAATGTTGTCGTATTTTACTTTTAAAACTTGAAGTAATGGATGATCATCATGGTTTTACTTTCATATAGCTTTGTTGTGATTAAGCTATGGTATTAAGAAGTCACACCAAATAAACCCACGCTTCCGCAAAGCCAGGGTGTGACAGCTTGGTATCAGAGCATCGATCATAGCGAACTAGGATTCCTTCTCGAGTCTAGACTATGATCACTAGGGCTCTCACGAAAACATTTTTACATTGCATACACTAAACGTCCAGATCCAGGGCACAAACATTTTTAACAAAAAGGGCACAATACACTTTTCAAAGATTTAAAATTCAGTCGGGGAGACTGAGGGAGTTCAGTCGGGGAGACTGAGGGAGTCCAGTCAGAGAGACTGGGGGAGTTGGTCTTAGAAACCAGGGAGTTGGTCTTAGAGACCAGGGAGATTGTCTGAGAGGCTAGGAAGTTCAGTTTGAAAGGCTGGGAGGATAGTCTAGGGAAGCCTAGGATGATTACTTGTTTGCTTATTGATGACTAACATGTTTATATGATTATATGATTGATTGTTTGTGCGTATGTGTGTTTGTGTTACAGACATCATGTCTTCTTCATCAGACACTGGAGTTTCCGACACTCTGGACCCTATGGCGATAGTATCAGATGACATAGTTTCATCGGAGCACGAGGTCCACACTTCCGATACTACCAGCACAGACGATGACGACTTCCAGCCCTTTGCGCTGCCTGACGTCGTAGCCGAGCCTGCTGATGGCCATCTCGCTGGGGATTTACCACTCGTGGTGATCCCTGCTCCTGTGCCCCTTGCTGCTTATCCGGTTGTTGATATGCCACTTGATGATGTTTCTGACGACGACGTCGATTTGTTTGAGGAGGACCCACTTGAGGATGACCTTGAGGGTGAGGCCCCTATTGCTGCTGATGATATCCTACTCATTGCTGACACTCCTGCAGAGGAGGCTCCTGTTCATTCACCTGTCCCAGACTCATTTGAGTCTATGGCGTCCGCATCTTTGCACACACAGGGAGTGCAGCACCACTCACACGACACCGACACCGACCCTGACATGGCATCATCAGCTGCACCTGCACCCACACATGACTTTGAGTTTGATCACGATGTTGATGATGATCCTGTGTTTCCCCCTGGTTTTGATCCTGACCAGGATATTGAGTTCATTCACTTAGACCAGCCCCTAGAGGATCCTGTAGCCCCTGTCGATCCTTTGTTTGCTGATCCAGCTGATTTTGATATGGAGTTTGTTGATCCGGAGCCTGCTGTGGCCCCTGAGCCAGTCATTGCTCCTGACCCTGCATTAGAGCATGACCCTGTTCATGCCGATGCACCTGCTGTTGCTCCTTTTGTTGATGACATACCTGTTGACGATCATCCCGTTGTTGCTCCACCGTTGGTGGATGATCATGTTGCTGACGCTCCTGTTGACGCTCCACTTTTGATAGAGGATCCTGTTGTTGCACCATTTCCTGATCCTACGCCGGTGATGTTCGACCGTGCACCTTTTGCGACCCATATTGATCCACGATATGCTCACACCCGCAACGGGTGGATAGATTATGACGATGATTACCCACCTTTCGTGTTCCCTGTTACACCCCCTGTAGCCCTCGTTTCAGCCCCTGTTTCAGCCCCCATTGATGTCCCTTTGCTTCCCACACATACCACGGATGCTCGTCGCACCGACTTACCTATCACGTTTCTTCAGGACATACCTCCACCACGTCCTGGGGAGGGTTCATCTCGACAGCCATTTGGTCATACACCTTTCGTGTCCGGAGGAGGCCAGTTTGTGCCCCAGATTTCTCATCCTACTCTTATTCCCACTGTTGCACCATTTACTGTACCATCCTTCGCTCCATCTAGTGAGCCATTCCTCTGGACTACGCCCCCATTATGCCACCATCTGATCCGTATCACCCATACCACGTGGGGTATTCTACGGAGGATATTCTCACATCTTTCATGATACAGCAGGAGGCGCTGACCCGTCGCGTACAGGAGCTGGAGAGAGCTCAGCGACCACCGTGTCATTGTCAGACCCCACCTGCAGTATCACACCCTCCACGTCCACTTTCACCTGATTCTGCCGCTCGCTTTTGGACTCCTGAGCAGCTGATAGCATACTTATTGCGCGCTCATCGCGCTATGGAGGAGGACTGGTTACACATGCGACGTCTACTCTTTTCTCGTTTCCCCCCTCCTCCGCCGCCATCAGCATAGGCCTTTTTGATTCGACGCAGGTAGACTTTTGGTGAGACGACCGCGATTGTGCAGACTACACAGCTTTTGGAGACCGCATTTTGATGATTGTGACTTTTGATGATTTGTATATTTGTTGCTGTTGTCACTGACTAGATAGTTTGGACTAGGGCGATGTGGCCCTTAGTCACTGATGATGTATGATACAGTTATGAACTTGTAAACCTTACATTGTGGTCTTGATTTATGACAGCGCAATCGCAGTATTCTCATTATATGTGATGTTGGGTTGATTATTGATGTTTTATAACGTGTGATGTTATGTGCTTGATTTATTTGTAACATGAGATGTTATGTGTCTGATAAATGGAATACGTATGATTCATTTACTTATAATGACTTGACCAACACGACCATCTTTTAGAAGATGCCTCCAAGACGCGAGATACGCATGCCTACCAGCGAGGCAGAACTCCAGGGAATCATTGCTGCCGCCATAGCGCAGTATGCAGCCTCACAAGGAGGAACCAGCGGAAGCAATTCGAACAATAACGGCAATAACAATCCACCACATGCTAATGTTAAGTCTTTTGAGACATATTACAATACATTTGGATATTTATAGCACGTCCGCTAATACCATTTGTATATTCTAACGTATGTGCAGGGTGCACTTACAAGCAGTTTCTCGACTGCAAGCCCATGAATTTCGACGGCACAGGAGGTGCTGTTGCGTTCGTGAGGTGGGCTGAGAAAACAGACTCTGTCTTAAGAATGAGCAAATGAGCTCCCGATCAACAAGTAACTTACATCTCAGGGCTGTTTCTGGATGGAGCCCTATCGTGGTGGAACTTACAAGTGCAAACTTTAGGAGAAGCTGCTGCTTATGCGTTAACATGGGCTGAGTTAAAAGAGTTAATGCGAAGGAAGTATTGCTCGCGTGCTGAGATACAATGGTTAGAGATTGAGTTCTGGCATTTAAGGATGGATGGTAACAAGATTGCAGAATACGTTCAAAGATTTCATGATTTATCCCACGTAGTACCATACATGGTCACACCAGAGTTTAAACGGATCGAGAGATTTATCTGGGGATTGGCACCTCAGATAATGAGTATGGTTACCACATCCAAACCTCCCACGATCACGGAAGCGATCGATCTTAGTGTGGCGCTTACTGAGGAGGCCATTCAGTTGAACAAGTTTCCAAATGTTGAACCAAAGAAGAAGGAAACACATGCTGAGTCGTCTGGTGAAAACAAGCGAAAGTTTTCAAACTTCAAGCAAGGAACCAGCCATGTAAGCAAGAAGGGCGAGTCAAGCACACCGGTCCAAGCTGCAACCGGTGTTGAGAAGAAAGGGAAAGGTTATATAGGTACACAGCCCAAGTGTAACACCTGTCAGCGTCATCATTCTGGCCGGTGTGGGCCAAAAATATGTGAAGCTTGTGGGAAAGTTGGCCACTTGAAGGATACTTGCTGGGCTAGTGCTGGCCGGGGTGGCCAAGGAGGTTTTAGGAACAACAACCGTGGTGGTAATGGAAACCGCCCACAAGGAAACACCGGAGGAAATGGGAACCGTGGAAACGTTGCGAATCAAGCTGGTAGTGGGAATCGCAACCAAAACAACACTCAAGCTGGGAACGGAGGTGGTAATGGGCAAAGACTGGGCTGTTTTAACTGTGGTGACATTGGTCACTTTAAGAAGGAATGCCCAAATTTGAACCAAGCACGGGGAAGAGTCTTTAACATCGGAGCAAGGGAAGCGCGCCAGGATCCCAATGTTGTTACTGGTATGTTCCCTATAAACCAACGTTTTGCATCTGTTCTGTTTGATACCGGTGCCGATTATAGCTTTGTGTCGTTAGAGTTTAAGAGTATGCTTGGGTTAACCACTAGTAAGTTAGACGTTCCATACTCGATTGAATTGGCGAATGGGAAACTAGTTGAAACGGGTGAAGTTATAAGAGGATGCGTGATAGAATTGGGAGGACACGAATTTATGCTAGACCTGCTACCTGTCGAGTTGGGAAGCTTTGATGTGGTAGTGGGAATGGATTGGTTGTCCAGCAACAAGGCCGAGATTGTTTGCCATGAGAAGACCATCCGCATCCCTGTGATGGATGAAGAAACCATCGTAGTGCACGGAGAGAAGCATGATACGCCGCTGAGAATCATTAGCTGTCTAAAAGCTAGAAAGTGCTTGAAGAATGGATGTGTTGCATTCTTGGCACACATCGTGGATAAGGAAGCTGCTGAACCGAATATCGAAGACATTCCAGTCGTCAAGGAATACCCGGAAGTCTTTCCAGAGGACTTGCCAGGGTTACCGCCTCAAAGGCAAGTCGGGTTCCACATTGACTTGGTTCCAGGTGCCGCATCTGTAGCCAAGGCACCCTACAGACTTGCACCGTCAGAGATGCAGGAGTTGTCGACACAACTCCAGGAGCTATTGGACAAAGGATTCATCAGACCAAGCTTCTCACCTTGGGGAGCTGCAGTTCTGTTTGTTAAGAAGAAGGATGGTAGTTTCCGTATGTGCATAGACTACCGCGAGCTCAATACGTTGACTATCAAGAACAGATATCCCTTGCCGAGAATCGATGGCCTATTTGACCAGTTGCAAGGCTCAAGCTTTTATTCAAAGATCGATCTTCGATCTGGATACCATCTACTTAGGATACAGGAGGAAAGTATCCCGCAGACGGCCTTTAGGACTCGTTATGAGGCAGAGACGCTGGGTAGAGCAGTTGAATGATTATGACTGTGAGGAAACTCTGGCAAAATTTTTCCAAAAATATAACACTTAGAAATATTTTTGTGACAAGTGGTTATAAATATATTTTTGACTTGTTTTTCCAAATAAACTTCGCCATGATTTTTATTACAAAATTACCAAGTGCCGGAGGTGGATTTTCGTAAATAAAACTTGTTAAATATATATTTGGAATATATATTTCATAGTAAAACGCTTGTGTGATTTTATGATTATTTTGTGAACTAGATATGTTATTTTTAGAGTAAAAATAATATAACTTGAATACACTGAGAAGTATCGACCCCAAAATAATACCAACGCTATCACAAATAAATATTTAAGTTATATAAGTATCGTAATACAACGCGAACTTTAAAATGTAACTTATGTATTTTCGGAAAATACTCTTAAATATGTATTTTGATAAAGTATTATTTTGGAAATTGTATAAAGTAAAATATAATATTTTTGGGAAAATATGTTTATTTTGGGAGACAGAATATTTTAGACAAAGTGATTTAAAATATATTTTCAAGTGAGACTTAAAAATATATTTTCGGAAATATAACGATTACATGTATTAAAACCCCCATCCTTGGGAAGGAATATGCTTGTTAAATAATTAAGAAGTGTGAACACGGAATAGTTACCTAACTATTTCTCCAACAAACGTTAAACCATAAGCCAAGGCACGTCCGTCCGTCTAATAGAAGTTAGTACGTGTAGGTCGTCACGCAGCAGGTTGATTTGGGATTGACTATTTCGAGACGCACTTCAGTGAGTTCATGTCCCCCTTTTCTCTTAACTGTTTTCAGTTTTTATACTTCGGGGGTGGAATACATGTTACAATGATTACGAATACTTTTATACATGGTATGGTTAGCTTAAGGAGGGTTACAACTTAGATCATGTGAGTGGGTAGGCGGAAACTAGAGGCCATTAATCCTCATTGTAGGACCGAGGGTCATTAGCGGTAGATCTATCTGGGTGTAGCGAGCCCAACTCCAGGCCCAACTGTACGGACCTCGGGGTGACTTTGAGCCCGACGCAAAAATCTGCTAGGTTTGAGTCTTCCTACAGCACTTCACACATATCATTGGCTTTGCAACCCAATGGTGATCTCCTTTTTTTTCCTTATTTGCTACATACCAGGGATTTTCATACATACAAATGTATTACAAAGGTTTTACATACTCACTTTCACATGAACTCGCTCAACTTTTGTTGATTTTTCAACTTACATGTATTTTAGGGAATTAGGGATCTGGCGAGGTATGCTATGTCTTCATGTTGCGTAGGAGAAATGATGTCATCCGACTTTAAGGGATGTGACTTTTGCCTGGACGAGTCACAAGTCCTAAACTGTGTCTATTTCATGTTTTGTGGTTGTGTCTTATGAACAAGGTTTTTATTATGTTGTGTTGTAAACCCGTTGCATGTGTCAACTCTAAAACAATGTTGTCGTATTTTACTTTTAAAACTTGAAGTAATTGATGATCATCATGGTTTTACTTTCATATAGCTTTGTTGTGATTAAGCTATGGTATTAAGAAGTCACACCAAATAAACCCACGCTTCCGCAAAGCCAGGGTGTGACACCGTTCTCCGGCACGAGCCTTATCTCTACGGTTCCTGATCCGATCCATAGGTATATTCTGAAGGTGTTGGCGACTACGATTGTGGCAAGAAGGTCGGGTGAAAACAAGGCTAACTTGTTGGATGTCTGTGCCTTAATGTGTATGGTTGAGAAGAGAAATTGGAATTTGGCGAGTTTCTTCACATTGTCTTGTAATCGGCCTCGTAGAGGGGGAAACCGGGCGGCGATGGATCTTGGGCCGTACATCACTAGGTTGGCGACTCATTTGGGTGCGCTCACGAAATATAAGTTGGAGCAGATGAGAGAGAATCTTCCAACGACTTAATGGAGTGTTGGGGATCTATAGTTAGCAGGTATTCTGTTATATTCAGACCCGCCGGAATGGGAGTTCAGACAGGGTGCATAGGTTCAGCCGCCAGCAGGTACTGAGGCGGCTAATATCTTACAGGGTGCTTTTCCACCACGTCAGCAGAGACCTCGGCAGAGGCATGAGATTCCAGCTTCACAGCACCCACTTTGCCAGGCCCGTCAGCCATGACCCGACCCATTCACTCGTGAAGCTGCTTATGACCTGACCCAGCAGTGTTTCGATCAGCTAGAGAACAGAATGGGAGTTGATCATCAGTGGACAATGCAGAGCCACCACCGCCAGGATGACATACTTAGGTACATGATGTCAGGTGTGCGTCTAGATGTGCCTCCACCTTTTTCCGGATTACTTCCACCACCAGTTTATGGAGGTGAGCAGCAGGCTCCGTACGTCTATGGACAGTATCCGGGGTATGATCAGTGGGGTGGACAGAGTGGTTATGGTTATGGTGGCCAGTATGGATGGCAGCAGGCAGGAGGTTCAGGAGTGCAGCAGATGGATGAGGAGGAAGGCGACGAGTGATGGAGATGGACTGAAGCTGCATATATCCTTTTATGATTATTTTATTTTATGCTGCTTTAGTAGTTCGATTGGGTTGTATTAGTAAGACAATATGTTTTTTATTTTTCTTTTGAACTTCGGATGTTGGTACTTTGGATGTTTGGTAGTAGTTTGCTTGGTATGGCATGTTTGTTTTAGTTTGATGATTGGAGCCGCTTTCCGTTCGTGTGAGAGAGAGTTTTGGTATTGTTTGCTGAGCACGTTAGGTATTCGAGGGCACTTATGGAATAGACTGGCACGTTGACAGTCTCATATTTTTCGAGCTAAGTCTTTTTCATTGTAGAGTTTTGTATTTCTTTTTATTTTCTTTTGTTTTTATTTCGTAGGTAGTTTCTAGTTTTGTTCGTTGAGTCTTGTTCTACTCTTGCATTAGGGACAATGCAAATCTCGAGTGTGGGGATGGGACATTAGTGTAGTTTTGAACTTTTTTCGTTAAAAAAAATGAAAAAACTGAAAATGTCTTTTGAATTTGAGTTTGCAAATAAAGACGGAAAATGATAGGAAAGATGGGTTTTTATTCGGGTTATATAATAATAATAAGAGATAATATTAGTCGTGCTTATGTCTAGTTTGGGATATGTGAATAGGCCCGGTTTGGTTCTAGGTTCCTTTGATCTAATATACCTTAATTGTCGGTTTGCTAGTGGGTGCTCACCTGGGAAAAATGGGAATTTGAAACTGTCGATAATAGTTTAAGGAACACCGTTATAAGTTAAAATTGTTAGAATTTTTAGTCAAGAAAAAAAATAGAAAAAAATTGAGCTAGAAACTGAATGAAAGTAGCACAGGCCTATGTAATCTAGGTTGGGGATAGCGACTCTACAACCGGAATGCCTCTGGGATGTGTGAAATCGAAATTGCAAAGAAAAAAATTATCGACGCCTATGTAATCCGAGTTGGGGATAGCGACTTTACAGCCGGAATACCTCTAGGTTAGGTAAAGCAACGTCTAGGCTCAAGAGAAAAAAAAAGAAAAAGAAAAAAATGAAAGAAAAGAAAAAAATATGTGATTTTAAATTCTTTTGATTTTGATATAAAGCGGTTAGGAATTGGTCTAGTGATCGTTCCTTTTGTTCCATAAGCTTGAGGCGGGATTAGATGGACTGTGAATTCTAGTGAGAGACCCTAGGTAGACTGACCGCATTTGAATTAAATTTGCATGATAAGGGCTTAGAATTGGGTTCGGGTTTGAAGGGACAAATATATTTGCAATCGTGGCTAACATAAGTGTCGACTTTAATAAATATAAATAGTTTTTAACCCGTTTATTCGCCTATCTCTGATTTCGTTTGCATATATCTTTTTTCGAGGACGAAAAAAATGCTAAGTGTGGGGATGTTTGATGTACTGCAAAGTACATATGTTTATAGTGTATAGTTTGGTCCGTTTTTGGTTATTTTGAGTCTAGTTTAGGTTAGAATTTCGATACTGCTGACGTTAAGCTATGATTTCAGGTCCCGTTGCTTAAAGTGATGAAAAACGAGTCAAAACGAGCAGTTTGGAGGAAAACGGGATTCGAATGCGAGTCGGAAAGCTGGAAAAACAAGAAAAAAATAAAACAGCAGCCATAGGGCGCCGCCGTACGCGACGCCTAAGGGGGGTACCCTACGCGTAGCGTCTAGCCCCCTAGTTCGCAGAAAACTTGATTTTCTATTAGGGTTTGATATTATTTTTGGATATATATTCGAGAGGAGATTGCCATCAAAGGGTTATGAATTTGTGAAGTCCAAGAGCTTATTTTGGAGATTGAAGTGCCGCGTTTAAAGAGCTTGGATCACGGGAATCATTGGTTCGAGTTCGGGTTGAAGATTGAAGACTTGCACGGGTTCTTTAGTTCCTTATTTGTTGATTTCTCTTTCGAAACTTGTAACCATGAATTCTTGTTTGAACAACTTTGCTTTGTTTTCATTGTTTAATATGCTTGGCTAAACATTTAAACCGCCTAGACTATGATGAATGGATTGAAATAAAGTTTGGACCTTTTTCGTTAATTGCATGTCTTTTATGGATTAATTGTGTATTGTAAGAAGTTTGGTTTATTAATTTGGTGTGTATGCGTACTTTAATTTGGTTAATTATTATCAATTGTTTCGTGTGAATCTAGGTGGTTGTCTGCTACAGAATAGGTTCATGCTAGATCTTTGACCTTGTGTCTTTGACCTATAGGGTGAATCGGCCAATAAACCTTAGAAGTAATAGTTAATAATTTGCTAGATTTCAGTATTCTACTAGTCCTTATAGCTGGAAGGTGCGGGGCTATTGGTAGGTCTTACCCGGCGAATTGCTTTAGACAGTCTTTGGAAAAAGTCATGCCTTAGTTGCCCCGTCGGTTTATTAGTCTATCAAGTCAAGTTAAGAAACTCAAACTACCCTAGATCTATTGGAAAAGAGTAGGTCAGCATTAGGGTACTTACATAATAATTAGATAACCGGAAGGAAGTCTAATAATCGGTAGGATTAACGGCCTAGGTAGTGCCATAAGTTTCACCTCGAGAAGGGTTGAAGGGCTTAGTTGGTGTCTTAATAGGTTTAGTATCACAAGATCATGGTTCCATAAAACATGCAGTTAACTTATTTGGTAAATTCTTAAAATCAATCCAGGATTCTAGTCTAGGTGGTCTTCATCATCATATAAGAACAGTCTTCACAGTATGTCGTATTAGAATAGTTTTAGTTCAATAATTAGTTTATTAGATTTCCTTAAATTTTCAGTAACCCCCCCCCCCCAAAAAAAATAATTAAACAGTTTGAGTCGTGTCTGTCAGAGTTTATTAGAGTCTAGTTAGCGTGATTAATTGAGTCTCGTGGTTCGATATCTGGACTTCCTTAGGTCATACTACAGTGATCGGTACACTTTCCGATTGTGTGGTTTAGGTCGAGTCTAGATTTAAAGATTATTAGTGTCCAGCTTAGAGAGTCTAAAGTAGTTAATTTTAATAGTTTGTTTAGCACACATCAAGGACGCATTTAATTGCGCTAAAAACTGTGTCGAGTGTCAAAAACTAGGGGGTATTTCTAAAAGGGATGAGATGCCCATGCAACCGATCCTTATTGTAGATATTTTTGATGTGTGGGGGATCGATTTCATGGGGCCATTCCCTAATTCGCATGGCAATTTATATATCTTGGTGGTGGTGGACTATGTGTCGTAGTGGGTCGAAGCTATTGCCACCAAGACAAACGACCATACCGTGGTTTGTAATTTTGTGCAAACCAATATCATTTCTCGATTTGGGATCCCTCGGGTGATCATTAGTGATGGGAGATCTTATTTTAAGAATTTTAACTTTGGTAAGCTATTGAAACGGTATGGCGTTGACCATCGAATCGCTACTCCCTATCACCCACAAACAAGTGGTCAAGTGGAAGTCTCCAATAGGCAAATAAAGGAAATTTTGCAAAAGACCGTTCGACTGGACCGAAAGGATTGGTCAACGAAGTTAAATGATGCTTTGTGGGCCTATCGAACGGCTCACAAAACACCTATTGGAACCACTCCTTATCGCTTAGTTTATGAGCGAAACTGTCATTTACCAGTTGAGCTTGTACATCGTGCTTGGTGGGCCATTAAAGAGGTTAATATGAAATACGATGATGCAGGTAAGGAGCGAAAGTTAAAGCTTTTCGAATTGGAGGAGCTTCGGGAAGAAGCGTATGAGTATGCCTCGAAGTACAAGGATGATATGAAGAAGGTACATGATGCGAAGTTGAATTCGAAGGAGTTCGAAGTGGGTCAAAAGGTGTGGCTCTACAATTCACGGCTTAAGTACTTTCCCAGGAAGCTTAAGAGCAAATGGATGGGCCCGTATGTGATTACACGGGTCGGGAAGCTAGGAGATGTTACCATTGAGGACCCGAAGGATGGGTCGAAGCAAACGGTTAATGGTCACCGCCTTAAACCGTTCCTTGATGGTAATGAAGAAAAGAAGAACGAAAATGCGAAGTTGGTAAACTTCGTGGTAAGTGTGCCAGCTTATGAGGTCAACTAAAAGGACCGGTAACGAATTTTGTATAGTTTTGTATATTTTATTTTGATTGTTTGAGTATTTTATTGTTAATCGTTCTCGCTTCGTACTAACCCTCTTGGTTATTTGAAGTCCGTATATCACGAATGGGTCTTGAAGATAAAAGGTATGTTTTAGACTTGTTTTTTTGTGTATTAGGGACAATACACGACTTTTCGGGGGGTGGTAGGACCGTTAAACGGTTTCGTATTTTAAAATTTTAACTTATAAAAATTTGTAAAAAGATTTTTATTAATTTTTAGAATTTTTATGTGAATATGGTCCTTTTATAAAAAGTATATAAATTTCTTCATATTTTCTTAAAAAAAAAAAAAGAAAAAAAAACTTGAAAAATAAAAAAGTTGAAATTCCATAACCCGTCGGCGACGGGGTCTTTGTTCGTCGGGGATGGCTCACCAAAAAGTGGCGTCGGCCACTTTGTCCGTAGGCAGTAGGATAGGGCGTCGCCCATTTGGAGTTTTTTTGGGACGCGTCGCCGACGGCCCCTCGGTTGTCTTCCGGCGCTGAATCGTGTTATACCATTAAGTTTCGAACCAAAACCCTTCCAAACCTGTGTAAACTTCACCCAAACACATTATTAGCCACAAGTTCGATTTGGGGGACCCCCATCTGACCCATAAACATCCTAATCCATCCATTCCTTGCATTCATCACCACCCAACCCTTTCACTTCATCTTCTTCTTCTCAAACTCCAATCAAGAACCCTAACCTTCAACTTCTCACAACTTCTTCAATTCTACACCAAATCACCTGATTCTTGAGCCTATTTTGTGCAACTTTTCAAGAGGAACAAAACCCCTATCACGGTTTTCCTTAATTATTGCTCGTTTGCAAGATTTCTGAGTTTGAATTTTCGGGTTCTTTGAAGGGTGTTCATCAAGTTTCTTGCTTTGCATCTTTTCTTAGTTTTTCTTGTTCCTCTACATCAAAGGTACAGAATTTCATTAAATTTAAGCATGATTATCATATGGTTAGTTGATTTCTTTCGAAATTTTAAGCTTATGGTTTAATAGTAGGTTATTTATCATAATGTATGATGTTTTAGCATAAATTTAAGGATGATTGCTTGATTTGGGGTGGGATTTGAACATGCTCTAGTCTTAGTGAGGTGATTACACTAGTTAGTTGCATGATTGAGCATAGTTATGATGTTGAATATTGTTGAAACCATAAGAATTGTGAATAAACATGTAAAATTGATATGTAGATGGTAAAATATGCGACTTTGGAAGTTTAAAAAGGCGATTTTGCATCTAGTTATTAATTGAAACTCAACATCATATAGTATGTTCAAAGTTTGAGATTGTTTTGAAGATTGGGGTGTGCTAATTGTTCTTTTGTCTTATGATTGTAGCTATGTTCAAAAGAAAGAGATCTAAAACTTCCGGAGAGGGTTCATCTTCTGGAGCCGGTTTAGGCTCGGGTTATTATCAGAGTTGATGGGAGCAATTAAGTAATGTGGAAGAAGATGACGGACAATTATACATACAGGATTAGGATTGGGAACTGTTCAAAAACAGTTGATCGGCTTCAGCATGGAAAGACAACAAAAAGAAGGCTCTTTCCAGGTACAACAACAAGAGGTTAGAGGTGAAAATGTGGAAGTGGAAAACGGTTACGGGTGTATCAACTTCTGTACCTGAGAGGACAATGTGTGAACGTGCGGTAAATGTTGAGGAGTTTCGCATGATTTGTATCACTCAACGGTTTGAAGAGCTTAGGTGGGAAAGAGTATTGGATTGGTGTGAGGATATCACCTCACGGGTCTATCTAGCGGCAGTATGTGAATGGTTGTCAACTCTGAGGTTTGAAAACTCTGACGGGCCGGCTCCTACATGGCAATTAATTGGCAACATCGGGAAGAATCAAATGATTATGTCTTTCGAACATATGAATGTCATCGCTAGGTTTGATTCACTGGGGGCCGAGGCGTACGATTATTATGATTATGATCACTTCTTGGATAACAAGACTAACACTGCTGATCCGGATCAGATGTTAGCGGTTGTGTTGCCATGTTCTGGAGGTACGGGGGAGTCAAGGAACGATTTTTCTTTAGAGGGAAGAATTTTGCAAGGCATCTCATTAGAAAATGTGATGGTGCGGTTTGGAGACCGCGGAAAAGTGAAGGCACTCGACTGTCGGGTTTTACATGCTTTGTTGTATGGGATGCCAAGGTTGTCATGGCGGCAAATTATGATGATGAACACTTGGGACACGAGGGAGTCGTGCACACGTAAGATGATCCCATATGTGCGGCTAATCAGCGCAATGATTCTGCAACAGAATACGTTGCCTCAAGAGTCATTATGGGTTTCTAAACCCATTGATCAGTTTAACCTCGCTTCAATGAAGCGTCACTAGAAAATCACGATTAAAGTCTTTGGTCATCTTCATACAGTGGAGGATGATCAAGGAAACAGTTATACTTATTCTGATCCGCGCGATACCTAGGAGGGAGCCCATGACGAAGAGATGATAGATGAGGAGCATGAGACTGAGCCTGCCGATCCACGGGGACCAAAGCAGAGGTACAGGCGGCTAACTCGGGAAATTTCTGCAAATGTGGCAAATTTTGTGAATCAGTGATGGGGACCATCGTACCGGGACTTTAACCGTGGTCAACAAGCGGTTTTTGATAATGTGTCGGCGGGTATAGGAGAAGGTAGAGAGTATGAGGCGAGAAGGAAGAACTGGGAGGAGACACACGAAGCCCAGTTGTAGGCACAGTGGGACCTCCAAGCGGCCCATCGGGAAAGGATGGAAAAATATATGGAGGAGCAGCAAATGTTTCAAGCTCTCCAAAGATCCCAAATGGAGCATTTGGTACAAATGCAGGAGCAAGAGGTGGCCCGAAGACGGGCGTGGGAGGAAAATGAGGAGAGACAACGAGTCGAGTAGAATACATTGGAAGGCCGCCGATGGAGTACTTTATACGTCTCTACTGAAGTGGCTATTAATAACGCCAAGGTCATCCATGATCAGGAACGACACCGAAGAGATTGGGAAGCCGGCCTCCCTTATGCAGAACACGCGGGGTGGACCGACTACTCCAACCTCCTTGTTCCCCGAGGCCCCTCCGATCCATCACCTCATTGGCCCGAGGCAGTAGGGTCTAGTTTCATCCCGCCATAGCTCCAGCTGCCAGCACAAGGAGAGCCAGGTCCCCTTGACAACTACCGGGAGATGTTCAAGGCTCTCACTGGTTACTCATACCACCCGAACCCACCAGTTGACCCGAACGAGCGATACCAGCGGTGACAGTGAGGTATGAATTTTGTTGTTGTTGTATATTTTTGTTTTGTTTGTTTTTATTTCGTTAGTATTTCATTTTTCCTAGTTAAATGAACATTGTGGGTGTGTTCCCTATATAACCCTCACGAGACCTACTCGTCATTCGAAGCTATTGGGGGGTTTAAAAGGGCTTGTTGCATAAGCTAAATGCAACCGTGATTCCTACGAAAGTGAGTTAGGATTGTTGTTGCTGTAAATTAATTTTCAACATAAATCAAGGTAAATTAATGCATGACTTGGTCACACTTTCAAAAAAATGGTAGAACTAAGTAGCTAACAAATTTCAATGGTTGTGAGAAGCATGCTTCTACACAAGGGTTAAGATTTGTAGGTACATTATGTTCGAGGGACGACCGTATTTGTGAAAAGAAGAAGAAGACATGAGCATCTAGCGAGAAACATCAGGTGCATGCGTTTCCTTTTACCTTGATTCTTAGTTAGTAATAAGTGGAGTGTAATTGTATTTTACTTTTCGGGGTGAAATTTTTGGGAAATTGGCCGTTTCACATCCCTTGTGCGTTTTAAAAACTCTAGTTCTTACACATTGAGGACAATGTTTACCTCAAGTGTGGGGATGGGGGAGTAGTAAAAGTTTCTGATTTTGACTCGTTCATTTAAACACTACATATTGAGGACAATTATTTACCTCAAGTGTGGGGATGGGGGAAAATTTCGAAAATTTTTCAAAAATGTATTGGTTCAAAAGCGATCTTAAAAGCACAAGTATCAAAGTCAACGAGGGATGGCACAACCCATTTGGTCTTTTGTTATGGTTAAGTTCAAGTTAATAGCATGTCGGGTATTTAGCAGGTGGTTATTTGGGAATAATCCGCCTAAGAAACTAACATATTATGCATGTCACATACCATACCCTTTGCATGTGAGGTTTTGAGCCATTCTTACATCATAGAATTACATATTTATATTTCTTTGTTTGAGTGGACCATTAGTCACGTATTGTAGAACTTGCAACTTTTGATACGTTTGAGACCATAGACCGAATACAAGCACGCGAATGATTAAAGCATTAGGTGAACCTTTTTCCTTTTACACCATTTATCCATCCCTACCCAAATAAATCCCCTAGTCGCCAATTTTGAGCCTAATCCTTTCGTTTGACCACCCATTTAGCCCATAACCTTAAGCCTTTTCTTTTAAACCCGTGTGATGAGAATTCGATTATAGAAGTTAAGCTTGTATAGTTGTTAATTGTTAAAAAAATAGAAAAATCAGAAAATGTTGTGAAAAAGAATAGAAAATCATTGAGAAAAGAACAAAAATATGTGTTTCTATGTTGTGGAATAAAAGGCGAAAACTGTTGCCTTCTAGCTTGATGTTTATAGTTAGTTATGTTTAGAATAAATTGTTTTGTAATAAAAATCGAATTTTCATCACCTTAGCCACTTTCAAATATCCTATTTTCCTACCCTTAGCCTAGCCCCGTTACAACCCTTACAAAGACCTTCTGACTGGTGCTTAGTATTCGTGATCGGTGGTGGAGAATGATTGAGTTGCAAGCCTATGCGGGTACGTGTTCTAATCGGTTTGAGTGATTAATTCAAAAGCGCTAATGCATCAACTATTAGCCAATTTTAAACCGAGTGGAGAGAACATTGTGAGGGATGTGCATGATTTATTGGTTTCACAGGCGGGTTAATCTTGGATAACCATTTTTACATAATTAATCAATTATTGCTAAATATGTTGAAAATTGTAAAGAGTTTGAACTTGGGTATGACAATTGACCTTAACCTTCATCTCGGGAATGGGGAGTGTATTCTTTGCTAGACCCACGTGAAAGTGAAAGACAGATTTGCTTGAGAGCAAGCAAAAGACAAGTGTGGGGATGTGATACGTGGTCGAAAACCGGTGTTCATAAATGTTTAAGTTAATGCTTTTACGTGACTTTTAATTTCGAATAGCCTACTTTTAATTAAATTTGTGTTTTGCAGGTTTAATTGAGTTTAAGGTGCTTTTCGGGAGCTTTATGGGTCACCGGGACGAAAAACGGACCACCGGGACGCTCTACGGGTCAACCGGAGTCAAGATTTGAGAAAACGGAGAATTGAAGATGTGGGCATCGTCGCCGACGCCCAAATGGGTCGTTGGCGACGCTATCGAGAAACAATCGTCGTCCGAAATGTGCGTATACAACAGGTTAAGCCGTCGGCCACGTTTGCACAAACCACGAGGCGTCGCCGACGGGGCTTCAGGCCGTCGGCGACGGCCTCCCAATTCTGCCGACGTGTAACTCTTGTTTTTTTGGGTGTTTGAACGATTTTAAAACATCTTTGGTCATCAATTTCGTGGGTTACACATTGATTTGGGTTTGAATCTTGATCTTGGAGCCAAGAACTATTACCACTTCATTCTGTAACACCATCATCATCCATTATCAACCGAATCAATCATCAATTCATCATCATCATCATTCGCAACCCTAGTTCATCAATTTCTCCATCCTCTCATCACCATCACTCACCAAAACCCTAACTATCATCCTTCCATCATTCTCCAAGTTCCAAGATGACCAATTTCAAGTTCTCATCATCTGGTGATCAAGTCCTATCGATCATGCGTGGCTAATTGCTTGGAGGTTTCACCCCGGTGTAAACTTTTGTAAGATATAGGTTTTGCTATGTGTTGATGTTTGGTTTGTGACAACTTGAATTACATTTCAATATTTTGACAATTGTCCTACGTTTGTATTGAATTTATGCATTGTCGAATGCATGATTAAATTTGACTTTGTGAAATGGATACACGTATTTATGCCTTGTCTTTTGATAGGATTTGTTAGTCCAAGGTAACGAAGTGCATCATGGTCCGTTGTCGATGAAGTTGATAGTGATTGGCACCTAAGCTTTGTGATTATTGACCCGTTAATGAATTAATTCGAGTAAATCAAATTAAAACAGATAGTAATCCTAGGTCTTGCATTTGTTGAAACCGGGTGTGATCCTTGTTATTCCATATTGTTTTATTAATCAAGTTTTCTTACAATCGTTAATTTCTGGTAGTTAATTAATTCAATCGGTCCCGTTAGTTTAATTCACATCTTTTCAACCAAACAAAACCACAAAAATATTCTAGCAAGCTTCATAAGTTGTGACATTTGTTTAAATTCAATCAAGTCCATTCGCAAACCACATACTCTTCGTGGTTCGACCCCTTACTACCACTAGCTATTTGTTAAGGGTAATTAGGGCTTATAAATATTATCTTTGACCGGAGCGCGACATTCCAATCACCCTTGCAGGTGTGTTAGGCGCGTAGGTCACGGAGGTGATGCCACGTCCTGCTGTGGCTGTCAGTCTGTTCGCCAGCGTTGCATACATGTGGGTCGGACAGGTGACTGCTGTCAGTGCCACTTGCTGTTTTGGACACTTAAGTCAAAGTGCCAGTCCCACTTGCGTCGTCACTAGGATGCGGTGCTGGCCGCATCCCTATCGTGCGGTAACTGCGGTTGTTTCCGCGTCCCTTGTCTTGACGAAAGTATCTACTGTTTCCATACAAAAAGTAAGTATTCTCATCACTTGACTGATTGGAACAGTTAACCGCGTTCCTGCGTGCCCGCACGGACGCAGATAAGCCCTTGTTGATGGGAGTATTTGATAAGGGTGATGGTCACTCGCGTCCGCTTTAATGCAAGATCTGAGACCATACCCCTTCAACATGATATAGGATTGGTTCATATTGGTTTAGAATTAATTTTATTCCACAACCCTCTAAATTCCATGTTTGTTCGGAGATAGTGGGCATTATCTTAAATAAAGTTCTTTATTTAAGTTAAAAGAATATCTAATTCATATCATTAATTATATATGTATATAAAATATTGCAATATTCACTTCTCTAAGAACAAATAAAGCACATAAAATTACGTAAAAACACCAATCCTACAATGAACCATGTCTTAAATATTGATTTGGTTTAAAGGAAAACTTGAAGTTAAATGTCACCATGTCTTAAATATTTGGTTTACCATACGACGATATCAAACTAGCTGCCGCCAACCATATAACCGTTTCACATGCCTTCCGTCTCGGCCTCAAGAATATGTTCGCCTACAGAGTAAATTGTCATTTTAGTCCCTGTGATTAATCAAAAATTTCAGTTTAGTTCAAATAGTTTTTCTTTCTCCTCTACGTCTCTCACGTTTGCAATTTTTTTGCCATTTTCGTCCAACCCACTAACTCTATCCAAAAACCAACGTTAACTAAGGGGTATTTTTTGTCAAATTTCATATTTTTTGAATTTTCTATTTTTAAATTAAAACCTATTAATTTAAAAAATTAAACAAATTATTAACATCTCTCTCTACAAAATATAGCTTCCAAGCTTAAACAATTTGCAGATTGGACAAAAAGAAATCACATGAGTAGATTCTGCAGAGTTACTCCAAAACTTAGGAAAATACATTAGAATGTGGGGTATGGTGGGGCAGGGGTTTGGGGCGTGGCCCGACACGTGGCTTGGGTGGGCTTCCCTGGGCTGATCCACATTGAAGACGGTATGGTGGGGCGGGGGTTTGAGGCATGGCCAGCCCAAACCTCCATATTTATATTTTTTATAAACAAATGTATATTTTTTAATAATGTTTTTTAAATAAAAACTGATTACATAAAAAAATTCCTAGTGCTTGGAATATTTTTTTCTTTATCTCTTATCTCGTCTCCAACATTAGTTCCAACTCTTCACCTGATAGGTGATCGATGGACTGGGCTAGAAATTTCATATCATCTCGTCTTTGTTTCAGGTCATCCCTAGCTTCTTTGCTCTTCCGAATTTCGGCCCTTTGTTGTTGGAATACGTTAAATGTATCTAACTTGAATGCAATGTCTTCCAACCGATCGCTGTATAGTCCCCTACGCAAGCCCGAACTCCCAACTGAAGGCGATGGCGTACCCGATCTTGATTTTTAAGCGCGCCTTTTTGCAGCATCTCTTCCGTATTCTGGCCGGTTTGGCGAATCATCCACATCGTCCTCCAACTCTTGATCTCGTGCATCCGATTGGGCTTGGGACGAGGGTGTTCTTGACCTTTTCGAAGACGTGTTAGTTTCGCTACCACTGGGGATATTCGCCCGCTTGGGATGGAACTTACAAATGTCCCAACAATGCATGAAACGGAAGTCGCTCCCCGCATTCGATTTGTATGTAACCAATGAATTTGTAACAAAGTCGGCTTCAGTTTCACCACTTTTTGGGTTTTGCTTTGCCTTATGTAAATAACCACTAAATTTGGTGAGTTGTCCGCTTATCTCGGTCCACTTCGAGGATAAGCTATTATTTTCACGATAAAGCTCCCTTTCCATTTCTTCGTGGAATGCTTTATTGACCGCGTCCCACAAACGGTTTCTATGTTGAGAATTTCTTATTTTAATAAAAACAACATTTAATATATTACAAAGATATATAATAAAAAAACATAAATATTAAAACAAGGGCTACAAAATTTTTAAAAATACCTAAATTGGATGTAGAGATTTCTGAATCCAAGCCCTCGCCAATGCAACTTCTTCTTTAAGAACCCATCTTTGTTGTTTTCGTTTGGCACTTTCAAGTGCTTTCTCGACCTTGGTTTTTTTCTTGTGACTTCTCTTCTTGATGGGTTTGGATGCGGAAGAACCATCGATGGGGGGGTTGAGTTTCGGGGACGGTTTCGGTTTGGAAAGGTTGATGGGCGTTGTGGAATCGGGCTAGGTATAGAATCGTCGGTGTGAGGGAAGTTAGTATACAAACGATTCGAGATAAACGATGCGTAACTAGCCATATCCGGCATAGTGGAGTGTATTAAAAAGGGAGCAATTGGACGATTGGATGGTGGGCTAGGTGTTTCTTGGAATGCCCACGGATTTTTCAGGTCAAAACCACGATTATGAGGATTCATTTTTCGTATTGTGGTTGGATGAGAATTTTTTTTAAAAATAAGATAGAGATGATTATAGAAGAGGTGGAGTAGTTGTGGTAAAAAAATGAATAGAAGTGTGAGTATTTATAGTGAAAAAATATTTTTTTTAAACACATAGCCGTTGGCCAACGGCTAGCCCAAACGGCTACTTGTCTTGGCCAATGAGATCCCGTCATGTCATCTTGATAGCCCCGCCCAACGCCCGGGCTGAAACCCCCGCCCAAGGGGCCATGCCGAAACCCAAGCCCACTCGGGGTGGTGACTTGGGCGTTTGTACCCAACCCACGCCCCAACCCCTGCCCCATACCCCATAGTCTTATTATACAAAGAGTAATCTCTCAAAACGGTCCCTAAGTTTTGATCACTTTTGTCACTTTAGTTCAAAACTCAAACTTTTAGAATCTGGATCCTTGTGGTTTCAATTTTATTGTCATTTTCTTCCAAAAGCAAAATCTGATTAGATTTTTCACTTAACATCCTACTTTTTGTCTTCTTCCTCCTTTTAATGAAGGGGAAAATGGTCTTTTTAAAGTTTTATAACTCTATAACAAATTGAAAAAAATATTTGACCTTAACCTGTGTAACCTCCTAATACGTTTTTGACAAAAACTCGTAGCGGAATTTCATACCATAAAATTCCTTTCATTGTGATCGTCTTAACTTACTTGAAGTTCATTTTAAGGTGACACTTTTTACAATGAACACATCAATCGAACTTATTTACGAAATGGAAACATAAACTATGTTTACTAAATTACTTATTCAAACATTCCCGTACAATCTAACTTGTGACTCGGTCTTCGATCTTCCCTCCTTGGTGATCCTCCGTGACTCGTACAACCTACACTTACCATGCAAATACAATGTTAGTACACATCATGAACGTAACAAGATTCATACTCTTTTACTTTCCATTCCATTATTCCTTTACATTGAGGCATTTCCGTCTGAGTATCCACTCCTTGGTGAGACTTCAACATTGTACCTACATTATACTTCATTCCAAAGATACATTGTTAACAGTATCAATACTCAATCGCATTGAAAACATACGAGCGTACGAACTTACCGACTGGCATACATTTATACATACATACTTGCATCCACATATATACGTTCATACCTACACGCATATGTACCGTCATACTTGAATACATAATGCTTATGCCCAAACATAACTACTTGCGTATATACATACACTGATACCTACATATATACCTATCTGGATACGTAACTACATACTTACATGCATACATAAAACGAATCATAACTACTCACGTGTATACCTTCGCTCACACGTACATATACTTACATAAATGCATAAATACATTCATTCATACATACTAACTCGTACATACGACTTACCTAATTCCCCACGAATTACTGCCGTATCTTAATTACAAACCTTCGTATAATAAAACATGTATGAACAAACTTATATTCATACTCACTCCTATTCATGATTACTTATTAGTTTAAGCGCATTGGAATGAAGTTAAATCTATACATGCATACCCAATACTTAGTTCATTACCCCGCATACTCGCTCCCACATCCCGATCTTACTCACACATCATAAACGGTTTTTAAATTGTCTTTGGGGTATGTTTCGGATCTTAAGAATGAGTTCCGTACTCACCCGTAACTCACCAAGCCATTTAGTAGGGTTGAGGAACATTATAAAGACTTAACGAGGCTTGGAATGGGTTCACGGGGTCCGAAATCGAAAGAAAAGCAAAGAATTTCATAAACTTTACATTTGCATCAGACCTCCACCGTAAGCTACGGTGGCCCCCAAAAGCCTTACGATAGCTTTAAACTGCCTTACGGCAGAAATAAAGTCCCAGCTCCCACCGTAGCTTACAGTGGGCACCGTAAGCTACGGTGATGCCCAGATCAGCCCCCCATTTTAACACTAAAATTCGCATAACTTGTTTGTTTTGCATCCGTTTCACTTGAAACTTGTTCCTGTAACACCTCAAAAATTCACGTCCTATAATGTGTTGACACGTGTCATAGGTTTGAACGTGTGAAAGAATGTTCTAGAAGGACTAAAGTTGACAAACATGGAAAGTATGTGAATATACGGGTTCAAAATGTCAACAGTGAATAAATGTACGTTACAATAACCCTACATGATGCTCATACCTTCAAACGAATAAATCATGGATCATACGAAGCTAAATATGAAAGAAAGTGAGAGATTACAAACCACAGGGGTTAAATGTGTCAACATGTTTAAGTTATACCTCTAAGTGACCTTTTAGCAAACCCGAAGCTTTGTAACGATTAATTATGCTCACTAGAATGCACGATATAAATTTCATAAAGTTTCATAATCGTATGAGAAAGTTATGATCAAATTCGTATGCAAGGGGTTAAAGCGTCAACGTTGAGAATTATGACTTTTCGGGTAAACATGAAGTGACCAAGGACTTAATAAAGCGGGTATAAGTCTTGAAGCCCTTGTAAGTAAATATGAAGTGGTCAAATTGCAAGAAATAAACTTGGTTGACCTTTCGAAAGGCCAAGGGACAATATGCAACAACTTGAAAATGTTTAATCCTGAACAGAAGGCCCAAGCGGGCCGCGTAACCCCTTGAAGACCCTTACGCGGGCCGCCTTAGATGCCCAGTATCAGAAAAGTTGGAACAGCAGCCTGTTTTCGCGCATAACCGACTTTAATCAGATATTTTCACTATATGGGCGACCCCTAAACAGTCCTAGGCACTTAGGGACATCTGTTGATGATCCATGGCCATTGATAGCATGATTTGTCAAGGATCTAAGGTGATTAAAGCACTATATAAAGGCCTTGTTGCAACCATTTTTTTTATCACACCTTCTTCTGCCTTTCTGATCATTTCTGGAGCTCCAAAGCAGACTCAAGTGATCACAAATCGTGCATAGGACTTCAGTAAGTATGCTTAACCTTTCTTGGTTAAGTTTTTGCTTAGTTTTAGCTTAAAAGTCAAACCGTCGTAATTAACGGTTGACTTAGCGATTAATCATTGATGGCCCAGTGATTAGTCGAATTGAAAGTAGTTATAAGTTGGTAATTATGTGGGCAATAAACCCTTAAAAGGGCACCCTCTAATTCCCACTCTAACTAGGTCAAATGTTGGGTCAAACTTGTTATTAAAAAGTCAACAGAATGCTTAATTTCCAATTTATGCATAATTAGCAATGTAGAACCCATACAACCTGTTTGATCATTAATATAACTTGGTAATTAATATAAGAACATGTCTAAACATGTTCAACCCGACAATTTTCAGTAGAGACCCGGTTCGGAACCGAAAGTCGCATAATTTGACTTTTGCTTTGACATTCAGTTCTGACCCGTTTAAGCATGTTTTAGAAATTCCTTAGAGCTCTAATTGGACCAGGTTACATGCTAGTATAACCCTCTGTGATTATACACCTTGGTTCATTAGTTATCCAATTAATATGCATGATTCCGTTAATTGCCTATATGTTGACCATTATGCCCTTTTCACCATAAAAAGTGATTTTTAAAAATGTAAAAGAGTAGAAACCTTAGTTACTAAATTATAAACTTGCACCCAAAATTTGACATCAGTTTGAGGTGTAGATTGAGAGTTATGCTCATTAGCGTAATTAGAAAGCTTTTTAGCGATTAAACGACATAATTAGCGTATAGCCTATTTAAACCTACTTTTTGATATCAAACTCTTTACCCACTGATGTAATATATTATTTTGGGGTTTTTGAAGATTTTTAATTAATTTTAGGCTGAGCATAACTTAGAGTTATAGACTTAATCCGGTAATTGTCGGTTTTGCCCTTTCAGGCTATAAAATGAGTTTTACATATCTTTTTGACCCCAAACCTTTTGCTACTGATTTTAAATGATAAATAAATTATTTTGGACCTTCTGGAATAATAAAAATATCAGTTTTCTATATGGAACCCGGAAACGGCTTCTAATCGCCTTTTTAAGCGTTTTTAACGCATAGTATGTACTTAAACTATTTTAAACATACAAAGGTTGATACCTACTGATATTTTAGGTAAATTATAATAATTCAACAGTAAGCAAAAGTTTTTTAACCCAGACTTTAGTTTTGAGCTTTTCGGCTTATGTGAAATTACCAAAATGCCCATACGGTGCATAGTTTGGTTATAATTGATAAATTTCACATATGTGCCATACCATACTGTTATAACTTAGTAAACTAAGTATTTTTGCTGATTATATCAGACCTGTACTCAGATTTCTACTTAAACTCTTTTATAACCTTGTAAATGACCAAACTACCCCTACGGGGCATAGTTTGTGTTTAAATTCGTTTCGGACATAATAAAAGATATCTTACTGATGTCACAACATATTTGAGGCATATTAACTTAGGAAACCTGTATATGGCTCTTACGGTCACGCGTTACGCTTCTTGCGCTTTCGGTTCGGTTTATGTAACTAGTTTGCATAAATTAGCCGAAACGGGTCAAACCTTATCGGTTTTATCTCAAAATCCAGAGTCGGAAACAGGAGAAACCTTTTTGAGCCTGCCAGACGGTCTGTTTCTCATAGCTCAACACCTCCTTACCATCATAACTCGTATGGGCCACAGTCGGAAAAGGAGCCCAACAACCCACAACCTTCTTACATACCTCTACAGCGATCCCTATCGCACCATTCCTTTGGAGACCCCACACCTGTTTTTCGGGGCCGGTTTAACCCGGCAAACTACATACCAGAACCAGTGGGTTTTAACCCACTGGGGCCAGAGGATCATTTCTCCGGCGATCATGCAGAGGACATGGACGAGGACACGGATCCCGTCGAACCTGCAAGCGGTACACCCAACCATCCCATCGAGATCTTGGATGGATCTTCTTTTCACGGATCACCCTACGGTGGTCCAGACAGTTTCCAGACCAGGTTCAACCAGCATGAGTGGTACTTCACACCGTCTCACCACTCATCACCCCAGCAGCAGCAGGATCCCTATGGGGATTCACGATTTGTGTCAGTCACGCCACCGCCTCCACCACCACCACCAGTTAATCAGGCACCTCCAGAACCGCCGAGGCGTAGGAGGACAGGCGCGCGAATGTCCGCGCGTGGAGGAGATTTTCACTTCAGCTCTCCTCGACACTCAAGTGGCAGTTATTATCCGCCACTACATGAAGACCCACAAATGGGTGGGCCTTCAAACCCAGCTGCACCACAGCCACCACCGATGGGTTTTGATAACCCGATCCCTGCCTTCACTGGTTCTATGGCGTACAACCCGTTCGAGCCGCCGGCTCACACCCACTATAATTACGCTGAAGCCGACCCATACTTGGTAGCGGCCAATTACAACGCCCTTAATCCAGAAGGACCGTATGGAGCTCCTTGGGGAGTAGGGTACCCAACTCATGGGTACCAAATACCTGCTAGACCTATAATTCGGCAACAATCGCAGCCGCCAAGGTTCTCCCCACCAGAGCGTGAAGAAATTCTTCAAAGATTGGACCAAGTCGAGCGAGATTTCACAGAGATTGCAGGGAGCGACAAAGTTTCTTCCAGGGATTGACAAGTCTAATAAAAGGGAAGAGCAAGAAGGACCATTGAATCCTTCCATTGTTGTTGTAATTTCCTTGTATCAGTTGAGCCCCTGCGTGGGCCTATCTTGCTGTATTGACCCCTGCGTGGGTATGTTTATTTGTTTGTTTTGACCCCTGTGTGGGTCTATCTTTCTGTTAACCCCTACGAGGGTATATTGTTTGTTTAAGTCCCTGCGTGGACTAGTATTTCAGTTTGACCCCTGCGTGGGTATGTTGTTCTATTAAAAAGTCCCGTTTAGGGCGATGTGTAATCTATTAATAATTAATGGAATGTTTAGTTTATAAATTTCATTTTTGCCATTATATGCATAAATAAATTATATATGAAATAAATGAATCAAAATCATTCCTTTTAAAAATTAATCTGCCTATTTAAATATTAACTAAGGATCTTAAAGGTATAACCTAGCCTGCATGTCATTATAAGACATGGCCAAGTTGGTAAAACCTGTTAAAAAGATTCAAATCCCAGTTAACATCTGAAAACATGTTAACGCTCCTGGCAGATGTGATTCGTTAAAAATCACACATGTCATTTTTATATAAGGATCCTTCCAAAGATTCCTAACCCAACTTAATGATCTATGAATCATGGGTTTAAATCATCAATTAAGATGATCATATTTTGACCATACATTGGTATTATAGTGCCTACGGGCCCTGCTCATTTTCATATGAGACAAAAGACAGTAATAGTCTGCGACCCTGTCTGAAAAAGGTAATGAACTATGTTCAAACCTTCATGCCTTGATTCTCTGAAATCATGGCTTATAATTTAAAATGTCCCTGTGACTAGGCCTTGTGTGCTAATAATATTGTTATTGTTTATAATTAGGATAAATTATAATAGAAATCCTAAATAAATGTGAGTAACAAATTAATCAAATATGGTCTATGTTTACCATGGTTAATGAATTACCCTAAGGGGCAATTCCATAATAAACTCCCAAATAAACTATTGTCATTGTTTTATGTAACAGTTCAAATTAAAATGGTTGACTCGGGCGAAATTAATAGTCACCCAAGGGAGAATAATGATAACGCCCGAATTAATATAACGGGTGCTGAACTGAAAGCGTTAGTAGACGACGCTGTTACAAAGGCCTTAGAGCGGCAGTACGAAGAATATAGTGGGACTCGAAGTAGGACCCTATCTACACCGCATTCGAAGCCACCTTCCAAGAAGGAAGAACCCAAGAAAGATGATGATCGACTCTCCTCAAACCACCACAGTGCTCCATCTCAACAGGTTGTACTAAATCAAGAACCCCGTACTAAGGGTTGCTCCTACAAATACTTTGTTTCTTGCAAACCCAGGGATTTTACTGGGGAAAAAGGAGCCATTGACTGCATGACGTGGTTAGATGAGATGGACACAGTAGTGGATATCAGCGGGTGCGCTGAGAGGGATATAGTCAAGTTTGTGTCACAATCGTTTAAAGGCGAGGCCTTAGCTTGGTGGAGATCACTGATTCAAGCCACTGGGAAGATCTCATTGTACAACATGACATGGGAGCAATTTGTTGCCCTCATCAGGGAAAACTACTGCCCTCAGCATGAGGTTGAGAAGATTGAGTCTGATTTCCTATCGTTGGTTATGCTGAACCTTGACTGCCAAGCTTATCTCACGAGCTTCAACACAATGTCCAGATTGGTTCCGTATTTGGTGACCCCGGAACCCAAAAGGATAGCTCGTTTCATAGGGGGTTTAGCCCCAGAAATAAAGGCAAGCGTGAAGGCCTCTCGGCCAGCTACTTTCAGATTTGTAGCTGACATATCCTTGTCCCTCACAGTGGATGCGGTCAGACAAAGATCGCTGAGGAATAAGGATGCTGAGAAAAGCAAACGTGAAGATGACAATTCACGAAGGTCAAACAAGAAGCACCGAGGGAGCAATGACCACAAGAAAGGGTCTGAGACTAAGAAGGATGGGAATCAGTCCAGAGAAAAGCCCAAGTGCAAAGTCTGCAAGAAACAGCACTTCAGTAAGTGCAGATTGGAATCGAACTCGCAGACACAGTCGAGAACTTTTGCATGTGGGATATGCAAGTCCAAGGAGCACACGACCTTGGATTGCAAAAAGTTGAAGGATGCAACCTGCTACAGCTGTAATGAGAAGGGGCATATCAAGACCAATTGCCCAAAATGCGCGAAGAAAGCTGATGAAGGAAAGAAGACCAATGCTAGGGTCTTCAGAATGGATGCAAAGGAGGCAGTACAGGATGACAATGTGATAACAGGTACCTTTCTCTTAAATGATGTCTATGCAAGAGTACTTTTTTATTCAGGCGCAGATAAATCATTTGTAGATAATAAGTTTTGCAAATTTCTGAATTTACCTGTTAAAACCCTAAGAGTGAAATATGAGGTGGAGTTAGCAGATGGTACCTTAGAAACCGCCTCAACTATATTAGATGGATGTTTCATATCCATTAAGAACCACTCTTTTCCTTTGTCCCTACTTCCTTTGAAGTTAGCCAGTTTTGACATCGTTTTAGGCATGGACTGGTTATCTCTTAACCAGGCCCAGATTGTCTGCGATAAAAAGCAAGTGGTGATCAAAACTCTGTCTGGCGAATCACTTACCATTCAGGGAGATACCCGGTATGGATTGCCTGAGCAAGTGACTATGCTCAAGGCCTCGAGATGTTTAAAGAAGGGTTGTGTCATCTACATGGCACAGGTTACTATTGATGAGCCAAAACCTAAGATGGAAGACATCCCCGTCATTTCTAAATACCCTGAAGTGTTTCCTGAAGAACTACCTGGTTTACCACCAGATAGGCAAGTGGAGTTCAGAATTGACATCATCCCTGGAGCAGCACCTGTTGCTAGAGCGCCCTACAGGCTGGCACCAACAGAGATGAAGGAATTGAGAGCACAACTAGATGAATTGCTAGCTAAGGGTTTCATTAAACCTAGTTCGTCTCCTTAGGGAGCGCCAGTCTTGTTTGTCAAAAAGAAGGATGGATCGATGCGTCTGTGCATCGATTACCGTGAGCTTAATAAGGTCACAATAAAGAATAGGTATCCTTTGCCCAGGATCGACGATTTGTTCGATCAATTGCAAGGGGCAAGTTACTTCTCGAAGATTGACTTAAGGTCAGGCTACCACCAACTGAAGGTTAGAGATGAAGACGTACACAAAACTGCATTTAGGACTCGTTATGGTCATTACGAGTTCCTAGTGATGCCTTTTGGGCTCACTAATGCACCGGTCGCGTTCATGGATCTCATGAATCGTGTTTGCAAGCCGTACTTAGATAAATTCGTCATCGTTTTCATCGACGACATTCTCATCTACTCGAAGAACCAAGCTGACCATGAGAAACACCTTCGCTGTATTCTTAAACTTCTACATCATGAGAAACTCTACGCCAAATTTTCCAAGTGTGAATTTTGGCTTCGAGAAGTCCAATTCCTTGGACATGTGGTTAGTAAGCATGGTATCTAAGTGGATCCCGCTAAGGTAGAAGTAGTTATGAACTGGCAGGAGCCGAAGACGCCCACAGAAATTCGTAGTTTCTTGGGATTGGCAGGATACTACAGGCATTTTATCGAAATTTTTTCAAGGATTGCTGCGCCCCTAACTTCTTTGACTAAGAAGAAGATTAAGTTCGACTGGGGACCCAAGCAACAAGAATCCTTTGATATCCTAAAACAAAAGTTGAGCAACGCTCCTGTACTAACATTGCCTGAAGGTACCGAAGATTTTGTAGTGTACTGCGATGCATCACACACTGGCATGGGGTGTGTGCTTATGCAGAAAGGCAAGGTTATTGCCTATGCATCACGTCAACTAAAGGTGCATGAAAAGAATTACACCACCCATGACCTGGAGTTGGGTGCCGTTGTATTTGCACTGAAGCTATGGAGGCATTATTTGTATGGTATAAAATGTGGTGATCTACTCTGATCACAAGAGCCTCCAGCACCTGTTTAATCAGAAGGATTTAAACATGAGGCAGCGCCGATGGATGGAGACTTTGAATGATTATGATTGTGAAATCAGATGCCTTGAGTAGAAAGGAAAGGGTGAAACCCATCCGAATCAATGCCAAGAGCATTGAAATAAAGAACAGTTTGAATGAAAGGTTGTTAGCTGCACAGAAGGAAGCTGTGTTGGAAGCTAACTATCCTAATGAGAAGCTAGGAGTAACTGAAGAACAGTTATCTCAAGGCAAGGACGGAATTCTGAGATTAAATGGACGAATATGGGTTCCAATTTATGGAGGACTTCGGGATGTTATCCTCCAGGAAGCCCATAGTTCTAAATACTCCGTTCATCCTGGAGCTGATAAGATGTACCAGGATCTGAAGGCAAATTTTTGGTGGATAGGCTTGAAGAAGTCTATAGCCACCTATGTAGCTAAATGCTTGACATGTGCACAAGTCAAAGCTGAACATCAAAAGCCGTCAGGTTTGCTACAACAACCTGAACTTCCCACATGGAAGTGGGAAATGGTGACGATGGATTTCATCACCAAGTTGCCCAAGACCAGGAAAGGAAATGACATAATATGGGTGATAGTTGATAGACTGACTAAGTCAGCACACTTCTTACCCATCAAGGAGACTTATAGCTCCGACATGTTAGCCCAACTATACGTAGATAAGATTGTGGCTCTACACGGCGTACCTGTGGCTATTATCTCTGACAGAGATACTAGATACACGTCGCATTTTTTGGAAAAGTTTTCAACAATCGCTGGGCACGCGTTTGAATTTTAGTACGGCTTACCATCCTCAGACAGACGGGCAGAGTGAGCGTACGATACAAACGTTGGAAGACATGCTTCGTGCATGTGTGATCGATTTAGGTGGTAGTTGGGATAACCATCTACCACTAATCGAGTTTTCATATAACAATAGCTACCATACGAGCATTAAGGCTGCGCCTTTCGAGGCCTTATACGGTAGAAAGTGTAGAACGCCCGTTTGTTGGGCGGAAGTTGGAGATGTCCAATTGTCAGAACCAGAGATAGTCTTTGAAACGATGGACAAGATTGTCCAGATTCGTGACCATCTCAAAACGGCCCATGATAGGCAGAAAAGCTACACTGATTTAAAGCGTAAACCTTTTAACTTCGAGGTAGGTGATAAGGTGTTGCTTAAAGTATCACCCTGGAAGGGAGTAATGCGATTTGGTAAGAAAGGCAAGCTAAGCCCGAGATACATAGGACCTTTCGAGGTCATCGAACTTGTCGGATTAGTTGCCTATAAGTTAAACTTACCTGAAGAGCTCAGTGGTATTCACAATGTATTCCACATCTGCAATCTGAAGAAGTGTTTCGCTGATGAATCACTGGTCATACCGCATACAGATGTGCATATAGAAGAGAGCTTAAAGTTTGTTGAAAAACCTGTGTCGATCGAAGATCGACAGGTTAAGAAGCTTCGAAGGAAGCATGTGCCTATTGTAAAGGTAAAATGGGATGCCCGTAGAGGTCCCGAATACACGTGGGAGGTTGAGTCCACAATGAAAGAAAAATACCCTCATTTATTTCAGTAAATCTCGAGGTCGAGATTTCTTTTAAGGGGGTGAGGATGTAACACCTCAAAAATTCACGTCCTATAATGTGTTGACACGTGTCATAGGTTTGAACGTGTGAAAGAATGTTCTAGAAGGACTAAAGTTGACAATCATGGAAAGTATGTGAATATACGGGTTCAAAATGTCAACAGTGAATAAATGTACGTTACAATAACCCTACATGATGCTCATACCTTCAAACGAATAAATCATGGATCATACGAAACTAAATATGAAAGAAAGTGAGAGATTACAAACCACAGGGGTTAAATGTGTCAACATATTTAAGTTATACCTCTGAGTGACCTTTTAGCAAACCCGAAGCTTTGTAACGATTAATTATGCTCACTAGAATGCACGATATAAATTTCATAAAGTTTCGTAATCGTATGAGAAAGTTATGATCAAATTCGTATGCAAGGGGTTAAAGCGTCAACGTTGAGAATTATGACTTTTCGAGTAAACATGAAGTGACCAAGGACTTAATAAAGCGGGTATAAGTCTTGAAGCCCTTGTAAGTAAATATGAAGGGGTCAAATTGCAAGAAATAAACTTGGTTGACCTTTCGAAAGGCCAAGGGACAATATGCAACAACTTGAAAATGTTTAATCCTGAACAGAAGGCCCAAGCGGGCCGCGTAACCCCTTGAAGACCCTTACGCGGGCCGCCTTAGATGCCCAGTATCAGAAAAGTTGGAACAGCAGCCTGTTTTCGCGCATAACCGACTTTAATCAGATATTTTCACTATATGGGCGACCCCTAAACAGTCCTAGGCACTTAGGGACATCTGTTGATGATCCATGGCCATTGATAGCATGATTTGTCAAGGATCTAAGGTGATTAAAGCACTATATAAAGGCCTTGTTGCAACCATTTTTTATCACACCTTCTTCTGCCTTTCTGATCATTTCTGGAGCTCCAAAGCAGACTCAAGTGATCACAAATCGTGCATAGGACTTCAGTAAGTATGCTTAACCTTTCTTAGTTAAGTTTTTGCTTAGTTTTAGCTTAAAAGTCAAACCGTCGTAATTAACGGTTGACTTAGCGATTAATCATTGATGGCCCAGTGATTAGTCGAATTGAAAGTAGTTATAAGTTGGTAATTATGTGGGCAATAAACCCTTAAAAGGGCACCCTCTAATTCCCACTCTAACTAGGTCAAATGTCGGGTCAAACTTGTTATTAAAAAGTCAACAGAATGCTTAATTTCCAATTTATGCATAATTAGCAATGTAGAACCCATACAACCTGTTTGATCATTAATATAACTTGGTAATTAATATAAGAACATGTCTAAACATGTTCAACCCGACAATTTTCAGTAGAGACCCGGTTCGGAACCGAAAGTCGCATAATTTGACTTTTGCTTTGACATTCAGTTCTGACCCGTTTAAGCATGTTTTAGAAATGCCTTAGAGCTCTAATTGGACCAGGTTACATTCTAGTATAACCCTCTGTGATTATACACCTTGGTTCATTAGTTATCCAATTAATATGCATGATTCCGTTAATTGCCTATATGTTGACCATTATGCCCTTTTCACCATAAAAAGTGATTTTTAAAAATGTAAAAGAGTAGAAACCTTAGTTACTAAATTATAAACTTGCACCCAAAATTTGACATCAGTTTGAGGTGTAGATTGAGAGTTATGCTCATTAGCGTAATTAGAAAGCTTTTTAGCGATTAAACGACATAATTAGCGTATAGCCTATTTAAACCTACTTTTTGATATCAAACTCTTTACCCACTGATGTAATATATTATTTTGGGATTTTTGAAGATTTTTAATTAATTTTAGGCTGAGCATAACTTAGAGTTATAGACTTAATCCGATAATTGTCGGTTTTGCCCTTTCGGGCTATAAAATGAGTTTTACATATCTTTTTGACCCCAAACCTTTTGCTACTGATTTTAAATGATAAATAAATTATTTTGGACCTTCTGGAATAATAAAAATATCAGTTTTCTATATGGAACCCGGAAACGGCTTCTAATCGCCTTTTTAAGCGTTTTTAACGCATAGTATGTACTTAAACTATTTTAAACATACAAAGGTTGATACCTACTGATATTTTAGGTAAATTATAATAATTCAACAGTAAGAAAAAGTTGTTTAACTCAGACTTTAGTTTTGAGCTTTTCGGCTTATGTGAAATTACCAAAATGCCCCTACGGTGCATAGTTTGGTTATAATTGATAAATTTCACATATGTGCCATACCATACTGTTATAACTTAGTAAACTAAGTATTTTTGCTGATTATATCAGACCTGTACTCAGATTTCTACTTAAACTCTTTTATAACCTTGTAAATGACCAAACTACCCCTACGGGGCATAGTTTGTGTTTAAATTCGTTTCGGACATAATAAAAGATATCTTACTGATGTCACAACATATTTGAGGCATATTAACTTAGGAAACCTGTATATGGATCTTACGGTCACGCGTTACGCTTCTTGCGCTTTCGGTTCGGTTTATGTAACTAGTTTGCATAAATTAGCCGAAACGGGTCAAACCTTATCGGTTTTATCTCAAAATCCAGAATGTGTTTAGATTACCCATATTAAACAAGTCTTCAAACTTGTCGGGTCTAAATTCCGGTCTTCGCTTAATCGTGCGTTCGAACCGTATCTTTAAAACTAACCGTTCTAAGTTTAGGCTTAATAAAAGACCCGTTAGGATTCTAATAGGTTATTATAAACCTTCGTTCCAGAATAGGAGGACCAGTAAAAGCTACTTGCATTTGCTGTTTGTGAATTATACTTGCAAAGGTAAATACTTTTAACTTATTTTCCCTTATACGGGCTTGGGGTACGGTATATAAAATACCGCTTGGTCGGGCATTCGACCTTAATCGATTGGTGATTAAGTATTATCGAGATGACCCGTTTAAATATGTTTTGTTTGCTTAACACCTTTGGGGATTAATGACCATGTCCCGGATATCCTTGGCATCATTTTACGAAATGGCCACGACCTAAGCGCGGGGTGTAGGCGTACACCCGTCAGTGCCAAAATAAATAATGTGGTGTGTCTATTGATCTTTAACCCGGCACGATCCGGGCTACTGAACACATAAGGAACATGTAATTCTTTTACAAGTTTATATATTTAAATAATTATCCCAAGTTATAAAATGTTTATGCCACGTGCATCCAAATCAATTTTTAATCAATTTTAAAATGAGTCGGTTAATTGTATTTACCAGTGTAAACTGACGTATTTTCCCAAAAAGATTAAGTGCAGGTACTACTCGTAATAGGCTGGATTTCTCCTTAGCATCAATAAAGAGTCTCGCAAGCTTAAGATGCCTACCGTCTGTTGAACTACTGTTTCCTATTTATTTTTTATCCTTCTGTGGACAAACTTTCGACTATTGTGATACTTCATATTACAATTTATTAAAGTTGAAATATATCTTTCATTTGCTTCCGCTGTGCATTTAAATATTGTGTTGTTTGACTATTATGTTGCCAACCACGTCACGATACTCCCCACCGGGCTCACCGGTGACACGTGGAATTCGGGGTGTGACAGTTTGGTATCAGAGCCAACATTGAGTGAATTAAACACTAGCCTTTTGTGTTTAATCTCAATGACACAATTGCACATTTCTAAACTTTCGAGTCTAGACCAATAACATAGGACAAATTCCACCTTGTTTTGTTTTGTCCTTTATTTTATATATTCTTGTCGTTATCTTATGTTATATTGATAGGACAAAATATGCCGCCAAGATTCTTTCGATGAAGAGAACGAGGCAAGGGGCCAACCACCGCCCCCAACGATCATGAGGCCGGACCTTCGCACCAGCGAGCTCCTTCCAATACTGCGAGTGCAGATCCACAAGGAAACAGGAGAAACCTTTTTGAGCCCGCCAGACGGTCTGTTTCTCATAGCTCAACACCTCCTTACCATCATAACTCGTATGGGCCACAGTCGGAAAACGAGCCCAACAACCCACAACCTTCTTACATACCTCTACAGCGATCCCTATCGCACCATTCCTTTGGAGACCCCACACCTGTTTTTCGGGGCCGGTTTAACCCGGCAAACTACATACCAAAACCAGTGGGTTTTAACCCACTGGGGCCAGAGGATCATTTCTCCGGCGATCATGCAGAGGACATGGACGAGGACACGGATCCCGTCGAACCTACAAGCGGTACACCCAACCATCCCATCGAGATCTCGGATGGATCTTCTTTTCAAGGATCACCCTACGATGGTCCAGACAGTTTCCAGACCAGGTTCAACCAGCATGAGTGGTACTTCACACCGTCTCACCACTCATCACCCCAGCAGCAGCAGGATCCCTCTGGGGATTCACGATTTGTGTCAGTCACGCCACCGCCTCCACCACCACCACCAGTTAATCAGGCACCTCCAGAACCGCCGAGGCGTAGGAGGACAGGCGCGCGAATGTCCGCGCGTGGAGGAGATTTTCACTTCAGCTCTCCTCGACACTCAAGTGGCAGTCATTATCCGCCACTACATGAAGACCCACAAATGGGTGGGCCTTCAAACCCAGCTGCACCACAGCCACCACCGATGGGTTTTGATAACCTGATCCCTGCCTTCACTGGTTCTATGGCGTACAACCCGTTCGAGCCGCCGGCTCACACCCAATATAATTTCGCTGAAGCCGACCCATACTTGGTAGCGGCCAATTACAACGCCCTTAATCCAGAAGGACCGTATGGAGCTCCTTGGGGAGTAGGGTACCCAACTCATGGGTACCAAATACCTGCTAGACCTATAATTCGGCAACAATCGCAGCCGCCAAGGTTCTCCCCACCAGAGCGTGAAGAAATTCTTCAAAGATTGGACCAAGTCGAGCGAGATTTTCACAGAGATCGCAGGGAGCGACAAAGTTTCTTCCAGGGATTGACAAGTCTAATAAAAGGGAAGAGCAAGAAGGACCATTGAATCCTTCCATTGTTGTTGTAATTTCCTTGTATCAGTTGGGCCCCTGCGTGGGCCTATCTTGCTGTATTGACCCCTGCGTGGGTATGTTTATTTGTTTGTTTGTTTTGACCCCTGCGTGGGTCTATCTTTCTGTTAACCCCTACGAGGGTATATTGTTTGTTTAAGTCCCTGCGTGGACTAGTATTTCAGTTTGACCCCTGCGTGGGTATGTTGTTCTATTAAAAAGTCCCGTTTAGGGCGATGTGTAATCTATTAATAATTAATGGAATGTTTAGTTTATAAATTTGATTTTTGCCATTATATGCATAAATAAATTATATATGAAATAAATGAATCAAAATCATTCCTTTTAAAAATTAATCTGCCTATTTAAATATTAACTAAGGATCTTAAAGGTATAACCTAGCCTGCATGTCATTATAAGACCTGGCCAAGTTGGTAAAACCTGTTAAAAAGATTCAAATCCCAGTTAACATCTGAAAACATGTTAACGCTCCTGGCAGACGTGATTCGTTAAAAATCACACATGTCATTTTTATATAAGGATCCTTCCAAAGATTCCTAACCCAACTTAATGATCTATGAATCATGGGTTTAAATCATCAATTAAGATGATCATATTTTGACCATACATTGGTATTATAGTGCCTACGGGCCCTGCTCATTTTCATATGAGACAAAAGACAGTAATAGTCTGCGACCCTGTCTGAAAAAGGTAATGAACTATGTTCAAACCTTCATGCCTTGATTCTCTGAAATCATGGCTTATAATTTAAAATGTCCCTGTGACTAGGCCTTGTGTGCTAATAATATTGTTATTGTTTATAATTAGGATAAATTATAATAGAAATCCTAAATAAATGTGAGTAACAAATTAATCAAATATGGTCTATGTTTACCATGGTTAATGAATTACCCTAAGGGGCAATTCCATAATAAACTCCCAAATAAACTATTGTCATTGTTTTATGTAACAGTTCAAATTAAAATGGTTGACTCGGGCGAAATTAATAGTCACCCAAGGGAGAATAATGATAACGCCCGAATTAATATAACGGGTGCTGAACTGAAAGCGTTAGTAGACGACGCTGTTACAAAGGCCTTAGAGCGGCAGTACGAAGAATATAGTGGGACTCGAAGTAGGACCCTATCTACACCGCATTCGAAGCCACCTTCCAAGAAGGAAGAACCCAAGAAAGATGATGATCGACTCTCCTCAAACCACCACAGTGCTCCATCTCAACAGGTTGTACTAAATCAAGAACCCCGTACTAAGGGTTGCTCCTACAAATACTTTGTTTCTTGCAAACCCAGGGATTTTACTGGGGAAAAAGGAGCCATTGACTGCATGACGTGGTTAGATGAGATGGACACAGTAGTGGATATCAGCGGGTGCGCTGAGAGGGATATAGTCAAGTTTGTGTCACAATCGTTTAAAGGCGAGGCCTTAGCTTGGTGGAGATCACTGATTCAAGCCACTGGGAAGATCTCATTGTACAACATGACATGGGAGCAATTTGTTGCCCTCATCAGGGAAAACTACTGCCCTCAGCATGAGGTTGAGAAGATTGAGTCTGATTTCCTATCGTTGGTTATGCTGAACCTTGACTGCCAAGCTTATCTCACGAGCTTCAACACAATGTCCAGATTGGTTCCGTATTTGGTGACCCCGGAACCCAAAAGGATAGCTCGTTTCATAGGGGGTTTAGCCCCAGAAATAAAGGCAAGCGTGAAGGCCTCTCGGCCAGCTACTTTCAGATTTGTAGCTGACATATCCATGTCCCTCACACTGGATGCGGTCAGACAAAGATCGCTGAGGAATAAGGATGCTGAGAAAAGGAAACGTGAAGATGACAATTCACGAAGGTCAAACAAGAAGCACCGAGGGAGCAATGACCACAAGAAAGGGTCTGAGACTAAGAAGGATGGGAATCAGTCCGGAGAAAAGCCCAAGTGCAAAGTCTGCAAGAAACAGCACTTCAGTAAGTGCAGATTGGAATTGAAGTCGCAGACACAGTCGAGAACTTTTGCATGTGGGATATGCAAGTCCAAGGAGCACAAGACCTTGGATTGCAAAAAGTTGAAGGATGCAACCTGCTACAGCTGTAATGAGAAGGGGCATATCAAGACCAATTGCCCAAAATGCGCGAAGAAAGCTGATGAAGGAAAGAAGACCAATGCTAGGGTCTTCAGAATGGATGCAAAGGAGGCAGTACAGGATGACAATGTGATAACAGGTACCTTTCTCTTAAATGATGTCTATGCAAGAGTACTTTTTTATTCAGGCGCAGATAAATCATTTGTAGATAATAAGTTTTGCAAATTTCTGAATTTACCTGTTAAAACCCTAAGAGTGAAATATGAGGTGGAGTTAGCAGATGGTACCTTAGAAACCGCCTCAACTATATTAGATGGATGTTTCATATCCATTAAGAACCACTCTTTTCCTTTGTCCCTACTTCCTTTGAAGTTAGCCAGTTTTGACATCGTTTTAGGCATGGACTGGTTATCTCTTAACCAGGCCCAGATTGTCTGCGATAAAAAGCAAGTGGTGATCAAAACTCTGTCTGGCGAATCACTTACCATTCAGGGAGATACCCGGTATGGATTGCCTGAGCAAGTGACTATGCTCAAGGCCTCGAGATGTTTAAAGAAGGGTTGTGTCATCTACATGGCACAGGTTACTATTGATGAGCCAAAACCTAAGATGGAAGACATCCCCGTCATTTCTAAATACCCTGAAGTGTTTCCTGAAGAACTACCTGGTTTACCACCAGATAGGCAAGTGGAGTTCAGAATTGACATCATCCCTGGAGCAGCACCTGTTGCTAGAGCGCCCTACAGGCTGGCACCAACAGAGATGAAGGAATTGAGAGCACAACTAGATGAATTGCTAGCTAAGGGTTTCATTAAACCTAGTTCGTCTCCTTAGGGAGCGCCAGTCTTGTTTGTCAAAAAGAAGGATGGATCGATGCGTCTGTGCATCGATTACCGTGAGCTTAATAAGGTCACAATAAAGAATAGGTATCCTTTGCCCAGGATCGACGATTTGTTCGATCAATTGCAAGGGGCAAGTTACTTCTCGAAGATTGACTTAAGGTCAGGCTACCACCAACTGAAGGTTAGAGATGAAGACGTACACAAAACTGCATTTAGGACTCGTTATGGTCATTACGAGTTCCTAGTGATGCCTTTTGGGCTCACTAATGCACCGGTCGCGTTCATGGATCTCATGAATCGTGTTTGCAAGCCGTACTTAGATAAATTCGTCATCGTTTTCATCGACGACATTCTCATCTACTCGAAGAACCAAGCTGACCATGAGAAACACCTTCGCTGTATTCTTAAACTTCTACATCATGAGAAACTCTACGCCAAATTTTCCAAGTGTGAATTTTGGCTTCGAGAAGTCCAATTCCTTGGACATGTGGTTAGTAAGCATGGTATCTAAGTGGATCCCGCTAAGGTAGAAGTAGTTATGAACTGGCAGGAGCCGAAGACGCCCACATAAATTCGTAGTTTCTTGGGATTGGCAGGATACTACAGGCGTTTTATCGAAATTTTTTCAAGGATTGCTGCGCCCCTAACTTCTTTGACTAGGAAGAAGATTAAGTTCGACTGGGGACCCAAGCAACAAGAATCCTTTGATATCCTAAAACAAAAGTTGAGCAACGCTCCTGTACTAACATTGCCTGAAGGTACCGAAGATTTTGTAGTGTACTGCGATGCATCACACACTGGCATGGGGTGTGTGCTTATGCAGAAAGGCAAGGTTATTGCCTATGCATCACGTCAACTAAAGGTGCATGAAAAGAATTACACCACCCATGACCTGGAGTTGGGTGCCGTTGTATTTGCACTGAAGCTATGGAGGCATTATTTGTATGGTATAAAATGTGGTGATCTACTCTGATCACAAGAGCCTCCAGCACCTGTTTAATCAGAAGGATTTAAACATGAGGCAGCGCCGATGGATGGAGACTTTGAATGATTATGATTGTGAAATCAGATGCCTTGAGTAGAAAGGAAAGGGCTACTGAACGCATAAGGAACATGTAATAGGCTGGATTTCTCCTTAGCATCAATAAAGAGTCTCGCAAGCTTAAGATGCCTACCGTCTGTTGAACTACTGTTTCCTATTTATTTTTGATCCTTCTGTGGACAAACTTTCGACTATTGTGATACTTGATATTACAATTTATTAAAGTTGAAATATATCTTTCATTTGCTTCCGCTGTGCATTTAAATATTGTGTTGTTTGACTATTATGTTGCCAACCACGTCACGATACTCTCCACCGGGCTCACCGGTGACACGTGGAATTCGGGGTGTGACAGTTCCTAAACATCCGTAAAACAATTCCTTACATATTAGACTAAGAATCCTTACCCCGGGTCCTTAATCATTACCAATTTTATTACCGTTACCTCGCTTATTCTTATTTATTCGACCCGTTTGGTCCCACAAACAACCTTCGACTATCTAGATCAATACTTATCTTAATACCTTCAATCATTTCATACCATACACGATTTCCCTTCATTCATAAACAAGAAAGTTCTTATGTATACTAAGAAGTGAGTCGGAAGTCACTTACCTTAAGCGTTAGTGTTCATGCTTGTTTCCTCGCCTCCGCTTGACCCGTTAGTCTTCCATTCTTTGGTCCATGCTAGTGAAAACTCCTACCCATTCATGCTATCATATTCAAAACATTGCTATTACATATATTCATCAACACTAGCATTCAATTCCAACCCGAACGGTTGCTTGAATTTCGTTAAATAACTATTAGCATGCATAAGACTCGCATTAGAAATTTTACTTATTCTAATCCATGCTAATTTCATTTGCCATCATGTATAGCACATTAAATAATCTAACTTGTATCCTGTGATCTCTCTACCCTTGTAAGTGCACCCAAAGACCTAGTCGTGCTATTCATATATTGTTGACTTTCAGAAGGTCAACCATCTTACTTACATACTTTCATCATATGAACATATACTCATCTAAACCTAGTCGACCATACCAATGATACTGTTTACATTTCATAATCATGGTGTAGGACACACACATACATAAGCACATGATCAACTAATTACATATATGCACGCGTATCGTCAATTTAACTCATACTAACATATTCATGATTCTATAGTTGACAACCATATTCAAGGCTAGAAATTTGACATAATCTCAACACCATTCTTTACTAGTAACTCCATAAGCTATCCATTTAGTGCACATCCAAATCCAAATTACTATTCAGCCACTAATCTGACATATGATGTGCACCTCATTATTCAAGCCTAGAATACAAGTTCTAATGCATAATTTCATCCAATCATTCCATCAACTACACTTTCTTATGAGACCCTTCTACAATTTATCTTCTCATGATTAATTATCATCAATCATGTCATTATCAACTCTACACATGTTCATCCGGTGTTTAGCATACAATTTCACATACTAGCTTATACGAGGCATTTCATCAAACACTTGGTGTGCGTACTCCATTTAATGCACAATGTACAACTAATTCATGCATAATCTTCCAAGTTCATACATAATTCATCAAATCTTCCTACTAATCAATCAATATTATTCACACATATTCATCATGGTACATCAACATTGAACAAGAATTGAACATGGTGAAACACCGATGTCATCTTCATCACTCAACTAGTGGGTTTTCATCTTTAAACATCAATTAATCAAAATTATGCCTAACACATGTTTCCTAAGATGATGCTAACACATATTCATGCTTAATTTCATACAAATTCGTGGATTGATCATAACCCACTTCATATCAAAATCACCAAATCATAAATTACAACTTACCAAGTGATTTATAGGGTTAGATGATCAAGAATTCATGTACATGCCTTAGATTTGGGCTGAATTCCCTATGCAATTTGATGAAATTGCATCTTTTGAGCATTCTCCCCTTTTTCTCTCTTGTTGGTGTCGACACACACACACACCAAACACATACAACTACTGACTTTTGCACTTAACCAAAACTTCATCTCAAATCTTTAATTCCAGCCCCTCATGTTTGTTATTTGCTCATAATTGTCCCAATTTCATTCCTTATTTGTTTTGACTAACTATGTAACTAGGTTAGGTAGCCTAGTCATCTTATTTTATGTTTTATCATATTAAAACATATGGCAAATGTAAACATTCAAGTTTTTGGGGCGTTACAACCTGGTAGCGAACCGATACCAGGAACGCCAAAAGTCGGTACCGAATTGGTACTTAAGATCTTTCGCTTCAGGAAATTCGGTATCGATACCCGGTATCATTTGCTCATTGCTGTTAAAAAACGAAAGAAAAAACTAGCTTTTGTTACCCACAACATCACTTGTGCTTTCCACTCAATAATCATCACAACTCGTCTTTCAACCTTTTACTTGAGTATTAAGATAATCTTTCCCATTTGCTAATCACAACTTTAGTGGTAACCTTTTAATCGGACTCATAACCAAGAATCATATCATGATGTTAATAGCTTTTGGAAAATAAAGACAAAACCTTGTCCTTTTTATCGATGTATCTTTACCCCTTTTTCCGACAACTTTCATGTTTAACTCTAATGCATAACCTAATCTTGATACATCGCTATATACTTTCCTTTTTTTAATAAATAGATATACGTGAATATTAACTTTTTTATGCATCATAATTCATAAATAGTATTGGAAGCCCGTGCATTGCGGTGGACCTATGATCATATACGTGATTTAGGTAAATCGCATGAACATAAGTAATGGGATAATGTACACTTTTTTATGACATCTAAATCAAAGTATATGACATTTTAGAAGTTTGTCATCATATATTTTACGTAGGAAAGTAAAACAATATTGAGGATTCCTGTATTGTGGTAGGCCGTAATCATACACGTAATTTAAATAAACCACATGAACCTAAGTAATTGGGTAATATCGACTTTTTGTAACATTCAAATCAATTCATGCGACATTTTAGAATTTTATAATATTATATTTTACATAAGAAAGTAATAAAGAAAGATGATAAAATGAAATAATTATAATTTCTGAAAGTTGGTAATACACGTTAAAACCCAATGAGTAGGTGAAGAGATTTGATGATAAGGTAGACAAAGGGTTCTGCATTTAGTAGTAGGACATAGAACATAAAATATTGTACAAAATTGAATAGTAAATATGACTGTAGGAAGTAACTTGCAAATTAATATAGGGGTAATACTTATAACCAGAGATTGTTATGCATTCACAGTGTTTTCAGACCTGGACCGGACTGGCCGGTTGGACCGGGAACCGGAGGCTAAGCCGGTCCGGGTCATGGTATCGGACCGGAAATACATTGAACCAGAGGTTGGACCGGGAAACCGGCCGGTAGAACCGGTTTTTATAAGGGTTGGACCAGTTTTTTATATATTTTTTCAGATTTAACCCAGCTAAATTTTATAATATTTACGACACCTTCCAGTTCTTACGTCCAGTCGAACCGGTTAGGAGGCCGGCTCAATGTCCGATCCGGTTCTAAAAAACATTGTGTATTCATGTATGATATATGGTGTATGCATGTATTATACATGTGCATTTGTGCATGCGTGCTTCCTATACAGAGGCGTCTCTAAGAATTCACGTACCATGTTCGAGCTTGAAAAAATGTGCCCTTCCGTAATGTTTTATTATTACTAAAAAAGATCAAATTAGTATTTGGTTCAATAAACCTAATGCTAAGTGGGCTAAATTCTAAATAATAAAAAATTATTTTTAAATGGGTCTATATTAGAATTGGTATGTGTTTAATATCTAAAAAAATAACATATATATATATCGTTTTTGTTTTAAATCTCGTGCCCCTTGAAATCATGGGCCTTGTGCGGAGGTCCTCCCCGCACACCATCAAAGCCGCCTGTGTTCCTATAGGGCTATGCAACACAATCAAGCTAGACTTCGTGCCAAAATTTTGGACATATGAAAACTAAGAACTACATCATATAAGATTGGTTCATATTGGTTTAGAATTAATTTTATTCCACAACCCTCTAAATTCCATGTTTGTTCGGAGATTGTGGGCATTTATCTTAAATAAAGTTCTTTATTTAAGTTAAAAGAATATCTAATTCATATCATAATTATCCATAAAATATTGCAATATTCACTTCTCTAGGAGCAAATAAAGCACATAAAATTACGTAAAAACACCAATCCTACAATGAACCATGTCTTAAATATTGATTTGGTTTAAAGGAAAACTTGAAGTTAAATGTCAGTATATCACCATGTCTTAAATATTTGGTTTACCATACGATGATATCAAACTAGCTGCCAACCATATAACAGTTTCACATGCCTTCCGTCTGGGCCTCAAGGATATGTTTGCCTATAGAAGTAAATTGTCATTTTAGTCTCCGTGTTTAATCAAAAATTTCAGTTTAGTTCAAATAGTTTTTCTTTCTTCTCTAGGTCTCTGACGTTTGCAATTTTTTGTCATTTTCGTCCAACTCACTAACTCTATCCAAAAACCAACGTTAACTAAAGGGCATTTTTGTCAAATTTCATATTTTTTGAATTTTCTATTTTTAAATTAAAACCTATTAATTAAAAAAATAAAACAAATTATTAACATCTCTCTCTACAAAAACTAGCTTCCAAGCTTAAACAATTTGTGGATAGAACAAAAAAAAGAGTAAAATGCAATTTTACCCCCTGGAGTTAGAGCCAATTGGCACTCTGACCCCCTTCTTGGAAATAATTGCAATTCCCCTCCCCCCCCCCCCCCCCAACGTTGTTGTTATGTCGCAAGATTACCCCATGCCGTCAGTCAACGGTTGTTTGACTGTTAAATGGTATGTAAAATGACTATATTACCCTTTCATATTACCCCCTATGATTTGTTCTACTCTGCAATATTACCCCCGAAGTAAAATGACTATATTACCCTTTCTTGTTACCCCCTATGGTTTTCTGTACTCTGCAATATTAACCCCCAGTGTTGTATTTTCTTGCAAACATTACCCCCTGCAAACATTAACTCAAATGAAACAGAACTACCAAACTAACTAAACTAAAACATCACAGCTTACTGTTGCGTCTGCGAGTTTTGCGGGCAAGTTGGTTAAACCATGTCTTCACATAGTTTTGCCAATGCTTCTTGAAGTGCCCATTCGGGATAACATTGCTATGCTTAACCATGACTTACCTGCAAAAACCATCATACTACTTTATTTGTTGGAAATCTTTGAAACTTGAACGAAAAACTTGATTAGGGTTCTGCAGAGTTTCTAAAGGATATTGTTCATATGATAATGAATTGATAAAATACAAACGTGATGATACAGAGTTATATATACATGTACATTGAAAGAGATATATCTTATAACTACCCTATAAATATAACTTATGAAAAATAATAAAATTAATAACGATATCTAGCTTATATATACAAATGTCGGACATATATGTGTGCATATATATCTAAAACCCTCCCGTAAGCTAGATCATTCAGGTGACATGCGAAGAAGCTCTTTTAGTCGAATGAAATCCTTCGGTTGTAGTGCTTTTGTCATGATATCAGCTAACTGATCTTTTGTTGCACAAAAAATAACAGTTAATTCTCTTTTCTTGATAAGATCTCTGATGAAATGATACTTAACCCTTATATGTTTACTTTTTCCATGATAAACAGGATCCCTAGCTAAACATATAGTAGACTTATTGTCGCAGTATATAGGAATTGAGGAATCGTTCTTTTCTTGTAAGTCATCTAAAATTCCCTTAATCCATAAAGCTTGACAACCAGTTAATGACAATGCCATATATTCAGCTTCCGTTGAAGATAGTGCCACCACCTTTTGTTTCTTTGACTGCCATGAAATAGGACCTGAACCTAAATGAAAAATGTACCCGAAGGTGCTTTTGCTATCATCCATATCTCCTGCATAATCACTATCACTAAAACCTACAAGATTTTTCTTTCCTCCTTTGGAGTATGTAAGTCCTTGATTTTGTGTTCCTTTGATATATTTGAGTATACGCTTAGCTGCTTTCCAGTGACTCCTTTTTGGATGTTCCATAAATCTACTGACTTTGCTTACTGCAAACATTATGTCTGGTCTTGTGTTTGTTAAATACATCAGACTTCCTACTAGGCTTCGATATACACCTTCATCTACGAAATCTTCTGGGTCATCCTTTGACAGCTTCAGTCCATATTCCATAGGTGTGGATACAGTGTTTCATTGTGTCATTCTATACTTTTCTAACAGATTTCTCATGTACTTTCTTTGAGACAGTATGATGTTTCCATTCTCATAAAGTACCTCCATACCCAGGAAATAATGCAATCTTCCCATATCAGTCATTTCAAATTCCTTATTCATCGACTCTTTGAATTCAATAATTAAGTGCATGGAACTACTAGCAATGATTAAATCATCTACATATAAACATATCACTAATTTTCCTTCATTAGTGTCTTTTATGTATAAAGTGTGTTCATATGCACATTTTCTAAACTCATGTTGCATGAAGTATGAGTCTATGCGACTGTACCACGCTCTTAGTGGTTGTTTAAGACCATAGAGAGCTCGTTTGAGATGACATACCTTTCGTTCTTCTCCCTGTTTAATATATCCTTGAGGTTGCTCTATGTAAACTTGTTCATTCAGTTTTCCAATCAGAAAGGCCGTCTTAACATCCATTTGATGAAGATGCCATCCATAATGTGCGGCTAGAGCTAACACTAGTCGAACTGTTTCAAATCTTATTACTGGTGCAAATACCTCTTGATAATCTATACCATATTTTTGCCTGTATCCTTTCACTACCAACCTGGCCTTGTATTTGTCTACATTTCCTTTTTCATCATATTTTGCTTTATAAATCCATTTTACTCCTGTTGGCTTTTGATGCTTTGGTGGATCCACCAGTACCCAAGTTTGATTTTTGTTGATGGAATCCATTTCCTTGTCCATTGCTTCTATCCATCTCGTATCCTTACTTGCTTCTTCATAACTCGTCGGATCTGTACTTGCATAGAGAACAAAATTCACCACTTGATTTTGGTTGTATTTCTGTAATACCTCTGCATTTGAGAGTTTTCTGGTATTACGATATACATTTCTGATGCTTTTAGTTCTAATGACTTCATTTTCTGAGTCTGTAGATGAAGAGTCATCGTTGTGTTGTCGATCTTGACTAACATTCTGTTGTTGAGTTTCATCCGTCCCTAAGTCACCAAAATCTTGTTGATCATTATTGGTTGTTTCTTGACTTTGTTCTCCATTTATCGTGTCTGCAGTGGAACTATTAACCTCCTGTTCTCGGTCCTTGTCCGTTGCACTATCAAATCGAGTCGGTTTCTCTTCTCCATCAGTAATAACAAATGGTACATTTGATCCACATAGTCGAAAATCCATCTTTTATTTTCATCAAAGATCACGTCACGACTGATGATAATCTTGTTAGTTTGAGGGTTATACAGCTTATAACCCTTGCTAGCTTCACTGTATCCAACAAATATTGTTTTTTCCGTCTTGTTGGATAATTTATCTCTACGTTGTTTGGGTACGAGAGCATAAGCTAGACAACCAAACACTTTCAGATGTTCTACGTTTGGTTTCTGTCCATTCCAGGCTTCATAAGGAGTAATGTTTGGCCTAGTCTTCGTGATGGTTCGGTTTAGAATGTAAGTAGTGCATGCTACAGCTTCCGCCCAGTAACAATTAGGTAATTGCTTAATATTCATCATGCTCCTACTTAACTCCATCAAAGTCCTATTCTTCCGTTTGGCTACTCCGTTTTGTTGAGGAGTATAGCTATTAGTAAGTTGATGCCGAATTCCATTGAGTCTCAGATAATCCTGAAATGATTTACTGCAATATTCTCCTCCGCGATCCGTCCTTAGGGTTTTAATTAAATGATTTGACTGCTTCTCGTTCAAGGCTTTGAAGGTTTTAAAGTAATTTAGTGCTTCGGATTTAAATTTGAGAAAGTATACCCATGTCTTTCGAGTATAATCATCGATGAATGTGATAAAGTATCTACATCCACCTATGGATTCTGTTCTCATTGGACCACATATGTCAGAATGAACTAGTTGTAGTGGTTCAGTTGCTTGCTAGGTCGTTTTCTTTTGAAAAGGCTTCCTTGCTTGTTTTACGGATATACATCCTTCACACACACTATCATCTTTCTTCATTTTTGGTAATCCAAATACTAGTTCCTTGTTTCCCATATCAATCAAAGTGTCCATGTTCATATGTCCATAACGTTTATGCCATAGATGTGAAGAGTTGTAGATAGTCATATTCATAGCACACTACAAATCGCTTTCGAGATGTAAGGGAAACATCTTATTGTTAGTCATCTTGACCATGCCAAGAACTTCATTATTTGCATCTTTGATAATGCATTTGTCTTCTTTGAATGTGACTTCATACCCTTTCCTTATGAGTTGTCCTACACTTAACAGGTTATGTTTCAAACCCTTTACATAAAATACATCTGTATCTTCCTTTCTCGCCCTCTTATAGTAATAGAGACGTCTCCGCTTCCTAATACTTCCAACCGTTTATCATCCCCTGTCCTCACCTCCTTTTTGAATGATTCATCAAGGTGAGTGAAACATTCTCGGTTACCAGTCATATGGTTACTGCAGCCACTGTCAAGATACCAACAGTCACTTTTGACTGTCTCCTCCATATTAAATATCATGAACATAGTATTATCTTGTTCATCCGCTTCGTCTTCTTTGTGAATTAATACGTTGTCCGATCTCTCACGTTCATCCTTCTGTTGGCAAAACTTGGCAGTGTGACCAAGTTTATGACAATTGAAACACCTTATCGAATTCATATTAAAGTTCTTGCCCCTGTTCTTGTTTCGTCCTCTTCCTGTGGAATCAGTCTTGGATGTCTGCCTAAATCGGTCTTGACTCGCATTTGTTACTTGAAATGCCTGTTCTACCGGACTGTCTTCATATCGTTTTAGTCTCAATTCGTGAGACTGAAGTATCCCCATTAATTCTTCAGTGGACACTTCCCCAGATTTTTTGTTTCCTCTATCGTTATAACAACCGATTCATAATTTCTAGTTAGGCTTCGTAAGATTTTCTCTACAATTCTCTGTTCATCTATTTTTTCTTCATTCATTCTCAATTGATTCACTATATGGGTTATTCTGTTGAAGTATTCTTCAACAGATTCACCATCTTTCATATTCAAAGAATCAAATTCACATCTAAGAGATTGGAGTTTTACAGTTTTTACCCGGCTTTCACCCTTGTATGATTTATGAAGAATAATCCATGCTTCCTTCGCTGATCTTGCCTGAGAAATTCTTTCGAACACTGTATCGATTACGGACTGAAAGATAATGTGCAGCGCTCGTTTATCCCTTTTTACTGATTCTCGGTATGCAGCGGTTGCTTCATCAGACGGATTTGATCCCAGTTCTTGATATCCTTCATCGACAACCGTCCATAATTCTTGTGATTCAAGTAATACCTTCATTTGAATGTGCCAATGATAATAATTTTGTCCAGTCAGTTTGGAGATCTGTGTTTGATTCATGATCTTGAATTCGAGAGAGAGAAAAACGTTTAACGTAATCGGATGTTTGTGTCTTGGATCGGATGTGGCTCTGATACCACTTTGTTGGAAATCTTTGAAACTTGAACGAAAAACTTGATTAGGGTTCTGCAGAGTTTCTAAAGGATATTGTTCATATGATAATGAATTAATAAAATACAAACGTGATGATACAGAGTTATATATACATGTACATTGAAAGAGATATATCTTATAACTACCCTATAAATATAACTTATGAAAAATAATAAAATTAATAACGATATCTAGCTTATATATATAAATGTCGGACATATATGTGTGCATATATATCTAACATTATTAACTATATAGTTGTGTTTCACACCTTATCTCATATAATAATCCACACCAGAATCAAAGATTTGCAAATACCTATTTTAACAATCTAAAAAATTCTACTAACTAGACCTGGCACTATTATCGGAAATAACATGAAAGGATCATCATCATCATCATCATCATCATACTCAGTAAATCCCACCAATAGCAAAGCTAAGGTAGGGTCTGAGGAGGGTAGATGTAGACAGCCTTACCTCTACCCCGTAGGAATAGAGAGGCTGCTTCCGGTGAGACCCCCGGCTCGATTGTAGTTTTGTATCAAGCCTTGGACCTAAGACACATAACACTCAAACAATCAGGACAGAGACTGATTGGTGCATGTGCCCCCGTGTCTTTTAGCTATCAACGTCACCACATGATGCATGATTAACCATCCGCCGCTTTTAACATTATTTTCACGAAATTAGTAAAATAACGTTAAAGTTAGTACCATTTCACTTTTGCCCCCTGAGCGCCCACACATATATACATTATATGTGCACACCGCAAGCGGGGCATAAATAACATGAAAGGATGTAATATGTTAATCTGAACAGTCATTCAAATATGTTAATCTGAACATTAAAATTAGAAAAACATGTAAAATCAAGAAGTGAAGAAACTCCAGTTAATGACTTAGACAGTACCCTTTCTAATTCCTACAACAAATCAAACTAACATGCTAAAAACAACATAAAATCAGAATATTCTGCAAAGAATTGCTATTTTGACTTATGTAGTTAGTCAAACATGTAAGCATAATCATCAACAGATGCAAAAAGATCAATTAATATTGACATCCCAGTGAAGATTGAAGAACACCCAATACATCATTATAATGATAACAGTTGAAAATCAAATTCTTTTGTAAATACAGCTATCTTAACTCATCTAATTCCAGAAAACAAAACAAAAACAATTTTGATGATACCTTCACAGGAAAAATCGAAGATGTCGTCGCTGAAGTGATGATGTTCAGTTGACGACGGAGACGGCGGAGGAGACGGTAGGGGTTTGTGGCGAAGGAGACGGTTGGGTTTTGTGGCGGAGGAGACATCGTAAGTGAGTAGATTCTGCAGAGTTACTCAAAAACTTATGAAAATACATTATTATACAAAGAGTAAACTACCAAAATGGTCCTTAAGATTTGATCAATTTTACCACTTTAGTCTAAAACTCAAACTTTTTAAATCTGAGTTCCTGTAGTTTCAATTTTATTGTCATTTTCATCCATAAGCAAAATCTGATTAGATTTTTCACTTAAATTCTACTTTTTTTTCCTCCTTTTAATGAAGGGGAAATGATATTTTTAAAGTTTTATAACTCTATAACAAATTAAAAAAATGGACCTTGACCTGATAAAAAAGAAAAACAACCCACCTACCCCCTTCTTTCTTCGTCCTTGTTCTTTCCCACCCGCACCTAGGGATGGCAAAAATACCCGAGCCCAACGGGTATATCCGAAACCCGACACAAATGGGACGGGTATACCCGATACCCGACATGTATTGGGGCCGGGTATGGGATTAGTTTTAGAAATTTTCGCAGGTATGGGTCGGGTATGAGATTGGGAGATACCCTACCCGATTACCCGAAACGACATACCCGTTTACCCGAACTATATACCCGATCATATACCCAATTTTTTTAATTTATATTTTTATTTTCCATTAACCATTGTATATTAGTGATTTATTTTAGTATATTCATAATGTAAAAAGTTAATTTTCTTTTAGTATATGTATTTGATAATAGTATTTATATATTGTATGTTGTGAAGTGTATAAATATAAGTATCTAAGTATTATAAAGTTTTTATTAATTTATAATAAAACTTATATGTATGTAATGTATATTTTTAATTTATAACAATTGTTGTATAAATAAAATTATAATAGTAAAATGTAGGGGTGAGCAAGAAAACCGAAATAACCGAACCGTAACCGAATAACCGAAATAACCAAACCGAAACAAAAACCGACGGTTCGGTTTTCGGATTTTTAATAACCGAAAAATTCGGTTCGGTTTTCGGATAAACGTTTTCAATAAACCGAAAAAAACCGAACCGAACCGATAAGTTACAATCCATATATTTTTATGTTTAAGTTTAAATTGTTTAAGTGTTTAACCCAATGCTAGTAGAAAATGTTAATTTCATTCTTGAATGTAAAGTGTTTATAATAAAAACATTATAACTGAAATGATTTATTATTACCTATAAGATATAACAAAATTTAATATAAAAATTAAATTTAATAAAACTTTGAAGAAACATAAAAATATATTAGAAGGTTAGGTTTATGTAAACAATACTAATTAAAGAGGTGAACTATAATAACTTAAATATAAACATATAAAAAGATTGTTATAATATAAATTATACTTTTTATTTTTTGAATCTTACATAATTTTGTTCCAAAAACCGAAATAACCGAAAAACCGAACCGACGTAAAAACCGAAAAACCGAAACCGAAAAAAACCGAAACCGAACGGTTTTTAAAACCCAAAAACCGACATTTCGGTTTCGGTTTTGATTTTACCCAAAAACCGAACCGAACCGAACTGTGCACACCCCTAGTAAAATGTATTTGGAAATCCCAATGTATATCTTTTAACAAACTAATGGGTATACCCGATACCTGCGGGTATACCCGAAATCCGACGGGTAATTACCCGACAAATACCCAACGGGTATTGGGTCGGGTATGGGACACAATTTTACAATCGGGTACGGGTATGGGATTACCAATACCCACCCCGAACCTGACCCATTGTCATCCCTACCCGCACCCACCCTCTTCTCAAATCTCCATCCCTGTTCTTTTTTATCTCCAACCACCCAATACCTTATCAAGCACAAACGTACGACACACACACTTGAATTGCAGTGCCAAAGCTTGTACCAAATTCCTACATTCACCGTGAAAATCAAACCATGAAGTAAAACTTACAATTCATCTAAAAAATTTACAAAAATAGATAAAGATGCGCTCAAATTTTATGGAATTTCAATATTAGACTTCGTATTGTTGTTTCAGAAGTTGCAATATCAAACCCTAGAGCAAGTATCTGAGTTGGTTATTTGTTCTATGCAGTTGTAATGGAGCCTGAATTAAACAGAAATGACATAAGTTTTCATAGCTGATATTTCTTAATTCATGAATTATTTGCAAATTTAGTGGATCGTGGAATTTTGGCTTCTTTTGGTTTGTAATTAGCTTTCTGTTATTTGAATCAAGCAAGATGAACCAGTATTTAGGCAATGAATTCAATCCATATGTTCAAGGAGCCAACAAATTAGTATGTTTTTTTTTAGTATACAAAATTGAAACCACAGGGACCTAGATTCAAAATGTTTGAGTTTTGGATAAAGTGACCAAAGTGATCAAACCTCAGGGACCATTTTGGCAGTTTACTCTCCTACAAAATTAGAGAAACGAAAAAGTGATTGTACTAACAAAATCGTTTGACAATTTCGTTTAAACTGAATCACGGATTCACCGTTCATGTGTGTTCTTACATCAATTAAGTACCTAATTTCAAACTGTGATGGTGGCGGTGGCAGGTTGTGTGGTGATGGTGGCAGCGGTTATTGTAAGTGTTAAAATGTTAATGGTGGTGGATTGGTGGTGAAAGATGTAGAGAGATGGGGGGGGGGGGGGGGGGGATTACCAGAAAGTATAGTTGTGTGTATTACGGTTGGTTGAATAAATGTAAGTTTATATACTAAGAGCATCCACAATAAGGGGATATTTTGGTGTTTTTAGGGAGAGAGAAAGTGATGTGGAGGAGAGAGGGTGTGAAGATGTTTGTGAGAAAAAAAAATGAGAAAAAATTGATGGGTGTGAGTTATGTGAGTGTAGGGAGGAGAGAGGAGAGAGAGAGAGAAGAAATGTGTTTGTGAGAGGGGCAAGTGAGAGAAAGAAGGTGATTGGATGGGCATGTGCCAACTAGGCACCCTAAAAAATGAGAAAAAATACCCCTTATTGGGGATGCTCTAAGGCCATTCAGTGTGGTTTGGCTATGAATGGCGCCCCCTCCAAATGTGGGGTTTTGATTGGCTTCCTCACCTACAACATTGGGTCCACGAGAGCCTCCTCATTAACGGTCGCCATTACACTCACTGGAGCCCCTTTAGCGCACCATAAGCGCCTCCTTGATGCTCACGGGATGGGGTGGGGAGCCATCAGGGCGTTATTGGCTGATGTGGAGGTGGGGCGCCACTCCACACCACCCAGCCTAAGTAATAAATAGTTACATCTTTAAAAAGTACGTGTATTACACAGATTGAATAAACACACGTATTACATGGGTTGAATAAATATAATTTGATTGGTTAACACATTAAGTAATCAATATATGTTTTTTTTTAAATGAACTTTGACGCACTATTTACTTATTATGACATTTTACTTTTTTTATTACCAAGTTTGAAACTTGTGAGTTACACCTACACGTGTTATAACATTTTACTTTGCTTTTTTATTTATTATTAAGTTAGAAACTTGTATATTACACGGAGTTTCGATGAATGAAATACTAAATGGTTATTTATAAGAAGAAAAAAATATTAAATAAATAAGAGATAAGAGGATATTTAATATTATCATTTGATATGAGAGAACAAGATAATATGATTTAATATTATCTAACTTATAACAGAAGACTCCAAATAATGCCACATGACATTCTCTCACTCAAGCTTATAAATTTTATTTATATTTATTTAATAATAAATTTCTTTTAATATTAAATACTAATTAATAACCAATATATATAGATATCACTTATTTTTATCCTTATCTTTATCTAAAATTAATAAATAATTTCAATTTTGCAATTTAGACCCTTTGTTTTTTTTACTTTTAACTCAAAGTTTTTCATCTTTTACAATTTAATCCCAACTCTAATTTATTTTCAATTTTGGTCCACCATACTTTTCATCTTTCCCAAGTTTTCAGTTTCGTTCTAAATTTTGTGAGTTGACGCACTGCAACGTGCGTGTGGGGTTCAAGAGTTTTTCGTATATTTTTTTCCCGTTTGACTGGCCCGTCGCGTCACGTCTATTTCTCTGCGTTTAACAAGTTCGTCCAACAGGCAGATCCTGGATGAACTTAGTTATTTTTTTCTGTGTTTTACGTTTCGGTTTGATTCAAAGATTTTACGTCTGCTTTTCGCTCGGCCAGTGGCGAAGCTTGACTCGAATGACGGAGGGGGGGGGGTGTGGAAAACGTATATACCAAAAAAAATTATAGAACCAAGGGGTCGAAAACGTATATACCCAAAAAAATTTATACGAAAACTACATATATAACACTACTGAGCGAAAAGTTCGGGGGGTCGGGTGCCCCCCTCGCCCCTTCTATACTTCGCCCCTGCGCTTGACGTTATTGTTTTCCCGTTTTTATTTATTTTGTTTTTACGAACTTTTCCGGTGTTGGTGGTAGTATTGCTACTACTTAACACAGTTTTATGACAACCGCTATTATTATGTAATTTAACAGGAGAGATAAGTGGAAAATTAAGAGTGAAAAAACACCAGAAAAGTGACACGTGTCCTTGAGAATTTTTATTTTATTTATTATAAATATAGGAATAAAAAATCAATAATAATTATAATAAAAATATAAGTCAGATATAATCTAATATCTATATACTATATTAAAGGAGATTAGATGATGACATAGAAATGCCTACGTGTCAACTTCTTAGCTATGCCACGTAGTCCTCGCTGATGTCATAATCTTTATTAAACATCTCAATTAAATCACTTTTAAAATCAATTTAAAATCTTTTAAAATACAAGCTCATTATGCAGAGGTTTTGGGCGGTAATCCACCATTTCAAAATTCACCATTTCAAAAATTCAAACACCCCTCTTCTCTTCCTTCTCTCTCTCAAATCCCCTATGGATCAGATCTGGATCTGCTCCCCCTCTCTCTATTCATCCGTAAATCAACCAACGAATTAAAACATCAATTCACTTGCTGATGCCTATTCACAGGTATGATTTTCTAGGGGTTTTGATTTCCATCTTAGTTCACCCTGTTCACTGGATCTGCCAAACACTCCCCCTTCTCAAACCCTAATCCCAATTGCACCGCGTCACTTTCATGACTCCTCAAAACACATCTTCCATATTCGTTTCATTTAAGGTGCTTTAGGGTTTGGATTTGTTGCGAAGTCGACTCAGAAGTGTAGAAAGATGTAGCCGAATGGGCTTATGGTTACTCGCCAAGAGTCCAATCGTTGGTCTTATGCAAGGTATTTTGATGTATAATCCTGATTTATCATTTTAGATTCTTCATCTAATCTTTGCATAGTGGGGTTTTCTAGGGGTCTGGTGTTGTGGCGGTGGTGTAGGTAAGGAAGCTGTAGATGGTTATTGTTCGGTAGATCTAGGGTCGTAAACCATTTGAGATCCTAGACAAGGATAGGAATAAATTCAAGGATAGGATATGAATAAATGCAATCTCAGTTTCATGTTTGTATAAATAAATAATTTTACTATTTGGTCCACCAAAAGGCTACTTTAAAATATAAGAAAAAAAGAAAGTAGAATTCATTATGAACTTTAGAGTGTAAGATCTGAAATTTAATGAATATTTTATTTCCAATTGAAGAGAGATGTAACTCAAACCGACATTATAATAAATCCATTGAAAGGGGAAACTTAACTGGTTAGGTTATTTTTGTTTTAACATAACTGATTTGTGTTTGGTTAGAGAGCATTGTGTAATTATTGATGTAATCAGTGTTTAAGTGGATTTAAGTTATGTAAAGTGGTTCGGATTTGGTGTTTGTGATAGAGGTGTTTGATTTGGGAGTAGTATATATGATTTGAGTCAATACATTCAAATTACTCGATCTATTTGTGCTCGGTTGTATATTTTGTATGATATGTATTATCTATAGAAATTGATTAACAGTTTCATATAACTATAGTTGTTATATGAATTGTTTCGATAGAGATTTTGATAAGTTTTACAAATATTTTGAACGTTTCGGTGTGATTTTTTGATAAGTTTTACAAATATTTTGAACGTTTCAGTTTAATTTGATCGAGTTTCGTTGTGATTTTTTGTTTTGTGACATGTGCCGAGAAAGATGATGAGTAAGATGATACTTCAGAGATTGATGAGAGGAAAAAAAGAGGTATGTTGTCATTTTGTAAATATCTTGATTTGTGTTATATATTGTTGTATAGGTCGGACCGATGTCATATTTTATAGTTTTTAATACAAATGAGAAGTCGGCTTGTCTAAAATTCATCTGGATTATCAACATTGGAAGCGAGGTAGTTGTTTTAGTTACTACTCACTTCCCAATATAATTACCTGTTATAGTAATGCAACTTTAAATTGGTCCAACGATAGTAATTTTACTGAAATTTGTTTTACCATTTAAATAGATTATAATATTGTTTTTGACTGATTAAATTCAATAAACCGGGAAATTGTTTGTTAAAATTATAATTTAACTTTCAAATTCTGAAAATATACTTTTATAACTATGAATGTCGGCTATAACTTGTCATGGTATATATTATTCATATCCTATGGCTTTTTAAGTAGATTTGTAGTTTTGAAGGTGCAGTGCGTCTGCTGTGTTTGATTTGTTTTTTATATTGAAGAAGGGCGTCACGAGACGGTAGTGGTGGACCGTCGGATCAATTGACGGATCTGCCTGAGGTCCAAGTCATATGGTCATTGGTTTACATGGGTTTTGAAGGACGGTCTGATGGTCGATCAATCAAATCAATTCTTTCTCATGTTGCCCCTTTGAAACTTGTATGAATTTTTTTCTTTTTTTTCTAGCAAATTATTTTATGCAATTATTGTTGAACTGTTAAGATATTAACCGGGATTGTTATTAGGTGCTGGTGCATGGATCCATCCTCAATTGATGTTAAACATGTCTGTCCTCATGTATATGCTCCTCAAATTGAAGAAACAATTGATGTCACATCAGATTTGTGTGCATATAAGGTACATAAAAAGTTTAATAGGATGTTGTTTTGCACAATTTATCGTCAAATCCACATTTGAGGAATTTGTTGTTTTGCACAATTGAAGAATAATATAGTTTTAGTGATCATATCTGATGATAAAAATTATGCATTTTGATCAGTTTTCACTACAGATTGGAGATTATGAAATAGCATGGATTGATTCTGAGATCGAGGAAACAGAGAGCGGCACATTTTCTGAAACTCCCCCTTTCAACAACAGCTCCTCCTCACAAATCGGTACTTGTCGGTGATCTAAAAATGGCAGACTTTAAGCAGTTTCTCTCCGGAAAGGGTATTCAGGTAATTTCTTCTCTTTTTCTTGCAGTAAAATCAACTGCATCTCATAACATCTTTCTAAGTTACTTCTTTTAAGGAAAGGGTATTCAGTTTTCACTTAGATCATGGCCTTAGTCTTTTATACTTTTATTACATGCATTGAAATTGGTACATTTTACTTTGTTGTTTGTAAACTTCAAATTCAGTCTTTCGTTTTCCTTAGAAAGTTGGTTAGCTGAGACCAAGTCGGTGTGTGTTTGAAGAACCTATGACAAACCAAAATTGTGCATTTGAAAACAAAACCAAAAAAATTTTGAAAAGACGAAAACCATACCTAAAATCAGTATAATGAAACAGAAGTAGGAGGGTCGTAGACAAAGTCAACGACTGAAGCAAATCAAGATACATACAAGCAAGAAATTAAGAAATTAAACGTTGATATATATGTGGATGACTCACAACAACCATGTGGAAGATACTATGATCGCCATCAACTGTAACTAACAAAGAATCAATAAAATGCTAATAAAACATTAGAATCAATTGATGAAACAACTACACTTGAGTCTGTAAGACTACCATATTAAGTGCTATTGCTCCTAATGTAGCGTTCGACTTTAGCCCTAGAATATTTACAAGTACCAAACAGTCTTAATTTAATTAAAATTAAGGAAAAAGTTACCCGTGTTTGTTGAAACTGTTTCGCTTCCAAAATTGTTAAAGTCAGCATGTAAATAAACATTAAACAGATCATCCATGGTACTAAACAACAATATTAAGAAAAAAAATGTAGATGAAATGTTTTCTAATTTATCGAAAATGGAACACCGTCTGTTTATCTTCAAACTCATGAAAAGATGTAAAAGTAAACTGTGATCAAAAAAATTAATACTTATAAAATATGAAGTATTAAGAAAGTAGCAGTTACATATAAAAAAGAAAACTAATCAGACACATCTAACTCTAATAGCAAGAATCAAGAAACTTTAACTTCAACTCCATGGAGCACTGAACTTCTCGATGTATCTCATTGATCTTTCTCATGAACTCCAGGTCTCTTTCTCCACATTCTATATTACTCGCAACACACAGGTCACGAACGGAAGTAGTCGGCATTGCCCTCAAGTCCCTCGAAACCTGGTCTCTTGTTAGCAGACCAACTTCCAGTGCATTAAAACACCTTTTCAACTCTTGAAGAGTAGATCTATCAGCCAAAACTTGGTCTTCGATTTGTTTAATAAAGCGTTGCTTGAAATCGTCAGATTTTGCAGAAGTATATGACTCCATTTTAATATATTTATAAGAACTAAGGCAAAACAATAATAGTTGTTCTTCTGTTTCACTGAATGAATCTGTTTTGATGAAAAAACTTTTTATTGGCAATGCTATTATATAGTATATGTAACAGGCCTAAGGTCAGCTTTAAAGGCAATCATTAAATAAACAATTATACTTAAAAAAACCATGTACATTTAATGATTTAAGAGTAAAAAACGTGTATATGGGATATGCCTGTTCAGTTATCCTATTAACCATTTTAATGCAAAACCTTTGAAAAATGAGTTTTCATGGGAAAACAAGTAAAATTAAATATGTAGAAAACCAAAGAACAAAATTGAAACCTTCAAAAAAAGGTTATCATAATTAGGAGATGTCTCTTCATTTACCCTATCAAATATTTTAAACACTATAAAAGATCATTATTAGTTTACTTGAAAACATCAACACTTCAATTTAAAAAAAACGTTCATCCTAAAACAAACCATCCAAAAACACTCACATGCTTCCTAAATGGCAAGGAAAACCTTCTACCACTGGTCGGATACTACTGATCTTAAAATCGAATTTTCAACCTGGTCACTTCAAGAACAGAGAAACGCTGAAGAACTCAACAAAAAAGTTGCTATGGTTAGTGATAAATATTATAAGCAAACCTGGAGTAGCATTGCACTGCTGGATGAAGTTGCCTGTTCTACTCCAACAGAGTTTAAAGAAAAAGCAGAAGAGTTTATTACAAATTTGCTGAAACAGGATCAGAAGACCTGTGATATCCTAGCTGATCTACAAATTAAAACAAAAAAAATGAAATTGCATGGAAAAAGGCGAGAGAACGAGATATTCTAGGAAGTGTTAATTGTAATGTTTAATTTGTAATTTTTATTATTTTTCAAAATCATAATTTTGTAATACTATGGTTTAGTACTGAATATTCACTTTTACCAGTTTCAATAATAACAAAACAACTTCCATTAGTCTTGGCCCAATGAATATTGTTGCAGAAATATCAATTAGTCTTGGTTATTGTTTAAAAAAGTTCAATTAAAAAGATTACAATTTTAAAGTTAAATATAAAATCCTTTTATTAGTTAACAATTTTAATTTTAAATATAAAGATGAGATCATTTTTGCACGAATTGACATCACCGTTTTTAAAATAACTGTCTATGATTGTAGGAGTGGTGTTTTATGACATTATCGTTAATTCCCATTTATTAGATATGTAGATACTAATAGTAATTAACATTTTAATGAATCTGATCTGTTAAAAGAGCTGCAACCTTGCAGGTGCCCCAGAGTATGCAAAAAGCTGTTATGCAGCTCAAAACTTCAGGAACAGAGGCTGATGATTCTTCCTCGAAAAATCATGTTGCCAAAATATCTAAAGTCAGAAGTCCAAAAGTAGATGATCGACGGTCGTCTTCCAATCCATTGTCTGAGGTAGAATATTGCTAACCTTAAACCTGTGACATATTTAGGGGTATAGATTGGGAGGTAATGAGAACACCCAAAATTAGCCAAAAAGGGCTGAAAAATTTTTACAAGGTGTCAACGAGCTGAGCAACAAGAGCTTGGTTAATAAAAGACTGAAACAAGGCAATCTTAAACGAGCTTCAGGCCGAGCCTAAAAAGGAGCTCATTTAGTAAACGGGCTTGAGCCTGTGGTTCACTTATCGACCTTAAGTCGGCTCGCGGGGTTAAATGAGCCCACTGTTTATATAAATTATAATTAATATATTAACTATATTTTTTAAATAATAATATCTACTATTTAAAAAATTATTATGAAAAATTATTTAATTATATTATAATATAGAAAATAATAATTGTGTTTTCGTTCTATATATCTAGATATGCACGTAATTTTTGGGAACATGACAGTTTTTTTTGTTCAAAATGAATACATTTGTAGATTAAAATTTATACCTAAATGTTCTTTCTAATAGGTTGTAGGTTTGACATATACTTGTATTAAATGGCAATTTGATAGCTAGATATGGGACTCTTGTAACATATGTGAAATATCCTTAATACCCTTATCCCTTAATATCTACACATAATTGCAACTGTTGGTCGGTTATGGTTGAAATTAATAAAGGTATACAATTGCTTTTTATAATCATCATCACACTTCTCAAAAAATCTTGAAATCTCTCTCTCAACTCCCAACAATAGGGCTGTAAACGAACCGAACGTTCAGCGAACATTTCGTGAACCGTTCGGCGGGAAGTTCGTTTATGTTCGTTCGTTTAATAAACGAACGAACATGAACAAGAAATTTCGTTCGATTAGTTAAATGAACGAACATGAACAGAGGTCTCGTTCGTTCGATTGTGTTCGTGAACGTTCGGTAAGGTGTTTGTGAACGTGTTCGTGAATATTCGTGGATTTGCGTTCATTTATGTTCGTATGTTTGTGTTTTAATTGAAGATCTTTGTACTTTCTTGTATTTTATTTGTACTTTTTATATAATTAAACTTTTATTTATTTTATTTCTCTAACAATTAAACTAAGAAACTCATTTTCACCTTGTTTATGCATCATTTCCCTTTCATTTCTCATTATTTACATCCACGAAAACGATCGACCTCCGTTCCACAATAAGGGATTCAAGTTCGAGTGCTACTCTCTTGGCCATCTATCTTTATCCTTCGTCGAGTTCGCCAAATTTATTTGTGTTCGTTTGTGTTCGTGAACCGTTCGCGATCACGCTCATTTCCTTAATGAACGAACACGAACATAAAATCTCATTCGGTAATTGTTCATGAACCGTTCGTGAACACATTTATTTCCTTAACGAACGAACACGAACAAGGCCTTGTTCGTGTTCGTTCGGTTCGTTTACAACCCTACCCAACAACGATCATCATCATCATAATCGTCTTCATCTTCATCCATCTTCATCAATCTTCATCTTCAAAACAGAGGTTTGGATCTTTAGCTTATCTATATATGTTCTTGATATTTGTGATGTTTTTGTGAAAAACAGAGGGTTGATTTGGGTATTTTGGTGATAAGTTTTTGATAATCAGTTCTTTGATAATCTGAATGCCGCATGATGATGATGATAATCAGTTATTTTCGAAAAAACAGAGGGTTGATTTGGGTATTTTGGTTTTAGTTTTTGATAATCTGAATGCCGCATTGATGATGATAATCAGTTATTTGTGAAAAAACAGAGGGTTGATTTGGGTATTTTGGTTTCAGTTTTTGATAATCTGAATGCCGCATGATGATGATAATAAGTTATTTGTGAATGTTTTTGTGAAAAAACAGAGGGTTGATTTGGATATTTTGGTTTCAGTTTTTAATAATCAGTTTTTGATAATGTCTTTGGTAATCAGTTTTTGATAATCTGAATGCCGCATGATGATGATAATCAGTTATTTGCGAATGTTTTTGTGAAAAACAGAGGGTTGATTTGGGTATATTGGTTTCAGTTTTTGATAATCAGTTTTTGATAATCTGAATGCCGCATCATGATGATAATCAGTTATTTGTGAATCAGTTTTTGATAATCAGTTCTTTGATAAACAGTTTTTGATAATCAGTTCTTTGATAATCTGAATACCGAATAATGATGATAATCAGATATTTGTGAATGGGTTGATATGATTATTTTCGTTTCAGTTTTTCAGGTTTGTTTGTGATGTTTTTGTTCTGTTTTGTTCTGTTTGTTTGTTTTGTTTTTGTTTTGCTTTGTTCTATTTGTTTGTTTTGTTTTTGTTCTATGCTATCGTAGTAGTATCAAAACAAGGTTTGTTTGTGATGTTTTTTTTGTGAAAATATTGTACAGAATGGCTGCAGATGTAAACATACGCAAAACACCAACTACGAAGGCGAGAACACTTGACAACCTCCTAGAAGATGGTGCGGTGCACATAAGGAAGTAATTGATCAGAACGATCAATTGCATATGAATGAATATAACCCCAGTGGCAGATATGTAATTAGTGAGCTCTGGAATTTCAAGGAAAATCGAAGAGCCACACTGGGGTTATATTCATTCATATGAATGAATATAACCCCAGTGGCAGATATGTAATTAGCTACACTGTAGTTGTATTCATTCATATCTGCTACATTCCGAAGTGCACCCGTCAGTAAAGATCTACAATTGCTTCTGGTGGTATGACGTTTTGTCTCTGTATTGTATGTTATATCTCCCATATATATATACAATTATACATATATAAAAGCAAATAGTATAAGTGTTTCAGTAACAATGTTCAGTAACAGGTGTACGGACTTGGGTTGTTCGATTAACAAACCCGGACTGGTCGGGTCTGGTCGGACCAGCCCACAAATAGATTTCTTGTACATTTTTTTGAAGGACTTCTATAAATAATCAATGTGATTACAATTATAATCTGAACTTGCTATATTTCTTATAACAGCATTTGATTTTTTTTTGTTGTACAAATACAGTGCAGGACACTTACTGGAGCATATGCGGACGCATCCTTCCCATAGAAAGTATTACTCCTTTAAGCTCAACCGTCTTGTGAGTGTTTTTTGCCGCATTTTTGCATATAAATTGTGTTTCTTTTGCCGAAATTCTTCTATATGTTTTGTAGGTTATGGTGATTAATTAGTGATTGTCATAGGTTAAATGTTGTAAATCAAGTTGTAAGGTGACTGATATCAAAGATCTTCTTGCTTGTCTCTTTTGCTTTGATAAAGCCTTTGACAAGTTCTATGACATGTACAACGCAACCTGGTCTGTAACTATTTTCATGAAAATATAGACCTTTGTTTTCGCTTCGTAATCGTAAACCAAGAATATGTATGTCTTAACAACTCATAACATGTGTTTCTAAATCTTGAATATTCAGGAAAGCAGCAGGAATTTCAATCATCGCGGGCTCCGTTTGTTGTGAAGATCACTTTGCTTGGTATGGTTCACATTTATCACAACAGTTTTTTATGTTACATATAATTTTTTAGCAGACATTAAATTACTAAAATTGTTCCTTTTTTTAAAGCTCTCCAATATGTTGATTCAATTCATATACTTTTCAGTAATGTTAGTTGTTTAGCTAATCCAGATGCAATCAAGTAGCCCATTTGAACTTTGTTTATCACCAGTTGACTTTTTAACTTTGACTTTGATGAAAGTTATTTTGGCGAAAGGGAAAAATTGTTTAAGTTCAGTGTAATTTTTTACAAAAAAATAAATGAAAATGTGGAGCTAAATTGCAATCACTATCTACATCAGTCTTGAATAAGCGAAGTCAACTGGAATTGATTCGAAAACGTCTTTTCACTATTCTGTGGATGTTTTACAGGCACCGGATGAATTGCTTGAATGCAGAAGTGGAAGATAGCGCTTATATTTTCAACAAGCACTTGGTAAATGAGAAACAATCTCAGCTCAAGAAAATCATATTCTAAAAGCATGTTTATGACTAAAAGATTGGTTTTTAATGATCTATTTTTAAATTCTTATATGAAAAGTTATACAAGGCATTTTGGTACATATGTAGCTATGATAGCATAGACATTAGGCACCAACAACATACAAAATTATATGGTATACAAAAGAGATAAATCACAATGTTGAATTTCCGAATAATGAATTGCTTTTGTTTTTTCTTTCTTATTCTTTTGGTTGTATGCAAAAATATTTATTAATATATTACAAGAAGTCAGGTTCTTCTAAATTTTAAATTAGTCAATAGATGTTTCAACTATTCTTTTGGTTTCATATTTTAGTAGTACACCCCAGTCAGCCTTCTTATGATCTATACATATTTCTTTTATTGATCTGGATTACTTGTGTTTGACTTTGTGATTCTACAACTGATCAATAAGAGGTGCAAGAAGAAGAACTATGGTTGGTATTGGGCCTTTGCCAATTGGGTTATTATTTTGGGTTTCATTAAAATAAAAGTATATCCTAACCTAATTTGTGCAAGAAGAAGAACTATGGTTGGTATTGGGCCTTTGCCAATTGGGTTATTATTTTGGGTTTCATTAAAATAAAAGTATATCCTAACCTAATTTGGTTCTTCTCCTAAGACTACTCGGTATGGGGAGCGGCCTAGGGCTGGCGAGGGTACTTGATATGGAGCAGGGTACTTAGAATCTATACTAAATAGGCCTTTTATTGAATTATACAATAACAATGGACCTTTACTGAATTTTACACTAACTATGTGTTAAAAAAATAAGGTCATATATAAGAAGTTATTAGACAACATAAAATTAGGTCATGCTTTCATTTTAGACAAAATATTATCAATTACTTACCTTATTTTCTATGTCAAACATGTACACTAAAACAATAAACATTTAACATTATTTATAAACATATGTAACTAAATACAAAGAATTTAAATAAACTTATTATAATATGTTTTTTAGTATTTGATTCCGATCGTTATTAGAACAAACCCATGTATTCACACGGGTGTACACCTAGTATTAATATTAAGGGAAAAGTGAATATGATACTCTTATGTATATTTGTTCAAATTTAACTAAAAAACATCTCCCTTTTTTCCCATCGGTATTTCATCTATATTATTAACACTGTTGAGCATAAAAAAAATTATGTGTATTCAATCTGGTGTTCATACTTCATATGCCAATTATTGATAACAACTGAGATGGAGAAACAAATTAGAATTAAACAGCTTTCCACCTTCACTAAAAAATGTGAAATTTCTTCGTCCAAAGTCAACTAATAAATATCAGGGGAAATAATCAACTAAAAAGTAGATTTTGCCTAAGTAGCGTAAGAAGAATTGTGATGATGACATGTGGCACTCCTAATAAGTAGGAAGGAAGGACATTTTGATCCTTATAAATAGAAGTGAAAATGACATGTGACGCCCATTTTGTTTTTTTAAGAATACAACAAAAAAATATAGTATAAAAAAATCTAGCAAAAAAAATCTAGTACAAAAAATCTAGCACAAAAAATGCAGTACAAAAAAATATAGCACAAAAAAAATCTAGTACAAAAAAATTTAGCACGAAAAAAGTCAGCAAGAAGATGTAGTATAAAAAATCCAGCACAAAATAATGAGGAAAAAAATTTCATACAAAAAATTAAGCACAAAAAATTTAGCACAAAAATATAGTACAAAAATTCAGCACAAAAAATGTTATACAATATAGAAATACAACACATTTTAGTGGGTTTTTTTAGTCTTCATATTTTATATAACAATATGGTACTCAAATTAAAGATAAAAAGAAGCTGGATTTTACGGTGAAATTTTTATGAAAAAATAATGTCGTATAAAAAAGTTATGAACATTTAAAAAATGGGGGTAGAATATTCATGTGCCTTGCATGTGGAGAGAGAAAGTCCATAAATATGATTTTCCCAAGATCTTGCACTCCTTCTTTCTCCTACACTTTAATCTTAACCATTGATTTAAAAAATGAATGGTTAAGATTCATTCTCATCCTACTTAGGGAAAATAAACTTTTTATTTGATCTGACCCCATAAATATCATACATTATTTGAGGCTTCTAATTATGTAAATTCAATTTCATTTTTTTCCTATAAAATGGTATACGATTTTAAAGTAGTCTTGAAATTTTTACATTCTTCGGATTTTTTATAATATTTTTTAGTTGAAAACATACGTAATAGAATTCATTGTTGGATTAGGCATGAGCAATATCTCTTCTTCTTTGATGGAATATTAATTCTTGGCTGACCAATTTGCAACATGGAAGAATTTTTATCTATTGCATTGTTAATTTATATGGGTCTGATCATGGATGATCAAGGAAAAATGTCTAGAACATATAATCGGCATTAAGGGATTCAATACGCATGAAAAATCAATGGAGATGAAATAGGGAATTAACATGTTTATATATTCATTTGATAGATTTAATTAAAACTAAGATCATGTACTCAATTTAAGGGCTGATTTTTAGGATGAACTAACCAAAGATTTTGATGAGAAAATAGAATTCTAGATAGCCCCAATGATTGTCACATGTCCTTAATCGATTTACATTATTATTTTATAATAGATATAGATATAGAAGCTTAGGGGAAGGTTCATTGGGGAACACTAAAAAAATGGGGAACAACAGAGAACCGGCTCAAACGAACTCCGATTGGACTCATTCCAGCGGCGTTGGAACCGGCTCGTCGAACCCTAACTAAGATCTCTTAACCCTAAATCCTAACTCCTAAACTCTAAACCCTAAAGCTAAAAAATAAGGCTAAAACTAAGCTAAACCGTAAAATCTAAACTATAAACCCTAAAAGCTAAACCCTAAAGGCTAAACCCTAAAGCTAAACTCTAAACCCTAAAGCTAAACCCTAAGGCTAAACCCTAAAAGCCAAACCCTAATATATTCAGGGTTTAGGGGTTATGATTTAGGGTTTAGGGTTAAGAGATCCTAGTTAGGGTTCGACGAGACGGTTCCAACGCCGCTGGAATGAGTCCAATCGGAGTTCGTTTGAGTCGGTTCCCCACTGTTCCCCAATAAACCTCACATTAGAAGCTTATATATATATAATGTACCAGGATCCTAGTTTTGATACAACATTTATTTTTTAGGCATTATACATCACCTGAGGCCAATGATCTCTAGATCAAGTGGTGGAGGGCTTGCATTTCTCTTGAGAGATGTAGGTTCGACTCCCACTTGGTGCAGAGTGAGGCACTGGTGGGCTATGATAGGAGACCCAGGGAAACCTGGGTTGGATCTTTGAGCCAAACGGGTTTTACCGGTAATTTCAGTGTCGTGCCTACGAGCGGGTGGGTTACCGGGTTTTCCCCGGAATTGGTAGTGGACTCGGGTTACTTTCGGAGTACTCCGTTTGTCCAGTGGATGCCGCGAAACTGCTCGGGATTGAGATTGTTGGCCGTTAAAAAAAAAAAAATACATCACCTGAGTTGTCAAAGTAAACTACAGCTTACCGAAAAGATAAACTGTAGTATACCTTTATTTGGAACTAGCAAATTTTTCAAAGTAAACTACACTTTATGTTCTTGGTAAACTGTAGTTTACTATTTTCTTCGTCGATATATCAGCTATCTCATCCTTTTCATATTTTTTTATATTTATCTATTTTGTTGTATTACTAGGTGTTGCCCTGCCCGCGTTGCGGGGCGATAGCCGAATAATGAGCGAGTGTTAGTTAGCTCATTGACACGAAAAACAATTAAATCGAGTTAACCAATTAAAACAAAACACTTTTATAGTTTTGATTAAAAAAAAACTAAAACAATGGCAATATTGTAATTTTTAACTGAGGGAATGTTGTATTTTTTTATTGGGGTAAAATCGTAATTTGTCAAAAGCTAAAGTAATGGCAGTACTGTAAATTTGACACAGGGGCAAAATTGTAAATTTTCACAGGGGCAAATTCGTAATTTTGAACTTGTGGTAACAACATAATATAAATTTGAACTAAGGGCACAAGCGTAATTTTAAGCTGGAGGCAAAAGCACAATTTTATTTTGAACCGAGGGCAAAATCGTAATTTTGAATTGGGGGCAAAAACATAATTTTATTTTGAACTGGGAAAAAAACGTAATTTTGAAATGAGGGCGAAATCACAATTTTTTAAACGGGGAAAAATCACATTTTTGAACAGAGGGCAAAATCGTAATTTTTAGCTGTGGGCAAAAACAAAATTTATTTTGAACTGGGGGCGAAAAGGTAATTCTAAGCTGAGGGCAAAACCACAATTTTATTTTGAATGGAGTGAAAAATCGTAATTTTGAGCTGGGGACAAAAGCGTAATTTTATTTTGAGCTGGGGACAAAACTGTAATTTTAAAGAGGGACAAAAACGTGATTTTATAATGAATATAAAATAATAAACTGATTGGTCCAATGGGAGAGTGCCAGGCAAAGTCGTAATTTTGAATTGAGAGCAAGGTCGTAATTTTGAGATAGGGACAAAAAGCGTAATTTTATTTTGAGCTGGGGGCTAAAACGTAATTTTAAAATGGATATAAAACAATAAACGTGTTGGTCCAATAAGGGAGTGCCAGGCAGCTGCCTGGCACTATTCCCCCAACTTACAAATGTATATGTAGTATAATATAATGTTTGTTTATTAACTAATTAATTAGTTAATAAATAATAATAACAATAATAAAAATAACGAACGAAATGATAATAATAATAATACTAATAATAATAATAATGATAATAATAATAATAATAATAATAATTGTAATCATTTTTTTTTATTTTGTGAAAATATTTCATTTTTGTTTTTAATAATATTTTTTTAGAAATAGTTTTTAAATCAGTAATTAATATGATGTGCTAAATCTTTTTTATTTAAATTACTAAACATAAAGATAAAGATAACATGTAACGCCCTGCGTTTTCATACTTTCCATATTTAGAAACCATTGCTTGAAATTCTATTTTTTTTTGGGAAATCTTGTATTCCTTGTAATCGTATTTCGTTGTATCGTTATAAAATCCGAGACTTTGATCGTAATGAAACGAATCTTTTATACATCGTTTATACATTGATACGTACACTCGTTTGATACATGGTTCGTAATTCATATAAACGTAAGCTTAACTCGTAAACAATGATCGTGTATTCGTAATCCTTAAATCTTCATACATTTAAACACTTAGTTATTCGATTATAAGATTAAGTTGTATGTTTTTTTTCACTTGATCATACCAAACTATAAACCATACATACTTGTTACATTTCATGTGTTATACACACCTATGTTATCACACTTTTTGCTATATTAAAACATGTCATTTATGCATTTTGGACCTTGTTACAAGTTACATACATACTAGACACTATGTAACACTTTATTAAACATCAAATATATATCTTCTAATGTCAAAAATATAAAAATAAAATAAAAATTATAGGGCTGTTAACAGCCTTGCATCAGGCCACTTAATTTCCTTGTTTTGAGTTATTTAGCCCACTAAACACTTTCAAAGCCCAACCCAATGAAATCCTAATCCATCCCCTATATAACCCAAGCCTCCTCCAAGCATTTTTCACTTTCTAAACACTCTCCATTCACTCTTAAACACTCCAAACCGTAGCTGATTGCAGAAGTTCGAGCAGATTTATACCACTTAACTAAAGTGAGAATAACTCACTCAATTCTTATCCGATTCGCTCGATTCTTTTTCCTACTACTTTGTATTGACCTTAGCTACGTTTCCATGGGGTTTCCCTGGAAAACCAGAGCCTGGAATGTTGCCAAAAGGGCTCCAAAGTGGACTGATTTTCTGTTCTTGTTTCAAATTTTGATAAACTTGTTTAAACTTGATGAAACTCATCTCAAACCTATCTCCTTATGCTTATAACTACTTCTATGGTTAGTTAGGCTTAAAAACAAGGTTAAGACATTCAAAATCAGAGGTATAAACCTCACAAACTTTTTGTTTTGTTCAAGGGTTTTAACCCACAAGTGATGCTCAAGTTCAAGACTTGATGATTATGTGATTTAGGATTAGCTTGAGCTAACCTACTTTAAAATCCACACATTGCTTGATGTTTTCTCATAGATTAGTTGTTCATATTCTATTGTTTCTTGTAAGTTCATGACCCTCCTTGTTGTTCATAACAACAAGTGTAGTGGTGAATAATAGAGGTACCTAAATGGAAGCTTTGTTCTTCCTACCTCATGTATGAATTCCATGATACTTGGAGGTGCCTAAATGAAGACTTTAATCTTCTACCTCATGCTTGACTTGTATGATTAAATATACACTATGTAATACTTATGTAACAACCAAATAATCGAACTCTTGGTAATGAACTTATGGACATTCGTCAAGCTAGTAGATTGTATCATCTTAGGCCTTGACAACTTGTCACGATTCTAATGGAACTTTGTTCCATGAAAAAAAATTAAACTATTTTAGAGTTTCATAGTGTCAAGAACAAGTGTCATAGGTGTTAGATGATTATTTTCATATGTTTATTTTTCATGTTATTTAAACTCCAAATCCCTAGAACCATATGTAAACACCTCTTAAACTCCAAATCGAACACAATCAACTTCCTAGTCTCAACAACTTCGTCACATGGGATAATCGGAAAGCATATGCAACTTTGTGAGTACACTTGACCCATTTTCCTTTTAATACACTTTGGGTGCAACATGTTTTACTTGTTAAAATTCACGATTCACAAACATGCTTTATTCAATTAATCCTTATACATGCGTTGTTATGCTTAAGTTAATGCTAATTCATACTACTTGTTAACCCGCCTTAACAATTATAGCGCTATAGGAGTAGCACACCACCTGACGGGGTTTTGTTAAGTTATATTCTTTACGGTCTCGATATTGTTATATCGAGGGATGCTATTATTCATACTTTATGGTCTCGATGTTGCTACATCGAAGGATGCTATTATACTAGTGGACACTTGGGTTTGACTTTTAGTTGTGCATGATAGTTTGACCTTGTATACCAATTGCTATGTTGTATTGAAAATACCTTTTTATACATATGCCATGAGTCTAAAACTAGTGTACTCGCCAATACCATTGTATTTAACTATGCTTTTAAAACATGTTGCAGGTTTAGCGATGATGTTGATGATGCATGGAATCTAGTAGGATGCTTAGATACACACTTTAAATTTTATATTTTATTTGTATTGTATTTCATTATCATGTTGTATTTGTTTCAAATCCTTGTAATTGACTCTTTAGAAATGAAATGAAAATTTATCATTTAAATACTTGTCACAAATAGTGTTATGAAGTCTCTTGCAATATATTTCGTCTCACTCCGATGTTTCCGCCATCGGTTGGGGTGTGACAGATTGGTATCAGAGCCATAACTATAGGGAATTAGGAAAATTGCCATGCTTTTGACCTAGTCTATAGTTAAGCACCAAAATTCGACCATACTTGCTTCACATGCTACTTTTATGAAATATCTTTACACGTTATTCTTGAAATGTCTCTTACGTGTTATTTTCTTAAATTGCTTTATGTGCTTATACTTGTTATTATTATTTTGAACATACGTCTTTTACTCATTTATACTAAATTCAAAACCACTTGTAATACACAAACGAGACGACTTCACCAAAATAGGTGTGAAACCCACAATTTGGTGAAAGACTATCAATCCACCTATTCTTTTTACACGAAATTCGCCACCAAGTTAGGAGTGAGATCCTCACCTTGATGGAGAATTTCCGCTTTCAAATTCTAGTGGACCCTCGTCAAAGTGTTGAAATTAAACTTTGACCCGACGAGTACCAACCACACTTAGGATACGAAATCGTCAAGTTAGGGGTGAAACCCGCACCTTGTCGACTAGTTCCACTCATTGAATATTTCATAAATCCCGCCAAGTCTCAAAATTTTGATTGATTTGGGACATGTAGTAACCGGAAGGGTAAATACCGTTAACCGACTTGTCGGTGAGAGTATTCCACCTATTAGGCCAGATCATGCTCCCCAAATTCGAAAGACTTTTCGACCACTTTGGTTAGTCAAAGTTCCGTTATGGAACCATCCCAAATTTTTATCAAACATGTGTTTCTATTATTTATTTTATAGGATTCAATCTTTCAAATTCAAATTTACTTTCGATATTTTCTTCTCACACACACATCAGACTAAATCTTTTTCATGCATTTATACCTATGCATGATTTCAAAACGTCACTCAATTTTGTTTACATTCTTTATAACGCCAAAATGGAGACATATCATTGAGTTAGGAGTGATTTCCTTACCTTGACGATTAACTCCATTCCTTTTTTTCTTAAAACGACCTCACCAACGAGTTAGGGGTGATTCCCTTACCTAGGTGATCATTACCAAAACTTTCCTTCAAAATACTTTATCAAGCAAACACAATCATGTTTCATACCTAAATCATTTATCGAAATACCCACTTATATCAATTCCAAAATACATTGTTTTATCAAACTGTAAGGACTCTCAAAATTTTCCTAAAAATACCCGTAAGTAAAAACCCGGACCCCTGAAACCCTAATCCATATTAAAAATCAAGAATTTCATAATCTTGGTCCTCTCGCGGGCCGCGTAAACATTAAGGGAAGTTTACGCGGGCCGCGTCAACTTGAAATTTGACCGGATAAGTATCCGGGCCACGTATAACCCATCTGGCAACCCTAACCCATGACCCATCAACCCTACGCATAGAGTAGGCGGCTAGGCGGGCCGCGTAAGGGTGAGCCTATGGCTCACGCGGGCCGCGACAGCCCCATATTTTACCTATAAATAGCCTAGCTTAGGAGCTTTCATTCTGTGTCGATCAAAACTCTCAAAAACGAAATTCTACTGTCCTAAATTCGAATTTACTTTCAATATTAGCGAGGCGCTGCTCCGATACCAGGTATTAACTCGATCGCTGCTACGATTCAATGTCCGATCGATTAAAAACTATCCAATGGATGTTTAAGTGCTGCCCACATTAGGGTTTATGCTTTGTCATTCGTCGTAAATTCGATGGATGTTTAAGTATCGCACTTTGTCATTCGTTGTGAGGGTTTAATCTCGTGAGTTATCGTAAATGCTGTATTAGTTACTAACCGAGTTCGTGTGCATATTGTTTAAATTTAGGTTAAAAGGCTAATCAGTAGGCTAAGCTCTGCCCATATAAATCTACAATGTGAGTCATTCTCTTTTTATCAAATTTGATTCCAAAAATCATGTTTACTTTCAAAGTTATAATTACAGGGATTAAGTCTTTGTAGTCACCAAATTACAGCCGGTATGTGGGGTTTGTATACAATACTTGATAACCGTCACCATTGGACAACGGGTTAGCCAAGGGGTGATATGACCATAATCACAGACACCATTGGACAACGAGATAGCCAATAGGTAGTCGAGTGATAAATACCGTGGGTAGATGGTTGATATGTATAAACATTGTAATCGCTCTTAATACTGTAAATTATAACAAGCATGTCGTTTTTAGTAAAAAGAATGATTCACCAGTATTTCCCGCTGGCAAAACCTATTTCAAACATGTTTCAGGTGATCTGTTGTGATCCAGGAAAAGTGCCGCGAAGCACTACAAGCTTAAGGAAGTGGCTCAATATAAATAAAGAAACATGTTTTGTAAAATACAGATTTCTCAGTGAAATCACATGATTGTAAATTACCGGGATTTATCCCGAATTGTGAAGTAAAATAATCGGGAAATTTCAGTTTTAAAAAGATCCTGATAAAATATTCCGCTGTCAACTCAATTAAATAAAATACCACGGGATTTTCTGTCCCGCGGCTCCTGAATCGGGTTAAACCGGGTCGGGGGCCGTGACAGAAAAAGGTGGTATCAGAGCCACTAATTTAAGCCAATTAAGTATTTGGAAAATACTTAATTTTACTGATTGCTATTTTTGTGATTATGTGTTTTATTGTTTGAATATTTGTTTACAGTATGGGTAAGCAAAGACTTTCGGATATCTATTATAAATTAGATATTTCACCAAAAGAAAAAGGAACTTCATCCTCAAAATACCCAACAGATACTAAGGAAGGAATATTTGTTCGAAAGGCACAATATGAGGAACCACTTTCTCCTAATAAAAGAAGTTTGATTATTAGGAAAAGTCAGGAGAAAATAAAGAAATCACAACCAAAAGAAAATAGAATTAATCAGAAAACCCAAGAACTAGGCAGTAACCCACCACGGGAAGACAAGTTAGATGAAAAATGGGCAGATCTCTATATGCTAGCCACTGTAGCAGTAAATGCAAATCTTTAAATACTCTGACTCAAGTTCTAGCACCCATATCACTTACAAGTCAGAAACTTTACCCAGTAAATAAATAAGTTTACAATAAACCCTAATATGTTTTAATTGTCAGTTGTCCTTTGTATTAAATTAGTCACACGGTATGCAATAATATTTAAAGGTTATCTATAAAACTTTGTTATAAAATTTTAACTTAGCATTTTGTGTGTATTTTTGCATATATGCTAAACAGCATGAATGAGTTATCTAAAGCCCTTCAGAATCTCATTCTTTATTCGGTGAAAATAGAAGTTTCCAGAGATTTTACTGGTTACATACCCGATATAGAAGAACCTATGGAATTCAACGCTCCACCCCCAGAGAAATCAAAGCCTAAGAAAAGGAGAAGATTTGTGGGATGGAGGCGTGTGCACAGGAGGAAACCCGCAACTAGGAAGATTCCCAAAATAGAAAATCCCATAGACAAAGGAAAGAGTATTGAAATCGGGGAAGATTCTAGGCAGACAGAAATGGAGATTGGGGAAGGTTCTAGGCAGATAAAGATGGAAATTGGGGAAAGCTCTAGACAAGTCGAGGAGTTACCATTTCAGGAGGAATTGGATCGTGCATTGGCGAGCTGTGATATCGTTAGGCCTGTCAATAATAATCTCTACCCTTATCCTGCTGAAACATAACTTCCAATAAATTAGAACCAACCATTCCAGATCCTCTGATCCACACCCAACCTCTAGGAATGGACGAGTGGTGGACTAATGATTGGCAGTTTCAAAACCTCCTTAACAATCCTTATACCTTTCTCCCTCAGTTCGACCCGGAACCAATACCAAACCCACCAATAAGCAATGATAACTTTGGCGAGGAACTGGTAGATGCAGGGAATAGGATCCGGGAAGTGGGAGAACATATCTCCTGGAAATACGACGAGAGGGAGCGTCGTTTCTAAAAAAATCAGCAGAAAGGATGGTGTGAGAACGTAACTGTGATTGTATAATAGTAATAATAATAATAAAGAAATAAGTTTGTAAAATAACCTAAAATAAAACCTCTGTAAGATAACGGTGTGTAATGATGCATAATATATATATATATATATATATATATATATATATATATATATATATATAATGGGAATCGAGAAATCGATAATTTTGGATATATATGTGTGTGTGTGGTGAAATTTGTATGATTGTTTTGTATAATTGTTATTTATTCAATACTAATAAATTATATATATATTATCAGATGGAAAACGCTAATAATGAACCAGTTAATGAGGTTAACCAATCTGAGCAACACCAGGAGGATCACTTTATGACTAAGCAAGATATAGAAAATATTGTTGCTCAAGGAATAGCCAATGCTATTCCAGCAATCCTTGCTGCTGCCCAGAAACCTGTTGAACCTCAACAAATCGTTCCTAGCAAACGTACTTCTGAAGATAACTTCAGTAATAGCGTAAACGGAGGCGGTAATCATACTAATCACGATAATGATCCACGGCAGGCTCCGCTCCCTAAGAAAATGAAAGCTGCAACGCTTGGTTGCACTTACAAAGAATTTCTTGCTTGTAAACTAGCTGAATTTGCAGGCAATGAAGGGGCGACTACGGCACTGCGTTGGTTAGAGAAAACCGAGGCAGTAATTTCCATAAGTGAATGTGCTGAAAAAGACCAGGTCATGTATGCATCGAATCTTTTTAAAGAATGGGCGCTAGAATGGTGGAACACGGTGTTACAAGCAAAAGGAAGGATGATGGCGTATGCTATGAACCGGGAAGAATTTAAGAGTCTTGTAGAAAGAAAATTATGTCCTGAATATGAAAAGGAACAAATGGCGAATAAGTTCCTGACACATCGGATGGTGGATGTAAACTGTCGAGGGTACACTTCGACATTCTTTGAATATGCTAGAGTAGTACCAACACTGGCTTCGCCAGAACCGGTAGTTATTTCTCGCTATATTTGGGGATTAATTGGCGAAATCCGTAATATCGTTAAAGCTGCGAGACCTCGCACTATTGACGATGCGGTAGAATTAGCTAACACCCTTACTGACGAGCTGGTACGCACAAGAGATGAAAATAGGAAAAAGGAACTGGCTCAAAAAATTACCTAAGGATTTCGTGTGGGTAATACTAGCAATTTCAAGAAAAGAGGAACGGGGCAATCTTCAACTCCGCCGTTCTGCAGGAATTGCAGAAAGAAACATTATGGAAGATGTAATGTAACCTGCAACTTTTGCAAAGTCGTAGGACATCGCAAAGAAGACTGCAGAAAGAAAACAAGGGTCTGCTATAACTGTGGAGAAGCCGGACATTTTAAACCAGAATGCCTTAAGTTGGTTAAACCAGCAGACAATAAAGCTAAACCAATAGACAGAGCTACCAAGAAGAATGTTCGAGCATTCCAATTAACTACTCAGGAGGCAGAACTCATTCCAGATGTGATAGCTGGTACGTTCCTAGTTCACAATGTTTACGCAAAAGTATTATTTGAATCTGGTGCAAACCAAAGTTTTATAAATACTTCATTCTGCCAAGCACTTAATCTACCTTTAAACCAACTTAGACAAATCTTTACAGTCGAAATGGCAGACGGAAATTCTGTCAAAATAAATAAGGTTGTGCGAGAAGGAAAGATAGAACTGTTAGGCTATAAATTCTCTGTAAACCTGTTACCTATGAAATTAGCCGCGTTTGATGTTGTGTTAGGAATGGATTGGCTAATAGCCAACCATGCTCGAATTCTTTGTGATAAGAATTCCATAGAAATTCATACACCCACAGGAGAATTAGTGGTGATTACAGGAGATAAGCCACGAAAGCCACTGAAATTTATTTCAGTAATGAAATTGGCCAGTTATTCCAGAAAACAAGAAATGGTGTATATCATTTCAGTAATCATTAATACGAAAAGTAAAGAGCTTAAAGAAATTCCAGTAGTATCGGAATATCCCGATGTATTCCCAGAAGAACTACCTGGATTACCACCTGATAGGGAAGTCGAATTTAGAATTCATCTAATTCCTGGAACTACACCGATAGCTAGAGCACCTTATCGGTTAGCACCCACAGAAATGTTAGAATTGAAAAAGCAATTAGATGAATTACTAAGTAAAGGTTTCATACAACCTAGTTCATCCCCTTGGGGAGCACCAATGTTGTTTGTGAAGAAGAAGGATGGTTCGATGAGAATGTGTATTGATTATAGAGAATTAAATAAGGTTACAATTAAGAATCGATACCTATTACCTAGGATTGATGATCTTTTCGATCAACTTCAAGGAGCTAGATACTTTTCTAAGATCGACTTACGCTCCGGATACCATCAATTGAAGGTACAAGAAGAAGACATACCTAAAACTGCTTTCAGAACTAGGTATGGTCATTACGAGTTTACAGTCATGCCCTTCGGACTAACAAATGCACCTGCCGCATTCATGGACATGATGAATAGAATTTGTAAACCATACTTGGATAAATTTGTAATTGTCTTTATCGACGATATACTTATTTATTCCAAAAGTCAGAACGAGCATTGTGAGCACCTGCATGCACTCTTAACTTTGTTAAGAAAAGAAAAGCTTTATGCCAAATTCTCGAAGTGTGAATTTTGGCTGCAAGAAGTACAATTTCTAGGACACATGGTGAATCACGACGGCATTCACGTAGATCTTGCTAAAATAGAAGCGATCACCAAATGGAAGGTTCCGCAATCCGCAATGGAAATTAGAAGTTTTATAGGTTTAGCCGGATATTATAGACGGTTTATTAAGGATTTTTCCAAAATAGCTGTACCATTAACTAAGCTAACATGTAAAGCAGTTAAGTTTGAATGGGGACATAAGCAAGAAGAAGCTTTTAGGATTCTAAAGCAAAAGTTAACAAATGCCCCAATCCTAGCTTTACCAGAAGGGACTGAAGATTTTGAAGTTTACTGTGATGCTTCAAAACTAGGATTAGGATGTGTGCTAATGCAACGCAAGAAGGTAATTGCGTATGCATCAAGGCAATTGAAAAAGCACGAAGAAAACTATACGACTCATGACTTAGAATTAGGAGCCATAACTTTTGCCCTTAAGATTTGGAGACATTATCTATACGGAAGTAAATTTACTGTCTATACAGATCATAAAAGTTTAAGATATATATTTGGGCAAAAAGAATTAAACATGAGGCAAAGGAGATGGATGGAAATCCTAAGTGACTACGACTGTGATATTCAGTATCACAAAGGAAAGGCAAATGTAGTTGCAGATGCCTTAAGTCGTAAATACCATGAGAAACAATGACGGGTTCATGCTCTTAGATTAAATCTACAGTTAGATTTAATGGAACAACTAAAGCATTTTCAAGAAACAGCAATCAAGGATGATGCTGAAGGAATGAAAGGACGAGTAAAAGAATTAGAACAAGGAGCTGATGGAATTTGGAGATTCCACAAAGAAAGGATTTGGGTACCTAAGCAGGGAGAATTAAGAAATAAGATTCTAGAAGAAGCCCATAAATCTAAATATACCATGCACCCTGGAAACAATAAGATGTATCAAGATTTAAGAAATAACTTTTGGTGGATAGGAATGAAAAAGGATATAGCTCGATATGTTTCTAAGTGTCTTACTTGTTCACAAGTTAAGGCAGAACACCAGAAACCTTCAGGTCTACTACAACAATTAGAAATGCCTGTAGGGAAATGGGAACTCATAACAATGGATTTTGTTACTAAGTTTCCTAAAACCAGAAAAAGGTTATGATGCGATTTGGGTAATTGTGGATCGATTAACCAAATCAGCTCACTTTCTACCCATGAAAGAAACCTTTAGTACGGAAAGGTTGGCAAAATTGTATGTAGATGAAGTAGTATCCTTACATGGAGTTCCACTCTCCATTGTATCAGATAGGGATAGTCGTTTCACTTCCCATTTCTGGACAAGTTTTCAAGAAGCAATGGGAACTCGATTAAATCTAAGCACTACATATCATCCTCAAACAGACGGACAAAGTGAACGGACGATCCAAACCTTGGAAGACATGCTTAGGTCATGTGTAATAGATTTTGGTGGAAATTGGGACAATCATTTACCCTTAATCGAATTCTCCTATAACAATAGTTATCATTCAAGCATTGAAGCTGCCCAATTTGAAGCATTGTACGGACGAATGTGCAGAACTCCAGTTTGTTGGGCAGAGATAGGAGAAAGTCAATTATCAGGTCCCGAGATAGTGCAAGAAATTACCAACAAAATCACACAGATCAAAGGAAGACTGAAGACGGCTCGAGATCACCAGAAGAGTTATGCAGACAATAGACTCAAGCCACTCGAGTTTCAAGTTGGAGACAAAGTACTATTGAAAGTTTCACCTTGGAAAGGAATAGTTCGATTTGGTAAGAAAGGAAAGCTAAGTCCAAGATACGTAGGACCATTCCCAGTGATCCAACGTATAGGACCAGTTGCTTATCGTTTACAACTACCAGAAGAATTGGCAGGAGTACATGATGTATTCCATGTATCCAACCTCAAGAAACGCCTATCAGACGAATCTTTGGTAGTACCTCTCCAAGATATAGAGGTAAATGAGAAATTAAAATTTGTGGAGAAACCTCTTCAAATCGAAGATCGAAAGATCAAATTTCTCAAACACAAAAGATTGGTGTTAGTTAAGATCAAGTGGGATTCAAAGAGAGGACCCGAATATACTTGGGAGCTGGAATCAGAAATGAAGCGAAAGTATCCTCACTTATTCCAATGAATCTCGAGGATGAGATTTTAAATAAGGTGGGGAGGATGTAAGGACTCTCAAAATTTTCCTAAAAATACCCGTAAGTAAAAACCCGGACCCCTGAAACCCTAATCCATATTAAAAATCAAGAATTTCAGAATCTTGGTCCTCTCGCGGGCCGCGTAAACATTAAGGGAAGTTTACGCGGGCCGCGTCAACTTGAAATTTGACCGGATAAGTATCCGGGCCACGTATAACCCATCTGGCAACCCTAACCCATGACCCATCAACCCTACGCATAGAGTAGGCGGCTAGGCGGGCCGCGTAAGGGTGAGCCTATGGCTCACGCGGGCCGCGACAGCCCCATATTTTACCTATAAATAGCCTAGCTCAGGAGCTTTCATTCTGTGTCGATCAAAACTCTCAAAAACGAAATTCTACTGTCCTAAAGTCGAATTTACTTTCAATATTAGCGAGGCGCTGCTCTGATACTGGGTATTAACTCGATCGCTGCTATGATTCAATGTCCGATCGATTAAAAACTATCCAATGGATGTTTAAGTGCTGCCCACATTAGGGTTTATGCTTTGTCATTCGTCGTAAATTCGATGGATGTTTAAGTATCGCACTTTGTCATTCGTTGTGAGGGTTTAATCTCGTGAGTTATTGTAAATGCTGTATTAGTTACTGACCGAGTTCGTGTGCATATTGTTTAAATTTAGGTTAAAAGGCTAATCAGTAGGCTAAGCTCTGCCCATATAAATCTACAATGTGAGTCATTCTCTTTTTATCAAATTTGATTCCAAAAATCATGTTTATTTTCAAAGTTATAATTACAGGGATTAAGTCTTTGTAGTCACCAAATTACAGCCGGTATGTGGGGTTTGTATACAATACTTGATAACCGTCACCATTGGACAACGGGTTAGCCAAGGGGTGATATGACCATAATCACAGACACCATTGGACAACGAGATAGCCAATAGGTGGTCGAGTGATAAATACCGTGGGTAGATGGTTGATATGTATAAACATTGTAATCGCTCTTAATACTGTAAATTATAACAAACGCGTCGTTTTTAGTAAAAAGAATGATTCACCAGTATTTCCCGCTGACAAAACCTTTTTCAAACATGTTTCAGGTGATCTGTTGTGATACAGGAAAAGTGCCGCGAAGCACTTCAAGCTCAAGGAAGTGGCTCAATATAAATAAAGAAACATGTTTTGTAAAATATAGATTTCTCAGTGAAATCACATGATTGTAAACTACCGGGATTTATCTCGAATTGTGAAATAAAATAATCGGGAAATTTCAGTTTTAAAAAGATCCTGATAAAATCTTCCGTTGTCAACTCAATTAAATAAAATACCACGGGATTTTCTGTCCCGCGGCTCCTGAATCGGGTTAAACCTGGTCGGGGGCCGTGACGCAAACGTACTTCTTATCCTACAATCTATTTTCACATAACTCACATACATGAAATTCTTAATCATACCTTAAAAACGTTTTATTTTCCGAATTTCAAAACCTTACAAAATGCTACCTATCAATTTAATCGGTCCAATGAATCTCTGGCCCATGAACTTCATATTCAACTTAATCACCAAAACACGCACACGTTATATCATCATACTAGAGACTTCCATTCTTAATCGAAATCAAACCAACCTTTCTCAATTACTTAAAAGATCTTATAGATGTTATATGATCGTTTTACCAAATACTCTTTTCAACATCAACAAATCATTTGTTAAAACTATTAACAATCACTACGTCCTTTTGCTAAATTTCTTTTCTAAGGATCTTCGTTTTCACAAGAACCTCCTAAATTCATAATTTCTTGTTTGATGAAACGAACTTACTTTTTATCGAAAACCTTTTTCCTACACCAATTTACAAAACACGTGGGCCAGAAGACTTCATGGGGACCGACCATCTTCGGATTACGTAAACTCCTTTAAAACAAAAGTAGCATTTCCATTCATTACAAAATACATTATGCTTAACCAATGAGTACTTTATATCCACTTACATATACAAACTATATTCTACCATTCAAATCAATCTCAATCTAATTTTGATTCGATAAACTCAACGTTTCGTTTAAACAACTATACATGCATATCATTATACACATCTTAGTCGATATCTCGCGATAACATCATTCATATCGTTCGTATTTACATACTCAACCTTTTGAATGATTTTATATGCTTAAATCCGCTATGTCCCAACGTACACTATATACGTAAATTTTATTATTCGTACCTACACTTATACGCATACGTTTTATGCTAATACTTATACTCATACTACTCGTACGTTTATGTTTATACTCATACTTACGTGCGTATTCATACTTAAACTTATACTTATGCTCATACTTTCATTCATACTCATGATTCATACATTCGTACTCGTACGCGAGTGTAATCCGAGTTATTCGCTTACGTGGGTCCCATACATACTTAAGCATGGACTTGCTTATATACTATATTCTTATACGTACACATTCTTATTTTTAAATTATGTATACCCTGATTCATACACAACTAGTACAAGCTATGCGGATCATGCGACGATCAAAATAATCACGGGTGCACACGGGATTATAGTGATAGGCGTATGAAAACCATAGAGCGTACTACCGTGTATGGTAAGACACGGAACGTAACATGACACCGAATAACGAGACGGACATAACATGGTCAAAACATGGTGGATACGCCGTTGGTACTTCCTATATATTTAAGTGTTTTCACCATGTTACCAAACTTTCGTAAAACGTGCCATGAGAAATTCAGTGTTTTGTAGACCTTTTGACCTAATACAAACTTTAAACAACTCACAAACGCATTATATCCGATTATCCATGACGAGACTTCATCTTTAACACGCTACTTTCGTCTATCTAATACTTATATCATTCATATACTTGCATTCATTTAGATTCAATCGTTCGCCCCATACTCCTATTATTCTCCATTATCCTTTATTTCATACGAACCCCGTTCACAATCAAGCTTGTTTAAACATTCAAAACCTAACTTATCTCATTACCTTTAAAACCGTCTTCCTATTCTGTATTCTTGTGTAAATGTACTTAGTATACCTTTAACGCTTTATTCAAAGTACCAAACCTTTTCGTTCCTCTCAATAAACAATTTTTACGAAAGTGTGATTTTTATACTATCCTTAAAACTTCCCCTGTTAACTACCCCACTTTCCAACAAAATACAAACCGTTGTCAAAATCTTCCTTCTTAATACGTCCCATTTTTAATACATCTCCAATTTAAGTTATCCAAACTTATTTAGGCTCACTTTACCTATATACGCACCTACACGTTTTCAACTATGTTTGGTACCTCAAATTATTTTAGACAACGAACTCCCTTGCAAATTTACCTTGTCGTTCTCTAAAGTTTCGTACTTTTCAAACCGTTTCAAAATTTCCAAGTCTCAATTTTTGCCAAAACTTTTTCAAGTCTTCCTCTTGAATAAATTTCGGGACGAAATTTCCTAAAAGAGGGGAGACTGTAACGCCCTGCGTTTTCATACTTTCCATATTTAGAAACCATTGCTTGAAATTCTATTTTTTTTAGAAATCTTGTATTCCTTGTAATCGTATTTCGTTGTATCGTTGTAAAATCCAAGACTTTGATCGTAATGAAACGAATCTTTTATACATCGTTTATACATTGGTACGTACACTCGTTTGATACATGGTTCGTAATTCGTATAAACGTAAGCTTAACTCGTAAACAATGATCGTGTATTCGTAATCCTTAAATCTTCATACATTTAAACACTTAGTTATTCGATTATAAGATTAAGTTTTATGTTTTTTTCACTTGATCATACCAAACTATAAACTATACATACTTGTCACATTTCATGTGTTATACACACCTATGTTATCACACTTTTTTGCTAAATTAAAACATGTCATTTATGCATTTTGGACCTTGTTACAAGTTACATACATACTAGACACCATGTAACACTTTATTAAACATCAAATATATACCTTCTAATGTCAAAAAAAAAATAAAAACTATAGGGCTGTTAACAGCCTTGCATCATCCCACTTAATTTCCTTGTTTTGAGTTATTTAGCCCACTAAACACTTCCAAAGCCCAACGCAATGAACCCCTAATCCATCCTCTATATAACCCAAGCCTCCTCCAAGCATTTTTCACTTTCTAAACACTCTCCATTCACTCTCAAACACTCCAAACCATAGCTGATTGCAGAAGTTCGAGCAGATTTATGGCACTTCACTAAAGTGAGCATAACTCACTCAATTCTTATCGGATTCGCTCGATTCTTTTTCCTACTACTTTGTATTGAGCTTAGCTACGTTTCCATGGGGTTTCCCTGGAAAACCAGAGCCTGGAATGTTGCCAAAAGGGCTCCAAAGTGGACTGATTTTTCTGTTCTTGTTTCAAATTTTGATAAACTTGTTTAAACTTGAGGAAACTCATCTCAAACCTATCTCCTTATGCTTATAACTACTTCTATGGTTAGTTAGGCTTAGAAACAAGGTTGAGACATTCAAAATCAGAGGTATAAACCTCACAAACTTTCTGTTTTGTTCAAGGGTTTTAACCCACAAGTGATGCTCAAGTTCAAGACTTCATGATTGTGTGATTTAGGATTAGCTTGGGCTAACCTACTTTAAAATCCACACATTGCTTGATGTTTTCTCATAAATTAGTTATTCATATTCTATTGTTTCTTGTAAGCTCATGACCCTCCTTTTTGTTCATAACAAGTGTAGTGGTGAACAATAGAGGTACCTAAATGGAAGCTTTGTTCTTCCTACCTCATGTATGAATTCCATAATACTTGGAGGTGCCTAAATGAAGACTTTAATCTTCTACCTCATGTTTGACTTGTATGATGTAATGTACACTATGTAATACTTATGTAACAACCAAATTATCGAACTCTTGGTAATGAACTTATGGACATTCGTCAAGCTAGTAGATTGTATCCTCTTAGGCCTTGACAACTTGTCACGATTCTAATGGAACTTTGTTCCATGAAAAAATTTGAACTCTTTTAGAGTTTCATAGTGTCAAGAACAAGTGTCATAGGTGTTAGATGATTATTTTCATATGTTTATTTTTCATGTTATTTAAACTCCAAATCCCTAGACCCATATGTAAACACCTCTTAAACTCCAAATCGAACACCTTCAACTTCCTAGTCTCAACAACTTCGTCACATGGGATAATCGGAAAGCATATGCAACTTTGTGAGTACACTTGACCCATTTTCCTTTTAATACACTTTGGGTGCAACATGTTTTACTTGTTAAAATGCATGATTCACATACATGCTTTATTCAATCAATCCTTATACATGCGTTGTTATGCTTAAGTTCATGCTAGAATTCATACTACTTGTTTACCCGCCTTAACAATTATAGCGCTATAGGAGTAGCACACCACCCGACGGGGTTTTGTTAAGTTATATTCTTTACGGTCTCGATATTGTTATATCGAGGGATGCTATTATTCATACTTTACGGTCTCGATGTTGCTACATCGAGGGATGCTATTATACTAGTGGAAACTTGGGTTTGACTTTTAGTTGTGCATGATAGTTTGACCTTGTATACCAATTGCTATGTTGGATTGAAAATACCTTTTTATACATATGCCACGAGTCTAAAACTGGTGTACTCGCCAATACCTTTGTATTGAACTATGCTTTTAAAACATATTGCAGGTTTAGCGATGATGTTGATGATGCATGGAATCTAGTAGGATGCTTAGATACACACTTTAAATTTTGTATTTTATTTGTATTGTATTTCATTATTCATGTTGTATCTGTTTCAAATCCTTGTAATTGACTCTTTAGAAATGAAATGAAAATTTATCATTTAAATACTTGTCACAAATAGTGTTATGAAGTCTCTTGCAATCTATTTCGTCTCACTCTGATGTTTCCGCCATCGGTTGGGGTGTGACATAACAGTTAAACAAAACCAAAAATATAAATTTCAACCCGTTAGAAAGAACAAAACCCAAAAAATCGAGCCTTCTGCATCATACTCGAATTTTATCTTGACGCTTGCTTTATGCAACTTGATAACTATAGCTTCTTCAAGGAGCATACGAGCCTGGATGACACTACGGTTTGTGGTAATACGACAAGTGTATATTGTTCCAAGAGTCAACAAGTCGGGCAGTGGTCAATGTTGTGTCGGGTAGAGATGAGCTCGGTACCAATCGGTACTGAAAAACCAGTACAGAAAATCCCAAATAATGGGTGCCGGTACCGATACCAAAAATATCTGGTATGGTACGGTACGATACTGGTATGGACTGGTATTTGAAGGTAAAAACCGGTATGGAAACGCAAAATGTTGGTAGCGAAAATCATGTCAGTTCGGAAAATTCGGTACCGGTTCCGAACCAATACCATTTGCTCATCCCGGTTCATTGAGGAACAGTGACTACTTTGCTAAGGAAGAAATGTAATTACATTTGTACACGTGAATGGTGACCATTATAAAATGGTAAAACTGGAAGAGGAATATCCAATTGCTAATGCAAACAACCTATGGACACTCAAGAGAGAAAGCGATGCAACTATTTGGGAAAATGTATTCAAATTACGTCAAAATATGTATAGAGATTGAATAGCACACTCTGTTGCATATGTAAACATAGATTAAAACTTGATATGCAAATTAAATAATAATGATATCGTAACAATATACTAGTTTTTTTATTTGTTTTTATTATTATAGACATAAATAACAAATTCTAACAAAATAATAATAAATAACATATATTTATAAATAATAAAAATAACAAATAACTTATCTATCTATACTTTCTATAAAAGGAGAAATCCCAGTGACCTAAGAAAAACTGAGGTGGCAGCCATAGAGGCTGTACAACAATGTTTTTCTTATGTCATTATTGCATCATAAGTCTTAATATATAAAATCACTTTAAAATCCAATTAGACGTCTGCTAAAGTAAACATCTACCCATATATATCTGTCTATACTTTAATACCCAGCAGAAGTTGAAGTTTTATATAATGCTTTTATATCAACAGAGGTTAAAGGTTAATTGCCGGCAATTTCAAATTCAAAATGCATGGGAATAAGTAATTTGCAATTAATGCATGTCACTCACAAACTCCTGTCAATCATCTTCTTATATAAGGTTTTTCTTCTCATTTCCCTCTTCATATTTGATCACACTTCCATCTTCTCTGATTTCGGATTTTGAAATTTGATCATAATCCGAATTCCGAATTAGAAGCATGTCAACATCAGTTGGGAGTAACAATCTTAGTTTTGTTAATGATTTGAATCCTGGGAAAGATATGTGGTACATGAAAGCGAGGATTATTCGAAAATGGAATTAAGGTTACAAAATGGATCTCATCTTCATTGATGAAAAGGTAATTTGTATTTGTGTTTTTTCGTTCTATCAGAGACTATAGTTTTGTATGCTAAAAAAAAATACTTTGTTTAAATGTTCTTCAGGGTGCTAAGATTCAAGCAGGTATTAAAAGTCACTTGATACCTGTTTTTGATGGCAACTTCAAGAATATGCTGTTGTTATTCTGTCGAAATTTGGTGTTGGTGAAAATAAAGATTTATATAAAGTTGTAGTACATGATTAGAAAATCAACTTTTATCGATGTACAACTGTTACACCTGTGAGAGATTAGCAAGGTGTTGAGTATGGTTTCAACTTCAGAGCTTATCAAGATATTCTTCAAGGAGAGGCGTTAAACTCTTTGAGTGTTGGTAGTGTATATTTTTGTAATCATGTCTTGTCTGTATAAAATTAGAAACTTTTACTTATACTGTTGTATAATGTGATCATATAGATGTTGCTGGATCTGTGGTTTGGTGTGGAGATCTTGAATTTTTTGGTCGACCTCCAAAAGAAACTAAGAAGATGAATTTCGATATTCAAGACTTGGAGTAATTTGTCGTTTACATGTTCAGTCATGTACAAATCATTGTTTGTATTTAATGATGTTAATAAATAAGATGAAGAATGTTGGTATTTAATGTGGAATCATTGTAATGGTAATAAATGAGATCAATAGTGTTTGTATCTAATGTTGAATCTATCCTACCTAATAAAAGACATACCTAGGGTGCCACATGGCACTTTTCTAGCCTCCATTTCACACATGGCATTTTTTAGCCTACACTTTGACACATGGCACTCTTGGGTCAAACGGACCCGTTAACTTATATGGGTCGATTTTTTATGTCGGTATAAAAGGCTTATAACCCGGAGGATGCACAATTTTCATATCCCATCTAGGGTTTCAGATTTTTCTCTCCCCCCTATTACCTTCGGATCTTCAAAATCTTCATATCAAGCCTTCAAATCAAGGTTAGATCACTAATAGCTTTGATTAAACATCGTGATCTTATCATTCTATAACTGTGATTCTTCGTTTTTTTCGATTGTTCCTTTCTTAATTTTCATATCATATCACATCTCAACCCTAATCCATTATCTACATATTGTGGAAAATCATGATTTTTTGTTTGGATTGGATGTGATTCATATTCTGATATATCAAATTGGTGAGTTATCAAACCCTAATTCCTCATTAGGTGCCTTTTCAAGTTCATATGGCACTTCGATTCAGTTTGGTTTGGTTTGGTTTGGTTTGTGGTTGTTGAATGTTTATTTAATCGTATTATGGTGTTTTTACAATCGATTTATGGTTCTAGAAGTCATTGATCAGTCATCCATATAAAAACCTAAACAAAATTGAAATTGAAATTGAAGTTGCTTAGTGATCATATAGGTATTATAAGGATCTTGATTGTATTTTTGCTGGTTTTATTGCTATTTTGATGGTTTGGTATCCATATTGTTCTTGATTTGATATTGTGATAGCATCTTTAATTTTTGCTAAAATGGCACATTTTGAGTTCTGTTTTTTTTTTCAAGCCAGGTATTGTAATATGTTCCAAATTAGGTCACTTTTAATTATGTAATTTGTTAGACAATTTGTATCAAGTTTATGGATTATCTAATTAGCTAAATTTGTTTGTTAACAACCTAAAGTTGCAAGCTATGAATCCTAATATGTCAGTAAGCATAATTCTTGATTTTTTTCTTTCCAGTTTCTTAAACTTACCAACACGGTATACGATCGTCATCCTTTCCTCCATCACCGAATCTTTCACTCCGATTTGTTCATGAACTTTGAGGTACGGTTCTATCTCTTAAGTAATATTTATTGCTAATTTTGTTAATATTTATTTCAATTCTAACTGTTTCGTTAGGGTTTTCTTTGATCCCTTGCTCAATATGTTATGTTTTCGTTGGTTTCTACTAGAATATGTATTTGATTTTTCAAAGTTGCTAATAATTTTGATTCAAAAGTATATTTTTTCTGTATTTTATGTTTTCATGTATGGTATACATTTTCATTTATTATTGTACTTTTTATATTTTTTTGTTAAAATAACGGTTTTGACTAAAATTATAATCATTTATTTCCAAATTTAATAGATTTTCGGCTTAATTTACTCCTATTTCTGTTAACATATGTTAAGACTTTACTAAATAATTTATTTCATTATGTATGTTTAGGATGATTTAATATTTTCCATATATATGGTATGTAATTTCAATTATTGTACTTTTGATATTTTAGTTAATTATTTATATTTTTATCAAAATAACCTTTTGACTAAAATTATAATCATTTAATTACAATTACAATCTTTTAATTCCAAATTCAATGAAAATCAAACTCTATTTTTGTCAACAAAAATTTGACATGTAATTTATTTCATTTCATATAATATTTAGGAAGTTTTTATTTGGTAAAGTCAACAACAATTAACAATTTATGATATTTTAACTCACCTAATTTCCTTGAATCATACCACATATTATTATGGTAATTATTATTTATTTTTTGTAAGATTTGTAATAATATAACACATAGATCGGAAGCTTACATTAGTATTGATACTCTAAAATTCTTTACTCATTTCCACCTTCTTTTATCACTCTTACAACATGTTTAAAGCTTTTATATTCTATGTTATCATGCAGGTCTCTAACATCACCATGTTAAAAAGGTTGATGTTCTAAGGGAGAATTTACCATAAGGGTTTGAACCATCAATCTCTAGAAGCAGCATGTGTAGAGAAAAAAAACAAATTAGGTCTACTCTATCGAGATAATCATTATGTATAAGGAGATAAGTTTTAAGTTACTTAAAGTTTCTTACTTAGTCATTTTAACTAACTATAAATACTCTTTTGTTTTTTTTACACTATATAGGGTCACAAACTACAAACAACGACTTTAAAAGATACCTAGCAAAGAAGGCATGTATCTCAGGTAACAACGAAACCCATACAATTATAATATGATAAATTTACCAAAAAATGGAGTTCATTGGAATGAAACAAGTTACATCAGTTATTTGTGAGAGTCATTGGTCCTGTCGATTTTTATTGCATTAAGGCATCTTATGTTGATGTTTTTTTATGGATTGAAGGTTATGATAATTAGCAGTGAAAGAAGTATTATTTGCATTATGACACATCCCATTTTATGCTATTCTGTTTGTTATTTATGGAACAACCACGTTCTTTGTGGGAGTTGATTATGCAACATCCCTCAATTCTCTTAATTTGGCGATTCTCCGATTCGTTAATTTTTTTTTGATTTGTATCCGTAAAAGTGTTTGGATTAAAAGTTGAAGGTGTATGGTGATTGACTGATTTTAATGGTTCTAACTTCAATAGTACAAGTTAATGTACTTTGGTTAGAATATAAAAAGATTTCACAGACTTGGTTGATTTTCTATGAATTTTACATTTTTACTAATGTTTAACTACATGCAGGACAATCCAGTATTAGCAATCAAACTATTTTTGTGAGTTAAGGACAAAAAAGTTAAGGAATGCATACAATTGTAAAATCAAAGGTACTACAACGTTTTAGAGCTGAATTCACTGCATACAAGAACTGTTATATTACTTCATTATAATAAATATTCCCTTTTGGATTGTATGAGTTTATAGTTCATTATAATAGTATTCCCTTTTATAATATTTTTAGGTCAAAAATTTCCATTTTAAATCTAAATGGTTGCTTGATTGAAAAAAAAAATCTATTCTACTTGGGAATGTTTTCAGTCATCAAGATTTATTTTTTAATGAACATTAGTCATTATTTGTCTAAAATTAGGTAAATTAGATGTCAAGGTAACGAAGTTTGGTTTGATTTGTTTTATTGGATTATTCTCAAAAGGCTCAAAACTTTGAAATCACCTGATGATTATTTGCAAAAAAAACTAAATAAGTCTGTGCCATGCATTATGTGGTAATGTCAGATTACTTTGCTTTGGTATAATAGGTTGGATATAAGGGTAAGCCTTAAAATGAGGTTTTGTTGAAACATGGTTAAGTTAAAAATATTAGGAATGATTTATCTTTTGGAAGCAAAGGATACGTAATATTTATCTTTTTTTTTTTTTTTTTTGCTTTTTGCGTGCAGAGTGGAGAAGTTAAGGCTGCTCATAATCATATCGACTTACAATCATCATAAGAACTTTAAGGTTAGGAGACACTTTTTCATGTTTCTTACTAATTATTCTCAAAGAACAACATAGCTGGGAGTGTTTGGATTTGTATTTTTAAATTTTTATATGTACTGAATAATGACAATCAGATTATCAACTATAGTGAAACTAATCGAAGCTTGTGTGGTTTATGCATTTCGTTGAGATCTTTGTGTGCGCTATAAAAAAATTAGATGTCCATGCTGTCTAATAGTATTAGATACCTATTTAATTCACTTACTAAACACATAACACATGGTGTGCATGTAATGAATTTGAATTGTTTGTCTTCACATAGGTTGTTGGTGTCCATCGCCATTCACCAACGTTGTAGAACATTGTTGCTCCCCACCGTCTCACTAAATCTACGAACTCTAAGTTTATATTTCAAATCCCATTCTCAATGACAGTAACACCTGAACTGGTATTATACTATCCATCTATATCTTTAATTTATTATATTTAATTATTGTTTCTATTTCATAAACTTCACAAATTTTATCGTTGTTATCAAATGTAGATCCTTCCCAAATTAATTACTGACTTTGGTGGTTTAGATGAGTTTTCTGAAATAAAGATTAAAGTTGTTGAAGGAAATACTTGGGTTAAGAGTCTTTTTACGCGAAATATTGATGATCAAACAAAGTTTGTGAATGCATACAATTTCTTTTATGATAAGTTTAAACTAACTTTTTTTCCTAAAAAAAGAGACGTATCATTTATCAACCGCGAAATTCGCGGGTATTAGCACTAGTCATGGTAATAAATGAGATCAACAATTTATTCTTCAAGTGAATATGTTAGTTAATTTGTGGCTCATTTACTACTTTAATAAATGTCATAAATTTCCTTTGATTTTGTGTTATTATTCATTCAATTAGTTTTGATATTATAGATTGTAAAAAAATGGTCATAAATTAGTGTTTAGTTTATCGTCATACAAATATTGTTTTCATGTAGGGGTAAGGTTTTGCGATGTACTGTGTGGAATGATTATGCTCTGCAGTCTAAGGAGTTCATCTCTAAAACCCCAGCTCATGAGCATATGATGGCTGTTATACAACATGGAAAGTGTAAGGAATGGAAAGGTAATTTTTGCTACTTTCTGCAAATACTCTTTATTCCTGGCAATATAATAACAGGTTGACTAAATATCCATATACTTTTTCATGTAGGTGAGTATACAGTTCAAAGTGATAGGTTTGCAACACGAATGTTTCTGAATGAAGAAATTGATGAAGTTAATAAGCTAAGGAGGAGGTAATTTGTCAACATAATTTCTACTGCATATAGATGTTCAAGTGAAATACTTTGTTTCATGTTATGTGTATACTAATTCTAGTTATTTGTGGTATCGTAAAGTCTTATACTCAAACTTGGACAAGGGAATGGTTCTACTTCTCAAACAATACTATCGTCTCAGAGTGTTTTTCCATTGCATAAAGAATTTGTAACAGATGGTGTAAGGAAACATGTTGATGAGATTAGTGAGATAGAAAAGGTTTCACATCTTTTTATATAGTTTGGTTTATCACCTGCATGTTTGTCAAACTATAGATTACAAGTGGATATATTGTTTTTACAGGAAATGTCTTGTGTTGTGGTTGCGACAATTAAGATTGTGCAAGAAGAGTATGGTTGGTTTTATCCTGCTTGTCGTAAGTGTTTCAAGAAGGTCATGGCTAAAAGTGAATACTTACAGAATGTTGAAAATGTTTCGGATGATATTGTTCAATTGCCGGCGACTTCTTTGGTTTGTCCCGAATGTTGTAGTGAATGTACATCCATCACCACAAAGTAAGCAATGATGATTATTTAACATTTTATTTATATAAATAACAGTTTAAGACTGATATTTCAATATAATTTTGGAGCTTACTTAGGCATTTGTATATATTTCAGGTTCAAGGTGTAAGTCCGGGTGCAGGATGAGAGTGGTAGTGTTTCTTTTGTTATGTTTAATAGAGATGTTCAGAAGCTTCTTGGATTAGCGGCGAGTGACATAAGAGAAAGGCAGGTGAAGGCGAATGATACTGAATGTTTCCCTCATGAGATATTTCGATTGGTTGATAAGAAGGTCGCTTTTAAGATTGATGTTTCAGAATTCAATCTTAAAAATGACTATCGTGTTTATACCGTGCAAAAAACATGTGATGATTAAGTAATAATTGCTAAGTTAGTTGGTGGAGATGGTAATGGTGATGAAAATGCTGATGAGGTAGTATATAAAATTACTTTTTCAACCTATTTATTTTTCTTTTGAGGTTCAAAAACTGGATTCTACACTTTTTTATATAATATCATATATTATGATCCTTTAGGTTACTCAAGAAGTAGTTGAAGTTAAAGATGTTAACCTTTCAGAATCTTCCCAGGTGTCTGTTGAACGAACTTCAAGGGTGAGTATTTATTTTTGAAAGTATGTTTTATATGTTTTTAGAGTTCATTATTTTATTAAATGAGATCAATAGTTGTTTTGTGATCCGTTGCAAGGATGTTGTCTCTGTTACGGCCGACTCTTCAGCCGTTGAAGTTGAAAATGATTCTGGATCAAGTCCCAAGGGAAAGCGGACAGTTCAAGATGTTGATGTTGTGAATGTTGGTGAGCTATCCACTAATATGAGAAGAACCTGGAAGAAGATGTCTAAGGTTAACAATTAGATGCTTATGAAAAAACATTTCTTATGAGAGATAAGTAGAAACCACTTATTTTGGAGACTCCTTGTGGTTTTTGTTTATGTCTGTTGACTGTTGTTTTAACATACTGTGGTAAAAAGTATGGTATGTAATGGGTACAATTTGAAACATCTAAACTGATGGATTTAGTATGTAATGCTTACAATTTTAATATCAAGTAACTTTGACATTTCTTTGTTATATATTATTGTTATTATACATTATATACATTATTGTTGATATTTATGTATTGCACAAGTAGTAGGGTTGTATATTATTGTTAGTGAATGAATGTAAATTTAATCAATTGGTTAGTGGGAAAACTGTTAGGGTCTGAGATACAATAACATCTGTTAGAGGCTAAGCAATGTTACAGACTCCTAACATCTGTTAACGCCTAAGAACTGTTAGGATCTGAGTTACATTAGCATCTGTTGAACAGACTTTGCTTCAACAGGCCTTATCAGCTGTTGATCATCATTTGTTAAAGATCTTATATTAAAGATATTCTGTTGAATTGCATCATTTATTGATCCACAACAGAACTTAGATTAATCATACATTTGGCTCCATCAGCAGAGGTTCTCTTTGGCAGACCTTTGTTTCAACAGTCTTTGTCTTCAACAGACTTTGCTTCAACAGACCTTGTGATTTTTATTTATGTCTGTTAACTGTTGTTTTAACATGCTGTGGTTAAAATTTTGGTATGTAATGGCTACAATTTGAAACATCTAAACTGATGGATTTGGTATGTAATGTCTACAATTTGAATATCAAGTAAATTTGACCTTTCTTTGTTATATATTATTGTTATTATACATTACATACATTATTGTTGATATTCATGTATTACACAAGTAGTAGGGTTGTATATTATTGTTAGTGAGTGAGTGAATGTAAATTTAATCAATTGGTTAGTGGGAAAACTGTTAGGGTCTGAGATACATTAACATCTGTTAGAGGCTAAACACTGTTACAGACTCCTAACATCTGTTAACGCCTATGAACTGTTAGGATCTGAGTTACATCAGCTGTTGATCATCATCTGTTAAAGATGTTATGTTAAAGATCTTCTGTTGAATTGCAATATCTGTTGATCCACAACAGAACTTAGATTCATCATATATTTGGGTTCATCAGCAGAGGTTCTCTTTGGCAGACCTTTGCTTCAACAGTCTTTGTCTTCAACAGACCTTTTGGTTCATCAACAGAGGTTGTTTGGTTCAACAGACTTTGCTTCAACAGACCTTTTGGTTTGCAAAGTTTAGCGAAACAGATGTTGAGTCTATCCCTTTGGTAGGAGCAGATGTTTAAAAGACTGTTATTTGTAATTAGAGGTTGTATAGTATTTTGTTAATTTTGAATCTTATATCTCTTTTCCTTCAGCGACCAGAAAATGTGATGCAGCACAAACCAACTATAAGATACGCATATAATAATGTTTAGATGCAAAATATAAAAAAGCTAATTCCACAATGTTTGTAAAGTTTATAACTTTATACACTAACACTACATAACTTCATCCTACGTGCAGTTAGTTTTGGAAGAGGAAATTTGTCCATCAAGCATACCAACAAAAACATAAATTATTAAACCCTAAAAAGATGTTCAGAGACCATATCAACAAACTTCAAAGTGTACTTTATCTCCTGGCACACTTTTTTCTTCGACCATCTCAAACCTCAGTTTTTGCCCATAGACATTCACGCTTCAACCATGATACGCTGCCAGTTCAAATACATTACTAGATGGGTGTTATCGTCAGCTTTTCTAGGATCTCTCCTTACAAGCAGCTATACCAAAAACTTGACATAACCAAATGACAACACAGCACTTGAGTACTGATTAAGTTAGTGTTCTCGAACAAACTTCTTCGGTATCGTCTGTAAAAGTAAATTCTTTCTTTGGTTATTCATTCTCCATAACATATACTTTAAGTAACAGATAAATCCAACATTATAAGTAAAATAAACCGTATTAAAAGTAGATATGTAAATACCAGGCTGTGTGTCCTTATGACATGGTATTCAAACTATTTCTTATAATGTAGACGCCTTTTGTGGTGTTGGTGGTTGCTACGGTTGCAGTGATGTTTAGTCCCCATGTGAAGTCCAATCCCGTCTTTGTTAAAAATCTTGACAGTGAAGTTAAAGTGGTCTTCAGGAGTACTTCCCATCCATTGAAACAACAGTTCGCAGCTTTCCTCAATGTCATTTTCAAAGCAAAAGGTTGTCCATCCTGATCCCATAAAACCAGCAGCCAATCCCTTTTCATTTTCAGGAGAGAAAACATAATACACATCAACTTTACTACTCTGCTTTGGTCCATGTACTTTTGCAACCAAGTTATCAATTTTTAACCTCCTCTCTGACAACAGCCTCAACAAATCGTATGATAAATCCTATAATTTTCATACATTTCAGAAATGTCATATTAGACTTTATACAGAATACAAAATATAAGTTAAAAGTTTTTCTAACAGCCCAAAAGAAACACTGGCAATATATAAAAAGAAGGTAGCAATTTTTAACCTGTTTATAGTATGTTTCTTCTTCAGCCTGTATCAAACAACCATGAACATAATCTATGTCCGAGGCATCCTTTCTAACCTCCAAACCCTCATTGTTCAAAACACTTATCTCAAATTTTACTTCTTTTAATTTTTTTAAACACAACTTCTCTATATTCTTATTTTTGTAAGTTTCAACAAACCGAATCCTTTCTGGCCCGTTTATCCTCTTACTTCTACGACTGATGCTCTGTACCGCAACCTTATACTTAAGTCCCATATAATCAACAAGCTTTATTACTTCACACTTTCTTGGTAATTGGTTACTCATTATCCTTGGAAGTACCTATGTATATAAAATATTGTTGACATTTAATTTTATATTTTCATTATAAATACAGTTTTTAGCATGCAATTGTGATTTGAGTTAAGTTGTTCTAAGAATATAGCTTACCAATCCCTCACTTAGCTCTGTCAATTCAGAGACATTGATAATTATCATCCATCTGAAAGTAAAAAATACAATAACAATTAAATACTTAAACATAAAATCAATTGTATTTGAAAAGCATGCTATTTAAGGTATAAAAAATATCCAACACCCTGTAGGACCAAAGTTATATGTTGTGTACTTCAATTTGGTCCCTACAACCAACAATATGAGTCTAACACCGTGTAAGAACAAATTTTTATTGTTGTATAATAAAAAAAAATATTATATGACACTAAACTTTCCAAATATCAATGTTGGTGTCAACTTCAAACTTCAATTTTTTTCCGCAACCAACACTATATTCACTTACAAATTAGACATATGAGTACTATAAACTGATTGCAGAATATTTTACCAAAATTAAGATTGTTAGAAGAAATATATCAATACTACATCACAGTTCATACAATAATTCTAAAACCATTTGGAAAATATACAACCAAATATTTATGAAACAACATTATCTCAGATTCTTATTTAGATGGAATGTATCAAAATGTAACTAAATAAGTTCATGTAAATCTTATTATAAAACAAATAAAATAAGTTCATATAAGTTTATCTATTTTAACATCAGCAGATTATGATTTTGATGTCTATATAATTTCAAATGAAGAAACTGAAACGAACATGTCAAAACATAACTGTAAAATACACAAGAGAACAAAAAAAAATACCTGATCTAAAACTTTAAACTTCTGATCGTTAAGTCTGAAGAAGAAGAAGAAACTGAAGAGTTTTTTCGCCGGAGAAGAAGAGAAAATTTGTATTGGGATTGTTGAAAGTAAGATACTTATCTATTATATAATTGTTTATTTATTTAACTTATAATAATCTTTAATATCGGGATTTTAAAAACTACTTTTAATTAGGTAAATACATGAATTAATACATAAGATTTTGTTATTTAACATTAAATTTATACTGAAGCAGTGGTAAAATGTGCTAAAATTACATTATTTCAAAGAAAAAGGGGGTAAAGTATAAATTTTCAAAACTTAAATGCACCCAAGGGGTATAAATGGAACATCTGTATTAACTCCATTTAATATTCTTTTCATCTCCATTATTGAACATAAGCATCAGAAAACACATTCAGAAGTTTTCTCATATAAGTTACTTGCTACTATTAGGATTGTACATTAATTTTTGATGTAAGATGTTTGCTAACTACTGTCGAAGAATATACCACTTGATTTTGAGAATTTGTTATGGGGGAAGGAGGTTCCCTACGGTCAAATTGTAAAACTACTTGATGGTGACAAAACATGGTTAGTACGAATAAGGAAGATAGATGATCATTGTATATTTACGGATAGATGGACAAAGTTGGTTAGAGATTGTTATTTGAAAACCAAAGATGTTGTATTGGTAAAAGCTATTGGAAGTTTGTCATTCGTTGTCTCATGTTTTAAAGAAAATGGCTACGAGAACTCTTACATTTCAGCAAATATTAGACCTGAACTTGGTATGACTGTAAGTAACTATATATTATTTTGTTACTTACTGTAAACATTTTTTGCTAGCTCAACAACTTGCTTACATCTGTTTGCCCTTTTAACGTCTGTTTCTTTATCCTCTTAACGTCTGTTGACTAACATTTTAACTTCTGTTGACTTTGCTAGCTTAACAACTTGTTAACATCTGTTTGCCCTTTTAACGTATGTTTCCTTATAATCTTAACGTCTGTTGACTAACCTTTTAAAATGTGTTGACTAATTCTTTAACGTCGGTTGACTAACATCTGATAGTTAACATCTGTCCACGTTGCAACCTCTGTTGGGCATAATAGATGACAGTTGTTACGAAACCTCTGTTGGAAAGCAACAGAGGTATGTAACAATTGATAGACAATAGTGGTTTGGTTGTGTGTAAGTACTGGAGCTCCTGTTGACTAACCCTGTTGACTAATCCTCATTCTAACTTTTGTTGACTAACCCGTTGTAACTTCTGTTGATCATTAGTTCATATCAAATTTGTAAGTCTGCACTAATTATTTTTTTACTTCTTCTATAGCTAATTCTTGACAAATTCTGGAAAGAATTCTATGGTAAAAATTACGAGTATGGGATGGCAACTATCTATGTTGGCGAAAGGTTTTGGAATGTGATGATGAAAGGATGGACTGATGGATGTGGTTTTACTGATGGATGGTTAAAAGTGATTGAAGAAGTTTCGATAGCAGTTGAATCTTGGTTGATTTTCACCATGATTGCATCTAAAACGTTTGAGCTTTCTGTTTTCCATCCCAAAACTGGAACTGAGCTTTCTTTCAAGAAAGCTGATGTTGTTTTGGATGATTCAGTTTATGGAGATGATGGGTTTGACTTATTGGCTGCTGTATAAAAATTTGATGTTAAAATACATTGTTTGATAACATGACGGTGATAAGTAAGTTTTACTATATTATGCTAATAACTATTGAAATGTCATATTGTAGACTAAACACAAACAAGTTCTGGATTCCGGGAAAGTTGCTTTAGATGATGATGAGACTGGAGCTACGGTTGGTAATCCTACGCAGTTTACGAGTTTTGAGGATATTTTTAATGTATATATACACATGTAATATTTACTTATAATTATGATTTAAAATATGGTTTCTTATATATGATCATTCTTATAAATATAGTTTGTTGATGATGGGCTACTTGACTCAAAGGTTGCGCCTCTGGTTGATGAGCCAGATGGTAAAAATACTGTAAGTTTAAATGTTCCTACTTTTCTTATCTATTGTATATAAACATATACAGATATATTTTATTGTATAATAAGTATAACAAGGTTTTTTAATTTTTTTTATAGCCTCAAGATCATTCTGTAAAAATAGCTGATGATGTTAACGATCCTCAACTTCAGTCTAAAGATTTTTCTGTTCATAACATTCCTGACTCTTCAAGTGTTGTATCTAATGTAAGTGTTTATTAGTTTTACACTGCCCATTTTATTATTGTCTCAATATGTTGATATTCTTCTGTATAATTGAGTCTTAAACTTCAAAGTTGAGTTGAGAAGATAGTTTGTGTTGATAAAGAAAGTTACAAAATTTCAAGAATTCAGAGTTGTTATAATCTAAACTAATTTACTTAGGTTGAAAAGATGTGCAATCTTCGTGGCAAAACCATTGTAGAGGATAACCAAGCTGTTGATAGACCGTGTATAGTTCAAAAGGTTCATTTAGTATCATCCACTTAAGAGCCAGTCTTACACTTCATCACACAAGCTGAAGACAGGCTTGTAAGTTTTTGCAGTCCTTACTTTGTTTCGTTATTTCAACAATTTCAGTTATATATCAATATTTTATAAAATTCATTATTCAATTTTCTGTTTTTTAGCATCTGCTATCAGATGTATCCTCTTTGTTAGATCTGCATACTAATAATCCTAAGCCTGTCAAGATCCAAAATCTGAAATGTATTGTTCGGGAACTGCTTACAAGATCTCAAAAAACCAATACTGAATTCAACTACAGTATTATTGGAAGGTCTGCTTATTTGAGATCTTGCAATATTTTTTTTGGTGATGAACTTTCGTTTGAATTTCACAATTCTACTCAGTTGCTGAAGTTAACAAAAGTTGTGCATTTCGTGACAAAGAGAAAGTCCTCTTCACGAGTTTTGCGTTGATTGAAGATTTATAAACAATGTTTCATGTGATGATTGTTTGTGGTTGTACATTTGGTTCCTCGGTGGTATTAATTTTGCTTCTTAGACATGTTCTATATGTAGTTATGTCTATAAACATGTTTCATTGTCAATGGGTGTGGACTCTTTTTTTTGGATTGAACAATGGAAATACTCATATGTAACTAATATATTAACCGATGATTTATGTTTATAGTTGTCTATTAACTATAATAGATAACAAATTTTGGTACAATATCTATACACGTATCAATACTTTCTATTAAAATGTGTTATTCATTGTTTTCTAAAAACCACCCGTGTTTGCACACGGGTCTTGCCACTAGTACTATATAATAAAAGAAACCAATAAGGGACATGTGTCAACATATAAGGCTATCATATTTTTTGTTTTCCCGCCACTCTCTCATATTTAATTATATAATCACTTATCCTTTAATTATTCATATTTAATTTTTAATCTCCAAATAAATCAGTATAGATTAAATGATCATCTCGCTAAAACTATAGGATAGTTTTTTCTCTAAAAAATATAATTCTATTTCTATTAGGTGCATACGTTTCTCTATAAAATTATCTCTATTAGGTTCACACTTATGAAGTATTTCATCCTATCCTATATCATTAAGCAAAATAAGTTTAATATAAAATTAATAATGAATTTAGTATTATTAAGATTGACAAAAATGTGTGAGGTGTATATCAATATCCATGGTTAACAAAGATTACTATAGGCTTCAATATACACACACAATCCTTACTTTCATTATTCGATTTGCAAACTGAATGGTTGATGCAATCGTGAATCGTTTTATAAGTTGCAAAACAAATGATTTTGAAGAGTATACATGTCTGAATATGATTTATACTTAGTTTTTTTAGTATTTGAATACTTAAAACTTTATAGTTGATCAAATATGTAGAAATTATCAGACGTATTTAATGAAAGTTATTTCAATACTTTATTAGCTAACGATGTACAAATAATTAATAAGTTTTCTAAAGAATTGATGATTACGATGAGAGATGTTAGACACTTTAGAAGCATGTTGGTATTTGATCCCTATAAGCAAGAGATTGCAAACCTGTGAGATGATTCTCAAGTGCACCCCACCTTTTTTTTTGAACGGCAAATCACTTTATATATATATATATAAAGAGCCAGCTAGAAACTGGGAAACAAAACAGGAAAAAACAAAACACGACAGAAACATAAAGACAACTACAACAGCCCTACGGAATCAAAAATCAACCAATTCCATCCGGATCCCAAACCGACACCGAACCCCCATTGATATTGATTGGGATAAAATTCATTGATCCCGGTTTATCTCCATCTCCTCACGCACCAATTTATTATTCAATCCGTGTAATACACGGGACTATAACCTAGTAAATAATAAAAAATAAGTTTATAAATAACAAAATATGAATAATAAATAAATCATGATAAAATGATAATAAAAAAATAAACAATTTTTAAATGATAAATAAATAATATATAATATTAAATAATAAATACTAATAAGTAATAAATACTTTAAATAATAAAAAAAACTTATACATAACAATAAAAAAGTAAGTTTACTCAAAGTTTTATTGTTTAGAAAACTGCAGTTTTTTATAGTACACTGCAATTTATTTTTAGACATAAAAACTCAATAAAACAACACAAACTACAATTTACATATTCGTAAACAACAGTTTGCAGTGGAATCTAGAAAAACAGAAAAACACTATAAACTGCAGTTTAGTTTGAAGTAAACTGCAGTTTAAAGTCTGATGTACAAAACCAAATTCCCAAAGTACATGATGTATAAAACCAAATTCCCAATACATAATTCTGCTTTAAGATTTTTAATTTAAAAATAGAAAAACCAAACAAATATGGAATTTGACAAAAATGCCCCTAAATTAATGTTGGTTTTTAGATGGAGTTGGTGAGTTGGATCAAAATGACAAAAAATTGCTAAAGTTAGTGACTCAAAGAAGAAAAAAAACTATTTGGACTAAACTAGCATTTCTGATTAAACCGTATGAACTAAAATGACAATTTACTTTTTGGATATATATGATTTAAAGTATCCATTGTGTACTTATGTTTTTAATTTCTCACATTTCACCACCTAAATATTTCTAACCACATATCCATGCTTATAGCATCAAACTAAACAACGTTCCATCAACTGATTTTTCATGTCGTGAACATAAGATGGATCAAGGTTGAACAAATCGGGAGATGGCCTTAGTCCCTCAATAGATATTAGAATGATCGTACGGTGCATTTTTTGGCCGTTTAAAATCGTGAGAACTAGATAGTTTAAAACTCAACAAGATGTTTTAAAGAACTGTATCATATATTATAAAAGTTGTATGACTTAAACTTTAAAAATTACGTAAAAATCCCTAAAACCCGGAAAATGATGTGTCCGCTCAGGGAAGACGGCCACGTCTCCTGTAATAAAAGATAAAAAATAAAAAAGAAACCTAAAATCATAATATTTTAAAAGATTTAAATTACATGATATTAGATTACGACATAAATTTTTCGTAATTTCTAATATACCATCACAATCTTTTTTTATCGGATAAATTATAAGTTTTGTTCTTTATGTGACCAATGGCACTGCTAACCTTCACTTTCGTTGTCAAATGCAATCTCGTTTATGTATTTTCAAAACAATTTACAACGTTCGAATTTGTCAACGGAAGTGATAGTTAGAGCTTAGAAGTGTGGCTGATCAAAATGTGAGTATGGATCATCATCGACCAATAACTCATAGTTTGGATCATTAAAAATCGATTTACCTTCTTTTTACGATTCATCATGTGCTATTGGTGACTTACATCCATTACTTTATGCAATGCAGTACCTCTCTTGTATTATGGTATGCAGCATTACCTCTCACTCGCGGGTTCACTGATTTTCGTCCCGTTGATCATTGTCCCTGCCATGGGTGGCACCGACGTACGTTATTGTTCCTTTGATTTTTTCACTTTAACCTTGGTTAATAAAAATCCCACAATTAACCGTTGTAACCAAGGTTTAAAAAAACGGAAACGAGTTTCGAGGCGTTTTCCCTTCGCCTCACGAGGCGTAAGTATCGAGGCGGAACGAGGCGTAAGGCCGAGGCGGTATTAATAAATAAATATTAAAATTATATATATCATAAAATAATAAATACTAAACATCAAAAAAAGAGTTTTCTCATCAAATTTCATCAGATTCAGTAGTTAAAAACATAAAAAAGATTCAAATTTCATCAAATACTTGACATAAAAAAGCTATTTAAGAAAAGCGCACATAGAGAAAAAAAATATAAAAAATATGTTATGCTTTGAAAATAAATAAGATTCCACATATAAAATTAAAAAAACTATTATATATGCCATTTAAGATCATGGAGCTAATAGTTAGTAGCAAAAGTTTAGGACTTATATGTTGTAAGTTTTGGGTGTGTGAATAAAAAGTCTCAAAAGGTGGTAAATATTTTGTCCCACATTGGTGTGGGGACAAAGTGAGTGGTTGTTTATAAGGTAAAGACTTTACTACTCTATTGTAGCTTTATGACATGTTTTACAAGTCCTACCCGCGCGCGGGGGGGGGGGGGGGGGTGCAAAAATGAGTTTCTGAGCTGGAATTTGGTTGAACTCATGCGTGCCCGCACCAGCGGACACGAGTGCAGCTCCGAAAAACCCGGGCCCGCGTGAGGCAGTTTTTTTATTTATACGCAGCAACTCCAGTTCATTCGTTCAGTTTTTTCAAAACCCTAATCTATCTTTCTACCCCGCCTAAAACAAACGTACGCCTCGCCAAATTAGTTCCGCCTCGAACCGAAACTTGCGCCTCACTCCACTGAGGCGTACGTATAATTTATGTCCCTGAGGCGCCGCCTCATATACGTTTTTGCTCCGTTCCGCCTCGAGGTGCGCCTCAGTACGGACGCCTCGGCCGTTTTTTAAAACCATGGTTGTAACACATTTTCTACTTTATTTTCAACAGAAGGACACCGCCACTGTAATTTCCACAATAATGCTAGTTTCTGGTTTAACCACAATCTTGCACTCGTACTTTGGGACGCGGTTACCATTAGTTCAAGGGAGTTCATTTGTGTTTTTGGCTCCGGCTTTAGTTATCATTAATGCTCATGAGTACCGAAATCTTAGTGAAAATGTAAGCTTTCCGTTTAACATAAGTCTTTTTTTCCTTTGCGTTAATCTTACATAACCTTCTGTAATACAGAAATTTCGACACATAATGAGGGAACTACAAGGGGCTATAATTGTTGGTTCAATCTTTCAATGCGTTATTGGATTCAACGGTTTAATGTCCTTGCTCCTAAGGTAAATTCTTTCATGATCATATACTCAAGAATCATGATAAGCAGTTAATATTCATTTAACTTTTGAAATAAAATAGACGCTCAAGTGAGTGAGTTCGCTGCAGGTTGATAAATCCGGTTGTGGTTGCACCGACTATCGGAGCTGTGGGTTTGGCATTTTTCAGTTACGGTTTTCCTCAAGCCGGTACTTGTGTTGAGATCAGCGTTCCTCAGATATTATTGGTGCTTGTATTTTCTCTGGTACGTGCGTATAACATTTTCTGTTTGATTCACCAAGGGGTGCTAAACGGGTTGTGTTCGTTGACAGGTTCAACCCGAACCCGAAAACGACCTGAACTCAAAAATCGTGTAATATATATGAACCTGAACATGACCCGAATATTCGTGGGTTGACAAGAACGTATTGTATATAATACAATTACATCTAAATTATAAAATCTTATGTCAATTTCTCTTTGAAGTTATAATTATGGCATAAAATACACACCCAATTTAATTTATGACCCAAAACACATGAGTAATATGAAAGGGCATTATAGTCATTTCAAGTTATAGTCAACAGATTAGTCAACAAATTTGAGGCCGAGGGGTAAGGTTGCGACATAACAGTGAACAATGGGGGTAAATTGCAATTATTTCCTTAGGGGATAGACATGCCAATGACCCCTAACCTCAAGGGGGTAAAATTGCAATTTACTAAAAAAAAAAAAAAAAAAAAGAAAACCTTGAAACCTAAGGAAACCAAACGACACTTTACACTTACCTTTTCTCACCAACTTCATCACTCCACCTTCTCTCTCATCCTGTAACGGTCAGCAAAACCACTCAAATTGCCAAATTGAACACACCCCTCTAATAAATTTTCAATTTTTACAATAGGGTCGATCAAATCTTCACATTTATCCACACCCACCTTCGTTTTCCCCCAAAATCTTGAACAAAATGGATCGTGGGTCGACCTCAGAATCCACAAACAAACAAAAGGGTAAAAAATTGAGATCCAAAATCGAACCTTTTGTGCCCCAAGGTGACCACAATGCCAGAGATTTGAGATCTTGGGCTAAAAGAACCGGTTTTGTTTCCATATTTTCTGGTGAAGTTGGAAGTTCTAGTGTTAGAGATAGGAGTGGCCCACATGGGGTTGATTTGGAAAGCGGCGGCGGTGGTGGTGGTGGTGGGTTGGAGAAGAGTGAAGTTGAACCGGTTGTGGGGAGGGGTGTGAACCGGAGAGTTGAGATTGGACCGGAGTTGAACAGGGATAGGGTGGAGAATGAGGCTGAACCCATTTTGTCTGATCATGTTGAACCGGAGTTGAACCGGGATAGGAGAAATGGGGTATTTGAAACTAGTGGTGGTAGTGATAAGGAGGTGATTGATGTGAAGTATCCTGGTGGTGGTGATGGGGAGGAAAGTTTGCCTGAGATGAAGTGTGGAGTTAGAGATAATCCTGGTTTCGGTTTGTGTTTTTTTTGTTTGATCTAATGAATGCATTTGTTTGTATAATTTGAGTTTCGTTTTAGGCGAGTTGGATTATAATCATCCAAACTATGACCTGTTGGCCGATAATAGTCCATGCTGACCAATGGACTAACGTTTACTTTTATTGTCAAATGTAATCTCATTTATGTCGTTTTAAAACAACTTACAACATATCAATTAGAAGTAGACAAAGTTAGTTTTATTGCGACTAACGTTTTAATACTCCTATGACCCATTCGCCGATAATAGTCCAAAAATGTGACCAATGCCACTCCTAACCTTCACTTTCGTTGTCAAACGCAATCTCGTTTATGTCTTTTCAAAACAATTTACAACATTCTAATTTGTCAACAGAAGTCATAGTTAGATCCCTAGAAGTGTCGCTGATCAAATTGTGAGTATGGATTATCGTGGACCGATAACTCATAGTTTGGGTTATTAAAAATCAATTTACCTTCCTTTTACGATTCATCATGTGCTATTGGTGACTTACATCCATTACTTTATGCAATGCAGTACCTCTCTTGTATTATGGTATGCAGCATTACCTCTCACTTGCGGGTTCACTGATTTTCGTCCCGTTGATCATTGTCCCCGCCATGGGTGGCACCGACGTACGTCATTGTTCCTTTGATTTCCTCACTTTAACCTTAGTTAATAAAAATCCACAATTAACCGTTGTAACACATTTTCTACTTTATTTTCAACAGAAGGACACCGCCACTGTAATCTCCACAATAATGCTAGTTTCTGGTTTAACCACAATCTTGCACTCGTACTTTGGGACGCGGTTACCATTAGTTCAAGGGAGTTCATTTGTGTTTTTGGCTCCGGCTTTAGTTGTCATTAATGCTCATGAGTACCGAAATCTTAGTGAAAATGTAAGCTTTCCGTTTTTCACGTCACATAGTTCTTTTTTTCGTTCGCGTGAATCTTACATAACCTTCCTTAATACAGAAATTTCGACACATAATGAGGGAACTACAAGGGGCCCTAATTGTTAGTTCAATCTTTCAATGCGTTATTGGATTCAGCGGTTTAATGTCCTTGCTCCTAAGGTAAATTCTTTCATGATCATATACTTAAGAATCATGATAAGCAGGTAATATTCATTAACTTTTGAAATAAAATAGACGCTCAAGTGAGTGAGTTCGCTGCAGGTTGATAAATCCGGTTGTGGTTGCACCGACTATCGGAGCCGTGGGTTTGGCATTTTTCAGTTATGGTTTTCCTCAAGCCGGTACTTGTGTTGAGATCAGCGTTCCTCAGATATTATTGGTGCTTGTATTTTCTCTGGTACGTGCGTATAACATTTTCTGTTTGATTCACCAAGGGTTGCTGAACGGGTTATGTTCGCCGGTTGACAGGTTCAATTCGAACTCCAAAATCGTGTAATATATATGAACCCGAACATGAGCCGAATATTCGTGGGTTGACCCGAACAAGACCCGTTCAACCCGATTTTTTTTTTTATTTTTAATTTTTTTTCCGCAAATTAATATATTAAAGTTAAAATATACTAAAAACACACACTGATGTATATAATACAATTACATCTAAATTATAAAATCTTATGTCAATTTCTCTTTTAAGTTTTAATTATGGCATAAAATACACACCCAGTTTAATTTATGACACAAAACATATTGTAAAAAAATATAATATAATATAAATGGGTTAAACGAGTCAACCCACTGGGTGGACCCGAACCTGACCTGTTTAGCTAAACGGGTTTGCGGGTTCAAGCTGAAACTGACTCGAACCCCTTTAGACTAAACCCAAACCGAATTTTGTGTTAGGTTCGTGTCGTATTTTCAGGTCGTGTTAGAAATTCACACGTCTAGATTCACGTACTAGTTTGTTGAATTTCATAAATGTCATAGTTTTGCTTCGTTTCTGTAGCACCTTCGGGGAGTATCTATTCTTGGAAATCGAGTATTTCATATATACGCGGTACGTGTGTCATAAATCCTCTTGTTTTCGTTTTTTATCATAGTTTTTATGTCCAACAAATAAATGAATAATCTTGTTGTCAACAACATTGATCTTTCTTGCAGGTCCCTTTGAGCGTTGTGATTGTATGGGTGTACGCATTTTTCTTGACGGCTGGCGGCGCATACAACTACAAAGGATGTAGCCCAGACATACCTGTCTCTAATATGTTAACCGATTCTTGTATCAAACACGCGTATACAATGAAGCATTGCAGGACCGATGCATCTAATGCATGGGACACTGCTGATTGGATTAGGATACCTTACCCTTTGCAATGGGGAATCCCCGTCTTTCATCTAAGAACCTCCGTCATCATGATTGTCGTATCCTTGGTGGCCTCGGTTGACTCGGTAACTATAATATAACTTATATAAAAACTTTCATCAAATTCATCTTTATGGTAATATTACTATATCTATCCGTAAGAAGGTACTGACTTTTAAATAGTTTCTATTTTACACTGGGTTTTAAAAAGCGCGCCTAGGCGCAAGGCTCAATGCCTCATGTCACCTGAGGCGTGCCTTTTCCACAAAGCGCAAAAAATGCGCAAATTTTGGGTTTTTTGGGGTCTGAGGCGCCTTCTGTACTTTGGGTGTTTTTATGCATCAAAATGTTGTACTATAGGTTTTTTGGCTTGTACATGTAGGTAAAGTCATATACAAACCTTATTTATAGCTATATTTTGAATAAGGTATGCTAAAAGCTTATGGGATATATAAAAAATATATATATAATCTCTTTTTTGGAGCCGGGGGTCTCACTGGAAGCAGCCTCTCTATCCTCTGGGATAGAGGTAAGGCGTGCCTACATCCTACCCTCCCCAGACCCTATCAATAGCTTCGCTATATGTGGGATTATACTGGGTATGGTTGTTGTTGTATATATAATCTCTTTGCGCCTCGGGTACGAAAACTCGAAAAGCCCACCGCTTTTGCACTTCCCGCCTCAGTTTTAGAGCTTGTCACGTTTGTGCGCCTCTCGCTTTTTAAAACCAAGATTTTACGTAGTGGAAACTTGTGTAGTGGAAACTTGACGTGTGTAAGTTTATTATCCAAATTCCAAAGTGGAAAAAAAGTGTAGTTACCTTAAACAAGAACTTTTGAAAGTTGTTTACTTTTTATGCAGTTTACCCTGTAGTAAATTTGAACAAGTTGTTATATGTTCAATGATTAGATTTAATTCTTATATGGTATTTTTGCATGTTGAAAGGTTGGAACGTATTACTCGACATCAATGCATATTAATGCGAAGCCTCCTACACGGGGTATCGTAAGTAGAGGAATTGGTTTGGAAGGCTTGTGTAGTGTACTGGCTGGGCTATGGGGAACGGGAGGCGGGTCAACGACTTTGACCGAAAACGCACACACCGTTGCTATCACAAAGATAGCTAGTAGAAGGGCAGTGGAGGTGGGTGCGGTTATCTTGATCGTCTTCTCTTTCGTAGGTATACATATATATATATATATATCTATATTCTCTTAATGTTTTAATAACATTTGTTAATGTTTTCATGAATTGAATTTGTTTACCGATGAGATGTTATTTCAGGTAAAGTGGGGGCGATTCTTGCTTCTATACCGCAAGCGTTGGCTGCTTCTTTGTTGTGTTTTGTGTGGGCCTTAGTTGTGGCATTAGGGCTCTCGACATTGCGGTATACTCACACATCAAGCTTCAGAAATATCATGATAGTTGGTGTATCCCTGTTTATAGGGTTATCCTTACCCACGTATTTTCAACAGTATCAACCCGAAACCGCCTTAATTCTTCCCGGATACTTCATTCCTTACTCGGCAGCACAAGATGGGCCAATTCACTCTGGAAATAAGCAGGTATGTTTAGTGATGTAAACGAGCCAAGCCGCTCGTGAGCTACTTAAGATCGGCCTGCTAAAAGCTCGAATCGAGCTGAGCTTAAAAATAAGCTTGAGCTTCACTTATCGAGCTGGCTCGCGAGTAGGGGTGTTCAAAAAGCTCAAGGCTCGCTTGGAAAAAGCTTGTTGTAAACGAGCTGGCTCGGCTCAATTTGTAAACAAGCCGAGCTCGAGCTAGGCCTGGCTCTGCTTGGGAGCTCGCGAGCCAGCTCAAATTATTAGTTTTATATAGATTAACTGAAGTGAAAATATTTTGAGTTTAATTAATCAATAACGTATAGAAATATGGGAAAATAAACAAAAATTATTCATATAATACTTTTAAAATACCTTTCGATCTTTAAAATATTAGAAAAATAAAAATAATACTTATTTTATTGGTTTTTTTATGTTATCAATATTTGTAAAAAAACTTAACCTCGAACAGTTTATGAGCCGAGCTTGACTTTTCAGTTCGACAAAATAAATGAGCCGAGCCGAGCTGGCTCGTTTAAGTTCGAGCCCGAGTTTGAACTCAACCCCAACCTGGCTCGGCTCGATTACAGCCCTACGCGAGCCTATTATTTGCATAATTTTTTTTATTCAGTATATTGGAATGTAGACTGTTGTGAATAATATCTAACATCTACTTTTCTGTAATGATTTGCTGTCAGTTTGATTTTATAATGAACGCGCTTCTATCAATGAACATGGTGGTGACACTCTTGGTGGCAACAATACTAGACAACACCGTACCGGGCAGTCAACAGGAACGGGGCGTGTACCGTTGGTCAACTTCTGATGACCTATCATCAGATCCATCTTCTCTCGATGACTATAAATTACCAAGCAAAGTTTCTCGCGTTTTCAGACGGGCAAAGTGTTTGGATGCATGACCTTACATAGTCAATAGTCAATTTTGCGCGTGCCACCTCAGCATAAGCCTACATCTCGAACAGGTGGATGGATACATGTATGTAT